>OX392527.1:57339032-59739032 GCA_947623455.1 Mimachlamys varia
TGAAGAAGTAAAATTAATCGCACGCGAAAATAAGTTGGTTTACAGTAATACGTTTGATTACAGAGTCCACACAAGCTACATTAAACACATTTGACCGAATCAATCTTTTAATTATGACACTTCCCAGCAACGTCCTCCCAAACTTTGATAGCATGTGTCCCGGAAATGACGACAAGGATGCTGAATCACCACGTGCTACTTCACCTGTCAAGGAACCATCGCTGATGACAGCTGATCAAGTGTGGGTGAATAAGAAAAAAATCAGAGAATACCAAAGCGTCAGCAAAACCTTAATCAGAACTCAAAATTGATTAAAGGCCCTATATACGTAACTTTCGGCAAAACTTGAAGCCTTATAACTTTTTATTATTATAGATTTAGTTAAAGGATTTGTGCAACGAAAAATGATAATTTTATATTTGATAAAAGTATTATTGTAAAACCATAATAACATGCCCTGACGATCGCGCGGGGTCTGGTTTTCTTGCATTGACACGAAATTCGGGTCATACGCCTTGGACCTCTCAAGCGAAACTAGAGATAATGAATTCGTCTGTCACGTGATCGCGTGACGTCATCTTAGTCCAAGGACTCCTCAATCTAACCTTACCTGGTTACATTCTTATATAAGGTCCGCTGATTACCGACCTAAAATACTGTAATTTTGGCAACATTTAGCATGCCAGATACATATAGTGATGTATTTGGTATTAGAGTTTACCTTGATATTTTATCCACATAAAAAAAAACATGTTTATAGAGCTACAGAATTATTTGTCGCTTTCAGAGACGGACAAGTAAACATACCAGGGAAAGCGACAACAGCATAGAAAACATTGTCAACACGCATATGTTACTTCGACTCGAAAAAATGTGAAGTACAATCTAACTATCTAAAAGTGCTATTATAAATTCTATATGTATTCGGTTTAAATACGAACAAACGAAATCAGGACCCCATAAGTATACATTATATATTACATCATGTATATATTAACACGGTACAATTATGACAGGGAATTCACAACATGTGTAATAATATGTATCATGTCTTTTTTCGGAATTAAATTACAAGGTCGGGATCACGGTAGATAAATATTAATACGAAAGTACTTATTTTCATCTTTTTTTTACGTCAGTTCAGGAATGCAAACAATTTTAAGATGTGATTATTTTAGTTGTGGTACGGAACATTCCCATCTTCGATTTGCTTCAGAAAAACCGGACTTTCGATAGTATTCCCTTGCCGATCTCTGCGTGGGATAATTCGGGAATTTGAAGAAGGAAATATCGCTTCTTTATTAATAATATAAGCTCCATGTCGGTGACAGCTTTTACTTATCCATCGCAATGATTGCACTACCAACGTTTTTTTCTAATTCATATTTTTTCCAGTGAATGCAAAATATATATGTATAGTGGGCGTAATAATGTACATCACAATGTGCATTTAATTATTATCTGAGAGAATTTGACAGGGTGTCAAGCTATTGTATACCTTTCTTAATGTGTTAATTGACCAGAAGTATGTACCGATCGTCTTTTTACCTCTACCGGCCGCCGCGCATCCCTTTGATATCACAGGTAAGTCATTTCACACCTGTGATGACCTCATGGGTTATTTGCATGGGGATTGCATTAGGTAACTAGCAGAGATGAAGCTGAAAAATTCATGAAAAATCTAAAGCTCACAATAATGATAATATTAAAAGTTTATTATTGTAACTCGGATATAGGCACCCTGGACGTTCCGATCGACCCCCCCCCCCCAAATAAATAAAGAGTTTCCTGAAAAGTTTCTAAATTATAGTTGAAATTTGCAGGTGTGCTCATTCGAGTTGACTACTCACCTTTAGCTTAATACCGTGTTATAGCTTTGGAATTGAAGTTTTGGATTCCCACCGTTTGGCCCCTAGCATCACTGACGAGTCCTAGAAGGACGAAACAGCTCTATGATGAAGTTAAATATATTTTTCGGTATATTGTATCTATTACTAAATTTAAAAGATGCAGCGTGTGTGTGTTACTTCAACTTTCTGGACTCATCTCCAAGGCGATATCTTATATCTCTCAATCTGAATAGAACGAAAAGGTGAGGGCACCATTTATAATACGTCCTGATTCACCACTTCTTCTACCGCAAAATGATTAATTAGATATGCAGTTTCAAGGAAATCACCTTTTCATCATTAGTAAAAGATGTTTTCCCTATTCGAAATCAATGGGCTGATTGTACATAATTAGGAATTTTGGTATAAGCATGAAAATTGATTTATATATTAGCTATAACAGGAAGAATTTCATACTTCATTTACAACGGAAATCAATGATGTGCTAATGAGCCCTTCTTGATGATACAAATTATACTTAATGTTACTAACGCCTCCATTAGAAAAGAAAGTATCATCATCATATTATTAATATTACAATGAAGACACTTGAGGACCGAGATATTCCGAAACACCTTTGAAACACTCGGATTTCTCTCTTTTACTAATTTCTCAAATGACCTGACTGGCGATTCCGAGCACGTCTTTTCTAGACCATCTAACATAATCAAATATCGTATCATAAAATAAATAAAGGTAAAAATCAGCTAAAGGGATAGTTTCCGTTATCAAATCAAAACAAATAACTTTTACTCATATCATGTAACTTCAACTTCAAAGTACGTAACCAATGACGTTATTACTGACGAACATCATATCACTATCATATATCACTTGACCTTGACAATATTATGTACATGTTTATTCTAAACGTATTAACGATGACAGGTCATTCAACTGTTATTGATACCATGCTAAGATGATTTAATCCAATTTGGTAAACAACAATTACTAGACGAACCACCGATGGTGATGATTTGTACCGTTTGTCTGGTGATAATTTGTACCGTTTGTCTGGTGACAATTTGTACCGTTTGTCTGGTGATAATTTGTACCGTTTGTCTGGTGACAATTTGTACCGTTTGTCTGGTGATAATTTGTATCGTTTGTCTGGTGACAATTTGAACCGATTGTCTGGTGACAATTTGTGCTGTTTACCTAATGACAATTTGAACCGTTTGTCTGGTGACAATTTGTGCTGTTTGTCTGGTGATAATTTGTACCGTTTGTCTGGTGACAATTTGTACCGTTTGTCTGGTGATAATTTGAGCCGATCATCTGGTGACAATTTGTGCTGTTTACCTAATGACAATTTGAACCGTTTGTCTGGTGACAATTTGTGCTGTTTGTCTGGTGACAATTCGTATCTTTTGTCATTTGACAATTTGTACTGTTTGTCTGGTGATAATTTGTACCGTTTGTCTGGTGATAATTTGTACTGTTTGTCTGGTGACAATTTGTACCGTTTGTCTGGTGACAATGTGTACTGTTTGTTTGGTGACAATTTGTATCGTTTATTGTGTGACAATTTGTACTGTTTGTCAAGTGACTTTTTGAACCGATTGTCTGGTGATAATTTGTACCGTTTGTCTGGTGACAATTTGTACCGTTTGTCGAGTGACAATTTGTACCGTTTTTCTGGTGATAATTTGTAACGTTTGTCTGGTGACAATTTGTACTGTTTGTCTGCTGATATTTTGTACCGTTTGTTTGGTGACAATTTGTCCCGTTTGTTGTGTGATAATTTGTACCATTTGCCTGGTGATATTTTATACCGTTTACCTGATGACAATTTGTACCGTTTGTCGTTTGACAATTTATACTGTTTGTCTGGTGACAATTTGTACCGTTTGTCTGGTGACAATTTGTACCGTTTGTCTGGTGACAATTTGTACCGTTTGTCTGGTGACAATTTGTACCGTTTGTCTGGTGACAATTTGTATCGTTTTTCTGTTGACAATTTGTACCGTTTACCTTATGACAATCTGTACCGTTTACCTAATGACAATTTGTGCTGTTTGTCTGGTGATAATTCGTACCTTTTGTCTGGTGACAATTTGTACTGTTTGTCTGGTGATAATTTGTACCGTTTGTCTGGTGATAATTTGTACCGTTTGTCTGGTGATAATTTGTACCGTTTGACTGGTGACAATTTAAACCGATTGTCTGGTGACAATTTGTACCGTTTGTCTGGTGACAATTTGTACTGTTTGTCTGGTGATAATTTGTACCGATTGTCTGGTGACAATTTGTACCGTTTGTCTGGTGATGATTTGTACCGTTTACCTTATGACAATCTGTACCGTTTACCTAATGACAATTTGTGCTGTTTGTCTGGTGATAATTCGTACCTTTTGTCTGGTGACAATTTGTACTGTTTGTCTGGTGATAATTTGTACCGTTTGTCTGGTGATAATTTGTACCGTTTGTCTGGTGATAATTTGTACCGTTTGACTGGTGACAATTTAAACCGATTGTCTGGTGACAATTTGTACCGTTTGTCTGGTGACAATTTGTACTGTTTGTCTGGTGATAATTTGTAACGTTTGTCTGGTGACAATTTGTACCGATTGTCTGGTGACAATTTGTACCGTTTGTTTGGTGACAATTTGTATCGTTTTTCTGGTGACAATTTGTACAGTTTGTCTGGTGATAATTTGTACCGATTGTCGTGTGACAATTTGTACTGTTTGTCGTGTGACAATTTGTACTGTTTGTCTGTTGATAATTTGTACCGTTTATCGTGTGACAAATTGTACTGTTTGTCTGTTGACAATTTGTACCGTTTGTCGTGTGACAAATTGTACTGTTTATCTGTTGACAATTTGTACCGTTTGTCTTTTGACAATTTGTACTGTTTGTCTGTTGATAATTTGTACCGTTTATCGTGTGACAAATTGTACTGTTTGTCTGTTGACAAATTGTACTGTTTGTCTGTTGACAATTTGTACCGTTTGTCGTGTGACAAATTGTACTGTTTATCTTTTGACAATTTGTACTGTTTGTCTGTTGATAATTTGTACCGTTTATCGTGTGACAAATTGTACTGTTTGTCTGTTGACAAATTGTACTGTTTGTCTGTTGACAATTTGTACCGTTTGTCGTGTGACAAATTGTACTGTTTATCTGTTGACAATTTGTACCGTTTGTCTTTTGACAATTTGTACTGTTTGTCTGTTGATAATTTGTACCGTTTATCGTGTGACAAATTGTACTGTTTGTCTGTTGACAAATTGTACTGTTTGTCTGTTGACAATTTGTACCGTTTGTCGTGTGACAAATTGTACTGTTTATCTGTTGACAATTTGTACCGTTTGTCTTTTGACAATTTGTATCGTTTGTCTGGTGACAATTTGTATCGTTTGTCTGGTGACAATTTGTGCTGTTTGTAAGGTGACAATTCGTACCTTTTGTCATTTGACAATTTGTGCTGTTTGTCTGGTGAAAATTTGTACCGTTTGTCTGGTGACAATTTGTACTGTTTGTCGTGTGACAATTTGTACTGTTTGTCTGTTGTTAATTTGTACCGTTTATCGTGTGACAAATTGTACTGTTTGTCTGTTGACAATTTGTACCGTTTGTCGTGTGACAAATTGTACTGTTTATCTGTTGACAATTTGTACCGTTTGTCTTTTGACAATTTGTACTGTTTGTCTGTTGATAATTTGTACCGTTTATCGTGTGACAAATTGTACTGTTTGTCTGTTGACAAATTGTACTGTTTGTCTGTTGAAATTTGTACCGTTTGTCGTGTGACAAATTCTACTGTTTATCTGTTGACAATTTGTAGCGTTTGTCTTTTGACAATTTGTATCGTTTGTCTGGTGACAATATGTATCGTTTGTCTGGTGACAATTTGTGCTGTTTGTAAGGTGACAATTCGTACCTTTTGTCATTTGAAAATTTGTGCTGTTTGTCTGGTGAAAATTTGTACCGTTTGTCTGGTGACAATTTGTACTGTTTGTCTGGTGATAATTTGTACCGTTTGACTGGTGATAATTTGTACCGTTTGTCTGGTGACATTAATTGATAGATAATATAGAGTTTACCGACACTAAACGATATATAATATAGAGCTTACAGACATTAAACGATAGATAATATAGAGTTTACCGACACTAAACGATAGATAATATATAGTTTACCGACACTAAACGATAGATAATATATAGTTTACCGACACTAAACTATAGATAATATAGAGTTTACCGACACTAAACGATAGATGATATATAGTTTACCGACACTAAACGATATATAATATAGAGTTTACCGACACTAAACGATAGATGATATATAGTTTACCGACACTAAACGATATATAATATAGTGTTTACCGACACTAAACGAAAGATAATACAGAGTTTACCGACACTAAACGATATATAATATAGTGTTTACCGACACTAAACGAAAGATAATACAGAGTTTACCGACACTAAACGATAGATAATATAGAGTTAATCGACACTAAACGATAGATAATATAGTGTTTACCGACACTAAACGATATATAATATAGAGTTTACCGACACTAAACGATAGATGATATATAGTTTACCGACACTAAACGATATATAATATAGTGTTTACCGACACTAAACGATAGATAATACAGAGTTTACCGACACTAAACGATAGATAATATAGAGTTAATCGACACTAAACGATATATAATATAGTGTTTACCGACACTAAACGATAGATAATACAGAGTTTACCGACACTAAACGATAGATAATATAGAGTTTACCGACACTAAACGGTAGATGATATCGAGTTTACCGACACTAAACGATATATAATATAGAGTTTACCGACACTAAACGGTAGATGATATATAGTTTACCGACACTAAACGATAGATAATATAGAATTTACCGGCACTAAACTATAGATAATATAAAGTTTACCGACACTAAACGATAGATAATATAGAGTTTACCGACACTAAACGATAGATGATAAAGTGTTTACCGACACTAAACGATAGATGATATAGAGTTTACCGAAATTTAACGACAGATGATATAGAGTTTACCGACACTAAACGATAGATAATATAGAGTTTACCGACACTAAACGATAGATGATATAGAGTTTACCGACACTAAACGATAGATGATATAGAGTTTACCGACACTAAACGATAGATAATATAGAGTTTACCGACATTAACCGATATATAATATAGAGTTTACCAACACTAAACGATAGATAATATAGAGTTTACCAACACTAAACGATAGATAATATCGAGTTTACCGACACTAAACGATAGATAATATAGTTAACCGACACTAAACGATAGATTATATAGAGTTTTCTGGCACTAAACGATAGATAATATAGAGTTTACCGACACTAAACGATAGATAATATAGTTAACCGACACTAAACGATAGATAATATAGTTAACCGACACTAAACGATAGATAATAAAGAGTTTACTGGCACTAAACGATAGATAATATATAGTTTATAGACACTAAGCGATAGATAATATAGAGTTTACTGGCACTAAACGATAGATAATATATAGTTTATAGACACTAAGCGATAGATAATATAGAGTTTACTGGCACTAAACGATAGATAATATAGAGTTTACCGACACTAAACTATAGATAATATAGAGTTTACCGACACTAAACGGTAGATGATATAGAGTTTACCGACACTTAACGACAGATGATATAGAGTTTACCGACACTAAACGATAGATAATATAGTTTACCGACATTAAACGATAGATAATATAGAGTTTACCGACATTAAACGATCGATAATATAGAGTTTACCGACATTAAACGATAGATAATATAGAGTTTACCGACAATAAACGATAGATAATATAGAGTTTACCGACACTAAACGGTAGATGATATAGAGTTTACCGACACTAAACGATATATAATATAAAGTTTACCGACACTAAACGATAGATAATATAGAGTTTACCGACACTAAACGATAGATGATAAAGTGTTTACCGACATTAAACGATAGATGATATAGAGTTTACCGACACTTAACGACAGATGATATAGAGTTTACCGACACTAAACGCTAGAGTTTACCGACACTAAACGATAGATGATATAGAGTTTACCGACACTAAACGATAGATGATATAGAGTTTACCGACACTAAACGATAGATAATATAGAGTTTACCGACATTAACCGATATATAATATAGAGTTTACCAACACTAAACGATAGATAATATAGAGTTTACCAACACTAAACGATAGATAATATCGAGTTTACCGACACTAAACGATAGATAATATAGTTAACCGACACTAAACGATAGATTATATAGAGTTTACTGGCACTAAACGATAGATAATATAGAGTTTACCGACACTAAACGATAGATAATATAGAGTTTACCGACACTAAACGATAGATAATATAGAGTTTACCGACACTAAACGATATATAATATAGAATTAACCGACACTAAACGATAGATAATATAGAGTTTACTGGCACTAAACGATAGATAATATAGTTAACCGACACTAAACGATAGATAATATAGTTAACCGACACTAAACGATAGATAATATAGAGTTTACTGGCACTAAACGATAGATAATATATAGTTTATAGACACTAAGCGATAGATAATATAGAGTTTACTGGCACTAAACGATAGATAATATATAGTTTATAGACACTAAGCGATAGATAATATAGAGTTTACTGGCACTAAACGATAGATAATATATAGTTGATAGACACTAAACGATAGATTATATAGAGTTTACTGGCACAAAACGATAGATAATATAGAGTTTACCGACACTAAACTATAGATAATATAGAGTTTACCGACACTAAACGGTAGATGATATAGAGTTTACCGACACTAAACGATAGATAATATAGAGTTTACCGACACTAAACGATAGATAATATAGAGTTTACCGACAATAAACGATATATGATATAGAGTTTACCGACACTAAACGATATATAATATATAGTGTACCGACACTAAACGATAGATAATATAGTTTACCGACACTAAACGATAGATAATATAGAGTTTACCGACACTAAACGATAGATAATATCGAGTTTACCGACACTAAACGATAGATAATATAGAGTTTACCGACACTAAACTATAGATAATATAGAGTTTACCGACACTAAACGGTAGATGATATAGAGTTTACCGACACTAAACGATAGATAATATAGAGTTTACCGACACTAAACGGTAGATGATATAGAGTTTACCGACACTAAACGATAGATAATATAGAGTTTACCGACACTAAACGATAGATAATATAGAGTTTACCGACATTAAACGATAGATAATATCGAGTTTACCGACACTAAACGATAGATAATATCGAGTTTACCGACACTAAACGATAGATAATATAGAGTTTACCGACACTAAACGGTAGATGATATAGAGTTTACCGACACTAAACGATATATAATATAGAGTTTACCGACACTAAACGGTAGATGATATATAGTTTACCGACACTAAACGATAGATAATATAGAGTTTACCGGCACTAAACTATAGATAATATAAAGTTTACCGACACTAAACGATAGATAATATAGAGTTTACCGACACTAAACGATAGATAATATAGAGTTTACCGACACTAAACGATAGATGATATAGAGTTTACCGACACTAAACGATAGATGATATAGAGTTTACCGACACTAAACGATAGATAATATAGAGTTTACCGACATTAACCGATATATAATATAGAGTTTACCAACACTAAACGATAGATAATATAGAGTTTACCAACACTAAACGATAGATAATATCGAGTTTACCGACACTAAACGATAGATAATATAGTTAACCGACACTAAACGATAGATTATATAGAGTTTACTGGCACTAAACGATAGATAATATAGAGTTTACCGACACTAAACGATAGATAATATAGAGTTTACCGACACTAAACGATAGATAATATAGAGTTTACCGACACTAAACGATATATAATATAGAATTAACCGACACTAAACGATAGATAATATAGAGTTTACTGGCACTAAACGATAGATAATATAGTTAACCGACACTAAACGATAGATAATATAGTTAACCGACACTAAACGATAGATAATATAGAGTTTACTGGCACTAAACGATAGATAATATATAGTTTATAGACACTAAGCGATAGATAATATAGAGTTTACTGGCACTAAACGATAGATAATATATAGTTTATAGACACTAAGCGATAGATAATATAGAGTTTACTGGCACTAAACGATAGATAATATATAGTTTATAGACACTAAACGATAGATTATATAGAGTTTACTGGCACTAAACGATAGATAATATAGAGTTTACCGACACTAAACGATAGATAATATAGAGTTTACCGACACTAAACGGTAGATGATATAGAGTTTACCGACACTAAACGATATATTATATAGAGTTTACCGACACTAAACGATAGATAATATAGAGTTTACCGACACTAAACGATATATAATATAGAGTTTACCGACACTAAACGATATATAATATAGAGTTTACCGACACTAAACGATATATAATATAGAGTTTACCGACACTAAACGATAGATAATATAGAGTTTACCGACACTAAACGATATATAATATATAGTGTACCGACACTAAACGATAGATAATATAGAGTTTACCGACATTAAACGATATATAATATAGAGTTTACCGACATTAAACGATAGATAATATCGAGTTTACCGACACTAAACGCTAGATAATATCGAGTTTACCGACACTAAACGATAGATAATTTAGAGTTTACCGACACTAAACTATAGATAATATAGAGTTTACGGACACTAAACGGTAGATGATATAGAGTTTACCGACATTAAACGGTAGATGATATAGAGTTTACCGACACTAAACGATAGATGATATAGAGGTTACCGACACTTAACGATAGATAATATAGAGTTTACCGACACTAAACGGTAGATAATATAGAGTTTACCGACATTAAATGATAGATAATATAGAGTTTACCGACACTAAACGATAGATGATATAGAGTTTACCGACACTAAACGATAGATAATATAGAGTTTACCGACATTAACCGATATATAATATAGAGTTTACCAACACTAAACGATAGATAATATAGAGTTTACCGACACTAAACGATAGATAATATCGAGTTTACCGACACTAAACGATAGATAATATAGAGTTTACCGACACTAAACGATAGATGATATAGAGTTTACCGACACTAAACGATAGATGATATAGAGTTTACCGACACTAAACGATAGATAATATAGAGTTTACCGACATTAACCGATATATAATATAGAGTTTACCAACACTAAACGATAGATAATATAGAGTTTACCAACACTAAACGATAGATAATATCGAGTTTACCGACACTAAACGATAGATAATATAGTTAACCGACACTAAACGATAGATTATATAGAGTTTACTGGCACTAAACGATAGATAATATAGAGTTTACCGACACTAAACGATAGATAATATATAGTGTACCGACACTAAACGATAGATAATATATAGTTTATAGACACTAAACGATAGATAATATAGAGTTTACCGACACTAAACGATAGATAATATAGAGTTTACCGACACTAAACGATATATAATATAGAATTAACCGACACTAAACGATAGATAATATAGAGTTTACTGGCACTAAACGATAGATAATATAGTTAACCGACACTAAACGATAGATAATATAGTTAACCGACACTAAACGATAGATAATATAGAGTTTACTGGCACTAAACGATAGATAATATATAGTTTATAGACACTAAGCGATAGATAATATAGAGTTTACTGGCACTAAACGATAGATAATATATAGTTTATAGACACTAAGCGATAGATAATATAGAGTTTACTGGCACTAAACGATAGATAATATATAGTTTATAGACACTAAACGATAGATTATATAGAGTTTACTGGCACTAAACGATAGATAATATAGAGTTTACCGACACTAAACGATAGATAATATAGAGTTTACCGACACTAAACGGTAGATGATATAGAGTTTACCGACACTAAACGATATATAATATAGAGTTTACCGACACTAAACGATAGATAATATAGAGTTTACCGACACTAAACGATATATAATATAGAGTTTACCGACACTAAACGATATATAATATAGAGTTTACCGACACTAAACGATATATAATATAGAGTTTACCGACACTAAACGATAGATAATATAGAGTTTACCGACACTAAACGATATATAATATATAGTGTACCGACACTAAACGATAGATAATATAGAGTTTACCGACATTAAACGATATATAATATAGAGTTTACCGACATTAAACGATAGATAATATCGAGTTTACCGACACTAAACGCTAGATAATATCGAGTTTACCGACACTAAACGATAGATAATTTAGAGTTTACCGACACTAAACTATAGATAATATAGAGTTTACGGACACTAAACGGTAGATGATATAGAGTTTACCGACATTAAACGGTAGATGATATAGAGTTTACCGACACTAAACGATAGATGATATAGAGGTTACCGACACTTAACGATAGATAATATAGAGTTTACCGACACTAAACGGTAGATAATATAGAGTTTACCGACATTAAATGATAGATAATATAGAGTTTACCGACATTAAATGATAGATAATAAAGTGTTTACCGACACTAAACGATAGATGATATAGAGTTTACCGACACTAAACTATAGATAATATAGAGTTTACCGACACTAAACGATAGATAATATAGAGTTTACCGACACTAAACGATAGATGATAAAGTGTTTACCGACACTAAACGATAGATGATATAGAGTTTACCGACACTAAACGATAGATAATATAGAGTTTACCGGCACTAAACTATAGATAATATAAAGTTTACCGACACTAAACGATAGATAATATAGAGTTTACCGACACTAAACGATAGATGATAAAGTGTTTACCGACACTAAACGATAGATGATATAGAGTTTACCGACACTAAACGACAGATGATATAGAGTTTACCGACACTAAACGATAGATAATATAGAGATTACCGACACTAAACGATAGATGATATAGAGTTTACCGACACTCAACGATAGATAATATAGAGTTTACCGAAACTAAACGATAGATAATATAGGGTTTATCGACACTAAACGATAAATAATATAGAGTTTACCGACACTTAACGATAGATAATATAGAGTTTACCGACACTAAACGATAGATAATATAGAGCTTACCGACACTAAACGATATATAATATAGAGTTTACCGACACTAAACGATAGATAATATAGAGTTTACTGACACTAATCGATAGATGATATAGAGTTTACCAACATTAAACGATAGATGATATAGAGTTTACCAACACTAAACGATAGATGATATAGAGTTTACCAACACTAAACGATAGATGATATAGAGTTTACCAACACTAAACGATAGATGATATAGAGTTTACCAACACTTAACGATAGATAATATAAAGTTTACCGACACTAAACGATAGATAATATAGAGTTTACCGACACTAAACGATAGATAATATAGAGTTTACCAACACTAAACGATAGATAATATAGAGTTTACCGACACTAAACGATAGATGATATAGAGTTTACCAACACTAAACGATAGATAATATAGAGTTTACCGACACTAAACGATAGATGATATAGAGTTTACCGCCATTAAACGATAGATAATATAGAGTTTACCGACACTAAACGATGTATAATATAGAGTTTACCGACACTAAACGATAGATAATATAGAGTTTACCGACATTAAACGATAGATAATATAAAGTTTACCGACACTAAACGATAGATAATATAGAGTTTACCGACACTAAACGATAGATAATATAAAGTTTACCGACACTAAACGATAGATAATATAGAGTTTATTGACACTAATCGATAGATGATATAGAGTTTACCAACACTAAACGATAGATAATATAGAGTTTACCAACACTAAACGATAGATAATATAGTTTACCGACACTAAACGATCAACATATTATGTGGCCGTTAGGCTGATTGGAAATCCATTTTTGTGATGTTCGGAGGCATTTACATCTGATGGACTCTTGATTTGATTTTAACGTAAATTTGTTAGTGTAGCGGTTACCTTTTGTCTATCTGATTATCATGTTTTGTCAATATATATTGTAACGAAGTGACAGATGGGGTGAAAATATTACAGTCCAATAGTGGATTCTCATGTCCCTGTGCTCCGTAATGTTCGGCAGTAACGTTGTAAACAAACGCGCCTTTCATGGCTTAGTATTCATGAACTATCACACGGAAAATCAAAGCAATAGTTTTTATGAGTTACTATGATTATTTTCTACTATTGTGAAGCGTACGAAACACCTCTAGGTGTGTCAGTCTTTTTATATGAATTAAAGTTGAACGCTAGTTCAACGAGCACTCTGGTGCAGCCGCCATCTTTGTTGACATAGAAATCTACCAGCATCAGCACTCGTAATATACGGTACGATAATCGGTAACTGTAACACTTTACATGGTAATTCAGTGAAACAATAGAAAGACTGGATGTTTTTGAGTTTAAGCATAATCATATTTTGAGTACTCACGATGTATTTAATCTACAATACGCGATTGAGCAGAGTCAAGTCGGACCGGCCCTCGTCTCAACTTTCGTTCCATGCATTGTGATGAGCTGCCGTCTGCTATTGGCGATATTAGTTATAATGTTAATCTATGATTGAGGAGATCATTTTACGAATATTTATAGCAACGAGATATTGTATTTACTTGTATCAGTGTGTGAAATCCTATAAGAAGGGTAAAATATTGTATTTTACAATGTGCACTATATTACGAAATCATATGTAGTGCCGCGCACGAATGAGTGAAGCGGTTGGAGATAGTCTCTAAATAAAGTAGCATAGTCTCTAAACCAAAGTTAGTATTTCCTTATATGGAAATTGGAGGCATTTGGAGGAAAGTTTGGAGGCGCGCAGTCTATAAAAGGCCGCGAGCCACCTCATTTCGTCAGCTTGAACCGCTGGTATCGGCCGGAATTATTACGCCGTAGCTCTTATATAGGTCCTCAAGGCATTTTAGGCATATAAATAAGGAAATTTATATTGAGGAAAATAATTGGATATTATTTTCCATAAGTTTTGTAACTATTTTTTTTATAAAGTATAGATATATTCAATACGGATGCCTAGCTTAGCTAATACTTTGAGACTAGTGTTCTCATAGTATTAGAGGGATTGATTACTCAAATCATCCCTGTAAGTCTCTATTATTTAATCTTTAGCTATAGTGATAGCTAGCTTAGCTAATACTTTGAGACTAGTGTCCTCATAGTATTAGAGGGATTGATTACTCAAATCATCCCTGTAAGTCTCTATTAATTATTCAATAGCTAAAGTGATAGCTAGCTTAGCTAATACTTTGAGACTAGTGTTCTCATAGTATTAGAGGGATTGATTACTCAAATCATCCCTGTAAATCTCTATTATTTAATCATAAGCTATAGCGATAGCTAGCTTAGCTAATACTTTGAGACTAGTGTTCTCATAGTATTAGAGGGATTGATCACTCGAATCATTCCTTATTAATTATCTCGGTCATTATTGTCATTTTATTAGTCATTACGGTCATTTAGTCATTACTGTCATTCAGTCATTATTGTTAGTCATAATTGTCATAACTCATCGATAAAGCTGGATTAGCTTTTATCTTAGTATTCTAGGTATCGTCTGGTTAATTTATTCACTGTTAATAGTTGTTATTAACTTAAAGTTACAACAAAAACTTGTTATTGAATATATTGGTTCCTTTATTTCAACTTATTGTCAAACAACAAAGTTATAACTATTACATGTATTAATAGAATTATTGTATGGAAACTTGAATGATTCTGAGAAAGGGAGATGGAAATCATTTGTAAAATACTACTTATTTAATTACCAGAATTATATGTATTGAAAGTTATTACTGCCTTGAGTTATTTCTTAAAATTGGTGAGAATACCAGAGAAAGAACAAGACCTATTGACCTATGACTGTCTGGAGCAGCTACCAAAGAAGATCATCGGTTGTTAGAGAGTAGTCTGTGACTACACTTACATAGACGAATCGGACGAACAGCTAGTAGGGCAGAGCGTTCGTCACAATATATATATATTATCATATTGTCAAAATTAACAAATACGCTCAGTAGCTATCGCTCACGATTTTAAACAACAGTTTGAAGGAATTAAACATTTACGAAATATCACCTAGCTGGACCCTCGGCGTCCGACCAGCCGAAGGGATGGATTATCGACAATATTTATCATTTACATTGATAAGTTTGTTCCATGTATATGTCTATTCTGTTTATGTAACGTAACATGTCTTCTTGTGTCTTGATAAAATGACGCATAGCCTTGAAATTTTGACAATTTATTTGTCCGTACTGTCGCTATATTTCAATGATCGTAATTCAAATATATTGTCCGATAGAATAAAAACAGTACAAATAATTTCTCGATGTATCAATAGAATCTTATGCATTGATATTAAAATGGCAGAGTAACACTCGTAAGGAAAAATTGGTATGTTTGTTTCCGCAAGATGATATGAAGAAAAAATAATAATATTATCGCATGTTAAAGTCGGTAATTGCATGATTTTATCGACCCCAGAACAACGAACATGACCTCGGCTTCCCCTAGGGGGTTAATGAAGATGCGATGGTTGTATAACATTAATACAACACCGTGCCTGAGTTAGTTCATACGACTTCTAATTTTATTTTGTATATCTGATACATACATGTAGTATAAACAAAGTTTTGCCTTCCTTCGCCCCTCGACGATCAACTCGTCTGTAAAATACAAATAGTTCTATCTTCATTTGAGTACCAATTCGCCGATAATTATCTACATTTAGTACCTTTCCTCTCTATCTGAGTACGAACTCACCTGTAATAGATCTACATTTTGTACCTTTCCTCTCTATCTGAGTATGAACGCACCTGTAATAGATCTACATTTAGTACCTTTCCTCTCTATCTGAGAATGAACGCACCTGTAATAGATCTACATTTTGTACCTTTCCTCTCTATCTGAGAATGAACGCACCTGTAATAGATCTACATTTAGTACCTTTCCTCTCTATCTGAGAATGAACTCACCTGTAATAGATCTACATTTTGTACCTTTCCTCTCTATCTGAGTATGAACGCACCTGTTATAGATCTACATTTTGTACCTTTCCTCACTATCTGAGTATGAACGCACCTGTAATAGATCCACTTTTTGTACCTTTCTGCTCTATCTGAGGACGAACGCACCTGTTATAGACCTACATTTTGTACCTTTCCTCTCTATCTGAGTACGAACGCACCTGTTATAGACCTACATTTTGTGCCTTTCCTCTCTATCTGAGTACGAACGCACCTGTTATAGACCTACATTTTGTACCTTTCCTCTCTATCTGAGGACGAACGCACCTGTTATAGACCTACATTTTGTACCTTTCCTCTCTATCTGAGTACGAACGCACCTGTTATAGACCTACATTTTGTGCCTTTCCTCTCTATCTGAGTACGAACGCACCTGTTATAGACCTACATTTTGTGCCTTTCCTCTCTATCTGAGTACGAACGCACCTGTTATAGACCTACATTTTGTACCTTTCCTCTCTATCTGAGTACGAACGCACCTGTTATAGACCTACATTTTGTACCTTTCCTCTCTATCTGAGTACGAACGCACCTGTTATAGACCTACATGTTGTACCTTTCCTCTCTATCTGAGTATGAACGCACCTGTAATAGATCTACATTTTGTACTTTTCCTCTCTATCTGAGTACGAACGCACCTGTAATAGATCTACATTTTGTACCTTTCCTTTATATCTGAGTACGAACGCACCTGTAATAGACCTACATTTTGTACCTTTCCTCTCTATCTGAGGACGAACGCACCTGTAATAGATCTACATTTTGTACCTTTCCTCTCTATCTGAGTACGAACGCACCTGTAATAGATCTACATTTTGTACCTTTCCTCTCTATCTGAGTACGAACGCACCTGTAATAGATCTACATTTTGTACCTTTCCTCTCTATCTGAGTACGAACGCACCTGTAATAGATCTACATTTTGTACCTTTCCTCTCTATCTGAGTACGAACGCACCTGTAATAGACCTACATTTTGTGCCTTTTCTCTCTATCTGAGTATGAACTCACCTGTAATAGATCTACATTTTGTACCTTTCCTCTCTATCTGAGTACGAACGCACCTGTAATAGACCTACATTTTGTACCTTTCCTCTCTATAGGAGGTTAACACACAAAAGGTTGAACATGATCAATGATAAACTAAAGGAAAGCATCAACACTAATCTATACAGCACCAGTAATGTTTTTCGAATTATTTCAATGTTTCGCAACAACATCAAAAATCATACATAAAAACTGATTAGTTCCAACTAAAGAAAATAACTGTGCTTTCTACTACGACATCGTCCGTCTAAATCGATGTTACCCGGATGTTAGAAGGCTTTATCATATATATAGAGATTACACAACCAGTGGCTGTTGGATATGGAATTTATCTCACTCGAGTTAATCATTTTTAAAGTTACAATGACACAAGCTTTACGAGTGTCTTTTGTAACTTAAAAAAAAATTAACGAGTCGTGTGACCTGTTTCTACAACAATATAAAATCAGCGGTGTGAGTGTTGATTCTGGTCTGAACCGCGGACTATTTGCGCGAAAACGCATCATCTCGCATATATTCCCGCCAAGTTGTGACGACGTCAACAATCGATGATGACGTCAACAATCGTGATTTTCCGGTCAAAGTTCAACTTTTCAACCAATTAAAAGTCCGGAAGGTCATATACCACAAGTGGTATATAACATATATTTATCCAACAGTCAGCACGTTTATACAATGGTCTGAGAGTGGAATAACACAGGGTATTGTGGTAGAAATATATTTATAATTACAGGACATGTGATACGGACATATAATATGATAACATATAATAAGGCAGGTCATTCCCAGCTGTGTAAATTGGGTATAATAATTAGCTCGTACGTCAACTCTCGCTGGGTCTGGGGTGGCTACGCCTACCGTCATCATCGCCTTAATTATGTAGCTTGATAACCTCCTGCACAAACCTTTAGAAAATGGAATAGAGGTATAGTTTCTACAACAACCAAGTAATTGCCACTTAAATCCTGACAATGTCTAGAAAACATTTCAGAGAGGCCGCATTAAGTTAGCACAAAAATGTACTGCAATTTGTGAATTTGAATATTTTTTGTTTTGCATATAATGTCCGCCTTTAACAGCTGAAATACAGTCCATTGATACCTTCACTAAGCTGCTTCCCTTGGGAAGCCGGTTCCTGTCTATAACCCCATTGTGTGTGGCAGTCCTCAATTAGACACTTTCCGGAGTTTATGTCCCATTCCAACACTTTTACTCTTATTTGCATTTTCCTCATCGAAATAGGTGTAAAAGCAAATGATATATCTAGTGTTGATGCCATTGGTGGCAAGGATCATCTTAAGTCGCTATAGCAAAAGTGTATCACACAAAGAATTGCTTGAGACATATCCATTAAAAAAGAGAATACCAAAGTGTCAACAAAACCATAATCAATCTTCATATCACACAAAGATACAGGATATTTCTCGATGAGATCAAGATAGCGACCACAAAACTTGCCCATAGTCTTCATCAACCTGCATCTCTCGAATCCCTGTGCCGTAACTTTGTTCGTCAGCAGCTGACAACTATCGCAAAAATTTCGATATTCAGAGCAAGCCCTAGAATAACGAATCAACTGCGACATGTTAACACCAAAGGACGGAGAAGCAACGATGTTACTATCAAGAAAGGGAAATCCACGATCGGAAAATCGAAATCGTCACGTTTATCATACAGCTAAGTAGTAAGCTGTCCATGTTGGTCAAAGTTTAAGTAAAGACCGAGGTAAGAAGTTGATGTAGGAGAGTCTGTTGTGTCCTTAATCTCAAGTTCAGTAGGGTAGATACGATCGACGTGGTCAGCAAACTTCTTCTTGCTTATAGACAACAAATCGTCGATGAAAGATTTGGCAAAGTTTGTGTTTACCGTCCTGATAAGCGAAAAATCAGCCTCGATTGAAAAAACAAGTCATCTAAAAGTGGGGCAAAAAAAATCAGAGAATACCAAAGCGTCACCAAAACCATAATCCGAACTCAAAATCGATTAAACTAGGGGCAAAATATGAACAAATGAAAGATTTACATGGAGACTCTCGTTAAAGTACAAGAGAATAAGACCAGGTGTTTCGGAAGAGTTAGTTCCCATTGGAATGCTTACAGTCTGTTGGAAATCTTTCTTCCGAACTCAACAACGATATTGCCAACATGGAATTCAATCATTCGTTCTATATCTTCCTCAGTACATTTCATTCTAGCTTTTGCAGTATTACATTTTTGTAATAACTAAATGATTGAATTTTTGAACCCAATCCATACTATTTTTTTAAAACGTGAATTTCATTGCGTTGGAAAAGTAACTATTTTGTCTCATGAATTTCGAATATGACAGGACTTTAGATTTAAAAGAAAATTAGATATGTTATCGGATCTCACTGGGAAATATATTTTTGACTAGGTAGAGAGACATACGACCCTTAAAATAATTCGAAATCGACAAACTATCACGACAAACAACCAATGATACAAATTGAAGTTGACATCTTTCTGAGTTCATAATGACACGCATCATGGTCCCGATGTGTTTACAAATAACGGATCTAGTTGCTCATACCTTTTTTGTACGTCCTAGTCCGCTATTTTGAACGTACAGGTATTATATTATTGGACCTGAGGGCCTGTCGATTTAAAATAAATTGAAATCTTCAAATGGTGTTTAAGTCGCAATTGATTCGGTTCTTAAGCGAAAACTTCGATAACAAAATAAAAATAAAACCGTCTTACAGATCAGGAGTGGCTATCAGACGGAAATGGCAGTGCCGTTGCACGGGACTCATTATAAATATGTTTATGTGTTTGTCAAGGTCTCCTTAATCCTCTCGGATAAATCAATGCTTTATAGCAAATATCTGTTAAGTGAGAATCGTTACACATAACTTAAATTTTTATATTGCCTTGATGATACATAGCCAGGGGCAAATAATGAAGAATTGACACTAGAACAATTCAGCATGAAATGAGACCTTCCTTTCTTTCCATCTTCAGCATCGTCCTCTGAACGAACTCAACTTTGTCGATACAGCAAGCTTGATCGATTGGCGGAAATCAAAACTCAGACACAGCTGACTCTTGTTTCAAAATGGCCACTGTCATATTTAACATGTCGGATGATTACTATCACGCAAGCTTCAAAATGGATTATTCACTATTGCTTTATTATTTCTATTTGACAATTAGGAATTGGTAGACGATGAATACAGAATGGCAAGCTTACAGTTAGTGTTGCATGCAACACTCGTCCCCTGCGGTCAATTATTTTTTCTACGCAACATAGACCATGAAAGCATAATGAACAGATGTGTTATTTTAACAACAATTTCTTTACCGTTTTATGAGATTGAGTGTGAAAAGAAAATATAGTGCCCTATTGACCCAAAACTCAACCCCACTCTATTTTACCTGATAAGTTAGCATTTTATAAAGTTTCAACCAAATCATTCAATCCTTTCTTAAGATATCATATGGAAACTAAAATTTGCCAAAAAGAAAATATGTATTTACAGAAACAGTGACCTTTTGAGTTGACCTTTCGAGGCTTAACTCATGCTCACTCTACATTACCTTATACATGTAAGTTAGTATTATATGATTCAGAAGTTTAAACCAAATCCATAAATCCTTTCCGAAGTTATCATCTGGAAACCGAGATTTGACAAAAAATATCTATTTTTAGCAACAGTGACCTATGTAGTTGACCTTCAACCCGAAACTCAGTCCCAATCTATATTACATCATCAGCAACTTTAAACCAAATCCGAAGTAAAGAGTGACGTAACGAAAGCACCTCCGTACAGAGATCGCACGCATTGAGTGAAGCCATGGTCATGCTTGAAGGAACTTCCGAGGCCTGTTTTGCGCGGACATGATACATTCATGGCATAATATTTACCATTGAATGGCATTGCCACTATATATCAATACCAAATTCAGTTGGCATTCATCAGGCCATGAATGCCAATGACCGATTGTTGACGACATCAATAATCGGTCCCCGGAAGATGGCTGTTCTTTTCATTGAACAAGCATATGCGACAAATACATTTATTGAGCTAAATGCTGAGAAATAAAATATACTATTGATTGTTTTATGACATGAGCAGATTCTAAAAATGGTAGATATAAGTATTGAACTGCTTTCAGTTGGCATTCATAGGCTATATGAATGCCAAATGGTCAAAGGCAAATCCAACATGAAGCGCTAGCACGCTTCATTGAATTTTCCTTTGACCATTTGGCATTCATATAGCCTATGAATGCCAACTGAAAGCAGTTCAATGTTTAACAAAACAGGCTCAGGACCTATAAGATGAAAAAAAGGTTATGACTACAGCACACTCTTTTGAATAAATTATTGTGAAATCACCATAACGCCTTTGTTATAAAGATGACGTAACACACACACATGCGGCACCTTTTAAATTAAGTAATAGGTTCAATATGCCGAAAAAATGCATTAATGTCGGAGTTTAAATTACACGTGCTAGGATTCTGAGGGGTTTTCAGCATGAAATACATTGATCGATATTACTTTATCAACGGAAAGTGAAATAAACCATTATTTTAACGCCAGACTTTTAAAATCACAGATAAATATTTTTATATTGCTAATAATGTATTCAATTTTTGTCTGTGAAGCTGCTAACATCTGTTATTATCGATCTCATCACCTTTAATCACCTCAAAGACATGACAAGATCCGGGGACACCAGACCCAGCATTACTGGTGCACGCGAACTACTAGTGCTCAGACAGACTACCTCCAGAGTTTGTGATAAATGACCTGTTTACGTATATAAGAAAAGCTTTTCTCTTATGTCTCGCCATGGTGGTTAGATTTTGCCCATGGAAGAAAGCTATATAAGAAAACTCATACATACCATATCACGTGAAGTGACATCACAATGGCTCGACAATGACGTGACGTCAAGAATATGGTTAACACTGATGCCGAAAAGAGACAAAGACGACGTGATGAAATTTAAACCTTTAACAAAAATTTAACCGTATACATTAGAAAGATGAGACTAATTTATCTAATATGGAGTATGGTTAATCTCGCTGTCTGATTCGTTTTCGTCAAACAAACTTAAGGATATAGTTAAAATTTGAAAAATGGTAGCCAGTCAAAACGTAGTTTTATTGTTTTTAAGCTCATTCAGGTAGTTGATATGCGAGAAAAAACTCTTTCGTGACAAAAGGTTTTACAAAATATGAAAACCCCTCGGGTAGAATGTCCCTATCTTACATTACTGGTCATGTAAGAGTCTAATAACTTAGCTATACACTATATATGTGGTACACCTACGCCGCGTGGCGACATGACGTACGTGTCATCACTAGTACTGGGAATGTCTTTACCACATCTAGTCATGGCGACATGACGTACGTGTCATCACTAGTATGGGGAATGTCTTTACCACATCTAGCCGATGACGTACAGAGCGTAAGCGCTGATTACCAGGTGTTACCGCGAGGTCAAAGGACGAACGCACTTGTATTGTTTTCACGAATTATATTCCTCTGCCAAGAGAATCCCTATTACAGCTGGACACTGTCGTTAGATTTGTCAAAGCATCTTTGATAAGATACTTATGATAGACCGAGAAATATTTCGGTCAACTTTCAAGGCTTCAGACGCAAGGACACTTGGAAAATAGAATGTTTGTGCGTTGATATTCAAATAAACCATTCGAGATTCTTATAAATCGATTTGTGACAAACTGATTCGTAGTTCGTTTCAAAACAATTCGCTAACTATTAATTGAGGTTAAGGGCTTACTATTTTGACACCAACCAATACCTTTCTCAGCCAGGAGTAAATCTTATCATCTGTATTATCTACAGGGCACGCATTTCACGTTGGAAAAGATAGACACAACAAGACATCAACGATGCCTAAACTGTTTTATCTCTACAAGTGAAATTACAGATGGGTTGATATCCTGTTCAACAATAATTTTGAAGTTAAAGAGAGAATAGGATTTGGCAGGTAATTTTCTAGGACTGTAATTAGACATAGAAGTATCAAGAGTATCTCCCTGTAATATATGGTACTAATTCAGACTATCCAGACTTTATCGAAAATATATCTGAGACTTTAATTGATTCTGATAATAATTCTGTAATAGCATGTGATGATTTCAACTTGGTATTAATCCGGAACAAGACTTTGATGAGAATTATAGGTAAATAAACGATCCTAGAACTGGAGATAAGGTTGTGGAGCATATTGTCACATTCAATTTAATTTGGTGGATTTTTACAGAGAAAAACATCATGAAGAGTAGAAGTCATACCCTGTATCTATACCTGTATTACCTAACAGACACTCAGACACTAAAAATGATCCAATCGTACCTGCTTTGGAGGATGTTTCTTCCTCTGTGTATATCTTCTTGTATCATGATGTTGTTCTCTGTATAAATGTTCCAAAACTTCATCTCTAGAGCTAGGACTCTCTATTCTTCTCCAAATATTTCTATGCAGTTTAGTGAATTAAAAAGGGGAAAGGGCTATAATGGAAGTTCAATAACTTTCCATTATCTGAAAAGGACTGTCTTGATGTTATATAAAGAAGACTATTCTAAGAATCAAAACACAGTTTTCTCTACATGTTTACAATCGTGATAGTTTACCAAATATTGCTGACGAACAACTATTTTTAGAAACATGTCCTATGGAAATCAGAGGCGATACCATATCCTATAATTCTTAAAAGAAAAAACAACAGCATTACAGAGAAAAAGAACTCAAGAAAACTTAGCCAGCAGTTACAAGACAGAGAATGTAGCGGAGCTTAGTAGAAAAAGAAAGATTAAGTAAATAGTAGGCTACATAAGATTAAGGGTATATGGTGAGGTCAAGGGCGAAATGGTTAGAAGGAGGAGAAAAACCTACAACGTACATTTTTTAACTTAAAAACAGAAAATTCACTTGGAAAATAATTTGGAAAAAAAGGTTTATGTAGAGTTTATTACAAAGCAGGATAATTTTTTTGGATTATGTTGACTATTCTATACAAAGCCTGAACACTTTGGACATAAATATAGAAAATATTGACTAAGAGATTTTTTTTTTTACAAAACTAAATTTATTGGAGGTTGAAGGATTATTCTTAAAGAAGCATCATTAACTTTAAAAATATCAAACACAATAAAAGCAATTTTAAATAGTTCAAAGACAGGGCATTATCCCATGCATCCCAAATGGATGTAAGGAATTGGGTCAAAGTTTTTCATACTAAAGTTATTTCAGGGGGGTTTGTTTCTTCATTCTTTGGTATTAAAAGAGGCTATCGCCAAGAAAACTCGATCGCCACACATATATTTATTGCTGAAGAAATACTAGCTATTCGGATAAAAAATAATAGGAATATTAAAGGTTTAAATGTTAATGACTGCCCCATAATAGTTTCACTGTATGATCGTGATAGTTCTCTTATATGAGATGGCACTGAGCAGTCTATTAAAGAATCAATCAAAGAATTGGACACTTATGCTAGAATATCTGGACTGAAATTAATCTAAACAAAACACAGATAATATGGATAGGTAGCAGGAAGTACAGAAATGACATTTTATTACCAGATGTAGGTCTTCGTTAGGGAGGGGTACGTTCTATGCTTCTCAGAGGCAGCCCAGGTTATCTGATTGCTGCGATTGATTAAAGGGAGACAACTCTACTGTCTGTTGTTGGTTATCCATGATAAACATGTGGACTACTGTATGTGGCAAGACAACTCAGCGTATCTTTAATGTAATAAAAACGTATTCAGAAACAAATTAAAAATTAAATGTATTCTAGAGGTGTCTTTATATAAACAAGTCTATAGCTTATATTTATATCAATGATAATATAGAAATGGAATAAAACCCCTTTGTTTAGGATTAAGATACATGTAGCAAAAAACATTTATTGAAATATTTTCGATTGAAGAGATAGAGATATTTACAAAAGAGAGCATTAAGGAAATGTATGGTGGAAAAAAAACATCGTTTTTCATGATTATAACTCGAAATTTTGACTTAATAACTGGAATTTTAAAGTTAGGTGGCCCCAGTGCTCTACCATTGATATTTCAAGTAAAATCTGAATGGTGACATGTATTGTCATGAAGTAATCTCTAAACTGATTCAATATTTATTTCAAAGTCGTGTAATAGAAACATCTCATTCATGTGTTATTATAATTACATTACGTATCTGTTTTGTTTATACATTATCTCCACAATTAACACACATGTATATATATTTACCTGTTGAGTATCCAATGTTAAATTAATCTGCCAAAGTATATTGTGTATATTTAAAACAATGCTAGACAAAAGGCACATGGGGCCTTAACCGTTACCTCATAACGCAAACAATTGAAAAGTCAGGTTTTAAAGAAAAATGTCAGTTTCACTTAATACAGGTGCATGTGATTTTGTATCATCGTCATTCAGGAATTACACTCACCAACGCTCTCTATATCCCTGAAATATATCACAGAAAAACTGAAGGCTCTGCGTGCGCCACCTTTTTGATGAAGCAAGAAGACTAGTTTGAACTTTTGATGTAGATCAAAAATTCTTGTGGTCACATAATGGTAAAAATTGACCAGCTTGGTCGCGTTTCCCTTGTAATCTTCAAGACACAGGTTTCAACATAGCTTCATGACCGTAAAACTGTCATGTCATCGTGAGGCAATTTCCATCCTCGACATCCATGCGTTGCACTCACCTACGTTCTATACACCCTTTTAATATATATGTCTAGCAAAACTGAGGTGAAAACAAGCTTGTATTACAAAGGAGCCGCAACCGACTTCAAAGACTGTCATTTAGTTTTGGTGGGACCAGCCTTCTTACCTCATTAACACGGTGGCGCACACACACAGAGCCTTCAATTCTGATGACATATTCCAGGGATGTAGAGAGCGTAGGTGAGCGTAGCCCCTAGATATCGAGAAAAAATCATTTCATACCTGCAAAATGCTATCCACTTTTGGGGGAAATATTATATCTAAGATGCTTGTGACCTTGACTTTTGACTCAATAACCTTGAAATTTCTGACATTTTTCCAATAGAAAGTCATCCTTTTGTGAAAATAATATTTTTCCCATTTATGCAGTTGCCTTTGACTTTGACCTTTGACCCATTTACCTTTAAACGTTTGTCAAAATGATCATTATATAATTTCAAACATCTATCATAATATGTATGTAAAGAAGAATACATTTCGAGAAAAAATATGTTTTCTGTTTACAAAAGTCCTCCTAACATTTGATCCCATGACCTACATATTTCGCAACAGCAATCATCGTGTCGTTCTAAAACCATATCCAAATAATCCTCTCTATATAGATCGCCTTCTAGTGAAAATAACCACCACAAGGTGACATTTTCCCCGAAAGTCAATCGCTATTTAAATCTCTAAAACGTGTGCAATAACCTTGGTTTAGGTCATCAAATTCGCAGGTCCCTGCGATATACCAAGTGCAATATATATAACTCGATCGAGCCTGATAGCTTTACATTCACGAGAAGTGTTAAATGGCTGTTATCCAATCAACCTCCATTCTGACCCCTCGGTCTAAATGTACTCTATTATGTCCTCAGGGATCGGTAACACACGAGTTAAAACAAAAGATTACGTCGCTGGATATTTTGAAACTTATACCACGGTAGATTATCATATCTGATTTATCCTTATAGATCTGTATGTATATGATATGATTGTACACCTGTGGCGTAATTATTTCTATTCAATTATTTCTTCATCTTCGTATGGTTGATATTTTCAGAATCAATCAAAGTCATATCATCAAACTGACATCAACAGTTTCTATATTTCGTAATGGTTGTTGGCTCGGGGACTTTAAAACATTTAAGGTATGCCAGTCCTAAATCTCGACATAATCAGAAAAAGCTAACCATATTTGTTCTACAGTTTAGTCGTAACTGACACAATAAAGTCATGCCAGTCCTAAACCGCAAAATAATCAGAAAAAAAGCTAACCATACTTGTCCTACAGTTAAGTCGTAACTAACACAATAAAGGCATGCCAGTCCTAAACCGCAAAATGATCAGAAAAAAACTAACCATACTTGTCCTACAGTTTAGTCGTAACTAACACAATAAAGGTACGCGAAATAATCAGAAAAAACTAACCATACTTGTCCTACAGTTAAGTCGTAACTAACACAATAAAGGTTTGCCAGTCTTAAACCGCGAAATGATAAGAAAAAGCTAACCATACTTGTACTACAATTATAAGTCGTACAACTGTAACTAACACAATAAAGGCATGCCAGTCCTACTTAAACCTCAACATAATCAAAACAAAGCTAACCATGCTTGTCCTACAATTAAATCGTGACTGTTTAATATATCCCCGTATCAACAATGATAAAAAGTGTGCTTTATCTGACTGTGTGGGTACTTATTATCAGATAACATCCATCACCCAATTAACTAGCCTGTCGGTCAGTTATTAACTAGCTGTACATGCATGTATTACGGTAAACAAAGCACCTGTAAAGATGGTAAGATATCTACGTATATCTTTTAGGTGACACTAACCAATTACGCAGTCTACCTTGAATTGGGTTTAATCACTACCGAAATCACTTTAAATATTCATACCTGTAGAAAAATCTATCTAATTACAGACACACACGAAACAGAATAGTATCAGACGAATTAGAAATGGATAACAAACTTTATATATTGTTTTTATTACTTTCGTGTCTTAATGTTGCCGAATTCGCCGCTTCAACAATTCCCAGTGATATCTACAAAGCCATTATCGCTGGTTATACCAAAGAGATTCGGCCTGTTTCTACAGGGGGTCAGCCATTGAACATAAATATCAGTGGCTATTTGATGGCGATCAACGACTTTGACGAAGTCTCCGGTACTCTTGAGATGGTTATTGTAGTAGGGATGAAATGGACAGATGAAAATTTAACTTGGGACCTTTCTAACTACAATAATACAGGACACATCATTATCCCACAATCTAAAATTTGGGCTCCGGAAATATTTGACCTTAAAGCAGCAGATACATTTGAGGCGATCGGTGGAGGAAACTTCAAAGTTACAGTGTTATACAATGGAGAGGTACAAATGATGCCTGGCGGAATAATGAAAATTAAATGCACACCGGACGTAGCGAAATTTCCGTTTGACGTTCAAAATTGTTATTTGGAGATACTTCCTTGGATGTACAGTGCAATGGATATTTTGCTTTCTGCAGGGGCCTCAGAGCTCGATATGACCTACTATGAAGCGAATGGGGAATGGACAGTTCTTGAAACAGGATTAAGATCTCAAATTAAGGATATATTTTCGACCCTAATTATCAGCTTCAAAATGAAGAGAATACCTTTTTACCATATAGTGAATACGTTAGTTCCTATATATTTCCTCGGCTTCCTCAATCCGCTCGTGTTTGTATTGCCCTGTGACTGCGGAGAGAGATCGGGATTTACCTTGACTATGCTTCTTTCTTACACCGTTTTTATGATGATCATCAACGCCTCCTTGCCCCAGACGTCCAGCCCAATGGCCGCCCTTTCATTTGTGACTTTCGGGGCCCTTGTTTTTAGTGGTTTTATCGCCGTCCTCAATTGCTTTCAGTTGCGCATGTTTCACAGAGATGAAAGCGTCCCCGTTCCCAGCTGGCTTGTGAAATTGATCTCGTGTTTAACTTTTTCCGGAAGAGGAAAGGTGCAACCGGATCTTGTAGTGAATGAGGAGAACGAACGGAATGCAGGTCCGATAGAAAACAAAAATGACGGTACTCTTACCTGGCAAAGAGTAGTTGAAGTACTGGATATGTTTTACATAACATCGATATACATGACTGGTGTCGTTGGTACTGTGGTCGCCACTGTTTATCTAACAACCACCTAGGACCGTACTTAGAAGGGCAGTCACGGTCAAGCGTGTTCGCTTACTTCATGCCTAAGAGAGTGAATATAGTGAAATCCAACATATAGGATTTTCAAAAGATGTTTGGTTTTATAAAATGTGAAAATTATGCTATATATGTCGCTGTGTATGACTTTCGATGTTTTCTCTCTGTCATGCGTTGTCGTGATCGTGATATCATCTAATTAATGTTATATATATTATGACGTCATCCTCGTGAAGAAAAAGGATGCAAGATTAACAGGATTGTATTTACATCCTAGGAGAACAAAAGGACCATTAAGAAATGATAGGTAAGGTTGTGAAGCTGCCAAGATAGGAGGGTAGCCTTTTTTTTCTCCGGTACCAATAATTGTCCCGGACAGTATGTCGTATACATTGTACGTACAGGGATGAGAGAGAAATATTGTAATGGATCCCAGCGGATGTCTCCCTGATGTTCATATAAACAAGTAAAACACGAACGTGTCTGTTTACAAAATATCATATCATTGTCAAAGAAAGACAGACGATTGTTTTCCCAGTTTAACTGTGTTTCTTTGTTGCACGTAAATATTTGATTGTTTTCGCCTTTTTTTACAATACAGTTTCTTTTGTGAGACACGAATTTGTTACGAAACGTGACGGCATATAGAACCTAACGAAGGCATACAAATCAAACAGATCCGTCGCGACGTAACAATTAATCAGGTACCAGGGGCTATATTTAAGAAATTATCATTGTGATAATTAGTACATTTTGTACATACAACATCCCGACCTTGGAAGTAAACAATATTTTACAACAAAGAGCAGACATAAAACTAGTGGGACGAGCGGGTCGCGAAGCCAAAACTTCTAAGTTATGGAGGTCCGGACCAGTTGAACTGCGTAATTTCCTGATATCGTCATGCAAGGTCATGTCTCCACGTAACAAGTTCATTAAACAATCATAAACAAATGTTTACCTGTTTTGCTTTAAGTTCCTTGACTTTAATTGGCAAAATATTTAAGTTGCGATAGCTTCGTATTATTGAATCAACAAATTTACATTACACAAATTAGAAAAGCCTGTTTCCTTTTTTTTATTTATTCTCTTATTTTTGTTATTTAATAGAGCTTCTTTCTTCATCATTCCCCACATGTATGATAAACATATACTTTTTTTATTTTGTTTTCAAGTTTTTTTTTATTTCCATTAATCACATTCCATTCCATGCATACGTACATTCACATCTTATATTACATCTTTCAACATTAAGTAAATACCTAATATCAAATAAATAAATAGTTACTCCTTTTTTATAATATTGCTTTCACAGTGTAAGTAAATACAATGTAAATAATAAGGCTTGATTCCGGGTTTTGTTATTTGTCCGGCTTTATATTTATGTGTTTATATTTGGCGGTGGTGATGTTGACAGGATGGAATTAGTCTCGAAACGGTATAAACATATACTTAATATTTATTAAATTACTGCATTTGGTTTTGTCTAGCAGTTCTTTCTATTACAAACCTAACGTAATTGTTTATAACGTTCAGTCGCTAGTTGATTTACATGGGCGGCGTTCAGACTAAATTTATAAATGAGTACATGAATATTATTATAATCGTTAACATGCTTAAGCCAACACAGAAGATATCATTAGGGCTAAGAAGTGGTCGATAAAACTAAATAAAAATGAACGAAAAAAACAGAATCGTAAGTTAGTGGCTTTTAATATAACTTTTGGAACAGACCAACTGTTATAAGAAAGCTCAAAATTGTAGAGACCATTATTGTTTCAAAAAGAGATTTAAGCTTAAGTTTTCACGTATTGTTAGAATAGTTCCAAACACACCATTTATTACAATAAGGGTTGCAACACACCATGCATTTAGGCAAGCCATCAGCGAGTTAATGACCCAATCGAAGACTTCGGGCAAGGAACAGCTCGTTTCGGGCCATCCTCTGTTGCTAGTGCATCGGTCACCGATAACTAGTTTTATTAAGTGGAACTTTTTGTCTACACATTGAATCCATACATCAGAGTTATTTTGTTTTAACTTTCATAGTGCTAAGAAAGTTCAGCGGTTACATCAATATTGCATGAAGCCTGCAGTTTGTTAAAACATAACTTTCTATCCATATATTTACTTGTTTACTATAGAGGAATTGATTAATTTTATTAATATTATTTTCCAATAATAAGTTTGATTGATACATGCGATTGAATTTGCGTCCTCATTTAATCGGCATTGGTGAAACAACCCTATAAATGAATAAAATTGACACAAATGATGCATTAGTCATTTGAGCGTTTTACCCCCGGATTTTCGCCATGTTATTCGAAGCAAAGCGACATTATTTTCACTGAACAAGGTGTTGATCTATAACGTTATAAGTAAACCATTTGTTTGGTTACGATAACCTTTATTTTTATACTCGTATAGTGGGTCGCAAAACAAATGTAACTATATAAACATTATGATCGTTTATGCTACTATTATTGAACCGAAACGAATGAGATCTTTTTTACCTGAAATGTTTACGTTATCTTAAACATTCATCACATCATACATACAATCTATGTCAGACATATCGACTTCCAATCACCCTATTCGAAATTACTCGAGTGGCATAATTATTTCAGACATATCGACTTCCAATCACCTTATTCTAAATCAATCGACTGGCATAATTATATCAGTTATACAATACATTGTTTTAGAGATTACCGAAGCATTGAAGACCCCCCGCCATGTAAATCTTGGTCCAATCTAAGTAAACATCAACTCCTCTAAAGAGAACCAAGTCATTGCCAATCAAAACAAGTAAGCATACTAAAGAGCATACTTACGAGCATACTAAAAAACGTCCATCTTCATATCACACAAAGATACAGAATATTTTCCAATGAGACAAAGATGGCAACCATAAAACTTGCCAATAGTTCTGTTCAATCTGCCTCTCTCGAATCCCTGTTTTGTAAGTTTGTCAGCAGTCGACATCGATCACGAAAATAACGATATTCAGAGCAAACCCTGCAATGACGAATCAACTGCGACATGTAAACATCTTAGGTTGGAGAAGCAGGGATGTTACTCTCAAGAAATGCAAAGTTTAGGACAGGAATATTGCAATCGTCACGTTTATCGTATAGCTTAGTAGTAAGATATCCATGTTAGTCATAGTTTAAGTAGAGATCAGAGGTAAACAGCTGATGTAGAAGAGTCTGTTGTGTCCTTTATTTCAAGTTCAGCAGGGTATATAAAATCGACATGGTCTGCAAACTTCTTCTTGTTCATAGACAATACATCGTCGATATATCTGAAAGAGAAATTAAAAGATTTGGCAAGGTTTTTGTTACCTGTCCTGATTAGCCCTTCCACAAATTCCGCCTCGCATAAAAAAACCAGGTCAGCTTAGAGTGGGACACAGTTTGTTTCCATGGGAATGCCAACAGTCTGCCGGAAAATCTTTCCTCCGAACTCAACAAAAGTATTGTCTACCAGCACTTTAATCATCCTTACTATACCTTCAGAAAAGAAAGCTCTCACAACGAGAGATCTAAAACGTTCCTGAAGAGTCCTAGGAGGACGAAACAGCTGTATGATGCAGTTTAATTCATTTTTTCGGCATACTGTATCTATTACTAAATTTAAGAGGTCCAACATATGTGTGTGTTACGTGATCTTCAGTTTTGTATGAGGTATGGTAGAGTACAAGGTGGACAAATCAAATGTTTTGATCAGAAGATCTTTCGATTTTTTCAAAATCCACATCCTGTTAATTCCACCCCTGGAGTTCTCATTTTTTGAGAAACATCTGATTTTGTTTACAAATGATTCTAGTGGGCACAAACAAACGTTAAGAGACTCATCTTTCTTGAACTTCACACGCGAAAGAAGCCATTTTGTTACCTATGCCTACTACAGCAGACCCCCCCCCCTCTCCCCCCTCCTTAATGTTTTACCGTGTACCCTAACTGGTGACGACTTTATCATTAAGTACATGTATATGGTAACGATAATACACTGAATGTAAGCTTTATATCGTTTGGACACTCAAACCTAATGATACTTCACTAAGAAATCCGAAACATGAATCCAAATCTTGCATATGTTTTAAAAAAGCTTGATCAACCTTATACAAAATCAAGCTCAGAAACCATGTTAATCTCATCTGTAGAAAAAACACTCACCTCGATAAAGTCCTCACTACATGTGTTTTGATCACACTCATAAATGACTTAATACAGTATATACTTAATTATTAATATAATATAAATATTTGGAATAATATCACATGATATTTTACCTTAATTTACAACGTTCGTGTCGTTTCAAGAACCAAATATATATCAATACCCGTACACACTTTCTGTTTCTAATATCTTCAATCTTCGATGATCAACTAAGATTAAAAAATCAATTAATTAAGTTAGTATATATTTCTCCAATATAAATAGTTGAATTTAAAAATCCTTCACGCATGATTTACTTTACCATTTTGTACGTTAACAATATCTAACCAATGACCTGGAACATCTGCTGACACGTGATTACAACAATCAATCTACAAGCATATTTTGTCTTTCAGAGCGTTTGATTTTCCATTCTGTACACTTCTTTACTTATCTCCCTTTATAAGTGTTTTAAGGTGGACGACCATTTACTTGTGCGTTACCTTCGAATATACTTTGTGAAACACAATTACAGCTTAGATAAAAGGATTTGACAATATCTTGTTGAATTTGGATGAACTATTTTCCAGCAGACTGTTGGAATCCCCATGGGAACAATCATAGACACTGCGTACTCTTAACTGACTCGTTTTTGTTTTCATGCGAGGCTGGATTTATCAAATATCGTATTAGGACTGGCAAATCTTGCCAAATCTTTCAATCTCACAGAAAGGTATACTGACGATTAACTTGAGATATAACACACACAAAAACCGGAGCGTACTCTAAATAAACCGCGAAGCGTGTTTCGATGAGAATATACTCTTTTTTTGTGTTATAACCCCTTAACATAAAAAAAAATCAAGTTGATACTAATAATTTAATCTATACCCTGAGAAAATTCACTTTATTGTATTGATGGACTCTTTTCTCTTTCAAATTATTACGCTGCCGCATCACAAACTACGTTATAAACTGCGAAATCATTTTTAAGTTATTGGCTGATATCATAAGTTTTTGATCCAATGAAAATGTTTGTTTCAAACAAGAAATAAATTATATAACAGAAGCGGTTTGTTGACCAAATCGATCGTGTATATTCACTGGAATCAAGACAACAACACACAATTCTACGCCAGCTGTTTACCTCGATCTTTACTTAAATTCTGACCAATTTGGACAGGTAAATACTTAACTTTACTTTTATAAATTAAAAGGGTTTTACGCACTTGACCCATCTGCTTCTTCATTAATTTAGAAATTTTTGATTCCCATCTTTTGGCCCCTAGCATCACTGAAGAGTCCCAGGAGGACGAAACAGCTGTATGATGCAGTTTAGTTAATATCATTTGGCATAGTGTATTTATTACTAAATTTAAAAGGTACAGCATATGTGTTTGTTACGTCATCTTTAAACACAATAAGCATGACGATATCGATTTTCCGATCGTGAACTTTTCTCTTTCTTGGAAGTAACATCCCTGTTCTCCAAGCTAGCTAGTAGCATGATGTTGAAATGTCATGCCGCTATTCTAGGGCTTGCTCTGAATGTCGATATTGTTGTGATAGATGTTCACTGCTGACGATTAATTTTACAGCATAAGGATTTGAGAGATGCTACTATTGACCTCAATGAAAAATACTCTGTACCCTTTTATGATATAAAAGTGAACGGTTTCTATTTGTTCATTAGAATGGCCAATTATTGTGATATGTTTGGATATGACCAAGATTTGTTTCCGTCGATGAAGCAGAAGACGTTTACTCCTCCGGGACACCTGGTCTTCTTATCTTTTTCAAGGGCTTTCGTACAGAATAGTTCCTGGTTTAATCGATTTCGTATGCGGATTATGTTTTTTTTTTACGTTGGGTATTCTCTTATTTTTGACAGTTAAATGCCATTACTCGCTTATGTAAATCCATTTTGGTGGCTTTTTCCCAAAGTCGATCAAAATCTCTAAAACATGTAAATTACTCTGATCACCTTAGTTTAGGTCATATAATTCTCAAGTCCCTGCGATAGAAACCGGATTATTGATTCCCGTTTTACAATTTATATTTTGGCTCTTGAATGTAAGTAACCAAGTGCAATATATATAACTCGATCGAGCCTGATAGCTTTACATTCACGTGAAGTGTTAAATGGCTGTTATCCAATCGACCTCCCTTCTGACCCCTCGGTCTAAATGTACTATATTATGTCCTCAGGGATCGGTAACACACGAGTTAAAACAAAAGATTACGTCGCTGGATATTTTAAAACCCGTACCACGGTGGGACTATTAAACTTAAATGATACCTTATATATATGTTAACGGATCTCCTAATACGTGATGATTATATACCTGCGAATCAATCTGTTACGTAATATCTGACAGAACTTCAGTATGTCAATTTCGGGAAAATTCTATATTCAGTATTCTGTATGCAGTTAGTATTAGCATATAAAAAAAAAACACTTAATATGCTTAATTTATGGGTTTTATATAAAAAAATATTTTCGATGACGTAAAATCTGACAGAACTTCAGTTTGCCTATTCTGTATGCTATATTTAGTATGCTGTATTCAGAATGCTATATTTAGTATGCTATATTCAGTATGTTATATTCAGTATGCTATATTCAGTATGTTATGCTAAGTATGCTATATTCAGTATGCTATATTCAGTTTGCTTTGTTCAGTATGCTATATTCAGTATCATATCTTCAGAATGCTACATTCAGTATGCTATATTCAGTATGCTATATTCAGTATGCTATATTCAGTAAGTATAATGATTATCATATATATAACAGCACTTAATATGGTTAACTTAAGTTTATTTTCTCTTTAATTTCGATTTTGGTGGTTTTGAAAATGAAAATTTCGCTTCGTATGGTTCTTCTCTTCAGAAAGGGACATATTAAAGCCAGAACATTACATTGACGTCAGCAATAGCTTCACCAGGTTACATTTGTGGTTCAGGTGTGGTCCTTAACACATTATTAGACACGCCAATTTCATATTTCTGTACCTTACTATAGTTACTTATTCACGATATAATCAGATCACACTAACATTACGTGTCGTGATCGTCTCTCTCAAAATATCTTTTGTTTAATATATTACAGCATGAAAAATGATAAAAAGTGTGCTTTATCTGACTGTGTAGGTACTTATTATCAGACAACATTCATCACCCAGTTAATTAGCCTGTCGGTCAGTTATTAATTAGCTGTACATGCATGTATTACGGTAAACAAAGCACCTGTAAAGATGGTAAGATATCTACGTATTGTATCTTTTAGGTGACAATAAGCAATTACGCAGTCTACCTTGAATTGGGTTTAATCACTACCGAAATCAATACATGTATGATATATTCTCATACCTGCACACGAAACGTCATACATTACTGCCACAAAACAGGATAGTATCAGACGAATTAGAAATGGATAACAAACTTTATATATTGTTTTTATTACTTTCGTGTCTTAATGTCGCCGAATTCGCCGCTTCAACAATTCCCAGTGATATCTACAAAGCCATTATCGCTGGTTATACCAAAGAGATTCGGCCTGTTTCTACAGGGGGTCAGCCATTGAACATAAATATCAGCGGCTATTTGATGGCGATCAACGACTTTGACGAAGTCTCGGGTACTCTGGAGATGGTTATTGTAGTAGGGATGAAATGGACAGATGAAAATTTAACTTGGGAGCTTTCTAACTACAATAATACAGGACACATCATTATCCCACAATCTAAAATTTGGGCTCCGGAAATATTTGACCTTAAAGCAGCAGATACATTTGAGGCGATCGGTGGAGGAAACTTCAAAGTTACAGTGTTATACAATGGAGAGGTACAAATGATGCCTGGCGGAATAATGAAAATTAAATGCACACCGGACGTAGCGAAATTTCCGTTTGACGTTCAAAATTGTTATTTGGAGATACTTCCTTGGATGTACAGTGCAATGGATATTTTGCTTTCTGCAGGGGCCTCAGAGCTCGATATGACCTACTATGAAGCGAATGGGGAATGGACAGTTCTTGAAACAGGATTAAGATCTCAAATTAAGGATATATTTTCGACCCTAATTATCAGCTTCAAAATGAAGAGAATACCTTATTACCATATATTGAATACGCTAGTTCCTATATATTTCCTCGGCTTCCTCAATCCGCTCGTGTTTGTATTGCCCTGTGACTGCGGAGAGAGATCGGGATTTACCTTGACTATGCTTCTTTCTTACACCGTTTTTATGATGATCATCAACGCCTCCTTGCCCCAGACGTCCAGCCCAATGGCCGCCCTTTCATTTGTGACTTTCGGGGCCCTTGTTTTTAGTGGTTTTATCGCCGTCCTCAATTGCTTTCAGTTGCGCATGTTTCACAGAGATGAAAGCGTCCCCGTTCCCAGCTGGCTTGTGAAATTGATCTCGTGTTTAACTTTTTCCGGAAGAGGAAAGGTGCAACCGGATCTTGTAGTGAATGAGGAGAACGAACGGAATGAAGGTCCGATAGAACACAAAAATGACGGTACTCTTACCTGGCAAAGAGTAGTTGAAGTACTGGATACGTTTTACATAACATCGATATACATGACTGGTGTCATTGGTACTGTGGTCGCCACTGTTTATCTAACAACCCCCTAGGACAGTACTTAGAAGGGCAGTCACGGTCAAGCGTGTTCGCCTACTTCATGCCTAAGAGAGTGAATATAGTGAAATCCAACACATAGGATTTTCAAAAGGTGTATGGTTTTATAAAATGTGAAAATTATGCTATATATGTCGCTGTGTATGACTTTCGATATTCCCTCTGCCATCCATTGTCGTGGTCGTGATATCATCTAATTAATGTTATATATATTATGACGTAAGTCATCCTCGTGAAGAAAAAGGATGCAAGATTAACAGGATTGTATTTACATCCTAGGAGAACAAAAGGACCATTAAGAAATGATAGGTAAGGTTCTGAAGCTGCCAAGATAGGAGGGTAGCCTTTTTAGCGCTAAAACTACGAGTAGTTTTGGCGTCTATTGCTGCCACTATTCTGTGACCTTTGACCCATGTCATTTTTTCCCCTCCCGCTCCGGAAAAGCTTGAATTGCTACCAATCTCATGATATCTGAACAATTTGAAAGCCTAAACCTAACAGGAAATGATGTTCCCATGGTATTGTTAATAATTATGATGACTTTAATAATCTATATGCGGTTTGTAACAAAGAAATCAGTTTTTCACTCCCACGGCTCATTTAAATATTACGTCTCTGTTGGTGGCTGACCACTCGTGTATACACATACATCCATGCTATATATATATACTCTGTGTGCTTGACACTCGTATACGGCTCGCGGAATTCCTGGCATGGTGTACTTTGCTGTTATCTTTGATTATATAATCGCGCATAGCCAAATACACTGATTTTGATTTCAATGTTATATTACCTTATACATGTGCGTAAACCAAAATACTCGACCAATTTGCCGGTCGGAAGTATTAATTCGTAATTACAGTGAAAATCCGCCCCCTGGATGTGATAATGTTATTTACGAGTTACTTCCCCTGATTGTCACTAACGTTGTGATATATACATACTGAATGCACACACTTGATCGATTTTCTTACTTAATATTGTACTGAGTATACAATATTTAATGAGACATTATCAGAACCTGAATAATGAACATATTAATTGGCAAAACACTTGATTTATTGAAAATAAGACTTATACTTTTCTAAGGCGAGCAAAAGTTCGTGGTTTTATAATTACGTTCGTTGTGCTTCACATATCAATATACACTGTAGCAGGGACATATACGTTCCTGACTGTAGGTTCACATTTTTGTTTTAACGAAACTTTACCATAACCTGTATAGTGTACATAGCAATTGACACAATATAAGTTATTTAGTAGAAATAACACTTATATTTTTTCTATGGTGTGCAAAAACCTTTATGGTGTACATTCCCGTAATTATGTGTGGCCCTTTATACATAGGCAACAGCCAAAATACATGTAATTTTCCCTGCTTTGTAAATGAACTTGATAATTGATACATAGGCCTAGAGATGTAAGTGAATATGACATATTTGCATACAAATATTTTGCTCCACCTTGGCAAAGATATCGTAATAGGCCGTCGTTCTTTTGGAACAACAATTTGACTGTTTATTGTGACATTTTATGACAAATTGGATACAATTTGTAGTTCGAACTATCATTTGTAACGAATCCTTTTATTTTTTTATCTAATATCCATTGTGCTAACAACCAGCAGCGTATATTTCAATGATTCATTCACCTTCCTCCGAACGATAATGTTAACATGAAAAGTTTTGTTTTATTGTGTTAAAAACTTTTTCAGTCAGTTTTTCACATTGCATATTTAGGTTTCACATTGTGCTTTGTTATGCCCGTTTGATTTCATACTGATGAGTAAAAACCAAATGGCGGAAAGGCGGCCATCTTTGATTTGGGCATTGAAAGATTGTTAACTAATTGACAACTACTAGAGGGATCTTTCTCATATTTCATATGTAGGTTCCTTGGTCCCTACTGTCGTGCCCTTTTGATTTTGTAACTGATCAGAAAAACAAAATGGCTGAAAAACAGCCATTTAGGACTTTGACATAGAAAGATTGAAATCAGTATAGAATGAAATGAAACGAAAAGTTTAAATTGCTACATTACATCCGTTTTCATTTGTAACAGGAAAGAAAATAGTGTACTTCCACCGGGAATCGAACCCTCGATCTTCAAGTTTCTAGTCGGACGCTCTACCACACAGCTACAGGGAAATTCCCTTTAGTTCGAAGCTAGAAAGCGACCTAAATCATATGTACAATTAAAATCTTCCACACTACTCCTCCTCCCTTTTTAAATGTATTCACCCCCGAACACCACACCCCAGATTCTACAACAAAAACACTTAAATAGCTGTCGAAATATATATACTATTGTTTGAAGTTTTAGCGTTTCAGTACTTTCAGTACTTTGATTTTTCTCCGGTACCAATAATTGTCCCGGACAGTATGTCGTATACATTGTACGTACAGGGATGAGAGAGAAATATTGTAATGGATGCCAGTGAATGTCTCCCTGATGTTCATATAAACGAGTATAATACGAACGTGTCTGTTTACAAAATATCATATCATTGTCAAAGAAAGACGATTGTTTTCCCAGTTTAACAGTGTTTCTTTGTTGCACGTAAATATTTGATTGTTTTCGCCTTTGTTTACAATACAGTTTCTTTTGTGAGACACGAATTTGTTACGAAACGTGACGGCATATAGAACCTAACGAAGGCATACAAATCAAACAGATCCGTCGCGACATAACAATTAATCAGGTATCAGGTATTGCTGTAGTTATTTTTAAGAAATTATCATTGTGATAATTAGTACATTTTCTACATACAACATCCCGACCTTGGAAGTAAACAATATTTTACAACAAAGAACAGAATTAAAACTAGTGAGACGAGCGGAGCGCAAAGCCAAAACTTCTAAGTTATGGAGGTCCGGACCAGTTGAACTGCGTAATTTCCTGATATCGTCATGCAAGGTCGTGTCTCCACGTAACAAGTTCATTAAACAATCATAAACACATGTTTACCTGTTTTGCTTTAAGTTCCTTGACTTTAATTCGCAAATATTTAAGTTGCGATAGCTTCGTATTATTGAATCAACAAATTTACATTACACAAATTAGAAAAGCCTGTTTCCTTTTTTTTTTAGTTATTCTCTTATTTTTGTTATTTAATAGAACTTCTTTCTTCATCATTCCCCACATGTATGATAAATATATACTTTTTTTATTTATTTTTTTTAAAGTTTTTTTTATTTCCATCAATCACATTCCATTCCATGCATACGTACATTCACATCTTTTATTACATCTTTCAACATTAAGTAAATACCTTATATCAAAATAAATAAATAGTTACTCCTTTTTTTCATAATATTGCTTTCACAGTGTAAGTAAATACAATGTAAATAATAAGGCTTGATCTAAATTTTTTTTTTTTTAGGAAATTCCGGGTTTTGTTATTTGTCCGGCTTTATATTTATGTGTTTATATTTGGCGGTGGTGATGTTGACAGGATGGGATTAGTCTCGAAACGGTATAAACATATACTTAATATTTATTAAATTATTGCATTATTATTAATACATAAGTTGGTATCTCTGATAGTCCATTATGCACTTTCTGTAATGAAGTTGATGAAACTATAGTGCACTTACTATGGGAATGCCAAGAGGTTCAGTCTTTTCTGCAAAATTTTGAATATCTATTAGATGCTCTGTTGATTCCTTTTCAGTATAACAAAACTACTTTTATGTTAGGATTTTTCTCACAAATAGAACAAATCAATAAGATCGACAATGAAATACTTATAGTAATCAAACAATACATGTATAGTTCTAGATGTAACAATAAGAAATTAAATATCAACACTCTTATTTTGAAAATAAAAGACCATTACATTGTACAAAGGTATATTGCAACTGCTAAAGGTGAAAACTATTTACAAAAATTTACAGAATATTGGGGAAATTGGGTTAGGCTATTAGAGCTTGTTGAGTAATCAGAAACATCAGTGTACATATCTTGTTTACTGACACAAATATAGTAGTAAACATGACTATATATACATTATTCATTATTGTTGTACACATATTTGTAATATTATAAATATGTTAGTTTATAGACTCATCCAGTAATTACCTGACAATACATTTTGCTGAAAGATTTTGAAAAGTATTTATATTTATATTAGTTTAAGTCATCATCCCTGTCTCTGGTTTCTTTCTATAAAAAAAATAAAATTCTATACAATATTTTTTTGTAACATTTGACCTGGCCTATCCTCCCCCCCCCCCCCCCCCCCCCCCCCCGTCTTTTTCATGATCCGTTCTATTTCTTCCTTTTCTTCCCTTTTCAATGATCCTTTCTTCTTACTTTTTTCCTTTCAATTAAATAAATAAAAAAATGTTTTTTCAAGTGTTATTTTCATGTATGAATGTGTTGTCTATTGCAAAACCCTGGAACGCATACATTTTTTGAACAATGTCCAGTATGATCAGTGGATAAACGTTATCTAAACAGGTGTTGTACTGAAAATCTTTTATTTACCTAACGTCAGTGTTTGATGATGATGAGTGATGTTGTTAGTGTATGATGTTGTCAGTGTATGATGATGATGAGTGATGCTGTCAGTGTATGATGATGAGTGATGTTGTCTGTATATGGTCAGTATATGATGATGATTATGGTGAGTGTTGTTCTTATTGTATGATGATAAGTAATGTTGCCAATGTATGAAGATGATGATGATGACGATGAGTGACGATGATTAGTGATGTTGTCAGTGTATGATGATGATGAGTGTCAGTGTATGATGATGATGATGATGATGATGATGATGATGAGTGATGTTGTCAGTATATGGTAATGATGAGTGTCAGTGTATGATGATGATGATGATGAGTGATGTTGTCAGTATATGGTGATGATGAGTGTCAGTGTATGATGATGATGATGAGTGATGTTGTCAGTATATGGTAATGATGAGTGATGTTGTCAGTATACGATGATGATTATTGATGTAGTAAGTATATGATGGTGATGCTGATGAAGATGACTATTACAGTAGTCAGTGTAATGATGATGATTGATGTAGTCAGTGTATGGTGAAGATGACGATGATTGATGTTGTCGGTGTATGGTGATGGACATGACTGTGATGAGGATGAACTATTGCATTACTCAGTGTAATGATGATGATGTTTGAGTTTTGGATGATGTTGATGATGATGATGATGATGAAGACGAATGCGTTATTATTAGGGTGTGTTGGGATGTCTTAATGTATACTATCATGTACAAACAAGATCTGAATAAAAAAAAAAAATTTTGGAAAAAAAAAAAAAAAAAATTATTGCATTTGGTTTTGTCTAGCAGTTCCTTCTATTACAAACCTAACGTAATTGTTTATAACGTTCAGTCGCTAGTTGATTTACATGGACGGCGTTCAGACTAAATTTATAAATGAGTACATGAATATTATTATAATCATTAACATGCTTAAACCAACACAGAAGATATCATTAGGGCTAAGAAGTGGTCGATAAAACTAAATAAAAATGAACGAAAAAAACAGAATCGTAAGTTAGTGGCTTTTAATATAACTTTTGGAACAGACCAACTGTTATAAGAAAGCTCAAAATTGTAGAGACCATTATTGTTTCAAAAAGAGATTGAAGCTTAAGTTTTCACGTATTGTTAGAATAGTTCCAAACACACCATTTATTACAATAAGGGTTGCAACACACCATGCATTTAGGCAAGCCATCAGCGAGTTAATGACCCAATCGAAGACTTCGGGCAAGGAACAGCTCGTTTCGGGGCCATCCTCTGTTGCTAGTGCATCGGTCACCGATAACTAGTTTTATTAAGTGGAACTTTTTGTCTACACATTGAATCCATACATCAGAGTTATTTTGTTTTAACTTTCATAGTGCTAAGAAAGTTCAGCGGTTACATCAACATTGCATGAAGCCTGCAGTTTGTTAAAACATAACTTTCTATCCATATATTTACTTGTTTACTATAGAGGAATTGATTAATTTTATTAATATTATTTTCCAATAATAAGTTTGATTGATACATGCGATTGAATTTGCGTCCTCATTTAATCGGCATTGGTGAAACAACCCTATAAATGAATAAAATTGACACAAATGATGCATTAGTCATTTGAGCGATTTACCCCCGGATTTTCGCCATGTTATTCGAAGCAAAGCGACATTATTTTCACTGAACAAGGTGTTGATCTATAACGTTATAAGTAAACCATTTGTTTGGTTACGATAACCTTTATTTTTATACTCGTATAGTGGGTCGCAAAACAAATGTAACTATATAAACATTATGATCGTTTATGCTACTATTATTGAACCGAAACGAATGAGATCTTTTTTTACCTGAAATGTTTACGTTATCTTAAACATTCATCACATCATACATACAATCTATGTCAGACATATCGACTTCCAATCACCCTATTCGAAATTACTCGAGTGGCATAATTATTTCAGACATATCGACTTCCAATCACCTTATTCTAAATCAATCGACTGGCATAATTATATCAGTTATACAATACATTGTTTTAGAGATTACCGAAGCATTGAAGACCCCCCGCCATGTAAATCTTGGTCCAATCTAAGTAAACATCAACTCCTCTAAAGAGAACCAAGTCATTGCCAATCAAAACAAGTAAGCATACTAAAGAGCATACTTACGAGCATACTAAAAAATGTCCATCTTCTTATCACACAAAGATACAGAATATTTTCCAATGAGACAAAGATGGCAACCATAAAACTTGCCCATAGTTCTGTTCAATCTGCCTCTCTCGAATCCCTGTTTTGTAAGTTTGTCAGCAGTCGACATCGATCACGAAAATAACGATATTCAGAGCAAACCCTGCAATGACGAATCAACTGCGACATGTAAACATCTTAGGTTGGAGAAGCAGGGATGTTACTCTCAAGAAATGCAAAGTTCACGACCGGAATATTGAAATCATCACGTTTATCGTATAGCTTAGTAGGAAAATATCCATGTTAGTCATAGTTTAAGTAGAGATCAGAGGTAAACAGCTGATGTAGAAGAGTCTGTTGTGTCCTTTATTTCAAGTTCAGAAGGGTATATAAAATCGACATGGTCTGCAAACTTCTTCTTGTTCATAGACAATACATTGTCGATATATCTGAAAGTGAAATTAAAAGATTTGGCAAGGTTTTTGTTACCTGTCCTGATTAGCCCTTCCACAAATTCCGCCTCGCATAAAAAAACCCAGGTCAGCTTAGAGTAGGACACAGTTTGTTTCCATGGGAATGCCAACAGTCTGCTGGAAAATCTTTCCTCCGAACTCAACAAAAGTATTGTCTACCAGCACTTTAATCATCCTTACTATACCTTCAGAAAAGAAAGCTCTCACAACGAGAGATCTAAAACGTTCCTAAAGAGTCCTAGGAGGACGAAACAGCTGTATGATGCAGTTTAATTCATTTTTTCGGCATACTGTATCTATTACTAAATTTAAGAGGTCCAACATATGTGTGTGTTACGTGATCTTCAGTTTTGTATGAGGTATGGTAGAGTACAAGGTGGACAAATCAAATGTTTTGATCAGAAGATCTTTCGATTTTTTCAAAATCCACATCCTGTTAATTCCACCCCTGGAGTTCTCATTTTTTGAGAAACATCTGATTTTGTTTACAAATGATGCTAGTGGGCACAAACAAACGTTAAGAGACTCATCTTTCTTGAACTTCACACGCGAAAGTAGCCATTTTGTTACCTATGCCTACTACAGCAGCAGCCCCCCCCCCTCTCCCCCTCCTTAATATTTTACCGTGTACCCTAACTGGTGACGACTTTATCATTAAGTACATGTATATGGTAACGATAATACACTGAATGTAAGCTTTATATCGTTTGGACACTCAAACCTAATGATACTTCACTAAGAAATCCGAAACATGAATCCAAATCTTGCATATGTTTTAAAAAAGCTTGATCAACCTTATACAAAATCAAGCTTAGAAACCATGTTAATCTCATCTGTAGAAAAACATTCACCTCGATAAAGTCCTCACTACATGTGTTTTGATCACACTCATAAATGATTTAATACAGTATATACTTAATTATTAAAATAATATAAATATTTATAATAATATCACATGATATTTTACCTCAATTTACAACGTTCGTGTCGTTTCAAGAACCAAATATATATCAATACCCGTACGCACTTTCTGTTTCTAATATCTCCAATCTTCGATGATCAACTAAGATTAAAAAATCAATTAAGTTAGTATATATTTCTCCAATATAAATAGTTGAAATTTAAAATCCTTCGTGTATGATTAACTTTACCATTTTGTACGTTAACAATATCTAACCAATGACCTGGAACATTTGCTGACACGTGATTACAACAATCAGTCCGCAAGCATGTTTTGTCTTTCAGAGCGTTTATATCCACTCTGTAAACTTCTATACTTATCTCCCTTTATAAGCGTTTTAAGATGGACGACCATACTGTTGTGCGTTACCTTCGAATATACTTTGTGAAACACAATTACAGCTTAGATAAAAGAAGTTGACAATATCTTGTTGAATAAGGATGAAATATTTTCCAGTAGACTGTTGAAATTCCCATGGGAACAAGCATAGACACTACGTACTCTTAACTGACTCGTTTTTGTTTTCATGCGAGGCTGGATTTGTCAAATATTGTATTAGGACTGGCAAATCTTGCCAAATCTTTCAATCTCACAGAAAGGTATACTGACGATTAACTTGAGGTATAACACAAAAAAACCGGAGCGTACTCTAAATAAACCGCGAAGCGTATTATGATGAGAATACACTCCTTTTTGTGTTATAACCCCACATCATAAAAAAATCTAGTTGATACTAATAATTTCATCTATACCCTGAGAAAATTCACTTTATTGTATTGATGGACTCTTTTCGCTTTCAAATTATTACGCTGCCGCATCAAAAACGACGTTATAAACTGCGAAATCATTTTTAAGTTATTGGCTGATATCATAAGTTTTTAATCCAATGAAAATGTTTGTTTCAAACAAGAAATAAATTATGTAACAGAAGCGGTTTGTTGACCAAATCGATCGTGTATATTCACTGGAATCAAGACAACAACACACACTTCTACGTCAGCTGTTTACCTCGATCTTTACTTAAATTCTGACCAATTTGGACAGGTTACTACTTAACTTTACTTTTATAAATTACAGGGGTTTTACGCACTTTACCCTTCTGATTCTACATTAATTTAGAAATTTTGGATTCCTATCTTTTGGCCCCTATCATCACTGAAGAGTCCCAGGAGGACGAAACAGCTGTATGATGCAGTTTAAGTAATATGTTTTGGCATACTGTTTTTATTACTAAATTTAAAAGGTACAGCATATCTGTGGGTCACGTCATCTTAAACACAATACGCATGACGATTTCGATTTTCCGATCGTGAAATTTTCTCTTTCTTGGAAGTAGCATCCCTGTTCTCCAAACTTCTAGCATGATGTTGAAATGTCACGCCGCTATTCTAGGGCTTGCTCTGAATGTCAATATTGTTGTGATAGATGTTCGCTGCTGACGATTAATTTTACAGCATTATGGTTCGAGAGATGCTGATTATGAAGACTATTGACAAATAGTTTGGACACCATCTTGACCTCGATGAAAAATACTCTGTACCCTTTTATGATGTAAAAGTGAACGGTTTGTATTTGATCATTTGAATGGCCAATTGTTGTAATATGTTTGGATATGACCAAGATGTAAATGACTGTTTCAAGGGCTTTCGTATAGTTCCTTGTTTAATCGATTTCGTATCCAGATTAAGTTGTGTTTACGCTTCGGTATTCTTTTATTTTTTACAGTAAAATGACATTACTCGCTTATATAAATCCATTTTGGTGGCATTTTCTCCGAAGTCGATCTTAACCCCTAAAACATGTAAATTACTCTGAACACCTTAGTTTAGGTCATATAATTCTCAAGTCCCTGCGATATAAACCGGATTATTGATTCCCGTTTAACAATTACTATTTTGACTGTTGAATGTAAGTAACCAAGTGCAATATATGTAACTCGATCGAGCCTGATAGCTGACGAGAAGTGTTAAATGGCTGTTATCCAATCGACCTCCCTTCTGACACCTCGGTCTAAATGTACTTTATTATGTCCTCAGGGATCGGTAACACACGAGTTAAAACAAAAGGTTACGTCGCTGGATATTTTAAAACCCGTACCACGGTGGGACTATTAAACTTAAATGATACCTTATATATATGTTAACGGATCTCCTAATACGTGATCATTATATACCTGCGAATCAATCTGTTACGTAATATCTAAGATATCTTCAGTATGTCAATTTTGGGAAAAAAGCTGTTTTCAGTATGTTATATTCATTATTCTGTATTCCGTATGTTATATTCATTATTCTGTATGCAGTAAGTATTAGCATATAAAAAAACACTTAATGTGTTTAATTCATGGGTTTTATATAAAAAAAATTATTTTCGATGACGTAAAATCTGACAGAACTTCAGTTTGCCTATTCTGTATGCTATATTGAGTATGCTATATTCAGTATGCTGTATTCAGTATGTTATATTCAGTATGATATATTCAGTATACTATATTCAGTATGCTTTGTTCAGTATGTTATATTCAGTATGATATATTCAGTATACTATATTCAGTATGCTTTGTTCAGTATGCTGTATTTAGTATGCGATATTTAGTATGCTATATTCAGTATGCTATATTCAGTATGCTATATTCAGTATGCTGTATTTAGTATGCTATATTCAGTATGCTATATTCAGTATGCTATATTCAGAATGCTTTATTCAGTATGCTATATTCAGAATGCTATATTCAGTAAGTATTATGAATATATTATATATAACAGCACTTTATTTCGATTTTGGTGGTTTTGAAAATGAAAATTTCGCTTCGTATTGTTCTTCTTTAGAAAGGGACATATTAAGACCACAACATTAAATTGACGTCAGCAATAGCTTCACCGGGTTACATTTGTGGTTCAGGTGTGGTCCTTAACACATTATTATACGCACCAGTTTCATACTATAGTACCTTACTATAGTTACTTAATCACGATATAATCTCATCACACTAACATTACGTGTCGTGATCGTTTCTCAAAATATCTTTTGTTTAAGATATTACAGCATGAAAAATGATAAAAGTGTGCTTTTTCTGACTGTGTGGGTACTTATTATCAGACATCATTCATCACCCAGTTAACTAGTCTGTCTGTCGCAGTCAGTTATTAATTAGCTGTACATGCATGTATCACGGTAAACAAAGCACCTGTAAAGATGGGACAGATATTAACGTATTGTATCTTTTAGGTGACAATAAGCAATTACGCAGTCTACCTTGAATTGGGTTTAATCACTACCGAAATCAATGCATGTATAATATATTATCATACATTCATACGAAACATCATATATAACTGCCACAAAACAGAATAGTATCAGACGAATTAGAAATGGATAACTAACTTTATATATTGGTTTTATTACTTTTGTGTCTTAATGTCGCCGAATTCGCCGCTTCAACAATTCCCAGTGATATCTACAAAGCCATTATCGCTGGTTATACCAAAGAGATTCGGCCTGTTTCTACAGGGGGTCAGCCATTGATTATAGAAATCAGTGGCTATTTGATGGCAATTAACGACTTTGACGAAGTCTCGGGTACTCTGGAGATGGTTATTGTAGTAGGGATGAAATGGACAGATGAAAATTTAGCTTGGGACCTTTCTACCTATCATAATACACAATACATCATTATCCCACAATCTAAAATTTGGGCTCCAGAAATATTTGACCTTAAAGCAGCAGATACGTTTGAGGCGATCGGTGGAGGAAACTTCAAAGTTACAGTGTTATACAATGGAGAGGTACAAATGATGCCTGGCGGAATAATGAAAATTAAATGCACACCGGACGTAGCGAAATTTCCGTTTGACGTTCAAAATTTTTTTGGAAATTAATCCTTGGATGTACATGGCAACGGATATAATCCTCACTGCTGGGGCCTCACAGCTCGATATAATTCTCACTGAAGGGGCCTCAGAGCTCGATATAATCCTCACTGCTGGGGCCTCACAGCTCGATATAATCCTCACTGCTGGGGCCTCACAGCTCGATATGATCCTCACTGCTGGGGCCTCACAGCTCGATATAATTCTCACTGCTGGGGCCTCACAGCTCGATATAATCCTCACTGCTGGGGCCTCACAGCTCGATATAATTCTCACTGCTGGGGCCTCACAGTTCGATATAATCCTCACTGCTTGGGACTCGTAACTCGATATAATTCTCACTGAAGGGGCCTCAGAGCTCGATATAATCCTCACTGCTAGGGCCTCACAGCTCGATATAATCCTCACTGCTGGGGCCTCACAGCTCGATATAATCCTCACTGCTGGGGCCTCACAGCTCGATATAATTCTCACTGCTGGGGCCTCACAGCTCGATATAATTCTCACTGCTGGGGCCTCACAGCCCGATATAATTCTCACTGCTTGGGCCTCACAGCTCGATATAATTCTCACTGCTGGGGCCTCACAGCTCGATATAATTCTCACTGCTGGGGCCTCACAGCTCGATATAATTCTCACTGCTGGGGCCTCACAGCTCGATATAATTCTCACTGCTGGGGCCTCACAGCTCGATATAATTCTCACTGCTGAGGCCTCACAGCTCGATATAATTCTCACTGCTGGGGCCTCACAGCTCGATATGACTTACTATGATATAATTCTCACTGCTGGGGCCTCACAGCTCGATATAATTCTCACTGCTGGGGCCTCACAGCTCGATATGACCTACTATGATATGATTCTCACTGCTGGGGCCTCACAGCTCGATATAATTCTCACTGCTGGGGCCTCACAGCTCGATATGACCTACTATGATATGATTCTCACTGCTGGAGCCTCACAGCTCGATATAATTCTCACTGCTGGGGCCTCACAGCTCGATATAATTCTCACTGCTGAGGCCTCACAGCTCGATATAATTCTCACTGCTGGGGCCTCACAGCTCGATATGACTTACTATGATATAATTCTCACTGCTGGGGCCTCACAACTCGATATAATCCTCACTGCTGAGGCCTCACAACTCGATATAATTCTCACTGCTGGGGCCTCACAACTCGATATAATTCTCACTGCTGGGGCATCACAGCTCGATATAATTCTCACTGCTGGGGCCTCAGAGCTCGATATAATTCTCACTGCTGGGGCCTCACAGCTCGATATAATTCTCACTGCTGGGGCCTCAGAGCTCGATATGACCTACAATGATATAATTCTCACTGCTGGAGCCTCACAGCTCGATATAATTCTCACTGCTGGGGCCTCACAGGTCGATATAATTATTACTGCTGGGGCCTCACAGGTCGATAGAATTCTCACTGCTGGGGCCTCACAGCTCGATATAATCCTCACTGCTGGGGCCTCACAGCTCGATATAATTCTCACTGCTGGGGCCTCACAGCTCGATATGACCTACTATGATATAATCCTCACTGCTGGGGCCTCACAGCTCGATATAATCCTCAATGCTGGGGCCTCACAGCTCGATATGACCTACTATAATATAATTCTCACTGCTGGGGCCTCACAACTCGATATAATCCACACTGCTGGGACCTCACAGCTCGATATAATTCTCACTGCTGAGGCCTCACAACTCGATATAATTCTCACTGCTGGGGCCTCACAGCTCGATATAATCCTCACTGCTGAGGCCTCACAACTCGATATAATTCTCACTGCTGGGGCCTCACAGCTCGATATAATCCTCACTGCTGGGGCCTCACAACTGGATATAATTCTCACTGCTGGGGCTTCACTACTCGATATAATCCTCACTGCTGGGGCCTCACAGCTCGATATAATTCTCTCTGCTGGGGCCTCATAGCTCGATATAATTCTCACTGCAGGGGCCTCACAGCTCGATATGGCCTACTATGATATAATCCTCACTGCTGGGGCCTCACAGCTCGATATAATTCTCACTGCTGGGGCCTCACAGCTCGATATGACCTACTATGATATAATTCTCACTGCTGGGGCCTCACAGCTCGATATAATTCTCACTGCTGGGGCCTCATAGCTCGATATAATTCTCACTGCAGGGGCCTCACAGCTCGATATGGCCTACTATGATATAATCCTCACTGCTGGGGCCTCACAGCTCGATATAATTCTCACTGCTGGGGCCTCACAGCTCGATATGACCTACTATGATATAATCCTCACTGCTGGGGCCTCACAGCTCGATATAATCCTCAATGCTGGGGCCTCACAGCTCGATATGACCTACTATAATATAATTCTCACTGCTGAGGCCTCACAACTCGATATAATTCTCAATGCTGGGGCCTCACAGCTCGATATAATTCTCACTGCTGAGGCCTCACAACTCGATATAATTCTCACTGCTGGGGCCTCACAGCTCGATATAATTCTCACTGCTGGGGCCTCACAACTCGATATAATGCTCACTGCTGGGGCCTCACAACTCGATATAATCCTCACTGCTGGGACCTCACAGTTCGATATAATTCTCACTGCTGGGGCCTCACAGCTCGATATAATTCTCACTACAGGGGCCTCAGAGCTCGATATGACCTATTATGATATAATTCTCACTGCTGGGGCCTCACAACTCGATATAATTCTCACTGCTGGGGCCTCACAGCTCGATAATCCCCACTGCTGGGGCCTCAGAGCTCGATATGACCTACTATGATATAATTCTCACTGCTGGGGCCTCACAGCTCGATATGACCTACTATGATATAATTCTCACTGCTGGGGCCTCAGAGCTCGATATGACCTACTATATGATATAATTCTCACTGCTGGGGCCTCAAAGCTCGATATAATTATCATTGCTGGGGCCTCACAGCTCGATGTAATCCTCACTCCTGGGGCCTCAGAGCTCGATACAATTCTCACTGCTGGGGCCTCACAGCTCGATGTAATCCTCACTCCTGGGGCCTCTGAGCTCGATATGACCTACTCTGATATAATTCTTACTGCGGGGGCCTCAGAGCTCGATATGACCTACTATGAAGCGAATGGGGAATGGACAGTGCTAGAAACAGGATTGAGATCTCAAATGAAAGGAGTATATTCTACCCTCATTATCAGCTTCAAGATGAAAAGAATACCTTTTTACCATATAGTGAATACGCTAGCTCCTATATATTTCCTCGGCTTCCTCAATCCGCTCGTGTTTGTATTGCCCTGTGACTGCGGAGAGAGATTTACCTTGACTATGCTTCTTTCTTACACCGTTTTTATGATGATCATCCACGCCGCCTTGCCCCAGACGTCCAGCCCAATGGCCGCCCTTTCATTTGTGACTTTCGGGGCCCTTGTTTTTAGTGGTTTTATCGCCGTCCTCAATTGCTTTCAGTTGCGCATGTTTCACAGAGATGAAAGCGTCCCCGTTCCCGACTGGCTTGTGAAATTGATCTCGTGTTTAACTTGTTACGGAAGAGGAAAGGTGAAGCCGGATCTTGTAGTGAAAGAGGAGAACGAACGGAATGTAGGTCCGATAGAACATAAAAATAACGGTACTGTTACCTGGCAAAGAGTAGTTGAAGTACTGGATACATTTTACCTAACATCGATATACATGACTGGTGTCATCGGTACTGTGGTCGCCACTGTTTATCTAACAACCACCTAGGCCTGGAGATTCTTTGCCAAATCTTTTAATTTCACTTTCAGATATATCGACGATGTGTTGTCTATAAACAACAAGAAGTTTGCTGACCACGTCGATCGTATATACCCTTCTGAACTTGAAATAAAGGACACAACAGACTCATCTACATCAGCTGCTTACCTCGATATCTACTTGATCTACGACCATCATGGACAGCTTACTACTAAGCTATACGATAAAAATGATTATTTCAATTTTCCGATCGTGAACTTTCCATTTCTTGATGATAACAACCTATGGTGTTTACATGTCGCAGTTCGTCGATATTCTAGGGCTTGCTCTCAATAACGGGATTTTCGTGATCGATGTCGACTGCTGACAAACAAACTAACAACACAAGGATTCGAGAGATGCATGTTGATCAGAACTATGGGCAAGTTTTATCATCTATGTCTCCTTGAGAAATATTCTGTATCTTTAAGTGATATGAAGATGGACGTTATTGAGTATGCTCATTAGTGTGTTTACTTGTTGTGATTGACAATGATACTCGGTTCTCATTTTAGAACTTAATGTTTACTTGGATGTGAACAAGATTTACATGGCCGGTGTCGTCGATGAAGCAGAAGACACGTACTCGTCCGGAACACCTGGTCTTATTATCTTGTACTTTTACAAGGCTCTCCATGTAAATATTCACGTTCATATTTTGCCCCTGATTTAATCGATTTTGAGTTTGGATTATGATTTTGTTAACGCTTAGGTATTCTCTAATTTTGAATAAATGAAAGAATTAGCCTACGTCTACGTCATAGGGGCTTATGATTCTGTGCATTCTATTAAGAAGTGCTCTACTGGGAGATCCACCTACAGTATATAAACTGCGCCAAAAGAATTATGTCACATCATATTTTTACTATATATTTCATGCATTGTGACTCTTTTAAGACTTCATTTTTTAAATGAATGTATCGAAATTTCACATGAACGTAGAGAGTTTTTTGCTGATTCCTTCGATAAAATTTTTATAGTTTTCCGTAGCTGAATTCAAGAGATATCGCATGGTACATTTTAAAATTTCAGCAGCGATATTATTAAGTATGAATAAAGAGCAAAACGGCGTCACACTTTCAATACAGTGTATATTTTTATCTAATTCTAAAAATTCAGTTTAAAGAGCCCATTATCCTCTACAAGGTTGTGCAATTTCATTAAAATCAGTTGAAAAACAAAATCCTACGAATTAGATGAAGATTTATCTAAATGCATTAAATATATAGAAAATAAGACATGACTCAATACTTTTAGCACGGTACTGTACATGCGACTCCCCTTTCAGGATATACATGTACCAATGAGTAATACACAGGTATTCCCAGCGACTTGAAGGCGATAGAGGTCATGTTCCTCTCTCAGACGGGACTGTCTCTGTAGATAATACTCTTTGTCATTTATTCTTAATCCGATTAAGAGGTTTAATTTGGCAAACAGAACTGGTTAATGTTATGCGTGTTGATGTAAATTTTGAGTACCTTCAAAGAGAACGCTTTCCGCCTAACTGTATTACGTAAAATATTAATGAGCAGTTTGAAGGAAGACAAAATCGTATAGCAGGTGTTTTACTGAACTTGCAGTAACACGTGTGCATTGAGATTGTCAGCAAGGTTAATGACCGGAGACTTCGGGCAAGGAACAGCTCGTTTCGGGGCCTTCCTCTGTTGCTAGTACGTACATCGGTCACCGATTACTGGTTTTAGTGTGTACATAAATAGACATGGTGTCCGTATAAGTAAGTATCAATGAGCCAAAACGACAGAGATTTTTTTCAGCTCGAATTTGTACGTTATCTTATTGATGTACATCATATACACCAGTTATGTTGGAGTTATCGACCTTTGCATACCTTATTTGGAATATCTTGAGTGGTATAATTATAAACACGCATGTATGCTGTAAAGACGTGTATCTGTCACATGAGTCAATACAGTTATATTTTCATTCTGTATGCCAATAAACAAAAATAACATTCTTTTTTTTTTTGCATTGCACAAGTGGTCACGTCACCGCGTATTCGTACACTACTGGGAATCGACAAAAAAAAATAAAACGAAGTAAAAATTATAATAACACAGTACAGTCAGAGGTATCTATTTCTGTTATGTATACATACCCACCTTTGTAATGAAGGCAAATACAAACGTGCTGAAAATTAAATGTACTGTTTTGTCTGATGACATTCAATATTGAATTATTGGCATTGATGACTAGATTTTAAAAATCGAATGGTTTATATAAAATGATGGGAAAGAAAATCTAAAAGTTATTAGTAAAATTAGCTAGCACTGTCTTCATTTGTTTTTCTCTTGAACTAGTATTCTGCTTGCATAGCATATGAGGAAAGGAGAATTGGCATATATCAGGTGGATTAGTTCTTCATAAGCCAGTTATTTAAATATGGCTGCGTTCGATAAAAAATGGCGACGTTTGGCGATACAAAATGTTCATAGTAAAACCAAATGGCGACACAGAAAGTTTTCTTAATGTGAGCCCCCGTACAATGAAGTACTGAGTTCACCTTCACTGTGACATACACACTGTACCTCGACGTAGACACGAGTTAACATTTAACATGATTTATTACATTTGGAAGCCTAAATAAAGTGCTACAAGTATATAATAATTATATGACCTGCATGAAATCTACACACATGTCTTATTTCTATACTATTGCTGGGATCCCAACCGGAAATTATCAATGTTTCCACGAAAACGCATTATCTCTGCTACGCTGCCCCAACGCCTCAACAGACCGAAATTCAAGGTTTGTTTTTTTTTTTTTGGGGGGGGGGGGGGGGGGGGGGGTTATGCTCGCAGTTTAATTTTAAGCATTTCAAAAATGTAAATACAAGGTTTGAAATTTTTTTTCCAATATCATTGGGGTCATAACAAAATTGGCTTTCTGGACATATTCATTGCGATTCATTAAATATGCCCAAAAGCAAATCATCTCATGAACGTTGAAAAATAAATTGCATTTCTTGAAAATATACTCAGCCCATGCTCAATTTGTAGAACTCTCTGGAAAGGAGACGCATATTAAGATGTAGAGTACTATGGTTTAAGTTGTAGAGTGATATGGTTTAAGATGTAGAGTACTATGGTTTAAGATGTAGAGTGATATGGTTTAAGTTGTAGAGTACTATGGTTTAAGATGTAGAGTACTATTGTTTAAGATGTAGAGTGATATGGTTTAAGATGTAGAGTGATATGGTTTAAGTTGTAGAGTACTATGGTTTAAGATGTAGAGTGATATGGTTTAAGTTGTAGAGTACTATGGTTTAAGATGTAGAGTACTATGGTTTAAGATGTAGAGTGATATGGTTTAAGTTGTAGAGTGATATGGTTTAAGATGTAGAGTACTATGGTTTAAGATGTAGAGTGATATGGTTTAAGATGTAGAGTACTATGGTTTAAGATGTAGAGTACTATGGTTTAAGATGTAGAGTGATATGGTTTAAGATGTAGAGTACTATGGTTTAAGATGTAGAGTACTATGGTTTAAGATGTAGAGTGATATGGTTTAAGTTGTAGAGTGATATGGTTTAAGATGTAGAGTGATATGGTTTAAGATGTAGAGTGATATGGTTTAAGATGTAGAGTACTATGGTTTAAGATGTAGAGTGATATGGTTTAAGATGTAGAGTGATATGGTTTAAGATGTAGAGTACTATGGTTTTAGATGTAGAGTACTATGGTTTAAGATGTAGAGTGATATGGTTTAAGATGTCGAGTGATATGGTTTAAGATGTAGAGTACTATGGTTTAAGATGTAGAGTACTATGGTTTAAGATGTAGAGTGATATGGTTTAAGATGTAGAGTACTATGGTTTAAGATGTAGAGTGATATGGTTTAAGATGTAAAGTGATATGGTTTAAGATGTAGAGTACTATGGTTTAAGATGTAGAGTGATATGGTTTAAGATGTAGAGTGATATGGTTTAAGATTTATTATGAACTGTGATCCATCTATTGCTACATATCTAATGATAGATGTTACATGTATAATAAATCATATTTAGAGTTCTTCATTCAAATTTGTCGTTTTTGTCCTTAATTTGAAGCACACGTCCCGACTCCCATACCCGTTCTATATCCGTTCCCCTATCTCACCCCCTAACTCCAGTACCCGTTCTATATCCGTTCCCCTATCTCACCCCCTAACTCCCGTACCCGTTCTATATTCGTTCCCCTATCTAACCCCCTAACTCCAGTACCCGTTCTATATCCGTTCCCCTATCTCCCCTTAACAGTTCTCTCCAGCACACTTAGTGCTGTCCGCGGTTATCCGGTCCACGTCAGACTGTGACCTCCCCAGCCTTCTCCTCCAGAGGTTTACTCCCTGTCTCTCAATCTCTTAACTCCTCCCTCCCACTAGATTACCTTTACTACAAAGTTTCCTACCTTTCTAATAGCCGAGCCCCCATATCACTTACCTATTTAACGTTGTACTGTTACTTATCATAGTAACGGGACAGCGATCTTACTCTTATGGTAAGTTTCCCTAACAAAACAACAATACTTAGACGTACCATGTAGCAATATACCTGATACCTCTTCTTAGACGCCACTGGTTAGCTGATGTCAGCTAATTCTGACGCTTCTCGTGTTGATAACTCACTGTTATCCGGTTGCGCATCATAAAAACTTGGATAAAACTTAAAAGGTACATTTTGCCAGTGTCTATTTAGACGATTTTTAAAAACATTCAGAGTGGGGGCCTCTACTACTGAACTTGGGAGTAAGTTCCATGAATGCACCACTCGTCTGCTAAAAAGTCCCTTCGTGACTGTTGTTCTGCTCTGTTTCTTATATAATTTTTTAGAATTTCCTCTGGTATTTGTTTGTGCCATCGTAAATAACATGTTTTTGTCTAAGATGTCTATGTTGTTTAGTATTTTGTAAACTTCAATGACATCATTGCGTTTGCGTCTATATTCAAGTGTGGGTAGCCCAAGAGATTTTAATCTTTTGTGATATGGTAGGTCTTTTATGGAGTGTACTCTTTTTGTAGCTCTACGCTGGACATTTTCGATAGATATTTTGTCCTTCCTTAGTGTAGGTGACCAAATTTGTGTTGCATATTCTAAATTTGGTCGAATCACACTTTTGTACAGCGATAAGAACATGGTTGCATTCATATATAAGAAAGTTCTGAAGATAAGACCCAGGATACTGTTTGCCTTACTGACTGTTTGGCTGATATGTTGGCTAAATTTTAGTTGGTTGTCGAATGTAACCCCCAGGTCATTTTCTTTTAATACTTTGTCCATGTGTTCACTAGGGGAGAAGTGGTAGGTGGGGTTTTGGGTTTGGTTTCCAATATTTAAGTGTTTACATTTTTTTGTGTTCAATGACATTTTCCAGTCTTTGGTCCATTGTACTACATTGTTTATATCTGACTGTACTTCTGGTGATTCTATTGCATCGTTATTTTTTCTAAATAGTTTGGAGTCATCAGCAAAGAGTTTCATAACACTATGATGTATTACATCTGGGAGGTTATTGATATATATCAAAATCAGAACAGGACCCAGTACACTCCCTTGGGGCACACCACTTGTTACATCTACCAGACTGGACATTTCCCCATGGATGACTACACGTTGTTTTAGTCCCGTGAGGAAGTCCTGTAACCATGTAAGAACGTTTCCAGTGATCCCATAACCTTGTAGTTTTTTTAGCAAGCGTTTATGTGGGACTTTGTCGAAGGCTTTGCTGAAGTCTAGATAAATTGTGTCAATGTTTTCCCCTTTATCCACTGCTTCAGCCCAGTGTTCAAGTACTTCAAGTAAGTTGGTAGTGCATGATTTGCCAGTTCTAAAACCATGTTGATGATCCGTGAATAAATTGTTGCTGTCCATATGTGATACTATTTCATCACGCACAATTCGTTGAAGTAGTTTGCCTGGGATGGAAGTTAGGCTAATAGGCCGGTAATTTTCTACTTTATGATTGTTACCATTTTTGAAAATTGGTGTTACGTTTGCTATACGCCAGCTGTCGGGTATCTCTCCTTTTTCCATAGATTTTTTGAAAATATGTTCTAATGGTTCCAATATTTGGTCAGTGGTTTCTAATAGTAGTTTTGGATGAAAGATGTCGGGCCCTGGTGATTTGTTGGGATTCAGTTTTTTTATGGCTTTTCTAATTTTCTCCTTATATAAATATATCAGTGACTGTGGTGTTTCTTGACTGAACCTATTACAAACCATCTTTAAAGGCCCAATATACGTAACTTTCGGTAAATCTTGAAGCGAAAATCAAGCCTAAAAACTGATTATATTTATAAATTTAGTTCAGATTAACTGATATCAGAAATAGTCAAGATGAATTCTTACGCGGTTACCGGTACAGCAGCAGTTGGAACACGGTATTTGTAAACACGCGTCCATTTTGAACCGTCTTCTCACTTCGGTTTGTTGTTAAAGTGGGCCCCACCTGAATTATTTTCAAATCTTTGGACCTTTCTGTACAAAGTTTCTTGTTAGTTACCACTCAGTTTTACTCCATTTTAGGCTTATTTTTGCATGGTTATCAACTGGATTCTTTTCAGAATTTATCAGAATCACGAAAATTTCCTTGAAGTTACGTATATTGGGCCTTTAAATGCCGACAGAGGGATTAGACAAAGATGAAATAATGTATCTCTAAAAGAAAAATCTTCACACTCGAACAGTTTAATAGTATAGTCTTCCCACCACAATAGGTTCAACAGAACAACTGTAACGAGAAGCCAGGCTCATATGTCAAATATCACTTAGTTATATGCTAATATTTATAGAGGGTATCTTACAGCTTCTTCAGTGTATTTCACGAGTGGGGCTAATATTTTGATATTTTTCATGAATGGCGCAACACGAGTGAAAATTTATCAAAATATTAGCCAAACATTTCAATATTTCTGGTATTAGTGAAGTGGGCAGTATTTAAATTTTCCAGTTGTCGTTTTTAAGCAGTGTCAAATAAAAAAGCGATAACATTTTCGATACTTTACTGGTAAATATGTATAATATTTTCATAGCCGCTGTCAATTTTTATTACCAAGTCGGGCTTAGCTTAGCATGGGACATTTAAACTTAGCTCAAAACACATTACATATTGTTTTAAATCCGTATGATATCATTTTATCGATGCGCTACACCTCAGCGAATATCTATTCAAGTCCCCAAATTAGAATGTACACACGCGTGATCCTAAGCGTGTAGACGTTGATATTTATACTTTTGTGTCGTGGTTTGAATGTACTTTATAAACTTAGGATGGAATTAAGAATTTGTGCTGTTACCTTACTGACAATAGTCCGTGTGTGTTCTGGCCAAACCTGGACACGGGTCAACTCTCTACACGATACTTTATTTGCTGGATATAACGGATATCCGCCCAATCAACGCACAGAGTGACGCAATAAACGTCAATGTCTCGTTTAGACGTTTCAACATTGACGAGTATAATTCTGTTTCCGGTGCACTAAGTCTCGTAGCTGTTTTAAATATCAGATGGAAAGACGAGATTCTCACATGGACCCCAGCTTCTTATGGCGGACTGCAGTCTCTCATTGTGAATCAAACAAAGATATGGCGACCAAATTTGTATAATTTAAAAGTCGCCGAAATGTTTCGGCCTATCAGTAATGATCACTTCCGGGCAACAATTTCAAATGACGGAACAATAAATTGGAATCCGGGAGGTCTGTTAACGGTTAAGTGTCCACCGGATGTGGAGAAGTTTCCATTCGTGTACTATTGACCTTACACCCTGGGGGTATGATGATACCGAGGTTTCACTGGCCGCGTCCAAGTCGTACATAGACTTGACTTTCTACGACACCAGTGGCGAATACACCATTGACTCAACTTCCGCCGATTCGTCATCACAGGGGTTCCTCAGCTTTGTCCAGTTCACAATCACGTTCTCCAGAATTCCGTTATACCACGTGATCAATACTATATTTCCGGTTATCCTGATTCTGCTGCTGAATCCGCTGGTCTTCATCCTACCGTCAGCTTCCGGAGAACGGGTCAGTTACAGCATGACCGTGTTGTTGTCGTTCACAGTGTTTCTGACCACCGTGAATGCCGTACTGCCCAACATATCGGACCCAATGTCCGTCCTTTCGTACTTCACAATTGTGGCTATGATTATCAGCGCAGATATTGCTGCTCTTACAATAGTTCAACTTCATTTCTATTACAAAACGGAAAACGACCCCATACCAAAGTGTATGTTAGTTATTTTTAGATGTTTGAAACAGACACGTCGATGTGGGTGTAAAAATAGAACAGTAGCGAACGGCGAACAGACAGACGCGGTAAAAATAGAACAGTAGCGAACGGCGAACAGACAGACGCGGTAAAACAGAACAAACAAGTGAACAGAACACAGCGGATGAAAAACCTCAGTGGAACGAATTTGTGAAAACGTTTGATAAACTGTTTCTCGTCACTTTTTATATCATTATCGTCATTTTTGTATCGGTGTCAGTAATATACATTGGCACATGACCAGCGTATACTGCATTAACTCCCTTTTTTTTCGCGGGCACTTTTATTCGAGTTAAATATTTTATTAGCGTAAAGTGATTTTGTCCAGACCTCACTTCTAACCGGTTTTGGCCTTATCTGGAACACTTTATTCGCTTAAGGCCTTCAAAACTCTCCTTTTTGGGATTTTATTGTCGTCTTCTTTTTCTTCACACGTTTTTCCTCGAAACAAATTCCGATTAAAAATATAATTTATCTTAATTTTAATACTAACGAAACAACACTCTGATTAGGATTAATAGGGTACGTTTAAACGAAGGTCTGAATATTACAATGTCATTTTCTCTATATTGTCAACGGTGAGTTTTTATTTCATAAAATGTTTAAATAATCTTTTTGCAAATGTTGAATAATTACAAAGAATTATGGGTCTTTTCGTGGGCCGCTCCGCGTCTGGGACACCCAGATCTGCTCGTGCTATCTGCGCAGGCAATGCTGTGTGAGTTGTCCCCCTTGGAATTGTTTACCATACTCTAGCAGTCTGTGATACCGTTTCTAATAAAGCCTTCTGTTTCTATTGACTTCGTTGTCTCTTTTTAATACACACTACATTAGTGTATATCCTGTAAGTTTTTATAAATTCGATATATTAGCATATATGTACACTTTGATAGTGCTTTAACTTGTTCTTTTGTAACACCTGTGTGATGTATACAAGTGTTCATTGTTGAATTCCAGTTTTAGGAGCAATTAAGCAATTGTGATTTCACTAACCGTTATAATGTACTGTATACCATTTGTACATCTAGTGGTTTTAATTATGTGTACAGTGATACTGATAAAATACTGTATACACATGTTTGTCGCAGGATTAGCACTACAGTGCTAATGTTAGTATGTTAAATAAAGTTTTTTGACTCTTGACAAGAAAAACAAATAGAAAATATCTAAAAAAAAAATACCGCAAATTGAATTCTAGATAAATTAAATGGTAACGTATTTTGAGGACAAAACAATTAATGCTGTACACCTGCATTGGACGAGAGATCCCGGGTTTGATATGAAATATGACCTGCTATATACCCGACAAGAGACATCGTCTTCTGATACAGTATATAAACTCAATATGTGTGGTGAACCTTGAGCATCTGTAAAATCATATTTGTCGTAATTAGGGTGTATCGACATTTCGATCGTATTTCAGCGACCACCTCTACTCAAAACTAGAGTCTTATTTAAGAAAAAATTCTACCCCACCTTCCAAAAAACATATTATATACGTTGGAACAATGTTGATCTACGTAAGTATGGTGCTTGTGATGGTCATTCAACTGACCAGTGGTCAGACGTTATTGGAAACTCAGTCAGCGTACAACGCCACATTCTTGACCACGTACAACAAGAACCTCCGGCCACTCAAGGACGACTACCCTCGGTCAATACAGGTCAACGTCACCTTGGAACTCGTAGCCGTGGACAGCTATAGTTCCGTCACAGAAATCCTCGCCATGGTTGTAATTCTTCACATAAAATGGACTGACGAGATTTTAACATGGACGCCAGCAACGTACGGGGGACTTACTTATCTAAAAGTAAGCCAGTCAAAAATCTGGCTCCCGGAACTTTACAATATCAAATTGACAGAAAAATTTGAACCAATCAGCGAAGAGCACTACAAAGCACACGTAACGTACCAAGGCAGGGTCAGGTGGAGTCCTGGGGTCTAATGAAGGTCAAGTGTGACCCGGATGTGTCGAAATTTCCGTTTGACGAACAATCGTGTACCCTGGTTCTGACCCCGTAGGGTTATGACGTGTCAGAGGTCGTACTACATACGTCTGCTAGCGGTATGGACAAATCCTACTTTGAGAAGAACGGGGAGTGGACGGTATCGGACACGACCGTCGGCACGGACACACTCTCGCTTCAAAATGTTCTAAAGTTCGGCATAACGATCAAACGGAAGTCAGTGTTTCATGGATTAAATACAATCGCTCCTCTGGTGATTCTGTTAACGCTCAACCCCCTTGTGTTTATTTTACCTCCACAATCAGAAGAGCGCATCAATTTCAGTGTAACTATATTGTTATCTTTCGTTGTGTTACTTACTGTCCTGACCGACATTTTACCGACGAACTCCGAGCCAATGGCGGCCATTAATTACACTATGATAACAACTTTATGTATAAGTGGTCTGTGTGTGTTATTAACAATCATACAATTGCATCTACATCACAAAAGTGACGAATTTCCGGTCCCGCAAAATCTCGTCCTGTTCGTAAAACGTTTTAAATGTTGCAAAACTGTTTGTAAAAAGAAGGCCTGTCAAAACGATACAGAAATCCATGTGATCGGAGCAGAGGTTGATGACGTTATTAGTTCAACTTGGAAGGAAGTGGCAGTTTTTCTTGACCGGATGTACAGTTGAGTGTAAGCTAACCTTTACACCTAGTGCACTAAACACACAACTAAGGGATTAGGAACGCGGAGAATGCCGTCCTCATCAACTAAATATCGGTTTCTGGAATTTAGGAGGCTTATCCTTGTCTAATGAAGAAAACCTAAATCTTAAACTTAAAATTGTCGGATCTCTAAACTACGATATCTTCGCAATCTGTGAAACTTTTTTGCGTGATAAAGCGGCGCCATTCCTAGAAGGATTCATATGGATTGGTAACAATCGCAAACGCTTAAACAAAAATGCTAAGCGAGGCAGCGGCGGTGTCGGTTTCTTCATAAAGAATGACCTTTTAAAAAATCATGAAGTACAGATCAAAGACGACAAAACTGACGATATTTTATGGATCAAAATAAGTAATAATAAAGACAGAGACATATATGTTTGTGTTTGTTACCTCCCCCCCAGGAAATACGACACGGTTTGTCGACAGTGAGGTATTCTTTAATAGTCTTATGGAATCCGTATATACTTACCAAAATTTTGGAAATATCTGTATAGCGGGAGACTTCAATGCCAAGATCGGGGACGCGGCGGATTTCATCGAAGGTGTAGACCATATTTCACCGCGGGTTCCCATTGACGATGGTGACAACAAACATGGAATGCAGTTGCTGGACTTTTTAATAGATACGAACTTATGCGTGTTGAATGGTCGTTTGGGTACTGATAATTTTACGCACATTTCTCATCGCGGTCGCTCCGTCGTTGACTACGTCATAGTCCCACACGAACAATTATCTCTTTACAGTGATTTTAAGGTAAAGACGATATCGGACACTATAGATGAACTGGGTCTGCGTGGACATGATAGTGTCCCAGACCACTCAGTACTACACTGGACACTGCAGACGAAAGTGAACATAACTGAAAAGGAAAATGTCATTCAAAACAGTACCAAGAAAAAGCGTTATATCCTATCTTCGCTCCCCCCCCCGACTTTCTCAACGGCGAAGTATATCGTGAGGACATTACAGCAACATTACTGAAAATAGAACATGACATTAATCAACTTAGTGATGTAAATAAGGCTTATACTGACTTCAGTGAATTTATCATATCTCAAATGGACAAACATATGGAAAGTAAAGTAACAAAAATTATACCACAGAAACACAAGAAATCATTATACAAACCTTACTGGAATCAGGATTTGGAACTCCAGTGTAATTTAGCGCGGGAAAAGGAACGCGAATGGTTAAAGTGTAAGGGACACGCGACTACGAGAAAGAGGCTTAAGACCAACTTTTTACATGAACGTAAAAAATTCGACAAACTGAACCGAAAATCAAAACGTCGCTACCAACTTAAGGAGCAATCAAAATTACACGACCTACATTCTGAGAATAAATCGCGGGAGTTGTGGAGAGAAATTGGTAAATATGGTATGGCAAATGACCGCTCATCTCGCATACCAATGACGGTGACCGACTCCGACGGCAATAGTGTATCAAACGTGGACAGTGTTCTGAAGCACTGGCAGTCATCATACAAAACATTATACAATGGTACTGCTACTACGGAGACGTTTGATGATGCCCATCTGGAAACAATAAAGGGATGTTTAAGGGATGGTGCCGCCGGGCCGGGTCGTCCCTTAGATACTACCATATTAAACGCCGTAATTACACGTGAGGAGGTGAAAACCGCTTTATACAGGGCAAAACTGGGAAAATCAACCGGCTTCGACAATATTCCAGCGGATGTACTTCGTAACGATGTTAGCGTTAACGCTCTCCTTAAAATATTTACACATTGTTTCGTTAATGGAGAGATACCACGTGACTGGTCATCAGGAATAATACAGCCAATTCCGAAATCGGACACCAAAGATCCCACAGATCCTCTTAGTTACCGCGGAATTTCATTACTATCTATTCCTTGTAAAATCTACACAGTCATTCTCGGCCAAAGATTAAACAAATGGCTAGAATTACACGATGTACTGGCAGACGAACAGAATGGTTTTCGTCGGAAAAGAAGTTGCCTGGATCACATTTATTCTCTTTATAATATCGTCAATAATAGGAAATTGAAAAAACTTTCGACTTTTGTATGCTTTGTTGATTTACGGAAGGCGTTTGACACCGTTAACCGCGAGTGCTTGTGGTATAAATTATACGCAATCGGTATCGACGGAGCTTTCATGGACGCCGTCAAATCGTTATACAGTGACGTCAGATGTGCAGTACGTCTAAATAATTACGTCACCGACTGGTTCAACGTCTCACAAGGAGTAAAACAAGGCTGTAATATCTCGCCTGCTCTATTTTCTATCTATGTGAACGACCTGGCGAGTGACATTAAGGCTTTACAATGTGGAGTAAAATTCGACAACAACATGATTTCGCTTCTAATGTACGCGGATGACATCGCGCTATTAGCTTCTGACGAACTTTCGCTGCAACGGATGCTTCAATGTCTACGTAATTGGTGTAATAAATGGCGACTCTCGATTAACAAGGATAAAACAAAAGTGATCCATTTTAGAAACCCCTCAAGTCTTCGATCTACTTTCGTTTTCAAGTGTGGAGATTTGGATATTGGATATGTTGATCGTTATCGATACTTGGGATTTTGGTTTACAGAATATATGGATCTGACGGTATCAGTGCGTGAGTTAGCTAAATCAGCAAATAGAGCCTTAAGTGCAGTTATAACTAAATCGAAATTCGCGGGAGGGATGTCGCTGGCAGTTTTCAAACAACTATACACGTCTCTAGTGGAACCTGTCCTTTTCTATGGTGGAGCGCTATGGGGACATAACAAATACCGTTTCGTTCAAACAGTGCAAAACCGCGCGTGCAGATACTTCCTCGGAACGGGAAAAAACGGGTCCAATATCGCCGCACGAGGCGATCTTGGATGGAACTCTTGCGAATTCAACCAGAAAGTAGAAGTTTGTAGACTGTGGATATATTTAAAATCCGTAGAGGAAAATAGACTATTGAAAAAAGTTCATAATTGGTCACTCTCTATCAAAGGCAGTTGGGATAGCAGAGTTGTGCACCTACTAAGAGACAATAACCTAGATCAACTGATCGGCAATCCTTTAATATCTACCAAAGAATGTATCAAGTTAATTAAGTATCATTTTATAAGTGTCGATAATTTAAAATGGTTTAACGAGTTACACAATGACAAAAAATGTAACAATGGCATTAAGCTGAGAACGTATAGGTTGTATAAAACCAGTAATTATACCGAAACATATGCCTCTAGTATTATGGATTTCAGATATAGACAGGTTATAGCTAAATTCCGTAGCGGCAATTTAAAGTTGAATATTGAGACGGGTCGGTATTCTCGTCCCATAATAGCTTTAGAAAATAGGGTTTGTACATTATGTGATCTAAATTGTATAGAAGACGAATGTCATTTCTTACTTGTATGCGATTTTTATTCAGATATCAGAGCTCATCTTTTTACCATAGCTGAACAGATTTGTCCATATTTTAACTTTTTAAATAATGTACAGAAGCTCAATATTTTAATGAATGAATCCAATTTGCAATATATGTTAGCAAGCACAGTTCACAAGATGTATCGCAGAAGAATGTGTTTTTAAACACCACTTTCTTAACAACAGTGAAATAATTTCCACATCTAGCTGTACAGGTACTACAATATTTAGTGTCTCGTAAGCCTTAATAGGCTGGTTGTCAATCTTAATAACATGTTGTATATTTTATAATATGCTTATATTATGTAATTTTATATGTAAAATTGACATGTGACACTTTCAATAAAACATATTGTATTGTATTGTATTGTATTTAAACTAGTAGTGCACTACATTTAAACTACAGGTAAACTAGTAGTGCACTACACCCTGAACCCCATATAGGTCAAATACCCCTACAGGTAAATGGGCAGTCCCATCCATCTACCTGTGATTTTTACCTGTACCTCACCTTTGTCGTCTGCTGGTACTTTGAAGCTGGCTTTATCATTAGTTAATATTTATGACTTTAATGTATATATATATGCATTTTATGTAGTTATTTTTCTCAAACAACATTTTTTCTTTCATTTTAAAACTAGAAATTGTGAAATTATGATAATTACTCTTACAATTTCCCCAAAAAAATTCTTGCATACATCATATAAATAAAATAGAAAATTAATATTTATCTAGCAGTTTTGGTGTCTTATATTTCATTTAATATACACTATTATTAGTATTAACGGTTTTTTATATTAATTTACAATCAAGTATATTGAAAAATTGAAGGAACTTCTATTGATTATTATTTGTTTAGAAGTATATTTTTAAATATTGTAAAAACTAATTACGAAAATAACAAATAAATATTCTTTTATAACTTCATTAATCTAGATATATATTTTTATAAAATACATTCATGCCTCAGATCTATATATTTATGAACGCACTAAAGAGTTTTGATAATCTTTATCTTTAAATGTTTTCTATATTAAGATCTGTATGTATATATATCACCACATACAACAGTGTTAATATAAATATAAGAATTTGAAGTTAAAAAAAAAGTAAGACAACAATAAATTAAAATTTAGTCAGATTGTTCAGTATGGGACAGATGTTTTGATTTGACCCTAAGGCCTGAGGCAATTACCTGACCTGTCTCAACCTTGTCTAGGAACACCTGCTGACATAAGCCTGTCAGTGACATAATTGAGGTGTGAATTTCTCATCTGACCATCACTGGTCAAACTTGAAACCAATTTGATTAATAAAGGGCTAAGCTGGATATGACCAGGATCATAAATATGATAATACATATTTGACTTTTACTCGGGTTTATCAAGTTTATATGAAGTTAAAAATCTTTGAGAATATATCCAGATATTTACACATTTCCCTTTAAATAGTGGATATTTTGAGGACTTTAATCCATTTTTTTGTTTCATTCAAAACATTTAATTATACAATAATAAATTGATAGTACATAAAATAACATTGAAATTAATAATAATTAATTGGACAACAATGTAAGTCTATATCAGTCCTTTACCAGATTCTGGTTTTCTTAAAAATTAACTAAAAATACCAAGTATCTTATGACACTTGATTGAATACAATCCAATGACGCATTTCGATTTCTAAATATTTACATATATATACTTGTTAAATGTTGAAAAATTATCTAATTTATATTGGGTGTAATCAGGGACGTATATATATGTGAGAGAATATATACTCTCTGGCTCAGTCGCTTCATATATATTGTTTGATAATAAAATACTAACATTCATTATACTTAATTTTATTCTAATTATCAGTATAAAAGTATTTTAAAATGATGCATTTCCAATATTTAGGCGTAAATATTGAAGGCAATTACAGGTTGTATTAAATATGACTTGAAGGTTTATGCATATATGAAATAATTATTAAAAAAAAAAAGCAAAGTCAGTTTAATGGAATCATTTTAATTAATTCTATATTGTAAGACTAAGTATACAACAAATAAATAATATGCAGTTAAATTTACCTAACTTAGAAAAAAGGTAAGCCTATGCCAGTCACACTTATTGTACTTTTAAATCAACCTAATGACTTATATAAAATCTAACTAAAAGGGACAAATATAGATCTTCAGGTAGAATCCTTTACCCTCCAGGCATAATTACGTACATGTACCTGACCTGCCTGGGCCACATCCTCACATACAGAGGTCAAGATAGGGGACACCCCTAGGCTGTCTGTAGTTAGCCAGGTGTGAATTTCTCACCTCCCTCCCCCCACAGCCATCACTGGCCAAGTCTGATTAAAGGCCTGAGGGCCCTAGCCTGTTAATTGATTAATGATGATAACATTGATTACAGTCAATTGGATTACATTTAGATGTATGTTGGTATTTTGCTATGAAGAAGGAAATGGCTTTAAATGTTCTGGTGAAAGTAATCTTTTCTTATATTAGTACTTGATGTTTATATAACCTTTCATTCGTATGCATTGTACCTGAGTGTATAGTGAAACAGAATACTAATACTGGTATATGTAGGTAGTATTGCCAGAGACACATAAAACCTTGTATGTCTCTGATATTGCACAGCTAGCTTCTTAATGTCATATATTAAAAGTAATTTGTGATTGAAACAACTATACTAAGTACAAATATGTTCTTCTAATATCTATTTATTTTTTTAAATTACAATCTGTTGTTTACTTTATTTTCTGTATATATTTTTAGTAGGATTAACTTAATAATTTCAACATAAAACATGTATAAACCATTTTTTATTTGAACACATACCTTTCAATTTAATTGTAGAATACAAATATTTAAATAGAAAAGAATCATTGTTACTTCTTTAAAAAGAATTATAAGTTAGTATATCTAAATTATTATTTTATTTAAAATTTTGACATGCAGTGAATAAATTTATTTAAAGTATTATGATAAATATCTTCTGGCATAAACTCAGAATTGTTCATTCTTGTACTTATATGAGGAAGTACTGACAAACTAATGACTTCAATAGTATAACATAAGTACAGGTAAATCATATTACATCTGTACAGGTAAGGACACAGGTAGGTATGGACCCTCCCATTACCTGTAGGGGTTTTTGTGGTCACACCTGGCTGGACGTAGTGCACTACTAGTTTACCTGTAGTTTAAATGTAGTGCACTACTAGTTTAAACGTAGTGCACTCCTAGTGCACTAGAGTGTAAAGGTTAGCTTACACTCAACTGTACGTCATCCTTGGCTACATTGGGATTGCTATTTACATCATAACAATTATGGTGTACATGACCGCATCGTGACGTCAATGCATAGTTCAATGGTCTAAGCCGCATTGCCATTAAGACTGTTTAAGATCTCGCTCTCAGATATCAGGCAGCACATAAAGCACACTGATAAATCCTGTTTATCTTGTTAAAACATTTAATATTGTATACGTATGGACAAAGAGAACCGTCCGAGGTAAGAGTTAAGAATGATGGTAATGCCATACTGATGATGTTGCAATAATGATGATAATGATTTACTAATCATTTCGTTATTTTTGAAGATGATAATGATGAGAATGCAAAATGGAATGATGATGATGATGATGATGATATTTCATTGTTGTGAACATGATGATGATGATGATGATGATGATGATGATGATGATAATGATGATGATGATGATGGTATTTCATTGTGAACATGATTATAATGATGACGACGATGTTGATGTTAATGAGGTTGGTGATAATGATGTCATGATGTTTGTTTGATCGTGACGATGATGATGGTATTTTTTGTTGTGAAAAAAATGATGACGTTGGTGTTTATTTTGCATCGTTATCAACTGGATTTTTTTTCAGAATTTCTCAGAATCACGAAATTTCCCTGAATATGTGTATATTAGGACTTTAACGTTCATTATGTTTACTTCAATAAAAATCTGAAAATGTTAATTTTGTTTCAACTTTTCACTCAAAAGCTATGGTGACAAATATTTTTTATTTAGAACTACAATATGAGATCACCAGTCCCCGTCTTGTCCATGGCAGTAGGGAGAATATTTCCGTCAATGTACGGAACGCGGTACCTAGATCTGATAATGTGATATATCAGAAAAGTATGGCGTTTTGAGGTTGCGTTATGATCAACAAGCACGTAAAGACTGAACCCTCGAGGCAATGGCGTGGCGATAAGGAAACTTCTAATACACTGTACTCCGGGCAGAGGAACGACAAATATAGAATATGTACAAAAGGAATAGGAGGGGAAGTCTGCCAGGTTATTTTAATTTATAATGAATAATTAACAGACATATTTCCTGCTAGGTTTAAAACCCGTACATAATTTTATAAGATAAAAGACGGATGGAAACACGAAACTGCCTGAAACCCCCATCATGACATGTAAAGTACGGTTTATATCCAGTGTTTAATGAAATAATCAGAGTCGCACGCAACCCTCTGTATAGTCTGGCTATTGAATATTTCATATCTCATTTGAGCGGGATCGTCTTTTGATGGTGATCCGGAGGCAGAGTGTGCGGTACCCGACAATGTATACAGGGGAGGGTGGCGTAAACAGGAAGAGCTCAAGATGGCGCACGCAATTCTGTCGTATCTCTCATTTTCATGGGACACTTTATTTGGTCGAAACAAATGTTAATTACGAATGTGAAAAGTGTATTTTTAACCCGCGTCTTTTAAAAGCTTCAGCAGAGATGAAACAAACGTCCACTTCTGCTGAACGTTCTGGAGATTTCGTACACTGACACCGACACTTCTGCTGAACGTTCTGGAGATTTCGTACACTGACACCGACACATCTGCAGCATAACCGTCTAATTTAATCGGCAGAGGTTGGAACACATTTCACCAGGATTCAATATGGATTCTCTGTTTGGATGTTTGAAAGACTCCTTTGTTCCAGTATCAAGAACCGTATATTTTATCAAAAGTTAAAGATATATAGAACTTTTCATATCAGTCCCTCACATCCGGAATTCGGTGGGAAAAGTTGCATCCATTTCATCAAAAACGTTGCATAATTTTCGTTAAATCATTCACCGGAAGTTTAAATATAATATTCAATTCCGGAAAGAGTGATATTTCCAGATATTTAAAATATCTGCGTTTTCATTCTTGAGACGATTAACTAATACAATATGGAATCCTTTGTGGGCCCTCGGATATCGTCTTCCCACCACAGAAATATCTCAACGGGGACAGGCAGGTCTCTTCACCGAAACGGAAGTCAGAAAATTATTTTCAAATCTAACGTCACTCCCTTATTTGGGCATAAACTTTTCAGATTTAGCTCAACTCGAAGCTTGGCGTGGAAGACGTTGGTATCGAAGGAAATTGTGAAAAGATCAGAGAGCGATTCACCAGACGATTCTTGTCATCGCCCCTCCCATCTTCCTCCTATTCTTCTCCCGCCTCTTTATTGTGTGAAGTCTCTCCCGCTTAAACAACAGCGACGAGAGCGCGTGCAACCGTCAAACAGGAGAGTTCCAATCACAGATGCCGAATGGCGGGAACTGAAACGCTGCCGATATTTGCGTCCCGGACTTCCAAAATTTTCAATGGATGTAAATAATTTTGGAGTGGCATAAATCAAACTAAAACGCAGCTGTTTATTTATTTATTTTGTAGATATTGAAGTTTTCACCTAAAGGCCTATATATCCTCGTAAGGAAGAGTCATATTTGATATATTGTTTGTGAACTTAAGCTGTCTGTTGGGGTAACTGGCTGGCACGAACGCTTGTAAACATTTCGTATTCCTTACACAATGGTTGAATAGCCTTCCCACCAGATCACTAGACCCTGGGTCGTCGAGTTTCAAAACTGGAATTTTCAATTGAAGGGGATCCCATGTCTATACTGATCACAGAAAGTTCTCATCGTAAGATGACATTGCTAAGTCCGGCAACTGGAGGCGCCACCAGCTAACAGGACAACGCCGGGGAACAGTGTTGTGTTCTCGGGAGTGTGTTTATTTGAAAGTAAAATAATCTTTTATTCGATATTTTTCAAAGCGAATATTTCACTAAACAAAATATCACATATCTCCATTTAATGAACATTGGAAGGAATGGGAAATACACGAGGAAATATATTGATTAAAAATGTAAGTAACTCTGTATCTTGTTTTTGTTATGCATTTACAACAATTTTTCATATCAAATATTAGTAATGATATAGACTAAAAATATCAAATGCATATGAAGTTATCGATTCCAGTGATAAATGTAAGACAAGCAGAGTTGCTTGGCTATACATAATCATAAGGTGAAACAAGTATTGGAGAGGTTTTCAGAGCTTATACCATAGTACCAGATATTTTAGTAAACATTTATCGTGCGTTATATGTTAGTCCTGTTTACATGATTACGTTACCGAGTAAAGGCAGGAGTCCTAGACCTGGAACACTAAGAGAAATATTATTCGTTAACCTCAGGCAGAAATTACATCTCTGTAAGAAATTCCCTTTGATTCCGGGCCGTTAGAGTCCATGGGGAGCATTAACATTGGATCAGTACGAGCAGGTCGATTGGGGCTATTCTTAAAACCTTTAGTGGTACATATGATGTATGGTATACCTTTCTTATATAGAGGATATTCGATGGTTTGCCGTTTAATATCAAATATATTTCACGGGTATGGCAGATTTTTTCTCGATTTTTTAAATATGATGTGTGGTATATTTCGGTTCGGGCTATTCTTAAAACCTTTGTTATAGTGTTATATATGATGTATGGTACATGTATATTTCGTTTGGGGCTATTCTTAAAACTTTTGTTATAGTGTTATATATGATGTGTGGTACATGTATATTTCGGCTGGGGCTATTCTTAAAACTTTTGTTATAGTGTTATATATTATGTATCGTATATTTCGTTTGGGGCTATTCTTAAAACCATTTTTTAAATTTCTTAAAAGTTCAAATACAGCTGTAACAATTGATCAGTCGATATAAACAAAGGACTACAATTTCTAGTGTGCTTGTTGTATTGGATGTAAAGTTATCAAAAAGACAAATATCTCACTAATAATAAAACATACAGGTTGCACCCAAACATTAAGAATATGAAAATTATGATGAAGCTTGTCCTTTACATCCATTTTGAACTGTCGGCCAACTTCGGCTTGTTGTTGTAGTGGGCCACACCTGAATTATTTTCAATTCTTTGGATTTTTCTGTCAAGGGTTTCTTGGTAGTTACCGCTCAGGTTTACTTCTTTTTAACCTTATTTTTGCAAATTTTATCAACTCACTGGATTATTTCAAAAATTTTCAGAATCACGAAAAATTCCCCCAAGATATGCGTCTTTAAACAATGAATACACACGAATAAGATGAAAGCATACATACAGTACGTATAATGTCGTATATATACAGTGTTACTTGCACTACCTTCCAATAGATGTGCTGTGTTTGACGTACACTCGACAGAAGGGACGTAACTCTTGCTTAATATCAGAAAGCAGCGACAGCCGCACCATGACCATCGTCGGATACCCACGGTTGATCTCGCTTCGCTAACTCACTCATCAGTGATGAGTGAGTTAGCGAAGCGAGATCAACCGTGGGTATCCGACGATGCACCATGACATAATTTGTGTTATCTTGAGGATTTTTTAAACAGTCTTTTAGGATTGTAAAATATCTAAATATGCTAAATATGATAACTTTTATATATAATTTTTTATTTTCATAAGCCACCTTTATACAATTAATCTCCCAATAAAAACGACTTCCCATCACATATATATATGCTTTATTCAGCCGACTACTTTTTTAGTTACCAGTCATTTGAATTTGCACATTGACACACAGTAATCCAGTGCACAGTTGCTTGAGTTTCTGTCAGTATATAAAAATATGTTTATATATATGGAGCCGCGGCCTATTACAGAATGTACATGTTATTAGAGGCTCATTTCACACATACCGGTATATATTTATTACTTACTGACAGAAACTCAAGCAACTGTGTCTTGTGTAAGTCTATGTAAACAATTAAATAGTGAGACTCAGGGAAAGTGACGTCATCAATGATAAGTTAAACAATTTATCTGGATTAAACTTACTATATATTTTACTGCCATGAGAGGCCATCATCAGTAAGTACCTATGTCTAATGCCCTTTACCAATAAAATATGTTTGAAGGCTGATTGACAGCTATACTGTGATATAGCGAACAGATTGAATATTTCGTCCTGTTCTGACTTTTTGACCGTACCATTTTCACGCTGAATTAACCAAAATATACCCCAATTGTGTTATTCGACTTTTTTTTGTTTTTTACCTGTTATCTTTTCAATTGTTCATTCATTTGTTTGCTTTTAGTAAGTCTAATTTGTTGTATGACACTGATACTCATATGAAACAGGAAAGACTTTTTGAAATGAAAATAGTTATTTGCTCCATATGTGAGTGAGAGTTATTGCCCTTCTATTCTCAAAGTTCTCGGTACATCAACTAAACATGCATCGTCGGATACCCACGGTTGATCTCGCTTCGCTAACTCACTCATCACCCGTGGGCAAACTCGCCGAGAAATCGTCGTAAAATATGGAAATTCGTATATTAGAACGGACCAATCAGAACAATTCGGAACTCTCCAGTTTGAAGACCCGTTTCGTGGTACACCATACACAACAATGGCTGCGCCCATGAGAAAGCGTGTAAACGGCGAGTAGAAGACGTGTTCATAACGATGGCGGCGTCAATTAAGTCTTGTGAATTTTGTTTAAAAATCATACGAGACAAGTCTTACAGGTCGCTGACTTCAAAAACGAGTCAATAGCAATACAGTGCTACTTATCTAAGTTATGCTTCCGTATAGATTATATTACGCTAATTCTGATTGGTTTAAAATCCCATCGCAAAACTGCACTGGAACCAATCAAATGCTTCGTACATATTAATTACCTACGAGGATTTCTCGGCGAGTTTACCCACGGGTGATGAGTGAGTTAGCGAAGCGAGATCAACCGTGGGTATCCGACGATGCTAAACATGTGTCATCGAAAGTTTATCATCTACATCTACGGAATCTGCCGAGGTTTGCCGAATGGCTTCCTACCGACTAGGCCTGTGAGAATTTCTCTTCTACTAGCTAACAAACCAAAGGTTTCGGGTTCGACTAATAGAGGCAACAGAAATGAAAAGTAGTGACCTCTGTTACATGTCACTTGGCAAAACTAAGCGTTCATACTATGATATATACACTTGGCCGTAAGTTCGGGACCATCGATTTCAATGTGAAATTTTTTATTAAACCTTAGGTTTTCCTCGGTCTGTAAAAATAAACATCGTTATATTCCTTGCAGTGTCTCCCTTTGGTTCGGAACCGTTCGTCAACAAGCGATATAACCAACTTATATATAACCCGGATTAATATGGGGTACTTAGTACAAAACACACGTTTGCTTTGCCGCCTAAAGCATCGTTTGGACGTGTATTACTGGCATAAACATCATATGAATGTTATACCTAGCAAACAATCTTACCAAATATTCTAGGTAAACAGGTTCAAAGCTAAAAAAAAAGTTGCTACCAATTTCGTAGAGAGATCTACTTCAAATATGCATTATCATATTCAATATCTGCGGTGACAGATAAGCCAGGATATATAAACATATATACTTACATTTTGTACACGTAACTATAGAACACCTATTCAAATACAGACTTTTAAATAACCTACTTGATATTCACGCATTCGATCAATACATTCTGTGCAGGTTTGCTGTGAATTCGCCAAACAGGGAAGTAAGTAGTTTTACCTAGCCCTGCACAAGTGTAAACATGATCTGTAAGTAGATCAAAGTAAACAACCCGTATATCGTGGTGAAACGTACAATGAATACTGGACATCAAACTATACAAGTGAGGTAGGTGATTCTGCTATACACGTGGCCATGATACAGTCTGCTTCCACGACAAAACGTTCGTTTTAATATCTCGGGTTTTCCTCTCGTCAACGTTTCTGATGTTACAACCAGTATGCTGATGTCACAGTGTAGCTGATTATAAGAAATTGAACCTGATTTTACGTGGCACGTGATTGTACATGGCACGTAACAAAATCTACCATTCGGATGTTTACACATCAATCTGAACTACGTTTCAGTGCAAACGATTTTAAGTGCTTTATTCGCCGTAACCGCTTAAAATGGCATAATCCTTGCCAGCAGGTCAAATTCCTCACCGGGTCAAAGGTCAGAGCACATGCGTGCATCACAAGGGAACGCGCCTGGAGCTGTATTGTAATGAATGTAAGGAGCTAGCATGTACCCAGTGTTTATCCAGTGTACACAACTGCCACCCAGTTTGTGAACTTCGTGAAATTGTCCCGCCAATGAAACGGGATATCGCAGACTTCATAGATAGAATTGAGAATGAAGACCTGGTACAGACTATCCAACAGACCCATTTCGCTGATACGTTAATCAAAGATAACGTCAATACATTCAAAAAACTTTCGACTGGATTAAAAAAACGAACGAAAAAATTAAAACAAGATCTTGACCTACTTACACTACAAACACTGTCTGTCTATGAACAATTGGAGAAAGAAAACATCCAACTACTTGAAAAATACAAAGAACAACTGGAAGAGTGCAGCGCCTTGTTAAAAGGACAGATGCAAGAATGCAGACAAGTGCTTGAAAATGGCATCAATCTAGAAGTCTATGATAAGGCATGTGAAATGAAGGACACCTGTGTCACTCTCCCTGTAAAACCTGCATTGGGTACCGTTAACTTCAATCCAAACAAAAATCCTCTGAAGCTATTAAAATTAGCATTGGGAGAAATTTCCACTTCTGGTCGATTAAAAGATTATTGTGAAACCTCGTTACATTAGGATCAGTCAGCATCTCCATCCACTGACGAAGAACAATTATATACCCAACAGCGGACAGAGTCAAAAGGAAAATTAAATATCCCAAAACAGGGACACAAGTTACTGTCTCGGACCAAGGTAGTGGGGGAGTTCCAGAGTCCGTGTAGAATTGGTGCCCTGTGCCTTACCGCTGACGGTCAGTTGTGGACCAAGTATAGTAAAACATTAACACTAATGGATGGAGAAGGTGGAGTAATTCAGGAAGTCAAACACAAAACTTGGATAAATTCCATCAGCATTTCACCAAAAACAAACACACTTTGGGTGTGTGACGACTGTCATGTCATGACGTTAGGGTCTGGACATCTCGTCAAACAATTCAGCACAGATGATGACATCTTGTGTATCTGCATCACTGCCAATAACCAAGTAGTTGTGGGAATGGCCAGACATATCGCAAAGCTTACCACAGAAGGTGGGGTTATTACTTCAACGACGGATGCAGGAACCCATGGACCATTAGTACATTCTCCATACAGGATCTCGGAGTGTCCTGCCACCAACAATGTCGCCGTTATTGACAGAAATTCTAAGAATGATGGTGGTGATGGAAACCAAGAAGTTGTCGTCATGGATACAGATCTCGAGAAAGTATTCGTTTATGATGGCGATCTCCCGGATGCAACGTCCAGTCGGAGGCCGTTTGACCCCTCTGACGTGGCATATGACAGTGCTGGGAATCTGGTCATAGGGGACTGTAACGAGTGTTGTGTTCTACTTGTCAGTGGCCGTGGGGAGTTTCTTAGGGTCCTATACACAGACACAGACAAGATGTGGGCCGTTGGTGTGGATAGAAACGATGATCTATGGACTGTGCTTGGAGGACAGCGTATAAAACAACTAAAATACACGAGAATGAAGTAACTGTTGATATTCATCCTATCCTATGCTATCTTTGGCAGTTGCTCAACGTTAATTGGGGATACGGATGCCAGCTTAAAGGGGCATCCCGCGAAAGTAAGCTTTTTTTCATATTTTTTTTTTCAAAATATTACATACACATATCGAGTGGGTATTCTTACGGACTACGACGATCGGATTTTGCTGATATGTATTCATAAAATAAATAATTTCAAAATAACTAGTGGAATTTCAATCGGTCTAGCCAGACGCCTGGATTGGGATTTCCACCTACCAACGAATGCGCAGCGAGCGCCGTTTCCATTGTAAACACTCTATCTGGTATTACCGTTACACCACGATAAGACCTAACTACTAAGCGAAAAGTTGCCGAATGGTCAAAATATGACGCAAGACTGCGTTACGAAATCATATTGAGAGATGGGAAGTATTCAAAGGAGAAACTACCTGCTCTATTGCGTGTATGTTACATATTTCTTCTGTGTAACGGTAACATGCACAAATAAAGCTTTGATTTGGTTTTGGGGCTACCCAAGGGGAAACTGTTTCAGTCTTCTGTTGCATAAATGCGTGTGTAATATTAAACTTAAAAGTGTGTTTTATAATATTCCCTTTATAAAATCTGATGTTCCAGTAAAACAGTATGATTTAATTATAATTGCTGGATAGAAAGACATTTTCAAAAACAATATATACCATAACAGAAAAATTCGTTTGATTACGTTGTAAAACGGGACGTGCAACCGAGGTACATACGGCTTCAATTTGGACAAAAGGAATAAAAAAATATGTTTTCACACGTAAAAAAAAAGTGATATTCATACTAATCTATAAATTAGTGAAGGTACCAATATCATTGGGTTGCGACCCCGGTATTGAATTTGATATGGAAATATATACATAACGGGGAAAAAAATACCCAAAGTTATACAACATATACATATGTATATTCCATTCCTGCAGGTTTTCTTTAAAAGGTCATCGTCCCTTTACAAGACGCCAAAAAAGATGTAAAAGAAAGCGGAATTATCATAACATATTAATAACGGGTAGTTATAAGTGTTTCAACAGTTCCAAATCTGATATACGTATATACATTGTATGCATGTAGTCATGCTTAGTGTGTGGTGCGTTATATGAGTGTATGGACTTAAATATTCGCATTACATGATACGTGTTAACGTGTGAAGACGCTGAAAGTTGGATAGATTTTAAATGAATATGAATGTACATTGTATATATACAGATAGCCTGAAAAAAAATCCTCAAGACGTTGAATTGTAAAAAACAATCGCAAACATTTCACGTCTTTTTTTTGTACTTTTCAGTGCATGCTACATACATGTTATAAAATCATCTGAAAAGTTGGGTTCGTGAATATTACCTTTTACATAAATTAAGGTTTGTACCATGGCCGTATTCCCCACCCATGTGTACCGGTCTCGGTCAGGTAAATATAATATAGACAATTCCTGGTGTCGATATATGGTGCCGATATGCCGACAATTATTCTTCATTTGAATATCGGTATGTGTGCAATTGATGTCTAATTTTAATGTGAATATGATTCAATAAGTTTATACACGGACTTTGTCTCTGTTTCATCAGCCGTATACATTACGCGAGGAGACCTCCCGTATGGCCCCTGCCGGCAAACCGATCGGCACACCTGTCACGTGGCGTCATCCCCGCTATTTTTATCAGGGCTTTCCCGAGGAATGCGATTTTGCAAGTGGTCAATATAGACATTTTGAATGGACTTTGAATATGGGAATAACAGAAAAGTATAATTAGTAGTGCAGACGCCATGTATATTCAAGAACAGGCATTTAGGCTTTCGCGGGATGCCCCTTTAAATGCAGATTGGAGAACTTAGCTCTTGTCATTTTATTCAAGTTTTGTGATGTTTATTACGTGCTATAATGACGTCACATATTCAACGAATCACTGAGACGTCGTAACGTGTGTACAACGTTTCCTCTGCATCAGAAGTAACATATGAATTAAACATGAATTTTTACATCCTGTAATGTATTTGCCTATATGCCTTTAGTAAACCAAATTGTATTTATAAACTGTATACTACAATTTACAGTGATAAGGTCTGGGTATGAATACATGAGTCGCTTCACGCTTAAGAAATAGATATCAATGCGCGATAAAATCAATTTTATATGAAAAAAAAGAGTAACTAACACCGAAGCATTGTTATTATGACGAATCTACACGAATTGTGACTAATTTTTTTTATATGTCCGGGAATGACAATACAAGTTTGTGTACAATACAAAGGTGTCCCGAGCTTTTGTTGTCCTCGTGACAATCCGGAATCATTCGCTACAAACACCTGCACTCTCCTGACGCACCAGTTTTGACCTTTACCTTAGAAAATGTAGTAGAAACTTGTGTTTGGTACTAGACAGTATCGGCAATCTGACATACTCACGGGAAAAATCTTTATTTACACTATATACAAATAAATCATGACCTATTAAGGTTTTAAAAGACAGCATGCTTATCACATCACTGAACAATGGATGAGCAGGGTCTAGTGTCTCAATAAAAAGTAATGGGACAATATGTAGCCTTGCGGTATACATAAATGTACATCTCTTTTAGAAAATGAAAATCGCACACCTTATACGTAACAGCTACTGTCTAGACTGCCTAGCTTACATACAATTCTCACATCTGTTGTCTAACAACTCAGCTCAATATGTCTAACAATAATCCGTGACGTCATCCTTATATCAGAATTCTCATCTCATGATCATTAACCATCAGTATTGAAAACCAATTTAACATATATCCAATTATTTGAAGATAGTTGCAATTAATTGAATATTTCTTAATTTGGCATTCCATACATCAGAGTATCACATCTTTGTCGATTTCACGAGGAACACACAATATGTCTATAAATAGAATGTTAACTGCAATTTGTCAGATAAACCATTCTTTTTTTCATTATTATAATCAAAATTAAATTCCAGTTTGTGCTTTTGATAACGTTTCTGTAAGTATCCTTTAACAAAGCTAGCAGACTATACCTCTGTGTAGAGGTACGTCATATACAGTGTTCCGTTGGTGCCTAGTTGTGCATGGTCCATTTTCGTACAGATCCGATAAACAATATGGCTGACAGGCGTCCTACCACTAATCTACCGTGTCCTCCCTAATAAGTACACTTATGATTGGGACGATAAGTTAAACTATAATACTAACTTCAAATCCTAAGAAAACTGCCAAGAAGGAAATGATTAAACATCGCATATACCACTCGTGCTCTATACCTTACGCCACACTTGTTATGTCACGGTATTTAAATCTTGGTCACGTGTAAGTAAACAATAAGTCATCAAAAAGAGAATCGAGTCATCATTGTCAATCACAACAGGTAAGCACACTAATGAGCATACTCAAAAACCTCCATCATCATACCACACCTCAAAGGCACAGAATATTTCTCAATGGGACCAAAATGGCGACCATGAAACTTGCCCATAGTCTTCATCAACCTGCATCTCTCGAATCCCTGTGCCGTAAGTTTGTTCGTCAGCAGATGACATCCATCACGAAAATCTCGATATTCAGAGCAAGCCCTAACACACATGTAATAGAAATGTTCTATCAGTAATATATTTACATCTGTTTTGGTTTTTGTTCTTTTTGAGGCATTATTGCTCAATATTTTTATTAGACACACTGACCTAGAGGCAGAGAAGAGAAGACGTAGCTGGGTCTTTACCTCTATTCCCAACACTAGGAATACCACACGTCCAGCAGCCATTATCATTGGTTTCAGACCTTGGCACGTGTCTGGATTATACATAAAGGCTGCATTCTGGACCCCTCAAACTATAATGTGTCGTATTTCCCAAAGGTCAGCCTCGGTCCAAATCTGTGCCTGGTTCAATTTTTTAACTGCATACTTCAGAGAACTCCAAGTTAACACAATGCAATGTCACTGTTTCCGTCATTTAACTTGGAAGATGACGTAACACACACACACACATGCATCTTTGGAGTAAGTAATAGATACAGTATGCCAAAAAAATGAATTAAACTTCATCATACAACTGTTTCGTCCTTCAGGACTCGTCAGGGACGCTGTGGGCCGAAATCGGAATCAAAAGTTTCCCTTTAATTTATTTATTTAGAAGAAAAATTCAATTAGTTCTGTATAATTTCAGATCGTGTACTACGAAAGTGTTATATTATAAACCGTGCCAATACTCATATGGATTGTGTGTCCTTTTTGCTGCTGTGTGCAATATCTCATTAACTAAGAAATATAATGTTCAATAATGTATAAGCTCAATCGACAATTTTTTTGTTGAGTTTGGAGCAAAGATTTTCCAGAAGACTGTTGGCATTCCCGTGCCCCACTCTTAGCTGACCTGTTTTTTTTTCACACAAGGCTGAATTTGTGGAAGAGCTAATCAGGACAGGTAACAAAAACCTTGCCAAATCTTTAAATTTCACTTTCAGATATATCGACGATGTATTGTCTATGAACAAGAAGAAGTTTGCAGTCCATGTCGATTTTATATACCCTTTTGAACTTGAAATAAAGGACACAACAGACTCTTCTACATCAGCTGTTTACTTCTGATCTCTACTTAAACTATGACCAACATGGATATATTACTACTAAGCCATTATATACGATAAACGTGACGATTTCAATATTCCGGTCGTGAACTTTCCATTTCTTGATAGTAACATTCCTGCTTCTCCAACCTATGGTGTTAACATGTCGAAGTTTATTCGGTACTCTAGGGCTTACTCTAAATATCGGGATTTTCGTGATTGATGTCGACTTCTGACAAACAAACGAGCAACACAAGGATTCGAAAGATGCAGGTTAATCAAAACTATGGGCAAGTTTGATGGTCGCCATCTTTGTCTCATTGAGAAATATTCGGTATCTTTGATACGAAGTGAAATGAAGATGGACGTTTTTTAGTATACTCACAAGTGTGTTTACTTGTTGTGATTGACAATGATACTCGGTTCTAATTTTGAGAACTTGGTGTTTACATGGATGTAACAAAGATTTACATGGCGGGAATCGTCGATGAAGCAGAAGACGCTTACTCTTTCGGAACACCTGGTCTTATTCTCTTGTACTTTATCAAGAGTCTCCATTTTAATCTTTCCTTTGTTCATATTTTGCCCCTGGTTTAATCGATTTTGGGTTCGGATTATGGTTTGTTAAAACTTTGGTATTCTCTTATTTATTATTATTCCTACAGCAGATAGCGTTTGTCAGTTTCAAAGTGTTGTGGTATAGTTATCTGATGAAATATATGCCTAATCAGCTATAAAATGAATGTTATACAAACCATAAAAAAGAAATATTCGAGTAGTTTAAAGGGACCAAAAGGGTACAAAATCACTGTTATCCAAAACTTCTAAAATAATGTAGAAGCAGAAGGTTCATGTGCGTAAAACCCCTTTAATTTATGAATTTAGAAGTAAAATGAAACCAGTTCTGTATAATTTCAAATCGTGTACTACGAAATGTGTATATTATGTACCGTGCCACTAATCGAATGAGATTAACTGTGGCTATGGGGGCTCCAGGTTTTCAATTTGTTAGGTACGAAATATACGGTAATAGTCCCTTTAAGGGGATATATAGGGCCTGTTGAATCGGATTGGGGACTGCTGGATCGTACCAACTGTCATATCTATAAGAAGAAAACAACATATATTTACCATGTCTGATTATTCACACACCTTTACCCGACCTCACAAACTGCCACGACGGATGTGATTGTTAGGGAAGGGCCGTCACCAAATTACATACAATGGATTTTTTCCAAGATTGTCTAATGGGAACCTCTCATAGATCAGACTCACATCAAGCAAAAGTTTCCTTTTGCCTTCTCACCAGACTTGGACATTTTCACATTAAGAAGGCTGGCCTGTGGCCAAATCGCACTGCACAGTATATGACACCATGGCTTTCTCCGACACCGTCAGTATCGGGGAGTGAGTATCCAGAAATCTTCCGTTAACCAGTTTTCCGCTTTTCATCCTGGTCAGGATCAGTACGGTTTGATTATAAGTCATTATATTAGACTAGTAAATGATTGAAAACGACAGAGTTTTTCGTTGTTGGTGATAACTAGGGCAGATTTTGATCAATTATTAATCAATTTATCGATATATGGGAGGTACAATGTATGTGATGTGAAATAGTTTTTTTTTTTTTCAGCACCTCAAAATTTCCCAATACCAAACCGTGTCGGATTATTCCAACTTTTCATAAAGTAGTTTTCTGGACCACAGCAGACATCTATCAAAATGTCTTAATCTGGTGTCAGGGCCAGAGGAAACTCGGGTTCTCCGATTCTACCGATCAAACCAAAATGTGACTAGTCTATATATGCATTAGTCGCTCCGTTACCAAAAGAACAATCAGTGTATAAGTGAGCCCAGTGTGGTCATGTTTGTTTGTGCGACACCCAGAATTAACATACAGACAGGAATTCCTCGGCCGGACACCGGATACCAAGCCTGGAGGAATTAGAACGTTCTCCGAACTGTCCACTTTAAGTCCATGTTACGACCATGTACATAAAATCGATATATATACGAGTTGCGAAAGGCATGATATGAAAGTCACCGATAATGAATGAGTGAATAAATATATTATTTTCATGGTACATTACTGATATCTTCACCGAGAAACGCTTAACTGGAGAAACAACAGCCTCAGGAATACATATAATAGATTAGTCTAGCAATTAACTTGTTATTCAAAATCCTACTGAACACTTATATTGTCTGTTAATATATAATATGCTCTGTATGCGGGTCCAAGGGTACTGTTTGATTGTGTTTACATCCTATTAACAGCCAGGGTCATTTAAGGACGGCCTCCCTGTAGTTGCGTGTGTTGAGAGCGTGTGTATTTGGGAGGCCGCGGTATGCTCGTGTAAGCATTCTTGCGATATTCCGGATATTTTGGCGATTTAAAGTACTACCACACTGAAGTAAACTGTCGAAGGCCCCCAACAAAACACCCCACCCGGTCACGGGGGCAAAGATGAAAGTAACACATTTTGAACCTACGGCGATGTTAGGACACTATCAAGTATCGTGTATGATATGGCGCTTTCTTGTTATATTTGTGTAAAGGCCATGCACGTGCGACGCTCTTCCAAAAGCCTTCATGTACATGTCTGTAATCAATCTCACCGTTTCTAGGATGAATTTACATTTTCTTAGTGAAAATATAGACTTGTTGACATCGATACATTTACTGATGTGTAGTGCACTTGCACAATTGCTACAGTGATTAAATGCTTGAACATCTGAAGTAGTTTCGCTCTTATTTACTAGAATCAAACGCCATAGCGCCGTTAGGTGATTGCCACAAAACCACTCAGAGTTGCCCGAAACCATTTGAACACTCTCTGAAACATCACTCTATTATTGAAACATATGATTGTCGAGTGTGTCAACAGCTCTACAGAATTGCTGTCAGTGACTCAAATCGGTGACGATTTTTCAAAACCTTCTGGAAACGTAATTCATTGAATGTATTGATTTCCGGACAAGTCGCACAGCGGAGGACGTCGACAAGACTATGTCATAGTAACTCTTTATTACCGCCGTGCGCGTGTACTAGTGGATTTTATCTAGAGCTTTGTGTCGTCAAATTGTCACCAAGAGATGTAAGTTTCTTGTCTGATTTCCATACGGAGCTATATACCAGAGAAATGCGGAGGATTTCGTATTTAGGGGCGTATAATTCCTGCCACCATTTCCAGCCAACTGTATGAGAAAGATTTACAGAAAATACTGTTCTAGTACCATCATAAATATTTCAGAAACGAAGATTTTTTTCTTCATATGGGATGAATTTAATGAAAGCAACATACATTCGTTTCATGAAGCCAAAACATTGACGCACAGAAAGATTCCAGATTTCTACATGTAAGCCTGAAGTATCTGGGTAATGTTTTCGTCTGCCGGGTCTAGTTTACCAGCCAGAGGCCTGCTAAACTGAGGGATTCTCTCCTCCTGTCTAGGTAAGTACACTTATACTTACATATGATGCACCTGACTAATCGTTTTATACTTGTTTATTTTCTCCAAAACTTGTTCGCATTATTAAGTAAGATTCGTGATGAACCCATTAATATGGTGAATCCGGAGGATTATCCTAAGACGAACCCAATGGCCGCCATGTTTGACAAGTTCTTCAATCACGACTCACCTGTCCCTTAATCAACGAATCTGCGCGTGAAGGAGCGAGATTCCATTCCAAGTGGCTCTAGTGTGTTTATAGGTTCTATGACTCACTGGAAAAATTGAAAGGTGTTCCGAACTTGACATGTTGTCAAACAGACCCTCAATTGATGAAAACTTGGGGAAAACTTGAACGATGCCGTTCTTTTCGGCTGTTAAATCTTTTACGAACACATGTTTACACTTGAAAAAAGCACGTGCATGGGAGTGAATTATTCTGAAAAACCTTTAAACGTTTCTGGCTAGGTATGTGCACTGTTTACTAAAATAAAGTTGTAAACGTAATACTCATTCGTTAAAACCGGGAATTATCTAGAAAGTTGAAAATATTACGCACTTGACTGTATGTAGTTACAACGAAATCGCCTGAAAGGTTAGTCGTCTTCCATTAAGGGTTCGTTCGTATAGATCTCTCCCAGAGGTATCCCCCGCTATTAATGTAAAGGATTTGTATGTGTTATCGTACGAAACTAAAGCAATGACTACAGATTTTAAGTAGAGGCTATCGGGCCAGTCCTGCGCTTCAAGACTAGGTCTTTGTGTATGTTTATATTTAAGAGTGATCAAATATGAAGAGACTGGACCAATAAGATGGTGAGTATTTAAACTAGTATATCTATTGTACTTACAAACAAAACTGATTCGGCACAGTCATTCTAGACAAAATATCTTTCAACATGAATGTTCCGTTTTTATTTAATATCGAATATGTTTATTTATGGAAACTAAAAGCCAACATATTTCGGTTTTTCGACTCAAGAAATGCTTCTAAAAGACAAACAATGTTTTGGAATCTTCATTGGGTTTAAGATGAGTTTATCATAATACACACTATAGTTTATATTCATAATAAATTAGATTTGGAAACAAAAACGATAGATGGATATGATTGACATGTGATAGTGATTATTGTTTAACGGTGTGTGTTCTTTACAATCAGTGGATTATGTTAACCGAGTGTTAATTCAGGGTGACTGAATATCGTGTCAACCTCTAACAAAGATAATACATGTTTTGTATTGTGGAATTTATTTCTCCGAACATTTTTTAATCTTTTAAAGGTAAGTTGTAAATAATGAAAATGAATTATGCATTCTGGTATATGCATGAAATATAATTCCATATTTAATATTTTTAAGAAGTAATTTTCATTTCATATGAGGCATTGTGTTAAAACTCGACAGTTTCATTACTGCATTGCTTCAGATTGGCTTTGAATTGAAAATACGTAAGCTACTTCACAAATTTAGTATGAAATACAAAATATAAAAATGAAAACTTCAATTTAAGACTTCTTTGTAAGTTTTTTGGTGTTGGTGATTTTCATGAGATAACCTTTCTGCCTATCTCATACATTTGCCTTGTTGTAATTTCGTTTTACATTTGTAGTTTGGTGACATGTCGAAACCATAGTCATATATGTGTGGTTTTAACAGTGTTCGTTTACAGAAAAAAGTTCATTGGATACCACAATGTCTCTGTAAAAAGTGCAAAAGACAGAAAAAATTATTCTGGTTCATAAAATATATCAGATATCGTATAAAATCCTTGTCTCATCACCAAGGGTCAGAAATTAGACCTTACTTTGTTACATCAAATCAACACCCATTCCCCTCAAACACACAGTGTGATTATGTCACTGTATCTTCCTGTTTCTAGACTTCACACATTAGTGACTAGTCTCTAAAGGTATACCTACTGTTTCGAAGTAAAAAGGCACAGTTTTCGAAAATATTCTTTATAAACGCCGAGAACTGATAAAAAATTAAACATTTAACTGCAAAGGACGACAATATCTTCCATTTAGATCTCATCAGTGCCAAAAACATGTGCAATTATTCCGAGAATAATTGAACGGCGTTTTTGTCAATTTCATGCTGGCCTGAATGTAATGCATATTTGCTTCATATACATGCATATTTAATGAAGTGGCGTAGCTATAGGACTGTTTTGAAGTGTACGCAGATGTGGTGCCAAAGACAGCCCCTGAAGGGCTAGGAGGGGATGGGTACGGGAGGGAGATACATTGTACGTCAACCTCGCGGAAGGGGGGTCTTGGGTTGTCCCCCAAGAAAAAAAATATTTCCTAAAGGTCTTTTGAACTTTTAAACGTGTTCTCGTGCCAATTTTCAGGTATAATGAACTAAAGAATAAACAAACTCGTTTTCTTGTACAATAGTCTTATTTTTTATTACAAATGTATGTTAAAGGTTTTTTTTAAGGAAATGTAAGTGTACGCACCTGCGTACCAGCATATAGGAAGCTACGCCCTGATTATGTTGGCTATGTAACCGATTTGCGTCCATACCGGCATGAATTTAAAAAAAAACACCTTTCAATCCTTATATAGACATGACATTTTTCTTTATCCTTTTTTTTGTGCATTCTAAACCTTATTTATTATCTAACTAAATGTTAAGTGTAACAAGATTCCTGAAACCGCCTACCGTCATCAAAACGTTTCCTTCTAGCTTTTCGAGGAAGAAATAAAAGCTTCAAAATGACAATGAATCAATGAAGTGCATGGCCCTTTGAACTCAATTTGTTATAGGCCTAGTAGTGTTCTTGAAGACATTGCAGTGGACATATCAATATAAACATATATAATCATGTATGACGTAACTAATTCATAAAATTCAGTATTTTTTTAACAGTTATATTCATATCTCATAAAGTGACCTTTTCGTTTGGTCGTGTAAGACGAGCAATATCAGTTTATGAGCCTTGAATAATTTAAATCATTATTTATGTGTTTGTTTTTAGACACTACATCTTGTATTTCTGTCCATTTCTGGTCTACTCATATTTTAATCGTATTATGTTGCAGTGCTCAGGTTTTAAACTCAAAGGTGATAACGGAATAAATGCATCTGTCATTGGAATAGAGATACATTTAAAACGCCATAAAAAGTGAATCCCTCTGTTTTAATTAATCTATATTTACATCATTCAAAAATCTCTTTAAAATTGAAATGTAACTCAATTAAATTTTCTTGTAACTTAGATATGGAATCTATTATATTTATAGATGTATCTTCTAGAATTTCATTTCAAATAAATCATATGAATAGCGAACTATCAACAAAAAAATAGTTTGAGCTCAATTCGACCAATAACGACTAACCTTTAATAAAAGAAAGTTGAAGATGGAGACCATGAATACAAGGCCTGGTGTTAAATACGGGTGGTCGAGTGATGCTGTCGGAAAGCGCACTCACCAAGGCGGCCGGGTTTCGATTCTCCGATTAAACCTGACATGATATAGGGACACCTGCCTGACCACGTTGGTTTTCTCCAGGTACTCCGGTGTACGTATACTCTCACACTCAGACCCATGTGAGGTAACATCCGGACCAACAATAGCAAGTTACACAAGATGAAATGACTTGTATCATTATTGTATAAAAGTTTATAAGGAATGGTTAAACGTCGTCTGATTTACTCCAACATCCAAAACTCTAGATCAAATACAAGTAATGTCGAGCCCTCAAAACGAGAGTTGGGGTAGTGGAGTTGAAACAGCTTAGTTCCCATTGAGATTGCGAAGTCGACCTTATCACGTAGTCTTCCTTATACCACATTCTTATCCAGAGTTCAACTATTTGATCACTTAAGAAACTTCCATTTTGGAATTAACTGTTCAGTTTGATTTTCTATATCCTCCGACATACAACTATAAAACTCATGAAAAAAATAACACGCCATTTTCTTACGTGAAATGACCCAACAAGTAGGATATATGTTGAAGTTCTGTCACATAAGCAATCTTATTTTCCGCTTAGCACTTTTGAAATATAAAGATATCAAATTGTATAGGGTTTCTGCAATTTCAGACAAACAAAAATACCAGCATAATAAAACATCCGATAAACAAAGATTTGGAACTAGAAAATAAGCAGACGATTTTTACGTCTCTCGAATTCCGCGGATTCCAGAGATGCCACGGGCTGTTATATCTACGTTATAAACTTGTTTAACTTTCTACACCGATTTACTTTATAAGCAGGTGATTCCTCACCATGTCCACTGATTAACTATAGTCGGAACTCGATATATCGAACTTGTATAACTACAAGACCCCGTTTAATTTGAAATATGTCGTCGTTTCCAGTTTAACTTTACATTTAAACACACTGAACTCGAATTACCGGATAACTCGAAGTTTTCCCAACATTCCCGGTGATTTCGAGATAACGACGTTGTACATGCATCAGTACCCGAGGCAATGGCTGCATTATTAAAGCTGTATTCTTGAGCCAAACATTTGCAAAATTGTATCTGTATGGTTTTTTTTTTACATCTTCCCCTTTTAGCAAAATTATAAGCAAAATTGAAAAGGGAATTGATTTTTTGTTGCGTGACAATATAATAACATGGTTTTGATTGATTAATAAATCAAATTCACTTAGAATATTTTCCCCTATAAAGCTCTTAATTAAGCACAAACTATCAACACTCAAATGATCAACAATGATCAAAGACCATGCGTATATCTCGTGAGCTGGTGAAAATTGGCACTTGTGTCTTGAAGAGGCTCCAGAAGAAATATACGTATTTTTGTTTAAGGGTAAGATGGATGCTTTTTGAAAGCTAGAAACAGATGATACCTACTTCTGGTTTGGAATAATTCTTGTTTTTAAGACGTGTTGTTTATTTCCACAGGGTGCGGCTATCACTATGGACGAGAGTACTACCCCTGACGTTCTCATCGAGGCTCTAAGGGAGCAGTGCCTTAAAAGGGGCTGTGGGGGGATTAAGGGGCTCGGACTTGTGTTTAAAAACATGGACATCGATTATTCAAAAAGGATTGTATACGAAGAACTTCGGATAGGGTTACAAAGATACGGGATCCTCATGTCGGAAAACTTTCTCCGGTCCTTGTTTCACACATTAGATCGAGACAATAGTGGAGGGATTGATTTCCAGGAATTTATGAAGGCGTTAAGACCCCCGATGAATCAGGCACGTATCGACGTGGTCAACGAAACGTTTGATTTGCTAGACGCTGACCAGGACGGACTGCTCAAAATTGAAGATTTGAAAGGTGGGTGCAATAAATACCATACAATGACGTCACAACTAAAATTGGTAGGCTAGTACAATGTAGGTGGCGTGCAGGACCACTGGGTCCGTATCCATGCCACCATTCTCGAAAACAAGCATGTGCTCAAGCCTAATTTTGTTTCCGTCATTGATTGATAATAAAATCTTAATTTGTCGATGATATAGAGAAGAAAAGAAACACCTAAAGCATAATGCTTTGTTTAATGTCCATATGTGACTTTTTACAGTTTTGCCTGGTTTAACAAGGTACAAGAAAACTGGTTAGCTTATAATATTATAAAATTTACTCGAAAATCCACGTAAAATCTGTAAGTCGAAAACCTGCCGTTCGGCGTGTTTTCGCGTTATGAAAAAGGTGGTTCGGCGGGTTTTCGCGTTGTGAAAAAGGTGGTTCGGCGGGTTTTCGAGTAAATTTTATAATATTATAAGCTACACGAAAAGGCGGAAAGACGAAAAGGCGAGAAAAATAACACGAAAAGGCGAGATTTTTTCAAGAACAAACGGCGCCTTTTCGTATTCATTTTCTCGCCTTTTCGTGTTCATTTTCTCGCCTTTTCGCCTATTCGCGTAAAATTTACAAGGCGAAAACCGCCGTTCGGCGGGTTTTCGCGTAAAAAAAAATATGCGAAAAGGCGGAAAGGCGAGATGGCAGAAATCAGCCACCATACTCAGTGGATTGATTTCTGGTTCAAATATGGCGCCGACCATGCTTCATCGCGATAAATATTTTAACATCTTCATATAAGTAACATATTTGGAATACATTCGTACATACACGGTATATGTTCGCAGTTGGCAACGAACATTTAAGTTTTCTAGAAATGTAGTGATGACGTCACAATATTCAGATCACTCAAAACAAGACATTGTAAATACGTGGGACAGACGTAGGGGCCTTACTGTATTTCAGTTATGTTTAAACAACGTTAGAAGACAGTTTTGTATACAACATACTCCGTTACAACGAAATAGTTGCCCTTATGGCAAAACAGAATAGGTTACGTGTTCAAGGATAAACTTGATGCCCCAGCGTTTTCGGGTTGATCCGGACTTGTGATCAACTCAAACGCTCCGTTTTACCGAAAAATAAGTATAGTAGAAACGATCTTGGTAATAGGCCCGAGGAAAATGGCAGCTATTTAGAGTTGATTCATGGTCGTATTATCTTTAGGAATCCCATGTTCCCCCTCTCTAAATCTGAATGTAATCCACATCAGGAATATATAACAGCACCAACAGTATATAGGGGGCCATATTTGAATGAATGCCGAATTTGTCAATTCAACAGAGGATAATGAAAATGGAATTTTTGGACCGACGGAGGAGAATCCGAAATGCGACATGATGGTTGTAATTAAGTTAACGATAACCACTGGGAGTTATCGCCCTTATCAACGAATCGAATTCGTCGGAGTCAAGTATGCAATGTGAATTGTTATTTGTGTTTTGAGTCGCGTGAAAATATAACATTAAACCATAAATAAATAATTTTGGTTGTTATGTGGCATCGATAATCAAAAAAGTCTTTCAGTATTTAAAAAACAATACTTCGGGATCAGCCTCTGGATAATTGCATTGTAATTTATACCGGTAACGCTACGAGTACTGTAATTGCCGAGAGACATCAAACGTGCACTCAGCTGTAGCCATACTAGTGATACACGTATCGATTAGATGATTTCTGAGTCTTTAATCTCAACACTAGAATCGTTTGATCTTGGAGTAGGATATCGATCTGTATAACATCATATAATCTATATAGATACCATGTATTTATATATAATACAAAGACGACTATGTATTGTACTGTACGTGTTACTGGAATATCTATCAATTAAATAATTCCAACAAATTAAAACGTTTTATTGCCATCGACACTGACACATATATAAAATCAATATAAGGTTCTCCATACTGTCAGACAGTATTTTAAAACAATTTTCGTGTGATTAAAACCAGCAACACGCGAATGATTGTTTCTTGACAAGTTCATCAGCATTAAATGAAAGACAATCGTAAGGGTGATAACTTTTCTTGAAAGGAAGCTTTGCTGAGAGTTTTACAAAGTGATCATGCTTGTGTAACTCTCCTATGTATGAGGTATTTCTTTCAGGACAAATGAAAAAAAAAATGAAAAAAAATAATGAAAAAACCCGACAGACCAGTTGATCATGAAGGTAACTTTTGCCAACAATAGACTTTACTAACAGGCGTTTGACAGCGTTTTTGATCGGTTAGGCCTACAGGCGATAATATAAAGATAGGTAAGGAACTTCTATCGAAGAACTTGGTTAGTGTCATTGAACTACTGCCAAGTGTTCATCCAAGAGAGTAGAGATTAACCTTTACAATGACACCAAGATACATGTAGCTCTTTTATGAAAACATTCTAATTATTTCACAGGCAGTGGCGGAACTTCGAAAACTGAAGAATTTTCCTTAGTCGAACACGATCGAGACTTTGACGAGTAAAAAACTGTATTGGGTATGCAGAATATCAGACCGTTGACCGTTTTCAGAGCCATAGTGTGGTCAGGTAATTTAAGTTGAAAACAATACGAGGCGATCGTCTTAGTCGTACCGTTTATTCCAAAGCTCAAACATCATAAATCTGGATTTACTCAAAATGCCAGAACTTTCCAGTGACCATTTAGATAAAATCTCGGTTGATTAATTCCAAAGTCATAAGTTTGACAAAGATCCTTTAGGAAGTTTGTTTGACCTAAATAAATACTTTGTATCCTCTAGGAAGTCTTTTGAAGAGCTGTATCAGTACCATTAGTAGCCATATTGATTTTGTGAAGCATTATACTGGAAGGCCACTTGGGGTGTTTAACCCGTTTTGACGCCATCAACAATGCCGCCAGGAGATGAGCTTAGCGTATACACTTGGACTTAATTACCCCCAGAGGCCAAGTGAATACCAACGGCCTTTTTACCGACTTCTAATATAGGATATGATAAATAATAAACAACCGCTAAACAAGTTATGTTGTTGTTATTTATAAGATTGTCTATGCTAATGGGGGTAGTATATTCCGAATCGCCGATTATACAAGCTACCTTTTCCATTGTACACAAAGCGCCGTGTTTTATGCATTCGTTATGAAGGCCTGCATCTGCCACTTGGTATCTGTCTTCATGCGTAGCGCCGGGAACGATTATTTGTTAGCGTGTTAAAGGACAAACAGGTGTTTAAAGGTAAACGGGCGATTATTCGTTGTCAGGGACATGCTTGCAATTGACATCGATCGATTGATATAAAATTCCGAATGTAACAGAAATGGTATATTGTACGACATGTTAAAACATGTTAATATTGAAGCTTGGTTTCACGTTACCAAACACACAGGTATAGGTTATTGCTTTCTGTTAACTGTTATCAGGACAAGTATCGAACCTACAATGTACACACGTTTTTAATTAATTACACATTTCCACGTCCCGGTGGTTATATATATTTAATTATCATCCCGAATAACAAAGTGTCCAGACTAACAAGGTTCTATTGTACATCAAAGTGTCCAGACTAACAAGGTTCTACTATACACAGAAACCGAAGTGTCCAGACTAACAAGGTTCTACTATACACACAAACCGAAGTGTCCAGACTAACAAGGTTCTGCTGTATACACAATATAAAGTGTCCAGACTAACAATGTTCTACTGTATACACAAACCACAGTGTCCAGACTTACAAGGTTCTATTGTATACACAAACGAGTGTCCAGACTAACAATGTTCTACTGTATACACAAACCAAAGTGTCCAGACTAACAATGTTCTACTGTATACACAGACTAAAGTGTCCAGACCAACAAGGTTCTACTGTATACACAAACCAAAGTGTCCAGACTAACAATGTTCTACTGTATACACAGACTAAAGTGTCCAGACTAGCAATGTTGTACTGTATACACAGACTAAAGTGTCCAGACTAACAGGGTTCTACTGTACACACAAACTAAAGTGTCCAGACTAATAACAATGTTCTACTGTATACACAGACTAAAGTGTCCAGACTAGCAATGTTCTACTGTATACACAAACCAAAGTGTCCAGACTAACAATGTGCTACTGTATACACAGACTAAAGTGTCCAGACCAACAAGGTTCTACTGTATACACAAACCAAAGTGTCCAGACTAACAATGTTCTTCTGTATACACAGACTAAAGTGTCCAGACTAGCAATGTTGTACTGTATACACAGACTAAAGTGTCCAGACTAACAGGGTTCTACTGTACACACAAACCAAAGTGTCCAGACTAATAACAATGTTCTACTGTATACACAGACTAAAGTGTCCAGACTAGCAATGTTCTACTGTATACACAGACTAAAGTGTCCAGACTAGCAATGTTCTACTGTATACACAGACTAAAGTGTCCAGACTAACAAGGTTCTACTATACACACAAACCAAAGTGTCCAGACTAACAATGTTCTATTGTATACACAAACCAGTGTCCAGACTAACAGGGTTCTACTGTATACACAAACCAAAGTGTCCAGACTAACAATGTTCTATTGTATACACAAACCAGTGTCCAGACTAACAGGGTTCTACTGTATACACAAACCAAAGTGTCCAGACTAACAATGTTCTACTGTATACACAGACTAAAGTGTCCAGACTAACAATGTTCTACTGTATACACAGACTAAAGTGTCCAGACTAACAATGTTCTACTGTATACACAAACCAAAGTGTCCAGACTAACAATGTTCTACTGTATAAACAGACTAAAGTGTCCAGACTAACAATGTTCTACTGTATACACAAACCAAAGTGTCCAGACTAACAATGTTCTACTGTATACACAGACTAAAGTGTCCAGACTAACAATGTTCTACTCTATACACAGACTAAAGTGTCCAGACTAACAATGTTCTACTGTATACACAAACCAAAGTGTCCAAACTAACAATGTTCTACTGTACATACAAACCAAAGTGTCCAGACTAACAATGTTCTACTGTATAAACAGACTAAAGTGTCCAGACTAACAATGTTCTACTGTATACACAGACTAAAGTGTCCAAACTAACAATGTTCTACTCTATACACAGACTAAAGTGTCCAGACTAACAATGTTCTACTCTATACACAAACCAAAGTGTCCAGACTAACAATGTTCTACTGTATACACAGACTAAAGTGTCCAGACTAACAATGTTCTACTGTATAAACAGACTAAAGTGTCCAGACTTACAATGTTCTACTCTATACACAAACCAAAGTGTCCAGACTAACAATGTTCTACTGTATACACAGACTAAAGTGTCCAGACTAACAATGTTCTATTGTATACACAGACTAAAGTGTCCAGACTAACAATGTTCTACTGTATAAACAGACTAAAGTGTCCAGACTAACAATGTTCTACTCTATACACAAACCAAAGTGTCCAGACTAACAATGTTCTACTGTATAAACAGACTAAAGTGTCCAGACTAACAATGTTCTACTCTATACACAGACTAAAGTGTCCAGACTAACAATGTTCTACTCTATACACAGACTAAAGTGTCCAGACTAACAATGTTCTACTGTATACACAAACCAAAGTGTCCAGACTAACAATGTTCTATTGTATACACAGACTAAAGTGTCCAGACCAACAAGGTTCTACTGTATACACAAACCAAAGTGTCCAGACTAACAATGTTCTACTGTATACACAGACTAAAGTGTCCAGACTAACAATGTTCTACTGTATACACAGACTAAAGTGTCCAGACTAACAATGTTCTACTGTATACACAGACTAAAGTGTCCAGACTAACAATGTTCTACTGTATACACAAACCAAAGTGTCCAGACTAACAATGTTCTACTGTATACACAGACTAAAGTGTCCAGACTAACAATGTTCTACTCTATACACAAACCAAAGTGTCCAGACTAACATTGTTCTACTCTATACACAAACCAAAGTGTCCAGACTAACAATGTTCAACTGTATAAACAGACTAAAGTGTCCAGACTAACAATGTTCTACTGTATAAACAGACTAAAGTGTCCAGACTAACAAGGTTCTACTGTATAAACAGACTAAAGTGTCCAGACTAACAAGGTTCTACTGTATAAACAGACTAAAGTGTCCAGACTAACAAGGTTCTACTGTATACACAAACCAAAGTGTCCAGACTAACAATGTGCTACTGTATACACAGACTAAAGTGTCCAGACTAACAATGTTCTACTGTATAAACAGACTAAAGTGTCCAGACTAACAATGTTCTACTGTATAAACAGACTAAAGTGTCCAGACTAACAATGTTCTACTGTATACACAGACTAAAGTGTCCAGACTAACAATGTTCTACTGTATACACAGACTAAAGTGTCCAGACTAACAATGTTCTACTCTATACACAAACCAAAGTGTCCAGACTAACAATGTTCTACTGTACATACAAACCAAAGTGTTCAGACTAACAATGTTCTACTGTATACACAGACTAAAGTGTCCAGACTAACAATGTTCTACTCTATACACAAACCAAAGTGTCCAGACTAACAATGTTCTACTGTACATACAAACCAAAGTGTTCAGACTAACAATGTTCTACTGTATACACAGACTAAAGTGTCCAGACTAACAATGTTCTACTGTATACACAGACTAAAGTGTCCAGACTAACAATGTTCTACTGTATAAACAGACTAAAGTGTCCAGACTAACAATGTTCTACTCTATACACAAACCAAAGTGTCCAGACTAACAATGTTCTACTGTATACACAGACTAAAGTGTCCAGACTAACAATGTTCTACTCTATACACAAACCAAAGTGTCCAGACTAACAAGGTTCAACTGTACACACAGACCAAAGTGTTCAGACTTAAAAGGTTCTACTGTATACACAAATCAAAGTGTCCACACTAACAAGGTTCTACTGTGTACACAAACCAAAATGTTCTGACAAACAAGGTTCTACTGTACACACAGACCAAAGTATTTAGACTTACAAGGTTCTACTGTACATACAAACCAAAGTGTCCAGACTAACAAAGCTCTACTTTATATACAAACCAAAGTGTCCAGACTAACAAGGTTCTACTTTACATACAAACCAAAGTGTCCAGACTAACAAGGTTCAACTGTACATACAAACCAAAGTGTCCAGACTAACAAAGCTCTACTTTATATACAAACCAAAGTATCTAGACTAACAAGGTTCAACTGTACATACAAACCAAAGTGTCCAGACTAACAAAGCTCTACTTTATATACAAACCAAAGTGTCCAGACTAACAAGGTTCAACTGTACATACAAACCAAAGTGTCCAGACTAACAAGGTTCTACTGTATACACAAACCAAAGTGTCCAGACTAACAAGGTTCTACTGTATACACAAACCAAAGTGTCCAGACTAACAATGTTCTACTGTACACATAAACCAAAGTGTCCAGACTAACAATGTTCTACTGTACACACAAACCAAAGTGTCCAGACTAACAAAGCTCTACTTTATATACAAACCAAAGTATCTAGACTAACAAGGTTCTACTTTACATACAAACCAAAGTGTCCAGACTAACAAAGCTCTACTTTATATACAAACCAAAGTATCTAGACTAACAAGGTTCTACTGTATACATACAAACCAAAGTGTCCAGACTAACAAGGTTCTACTATGCACACACTAAAGTGTCCAGACTAACAATGTTCTTCTTTACATACAAACCAAAGTGTCCAGACTAACAAGGTTCTACTTTACATACAAACCAAAGTGTCCAGACTAACAAGGTTCTACTTTACATACAAACCAAAGTGTCCAGACTAACAAGTTCTACTTTACATACAAACCAGAGTTACCGGACTAACAAAGTTTATTTATTCATACAAAATAAATTGTCCGTACTTACACGGTTCGACTAGATATACGCACCAAAAGAACCATAACCTATCTGAAAGTTTAGATTTTGATTTGTAGATACCAGTTAGCTATAATACATTGGAAAACAGGGACTGTTCTTGCTTAGTATCTGGAAATGTGACTTTTTATTGAACAGTAAGAACGATCTGTTTTTAGTACAAAAGCACTAAAAATATGTGAACGTCACAGGCAGCCATGAAAGATTATTCAATAACGAAGTTTCAACAAATCTTTAGAATTAAATCTACTGGAAAACTGAAACGGAAATGAGAAGTGTAAAAGGATTCGATTTGCATTAGCATTCTTCATTGTAGGATCGATATATCGATTTTTTTTATCTGGTTCACCACGCCGGGCTTATCAGAATCAAAGACGATTCCAATAAAGAACTCTTATTATTGATATTCAACACAAATATTTATTATCTATCTCCCATGGTCACGTGGAATCATCGGCGGTCCGGAAGAGACACGGAAAAAGATATGGCGCGTTTGCCCGTATCTCATTGTCTTCACCGGTTTTAAACCGTAGGTAACAATTATAAACACACAATTGGATTTTTTACTGTTGATCCGTAACCAAGGATACGGCGGTAACACCACGTCTACAGCTAATAACACGCGTGAGCACGTGTGCGGGGTGTAGTGTGCACTGCACCGTTCACTCGCGGGCTGGGGAACCGTTTCATAGTGACGGATGATGTTCGGCTATTTTGTTGTTTGGTTATTGAAAATTTCGTATGTATTTTGATGGCGAACAACATGAACACGGTAAGGTAATTATCGTGAATGGTAAATGAACTTTTTGTTGTACAGATAATTGGTGTGTGGCTCGGTAGCGATTAACAGCTCTGAGTTTTTGTCTGTATAGCATGTGTATATGCTTACTAGAGGATCTTTATGTCACGCATTTACGACGTGGAAACACAAACTCGTTGTATTTCTTGAAAAATATCCTGTCATACGGCAATTAGAAATTTGGACATTGAGGAATTGACATGATAACTATACAAACAAGACATAAACTATGTATTACGGTGTTATCCCCGGAGGGACGTAAATAAACCGTACACATGTATACAACGAGAGTCGCAAAATAACTGGTTTGACTCGAATATACCAGAAACACAACGAACTTCTCAGGGATATATATATACAAGTGAAATAATCTCCTTTTTTTTCGGTGGAGTTATGTATACATAGTTTCTACATGCCGAAAATGCATCTATAGACCGGGGATTAATTACCCATTGCTTCGGTTAACAGTTTGGCTGCCGGGTTTAAAAGAACATCTGTTGACCTCAACCAAAGTCAACCACTGTAATATACTGTATATGAGGTAGCAGATTGCTTCTGTCCAAAACTTCTCTGAATTCCTGCCGAGCTGTCTATATAACTAAAGAGTTTTGCTGCTTTACCAGTTCTAAACCGGAAGTGATGTAGCGTGTACGTGGGGATTAAATGTTGGTACTGAAAATAATATCGCGTGTCTTTTGATTACACGGGCACCAGGAAATAAGGATGATTGATATAGAATGCCCTGAAGTGAAATTTCTTCACACTCGTCCACAAGGGCCCTCCATGAGCCCTTCGTGACAGAACTATAACGGAACGCCGGGAGTGATATATTTGTGATCCTCTCAGTGGAATGTAATTACATATTATAGGGGAAAGTATGACATATGTGTTTTGTTTAAGTTCCATAAAAATCTACTGTTGAATTTAACTGTTCGGGTTCCGGAGTGGTGCAGTATTGAATTATTACGGGCCGCTATCAAAAATGTATAACTCCTGGAAACGAGATCTGTCCGAAAAAGGGATCGAACTGATGTCTAGAATCCGCGAGGCGATCTTTTCGAGGGGATGTGGTGGATTAAAACAACTTTCGGTCATCTTTAGACACATGGATATTGACTTCTCCAAAAAACTGTCCATGGATGAGTTTAAGATTGGGATACAGAGGTTCGGACTCGAAGATCCCCTGACGGACGAAGAGATGCAGCTGTTGTTCTGCTCGTTCGACACCGACGATAACCTGATGGTTGATTTTAAGGAATTCCACAACAGATTACGCCCTGCCATGTCACAACAGAGACTTGACGTCATCATGGAGACGTTCCATACACTGGACGTTAACAATGATGGTCAACTCCAATGTGAAGATCTCAAAGGTAGGATGTGACGTCATACTGTTCTTATCTCAAAGGTAGGATGTGACGTCATACTGTACTTATCTCAAAGGTAGGATGTGACGTCATACTGTTCTTATCTCAAAGGTAGGATGTGACGTCATACTGTTCTTATCTCAAAGGTAGGATGTGACGTCATACTGTACTTATCTCAAAGGTAGGATGTGACGTCATACTGCTCTTATCTCAAAGATAGGATGTGACGTCATACTGTTCTTATCTCAAAGGTAGGCTGTGACGTCATACTGTTCTTATCTCAAAGGAAGGATGTGACGAAATACGATCATTTTATCAAAGTTAGGATGTTACTTAATACGGTTATTATCTCAAAGGTAGGATGTGACGTCATAGTGTTCTAATCTCAAAGTTAAGATGTGACTAAATACGGTTATTATCACAAAGGTAGAATTTGACGTCATACTTGTCTTATCTCAAAGTTAGGATTTGACGTCATAATTTTATTATCTCAAATGTAGGATGTGACGTAATAATTTTATTATCTCAAAAGTAGGATATGACGTCATACTGTTATGATCTCAAAAGTAGGACGTGGCGTCATACTGTTATAATCTCAAAAATAAGATGTGACGAGAAAAGTATCAAAATGAAAGGGAGAGTACAAAACTGAGGGAAAGAGTATGATGTGAAGCCGATGGGAGTATATCATCTGGGAAAATATTGGAGGAGGGGAGCGTATGGGTTTAATGAAGAGAAGGGCTACACAAGGGTGAAGGTGATGATGATTTAATTTGGAAGCAATATATTATTTATGAACATTATTGTTATACGCAACTAGAAATTTACATATAAAACATGGTAATCGACATCTATGTGCTAGTGTACATGTCCGTACTACGTCGTATTGATTGGCTCTGTCAGTTTACCGCCAATCAATCTCCTACCCGACTCGTATGTAATACTAGCAAATATTTATCCAACATGGCAAATTACATCTCCCATTATGTCGGTGTGCTTGTCCGAGAGTGACACGAGTAGCACGTGGCTGATCGATACGGCTAATCAGTAACGGATGATTACTGTTATTCAGTTAATTTCCATGAGTATTGATTTCCCGATTGTGTACAGTACCTAAATTACTAATATTACGTAGGAACAACAATGCTACGTTGTCCACAAGCCCCATCAGGTTATATAACGTTTTATATTTTTTTTCAAACTGATTGATTTCGCAATCAACACCCATTTTGAATAAACACGATTTGAAATTCTCACAATATTCACAGAATCTGCCTCGCCGGAAACCCACGGTACACTTCTCTGACGTTTGCATCCCGTGGGCTAAATGGAAAGAAACTCGTTTTCGTACTAAAATAGTAGCCAATCATATCGATAGTTTCATCCGTGACTACATACAGCCGGGACATCAAGCCAGGTATCCCGTTTCATTTGTAGCACCGGCTATCAACAAAACATGTCGATTGTGTATATTTGTGTCGGTTGTGATTAAAATATAAGGTCCTGCTATGCGGCGATTGACATCGGTGTCATGCCTACAGAAATATACTGGTCGTGGTCACGGTAAAATGGAATCACAGAGTGTCACGAGAAACGACCATTCTGATTGGTCGAAATCTCCGAATAAACTTATATTCGGGAAAACGAATGTTTACACCGATTCTGGCCCACGAGATGCAAACGTCAGAGAAGTGTGCCGTGGGTTTCCGACGATGCAGAATCTGATACTATGCGAAAGGTTTAATATTTTGCATTGCACATCAACTTTGATATTCCATTAATGGAGGACCGCAAATCATATGAAATGTACAAGGGAAGTTTTCTCCGGGCCGACAGGGAAGTCCTTCTGAATCATACAGGCCAAACCATGTCTGTGTGGAACCATTTTCGCGATCATGACGGATGTACTGTTAGCGATGACGTGAAAATCAAGCTCTCTAATAAACGTTCGATTGCAGTGTCTTGTAGCTGCCTCGTTACTTGGCATATGGCTTGATAAATACTCACAAGTAAGCGCTGAACTTCTGAACTTGAGATACTGGCCGTTAATCGATGTTAGTGATTTACATAGGGTCCCGGCTCATCCCGATAAAGGTCAGTCGAGGTCAAACGACTGAGAAACTCTAAAAATAAGTACATTTACAGGTTACCAGATCGAAAGGGTTGTTTACATAGTGTTTTTGTAAATATATACTGTTGTTGTTGTTGTTGTTGTTGCTGTAGTAGTTTCTTGAAAAAAATAACACTATAAAAATATGGAAAACATTACATGTAAAAAGGTATTTTATTTCATGTATCTTTATTATATGTACGATACGACGAAATTATTAAAACATAATGCGTGGTTCTAAATATAGATCTGGGTTTTGTATAAAATGCCGAAAACTGACCAGCATATATCAAACTGGTTTGGTTCCTGTGGTTAGAGTAAGCAATCGTTCTATGGCCTTTAGGCCTGCCAGACCATATCAGTGTTATCGGTTAACATGGTAAGCTCCGGGTCAGTTTATCTGAATGCAGAAATCTGGGGCCAAGATTGTACAGCAGTTTGTCTTCTGAAGCGTTTATTTTTGAAAAACGTTTGTTTTCCGAGATCCAATTCTTCATCGAAAAGTGCGTGCGACCTGTCTATATCCAACCTGTCATTCCCACGTCTCTTTCGTCCAGAAACAGATTTGGAAATGTAACAATCGAAATATACATTCTAAATTGAAATATACATCATACCATAAGTGAGGTTTTGTGTGGCCGATTCTCAAGTCCATGAGGTGCCATTTTAATTATAAAGAAGCAGACTCTCTCGGACGTTATACACAACAGTTATCTAAATCTTAACTTCCTAAACCTGTTACGGACATACGACTAGAAAAGCGTGTATTATACGGTCGTTCGAAACTCCTTAAATTTATTGGGTAATGAAGTCAGTTTCACTATAACTAGAATCATTGTATAAATAATGAAGCTTCTCGTGAAAATTATTTGCTATGCTGTCAAATTTAACATATAAAAAGTGTAGAAGGGCAGATATCTTAAAAAATGTGCCAGCGTAATGGAGTACAAGGGAACAAAAAAGAGCCAAGCATTATAATGGGGGGAAAAAGAACAAAACGTGGCAGTATGACGGGGTACCAGGGAACGAAATTGTGGCAGTATGACGGAGGTACTGAGGTACAAAGGAACAAAAATATGTGCAGTATGCTGGGTAATGAGACCACGGAAATGTCTTGTTATATCGCCATATCGTGTAAAATTTACAACAGGTCATCTATGAAAACGGGGGATACAGTTTGACGAATGGCGATGTATCGAGTTTAGTGATCAAACGAGGTCGGCACTATATCGAGTTTATTGATCAAACGAGGTTGGCACTATATCGAGTTTATTGATCAAACAAGGTCGGCACTATATCGAGTTTATTCATATATCGAACAGATAATGGACCTATATTTAGACGATTTATCGTCGTGTACATGTATTTACACATTTACAATCAGCTGGTATTAGACCCTGACTGGTCATCATAACGTCATTACAAATATGACGTAACAATCTACGGTTCTCGATAAAAATGAGGGTCTTCCTCAAACGTTGACGAAAACATAGGAAATAAGTTTTTGCCAAAGTTTGTAATAAATCTTATTCAAGTATTAAGTTGCTCCTTGTTCTGAGTGATAGAATTGTAATTCTTTAAAATATTACATAAGTTCCATAAAGCAAGTATTATATCTCCGTAATTCTGTATGTTGGTGCTGAAATATACATATGGTTATAGTTTTTCTTATTCGCTTATGTCGGTTTGTTTCGTGTTTTGCATGTGTACAAGATGGAATTTGTAACAGGAAGGGAACTAAATGCCGACACGTGTATAACACGATGCATGAGATCAGATTTAATTATAAAAGCCGCCAGCAAGACTGGCATTGTGTTTGATATGTTAGGTTTGAAAGAAAGAAGTAATTACAAATTATGCATGACTTCATAAGAATTTATTTTCATACCATAAAATAATTGAAAGGGCCCGTCACAAAAGAAATAAAAATTTTGGTGGACTTACACATAGCACGAATGGAGTCAAACGTAGAATGGTTCTCATAATCAAAGGGGGAATATAAGTGCTGTAGGAAGCATTCTTTGCGAAGTTTTTGAGAAGAGGTATAATTGCGTAATTTATAATTGACACAGGTTATGCTTAATTGCGGTCATCAGTCGTTTTATGGCCAATTTTATTTGAATGACATTACGGTGCTATTATGAAAGTTTTCGTAGGGTACATTAATATCATAGGTTGTAGACAACCAAGTGAGAATCACAGGGACCTGAGAATTTGTTACAGCTAGTTTTGGACCTAAAATAGGGTATTTAGAGTAATTTTACACATTTGGGGGGTTAAGATCAATTTTCGATAAAAATGCTCCCTCAGTAGTCATAAAAGCTAAAGGCTGGAAAGCTTTCCAGATCGAAAAATCGACCCACCTACCTTTCTTGCATCAAAAATCACATTTCTAGTTGAGGTACGAAAAAACGCTTGGTACCGTTGGAAAGATGGATAATTTTTATTTTATAAACTTCCTAAATGCAAGTCAAATGTATCCTCCTTCCGCAGAAATAATTTCCATTTCCTCCAAAAACACACGCAAAATTTCCGTGTCTCATAGTTCTCGACACCTTGTCGGCCATTTTTTTACATATTCATGAGGTTGACGTCACCCCGCGTGCTGGTCTTTTGCTGTCATTGGATGCCTAAATTTAAAGGAAGACCGCCATCCAATGACAGCGTAAGGCCTCCGCGTGCAGTGACGTCAACCCGCGTGCTGGTCTTTTACTGTCATTGGATGCCTAAATTTAAAGGAAGACCGCCATCCAATGACAGCGTAAGACCTCCGCGTGCAGTGACGTCAACCTCATGAATATGTAAAAAAATGGCCGGCGAGGTGTCGAGAACTATGAGACACGGACATTTTGCGTGTTTTTGGAGGAAATGGAGATTATTTCTGCGGAAGGAGGATACATTTGACTTGCATTTAGGAGGTTTATAAAATAAAAAATAAAAATTCTCAGGTCCCTGTGGTGAGAATCGTTGTATACAATATACAACTCTCGGCTGGCAGTCAAAGCAGTATTAAATGATGAAGCGAGCAGGTTTTATGTTTTATTTGTTTGGTGAGTTGCCATTCATACATATGAATGAGTCTCAGTAAATATCAAATATTTACTTAAGCTACGCTCTTTTAAGGCTTTGCCTTTGTCATATTAGCATTTTCTTTCTGTGCATCAGCTCAAAAATTATCTAACATATAGTTTGATTTTGTGTATTTTCAGTAAGGTTTTCCGACAATGTGAAGTGCCACCCAAGGTTTGTATCCGGCGAGTGGACGGAAGAGGAAACACTGCGCAGCTTCCTGGATTCCATTGACGACCAAAATAACCCGGATGGGGTAGTGACGCGGGAAGAATTTCTAGATTACTACGCTGGAGTCAGTGCACTATATGATGATGACGCGTATTTTGACCTCACAATGAGGGCGTCATATGGTCTTCCCAAGAAAGGGTCGAACAACAACAGAAAATAGATGTCATATATATATAGATTTACTACACTTGTATATGTTTATAACTGGTGTCCAAAAATAAAGTTTCAGCCATATTGTATTTCCATGAGGATTTTTATCCTTTTTTGTATAATACTGAACGTGAGTAACTGTAATTTCTCTATGCATGTAGCTTATGTTAAGTTTAGCCAAGAAACTGTATATTTTTATGCCAAATCTAGAGAGTCTCCGAATGAGATGAAGAAGTCTCTATGTCAGATCTAGAGGGTTTCTGAAAGGTGTTTGATTGGTTTCCAATGAGACTGTTTATCCTAAGGGATACGAAGATGTATCTGACCGATGTCTCTGTAACAGGATAATAAATATTAGATCCGGTTAATATAGAACAATTGTGTTACCAATAGCAAATATCTGACGTAAACTTGTACATGAATGAAGGATTAATATTTGTGTCAAAATATGAGGACATTTTCTTTTTGAGAATTCAAACTTAATATTGTAGACAGTTTTTATGCATATGTGTAATATGTGTTATGTGTAATTTTTAAAGTGATAGAAGATTTCTATCATCATAACTGTCACTTTAAACGTTAAGTTTGGCAATGTCTGGTTTACATTTGTAAGTCAGATAATTAACTCTACCAGTTATCGGTAATTTGTATCACGTTGGCCGTGTTTTAATTAAGAATTAACTTCAATCAATTTAATGTTATGGAGGTATCACACAAAAAACCGGAATGTACTCTAAATAAACCTCGAAGCGGTTTATGGTGAGAGTATAGTACGTTTTTTTGTGTAATAACACCATAACACAAGAATAGATTCAAGTTAATCCTTATTATTTAATCTATACCCTGCGAAAATTGACTTTATTGATGGACTCTTTTTTTCTTGCAAATCAATACGCTGCTGCATCAGCCAATCAAAAGCGACGTTATAAACGGCGACGTATTTTTTTTTAAGTTATATTTTTTAAACCAATGAAAATGCTTGTTTCAAACAAAATTAGATTATTTATATATAAATTGTTTGCAGTCAATTATATACCAGTCAATATTTTTCGTCATATTTGTCTTTTTTTACAACGAACTCTTCTGGAAAGGAGTTACGTAACGTCATACACGGTAGCACCTTTAATCTGTCAAAATGATCTTGAATATACTCGAGTTCAGATTCTTTGTCAGAACTGATGAGGTTATTTATCAGTAGAACAGTAATCAAATTACAAGTCACCATTTTTATACTGGTTTATTCTTTTTGTATAGACCGAAAAATATTTGTACAATGATACTTTATATTGTAAGTACGATTTCAAATAAAAATCAATTACCATCTTCACATTCTTAAGGAAGCTCCAAACACCAGCACATAATGTTTATGCAACTATATATATATATAGGGTGTATTAAATGAAAATCTAAGCAATCTGACACTTCGAGAAATTTAGGGTAAAAATGTTTTTGTTTTTTTTTTGTATTTTTGTATTTTTTTTGGTCAATTTCAACTATTTAAATTGTGTGTGGAAATAACAATTAAAGATGAGAGAAGAATTACTTATAAACCTACACATATTTTATTTACCACAATAAATATATATAATACGTTTTTTATTAAAATTGGATATATGTGAACATGTACATCTCTCCCTTCTTCAGCTTAGTAAACTCTGTGTATAAATTAGCGTATACGCAGGCTAAAAAAGGTTCGGCGGATTGACTTCTGTTTTAAATATGGTGCCGTTCACGCTACAGAACGAAAAAACTACATGGTGGCAGCCATTGTTTGGTTCCTTCAACATCTAAAAACGTGGAACGCATTTGAGATCCATCACGTCTAATGATACAATGAATAGATGCTGGAAAACTTTTCATTCAATTGATGCACATTCGAAATTCTCTGACAGTAATGCAAACAATGGCGGATTCCTGTTGTGACGTTCAACCTTATCACTAACAGATAAGGGTATCAATGTGAGTACAAAAGAAGAAATATATTGTTGGTCACTGCGTATTTATGTAGATTCATTCGGACTCTTATTGTCTTGGCAACAACGGCTGTTCGAATGTTGTTGTTTTTTATATTATATAATTCAAACATTATAAATGGTGTAAATATAAGGATAAATATTATAAGGGGTACAATAATAAATTAGCAAAAGAAAACAGCAGCCAGGACAGAATGTTTCATACATAAAGAGTGGTAAATCGAACAGAATACACACAAAGGATTAATCAATCAACAGTCTTTTTGATTAGGGTGGGAGTTGTCTTCCTTGAAAAAAAAATCGGGAACTTTTTGTCTCGGGATACAAGAAACCAATATGACAGTTCTCTTTTTAAATGAATAGCAAAAATCATGAAGTGAATTAAATATATCAAAATAATCAATGTATTGTTGTTATTTTTGTGATTAACCTCCATCATGTATATCGTCATTGGACATTGTTCCTAACTGACACATGCTTTGGTCTCAAGTTGAGCAAAGTCTATTTTGGGACTGACCGAAAAAAGGATGGCTGACAGGAAGTCATGTTGGTTTTTGACATTCATGGTTTGTTAACATTATTTAGTACTAGTTGGACCATTTTCCAGTTTCATAATAGGTTCACAATAGATTTTAGGACTGACCAGGAAAACAAAATGGCTGGCAGACGGCTATGAAAATTTGTATGACTATTTCTTTATAATGACTGAATGGACCATTCTCATAATTCTCATAATTCACATTCAGTTTCCATTTGGTCCCATGTGTCCTTTTGATATTGGGAATGATCGGGAAAGCAAATGACTGACAGGTCTTCGATTTGTCTATGGAGTTTGTTCTAGCTATTTCTGGAGAAACACAGGATGGATATTTCTCTTTAAAGGATTTTGGCCACGCTTTTGCAAATCTAGTAAAAAGTGATGAAACTTGTAGCACATTTCAATAAATACTGACTAGCCCATCAACGAGCATTTGATTGTGTCCCGGGATCTAGATATTGACAGTCAAAGTTGACCGCTCCCGACTGGCGAGAATTTTAATGAGCTGACCGGTCACGTGGTACCTGTGACGTCATTGAAGCACAACAGATCGACTCAGGTAAACTGATCAGTGGTACATTGACGAAGAAAGTTTAGTAGAAAAACGCCTATTGATTTCGACATGTAAGTCGATCTTGATTGTTGTTTAATTCTATTGATTAACCAATAAAATACATTGAAAAAAAATATAGATATGTAATTGTAAACTTAAGAAAGGAAATAGGAAATGCCATTTAAAAACATCGTGTTGTGAGTGTGTATTACACATCCACCACATCCTAACAATAATGCTTCTACAAAGGACCACGGAATTAGTAAAGCCTGTGAAAGGACTATATGATTTTTACAGACACGTTACAAATTGGTTTTATAGATAGTATTTGAAAACAGTAGCAACATACACGCATAGAGTGGCTGTGAGTATATTACGGACGGAGCCATTTTCTTGAAATAGCAGGGTTTTTTTCAAACGTTTGATTGTATAGACTGTATTAAGCTGGAATCAAATTAAAACAGCATACAGTGCTGAATCATGAATATGTGTTCCAAGTTATACCCACTACATGCAAAATTCGCAAACATCAAGTCTTCCTTGATAGCATATTATATAGTGTCCGGTAATATACTCCGTGTTAGATCTTGGTGATTTAAAAATAATGTGATTTGCTAATACAAACTGTTTACGCTGTGCAATCAAATATTTTCGTTAATACCTCAGAAGTATTATCTTTTATGACGTCAACAGTACAGTATGATTTGTGGAGATGGAGTAAATAAAGCACCGGCGAGTTTATGTTTTAGTGTCCGGCAAACCCCCACCACTCTATAACATATACTGTACAAGTATATGGTAGTAGTAGTACAGCACGTACATATGGAATGCCAAAAAAAAAAATTTTGAACTGTGCACGTAAACAAACAATTTCTGCCTGATTTCAATAAAGCAGAAACTGTCACAAATAGGAGTGAAAACACGACAGTCTGAATTATTTCTGTTAAATTGAAATATTGTTTAAAATTTGGACTGAAATCGGTTTGCAAAAATAAAAAGCTCTGCCCGACTTTTTTTATTTCACTTAATTCAGTAACACACCAGTCTATTTGTGTGAATAATTATAAATATTTTCCAAGGATAAAATCTGTGGTCATGATTAAAACAAATAACATACGCTAATTATTATTGAAACATATTTTGAAAAATTGTTCTCCTACGATTACTGCGTACGTTTTTACAACATCTCTTAGTGGTTGCAGTTGGAAATAATTACTCTAAATCCCAGCGCAGAAAAATACTGTGCCATATTCTTTGAATTGTACTAGAACAGACACAGGATTCTAGATATACGTGAAATTCAAACGCGATAAATAAATGAATTTTGTTAGGCTCACTCTATTTTGTGATATTTATTTCAACTAGGACTCAAATCACTAGACGAGTTTAAATCTTGTTTTTCATACAGTTTTCATAAACAAGATCTGGATAAATTTGGGTTTATATCTGAAAGTAAAAGCGTGTCACATTAACGCATCTAAATTCTTGGATCCGCCCTGAATATATATCATAAATCCAGGGACACATGCGTTCCTGATAAATCAAATAACCAAATGTTTATGTTGATATTTTGAAATATGCAATTAAACGTCATAGTATCAGCATCACCATTTTTACAAAAATAATAAAACTTTAAAAATTTAGAAATTTCAGAACATCATATGTGATACAATATAATTTAACCTAATTAACAGTGTCAAGTTTTGCCAAGATTACTAGCCTAATGTTAAATACTGATAAAATATTGTTAGATTCTGTTGAAAACTCCTTTAATCCTTTTTTTAAAAAAATAGTTTTTCTTCCAACACCGGGGACGGCTAGGGATAAAAATAATTGTGCCGGTGTATATTGCTATTTAGAGGATCGGTAATTATATTAGCATGAATGCCCTTCGAATTCACTGGTCATAACATTCACACCTCTTGGTAATTACAGGGTAATTAGTACACCTGCCACAACTCACAGGTAAGTACAACAAATGCCAGTTGGCTAGTATATGTATGACAGGTAAGGCTACAGGTAATTTACATAGCTGTAAAATCAGTGTGTAAATTGTATCACTGTCTCTAAGCTTGGAGTTGCTGAGACGTCACGGACTAGATTCTAATTGAATGCAGTTTAATGTAAAAATCGGAATTAGATAAGTTTTATTTTTCTGACAAGATCATTAATGACGATTGATAATTTTAACCACATAACATGTATTGGTCGCTGTCATTACTTGCACCAAAAAATTAGATACAAGTCAATCTTAACACTCACAGATAATACATAAATATGTAATGGGCGTGTACAGGTATCGGATACGTTGTGCCTCAATGACGTCACACATCACGTGACCTAGAATCCCGGTCAAAATATGCATATTCACGAGGCTCATAGAAATGGGACGTCACCTAGCTTGTCTATTTTCCCAACACCGAGAGAGACGGGGTATCGGTCACTACACGTATTGTTGCATCAAATGAGATGAAAATATGAAATTATGAAAAATCGTGGCCAAAACCCTTTAACTTGTAGGTTCTCCTTGTGCGAATGATAAAAATTGCTGACAGGCGACCGTTATGGATTTAGAATTGTGAAAGATTGTTATGTCTATTTCTTGAGAAATCTCAATATATACATCATATATAGCTTCCCATTGTTCCCAACTCGCCCCCTGTCGATTTTCTGACTCATCTGAACACCAAACTTGCTGCCAGGTGGCCATCTTGGATTTTTGACTATGAATGTTTGTTACCGCTATTTCTTGAGAAATACATGAGGATCATCCTCTATAATGTCATATGTTTGTTCACCTGGCCTTAAGTTGTGTTTTTTTTTTCATTATGAGATTGATCAGAATTACAAAACTGCTTACAGGCGACCATGTTTTATTTCCCAGTTAAAGACATTTATTTCTATTTCTTAATAGAAATTCTCAAATTTCGTGTAATTAAGAGCAAATAAGAGGAAAAAGAGAGAAAAGAAGGAAAAAGATGAAAACTTTTAAAGTTCAAATGAAGATTAAACAATGATGAACGCAATGATACCCCTGGGATCTCTTATAAACTAATATTTCAAACACAAAGATATTTTAGTTCGTTAAGAATGTGGATACTATACAGCGAAAGTATGAGGTTGAGGGATATAGCAAGTTTTTTGTTTCCCGAAACCAGGTCTATTTCCCGAGGTGAAGCCGAGGGAAATAGGCATGGTTGAGGGAAACCAGGAACTTCCTATATCCCTCAACCCCATACCTTTAACTGTTTTAACATACCGATACAAACCGGAGAGTGTGTTGGTAAATACATACTAATGTAGTATAACTTATGTAGTTATATATATCATCAAAAATGAAATCATTTGAAATCAAATTGGTACCTATATATCATTATAGTAGATACAGATCGCAGTACAGTTCCAATTGGTAACTATAGACTATATATATATAGATATATGGAATAGACAAAGATCGCGGTCTAGTCCCCTGTGGTAACTATAGACTATGGAATAGACTAAGATCGCGGTCTGGTCCCCTGTGGTAGCTATAGACTATGGAATAGACAAAGATCGCGGTATACAGTCCCCTGTGGTAACTATAGACTATGGAATAGGCAAAGATCGCGGTATACAGTCCCCTGTGGTAACTATAGACTATGGAATAGGCAAAGATCGCGGTATACAGTCCCCTGTGGTAGCTATATAATAGTTATAGAATAGACAAAGATCGCGGTATACAGTCCCCTGTGGTAACTATAGACTATGGAATAGGCAAAGATCGCGGTCTGGTCCCCTGTGGTAGCTATATAATAGTTATAGAATAGACAAAGATCGCGGTATACAGTCCCCTGTGGTAGCTATAGACTATGGAATAGACTAAGATCGCGGTCTAGTCCCCTGTGGTAACTATAGACTATGGAATAGACAAAGATCGCGGTCTGGTCCCCTGTGGTAGCTATATAATAGTTATAGAATAGGCAAAGATCGCGGTATACAGTCCCCTGTGGTAGCTATAGACTATGGAATAGACAAAGATCGCGGTCTGGTCCCCTGTGGTAGCTATATAATAGTTATAGAATAGGCAAAGATCGCGGTATAAAGTCCCCTGTGGTAGCTATAGACTATGGAATAGGCAAAGATCGCGGTATACAGTCCCCTGTGGTAGCTATATAATAGTTATAGAATAGACAAAGATCGCGGTATACAGTCCCCTGTGGTAACTATAGACTATGGAATAGACTAAGATCGCGGTCTGGTCCCCTGTGGTAGCTATATAATAGTTATAGAATAGACAAAGATCGCGGTATACAGTCCCCTGTGGTAGCTATAGACTATGGAATAGACAAAGATCGCGGTATACAGTCCCCTGTGGTAGCTATATAATAGTTATAGAATAGACAAAGATCGCGGTATACAGTCCCCTGTGGTAGCTATAGACTATGGAATAGGCAAAGATCGCGGTATACAGTCCCCTGTGGTAGCTATATAATAGTTATAGAATAGACAAAGATCGCGGTATACAGTCCCCTGTGGTATCTATATAATAGTCTTTAGAATAGACAAAGACCGCGGTATACAGTCCCCTGTGGTATCTATATAATAGTCTTTAGAATAGACAAAGACCGCGGTATACATTCCCCTGTGGTAGCTATATAATAGTCTATAGAATAGACAAAGATCGCGGTACATTCCCCTGTGGTAGCTATATAATAGTCTACAGAATAGACAAAGATCGCAGAATACATTCCCCTGTGGTAGCTATATAATAGTCTATAGAATAGACAAAGATCGCGGTACATTCCACTGTGGTAGCTATATAATATTCTATAGAATAGACAAAGTTCGCGGTACATTCCCCTGTGGTAGCTATATAATAGTCTATAGAATAGACAAAGATCGCGGTACATTCGCCTGTGGTAGCTACATGTATATAATAGTCTATAGAATAGACAAAGATAGCGGTACATTCCCCTGTGGTAGCTATATAATAGTCTATAGAATAGACAAAGATCGCGGTACATTCCCCTGTGGTAGCTATATAATAGTCTATAGAATAGACAAAGATCGCGGTACATTCCCCTGTGGTAGCTATATAATAGTCTATAGAATAGACAAAGATCGCGGTACATTCCCCTGTGGTAGCTATATAATAGTCTATAAAATAGACAAAGATCGCAGAATACAGTCCGTGTGGTAGCTATATAATAGTCTATAGAATAGACAAAGATCGCAGAATACAGTCCGTGTGGTAGCTATATAATAGACAAAGATCGCGGTACATTCCCCTGTGATAGCTATATAATAGTCTATAGAATAGACAAAGATATCGTCAATCACCTTTGGTACCCTTTACAGCTTCAGGTGAGGAGACCGGTACATATAATTATTTAGTATATACTTACATTAAAATACCGAATACACCTTGGGCCTATCAGCCCGCTTCCGAAATTGTCGCTACCTCATATGACATTGATGACGTCACACCAATCGAAAATGGATAGGAGTACAGATGTTGAAATTGAGATGGGAGAGAAAGTTATGGAGTCTATCGTATCAAGAATACTAGAGCTTGATGAATTAATAGAAAGAGACATACACGAAGACGCCGATGTAGAGGAACAGGTAAATGATTTCGAATTTTATTTCAATATGGTATGAATAGTTATAAAATGTAATTTAACCAACGTCCAGACGATGACAAAACAGGGAACAAAAAGGAGACATCAACAAAAACAGAGATCATCATGAACCGTCACAAAAATCAAAGTATTTAATAAAAAGATTACGACATGGCCATTTTCATATTAGGTCTCGACCCAATATCGGCCCTCCATATCTCCTCTAAGAAACAACAGGTTTTAGCTTTCATCATTGACAGATAGTCTCGTCAGACAATATTAGTTATCTGATAGGAGTAAGATATTTCCCTCCGAGACACTCATCTTGTTGGACAGTATCAGATATAATCAGAGAGAGGTGTGCAGTACAGCGGTATCACGTGCACCATCTGTTAGCAGGTAACTTTACTGAGTGTACATTACGTATACTTACATTGTTTACATACAATGCCAGAGCCGCTTCCAGCTAGGACGGGGGGGGGGGGGGGGGGGTGGAGAGGAGGGGGGGGGGGTACAACTCACTGTGGTTCTTCAGGAAGTAAATTAACTCACACGTCCTAATAAGAGTCCGCTAATCCGTACCATTAAATGTTGATGGGGATGATTTGAGGAACAGTGGAGCAGCGTTGTTAGTAAATTTGGCGTGGTAATGGTTAGTGGTATCACAGAATTGGGATGGTTCGCAAGTGTAGTATTATTGTTCAACGGGTTCATTTTAGCGGTTTTTAACATCTTTATGTGGTGTAGTATTGTTTAGTTATATTGGTGAGATGGTGAGATGGTAAGTTTGGTCAGTACGTTAAGAACCAAAGTGACCGTATGTCGTACGGCGGTGTCCACTTGGACAGGCGTGCGCACCGTGCGATGACAATGGGCCACTTGCTCTTCGGACAGGTGAGCTCAAACGGACTCGAACTAATATTTTGACTGAAGATGAATCAAAATCAATTTATTTGTTAATACAATGTTAACTCTGGCATTTTGTCAGTGTCTGATGATTTCCACTGCAAACAGGTTCATGGGTAAGTGTCTCTAGGACTATAATGATAAACATCCTTGTGTTCATTATCATGTAATATATATGTAGCTTGATCAATATTGGCGCTTTATCTCTTGGTGAACCTTGGTATTCCTCTGTTTTTATTAATCGTCTTACAAAACCACACGGACTACAATGTAGAGTATGGTTCCATACATTCTGTAAGCATGTCAATCGGACGTGATAAGTTACGTCCACGAGTTCAATCATTTTGCTGTACTGTACTGTAGTCGTTTGATGTTTCTCAATCCTACCACAGCCCACAGGTTATCCTCTACATGGTCTACGCCAACAGCCCTCAGCTTGTCCGTGTCCGTGTATATGACCCTGAGGAACTGGCCATGGCCACTGAGGAGAAGGACACGACAGTTGTTGAAGTCGGCTATCACTAGGTTTCCTACACTGTCGTAAGCCGCATCAGAGGGATTGAAGGCGTTCCGACTGAGAGGTGCGTGGTTACTTGGAAGTTCACCACCATACACAGCAAGTTCTCTGAAGTATAGATCCATCAAGACAACGTGTTGTTTCGCATCCCCGCCATCACTTTTGAAATTTCCATCAACCACGGCCATGTTGTAGGTGACTGGACATTCCGATATCCTGTATGGTGAGCGCACCATGGGCTTCTCGGTCCCCTCAGACGTTGTAGTCAACAATGTTTTACCCTTTGTAGTAAATACTGAGATGCGTTTGGTCAACCCCACGATAACGCGTTCTTGTGCAGTTATACATAAACACCTAGGTCTCTCGCTGATGCTGAACCTGTGTATTAATTGTCCTGATACCAGCTCCATGATGCGATTCTTTGAATCACATATCCATAATGTGTTTGTTTTGGGTGACAGACTGATGTCTTTGATCTGGTCACTGTGCTCGACCGTCTGAATCGCTTGTCCTTTCCTGTTCAGGAGAGTCACTGTGCAAAGAGACCTTGTCCACAACTGGCCCTCGATGGTAGGACATATAGAGGAGATGTCACAAGGAGCCTGGCATTCCTCTACAACCGAAGGTATGTACGTGTCTTGAGAATCCTCCCTTGACCCTTTGTCAGCATACAGTCCCGCTGATCCCTGACCCCGACAATCCACTCCATCTGCCGTGGAAACATTTCCCAAAGCTAGTTTCAGGTGGGTCTCTGGATACCGGTTTGGAGTAAAGCATGGGGTCTCCAAGGAAGGATGAAGAGGGTGTAAGGTACGAGAACCTTTTATCTCGATCTCTGTATCGTAGAGGTCTATGTGAGACCCACGCTGAAGCACCGTCTTACATTGGTGTACCATTTGTCTCAGGTGCGTGTCGTACCGTTCAAGGTCCTGCTTGTATTGTTGTAGTAGTTTGGTATTTTCATCCCTCATTTTCTGATACAGAGACAAGGTTTGTGATGTAAGTAAGTCAAGACTTTCTTTTAATTTCTTTGTTTGATTTTTCAACTTGTGTGAAAGTTTTCGAATGTGTTTGTATTTCCCTTGAGTTGTGTATCGGTAGAAATGATAGACTGGCCGATTTTTGAAAGGTCAGTATTCTCAGTTTTGTCTATGAAGTACAAAATGTCCTGTTTCTTTTGGGGAATGAGTTCTCGAAGCTCACACATTGAATGGCTGTTGTGTACACTGGATAAACATTGCGTGCATGCAAGTTCCTTACACTGTTTACAGTACAGGTCGAGTTGCCTCCCCTTATGGTTGATGCAGGTGGTCTGACCTTTTGCACGAGTCGGAACCTGACCTTTGCTCCGGGATGTGGCCATTTCTCAATTATCCAATTTTCTGGGGAAAACAAACAGAAAAAAAAACTTAAAGCAAAACTTCTGATTGTAAACATTTTAGTTTACTATATATACAATGAGAAGAACCTATGGTTTGCACACATTTCCAGTCTCCAGTAACGTGAATAGCTATACATATAACACAGGTTTAGAAGTAAGGGACCATCGATATCTTAGATTAGGCTTTATTTTGTTTGTTATATTTTGGACAAATATTCATTGGCAACTCAGCAAGATATATAGGAACGTTTTTAAACAACTAGCGATCACAGGGACCTGAGAATTTGTTACAGATAGTTTTGGACCTAAAATAGGGTGTTTAGAGTAAGTTTACGCAGTTTGGGGGTTAAGATCATCATCCTCAACATCATCACTATACTTCATCTTCATCACTAAGATATGACATACAATGTCATGTAAACATCTTCGTAATCATCATCCTCACCATTTTCAGAATATATCATTATCATCATCACTCTACAAGCATATATAATCATCCTCATCACTCGACATGTTATCTTCATCATTCTCAGTTCATTGTATATGTCACCATCATCAATACTTAATATCATCATCATCATCATCATCATCTTCATCACTACACTACAATCACCCTCGTCCTCATCAACAAGTTATGACATACACATCATCATAAACATCATTCTCAAAATATGTCAACCTCATCAAAATCATTAATAAGCAACATCATCAACTTCCACTTTGATCTATACATATTATACTTATTACCATGTTTTGAACTACATTTAACTAGTCACTAATATGTATATATATATACATGTACTTATACACCCTCCGCCATACAACCTTACACACGCACAGGGATCACCTTTGGGGTGAGATTTGGGGAATTTTACACATATTTTTCCTGAAAATCTCTCTAAAAATTTAAAATTGTACAAAAAAAATACAAAAAAAACTTGAAATTTTGCAAATCTCATAAAAATCCTCAAATCCTATTGGTTTTAAGAGCCAGAATTATCCCTGCACGCACACATACCCACTCACACCTTCAGTCATACAGCCTTACACACGCACACACACACACACACTCACATACACACACATGCTACACTACACCACTCACACCTTCACTGACATACACAAGATACATGGACTTGTCTAGTATAGAACAATACAGTTGAATAGTAGAATCTTTCAAGAATAAGAGAGAGAGAGAGAGAGGGGGGGGGGGGTGGAGAGAAAGAGGGGAGAGACTTGTGAGGTTCTGACATTAGTTTTATGCTATACAAAGTAGATATTACCACACAAAGTAGTAATTTAGAGGAAGAAAAATGAATCCTGAATTAAATAGAAGATGTGGTGATGCCAGGGCATGGGATGCAAATACATTATATCAAAAGGCTTATTTTATTTATCTGTGACTTATTTATAGATACATTGTACATAGCCAAATCACCAAGACATGTAACTTGATTAATAACATAGCAAGGATGTCTAACCGTGTCTTCACTAAAACCAAATATATTATACGAGTGGGGTTAATATTTTGATATTTTTCACGAGTGCGAAAATAGTGAATAATACAAAAATATTAGCCACACGAATGCATAATATAAATATTGCAACTTATAACAAACAAAGAGCTGATTTATGCGTAGGTCAGGTAGAAACATTAAGTGTTTATGGTAGCAAGGCTGTAGTAAATGCTCCATGGAAAACCGTTTTTTATTGGAAAACATGTTTTAATACATGGTATGAAACATATGCAACATATCTTTTGCTTTCGGTTTTGTCTATATGCGGATTAAAGTTACACATTTCGGCAATGCAATCAGCAATGCAATGCTGAAAAAGAAGTTCAGGCTCTTGTCACTTTTGAGAATCGTGTAATACGATTGAAGTCCCTACCAAAAATTGTATCCGACTAAGTACAGTGATTCTGAGTAATTAAAATAGGTAATTGTTGACCTATTCTGCATTGAATGAAATCTGTAGATATTTAACTTTACAAAAATATATACTTTTGGTAGATTTTGGTATACATGTGATGGCGGATTGATATGGGGTCAAAAGTCAGAGGGTGTTCCCGTCCCATTTCACTGATTTGATATGTAAATTTCCGAATGTCCGAAGCAGACGCCTGTAGCGAGCTAATATGCCACGAAGCTCCTGAATAAATGCCCCTTGAAATCTTTGCCATGTATATGTATCTGTGATCTGTGAATCCAGGCAGTTGTCACTAGTGTTGAACTTCAAATATTAAAGTTATTAGCTCGAAAGCTTGGTAATAACATATAGTAAATTATTTAGTTGTGTGAGTCATTTAGTTGTCGCATATATTACGTCAGCATAAAATATTTTATATATCCCAGGCGATATATATAAGACAATATCACTTGTTGGTGGTTCATGTACCTGGTGAGAAATTTGGATGTCATTTACCTTCACAGACGAGTCCAGGTCAAGAAATGCTACGTCTTCTCGGTCGTGAGTGCTATCGACAACCCTGATCAGTCTATGTCTATCCGGTTGGTGTAAAGTAGGCCAATAAAAATAAGTTCGTCGCTTATCAAACAGTGCCTCAAATCGTCGTTTTATCTGGTGAGCTACTCAGCTATTTAGTTGGTTGTGAACACAACATGTTTGTGTCAGATGATGTCATACATCCACACCCCTCTTTCTGTCTTAAAGGCTAAATATTCGTAACTTCCGGCAAAACTTGAAGCGAAAATCAAGCCGAATAACATATTATCTATAGATTTAGTTAAGATTAACTGATATCAGCAATATTCAACATGAATTATTATGCGGTTACCGGTACAGCAGCAGTTGAAACTCGGTATTTGTAAACACGCGTCCATTTTGAGCTGTCTTCTAACTTCGGTTTGTTGTTGAAGTGGGCCCCACCTGAATTATTTTCAATTCTTTGGAATTTTCTGTCAAGAGTGTTTTGTTAGTTACCGCTCGGGTTAACTTCGTTTTAGGCATTTTTTTGCATGGTTCTCAACTGGATTTTTTAAAAAAAATTCAGAATCACGAAAAAATTCCTGAAGTTACGTATATTGGGTTGTACACCTCTGAGAAGTCTAAATTTTCCTGTATTAAACTTCATTTCTCATAAACATTTTTGGATAAGGAAGTTCAAGGCATGACAGAAATTACTATGATAATGATATGTCAGTGTGCTCGTTTTTTGTGTTATGATCGGTCAAAGATACCAATATGACATAATAAGCGTTTTAAGTGCATTTTTTTGACCAATTGCGGGGCATCTTCATAAAATATCTTCCGAATTTGTAATCAGAAATGTATGAATGTTTGCAGAAATGACAAAAATAGTGTTTTCTTTTACGTTATGGAAGTAAAATTTCTCTAACTTAATATTTTTACTCAGGAAAGCAATTTGAGTTATCCCTTACCCCTTATCTTTTAATTAGAAAATCTTCATTTTCACCATTGTTTTGCATATTTAACGCTTAATATAAAAAATCTGAAATGAAATTGTTTTTAAATATTTAGCGGATGAAAAGAAAATGGGTTTCTTTGTCTAAAGCCGTCATAAAGATGAGGAGGTAGTGCTCTTATGTTTAGTCCCTTTATCATTTGTGTTATTTTTCACATTTTCTGTTCAAAAATAAAACCTGCTCCAGTTACACTAAATATATAAAAAAAATACTGAAATTGTATAATTATCCACTTTGTAGCATAATATTAGGATAAAATTGAACATTATAAAGCTGTACAGCATAAATGAGCTTGATATATTTAAAAATGGCTAAAGGTTGATTTTTTTGGCCTTTCGCGAAGTGCATAAAATAGACAGAAATACGCATATTCGATATGGCCGCCAATTTGGTAATTTTTTTTATTTATGCAAAAAAGTTCTACAAACAACAGACACTCTTATTTTAAACACAGTTTTCAGATGCATATATGCTATTTTTAAATTGATCATACTTTCTTCAATATAACATAAAATCGTTAAATGAGACCAGAGACGTAAAAGCCAAGGAACTATCCAGCCAAATATCAGTATCTTCAATATGTTTAAAAGACGTATCTGGTGAGACATAAACGAGACTTGAACGTGACTGAAACCTCAGAAGAGTACATCGTGTAGTTTGACCACATCCGATCTCCATCATTTTAGTACCTAACATCACTGATAAATCCCACATTATTTTAGGATACTTAATCTAATATCAGATTCAATCGCCTATAATATGTGACTAATGTTTGTTTTTCGACATTCAGGTGGTAGACGTTCCTAATTTCAAAACCAGAAATCTCGTTAACCGCAGGTTCTCTTTGGAATAGCTTGTTTTTTAAGTAATAAAATTTGCACTATTCACTGATTAAGCTAATCACTTTTTGACCAACTTGACACTGGTTGAATTTTAGACATGACCAATGACTTAAGAAGGAGGGACACGTTAATCAAATACGTTGTCCAAATGGCTATTTTATTTCATGATTACTAGTATTCTGTAATATTCTTAACCTGTGTAGCGGTATGGACTTTAAATAATGACTTACATATATTTTCACTTACAATGTACTTAACTAGCCGAAATAACTGACTTAAAATTTGATCGAGGATTTATGGTATTAAAAAATATAGTAAATTTGCAAAATTGGCTTAGGTTATGAATTAGCAGTTTCAGCTGTATTTCCATAATAAAAAGTATTTATTTGTGTCGCGGACTTATCTAATCTAAGTCCGTGTTTGTGTGAAAAAATGTCATTTGGCTATCAGATACGCGGTTTATTCACACTATTAGAAATTAACATTTATGTTATTTAAAAGAGACATTATTGATGGTAGTAGGAACATGAAGGTTTTGGATTTCAGTGATTTTGGGGGGAACCTTGTCAGATTAAGGCTTCCAGTTTCTTGCCTCATTACAGCCATGTTGTTACAAGCAATGCACAAGACTATAAACGCCCGGACGGTCAATATATCACAGGGACTTGAGAATTCGTTATAGCTAGTTTTGGACCTAAAATAAGGTGTTTAGAGTGATTTTACATTTTTAGGGAGGAGGGGTTGGAGGGAGGTAGATTAGTTTTCAATAAAATACCCCCTTCAATGGTCATAAAGGCTAAAAGGAAAGCTTACAAAGGCGACCCCACTCACTGGCCTTTCACTGCCATTGGATAGCGGTCTTTCTCTAAATATAGGCATACAATGACAGCGAAAGGCCAAGGCGTAGGGAGACGTCAAAACTCATTGCTATGCAAAAAGTGGCAGAATAGCTGACCAAAACTTAAGACGCGGTAATGTTGCGTGTTTTTGGAGGAAATAGAGATCATTCTGCGGAAAGAGGATACAGGCCTATTTGAAGTGTACGTATGTAGGAGGTTTGTAAAATAAAAATTGTTCATCTTTTCTAACAGTAACCATTTTTTTTTTTTACCTCAACGAGAAATATGATTTTTGATGCAAGAAAGGTAGGTTGGGCCAGAGATGTATAAAGCCTTGTACATGAACGTCTCTAGGGAGGTTAACAATCGACCTCGAAAGCTGTCCACCCTTTAGCCATTGAAGGGAGCATTTTATTGAGAAAAAAAAGATATCTCCCCCCCCCCCCCCAAAAAAAAAAAATAACGTGTAAAATTATTACTCTAAACACCTTAGTTAAGGTCCAAAACTAGCTGTAAAAACATAGTATGTCCCTGTACATTCATGATCATCACTCACTATCGGGCGGTGTCGGGCTTAAATTTACCCACAGGGACCTGAAAGTATTTTTTATCGGAAATTGAACTGAATTCTTAGAAAGTGTAAAATTAAAATTACTCAAAACATCTTGGTCCAAAACTTAGCCTGTTCCAAATTTTCAGGTCCCTGTGGCTTTATCACGGATTTAGATAATCGAAATCCGTGGCTTTTTTTAAGCATTGAACTGCTTTCAGTTGGCATTCATAGGCTATATGAATGCCAAATGGTCAAAGGCAAATTCAATGAAGCGCGCTAGCCTATGAATGCCAACTGAAAGCAGTTCAATACTTATATTTACCATTTTTAGAATCTGCTCATGTCATAAAACAATCAATAACACATTTTATTTCTCAGCATTTAGCTCAATAAATGTATTTCATACATGTATGCTTGTTCAATGAAAAGAACAGCCATCGCCCGGTGACGGTCAATGGTATCCAACGTAACAATTATGACGTCATAATAATGATGACGTCAACAATCGGTCATTGGCATTCATGGCCTGATGAATGCCAGTTGAATTTGGTAGGGATATAGTGGCAATGCCATTCAATGGTAAATATATGATACCCACAGGGGCTCGGTTTCGGGATTTTGAGCGATATATGGCGTAAATCCTTCCAATTCCACTATATAATAAAGACATGCACACAAGTAAATGATATATTTACTTGTGTGCATGCCTTTATTATACAGGCCTAGTGAAATTGGAAGGATTTACGCCATATATCGCTCAAAATCCCGAAACCGAGCCCCATGATGATACCAGGCTATACCGGATTCTACTGTGCTGTAATTAGTATGACCACTGAAAACCCACTATTAGGGGGACAATCTGATTGTTAGGGGGGGAAACATACTCATGATCAGGGACGTATGTTATGATTAATCATAACCTTAAGGCTTTTATTATTTATAGACGAATGTTATGGACATGTGCGAGTCTAAGACTGCACACGTTACTATTATTATTTTGCACACGTTCATATCTAATCTTTGTCAATTCAGCGTTTGTTCCACGCGGAGTTACATAGCCGGCGTGTCAAAAGGGACGGAGATTTCGGGGTTCAAAGGTTTCAGAAGGAAATAAGAAAATGTCCGAAACTGCAGGAAAGGTAACCAAATACTATGCATACGTGCATATAAATCTTGAGGTTTTAGTATGTACATTGATGAACGTATATACAGATAACAAGAGAATGTAGCTAAGGCATTGTCAGCTTATTGTTGGACAGAAAACCGAGTGAGCCACAGTTAACTAACCATGCTACGGTAACGGTGAGGTCAATTTCTGGGTACAGTAGTTTGAGAGGGTCAGTGTCGGTCGCTCACCTACCCTATATACATAGAACCTTGTTAACATTGGCTGGAAGATCAGTTGTAATAGTCTCCTATTCATTCTAACCAATGTCAAAACGATAATGTCATAAAGTTCGTCTTCCTGTAATAAAAGTTGCAAAGGCCTAATTTGATAATTATCAGGTCGGGCAATATTTTGCTAGTCTATATATTCTATGTAATTCCGACTTTTTTCAATGAATTTTCCTGACTTTGTTTATGGATCACTTTTGATCACACGCTTAGATAGCAATCTAATCTAAGTCCGTGCTTTTGATGAAATTTTGTGTACTTACTTATAGAGAATTGTTTCCTGTTTCATCTCATAATGTTTTCACTGTTTTACGTATGACCAGAGAATTTACAACATTCAATTTTCGGGATGCCATTTTGACGTCATTTTGGTAGCGTTATGTAGAGAAATGGTGTCGCACGGAAATAAGCAATGAAGATAACTCTGTATTGCTCCATAAATACACAACGAAAATTAGATAAATATTATGACAGGAAACCTTGGATATTTCTGTTCCAAATGACAAAAAAATGTCAAAATCCACACATAAACGAAGTCAGGAAAATTCATCAAAAACAGTTGGAAATACATAAAATATACATGTATACAAGTAGCAAAATACAAAAAATTGAAAAACTTTTGGCATGTAACTGTATACTATATATATAGTAATACACAAATTGGCCAATTATACGCCAATTTGGGGTATGGATTTGTTACTATAAATAGCTAAATTCACTTAATTCTCATTTTTTCAATTTTTCGGTTAAGTCGCATTAGTTTATGACAAAATACTTGTACAGATCAGATTTTGCTGAAAGATATTTACTGGAATCATTGGCTCAATTAGGTAGATATTTGGTGTAACAATCGCCACTGTAGTAACTCTACCATTGTAACATATTCCATGTAGACGGAAAGTATTGCATTTTTAGTAACAAATCTATGCCCCAATTGATGTATAACTGGCCAATTTGCGTATTATAAGGGATGGAAATCCTCTTCCAAAAGGATGAATTCCTTCTTTTTGATGATATTGCAGCTGTAATGTTAATTCCTCAAATTTCCAATTAAAATCCTTTAAAAATGTCGGTTTCCTGGTGCCCAAGCTATAGTAATTAGGACCATGGCATAGTTATCTGATCCGATGAACTGTCAAAAAGATAATAATAAAATATGTACTGATCGATATATATATTTATAGAAAGGTAACTAACATATCTAGCCAGAGACAAAATAGTTGCGTTTCTTGACTCGTATTTCAGTGTGCGAAAGTATTTCATGAAGTCCCATAGACAATAGGTCTGTGGACATTTCAAATTGCATAAACCCAACAAAAATTCTGTAGACTGAATTTTTTCATCAGTGTCAATGAACAGCTTTAAACAGAGTTGATTTGTAACGACAAATTCAGCCAAATAAACCAGGAAATGAACAACATGCAAGAGAAATGCAATTGATATGATTTATCTAAACAGTTTTGATACATTCGACATTCATGAGCAATAAAATTGCTTAGACATCAGGTCTACTGTAATTGCATTTTGCATAGACCGACAGATTTTTCTGTGGCCTCGGTCTATCGGTCTATCATTACTTTCGCACACTGGTATTTTGAAAACTACTATCATCACAGCAACATAACACATGCTACATCTTATCACCTCTATATATAGCAGACATCTTTTCATGACAGATGATTTGATTTCTCATGACCTGAAAGGCCCAATATACGTAACTTTCGGCAAAACTTGAAGCAAAAATCAAGCCTAATAACTTTTTATATTTATAGATTTAGTTAAGATTAACTGATATCAGCAATATTCAAGACAAATTCTTATTCGGTTACTGGTACAGCAGCAGTTGAAACTCTGTATTTATAAATAAGCGTCCATTTAAAACTGTCTTCTAACTTGGCTTGTTGTTTAAGGTGGGCCCACCTGAATTATTTTCAATTCTTTGGATTATTCTGTCAAGAGTTTCTTGTTAGTTACTGCTCAGGTTTACTTTGTTTTAGGCTTATTTCTGCATGGTTATCAAAATTGTTCAGAATCACGAAAAATTCCCTGAAGTTACATATATTGGGCCATTAATCTCTACCTCACAGTTACGAAGAGTTCAGATGAAATTTACTTCACATGGTTGTATATGTTGATCTCATATGACAGTGCAAGGGAAGTAACTCATATACTGACATTACCAACAGTTACTTCCCCAGATTGGAACTCTTACTCGAAGGAGATATGATTGTTGTAGAGTGATGAAATAAAATGGCGGGAAGACAGCATTGGAGTCAGTAGAGTCATTTATAGTGAATTAACAGTGGTAGCAGAGCGAACTGTGGCTGTTTTTGGGAGAAAAGTGTACCTGAACAACTCATTGGAGAATTCTAACAGAGTTAAAGAGTAGTGCCTAGTGAGAGGAGAAAATGACAACTAAAGTGAATCCACCAACTTTCCATAAAGGGAAATCTTATGAACTTTACAAACAGGAACTGTTAGCCTGGAATGAAATAACAGAGCTTGCCAAAGCTAAAAGGGGTGTTGCTATTGCTCTCAGTCTGCCAGAGGATTGTGAACAAAGAATCCGTGAGAAGGTGTTTGATCAAATATCTCTAGATGACTTAAAACAGGAAACTGGATTTGGAACACTGGTTACATTTCTTGACAAACATCTAGCCAAAGATGATCTTGCAGACAGTTTGGAAAAATTTGAGGAATTTGAGGATCTAACAAAAAGTGAAGGTCAGTCAGTAAATGATTTCATAGCTACCTTTGATAGTAAATACCGAAGGATTGAGAAAAAAAATATGAAATACCCGTCAGAAATCTTAGCCTTCAAGTTACTAAGGAAAGCAAACATCACAAAAGAGGAAAAAATGTTGGTTTTGACAGGCATGAACTATGAAAATCGTGACACCCTATATGAGCAAGCTAAAACATCCTTGAAAAAGTTTAAGGGGGAAGGCAGTCATGTTAAAAGTGACACACCAAGTATCAAGCTTGAACCATCTTTCTTGGCAGAAAATGAGGAAGCATTGTTGGCTGCAGGGTATGTGAAAAGAGGGAACTATGGATACAGAAGAGGTGGGCGTCAGAACAGGGGGAGTGGGAGAGGATTTCAATCATCCCAACGAGGAGTCAAGAACATAAACCCTACAGGGCCTGATGGAAAAGTTCTTACATGTCGGTCATGTGGGTCATTTCGCCATCTTATAGCTAAATGTCCCGACAGCTGGGAAAACATGGCAAAAGTGAATGTTGCGGAAGAAGAAGAACAGGCAGTATTGTTCACAGGGTATCACAAGGAGGACATCATACAACTTGGTGCTGATGCACGCAATTGTGCTGTGTTAGACAGTGCTTGTAGTAGTACAGTATGTGGAAAGACTTGGTTACAAACTTATCTAGACTCACTCAGCGATGAGGACCGTATGAAAGTGATTAGTGAGGAAGGACACAGAGTTTTCAAGTTTGGTGGAGGAACGAAGATAAAATCAGATGGTGAATATGTTCTTCCCATGTGCATGGTAGGAAAACAGGTAACAGTCAGAACAGATGTGGTGGACTCAGACATTCCTTTGTTACTGTCAAGGTCAGCTATGAAAAAAGCTGGGGTTAAAATGGACTTGTAGAATGACACCGCTGTGATTATGGGAGAAGAAGTAGCTTTGAATCTCACATCATCTGGCCATTATTGCATCCCAATTGACAAAACAGAGACACTTCCTGTTGAGGAAGTGAATGCTGTAAAAATTGAAGAACTCAGCCCAGAGAAACGGAAATCAACCTTGTTGAAGCTTCACCGTCAGTTTGCTCATCCTCCAAAGAAGAGACTGGTAGCATTGTTGAAGGATGCTGGAGCATGGCATGAAGAGTATGATGAGGACCTATCTGAAATAGACACAAATTGTGAACTTTGTAAGGTCTATGCCAAGACCCCACCGAGGCCGGTTGTAGCATTACCAATGGCTAGAGAGTTCAACGAAAAAGTGTCAATGGATCTCAAGCATTACAACGACAAATGGATACTGCATATGATTGACATGTGGTCTAGATACACAGTTTCTGTTTTCATCACCAGAAAGAAACCCAGCAATGTAATTGATGCCTTGATGAAGAACTGGGTCGCGAACGGGGTATTTGGAGTCATGGGTGCATTGATGACTGACAATGGAGGAGAGTTCAACTCAGAGGAAATGCGGGAGGTCACTTCAATCTTGAACGTGCGCGTGTGCACTACAGCAGGAATGAGTCCTTTTCAAAATGGTTTGTGTGAACGAGTACATGCAATCACTGACATGATGTTTGTTAAATTAGCAGCCGAACATTCAAAAGTAGAGCCTGAAACTCTTTTAGCCTGGGCCAACATGGCGAAAAACTCGCTGCAAATGTGGAATGGCTTCAGCAGCCACCAGCTTGTGTTTGGAAAGAATCCTAACCTACCTAACATCATGCAAGCAGAGTTACCAGCCTTAGAAGGGAGCACAACGAGTGAGATATTTTTCAAGCACTTGAATGCCTTGCATGAAACACGGAAGGCTTACATACAAACAGAGGCTGACGAAAGGATAAGGCGAGCCTTGCGGTCAAAAGTGAGGGCAGCAGAACAGGTGTTTGAAAATGGTGACAGCGTATTCTACAAACGAGAAGGGAGGGAGCGCTGGCTTGGACCTGGAAAGGTTGTGTTCCAGGACGGTAAAGTTGTGTTCGTGAGACATGGTGGTGTTTTTGTCCGAGTATCACCCAACAGGCTGTGTAAAGTGAAAGGGCATGTCAAAGATGGAATTTCAAATGAAGATCGTGATGAAAGTATTACTGATTCTACAGGAAGTCAGAAGGGCCCAACAAAATTTCACCAGATTGTATCAGAAACAGTCACAGGTAAACCAGACAATGATACAAGTGATGATGATGAGAATCCTAGTCTCACTCAAGGTCAAGGTCGTGTCAAAGAGAATTTACATATTCAATACAAGATGCCAGCATCTGAGGAATGGACCAGTGCTACAATAATCAGTAGGGCAGGCAAGGCAACAGGAAGAAACAAAACATGGTATAATGTACAAGATGATGTCAGTAATGAAATGAAAAGTGTGGACTTAGGCCGTGTAGAATGGAAAACATTGGATAGTGAAGATGAAGTACAGATTGCAACTGATGAACTAAATCCTAGCATTGAAACAGCTAAACAAGCTGAATTACAGAAGTTGCGGCAGTTTGAAACATATACTGAAGTGGAAGATCATGGGCAAAACACCATATCTACAAGATGGGTGATAACAAATAAAGATGGTAACCCAAGAGCAAGACTTGTGGCTAGAGGTTTTGAAGAACAGTCGTTTATACCTAAAGATAGCCCAACTGTAGGAAAGGGAGCAATGAGAATTTTCCTTACTGTTGCAGCAAGTAAACATTGGAAAGTCAAAACTACAGATATCAAGTCAGCATTCCTACAAGGAAAAGAGCTGGATCGAGAGGTATTTATCAAACCACCAGCAGAAAGTGACGCAACAAAAGGTATAATTTGGAAACTCCAACATGGCTTATACGGACTCAAGGATGGAGCAAGACAGTTCTACTTGAGTGTGAAAGATGAGCTTATAAAACTTGGGTGTAGACAGTTACAGCTTGACCCTGCAGTATTCACATTAATAAAGGATGGAACCCTGGTCGGAATCATATGTTGCCATGTTGATGATTTTCTACATGCGGGCAATGAAGCATTTGAGGAAATGATTTGCAGGCTTAGAGAGCGATTTCTTGCTGGTAAAGTGGAGGAAGGAAATTTCAAATACATTGGTTTCCACATAAAACAAAACACAGATGGAATCATACTTGATCACTCCATGTATATGGAGCAACTGGATCACCCACAGATAGACCCAATACGTGCTTCCCAAAAGCAAGGCGAACTTACTGAAGGTGAACAGTCACAGTATCGCAGGTTAGTTGGTCAGTTAAACTGGGCAGTGCAAGGATCACGACCTGACATGGCTTTTGAACTGGTGGATTTAAGTACAAAACTTTCTGCAGCACTTGTGAGTGACTTATTACGAGCTATAAAAGCTATAGGAAAGTTGAAGGATATAAGGCCAGTACAGTTGTTTCCTTCCTTGCAAGGGAACCCCACCAGGGACTGGGAGATCGTAATGTTCAGTGATGCAGCTTTAGGAAATATCAATAACAGCAGAGGTAGCACGGGAGCGCACATTGTTTGGTTTAAAGATAGGCTCGGAAATTGTTGTCCAATTCACTGGAAGTCCAACAAAATTAAAAGAGTTGTGAGGTCCACAATTGCTGTTGAGGCTTTAAGCTTACAGGAAGGACTTGAATCAGCACTGTACTACCGGAAAGTGTATGAAGACATTTGTGGGATGCAGGAGACCAAATTACCGATCACTTCGTTCATAGACAATAAGAGTGTAGTTGAAGCACTTCAATCAACTAAACTTGTTGATGACAAACGTCTGAGGATCGACATTGCTGCTATTGTGGAGATGAAAGATCATAACTGTGTCGAGGTCAAATGGTGTCCAGGAAGGATACAGCTTGCTAATTCTCTGACAAAAAGAGGAGCATCAGGAATTGAGTTATTGAATGTGTTGCAAAGAGGGAAAATGCCAGAGGAATTTGTGTGATACACTTAGTTTGTTGGGGCATAATAATCCCCGTGACCGGAGGATAGTCTAACCCAGTGATGGTCACTTAATTGATCTTGTTAGTGTATGAACTTGAACATTTTCATGATTGACTCATTTCTAATTTGTTTATTCCCCTACTTAATTAATTTCTCTAAAATATAATAATAACCATAACTCCAAAAAAAAGAAAAAAAAAGAAAAGAAAATTGTAATTAATGTTGATCTCATATGACAGTGCAAGGGAAGTAACTCATATACTGACATTACCAACAGTTACTTCCCCAGATTGGAACTCTTACTCGAAGGAGATATGATTGTTGTAGAGTGATGAAATAAAATGGCGGGAAGACAGCATTGGAGTCAGTAGAGTCATTTATAGTGAATTAACAGTATAAACTAAAAAGATGATGCATGGAGTGAGTTGACATATTGTCCACAAGAAGTTTTGCATTCGTCTTATAAGTTGGTGCAATTGCATGCTATATAAATGCATTTTGCACATTTTTTTTCACATAAATATGAATATTACAGTCACGAAATGGGCAATGTCTACTTTCGTTAAAAAAAATGAATATTTTTAAACCATGTGTACTAGTAAATTGTATGCAATTCTTACTTCAAAACTTTTTGCGATTGTGAAGCCGAGGTTGGTGTCATGCCTAATGAATTCCAAGTCTATGCGACGTGAAGTGTTATGTCGTCGTTTGGCTGTTTTGTGTGACGAAAAAACAAACACTAAGCCCACAAATTTTCCTCCTTTTTGGAGAGTTTCATGCATTTGTATGCACTTACAGATTATCTCCCTTAGACCATCATTCCCACTGTCACTCATACATGTATCCATAACATACATGTATAGAATATTGCTCATAATAGACAAATCAAAGAACCAAAATCTGATGGTCTCTAATGTTGATTGTTTTCACTCTGTCTCATCAGATGTTAGTTTTGACTCTGTCTACATCAGATGTTAGTTACCTTTCTATATGTTACAGTATCTACTGTATTAATTGCTTTTGATAGCGCCATAGATTAATATGTTGAAAACTGAACCAATTCTTCCTTAAAACAAATTTGAAAAGGACCTGGATTTTGTCAGTAACGGGGATGGAGAGTTACCAAGAAGTTTATTAGTCCCCTACTGGCAAAGCCGCAAGGGACAATGAGTTTACCTGCTGTCTGTCCATCTGTCTGTCACCTTTTTGGGGTTTCCGATCATTATTTCTGCAACATGTGCACATATTGAACTGAAATTAAGTATACAGATCGATACATCATGGGGATATCTACGCCAAGGCCCTGTATTTTGTTTAATGAATCATTGCATCGTATATAGCTTGTGGGGGCGGATAGAGGACATGTATTGCTTCAGCAATACTCAATATTCTTGTTCAAATAAATAATATAACCCTTGCTAATTTTAAAGGTTACAGGCACCAATTTCACGAACTTTCTTTGAAAAAAGAAAATTCTCAACTTAAAAAGCATTACAGAAATTCAGCAATAACAGGGAAATCCTTAGAATTGTCCTTGCTTATCAGTGATACTTTTCTATGGAGATTTTAAAGTTAAGGAGCATGCATGAAAATGCATGAAACTGGGTCAGGGGACGATGTTGACATCTCTGACTATTGCATCTCTTTTATTAGTTTTGTCTGAATAAATCATCTTTGCAGTTCCACACACAAAGAAAAAACAAGTTAACATCTATTGCACCAATACAAGACAAATTTTGTGAATTTTTTTATGAAAGTTGTTTTTCTTATTTAGGTCATTGAATGCAAAGCTGCCGTGGCATGGCAGGCCAAGCAGCCGATGGTAATTGAGGATATCCAGGTGGCGCCACCTAGGGCAGGGGAAATAAGAATCAAGGTAAATAACCCTTTTCGATACAATTATGTTGTATTTTGAAAGTTAGGATGTTGAACTTAGTATTAATCTATGAAGTTAGTTAGGATGTTGAAATTAATAATCTATGAAATCGAAGTTAGTTATGAATACTAATTAAAATAATGGGTTTGAATTGAAAATGTCCGTTTATACAAAACAACGGTTGTTGGAGAACATGGTTTCATGGTTAAGTTTAAAAATAATTCCAAAAAATCTTAGATGGGGGTCGAAGCCCGCCTTTCCCTGAAGGATTTACAAATATTATAAATAAAGTTATGAATATGAAGTTACATAGTATTATATGTATATGTTACCTAATAACTTCAGAAAGGAGGCTGCAAGGGGAAGGTGGTGGGCAAAGCTAAAAACATTTACCTTTTGAGTATCAAATGAATTATATTTGGTTACAAAACGTTTCTTACTGTTTTCAGATAAAGCATGTAATTTTGTTGTTAGTTTATGTTTGTCAATGTCAAATCTGAGTCAGTCCTTCTAAAAATGGTTTTGTTCCAGCCATATTTGAAGTCATATACATGAATTCGCATGGTTTGATTTATTCATTATAAATGAAGTTTCCAATTTCTTGTAAGTAAAGTTGTTTATAAAAATAATGCCTTTCATGATCAGATCATCAAATGATGATGATGATGATGATGATGATGCTAGTTGATGATGTCATGACGATGATGATGATAGTTGATGATGTCATAATGATGATGATGATTGTTAATAGGAGAATTTTGTAACTCAATGTGAAAATCAAGCCTAACAGCTTGTCATATTTATAGATTTAGTTAAGATTATCTGATATATCAGCGATATTCAAGATTAATTCTTGCGCGGTTAGCGGTACAGCAGCAGTTGAAACTCGATATTTGTGAACACACGTTTATTTTGGCTTGTTGTTGAAGTGCTTTTGCTTTTGAAAAAATTATCACCATTTTAACCAAGTTTACTTGGAGTTGAGTTGGCATCATACACTGTCTATGGCTGAATTTGCCAGCAACCATAATTGAACCAGGAGGTGGAGATAATCCTGGCATATCTACTAGTATAACACTAAACCATAGTACTGCATAAACAGCAGATACTACATGTCCTGTTAGTGGGAGGATATGTAGTCTGTGAATAAGCTTGATGTTACTGACTGTGAAATGGTCACAGCTGCTGCTTAGAATTAAGGCTGTTCACATATATGTGTAAGCTAGCTCGGCTGTATAAAATTTCTTACTTTTTGTCAATGCTACAGCACCGTGGTAAAAAGTGTATATAAGCAGATTTATGGTGTATCATACAAGGTATCAGAGCAGTTCATTTTCAAGGTTATCATACAAATTTCAGGTATATTAAATTACATGTACAAATACCATGCTGTCAAATTCAGAATCAGACAGTGTCCTGATTAAAAGTTCAGGGGCCATTTTTAAAAGTTATACATGTATTGAGATACATGGGATTATGTAGTGTTTAGATCTGAATGTCAAAATAAATATTTAAAGATGTGTAAATATGGACCACAAATCAGAGACTATATATATGTATGTTAAGTTTCTCGGAGGATGTTTCTGTTACAGTTTATAGGTAAAAAACACAACATTAACCTGTTAAATATTTGTTTCAGGTCCTGCACACTGGCGTTTGTCACACTGATGCCTATGTCCTTGATGGGTTTGATCCGGAGGGTATATTTCCTGTAGTCCTGGGCCACGAGGGCGGGGGTATTGTAGAGAGCGTGGGCGAGGGTGTCACCAGTGTCGAGACCGGTAGGTAGTCAGGTGACACTCTTATCCTCCTATCACAATGGTCCCTATTTATAGCAGGGGTGTGAGGGAGTTTAAGGGTGATGAAGTGTTGAAATAGCAATGGCACTCAAGCTTTTCAAGTTTCATTGTTTGATTTTAGTGTTATCTACAAAAATACATTATTTGTGTAAAGGTAACAAAAATCTAATGTTCGAATATCTACACTAATATAATTTATATTTCTACCACAATAGGTGGGTGTTATTTAGCTCTTGACCAGAACTTCACTTGCTGATTGTTGATGATGTCAGCATTTGGGGGGGAAATATGATCAGATAGGTATATGCCCATACTGTACGCTGTTCATTCATATTCATTTCAATGAAATACTGCTGTTTTGGCTGAAATTGTGGCAGAAACAGGTCACATGACTCATTGTACGATATGGTATCTATTTCACTCTCGTTAGTTAATTTTCAAAAGTTACAAAAGACTCTTACTTTGTTGTGTTACCTCCGTTTAGTACCTTCCTAAATAACCTTTTTTTTCCGGAGAGGAGAGGGCTTGTATAGGCTTTTGCCTGTTGTCCAATCCTATTGAATCTTATTCAATAAAATCTTTGTGAAATGAAATAACCCTTTTTTTTTGCTTTTAGGTGACCATGTTATTCCACTGTATATACCTCAATGCTACAACTGTAAATTCTGCAAAAATCCGAAGACGAACTTGTGTGGCAAAATCAGGTATAAATCCTGTTTTGAAAATGTTTGGAATGAATCACCATAGTGTTAACCAAGGGTAGGGTGTTTAAGTGTACACCGATACCCTAATATGTAGCCAAGTGTCACCATAGTGTTAACCGAGGGTAGGGCGTTTAAGTGCACATAGATACCCTAATATGTAGCCAAGTGTCACCTTAGTGTTAACCGAGGGTAGGGCGTTTAAGTGCACATAGATACCCTAATATGTAGCCAAGTGTCACCATAGTGTTAACCGAGGGTAGGGTGTTAAAGTGCACACAGATACCCTAATATGTAGCCAAGTGTCACCATAGTGTTAACCGAGGGTAGAGTGTTTAAGTGCACATAGATACCCTAATATGTAGCCAAGTGTCACCATAGTGTTAACCGAGGGTAGGGTGTTTAAGTGCACATAGATACCCTAATATGTAGCCAAGTGTCACCATAGTGTTAACCGAGGGTAGGGTGTTAAAGTGCACATCGATACCCTAATATGTAGCCAAGTGTCACCATAGTGTTAACCGAGGGTAGGGTGTTTAAGTGCACATAGATACCCTAATATGTAGCCAAGTGTCACCATAGTGTTAACCGAGGGTAGGGTGTTTAAGTGTACACCGATACCCTAATATGTAGCCAAGTGTCACCATAGTGTTAACCGAGGGTAGGGTGTTTAAGTGCACATCGATACCCTAATATGTAGCCAAGTGTCACCATAGTGTTAACCGAGGGTAGGGTGTTTAAGTGCACATAGATACCCTAATATGTAGCCAAGTGTCACCATAGTGTTAACCGAGGGTAGGGTGTTAAAGTGCACACCGATACCCTAATATGTAGCCAAGTGTCACCATAGTGTTAACCGAGGGTAGGGTGTTTAAGTGCACATAGATACCCTAATATGTAGCCAAGTGTCACCATAGTGTTAACCGAGGGTAGGGTGTTAAAGTGCACATCGATACCCTAATATGTAGCCAAGTGTCACCATAGTGTTAACCGAGGGTAGGGTGTTTAAGTGCACATAGATACCCTAATATGTAGCCAAGTGTCACCATAGTGTTAACCGAGGGTAGGGTGTTTAAGTGTACACCGATACCCTAATATGTAGCCAAGTGTCACCATAGTGTTAACCGAGGGTAGGGTGTTAAAGTGCACACCGATACCCTAATATGTAGCCAAGTGTCACCATAGTGTTAACCGAGGGTAGGGTGTTTAAGTGTACACAGATACCCTAATATGTAGCCAAGTGTCACCATAGTGTTAACCGAGGGTAGGGCGTTTTAAGTGTACACTGATACCCTAATATGTAGCCAAGTGTCACCATAGTGTTAACCGAGGGTAGGGTGTTTAAGTGTACACCGATACCCTAATATGTAGCCAAGTGTCACCATAGTGTTAACCGAGGGTAGGGTGTTTAAGTGCACATCGATACCCTAATATGTAGCCAAGTGTCACCATAGTGTTAACCGAGGGTAGGGTGTTTAGTGTACACCGATACCCTAATATGTAGCCAAGTGTCACCATAGTGTTAACCGAGGGTAGGGTGTTTAAGTGCACATCGATACCCTAATATGTAGCCAAGTCTCACCATAGTGTTAACCGAGGGTAGGGTGTTTAAGTGTACACCGATACCCTAATATGTAGCCAAGTGTCACCATAGTGTTAACCGAGGGTAGGGCGATTTAAGTGCACACCGATACCCTAATATGTAGCCAAGTGTCACCATAGTGTTAACCGAGGGTAGGGTGTTTAAGTGCACATCGATACCCTAATATGTAGCCAAGTGTCACCATAGTGTTAACCGAGGGTAGGGTGTTTAAGTGTACACCGATACCCTAATATGTAGCCAAGTGTCACCATAGTGTTAACCGAGGGTAGGGCGATTTAAGTGCACACAGATACCCTAATATGTAGCCAAGTGTCACTATAGTGTTAACCGAGGGTAGGGTGTTTAAGTGCACATAGATACCCTAATATGTAGCCAAGTGTCACCATAGTGTTAACCGAGGGTAGGGTGTTAAAGTGCACACCGATACCCTAATATGTAGCCAAGTGTCACCATAGTGTTAACCGAGGGTAGGGTGTTTAAGTGTACACAGATACCCTAATATGTAGCCAAGTGTCACCATAGTGTTAACCGAGGGTAGGGCGTTTTAAGTGTACACAGATACCCTAATATGTAGCCATGTAGGCCAGCAATATGGCAAGAATCAACACTCTGGGCACCGATCTGTTTCTAAACAGGACGTTGTTAGCAAGACATTAATTGGAACATCTGAGTTATTGCTTGATAAACACAAATATTTTAATTATTTAGGTCACCTGAGCTTTGCTCAAGTGACCTATTCCGATCACTTTCCATCTGCTGCCGTCTGTCGTGCGTAAACTTTTTACATTACATTTCCCACTTTGTTCAAGAACCAGTGGATTGAATCTTTTCAAACTTTAGCCAATATACCAGGTAATACTTAATTGATGAGGAAACAGATTTGTAAAATTGAGATTCCTGCCCTACCCCAGGGCCAAGGGCGAGGCTTCGAAGGGAAAATTATCCTAAATTTCAACAACCCTCCTTCTCCAGACTCAAAGGTACTACAGCCTCTTTCTGTACATGGATAGAAAGATCATCATGGGCTTTGTTTAATTTGTAAATTTTAGGCTTTCTGTCCCAATCAAGGAGGGGGTAAGTTTACTATAGTTTATATAGAGAAATAACATTTTTGGGTATGTTTTGTCCATTTGAAATAGGAAATTATTCCTACTTTGTCAGAGTCATCCTTGGGGAAAGATGGTATCAAACTGTAATTTTTGGATTCCTGCCTCAACTCCAGGGCTTGGGGAGGGTCCCTAAGTGGAATTTATACAAAATTTCAAATAATGTCCTTATCCAGGCTCAGAGGTGCTATAGATTATTTCCTCGCATAGATGGAAAGATCAGTTATCATTTATTATTATTTTATTTATAATTTCAGTACCCCAGGGCTATCTGATCCCCCTTGGGGAGGGGGTAAAGCTTACTATTGTTTATATTAGAAAATAACAATTTTAAGTATATTTGGTCCATTTTTTGGATGAAACCATTCCTTCTTGGTGACAGTCATGTACTATAGTAAAATGATTTGTTTCAATAGTTTTAGAATTCTGATCCTGTAATGACATGACAAATGTTGTTTTTTACCTTGTTTACATATTGATTTCATCATTGAAATTGAGCTACCATACCCATACCATACACATTTTGAATCTTTGACATGTCCACCCAGGGTGCAGACATAAGTATGAAATCACATTTTGAATTTTTAACAGGGCCACTCAGGGTGCAGGGCTGATGCCAGATGGAACATCACGTTTCACATGCAAGGGGAAGCAACTGTTCCACTTTATGGGCTGTAGCTCCTTCAGTCAGTACACAGTGGTAGCGGAGATCTCCGTCTGTAAGGTAGGTTAAATTGTCTGAGTTCCCTTATCATTATCTAGTTATTGATTATATAGATTTTCTACTTAGAGTTTAGAGTTTGTGACATAGATACGTATGGTATCGTCAACCCCCTTGTGATACATAGCTCCCCTACCTTTACAGTCACAAGGGTCAGTTTAAATATCTTGAAACAGCTTCTTCTGCAATACCAGAAGGGATGATTTTTGACCAGTAGCATGCTTGGTTAGATCACTACCAGGTATGCTGTTTCAATCAGTCTGGGACATTCGTTGTAAACTCATTATTATTCAGAAATATTTCAAACGTATTGAGAATATTTTCTCATGATTGCACAAATATTCGGGTGAACAATACAGCCCCTGTGGGTGTCTTGTGTTTGGGGAAGTAGTTCAATGAACCCTGTTACCACTAAATGGTATACTCCTGTGTGAAACACAAGGCACATCCTTGGTCAGCCCTGGGTGTACTCCTGTGTGAAACACAAGGCACATCCTGGGTCCGCCCTGGGTGTACTCCTGTGTGAAACACAAGGCACATCCTGGGTCAGCCCTGGGTGTACTCGTGTGTGAAACACAAGGCACATCCTGGGTCAGCCCTGGGTGTACTCCTGAGGGAAACACAAGGCACACCCTGGGTCAGCCCTGGTCGAACTCCTGTGGGAAACACAAGGCACATCCTGGGTGTACTCGTATAGGAAACACAAGGCACATCCTGGGTCAGCCCTGGGTGTAATCCTGCGGGAAACACAAGGCACATTCTGGGTCAGCCCTGGGTGTACTCCTGTGGGAAACACAAGGCACATCCTGGGTCAGCCCTTGGTGTACTCCTGTGGGAAACACAAGGCACATCCTGGGTCAGCCCTGGGTGTAATCCTGCGGGAAACACAAGGCACATCCTGGGTCAGCCATGGGTGTACTCCTGTGGGAAACACAAGGCACATCCTGGGTCAGCCCTGGGTGTACTCGTGTGGGAAACACAAGGCACATCCTGGGTCAGCCCTGGGTGTAATCCTGCAGGAAACACAAGGCACATCCTGGGTCAGCCCTGGGTGTACTCCTGCGGGAAACACAAGGCACATCCTGGGTCAGTCCTGGGTGTACTCCTGTGGGAAACACAAGGCACATCCTGGGTCAGCCCTGGGTGTACTCCTGTGGGAAACACAAGGCACATCCTGGGTCAGCCCTGGGTGAACTCGTGTGGGAAACACAAGGCACATCCTAGGTCAGCCCTGGGTGTACTGGTGTGGGAAACACAAGGCACATCCTGGGTCAGCCTTGAGTGTACTCCTGTGGGAAACACAAGGCACAACCTGGGTCAGCTCTGGGTGTACTCGTGTGGGAAACACAAGGCACATCCTGGGTCAGCCCTTGGTGTACTCCTGTGGGAAACACAAGGCACATCCTGGGTCAGCATTGGGTGTACTCGTGTGGGAAACACAAGGCACATCCTGGGTCAGCCCTTGGTGTTCTCCTGTGGGAAACACAAGGCACATCCTGGGTCAGCTCTGGATGTACTCGTGTGGGAAACACAAGGCACATTCTGGGTTAGCCCCTGGTGTAATCCTGCGGGAAACACAAGGCACATCCTGGGTCAGCCATGGGTGTACTCCTGTGGGAAACACAAGGCACATCCTGGGTCAGCATTGGGTGTACTCGTGTGGGAAACACAAGGCACATCCTGGGTCAGCCCTGGGTGTAATCCTGCGGGAAACACAAGGCACATCCTGGGTCAGCCCTGGGTGTACTCTTGTGGGAAACACAAGGCACATCCTGGGTCAGCCCTGGGTGTAATCCTGCGGGAAACACAAGGCACATCCTGGGTCAGTCCTGGGTGTACTCGTGTGGGAAACACAAGGCACATCCTGGGTCAGCCCTGGGTGTACTCCTGTGGGAAACACAAGGCACATTCTGGGTTAGCCCCTGGTGTAATCCTGCGGGAAACACAAGGCACATCCTGGGTCAGCCCTGGGTGTAATCCTGCGGGAAACACAAGGCACATCCTGGGTCAGCCCTGGGTGTACTCTTGTGGGAAACACAAGGCACATCCTGGGTCAGCCCTGGGTGTAATCCTGCGGGAAACACAAGGCACATCCTGGGTCAGTCCTGGGTGTACTCGTGTGGGAAACACAAGGCACATCCTGGGTCAGACCTGGGTGTACTCCTGTGGGAAACACAAGGCACATTCTGGGTTAGCCCCTGGTGTAATCCTGCGGGAAACACAAGGCACATCCTGGGTCAGCCATGGGTGTACTCCTGTGGGAAACACAAGGCACATTCTGGGTTAGCCCTGGGTGTACTCCTGTGGGAAACACAAGGCACATCCTGGGTCCGCCCTGGGTGTAATCCTGCGGGAAACACAAGGCACATCCTGGGTCAGCCCTGGGTGTAATCCTGCGGGAAACACAAGGCACATTCTGGGTCAGCCCTGGGTGAACTCGTGTGGGAAACACAAGGCACATCCTTGGTCAGCCCTGGGTGTACTCGTGTGGTAAACACAAGGCACATCCTGGGTCCGCCCTGGGTGTACTCGTGTGGGAAACAGAAGGCACATCCTGGATCAGCCCTGGGTTTTATCGTGTGGGAAACACAAGGCACATCCTGGGTCAGCCCTGGGTGTACTCGTGTGGGAAACACAAGGCACATCCTGGATCAGCCCTGGGTGTTATCGTGTGGGAAACACAAGGCACATCCTGGGTCAGCCCTGGGTGTACTCCTGCGGGAAACACAAGGCACATCCTGGGTCAGCCCTGGGTGTACTCGTGCGGGAAACACAAGGCACATGAATGTAGCAGGTATAAATGTGGTTTGGTGTTTTTGATCAGGTTGTTCCTGAAGCTCCACTGGAGAAGGTTTGCTTGCTGGGATGTGGTATCTCCACAGGGTACGGAGCAGCTCTCAACACTGCCAAGGTACAGTAAATACTATCAACACTGCCAAGGTACAGTAAATACCATCAACACTACCAAGGTACAGTAAATACTATCAACACTACCAAGGTACAGTAAATACTATCAACACTACCAAGGTACAGTAAATACTATCAACACTGCCAAGGTACAGTAAATACTATCAACACTGTCAAGGTACAGTAAATACTATCAACACCACCAAGGTACAGTAAATACTATCAACACTGCCAAGGTACAGTTAATACTATCAACACTGCCAAGGTACAGTAAATACTATCAACACCACCAAGGTACAGTAAATACTATCAACACTGCCAAGGTACAGTAAATACTATCAACACTGCCAAGGTACAGTAAATACTATCAACACTGCCAAGGTACAGTAAATACTATCAACACCACCAAGGTACAGTAAATACTATCAACACTGCCAAGGTACAGTAAATACTATCAACACCACCAAGGTACAGTTAATACTATCAACACTGCCAAGGTACAGTAAATACTATCAACACTGCCAAGGTACAGTAAATACTATCAACACTACCAAGGTACAGTAAATACTATCAACACTACCAAGGTACAGTTAATACTATCAACACTGCCAAGGTACAGTAAATACTATCAACACTACCAAGGTACAGTTAATACTATCAACACTATCAAGGTACAGTAAACACTGCCAAGGTACAGTAAACACTATCAACACCACCAAGGTACAGTTAATACTATCAACACTGCCAAGGTACAGTAAATACTATCAACACTATCAAGGTACAGTAAACACTATCAACACTGCCAAGGTACAGTAAATACTATCAACACTACCAAGGTACAGTAAATACTATCAACACTGCCAAGGTACAGTAAATACTATCAACACTGCCAAGGTACAGTAAATACTATCAACACTGCCAAGGTACAGTAAATACTATCAACACCACCAAGGTACAGTAAATACTATCAACACCACCAAGGAACAGTAAATACTATCAACACTACCAAGGTACAGTAAATACTATCAACACTGCCAAGGTACAGTTAATACTATCAACACTGCCAAGGTACAGTAAATACTATCAACACTACCAAGGTACAGTAAATACTATCAACACTGCCAAGGTACAGTAAATACTATCAACACTGCCAAGGTACAGTAAATACTAACAACACTGCCAACATACAGTAAATACTATCAACACTGCCAAGGTACAGTAAATACTATCAACACTACCAAGGTACAGTTAATACTATCAATACTGCCAAGGTACAGTAAATACCATCAACACTGCCAAGGTACAGTAAATACTATCAACACTGCCAAGGTACAGTTAATACTATCAACACTGCCAAGGTACAGTAAATACTATCAACACTGCCAAGGTACAGTTAATACTATCAACACTGCCAAGGTACAGTAAATACTATCAACACTGCCAAGGTACAGTAAATACTAGGTCGCTGCTGTATTGACCTATGATCATTGTTTACTCCTAGAAACCTAAAGATAAGTTTATTCTTAAATCGTCCATAGTGTTTAACTACATTAAAAGATTTTACAACATACCTGAAATGGACATAAGTGATATTTTGTACATAAACAATTGTCATAATATTGTGTCGGAGAATTAAGCAGTAGCACACTTTTACTCCCGAGTGTATGCTATATGAAGTGATATGTTGGTGAACTCCTCCAGGTGGAGCCGGGATCTACCTGTGCTGTTTGGGGACTAGGAGCCGTAGGACTAGCTGTCGCTATGGGCTGTAGGAAGGCTGGTGCTTCCCGTGTCATCGGCGTGGACATTAATCCAGCAAAGTTTGAGTTAGGTAAGCTGGAGTTCATATACAGCAGTTCATAACCTCATAAAAATATGATGTTGGAATTTCCGTTTTGAAAATATGCAAAAAACAACATTACAAATTTGCAATAGAACATAGGGATATATTTCATTATTTCTGATGTTGAGAAACAGGTTGATTTATGGTCATATACATGTATTAAAAAATGTTTACCCCGATCTCTAACTATTTTCACCTGTGGAATTACCTCCCTTAGACTGAATGTAAATATTGGTTATATAACATACAATTTAAACAGTAGACATGTGTTTAGGTATAAACATTAAATGAAGTCTCGGTAAGTGTGACCTACTGCAGCACTCAAGTGATTCTGTATGTAATTGTCAAAAAATTCATAGTTTGGTTTTTCCTCACCAAAAAAACCCCAGTTAATAGTTTTAATTAAGTTTTAATGACTTAAGACAAACTGTGAAATTGGAGTGATGGATTTCCACCCAGAAAACAGAACCTGGTCTTGGGTTATGATGAAATTTACGGAATTAATTGTGAGTAACCTGACACATGTACCAATATTTATAATTCAGGTAAGAAATTTGGAATAACAGAGGGTCTGAATCCTAAGGACCATGACAAGCCGATCCAGCAGGTGATCGTAGAAATGACAGATGGAGGATGTGATTATACCTTTGAGTGTATCGGCAATGTTGGAACTATGGTGAGTGCTGAAGGAATTCTAGCTTGTTAGACAAGCTCACTGACAAGTCCTGGAAGGACCAAACAGCTGTATGGTGAAGTGTTGTTCATGTTTGGTATTTCTGTATTAATTATTGTCTTGTGTTGGCACAGTCATTTGTATATATTTATTTACTTATGACGTAATATATTGATCTTGTTAATGCGAGTCTAGCGAGCTTCATGCAATATGGATGTAACTGATTTTTCATTCATACGGCATGAAAATTTAAAAAAAAACACTGTTCAATCACCATGTGTTACACTCATCTTTCTTTAAAGTGGTGGATTTTCAGATTTCTTTGTTTGTGCTTATTTTGATCATGAATTGCTTACCACTATCAAAACAACAACAGAAGAGGGAAATACTTGGTAACCTTAACTGAGTGATAGTTCAGAGAAAAAATATCCACAAACTTTACTTGATAAGCTCACCATCATTAGATGGTGAGCTGTTCAAATCGCCCTGACTCAATGGTCCGTCCTTCCAACCTTAAATAATTCTTGTTATCGCTATTTCATGAGAAGTACGTAATGGATCTTTCTCAAAATGCATATGTCAGTTCCCCTTGGTCCCTAGTTGTGCCCTTTTGATTTTGGGACTGATCAGAAAAACAAAATGACTGAAAGGTGGCCATCTTGGATTTTGTCATGAAAGTTTGTTATCGCTATTTCATGAGAAGTAAGAAATGGAACTTTCTCAAATTCTATATGTAGGTTTCCCTTGATGTCTGCTTGAGCCCTTTAAAATTTGGGACTGATCAGAAAAGATATGACTAAAAGGTGGCCATCTTGGATTTTGACATTGAAATTTGTTATAGTTATTTCTTGAGATGCACGTGATGGATCTTACACAAATTTCATATAGAGGTTCCTCTTGGTGCTAGTCTTGCCATTTTGAATTTGGGCTGATCAGAAAAACAAAAAGGCTAAAAGGTAGCCCTCTTGGATTTTGCCATTGAACGTTTATTATCACTCTTTCTTGACATGTACTTGAATAAAAATAATTGCTCATGGGCTACCATCTTTCAATTAATGCATTTTATTTTGAGGAACTTTCAAATTTTATATACAATAACTCAAATTAAATACATGAAAGAGAAAAGAATGGAAAAGATCCAACTTTTTTAAGAACAAATTAAGATTGCCTATGGTGAGCGCCAAGATCCCTCTGGGATCTCTTGTTCAATTGAACTGTTGCTTATCTGCCCTTGCCATATTTCAACAACAGAGGGCAGCACTGGAGTCATGTCACAAGGGATGGGGTGAGTCCATTATCATTGGAGTGGCAGCGGCAGGCCAAGAGATCTCGACCCGGCCATTCCAGTTGGTCACTGGCCGTGTGTGGAAAGGATCAGCTTTTGGAGGTGAGGATTACCTCCCTTGAACTCCTTGGCAAGCCTTTGGTTTATAATTACTAAAATTTGACCAATATTAATTATAGACTTGTTTATCACTCATTAAAATTGTTGTTGTGGATCAGCATTTCAAGCTTGTTGGATATGATATCAATTTGAATTTAAAAAGTGGTTTCAATTGAATATTGACATTTTGCTTAGATAATTCATGAACAGTGTCATAAAACACAGGCTGTAAGCAGGCGAAGGTGGAAATATTTTGGTTGGGTCCAACTTTTGATGTTAGTGAGTAATTTGCATTTCTGTTTAAACAAACAATAAGAAAATGATAAAACTTGTGTAGTTTAGTGACATGTTGCCCTATGTTCTTCCAGGCTGGAAGAGTCGAGAAAGTGTGCCCAAACTGGTCATGGAATACATGAGAAAGGAAATGATGGTGGACGAATTTGTTAGTCATACTCTTACTCTGGAGAAGATCAACGAATCATTTGACCTTATGCACAATGGTGAAAGGTGGGTCTGCATTTCATGGTTCTTAACTCATAAGTATATATACCCCAACATTTTTGTTTTCTTTCAGTATTTCCATTGCATTGAACATTAAAAGTTGTAGGCAAAAATCAGTACCAATGCTTTGTATTTTGAGTCATTTTCCTTGTTCTTCTCATTGCAGCATTCGTAGTGTTTTAGACCTGCATTGAGGGAACACAGCCGGTTGATTACAGCAAACAGCATGAGAAGTGCCAACAGTGATGATTAGATTGTTGGCCACAGTAACAGCTACTTGATGGCTGCTCATATCAAGGTGGATTTATTATGTCCTTGAATCTGTAATTATAGAGATCAGTACACTGTTATACAATGATGATTTTTACCTGTAATATACCTGTATGGTGGTAGCTTATACATGTTGGTTGGCTATTGTACGTAATGATTTCTAAATCAATATCTTTCAGATTAAAAAAGTCTTTATTTTAGTTGTGGTGAAAATCAGTTAATATTAAGACTATTTTTGATACAGAACTGTCTCCCATTTAAAAAATGAACAAAATATTTTAACTACATCTTAATCGCCTAAATATGATTTGGTCTATCACTTAAATATGAATTGGTTTATCATTTTGTTTTTTATTCCTATCCAAATGTGCAAGACAAAAAGTTGAAGAAAATAAATTATCAAAATGTTTGATGATTAAAAAAGACAAGAATGGTTTTCTCCAACTTTAGTACTGTAGAAGCTGTATAAAGTATCGAAGGTTTCAAATTCAGCAGGGTATTTACCACGCTAGTCGTATTAAAATGTTATTTTTGTGACTTGATTCTTGTAAGTGCCATTGATTTTAATAATGTACTAGAAATTTGAACACGGAAAGCGAACGTTTCATTATTAAATGAAGTGCTCTATGTATACAGTTTTTTGTACAAAAAGTTATGTTTTTCAAAGCCTTAACTTACCTTTTGTATGAGAGCAGAACCTGAAACATTCCCCCAGTTACATGTTATAACTACCTACATAATGAATATCACTTGTGGAAGGTTGAGTGGGAAGAAGGTATTTTAAATAGCTCCCTCATATAAAACAAAGTTAGCATGTTACTCACCATTGGACGGTATAGATGAAGTAGCATTATAAATTGGACTTGTCAGGTTGTGTTTCACTTTGCATTAATGATGCTCTGCAAAAAAATCATCATTTAAATGATCACTTTAGACAATTATTATGCACATCATCTTTTGAACAATTGGACCCTGGAATTTTAATCTAACCGTAACATACAGCCTACAGGCTAACATTTTCCAGGTAATTTTCCTCTGCTAAACCTTTGTCTGTATGGAAATTTCTACGCTCAAATATTTTGTTGTTTCAAAGATACGCCAAAGTGAAATCTACACTTATAACATATTAAGCAAATCTGTATTAAATGGGCCCTGGCGTTAAACTAGCAATACAAAAAAAATTTTTTTACATATTATATTTTTTCAGTTGAAAACACATCAATTTATATGAAATAATTTTTACTGTTGGTGCATTTGAAAATGTTAAGCATTTACCAAACATTTGTTACAATTAACTTATAACATTACAAGGGCATTATTGTACATTTTGTTTGAATAGTTGGGTCAGAAACTTGCCTGCTTGGTGTTTTCTAATCTTCAATTTTACATGAACAGCCGTTTATATAGTATGTCGGTGCATTATGCCTGGGACAGCTCTCAATTTAGAGTATATATATATTTGACTTGCAAAGGTTTCTGTAAAAGTGAAACACACTTAATTTGCATTATTTTTTTTCAATAATTGCTTTTCAATCCTCCAGAGGAGATGCTTTATTGCCTTTACGGGTGGCTAATCCAAGGTTAAATGTTTGTTGCTCTTTTGAAAAGAGGGATTTTTTTAAGCTTAACCAAACTTGCATTTAATTATGTTTTGTTGTTGATTATTGACTTTGTTTCCTTGATTTAAAGCACTGTTTTAAGGTTTTGTACAGTCATGCTCTGTGTTCATCCTGCAGACAGTGAATGTGATTATTAACTTTCAGTGTACCCATTATTAATTATAGTAACTTGATCTGAGGGCAAAGGTGCTAATTAACTCTTATGAAATTATGCACTAAATTGAAATTGTTCAATCCATGGTGAACCCAAATTTACTTGAGTTGTCCATGTACCTTGCTCTATGACATAATTATGATGCCATTAAATTTATTTTAGTAACACGACATAATTGTATGGAAATTGAATAAAAATTGAAAAATACTTTTACTCAGTGTTGTTGTTTTCCATCCAGGCTTGATCTGTATATCTCCAAACAAACAAATGGGTCAGAGAACGCAAGTGTATCTGATAAAGGAATGCTAACTCTAACCGGTATCTTTACTACTTTGTTGATAGATTTCACTTGGATTATGAACTGAGTTTTGTTTTATGCCAAGATGTTAAAGGACACCAGTGTTATGGAGAAGTACATACATGAAGTTGGAAAATAAACTTACCAAAACAATATTTTCAACCATGATCGGATACCCAACAGTTGATCTCCCTTTGCTTCTCATTGAATGAGAGAGTAAGCAAAGCGAGATCAACCATGGGTATTCAACAATGATTTTCGACATTCTTAGTATAAATTTAGCAACCAAACTCATTATTTTTCATATGCTTTAATAAACTACTTATTGGAAAAAATATGAATGAAATTAAGCAATTATTCTATAATAAAAATGCAAATATATAATTGAAGGTGGGCTTCATGCAATATTGCTGTAATGGCAGACCTTTCATAGCACTAGGAAAGTTAAAAAAAAATGACTTTCAATTCTGATAAGCTACTTCATTAAGATCCGTTAGCAAGAAAGTAGGCAGGTCTACACATTGGCTCCTGTGACCTTGAAAGTGTGTCAAAGTTGAGCAATTGAGGAAATAACCTTCATTACCACATGACACGCATTGGGCTTTTGTCATATTTTGACCTTTAATTGAAAGTGGGCCAATGCCATTCATTTGAAGACACTTATAGCAGTTCTCGATATAAGTATTATGTTCCCTATATATGTTGAAAACTTGAAACGAATCCAAATCGATTCCGATTAAATTGTCAACACGTACGTATTTTACACATTTGTTTAGACGTAAAAACAATCAACCAACAAATAAAACATATTTTGAGAAATGCTGATCTGATTAAAACATTTCTGAATTCCACTCTACATCACAGGTACACCCGTTTCATTGAGAACAGGTCTGAACAGCTCACCTGTCCCAAAGGGCCAAGTGAGCTTATGTGATGTGCGGCGTCCATCAACTTCTTCTAAAATACCGAAAGGCCTAGTGACATGAAATTTGGCTCGTAGCTTTCTTGGAAGGAGCTGAAGAAAGGTTGCGAAAAAAAGATCACTTTGACCTACTTTCAAGGTCACAGGAGTCAAAAATGTTGAAACCTTCATACAACTTCTTCTGAAATATCGTCAGGCATAGAGAACTCATATTTATCTTATAGCTTTCTTGGATGAAGCTGAATAAAATTTTCGAAAAGAAATTACCTTGACCCATATTCAAGGTCACAGGGGTCAAATCTATTATAACCTTCAAACATCTTCTTCTGAAATACCAAAGGCCCTAGAGGCATGATATATGGCTGAAAGGTTCCTTGGGTGAAGCCTGACAAAGTTTGCCAAAAAAATAACCTTGACCTATATTCAAGGTCACAGGGGGGTTAAATCTTTAATAACCTTTAAAACGACTTCTGATGATGAACCAAAAAGCCTACAGACATTATATTTGGCTGGTAGCTTCCTTGAATGAAGCATGATAAAGTTTGCGAAAAGAAATGACCTTGACCTATATTGAAGGTCACATGGGTCAAATCTGTTAAAACCTTCCAAACGACTTCTGATGAAATACCAAAAGCCTTAGAAGCATGATATTTGGCTTAAAGGTCCCTTGGATGAAGCCCGACAAAGATTACGAAAAGAAACGACCTTTAACAATATTTAATGTCACAAGGGTCAAATCTAGTAAAACTTTCAAATGACTTCTTCTGAACTACCGAAAGGCCTAGAAGCATGATATTTGGCTGAAAGGTTCCTTGGATAAAGCCCAAAAAATGTGCTAAAAGAAATGACCTTGACCTATATTCAAGGTCACAAGGGTCAAATATGTTAAAACCTTTAAGCGACTTCTTCTGAAATACCAAAAGCCCTAGAAGCATGATATTTGGCTGGAAGATTCCTTGGATGAAGCCTGGTAAGGTTTACGAGAAAAAGATGACCTTGACCCATATTCAAAGTCACAGGGGTCAAATCTGTTAAAACCTTTAAACTCAAAGGCCTAAGACATGATATTTTGCTGGTAGCTTCCTTGGATGAAGCCAAGCAAAATTTGAAAATGACATTGTCTTACAAGCCAAGGTCAAAGGGGTAAAATATGTTTAACATTTCTGAATGTCATTTAATAATAGATTTAGGCGACTTCAGGATTACTCTTCAATATAAGTCAGAGATAAATACAGTATGTTGCCTGTAACACAGGGACCTGAGAATTTGTTACAGCTAGTTTTGAACCTAATTAAACTATGGGGTTTGGAGTAATGTTACACTTTTGGAGGGTTTAGATCAATTTTTGATAAAAATGTCCCCTCAATGCTCAAAAAGCTTTTGAGAGTGTATCATTCCCTTGTGTGTGCTTGAGTAGTTCAAATAATCTTCCATTAAAGACGCATTTTAAAGGGTTTATTAAATATGGGATTTCAACTACTTGCCAGACCTAGAATAACACCGAGTAGACAGCTAGGCTAGCTATCTGTAAAAGGGATATATACGTCATTACTGTTACGTATATACTTGTACTTAACAGGAAGAAATCAATTATACGTAAATTTCCAGTTGGTTGGTGAACCGTGGGCCTATCACACACACACACACATCTCTTAAATTCACTTGTACATTAAATATATTACCAAGTTGAATAAAGTTGAGCGTAGCTGTCATGATTGATGATTTCTTATGAATTAATTAGGCTATCCATCATATATAATATAAGTCCGTGATATAATAAAGCACCACGTCACACATTTCAACCCGATCCGTGACCTGTATTTACAATATATAATAGGCCTATATACATGACCAAATATGGTATTCAGCTGTCCTCGTGTTTTACCTGCCTCTCTAGATATGTAAGCCTTATTGTGGCCTTTTATATTATGTACAATATAATCAGGGACGTACATATACGATAGTAATACATAGATTCGTTCCCAAAACTTTGACAGTCCGCGTTGGTCACGTAATGTTTGGTTAACCACGACATATATATTGGTTCATTCATGCCCGGTTGAATTTTTTGTAACAGATCAGTGACGATTTGGAGACGTTTGTATATTTGATTTATACATGTACAGGCCTAGCTACAATGTACATGTATACGTATGACCTGGTAAGTTTGTACAGAGATCAAGGTCCATCCCCACATTATTCTCAAATGGAATTTTATTTTGTAATGGAAATAACATACGTTATAAATAGTCCGGAGCACGTGGCAGTCGTCCTAGAATATAACCCTTTCCAGTTTGAGCTGGTTCGCTGTGACGTCAGAGAAGTACGGAAGACAAACACAGTAGACAGAACTCTTTACAAACGTCATCTGATGTATGAATTAAATTGTTGGTTGATATCATCTAATATAAACAGGCAAGCAAACGTAATGTCCAATTCGTAAATTAATCAAAAAGGGTGTCTAGAAAGAAATAGTTTTTTTTTTCTTTTAGAACCAGGGGAAAGTGCTCTAGGCCTATTTGACGGCACATGGTTTCCGTATAATTTAGTGACGTTGTTGCTAATAATACTTGGAGGTGTGTAAATTTCCACCAATGAGAACTCGCCATGTTTGGCACATTGCCAGTTTATTTCTGATGCAATCAAATACTTATTACAATATAACCTTCCGCCAGGAAATATAGTTATGTTATAAAATGGTCGATTTAACGATAATTTAATATCTTTTATCTATTATATTGATTCCAATACAATAGAAAATTTGAATTCCCTCGGAGTGCTGTTTTAACAAATCTAATCTTGTCCAGGGTTCATAGTTAAGCAAAACCGCGGAGTGATACAACCTTCACCGGACAGGATACCCACGAGCACTGTGATCGCTGGTCATTCTCAATGATACGTCTCAAAAAGTAACACGAGTTTTCTTATCCAGACTTTCTGGCGAAAAAGTTACCAAAATGGCTGCCTAGTATTAGAGTGCAACCCCACCGTGCCAAAGCATTTTGCTTTGCACCAAGTTTTAATCATCATGGCGTAAGTATACTCTTTTCTTGTTTTTATCGGGAACGCGACGAAAATTATGTATAAAAATATGGCGCAATTTCTGTGCGTGTTCGTTCGTGTTTCAAGTTTCATCGATGTTCTAAACTTAAGAATATTCTTAACTTAAATATCTAGGGGCCTATAGGAAGGGCTTTAAGGAAATTTAACATGTGTAGTATTATTTCTGGCTTTCTTTTTTGAAATATAAACATTTTTTTAGGGGGGGGGGAGGTGTGGACAGGCTACTATGAGGCATTTCCTGTTTAATTTGATCTGAATATTGATATCTGACTGTATTGTAAATATATAGAACAAAAATAAATTATATACAATATATAATAAATTTCGAATCTTGAAATATCATTGAAGAAATTGATTTTACAGCAAGTTTTACATTTCATTTCCAGGTCCCACGTTTCTTCACTGCTTGCCCTGGCAATTGCCACTGGATTCCTCGCACCTACAGAAACCATACAATCTTATCCTTCATTAATTTCATTGGAAGACTCTTCAGATGACAAATATGAAGTTGTTCGACATGGAAATTCGCTCCGAATTTCTGACGGACGACCTTGTTGGGTCGTTCCCTCAGAGTTCGGGCGATGACGATATATATGGGTTGGGAACTCTGTTCCCAGGTGACACCCTGAGCCCGGCCAAGGGTCTCCAACCAGCTTCTGGTCTACTTGAAGAGTTCCTCGCTCCAAGTCCAGAAGGTATGTATCATTTGCTGAAATTTTAACTATAAATCTTTTTCAGACACATTTTATTGCTTTGCAAGTGCTAATAGTTTTTAACAAAAGCTTCCATCTAGTTCAAATTTGATGATATAAATTTATACAAGATTGACTTCAGTTTTAGTTTTAATTGACCACTTTTGCCTTTTGTGTATTTTCAGATCCCCTTGGTGAGGAATGGATGGAGAATTCTGCCTTCGATCTGGAGCAGGCTTTTGGTCTGACCGACCTAGGGGATGTGCTTACTGCTGCTCCACCAGCAGCTGAGCCTGTCGTCCCAGAAAGCCCAACATTGTCTAAACCAAAAACCTCTGGCATCTTGCACGAGCTACTGGTTCAGCCAATGCCACTCATGGCTCCAGTCGTAAACCAGGAACAACAGCCAATCGATATTGACTTGCTTCATTGTGTCACCGAAGTGAAAGACTGCGATGTTACAGAGGACATTTTGTCATTATTGGATCAAAATGAAAGTGTACAGGTAGAGCACATACAGCCCGAGATAAGTGTTTGTACATCTACGTCAGCAGCTGTAGATTCAATAATTGAACAATTCATCACATCACCACTATCAGTAGACGAGGTTGAAAACTTCCTGTCTAGTTCTGAGCCGTCTAGTCCAGAACCATCAAGTGCTGAACAGTCAATATGTGATGATCCAGACTATATGCCTGGTTGCAGTGACAATGATGAAATAAGCCCTCCTAAATCTAGGTCTAGTAACGGGAAGGCAAAGAAAGCAACAAAATCGAGAATTAGGGCAGAACCATATGAAATTCCCACAGAAGGACTTTCTAAGAAAGAACGCAAGAAAATTCAGAACAGAAATGCTGCTATTCGATATAGGGAGAAAAAGCGTGGTGAAAAACTTCATTTTAAAACAGATGAGCAAATATTGCAAGAAACCAACACGAAACTCCATGACAAAGTTGACAGCATTTCTCGGGAAATCAAGTACATGAAAGATTTGATGACCGAAGTGTTCAAGGCAAAGGGACTCAAAATTTCATTCAAGTAGGGAGGGGGGGTGGTTATTTATTATCATCATATCATGTTTGACTTGCCAGTCAAATGTTTATTTCATTCAATTCATGTGAATAAAAGTTTGATTGAACTTTGGAAAATATTTTTATGGTTTGTTAGCTCACCTGGCCTAAAGGGCCAAGTGAGTGTATACGATGGTGCAGCGTCCGTCAACTTTTCTTTTGAACGACCTCTGAAAGACCTAATGACATGAAATTAGGCTGGAAGCTTTCTTGGAATGAGCTGAAAAAATAATTTTGACCTATCACGGTCACAGGGGTCGACCCCTTCTAACGACTTCTGAAGTACCGTTGGGCATTGGGACCTTATATTTAAAAGAAATTACTTTAACCCATGTATTTAAGGTCAATGGGGTCAAATCTGTTATAACCTTTAAAGGCTTCTTCCAATAAACTAGAAGCAGAATATTTTGGCTGAAGGGTTCCTTTGATGAAGACCGGCAATGTTTGACTACCTATATTCAAGGTCACAGGGGTCAAATCTGTTAAAACCTTTATAACTTCTAATTAAACAAATGACCTAGAGACGAGATATTTTGCTGGTAGCCTTTTTGGAAGAAGTGTGACAAAGTTTGCAAAATGAAATTGCCTTGATCCATATTCGAGGTTGTAGGGGTCAAATCTGTTAGAAAACCTTTAAACGACTTCTTCTGAAATATGAAAACTTTGCAAAAGGCCTAGAAGCATATTCAGCTGAAATGTCCCTTGGTTGGAGTCCTAGGAGGACGAAACAGCTGTATGATGCAGTTTAATTAATTTTTTTGGCATACTAAATCTAAGGTGCAGCATATGTGTGTGTTAAGTCATCTTTATGATAGGGGGTAGCAGACTGCTGGTGGATTTTTTAGTCCCCGAGGTTTGCTGGAGCCTCCATAGCCACAGTTAATCTCATTTGAGTACTGGCACGGTACATAATATACACATTTCGTAGTACACGATTTGAAATTATACAGAACTGGTTTCATTTTACTTCTAAATTCATGCATTAAAGGGTTATACGCACCTGACCCTTCTGCTTCTACATTATTTTAGAAATTTTGGATTCCTAGCATCACTGAAGAGTACTAGGAGGACGAAACAGCTGTATGATGAAGTTTAATTCATTTTTTTGGCATACTGTATCTATTACTAAATCTAAGAGGTGCAGCATATGTGTTTGTTAAGTCATCTTTGACAAAGTTTCAAAAAGAAATGACCTTGACCCATATCCAAGGTCAATGGTCAGATCAGTTTAAACCTTCAAACGACTTCTGAAATATCAAAAGACGAGGAGGCATGACATTTGGCTGAAATGTTCCCTTGATAAGTCCAAAAAAGTGACCTATATTCAAGGTCACAAGGGTCAAATCTGCTTGAGAGTTTTCTTTTGGTAAACCAACAGGCCTAGAGACTATATTGGAAATGTTCATTGAATCAATAGTCCCCAGTTGTCTCGGTGCCCGCCTTGTAAAATTTTGCGACTATATTTAAGTCTTTAACCAATTTTTAATTGATTTCTTGAAAAAAATTGTTATAAATAACTGAAAGATTTAGTTCTTTGACACATGTAGCAGACTTTCAAGTTTGTTTGAGAGAGTGCAATTGCAATTGTCAAGGTCACAGAATATGTCATATCTTAAAAGAACATCTTTTTCAGCAAAAGGCCCAGGGTACCGATATTGTCCTAGTAGCTTGCTCAGAAGAAGGGCTACCAAGGTTGTTAAAATAAGTGACCCTGGCCCACTTCTGAGTAGTCATGCTAGGATGAAAGGTTACATATTATGACTTCTGATTTCACGGATCAAATGGTAACATTTGGCCTGAAGCTTTAATTTAGTCCATTACAAAGATACATGTGTAGGATTAATTGGTACTGTGTGAGCGATGCAGGCCCATTGGGCCTCTTGTTGTTAAATGTTTAAATCTAAAACTAAGATCCTTCCTGCTTCTGACAAGTTTAAAGATGATTATATGGTAGAAGGGCCACATTTATGATAGGTCTAACTACTCCGAGTGTATTGGTGTCAGTAATATTTTCAACTTTCATCATTGCAACATCTGCCAATATTAAATCCCAATTTTCTTTCCTGATTTCAAGGTGAAGATAATTATGGCAGTGAATCAAAATATATATCACTTGATTGTTATCAATACAATTCTTAATTGCTGTAAAAATGTAGGGGGGGGGGGGGGGTCCACACATTAAAACCTCTGCATTTAACTTGGCATTAACTCACTATTTACTTTTATAAGTTGAAACTTTATTCATGGTTGTTCATGTATATATCTATTAACTGTTTTCAGCATTTCCACTCACTTTTACATTAGGGGTGTACCCTCCTGCCTACTCTTGTAGATTGAGGGTACAAGTGCCAGTTTTGGGGGCCCAAAATTAAGCAAGGGGTCCTGGGCCCAGTATATTATTTGACCCTTAATAGTTTGCCGATGTAACATTTGACCTTGACATTTGATCTGATGGCCTTGAGGTAAAGAAGTTACATATGAGCTTAGCCTTTAATCTGATTTAATACTTTGAGATTTGTGAGTTATTTTTGCATGTATAATTAACACTGTGAAGGACGGTGGGCATCACCTTGGCGAACACCTATGTTGCGCAGAAAGTAATTGTTTAACTTATTGTATTTCATCCTTTGACCTGAAAATTAAAAGGGGCCATCCTCTAGTCTACTACCGATTATCAACACCACGAAATATCATAACGAAAAAGATAATTCTTATATATTGAACTGAAAGATCGATGTGGTCTACCGACAAACCAATACACCACTCTTCTTTAAAGGAGACATACAAATTTATTGTAAATGTAATAAATCTCTAGACTTTCCTCTTCAAGTATGTGCCATGGTGCAAAGACAATATTACATGTATGTTGAAAATTTCTCTACTTTAGTTCTGACTGAAGGACAAGCTCTATAGCATACAAGAGGGCCTGTATTGCTCACCCGGATACATTGACATCTAGGTAACCATGGAAAATATTTTTAAAAAAGATCCCAGGGACTTGAAGTATACATGTATGAATTAAACCTGAGAAATTTGGTCACTTAGGGTGTGGCCAGACACAGACATCAATGCTAATATCACAATTGTGTTTATCTCTATATGCCCAGGCAGTAACTGTACAGATTTATTTATTTTTTCGGGAGGGGGGATCTCAATCATTGAAAAGTCATGACTCAGAAGTTAAGTCTACAAGGGTGTGGCAGACCCTGGGATCAAATCTAATATCATGCTTATGATTATATAGTTTTTGGGTGGGGATCTCAATCATTCCATAGTTATGACACAGGAGTTCAGTCTGCAACTAAAGGCGTGGCACACCACGGGATCATAATGTGTATCATGATTGTGTTTGTTTTTTTATGCTCAGCAATGGTACACGTATCTATATATATTGTTATAGGGCAGGGATCACAAACAAATCCAAGTTAAAAAAGTATTTTTCAGTCCCACCATTGATACAATTTTGAATTTGGAGCACCTAGCAATGTTTCCTTCCAAATAAGGTTGATTTCAAATCACTGCCAATGGAGATGAAGTCGCTAAAACCAATACAGTAAATAATCATTTTGGCCTCTTCCCTCAGCCCCCTGGGAGGGGTCAGTCCCACCATTAGTACAATTTTGAATCCTGAGCTCCTAGGGATGATTCCTGCCAAATTAGGTTGTTTTCCTATCGGTGGTTATGGAGAAGCTAGAAGTCGTTAAAAGAATTGATGACGGACAGACCGATGCCACAGTTTGGCATAAAAATTTAAAGGCCCAATATACTTTCGGCAAAACTTGAAGTGAAAATCAAGCCTAATAACTTATAGATTTAGCTAAGATTAACTGATATCAGCAATATTCAAGATGAATTCTTTCGCGGTAACCGGTACAGCAGCAGTTGAAACACGCGTCCATTTCGAACCGTCTTCTACCTTCGGTTTGTTGTTGAAGTGGGCCCCACCTGAATTATTTTCAATTTTTTGGATTTTTTTGTCCAGAGTTTCTTGTTAGTTACCGCTCAGGTTTACTTCGTTTTGGGCTTATTTTTGCATGGTTATGAATTTACGTATATTGGGCCTTTAATATGAATGATTATTTCACTTTACTCATCTGAGATCCCTCCCACTACTATTTATCTGTCACATATAAAGTAGTGAAAGGGTCTCAGTCAAGGAAAGTGAAATAATCATCTGACAATCATTTCATAGTGACAGAGGTCCGTACCTATAGCCCCTGTGCTTGGGAATTGAACAATAACTAATGAAAAGCCTTATACACAGAAATTGGATAATATCTGTTGCAGTGATTACACGGAAACGTATATCTAAAGGACCATAACTCTGCTCAATTAAGTCTGCCAAAAGTGGCGATTGAATAAAGTCCGCCAAAAGTGGCGAATGAACTTGGCCGAACCCTTTAGGCATTTAATCTTGTTTATAATATTTGTTGCCATTACGAAGTGTGACAGACAGACAAACCCAATATTCCCCGCGTCAGTGAAAGCGGGGGGATACAAGTATGGGACAATTACTGATTTAAGTGAACATTTACACATTGATAACAGTTTGCTGTTGGTGGTTATACCTATCAGGTAATCACACTGTACTGCAAACAAAGAAGACCATTACTTACCTGGGTAAAGAAGTAACTTGACATGAAGATTATTTTTGTGAACTTTTACACAAGTGCTGATCTGAACTTGAAACGCATTGATTCAGCAATAACCCCAGACTTCCGAGTCTAATTCTCTTCCACCGAGTTTCAAGGGAAATTCATCCAACCACCTGCCCAGATTTAAACTTGATGCTGTCACAACACACACTTTTTATCCCAGGAGAGAGAATGCCTTCACCATTGATGCAATTCTTTGTAGTATGAAGCCAGGGAAATTATATAATTATATCATACCAGTCTGTAGACTTGAGGGGAAAACATGAAAACAAATCTATTTATAAAATGAGATGCTTTAATTTCTGATGTTTCATGATAGTTCAAACAGATAATATTTACAACAAAGACAACAATTATCGCACAAAAATGAGTCTCTTATTCTGGCAGTTTTCTTCCTTGTCAAAAATATCCATCATCTTTTCTTAAAACCATATTTCTTCCTTTCATAGAATAAGTCTGTTTTTGCACTTCCTAAGTTCACAATCTTTGGACAGCCATCTCTCTGAAATATACAAACATTGTTTTTAATAATCATGAGAAATGTTTTGTTTAGATAATGTGAATGACAATGAAATTTATCTCAAAGCTTCTGACAGATAAATAATAACTTCCTTGTAAGCTGCTGTTGAATATGCTGTAAGGATGCAGGAGTTGTCCCCCTTTACAAACAATTTCACCCAGTCATGGGTCAGTGTGATAATATTCACCCCTAAAATTTTACGATGAACTATTCCAGGCCCTGAATTAGAAGAGTTAAAATGATTTTATTGAGCTGATTTTCGGGAAAAAAAATTCTTACAGTGTGAATAGGAAAATGAAAAAGTTCATAAATGAGCTTTAGCCAAATTCATAGAAGAAACAAATATAAACATAAGCACCATGAGCAGAGGCATGATATGCCTGTCGTACCCTATCGGAAGTATAATCGTATGAAAACACAAAAAAGTTCTGACATTTTCTACATAGGTAATATCCCAAATTGCATCAGATACGAAGTCCGAAAGGGCCATAACTCTACAATTTACAACAAAAATGCACAATGCCTATATTTTGCAATTGCAACTTTGCAATGCTGTTACGCGTAAAGCTGTAATAACTTACCAAAACCCAAAATATATGTTAAACATTATAGCTTTTCCAAGTACCATACCAAAAAGAGGAATTGAAAAAAATACAAAAAAGTTCTGACATTTTCTACATAATGGCCAAAATGACGTTCCAAAGGGCCGTAAGTCTAGTAAATATTGTCGAATCAAACTGTCCTTCTGGAAAGCACAACTTCATGTTATGGTGGTCAAGCCTAGCAAGTTTGAAAGAATTCATTTGAAAACTGTAGGAGGAGAAGACGGACGGACGGATGTACTATGGACAGATGCCATACCATAATAAGTCCCGTCATTTTTGACGGGCGTATACAAATTAAATATCAATATAGAGATTGTCAAATAATTTTACAATAAAATCACAAGAGCTACCTACATACAATATTAGTGTGTGCCTCTAACCTTTGATCTCTAATAAAAAAAAAAAAGAAAAAAAGAAAGGGAATCCAAGTCACTGATGTATTGTCTCCCCTCATCGTCGGAAACCCATGGTACACTTCTCTGACGTTTGCATCCCGTGGGCCAGAATAGGTATAAACCTTCGTTTCCCCGAATAGAAGTCTATTCGGAGATTTCAACCAATCGGAATGGTCGTTTCTCGTGACACTCTGTTAGATGACTTAACCGTGACCACAACCAGCATATTTCTGTAGGCATGACGCCAATGTCAATCGCCGTATAGCAGGACCTTATATTTTAATCACACTTGGCACAATTATATACAATCGACAGCTTTTGACAGGCAGTGCTACAAATGAAACGGGATACCCCGGCTGTATGTAGTCACGGATGAAATCATCAATATGATTGGCTACTATTTTAGTACAAAAACGAGAGTTTCTTTCAATTCCACGGGATGCAAACGTCAGAGAAGTGTACCGTGGGTTTCCGACGATGGTCTCCCCTAAAACTCTATTATCAGATATTCACACTTACATCTTTTTCCATTATTGTGCATTCTTTGCAGTAGTAGGCATCGGAGACTCCAGGTCCCCCACATATTACACATCGTCCCTGGTAGGAACCGTAGTTACACTCATCACATATCCTCACCAGTGTACATGGCCGTACGTATGAGTCGCAGATCACACACTTTCCATCACCTAAGTAACAAAAATATACAAATCAATATATTTTCTTTTGATTTTATTAATCTTTCTTTGGACATTTATAAATTTGATCAGGAACACTTACAAATCACCCTACCATACATAAACTTGAAATTACAATATGTACTAATTAACTGTACATAAACATTCCAATTATATCTGATTCCAGACTTTGGACAGATGGATTATGTGGTACACTCTGGCTATATTTCATTTTTAACACGAGATATTGTTCTTTATTTTTAAAATCCATTTGAACATCGATCGTACAAGTGCCTTGTAATATCTTTTTCTTTTATAACCAATATGTTAGCGACAAGTTAAAAATTATAAAGGCATGTATAGTGCCAGTTTAAGTTGTTCATTATAGTACTAGTTCACACTTTTATCTTAAATTTTTTGCATTCAGGCATATATGAACTACTTACATTTCTCACACAGTCTGCCAATAGCTGAAATGAAAAAAAGAAGAAAGTTACTAAAATGTCTTTCATTTTGTATCCAGTCATTGATTTGAAGACATGTACATTTAATAATATAATAATAATAATATACAACATTTGATATAGTGCCCTATCTAGCTAACATAAGCCACTCTAAAGCATTTTACATTGCATAGATATATACAATCAATACAATTAACATAAACAGTTCTATCATATACAATTGCGAGGAGTTCGCAGGAGCTGCCTTTTCAGGCGCTAACTATAGCTACTTGTCCTGGAGATGAATTGTGTTCTGTTTGTAGTGGGACCGTGTTTTCAAAAGCATCTTTTAGAGTGCTTCCTCACTTGAATGCTACAGCACAGATACTGCAACACCCACCCTAGACCATTTTATACTCTTGTCGACCTGGGTTGTTGGAGCTGTGTGGGTAGGAGAAAAACACTTTCTCTGAATGTTCTTGAAATTGAATGGCTGCACATGTGTGCATTAACATATCACACAATTACGTTACATCACACTCGACCTTCATTGATTATTTCTGGAAGGTTGAAAATAACCGGAATATCTTTCAGCTGGTAGAAGCTGGGTTTTTTTGGACTTGCCGATTTTAATTATGGAAATTATTTTTCATTCTGAACCAATACATAAAATTGATTATTCTTAGTAAATATCAGAGATTTACTAAAGCTACACTCTTTTAAGGCTTTGCCTTTGTCATATAAGAAATCAATAACCCTTACTTACCAGGAAGATGATAGTGCTGTCACGATATACCGGTATATTGCAATGTGTCAATATATATATAGAAATGTGTTGCACCATGGTACGAAATTGAAATACCAATATTTGTGGTACAGGTTAATTTTGAGTACAATCTTGCCTAATTTCCTTCAATATTTTGCATGAATCCCAAGAAAAACAGTAAAACAAAGTCATTTCCATTAAACCCTCATTCTACTTTCTCTTTTTGAAAGTTTGAATCAGCTAAATGTTTGAACTTTCAACAGCCCCAACTTTTTTCTCAAGCGTCTCTTCTACTTTGTCAAAATACAACAGCGATCAAGGCTGGTGATAGTTATGATTGTATGCCAAATAAAAAGGCAAAAAGTGCCAGATTGGGGCATTTTTGTCCAAGACAAAACAAATTAACGAAATCAATACGCCGTTTCAGAGATACAAGAACTCTTTTGAAGTGGAGTTAGAAATCGTAGATTTGATCATGTGACCGCGAAAAATTTAGGGCACTTCCCAATGGCGGCATTGATGATCGAATGGCAGCTAGATTTGATTCGATTTCTTTTGTTGCTTTAGGTTAAAAAGGGACAAAACAAAAATACAGGCTCTTAAACTAAGTCATGGTGTGTTGTACCTAGATGTGTAACTGTCAGTCGTAAAATCAACAACCTGGCAAAATGTAACTTTCAGATCGTTTCCAACAGCAAAGAGCAACCCCGATTACGAGCACTGTGGATTGCATTCATATTTCTCTATACAAGATAAATTCAGTTCATCAGTGATCTCAGCTAATTTTACTACCACCCTTTTTGTTTTATTTGAAAGTGTGATCCCTCTTTCGACCAAAACACTATACCTCGCTTACCGTCATCAAAAACTTCTATTTAGCCGCCATTTTGTTTTCAAAAGTGCCCTAAATAAAGTCACATGGTGATGAAAGTCACATGACTAAACCGACTGAAAGTTGTATCCCGGAAATGGCGTATTGAAAAGGGAGTGGTCGTTTGTCAAATCAATATATTGTGATACGTATCGTGATACAGTCACTCTGTATTGCAATACATATCGTGATACAGTTTTTCCGCATCGTGACAGCACTAGTAGATGGTTTTGGTTAATATACACATATCGATGTCCACTTGACCTTTTGTATTGTTCTTACCCCGATTAGTCTTTCATTGTTTTACCCCTTATTTTGATATATTTTTGTATCCCAGACTTTTTAGGGCCTGCTCCTATAGATAAATGTATAGGTTAATTTTGCAAACAAACATTTCCCATTATTAAACTGAAAAATAATTCACACGCTGTTGCTGAACTGGACTATCATTGGCAAGCAGGTAGACAAAGTTGTTAGCTAATTAAGGTGCTTTGTTTCAAGTCGAGAAGATCTTGGGTTCAAACCCCAGTCTGTTAACAACTTTTCAGTTTTCTCTTTCTTCTGTTACAAAATGGCCAAAATTGTAATTATGAACTTTTGAAATAAACATTTTATTGTTAAAAATTACCGTATTTGTCTGTTACTTGTTATTTTTAATGAAAAAATCGCATTCAATTCCACAAACACCTGTGATCTAGAGTGCACGTGAACATGTTAAAATTTCGGAAGGTTCCGTGTTCGAACCGGGTTAAAGTTGTTTCGGCACCCGGTTGTTTCGGCACTTCTTGTATCTGACTTCAGGTACCTTTGTTCCAGTACTTCTAAGAGCTGTTTCGGTATTTTGATTTGTTTTTGACTGTTATATGAATGATATTAATTAAATAGTAATTGCTAATTTACTGCTTATCTTTGTTTCCCAACATTCATAAGTACCGAAACGACTTCCATAAGTATGGAAACGATCGATTACCGGAACAACCGGGTGCCGAAACGATCCCTTTCTAGTCGCTACATTTTCTCTTCTTGTAACTTTTGTAAATCATAATCATGTGTTAAAAACTATTTGAATGTGCTTGGCACAAAACGTCGGACGTACGTTGAAATCTGTTTCGCTCGCTAACTGTGGATGCGACTCTCATACACATATTCATTTAAACTAAGCAACCAGATGGTATCAATTGCTTATTTTATGTAAAAGAAACTAAAAAAATAAGCACTAAACATATTCAGCTCTATTCACAATGTAAACAAACGTACCAACACCAGGCTGCTTTCTACAAAATATCAAATCTGGATGATGCTTCGCCATGTTGAAATTGAGTTTAAAATTATGCGAAATTGTCATGAAGTGGAACGCAAGATATAATTATAATAAAAATTGTATTTATATTGCTTAGAATATATTCTTTTAGAAATTAAATATTTATAATGAGGTAATTGATATATCAAAAATTCCTTTCATTTGTTTAATTATTTTTTTTTGTATTCTTTTGTTTCGTAAAATGTTTTCGTTTGTAGAAATGCAATATTGTACAAATGATACAGAATCATTGAAACGTTTTGTTCGAAGGTAACTAAGAGTATAGCTTCTAAATGACTATAACCATACAAAATCAGCATGGATGAACAACAGGACCACATGGAGGAAAACGAAGAAATTGAAAAGGACGTGACGTTCAAATCACTGGTACTTACTTTGATGTATACATTAATGATTGATCATGTGTTTTGTTAAATAGCAAAAAGTGTTGATGTCAAGTGAAGCATAAGACAGACACTCTGGAGACAGAACTGACTTGTAAGCAAAATATGGGCACAAGTCTTGATAGTTATAAGACCAACATGTTTAATTGTTTAATGTTTGAATGGATTAGATATTATTTTATTTGAACTATCTTTGACCACAGGCGCTAGCCTCGTCTGTCAAACACCTATAATATAATGACAGATGAGGCTAGTGCCTGTGCTTTGACCAGGTCAATGGCATCACTATGATCAGTGTAGATTTAAAACAGTTCTGCATATATAGGAAAAGCAAATATACATGTATATATAAATAGACCCTAAATACAATATTTGTATTATTAGCTCACCTGGACCGAAGGGCCAAGTGAGCTTATGTGATGGTGCAGCGTCCGTCCGTCTTTCCGTCTGTCAACTTTTTCCGTTAAACAACTTCTTCTAAAATACTGAAAGGCCCAGTGACATGAAATTTGGCTGGTAGATTTCTTGGAAGGAGCTTAACAAAGTTTGCGAAAAAAATTCACTTTGACCTAATTTCAAGGTCACAGGGGTCAAAAATATCGAAACCTTCAAAAAACTTCTTCTAATATACCGTCAGGCATAGAGACTTCATATTTGACCGGTAGCTTCCTTGGATGAAGCCAAATAAATTTTGCGAAAAGAAATGACCTTGACCAATATTCAAGGTCACAGTGAGGTTAAATCTATTTTAACCTTTAAATGACTTCTTCTGAAATACAAAAAGCCCTAGAAACATGGTATTTGGCTGAAAGGTTCCTTGGATGAAGCCCGACAAAGATTGCGAAAAGAAATGACCTTGACCTAAATTCAAGGTCACAAGGGTCAAATCTGTTAAAACCCTCAAAAGTATTCTTCTGAAATACCAAAAGCCCTAGAAGAATGATATTTGGCTGAAATGTTCCTTGGATGAAGCCTGACAAAGTTTGCAAAAAGAAATGACCTTGACTTATATTCAAAGTCACAGGGGTTAAATCTGTTAAAACCTTCAAACGACTTCTTCTGAAATACCAAATGCCCTAGAAGCTTAATATTTGGCTGACAGGTTTCTTGGATGAAGCCCAACAAAGTTTGCGAAAAGAAATGACCTTGACGTATATTCAAGGTCACAGGGGTCAAGTCTATTAAAACCTTTAAACGACTTCTTCTGAAATACCAAAAGCCCTAGAAGAATGATATTTGGCTGAAATGTTCCTTGGATGAAGCCCGACAAAGTTTGCGAAAAGAAATGACCTTGACGTATATTCAAGGTCACAGGGGTCAAATCTCTTAAAGCATTCAAACGACTTTTTCTGAAATACCAAAAGCCCTAGAAGCCTGATATTTGGCTGAAATGTTCCTTGGATGAAGCCCGATAAAGGTTGTGAAAGGAAATGACCTTGACGTATATTCAAGGTCACAGGGGTCAAATCTCTTAAAGCATTCAAACGACTTCTTCTGAATTACCAAAAACCCTAGAAGCATGATATTTGGCTGAAAGGTTTCTTGGATGAAGCCTGACAAAGTTTGCGAAAAGAAATGACCTTGACTTATATCGAAGGTCACAAGGGTCAAATCTGTTAAAACCTTTAAACGACTTCTTCTGAAATATCAAAAGCCCTAGAAGCTTGATATTTGGGAAGGAAAATATGAGCTTGACCCATATTAAAGGTCACAGTGGTCAAATCGGTTAAAAGCTTTAAGCGACTTCTTCTGATAAACCCAAATGCCTAGAGACATGATATTTGGCTGGTAGCATCCTGGGATGAAGCCAAACAAAATTTGAAAATGAAAATGATGTTGTCTTATAAGGTCACAGGGGTAAAATATGTTTAAATCTTAACATGTTCTTCTAAATGTCTTACAGGAAAAGATTTTAGCGGACTTTAGGGTTACACTATAATATAAGTCAGAGATTGATACCAGGTGAGCGATGCAGGTCCATTGGGCCTCTTGTTTATTGGCCTAAGTGGTATACTCCCAATACTTAAGACAAGAGTTGGCAAGCTCGTCAATTTTGTAACAGGAGCAAGAGAAAATGTAGCAGGCAGACCAGGGTTCGAACCCCAGACCTTCCAAACTCTAGATGAACACTCTACGAACGGAGTTACCTGGTCATTGATGATCGATCCTGTCCAGTTCCGCTACACATATATATGACTGTCAGACTGATGTATGAATTGTTTTGTAGGGTGTGGTTGATGTTCTTTGTGAAGCTTGTGAACTTCTGAAATGGAAAACCCCGACGAAAATCCAGCGGGAATCTATTCCCATAGCCCTTCAAGGTGAGAAATGGTTTTCACAAGTAGAGCTTAAATTTTAATAGATTGAATTCTATATTTTGATATATTATTAATGTAAACAATGAACATATACAATTTTGATCAATTACTTTATGTACATGCATTATTTCACATGTTTTTGAGTTTCCTGAAAACAATTTTTGAATAGTTGTTACATCATACATGTATACCGTAATTTCTCGCGTATAGTGCGCACTCGCGTATAGTGCGCAGGTACTTTTTGGGGTCCAAAAATAAAAATAAAAATATCTTGGAAAAAAAAAATAAAAAAAAAAAAATTTTGTGAAAAAAAAAAGTCAAGTCGGAATGATAGCACCAACCAGGTAAGTCGCCATTAAAGGGTATAATAACAAACACCTTTGATTAGGAAACTTTGAAAACATAACACAATGCCTCGTTAATTAGACTTGACATTGATTGACACCTCGCACGAGTTACGGTGAAGATCTGTTAACACCAGCGAAGGCACAGGCCCAATACAGATAATTGAAATAAACGATGTTTTCACGGCAATATCATTCATAAATTATTCAATTAAATCTTACATAAGACTTAATCTTCCAGGTTTTCTATAAAATAAACAATTGTGGAGTCTGTACATGTGCGTCTAGACATCGATAGAGTCGGCAGTGTACTTGGTTGACGGGTGTACTAAAAGCAGTCACTCAATCAGGTCCGACGAGGACCACATACAGCCAAATTTGTTTGATATAAAAAACACAAACCCGTTGTGATTTCAGCATTTTTTCTTTGAAAAGAAAACATGGATATTTATTGGACTGTTTTGAGTCCCTAAATGTTTATTTTTCAAACTCTAACTGTTATTGTTACCAGTTCAACTCGCTTGTTTGCGACTCTGTTTGTTACTGTCGGGTATTAATATTACGCGACCTTCACTCTTTGCAATACACAAACCGGCGAACTTCCAAGTCGTTCTTGACACATTTCTACCGTCAGGATTGAATTGTACAGTATGATTTTACACAAGAACAGCATTTTTAACATCAGAGTGCTAACAACGATCTAATTATTCGGTATATTTCACTATATGCCTTGTGATAATGTAGCGGCGATCCAATCTCGACCTGAAAGTTCAGGCTACTTTCCTCAAGTTTATTTATCAGATCCTATCGTATTTATGGCTTTTATAATTGCAACTTTTCGTGGTTGTAAAAAGATAATGCAAATCAGGAATTATTTAACAAAATATCAACTATTAACTACCGCGAGGATATTTCAGGTTAATCTGAAAATCTCCGAAAAATTAACGATACATGATCGCGACCAAGTCAAGGTTTTTGCTTGTTCTTGCGTATAGTGCGCACCCCCTTCTTGACACTTTCGATTTTCCCTAAAAAAGTGCGCACTATACGCGAGAAATTACGGTATATTGAAATAGTAAACGGGATACAATTCAGATTTATGTACGCGTGGTACCCTTATTATAAATATGTAGGGAAACTGTTTGATTAAAAACTTTGTGAAAAAACTATGGATTGGGTGGCACATTAGCTTGTGAATTAGGGTATGGGGTCACCTGCCAGAACAAGTGGAATTTCTCCAGGTTATTAATTATGTGGTGTCCTCAAGCTCCCACATTAAGACCCCTGCACACTAACATCCTGGCCCACAGATGTGACTTAATATAAATATCAGTTGAAATAACTTTTACTTTGTTTCCTAATTCAAATTTTTATTTTAAAATACATTTAAGACATGCTGCTGAAACAGAACAATTCTTAGACTTTGGATAATTTTATTCAAAGATCTGAAGAAATTGAATGATGAACTAAAAAGTGCAATTTTCATCGGCTCATAATCCAGTTTTAATATGAATTACAGGCAAGGATGTCATAGGTTTAGCCGAAACCGGATCAGGGAAGACCGGATCTTTTGCTTTGCCAATACTCCAGTCGCTGTTAGAAAATCCCCAGCGTCTCTATGCCCTTATTCTCACACCGACCAGAGAACTGGCCTTTCAGATATCCGAACAGTTTGAGGCTCTGGGATCAACTATCGGTATCAAATGTGGTATGTATTTATGTATATAAAGCTAATTTGAAGGATACCTAGTATTCATATTTCAATGAACCATTATCCATTATCCATATGACTCTATGGATGTTCATTGATACAAAGTAAAATTGTTATCATATTATTTCATTGGTCTTTTCCGACTATAGAGCATATTATAGTGTATCTAGTACATAGCCTGCTGCTCTTTGCATGTAGTAAAACTGTTTATTTGAAATTCCTATAAATTAATAATGTAATGGAAACAGATTTTTAAGATCTTTGAAAAAATCAAAAGCAAGTAAAACTTATATTAGTTTGTTGATTTAAACTTGTATATTTTGTATGTGATATGCTGATGTGTTAAACAGCTGTCATCGTGGGAGGGATAGACATGATGACTCAATCACTTATGCTGGCAAAAAAACCTCATGTAATTATCGGTAAGTGTGTGATACCTCATGTATTTATAGGTAAGTGTGCGATACCTAATGTAATTATCAGTAAGTGTGCAATACCTCATGTAATTATAGGTAAGTTTGGGATACCTCTTGTAATTATCAGCAAGGGTGCGGTATAAGGACATTTTCAGGAATAATCTGTACATTTTAGAAATAAAATATTAATATCAAGCAGAATGGGGCCTAATATTGACCACAAAAAACAGTCCCCAGTAAAAACACTGACTTGTTATATTAGCCTAAGTAAAAATGGAACAGTAGAACTGTATGTGTTAAGTGTATTGATTGTATAAGAATTGTATATCTATGTACTGTAAAACGCTTGTGAATTTGTGAAAAGGATATAATTATAGACATCCAATTTATCGTCCGTTGTCATTAATCTCTCTATAATCGCTTTCGTTTGATACATATCTGAACAAAATATCTTATTATCATTGATATTGTATTTACATAGCAAAAACTGTAGATAGATAAAACTCACATGTCAGTCATTTTCTCGTAAGCGTAGATTTCCTGCCACGACCAAGCAGTTTCATGTAGATACAAGGTTTTGTCTTTATAACATCAATCCCATTGAAAATTTGAGTTTTTTATCACATGATGAAAATGTTACTTTTCATTGGCCTATATATATATATCCAGCTTTTGAGAGGTGATGTAGGGATGGGAGGAAGATTGCAAATAGCGCTAAAACATGTTTGCACAAAAAGTGCAGTTACAAGGTTTTGATTCCCAGACGATATGTCTGAATTAAGCAGTTTGAATTATGTTTTACAGTTTGATTAAGTTTCACTTTTACTGTTATTTCTATGATAAGCCAAAAGTCATTGAGTAAAATTCTTGGTCTCTCTGTTTGTGTCGATTCAACATGTTTTGTTAACCTATTATTGTTAAGTTTATATTTGGGATATTTTTGACAGCTACACCCGGACGATTGGTGGATCACCTAGAAAATACAAAAGGCTTTAACCTCAGGTCCCTAAAATATCTGGTGAGTAAAAGTGGCCATATTTTAAAAGATCACTTTATAATAGTGTTGATATGATTCTCCAAATTTGATCATGAGCTTTGATGTGTTTCTCAGTTTAGAAATGATATGGATATGTGAACTCAGCGAAGTTTCTACTGTTTCGCATCTGATTTGTACTGTAGATACTGGGTCAATACACACATTTCACAATACTAAACATTGTGATGCTTACTTTGTTACAAACAAGCAAGGTAATTCAGAATCAGCGTTTATTCATCCTACCATGTCAAGCAACATAAGGGAACTCACATACTCTTTAGATAACCTGGAAGTCTTAGCAATGTGGTGTAGGTGCAACAATAAAATTATATGATTTATTGATACAATTAAAGAGGCATCACGGTAAAACTATATTTTTGTATGCTTATTTAGAATTATTGTATATATGAATTAAATATATACTCTTGTGGAAAATTAATGGGCGATTTACGCTGAAATATGTTCTCAAAAATTTTAATTTATAATTAAAAAAGGGAATCACTATTGGTTGATCAACGATTTGGACATGTACATTTTTTTGCATCACATATGATAACGCATGCGCATAACAAGCTACATCGGTAAACAAAAAAAGGCGATCCGCGTGACCTACATGTAACTACCAAGCGAAAAGTGGCCGAATGGTCAAACTTTAACATAAGGATAATATTACGGAAGCATAATGAGGGATGGGAAGTATTCAAGGGAGAGACTAACAGCCCAATTGTTTGCATGTTACAGTTTTCTTCTGGATAGCCGGTGACACAGTTTTGATTTGGTTTTGGGACCTCCCAAGGGATAACTCTTTCATTCCTCTGTTACATGAAATGCGTGTGTAAAACTTGAAAGCGTGTCTTGTAATATTCCCTTTATAATATTCCAGTAAAACGGCATTATTGAATTATATAGCTGAAGAGAAAGACCTTTTTACATACAAGAAAAACCGTATTGGGTTGTTACGTTGTAAAACGCCGGTATAGGGCGATTGAGTTTAATGTATACAGATTCAATTTGGACAAAATGAATAAATTTATGTCATCATGTGCGGATTAAAAATTCTTGTCATACCTAATCTATAAAATACGGATTATACAAATATTATCGGGTTTGGACCCCGGTATTAAATTGATATGAATAAAAATATTTGCATTATATAAGTGAAGTCATTAATTCATAAAAAAAATCATATACATGTATGTCTCATGTCTGCAGTTGTGTTAAAAAAGTTAACGAACCTTTAAATTTACATAAAAAAAAGTAAAATGAATCATAACATATATAAATGGATTAAGTATTGGACAATTATCTTTTCGACAAGTTCCAAATTTGATATATATATTATACATGTGTTCTACATGTTTAGTGCGTGGTGCGCCATATGAGTGCACGGACTTCCGTTATACATATATAATTGTAAGTGTTAAAGTATGTTGACACTGAAAGTTGGATAGATTTTAGATGAATATATAGATAATCTGAAAAAAAATCTTCAAGACATCGAGTTGTATAAAAAAAAATCGGAATCATTTCATTTAATTTTTGTACTTTTCAATGCATGCACACCTTTTGTGAAATGGTTCTAAATGAGGATTCGTGAAGATAACTTTTTACAGAAATTAAGGTTGCCCTATGGTTGTCATCGTCGGAAACCCACATGACACTGTTAAACGTAAATGTGATTCAATTAATTTATACACGGACTTTGTGTCTGGTTCATCATCGTTATATGTATATATATACATTACGCGTCCCCTCTTGGGCCCCTTCGTCAAATTGACCGAGAACGCTGTCACCTGACGCATGATCAGTGCTATTTTTATCGGGCTTTCCCGAGGAATGCAATTTTGCAAGTGGCTAATAAACACATTTTGTGTGGACTTTGAATATTGAAATAACAGGAAAATCTATCTGGTAGTGCAGACAGCATGTAAATTTAAGAACTTCATTGTAGACTTCCCCGGGATGCCCCTTTAATTGGTACAAATTTCTGCTTAAATGATCAACTTCATAATTTTTTTGCCATTGTTCTTTTTTTTTTGCCTTAGCTTTAAGAACTTTCAGTACTTTGATTTGATATAATAGGTGATGGATGAGGCAGACAGAATATTGAACATGGATTTTGAACAGGAGGTAAGTCATTCCTATTAAAGGGAAACAAAAATATACTGTAAAATGGAAGATAGATATATACCTGTAAAAAAAAATCACATAAACAATGAATGTAAGTATTGTTGTCTGTGAAGATAGTCGCTTTCCACCACCGGCCGTCATCGGGTCAACATTTGTGTTAAAGTCCACAGTGTTATTGTTATACAATTGTATTGATATTTGGTTACATCACTCGTACTATCTTAATGAACATGTAACTCCAATTTGGAGGATTTGTTTGTGGGTTCTGTTTTTTGGAGGTAAAACTTTGATTGTTGGTGGATTTTTAGAATTTATGTTTAAAATACAGTTCAATGCACGAAAGAAGATTGATGATTCATATAAACCAGTTTGTTCTGTCAGGATATTTGATATCACAGCTGTGTGACCTTTTCACCTTGACCTTGATTCTCTTTGCCCAGGTTGACAAGCTCCTGAAGGTGATACCCCGTGAACGGAAGACATACCTGTACTCTGCCACAATGACAAAGAAGGTAGGCGTGGCCACTTATTTATCAGTCATTCTATAAAATTATTTAGATCCAAAGAGTTTTAGAGCCAGTGTTTTATCTGAGATTTGAAACAGGAAGTTGATTGAGAAAGAAACGCTGGTGTTTTGTATCTTGACTTTTTGTCATGATTCACATTTTTGTCATGATTCACATCTTTGTCATGATTCACATCTTTGTCATGATTCACAAAATGACATTTTTGTCATGATTCACATTTTTGTCATGATTCACATTTTTGTCATGATTCACATTTTTGTCCAGATTCACATTATTGTCATGATTGACAGGTTGCTAAGCTACAGCGAGCATCACTCCAGGACCCTGTCAAGGTGGAAGTGTCGTCTAAATACCAAACTGTGGACAAACTCATGCAGTACTACATATTTATACCTGCCAAACACAAGGTATGTGTGACGGGAGCAGACCACCAGAGTAGTCTCCCCTGTTCTTATAACTGCCAAAGTCATTTATCCCAATCCAAGCAGTAGAACTAGTTGGACCGGATTTATGAGATCAGTTTGGACCTACTGATGTTTCTTTCAGGCACCATATAAGTCTGTATATAGGGATTGAACAGGATATGTTTAAACATGCATATCAGTTTCATTGGAATTTGTTTACATTCATATTGCATGGAGCCCATGTTAAATATGGATATAACTAAATTACATTCATATGGGCATGAATTTAAAATAATCCTGTTCAATCCATATACATGCATGGTGATAGTTTTCCGTTTTGTGACAGAATTCCATCTTTTGACACGTGGATTGTCAATAAATTTATTTCCATTTTTTCCATAATCTATCACATAATAGATAAATCATGTGTTTCATCAGGAGACTTTTTACTTTTATACTTAAATGAAATGTATGTTCATATCATTTAAAAACAGACCATCAGCTTGTTGAAAAGCATTCAAAGTAAACTTGCCCCACTGGATAGTGATTTATGTTACCAGGTGAAGTAGAATTTCAATAGTTTTGAAAACTAGTTTAGTAAGCTTTAGATTTTAAACAACATTAATATTATACCCCTATGTATTCTGTGTTTTTGGGATTTATTTTCCATGTTATAGATAAATTCTTTAGCTCTTTATTTTTCAATGATGAAAATTTCTTTATATCTGTCTGTGTTAACTTGGTGTACACATATCTTATATTTGTCATGTTTGTTTTCCCCCAGGACGTTAACTTGGTGTACACATATCTTATATTTGTCATGTTTGTTTTTCTCCAGGACGTTAACTTGGTGTACACATATCTTATATTTGTCATGTTTGTTTTTCTCCAGGACGTTAACTTGGTGTACACATATCTTATATTTGTCATGTTTGTTTTTCTCCAGGACGTTAACTTGGTGTACACATATCTTATAGTTGTCATATTTGTTTTCCCCCAGGACGTTAACTTGGTGTACATCCTGAATGAGTTGGCTGGGAATTCCTTCATGGTGTTCTGTAGTACATGTGCTAACACACAGCGAGTGGCCCTCATGCTTCGTAACCTGGGAATGACCGCCATCCCCCTCCACGGCCAACTCAGTCAGGTTGGTAGTGGTCGTGAGACAGATCCTGTATGATGGTCAAGTAAAACACTTGGTCAGTCTCCTGTATTCAGTTGTGACTTATAGGTGTTGAGCTTGTACCACTATACAATTATAGCCTTTTCATGAGGTCGATACATGGTTTAATCAACCTGAGAAAAAATATCGAATGAGGACAAAGTTCTCGCTCGACATTTTTTCTCAGGTAAATAAAACCATGTATCGACCGAAATCAAAAGGCAATAATAGTTTTATTATAAATTGATATTTTTCATTTAAATTCAGACGAAAAAAGAATATTTTTCTCAACATTTAAAGGCCCAATATTCGTAACTTCAGCAAATTTTTCATGATTCTGATAAATTCTGAAAAAAATCAAGTTAATAACCATGCAAAAATAAGTCTAAAACGAAGTAAACCTGAGCTGTAACTACCAAGAAACTATTGACAAAAAAATCCAAAGAATTGAAAATAATTCAGGTGGGGCCAACTTCAACAACAAACCAAAGGAAGAAGGCATTTCAAAATAGTTTTTATTGAAGGGAAGGATAATGTTTCGAATTAGATGTACTTGGATGGAGGTGTCAATTGACTTAAAACATGTAAAGTATCATGAAACCAAATATGGGGAAAACTCCTTTCTTAGAAATAATTCAATCTTCTAGAAATAATGTATGTAAAATACAGTGTATCAATATTAGAAGTAGTTGAGCTGTGCAGAATGAATTCAGTATTCATATTTATCAGAGATTTCAAGTCGTTATTTTTAAGATCAGGCCATTTCTACTGTACTGTTTATTTATTACTGACACCTTATTGTCTTTGTCTTCTGCAGGCAAAGAGGTTGGGTTCACTGAACAAGTTCAAAAGTAAAAGTCGCTCAATCCTCATAGCCACAGACGTGGCCAGCAGGTAACATCTCTCTATATCTCAATCCTCATAGCCACAGACGTGGCCAGCAGGTAACATCTCTCTATATCTCAATCCTCATAGCCACAGACGTGGCCAGCAGGTAACATCTCTCCCTATATCTCAATCCTCATAGCCACAGACGTGGCCAGCAGGTAACATCTCTCTCTATATCTCAATCCTCATAGCCACAGACGTGGCCAGCAGGTAACATCTCTCTCTATATCTCAATCCTCATAGCCGCAGACGTGGCCAGCAGGTAACATCTCTCTCTATATCTCAATCCTCATAGCCACAGACGTGGCCAGCAGGTAACATCTCTCTCTATATCTCGATCCTCATAGCCACAGACGTGGCCAGCAGGTAACATCTCTCTCTATATCTCAATCCTCATAGCCACAGACGTGGCCAGCAGGTAACATCTCTCTCTATATCTCGATCCTCATAGCCACAGACGTGGCCAGCAGGTAACATCTCTCTCTATATCCCAGTCCTCATAGCCACAGACGTGGCCAGCAGGTAACATCTCTCTCTATCTCAATCCTCATAGCCACAGACGTGGCCAGCAGTTAACATCTCTCTCTATATCTCAATCCTCATAGCCACAGACGTGGCCAGCAGGTAACATCTCTCTCTCTATATCTCAATCCTCATAGCCACGGACGTGGCCAGCAGGTAACATCTCTCTCTCTATATCTCAATCCTCATAGCCACGGACGTGGCCAGCAGGTAACATCTCTCTCTCTATATCTCAATCCTCATAGCCACGGACGTGGCCAGCAGGTAACATCTCTCTCTCTATCTCAATCCTCATAGCCACAGACGTGGCCAGCAGGTAACATCTCTCTCTATATCTCAATCCTCATAGCCACAGACGTGGCCAGCAGGTAACATCTCCCTCTATATCTCGATCCTCATAGCCACAGACGTGGCCAGCAGGTAACATCTCTCTCCTATAAACGAGTGTGTTCTCTGTATTTTTCATCTGATGAATTTACGTTCTCAGCAAAATATCTTCATTTTACATTTCCTAATTGAAATTTTTGGTGAAACAGCTTTTACATTAATTTTGCTTCCACTGGAATCTTCTTTTATAAAAGTAAAATTGTTTCATCATTTTGGAACTCCAAAAATGTTATATAAAGATACTGAACCACATGATCATGCGATAAAAGCTAAGAATAAAATCTCCATGTCACAAGCATAAATTATTTCACTATCACAACCAGTTCCATCACAAAATTGTTCCTGATTCAGTATAATGTATAATTCTGTATTAAACTTCCAGAGGTCTGGACATCCCACACGTTGATGTGGTAATAAATCTGGACATACCGACCCACTCCAAAGACTACATCCATAGGGTTGGGCGCACAGCTAGGGCAGGGCGGTCCGGCAAGGCCATCACGTTTGTGTCACAGTAAGTAGGGCATACAGCTAGGGCAGGGCGGTCTGGCAAGGCCATCATGTTTGTGTCACAGTAAGTAGGGCCCACAGATAGGGCGGGGCGGTCCGGCAAGGCCATCATGTTTGTGTCACAGTAAGTAGGGCCCACAGATAGGGCAGGGCGGTCCGGCAAGGCCATCACGTTTGTGTCACAGTAAGTAGGGCCCACAGATAGGGCAGGGCGGTCCAGCAAGGCCATCACGTTTGTGTCACAGTAAGTAGGGCCCACAGATAGGGCAGGGCGGTCTGGCAAGGCCATCACGTTTGTGTCGCAGTAAGTAGGGCGCACAGCTATGGTGGGGCGGTCCGGTAGGGCCATCATGTTTGTGTCACAGTAAGTAGGGGTACATGGCAAGGGTGGGCGGTCCAGCAAGGCCATCACGTTTGTGTAACAGTAATTAGGGTGAACAGCTTGGGCAGGGCAGGGCGGTCCGGCAAGGCCATCACGTTTGTGTCACAGCAAGAGCGGGCAGTTCAGCAAGGCCATCACGTTTAAGTCACAGTAAGAAGGGGTACATGGCAAGGGCGGTCCAGCAAGGCCATCACGTTTGTGTCACAGTAATTAGGGTACACGGCGAGGGTTGGGCAGTCCGACAGGGCCATCACATTTATGTCACAGTAAGTAGGGGTACACGGCGAGGGCGGTCCAGCAAGGCCATCACGTTTCCGTCACAGTAATTAGGGGTACACGGCAAGGGCGGTCCAGCAAGGCCATCACGTTTATGTCACAGTAATTAGGGGTACATGGCGAGGGCGGTCCAGCAAGGCCATCACGTTTCTGTCACAGTAAGTAGGGGTACACGGCGAGGGCGGTCCAGCAAGGCCATCACGTTTGTGTCACAGTAAGTAGGGCCCACAGCTAGGGCTGGGGAGTCTGGCAGGGGCATCACATTTATATCACAGTAAGTTAACTTTACATTGTAGTCTTCATCAGAAAGATGCGGCAGCCAGGCTATATATATTTGTGTCAAAGAGTATTTTTAATGTGGTACATTGTGGTAGACTAAAGTATGATTGCGCTAATTAGTGTTTCTGTATATTGCTTTCTTCAGTCAGTATTGTATGCACTGTCATTGTCGCACTCACCTGATAGAATTTGGTTCTGCGTTGAAGTTTTAGTGCTCCAAAATAAGTAGGTTAACAGTATATTACAATCAATACAGATCAGTGTTGATGATCTAAGTCACATTTCGCCATCAAGAAAAATGCTTTATGTTCAGTTTGTGTGTGTTGTGAGGTGATGAGTGAAAGGTATGTTGTAGGTATGATGTGGTGTTGTAGGTATGATGTGGTGTTGTAGGTATGATGTGGAGCTGTACCAGAGGATAGAACACCTGATCGGTAAGAAGTTACCGCTCTACCCCAGAGAGGACCAGGAAGTCATGCAGCTGATGGAGCGTGTCACCGAGGCACAGCGCTTTGCCCGAATGGTACGTAAACCAGTCCTCAACATTCATGTCATGTATTTGTGTCACCGAGGCACAGCGCTTTGCCCGAATGGTACGTAAACCAGTCCTCAACATTCATGTCATGTATTTGTGTCACCGAGGCACAGCGCTTCGCCCGAATGGTATGTAAACCAGTCCTCAACACTCATGTCATGTATTTGTGTCACCAAGGCACAGCGCTTTGCCCGAATGGTACGTGAACCAGTCCTCAACACTTGATGTCATGTATTTTGTTTTTGATTTGATGTATAAGAAATATGAATATAAAAGGACATGCTGATTGTGTACGATGATGATATATTACAGGAGCTGAGTGAGAGCAACAGTAGGAAAGGGAAGGGCAAAAGATCCAAACGCCCTGACGATGAAGATGACACGGAAGAATCCACAGGCGTGCGCAAAAAATTCAAGAAAAAGAAAGTGAAATGAAACAATTAACCAGATTTGTTTTGTTGTTAAGTTTTTTCGATGATCACTTTGGCTTCTGTTCAGATATCCTGAGGAAGACACAACCTGGAAGTTTTTTCTAGAACATGTGATTAAGAAACGTATCACAGAAGGTGATAATGACCTCTCAAAACGGATAAATAAGATCTATTACAATGTTATTTTTGTTCCATAAATTTATATCTATTTATGGTTCAGTGGGAAGACAGAATATATAATTTTGCAGAAAGTATTCTTCACTGACTCTTTTTGAAACTGTGGAACATTTCTCATCAATTGTTTAAAGAATTAGTGACTTGTACTTGACAAGACAACAGTCAGCTTCAGGAAATGGAAACCCACAAAACAATAACTCTGAAAGGTCAAACTAACATGACTCGCGACTTGTGTATACTCTCAACAGTTTCTCTATGTAGTTTCTCCGGACTATCTATTTATGTTGAAATACAATAAATGCTAGAAAAAGTTTGAATATTTTGTGTTTGTATAATTTGTTAACTCTTTCCGTACTTTGTGTTCTATCCGGATGCCGTACTGGAAGTAGTTATTAGGCTCGCCCCCAGACGTTTAAACAAAATGGCAGACTACATGTGCATTTTTTATGTGTTGTTTTTTTCATATAAAAACTCAAAGGTTAGTGTTATGTTTGTACATAATTAAGAACTATTTAACTAAATAAGATCTAGATGTCAGATTGAACACTCTGAAACGTCCTGTACACTGATATCTGAAATGCAAATGTAGCAAGGCCGCCATATTGTTTACATTAACAACATTTTGAGAAATTATCACCTATTGCTCTAACGCAAAAACATGTAACCCAAACGAAATAAAAACGAATTTGTCAAAAAAATGTTTGATTCAAAAGTTTTGACCACCTTTTATTTGTCATTGCATCAGATGATTGTTTATGTCGATTGATGGTTTCAACAAATCAACACTTCAATAACGTCAACTAAGCTTGTCAACTAAAGTCGACAACGGGGAAGAGGGAGCACATTTTTATGTCGACTATAGTCGACAACGGTACGGAAAGAGTTAAAGAAGTTGTTCCTGATAACATAAACTGCACTTTGTTGTATACAACTAGAACTGTAAGCCAATGGCTAACTTACACCCCCTGCTCCCCACCTTTGCATAAAAACTTTGATAATGCAATGTTGATGACAAACACATTTTAATCTGCAGATACATCTACACACTTTTTCTGTGTAGTTTAATTGAAATTGGTTCACCAGGTTTAGGAACTTTTTTCCAGCCAAAATTTTCCAACAAAAACCTGTTTATTTGGTGATTATTTGTGATTTCTTGTTTTGTAATTATATAAAAAGTTCTGAAACATCAGTTCACATGTATGTACATTGTCATACATTGTATATGAATTTAGCAATTTAAGATGTTGGGGCAGAAAGTGAAAAAAAAAACAAGAATAACATCACATTGCTATTAATAATTTATTGAACCTCAATTGATTACATATCTCGCATGCAATGAGTACATCGAAATATTATGAGAAGAGATCACAGCTATGAAGGCATAAAAATACAAGCTTGATATTGGCTTAGCCAAACGATGCATTGTAACCTTGGTGTGACAGAAATAGAAATGGCACAACCCGCAAAACAAATTTCAAATCAAGAGACGGAGTGTTGAAGGCCTGAGGAAGTATACTAGTAACTATAAGGCCTATTTAGGACTGATATCACTACCTCGTATATTATACTAGTAAGGCCTATTTAGGATTGATATCGCTACCTCGTATATTATACCAGTAAGGCCTATTTAGGATTGATGTCACTACCTCGTATATTATATAGTAAGGCCTATTTAGGATTGATGTCACTAACTCCTATATTATACTAGTAAGGCCTATTTAGGATTGATGTCACTACCTCGTATATTATACTAGTAAGGCCTATTTAGGATTGAGTTCACTACCTCGTATATTATACTAGTAAGGCCTATTTAGGATTGATATCACTACCTCGTATATTATACTAGTAAGGCCTATTTAGGATTGATATCACTACCTCGTATATTATACTAGTAAGGCCTATTTAGGATTGATATCACTACCTCGTATATTATACTAGTAAGGCCTATTTAGATTGATATCACTACCTCGTATATTATACTAGTAAGGCCTATTTAGATTGATGTCACTACCTCGTATATTATACTAGTAAGGCCTATTTAGGATTGATGTCACTACCTCGTATATTATACTAGTAAGGCCTATTTAGGATTGATGTCACTACCTCGTATATTATACTAGTAAGGCCTATTTAGGATTGATATCACTACCTCGTATATTATACTAGTAAGGTCTATTTAGGATTGATATCACTACCTCGTATATTATACTAGTAAGGTCTATTTAGGATTGATATCACTACCTCCTATATTATACTAGTAAGGCCTATTTAGGATTGATATCACTACCTCCTATATTATACTAGTAAGGCCTGTTTAGGATTGATATCACTACCTCGTATATTATATAGTAAGGCCTATTTAGGATTGATATCACTACCTCCTATATTATACTAGTAAGGCCTATTTAGGATTGATGTCACTACCTCGTATATTATATAGTAAGGTCTATTTAGGATTGATATCACTAACTCCTATATTATACTAGTAAGGCCTATTTAGGATTGATGTCACTACCTCGTATATTATACTAGTAAGGCCTATTTAGGATTGAGTTCACTACCTCGTATATTATACTAGTAAGGCCTATTTAGGATTGATATCACTACCTCGTATATTATACTAGTAAGGCCTATTTAGGATTGATATCACTACCTCGTATATTATACTAGTAAGGCCTATTTAGGATTGATATCACTACCTCGTATATTATACTAGTAAGGCCTATTTAGATTGATATCACTACCTCGTATATTATACTAGTAAGGCCTATTTAGATTGATGTCACTACCTCGTATATTATACTAGTAAGGCCTATTTAGGATTGATGTCACTACCTCGTATATTATACTAGTAAGGCCTATTTAGGATTGATGTCACTACCTCGTATATTATACTAGTAAGGCCTATTTAGGATTGATATCACTACCTCGTATATTATACTAGTAAGGTCTATTTAGGATTGATATCACTACCTCGTATATTATATAGTAAGGCCTATTTAGGATTGATATCACTACCTCCTATATTATACTAGTAAGGCCTATTTAGGATTGATGTCACTACCTCGTATATTATATAGTAAGGTCTATTTAGGATTGATATCACTACCTCCTATATTATACTAGTAAGGCCTATTTAGGATTGATGTCACTACCTCGTATATTATACTAGTAAGGCCTATTTAGGATTGATATCACTACCTCGTATATTATCAAAAAAAAAATAGCTTTCCTTGTCAGCGAAATCTGATTTACGGCGCACACCTTTTTAATCGGGCATTTATAGGAGATTAATATTTTAGATTTATTGAAGTACCAGGTATGTTGACTCTTTTGAAAGATTTTGTGTAAAGTTGTTTTGGTGTCAATCTAGTTCCTTGTACATGACCCTGATAGAACTGCTGTTTCGTATCCCCTCTCACCAAGCTGTCACTAACACAACAAATCTTATACTTCAGTTACTCCTGTTTACTGGTTGACCTAACATCTAGTTGATCACACTGATCTGGTTGTGTGGTGATTATTGTGTAGACAGTTATTTTCGCAGGTATGACTGATATTGTCACTTATTCCCAGGGCTTATAAGTGATCATGAAAATTTGATCCATGTAATAATATAATCAGCTTAAAAATAATAATCGGCGATAATATAAATATATGACAACCTGGCTTCCTACAGCCTTGTCAACAATGTCACTAGCAAGCACTGTTCATATATCTAAATTTCAAGTTTAAATAAAGGGGAAAACCTAACAGGAGAAAAGGTTTCATTTTACTGACCATGTTTAAAGCTGATACAGGAGCAATACTCGCAAAAATCAGATACTATTATATCTCAAGATTGCGTTAATTTTACCTGCGAAAATAACCGGCTATATTGTATTCATAAGCGAACATTTGGAAAACTAAATATTCTGATCCAAAGAATGATTCATGAAGTCCAACCCCGTGATATAAAAAATTTTGTATAAATACTTCAAATTCATTTTTATTCAGCTATTCAAGCTGTCACAATTCATGATAAAGAAATATTCAAGACATTGTCGAGAACTCTTCAAGATATTAAATTCAACTATAACTAAAAATCCATTGTGACTCTTACTATTCAGATAAATAGTATCAATAAATATTTTGTATCAATATTTTTCACAAAGTTATCTCCCTTGTGTAAGACTTAAGACTATAAAGGAAAGATAAATGATTTTTCCAGCTGTACTAAATACACAATATTCTTGAAATTTAAAAACATCCATATCTTGGATAGAAAGGCCATGATTTTTATACCAAGAAATAGGAATCTTGTACATGCTTAATATTTCATTCCAATGTTGTTTTTTCGACAAAGAAAACATTACCAGCTATCTGATAACATGTAAAAGTAATGATTAAGCAACTTTTGAACTATTTGACCATTTCTTGTTACAAGGATATTGTGTATTTCATGTACCTTCGTGCTGTAAATATTGTGGAACTTTAGAAAATCTGGAGTAGTCAGGTCCCGAAAAACGTTACGAAATAAATGATCGAAAAATAAGAATTCCGGTTTTTGTGTCTAGGAAGCCATTTTTCGGGAGTCCAGACCAACAAAGTTCCACAGTACGACTACGTAATACATTTCCTTATACATGTTATATCTGTTATAATAGTCCTAAATACCTTTCAGAAAGTATAATTTCTGTTATTTGATAAGAATGATAATTGTTAAGTTCCAGTAACTTGAAACAAGTAAATCTAACAGAAACAATTCTGTTGGATTCTCCAAACTACTGCCGATAATCTGAATGCTAATTTTCTGGGTTAAATGACCAGAGCTGGACTGTTCTCCAATCCATTGATACCATTAGGACCAAAGGTCTACTCCAGTCACATTGCTGTTATGTTCACCAATGATTCTGGTTTGTTTCTAACAAGTGAATTATGTATAGGTAACACACAGAAACAATAGACTTACTACAGTGTCTGGCTTTACACTGATGAAACTGTGTACTACTGAACTGAATATACACTGTAGTGGCACACCATCTGTACTGAATCTATACTGCAGTACCAGTGATACACTAGCTGTACTGATTCTATACTGCAGTACCAGAGATACACCAGCTGTACTGATTCTATACTGCAGTTCAAATGATACACTAGCTATACTGATTCTATACTGCAGTACCAGAGATACACCAGCTGTACTGATTCTATACTGCAGTACCAGAGATACACCAGCTATACTGATATTATACTGCAGTACCAGTGATACACTAGCTGTACTGAATCTATACCGAGCACCAGTGATACACTAGCAGTTTTGAATCAATACTGCAGTATTTACAATTGATGCACCAACTGTACTGCAGTATTTACCAGTAATAAACCAGCTGTACTGAATCTACTGCACTGCGATATCAGCTGTACTGCATCTAATTATTGCACCAAGATTTCAGCTGTACTGTATCTATACTGAATGAGATATCAGTTGTACTGAAGGTATACTGTAGATATACTGCAGGATTAATGGCCCTCAGTTTAGCTGTAAAAACAGCAGTGGAGATATCAGCCCTCCTGTAACTATACTGTAGATGTAGGCAGCTGTTGCTTGGTCTGATATTGAAGAGCTTCTTAGGCTGCTCCTGGTATGATACACGGGCTGCTCCTGGTATGATACACAGGCTGTTCCTGGTATGATACACGGGCTGCTCCTGGTATGATATACAGGCTGTTCCTGGTATGATACACGGGCTGCTCCTGGTATGCTTGTCCTGAACTTCAGATCATCAGTGTCAGCTCCTGTAAAACAAGAGTTACAACATGAGTACTTCACAAGTGTAGGCAACAATGTCACAATAGCAAATGTTGCTACAATCTCGTAACAACATTTGCATTCACAATGCATTACAATGGAAGGATGCAGAGCAAATGTAAATATATCAGGTTTGAATAGCTTGTATATCTACTTGGTGGTTCATTAGTATAGCTACAATTTGATATGTATACCTACTTGGAGGTTTTGAAGAACTTTTTCTGTATCCAGCTAGTCCTAGATCTCCTGTCATCAGACGTGGTACCACTTGCTCCGGAGTCTGGAGGCTGGGCCACAGTCAGTTTGAGGTGAGTCACAGACTCACACTGGGCTACCTGTGTGATGCCCAGGTCCACGATTGTCTGCTGACACAGGAAACCTATAGTTCCCATTTTCACCTTACCTAACTTTTTGACTTTTTGTATCTTTGGGAATTGTTGGTGAGATGGGATGGTTTGTTGCGGTGATGAGTCTTTGGAAGCTGCGGCTACAGGCGTTGCCGGGTCGTCCTGACAGGTTGCCGTGGTAGCCGCACGCTCCCTATATGCAAAGTCAGATGATTTTTGCTCCACTTGCAGGGTAGGCATGGATGAGAAGCCAAGCGGAGACTCGGAACGACGAAATGTTCCCTGCGTTTGAGCTGCACTAATAGAACTAGTACTACCGTAAGCTTCTGCGAGATATTTCACTTTCTTCCTGCCACCATTTGTGAGATCAGACAATGGAACACTACTACGTGTCTGGTCAGGTTCGCTCGCGGTTGACAACTTTTGTACCATACTTGGAACAAATGTGGGTTTAGTGTGCGAAGAGTTAACAATATCACGAATCCTATTTTCATAATCTGGGGTACTTTCTCTTGACATTTTTTTTACGATACTTTTTACATATCCTTCCGTGACATTTTCCTTGTCATCGTATCCTTTTAAGACTAGTTCTGCATGTTTTTCCATGTGACCAGTGGTGGCATATTTGCGAAGAATGCGTGACATGTAAACGGAATGTCCCTTTCTGTATCGTCTGCTCTCTTCCATCAGTTCCGCGGCTGGCCGTATGCGTTGAGCGTATGACACATGTCTGGTGCGAGGCAAAGAAGCAGGATGAGTTCTGCGTTTAGAGATTATGGGACTGACGGCGGGACTGATACGAATCTTTGTCCCAGAGTCTGTATCTCTGTGGGTCCCTTGCCCACACTGGGACGCCGGCGCACTCTTTACTTGCTTGAGACTCGAGACGCTGCTGAAGAAAACATCAGTTTCGTACAGACTATCCTCGGTGTCATCCATTGACTGCGACATGGAGTCACTTGTCAGGTCTGACAAAGAGGGGCGACTGCTTGCTTCACTCGTTGTAGGTGGTCTGGCTGGTAAACCAAAATCAGTGTCACCTGATTTATGTCTCGTACCTTCCTTAGAATCTTTCCCTTGTGGTGGTTTTGTTGCACTCCTCGAGACCAGATTTGATGTGAATGTTTCGTCATCCCTTTGAGGTGTACGCCCAGTAAGTAACATCATGGCTTGCTGACGGATGAGCTGGGGAAGAACGGGCTGTGGTTTGTAAGGCTGTGGCAGAGATATGCTGGCGGTCGGCAGTTTGACTGTAGGCATCTCGCCACCAGCACTGTGAGAAACGTTAATCACTCTAGCTTGTCCTTCCGACAACTGGACGGAATCTTCTGTTTCCACGCGTTCAATTTCCTTCTCTATGTGCTCTCTATCGGAAACTTGAGTAAGTTCAGATTTGGACTCTGGAAAGTTATCAAGGTAGAACATGCTGTGAGCACAACTAGCTGTCTGGCCCGTCATCACCTCAGCCTCCTGCTTCTTATCAACTAAAACAAAAAAAGAAAGATTTAGGAAAATGGATGGACATTTCCTACTGTCATCATCATGTAATCCTACGACTTTCAAAGCTAAATCAGATAATAATTTTACATATCAAACAATCTTAATTGTTAAGTCTATCTTCACAAACCAGGCATGTGAGTTTTCAAGACAACAGCCATTGTAACAATCTTGTCAGTGTTAAGTCTAGTCAGGTAAATTTATATTGCGTTCCGCATCTTCCTCATATTGCATTGAGTCTGTAAAATGTATTAACCGGGTTGTTGATTAAAATGGTAGCCATATGCACAGAAGTGAGTTCGCTGTTCGTCATCTTTCCCAGTCGCTTGTGCGACATATATTCCAGTTAAGGAATGAAACATGGTGTCAGAATGGTTAATAGGACCACGCAGAATATACAGATGAACAGTTACAGTGAGTAAATACTGTTGAGTTGTGACATTTCCCGATTTTCGTCGTCAGTCGTCAAACCACGTGGTTCACTGGTAAATTCTCACGATGGCGCTCAATCGTATACCACCTCCAAGTAAGATAAATTTTCACACCAGAAACGTCAGTGAAGACTGGAAAAAGTGGAAGGAGGAGTTTACCCTTTACGTTGATCTAGCATTGAAAGATAGCGAAGAATTAGAGAAGATTAAGATGTTTAAATATCTCGTAAGTTCGGAAGGGAGGGAAATATACAACAACATAAACTGGACCGATGCTGAGGAAAACAGAACGTTAGAAACTGTAATAGCCAGCTTCAACAGGTACTGTGAACCAAAGAAAAATGAAACAGTTGAAAGATTTAAATTCAACAGAAGAAATCAACAAGGGGACGAGACAATGGACAAATATATCACAGATGTGAAAACTTTGGCTAAAACTTGTAATTTTGGCACAGTCGCCCATTCCCTGATACGCGATAGAATAGTGTGTGGAATCACTGATACACATTTGCGTGAACGGTTATTAAGAATACCGGACCTCACTTTAGACAAGGCAGAGGACATGTGTAGAGCGAGCGAGCTTACTAAAAATAGTGTCAACACATTGGATCATGCACATAGTAGTGGTGCTTCAGTGACTGTAAACAAAGTTAAGTCCAAATATCCAAAGCACACACAGGAACGAGTCCACAGTAAGAAATACACAGGGCCCAATAAGTCTACTAATTATGGATCATCAAAAGGAGCAGCGAAAGAATACTCGTGCAAGTTTTGTGGTCGCAATCATGAATTCAAGAGGGAGAAATGCCCCGCATACGGTCAGAATTGCCGGAAATGTAATGGAGCAAATCATTTTGAAGTAAAATGTGAGGATCTCCGAAAGTCCAAGCCGAAAGGTCGAGGTAAAGTACATATGGTACAAGAAGATGAGCCTGATAAAGATTATTTTGAAATCAGATCTATAACCCTTGATGTTGGAAATGACATTCACACTGTTCACAGAGTACAAGGACACACAAAGGAAATGCACGCAACCTTGGAGATTGAAGGTAAAAGGGTCAATTTCCAGCTTGACAGTGGAGCGTCGTGCAATATTGTTCACAAGTCTATTATACCGAACAAAGTCAAGGTTAATCCAACCACAAGCATCCTCAAGATGTTTAATAAAACAACTGTGACTCCACTAGGACAGTGTAAACTAGAAGTTAACAATCCCAAGAATGGTCAGAAGTACACGGAGGACTTTATAGTTCTAGATGAAAAATGTACACCGTTGCTTGGCAGTGCTTCAATGCAAAACCTAGAGTTGGTCAAAATTCAGTACGAGAACATTTTGACTACGGGAGAGGAGAAACCACTTACTGTAGAACAGATTACGTCTGATTATGCTGATGTATTTTCAGGAAATGGTTTGCTGGAAGGCAAGTACCATCTAGTTACAGATCCCGAGGTAACGCCTGTTGTCCATCCACCGAGGAAAGTACCGCTAGCTTTACGACAGAGACTTAAGCAAGAGTTAGACAGACTTGAGTCTATGGACATAATCACACCAGTCAGTGAGCCGACTCCATGGGTATCCAGTTTGGTCATGGTTGTCAAACCGGACAAGCTTAGGATTTGTATTGATCCAAAGGACCTCAATAAAGCTTTGAAACGAAGTCACTATCCGCTTCCAACAGTAGAGGACGTTCTACCACATCTTCACCGCGCTAAGATATTCAGCGTACTTGACGCTAGAAATGGATTTTGGCACGTCGAGTTGGACGAGCAAAGTTCTTTCCTAACCACATTCAACACTCCACATGGCCGATACCGTTGGTTAAGGATGCCATTCGGAATATCGACAGCACCGGAAGAATATCAGCGTAGACAGGACCAGGCAGTGGAAGGCCTGCCTGGGGTCCACAGCATTGTGGATGATATATTGGTGTGTGGAGAGGGAGATACAGAGGATCAGGCAATATTGGATCATGACAGGAAAATGGTTGCATTGTTGAACCGCTGCAGAGAGCGGGGATTGAAACTCAACAAAGAAAAACTTCGATTACGACAGAAGGAAGTTCGATTCGTGGGACATTTGATTACAGCGACAGGTCTGAAACCTGACCCGGACAAGGTCAAGGCTGTAGCTGATATGCCAAACCCCACAGACGTAGCTGGAGTCCGACGATTCATTGGCTTCGTAAACTACCTGAGCAAATTCCTGCCCTGTCTCAGTGACAAGTGCGAGCCACTTAGGAAGTTAACTCTGCAAGATGCAGATTGGTGTTGGTTGGACAGTCACAGTCGCGCGATAGAGGATGTGAAAATGCTAGTCACGTCCAAACCAGTTCTGAAGTATTACGACCCTGGAGAAGAACTTACCTTACAATGTGACGCATCTGAGAAAGGATTAGGCGCAGCCATACTGCAAAATGGCCAGCCAGTCGCGTACGCGAGCCGTGCTCTAACCGATGTAGAAAGAAGATATGCCCAAATCGAAAAGGAGCTTCTGGCAGTGGTTTTTGGATTGGAAAAGTTCCATCAATATACATATGGGAGGTCGGTAACTGTGCAGAGTGATCACAAGCCGCTGGAAATGATAATGCGGAAATCTCTTCACAGCGCGCCCAAACGCTTACAACGAATGCTTCTTCGACTACAGACCTACACGTTCGAAATCGTGTATCATCCCGGTAAATTGATGTATTTAGCGGACACTCTCAGTCGTGCGTTTCTTCAGACCGAGGACAAGACAGCGTTTCTGGAGGATGTTGAGTGCATAAACATGGCGCAATTTCTGCCAATTGCTGAGCCTAAACTACAAGAAATCCAACAGGAGACCAGCCGTGATGAAAGTCTACAGACTCTCAAACAGGTAATACTACATGGTTGGCCAGACAAGAGGTCGACAACGCCAGAGTTGGCACAACCATACTTTCATGTGAGGGATGAACTCTCTGCACAGAATGGAATCATATTTCGCGGAGAACGTGCGGTAATCCCCAGGAGCTTGAGGGAGGATATAAAGTCCAAAATTCACTCATCACACATTGGAGTTGAGGGATGTTTACGCCGTGCACGTGAAACTGTTTATTGGCCGCGTATGAATGCTGAGGTTCGAGATTATGTAGAACGATGTGACACATGCCGAGCCTATGACGACAAACAGCCAAAAGAGACCCTGATATCTCACGACATTCCGGATCGCCCCTGGGCTAAACTCGGGAGTGATTTATGTCTCTTCGACAACAAGCAGTATTTGATTACTGTAGATTATTATTCCAACTACTTTGAGATTGACTATCTGGAAGACACCAGAGCAAGGACTGTTGTCAGAGCTCTGCGTGCACAGTTTGCCAGACATGGTATTCCAGATGTCTTGGTCAGTGACAATGGGCCGCAGTTTAGTTCTGAAGAGTTTCGCACATTTGCAAAGGAATGGGAATTTGAACATGAGACATCATCCCCAGGTTACCCTCAAAGCAATGGGAAATCCGAGCAAGCCGTGAAAACTGCAAAGCGTATAATGAAACGTGCAAAGTCATCTGGGTCAGACCCGTATTTAGCACTGTTAGATTATAGAAATACGCCATCTCAGTCAATGGACACTAGTCCTGTTCAGCGTCTGATGAACAGACGGACAAAAACACTTCTTCCTATGAAGGGAAGTTTGTTGAAACCCCAAGTTCCAACACCAGGAAGTGTTTCAAGACAGCTGAAGGGTGTAAAAGAACGTCAGTCCTTTTACTATGACAAAGGAGCGCGAGACTTGGAACCACTGAATCCAGGGGACACTGTTCGCATCGCACCATTTCCAGGTGATCGACAAAACACATGGAAAAGAGGAGTCGTAAACGCACAAGTCAATACCAGGTCGTATGACGTTACAACAGAGGAATCCGGAAGGACGTATCGTAGAAACCGACGTCATCTTCGTCGATCAAAGGAATCGTTTACTCCAAGCATGCTAGGAAACGAGTTTGAGTCGGAACAGGAAGTCAGAAATGAGGAACCGGAAGTACCACATGTGGCACCACCAATGTCACCACCTTGGGTAGAACCACCTCCTGATACACCACCGATGAGGATGATGACAAGATCCCAAGCCGGCAAACAGATTAAAGTGCCTTCGCGATTCGAGGACTAGAGTAATTATGAAAATATAATTACTAATAAGCTTTATGCGTGCTTCACTTTATTAACAATGAATGTGCGCGTAATAATTTTATATTTGTGACAAAGAGTTACTTTTCTGCGTTAGTTTAAAGTTTTCTTTCATTCGCTGAAGCGAAAGCGAAATACCTCGCGAGTTAAACGGAAAACATTTTGAAATGAACTGTTGTGTTAATTTGAATTTCAGTTAGTTCATAATTGATCATTCTAGGAAATGGCTAGTATACATATATAGCTCTAGGTGAAACAGAATGTGACTTTCAATTTAGAACAATTGATAATGCAAAGACAGTATTACATGCCAATTTTTATTACATAATACTCAAATAATTCATGGAATTTAATGCAAAAGTCATATGCAGATAAATGCCAACAGTATATAATGACATTTCAATTCATGAACTGTGCTACATGTATTATACATACAAAGTGAAAGTAGTGAAAACTGAAAGTAATTGATTTTCTAATGTATACCTGCTGTCAGATTTACATTTATTAGTATTTCACAATGCATCTATTCTAATTCTTGTCCATATAAGTTCAATCTTCAAAGGAGGAAAGATGTAACAATCTTGTCAGTGTTAAGTCTAGTCAGGTAAATTTATATTGCGTTCCGCATCTTCCTCATATTGCATTGAGTCTGTAAAATGTATTAACCGGGTTGTTGATTAAAATGGTAGCCATATGCACAGAAGTGAGTTCGCTGTTCGTCATCTTTCCCAGTCGCTTGTGCGACATATATTCCAGTTAAGGAATGAAACAGCCATTACTGATTGTTAATTATCATGGGTTGTGTTTCTATGACAACAAACATTTTATTTCAGAGACAATGTATATGACTGTTGTTGTTTGTTAAAATGAGTATTATTGTTTTTCTATTGTTCTAACCAGGACTGGCTGTTTGTATTGTTCTAACCAGGACTGGCTGTTTCTATTGTTCTAACCAGGACTGGCTGTGTCTATTGTTCTAACCAGGACTGGCTGTTTCTATTGTTCTAACCAGGACTGGCTGTTTCTATTGTTCTAACCAGGACTGGCTGTTTCTATTGTTCTAACCAGGACTGGCTGTTTCTATTGTTCTAACCAGGACTGGCTGTGTCTATTGTTCTAACCAGGACTGGCTGTTTCTATTGTTCTAACCAGGACTGGCTGTTTCTATTGTTCTAACCAGGACTGGCTGTTTCTATTGTTCTAACCAGGACTGGCTGTTTCTATTGTTCTAACCAGGACTGGTTGTTTCTATTGTTCTAACCAGGACTGGCTGTGTCTATTGTTCTAACCAGGACTGGCTGTGTCTATTGTTCTAACCAGGACTGGTTGTGTCTATTGTTCTAACCAGGACTGGCTGTGTCTATTGTTCTAACCAGGACTGGCTGTTTCTATTGTTCTAACCAGGACTGGCTGTTTCTATTGTTCTAACCAGGACTGGCTGTGTCTATTGTTCTAACCAGGACTGGCTGTGTCTATTGTTCTAACCAGGACTGGCTGTGTCTATTGTTCTAACCAGGACTGGCTGTTTCTATTGTTCTAACCAGGACTGGCTGTTTGTATTGTTCTAACCAGGACTGGCTGTTTCTATTGTTCTAACCAAGACTGGCTGTTTCTATTGTTCTAACCAGGACTGGCTGTGTCTATTGTTCTAACCAGGACTGGCTGTGTCTATTGCTCTAACCAGGACTGGCTGTTTCTATTGTTCTAACCAGGACTGGCTGTGTCTATTGTTCTAACCAGGACTGGCTGTTTCTATTGTTCTAACCAGGACTGGCTGTGTCTATTGTTATAACCAGGACTGGCTGTGTCTATTGTTCTAACCAGGACTGGCTGTGTCTATTGTTCTAACCAGGACTGGCTGTGTCTATTGTTCTAACCAGGACTGGCTGTTTCTATTGTTCTAACCAGGACTGGCTGTGTCTATTGTTCTAACCAGGACTGGCTGTGTCTATTGTTCTAACCAGGACTGGCTGTTTCTATTGTTCTAACCAGGACTGGCTGTGTCTATTGTTCTAACCAGGACTGGCTGTGTCTATTGTTCTAACCAGGACTGGCTGTTTCTATTGTTCTAACCAGGACTGGCTGTGTCTATTGTTCTAACCAGGACTGGCTGTTTCTATTGTTCTAACCAGGACTGGCTGTGTCTATTGTTATAACCAGGACTGGCTTTTTCTATTGTTCTTACCAGGACTGGCTGTGTCTATTGTTCTAACCAGGACTGGCTGTGTCTATTGTTCTAACCAGGACTGGCTGTTTCTATTGTTCTAACCAGGACTGGCTGTTTTTCTTGTTCTAACCAGGACTGGCTGTGTCTATTGTTCTAACCAGGACTGGCTGTGTCTATTGTTCTAACCAGGACTGGCTGTGTCTATTGTTCTAACCAGGACTGGCTGTGTCTATTGTTCTAACCAGGACTGGCTGTGTCTATTGTTCTAACCAGGACTAGCTGTTTGTATTGTTCTAACCAGGACTGGCTGTTTCTATTGTTCTAACCAGAACTGGCTGTTTGTATTGTTCTAACCAGAACTGGCTGTTTCTGTTGTTTTAAACAGGACTGGCTGTTTCTATTGTTCTAACCAGAACTGGCTGTTTGTATTGTTCTAACCAGAACTGGCTGTTTCTATTGTTCTAACCAGGACTGGCTGTTTCTATTGTTCTAACCAGGACTGGCTGTTTCTATTGTTCTAACCAAGACTGGCTGTTTCTATTGTTCTAACCAGGACTGGCTGTTTCTATTGTTCTAACCAGGACTGGTTGTTTCTATTGTTCTAACCAGGACTGGCTGTGTCTATTGTTCTAACCAGGACTGGCTGTGTCTATTGTTCTAACCAAGACTGGCTGTTTCTATTGTTCTAACCAGGACTGGCTATTTCTGTTGTTCTAACCAAGACTGGCTGTTTGTATTGTTCTAACCAGGACTGGCTGTTTCTATTGTTCTAACCAGGACTGGCTATTTCTGTTGTTCTAACCAGGACTGGCTGTGTCTATTGTTCTAACCAAGACTGGCTGTTTGTATTGTTCTAACCAGGACTGGCTGTTTCTATTGTTCTAACCAAGACTGGCTGTTTCTATTGTTCTAACCAGGACTGGCTGTTTCTATTGTTCTAACCAGGACTGGCTGTTTCTATTGTTCTAACCAGGACTGGCTGTGTCTATTGTTCTTACCAGGACTGGCTGTTTCAATTGTTTTAACCAGGACTTGCTGTTTGTATTGTTCTAACCAGGACTGGCTGTTTCTGTTGTTTTAAACAGGACTGGCTATTTCTGTTGTTCTAACCAGGACTGGCTGTTTGTATTGTTCTAACCAGGACTGGCTATTTCTGTTGTTTTAAACAGGACTGGCTGTTTCTATTGTTCTAACCAGGACTGGCTGTGTCTATTGTTCTAACCAGGACTGGCTGTGTCTATTGTTCTAACCAGGACTGGCTGTTTGTATTGTTCTAACCAGGACTGGCTGTTTGTATTGTTCTAACCAGGACTGGCTGTTTGTATTGTTCTAACCAGGACTGGCTGTTTCTATTGTTCTAACCAGGACTGGCTGTTTCTATTGTTCTAACCAGGACTGGCTGTTTGTATTGTTCTAACCAGGACTGGCTGTTTGTATTGTTCTAACCAGGACTGGCTGTTTGTATTGTTCTAACCAGGACTGGCTGTTTCTATTGTTCTAACCAGGATCGGCTGTTTCTATTGTTCTAACCAGGACTGGCTGTTTGTATTGTTCTAACCAGGACTGGCTGTTTGTATTGTTCTAACCAGGACTGGCTGTTTGTATTGTTCTAACCAGGACTGGCTGTTTGTATTGTTCTAACCAGGACTGGCTGTGTCTATTGTTCTAACCAGGACTGGCTGTTTCTATTGTTCTAACCAGGACTGGCTGTTTGTATTGTTCTAACCAGGACTGTCTGTTTCTATTGTTCTAACCAGGACTGGCTATTTCTATTGTTCTAACCAGGACTGGCTGTTTGTATTGTTCTAACCAGGACTGGCTGTTTCTATTGTTCTAACCAGGACTGGCTGTGTCTATTGTTCTAACCAGGACTGGCTGTGTCTATTGTTCTAACCAAGACTGGCTGTTTCTATTGTTCTAACCAGGACTGGCTGTGTCTATTGTTCTAACCAGGACTGGCTGTTTCTATTGTTCTAACCAAGACTGGCTGTTTCTATTGTTCTAACCAGGACTGGCTGTGTCTATTGTTCTAACCAGGACTGGCTGTGTCTATTGTTCTAACCAAGACTGGCTGTTTCTATTGTTCTAACCAGGACTGGCTGTTTCTATTGTTCTAACCAGGACTGGCTGTTTCTATTGTTCTAACCAGGACTGGCTGTTTCTATTGTTCTAACCAGGACTGGCTGTTTCTATTGTTCTAACCAGGACTGGCTGTTTCTATTGTTCTAACCAGGACTGGCTGTTTGTATTGTTCTAACCAGGACTGGCTGTTTCTATTGTTCTAACCAGGACTGGCTGTGTCTATTGTTCTAACCAGGACTGGCTGTTTCTATTGTTCTAACCAGGACTGGCTGTTTCTATTGTTCTAACCAGGACTGGCTGTGTCTATTGTTCTAACCAGGACTGGCTGTTTCTATTGTTCTAACCAGGACTGGCTGTGTCTATTGTTCTAACCAGGACTGGCTGTGTCTATTGTTCTAACCAGGACTGGCTATTTCTGTTGTTCTAACCAGGACTGGCTGTTTCTATTGTTCTAACCAGGACTGGCTGTTTGTATTGTTCTAACCAGGACTGGCTGTTTGTATTGTTCTAACCAGGACTGGCTGTTTGTATTGTTCTAACCAGGACCGGCTGTTTGTATTGTTCTAACCAGGACTGGCTGTTTGTATTGTTCTAACCAGGACTGGCTGTTTGTATTGTTCTAACCAGGACTGGCTGTGTCTATTGTTCTAACCAGGACTGGCTGTTTGTATTGTTCTAACCAGGACTGGCTGTTTGTATTGTTCTAACCAGGACTGGCTGTGTCTATTGTTCTAACCAGGACTGGCTGTTTGTATTGTTCTAACCAGGACCGGCTGTTTCTATTGTTCTAACCAGGACTGGCTGTTTGTATTGTTCTAACCAGGACTGGCTGTTTGTATTGTTCTAACCAGGACTGGCTGTTTGTATTGTTCTAACCAGGACTGGCTGTGTCTATTGTTCTAACCAGGACTGGCTGTTTGTATTGTTCTAACCAGGACTGGCTGTTTGTATTGTTCTAACCAGGACTGGCTGTTTGTATTGTTCTAACCAGGACTGGCTGTTTGTATTGTTCTAACCAGGACTGGCTGTTTCTATTGTTCTAACCAGGACTGGCTGTTTGTATTGTTCTAACCAGGACTGGCTGTTTGTATTGTTCTAACCAGGACTGGCTGTTTGTATTGTTCTAACCAGGACTGGCTGTTTCTATTGTTCTAACCAGGACTGGCTGTTTGTATTGTTCTAACCAGGACTGGCTGTTTCTATTGTTCTAACCAGGACTGGCTGTGTCTATTGTTCTAACCAGGACTGGCTGTGTCTATTGTTCTAACCAGGACTGGCTGTTTGTATTGTTCTAACCAGGACTGGCTGTTTGTATTGTTCTAACCAGGACTGGCTGTTTGTATTGTTCTAACCAGGACTGGCTGTTTGTATTGTTCTAACCAGGACTGGCTGTTTGTATTGTTCTAACCAGGACTGGCTGTTTGTATTGTTCTAACCAGGACTGGCTGTTTGTATTGTTCTAACCAGGACTGGCTGTTTGTATTGTTCTAACCAGGACTGGCTGTTTCTATTGTTCTTACCTGGACTGGCTGTTTGTATTGTTCTTACCTGGACTGGCTGTTTGTATTGTTCTAACCAGGACTGGCTGTTTGTATTGTTCTAACCAGGACTGGCTGTTTGTATTGTTCTAACCAGGACTGGCTGTTTCTATTGTTCTTACCTGGACTGGCTGTTTGTATTGTTCTAACCAGGACTGGCTGTTTGTATTGTTCTTACCTGGACTGGCTGTTTGTATTGTTCTTACCTGGACTGGCTGTTTGTATTGTTCTTACCTGGACTGGCTGTTTGTATTGTTCTTACCTGGACTGGCTGTTTGTATTGTTCTTACCTGGACTGGCTGTTTGTATTGTTCTAACCAGGACTGGCTGTTTGTATTGTTCTTACCTGGACTGGCTGTTTGTATTGTTCTAACCAGGACTGGCTGTTTGTATTGTTCTTACCTGGACTGGCTGTTTGTATTGTTCTAACCAGGACTGGCTGTTTGTATTGTTCTAACCAGGACTGGCTGTGTCTATTGTTCTAACCAGGACTGGCTGTTTGTATTGTTCTAACCAGGACTGGCTGTTTGTATTGTTCTAACCAGGACTGGCTGTTTCTATTGTTCTAACCATGACTGGCTGTTTCTATTGTTCTAACCAGGACTGGCTGTTTCTATTGTTCTAACCAGGACTGGCTGTTTCTATTGTTCTAACCAAGACTGGCTGTTTCTATTGTTCTAACCAGGACTGGCTGTTTCTATTGTTCTAACCAGGACTGGCTGTTTGTATTGTTCTAACCAGGACTGGCTGTTTGTATTGTTCTAACCAGGACTGGCTGTGTCTATTGTTCTAACCAGGACTGGCTGTTTCTATTGTTCTAACCAGGACTGGCTGTTTCTATTGTTCTAACCAGGACTGGCTGTTTGTATTGTTCTAACCAGGACTGGCTGTTTCTATTGTTCTAACCAAGACTGGCTGTTTCTCTTGTTCTAACCAGGACTGGCTGTTTGTATTGTTCTAACCAGGACTGGCTGTTTGTATTGTTCTAACCAGGACTGGCTGTGTCTATTGTTCTAACCAGGACTGGCTGTGTCTATTGTTCTAACCAAGACTGGCTGTTTGTATTGTTCTAACCAGGACTGGCTGTTTGTATTGTTCTAACCAGGACTGGCTGTTTCTATTGTTCTAACCAGGACTGGCTGTTTCTATTGTTCTAACCAGGACTGGCTGTTTGTATTGTTCTAACCAGGACTGGCTGTTTCTATTGTTCTAACCAGGACTGGCTGTTTCTATTGTTCTAACCAGGACTGGCTGTTTCTATTGTTCTAACCAGGACTGGCTGTTTCTATTGTTCTAACCAGGACTGGCTGTTTCTATTGTTCTAACCAGGACTGGCTGTTTCTATTGTTCTAACCAGGACTGGCTGTTTCTGTTGTTCTAACCAGGACTGGCTGTTTCTATTGTTCTAACCAGGACTGGCTGTTTGTATTGTTCTAACCAGGACTGGCTGTTTGTATTGTTCTAACCAGGACTGGCTGTTTGTATTGTTCTTACCTGGACTGGCTGTTTGTAGGGAAACTTTCATGATTTTTTATGGCACCATTTTATATTGGGGCTCATCCATGGGCATTTAAATGACTTTTGTTAAGGTTGTGTACCTGGTGTGGGTGTATAAAATGACTTTTGTAATGGTACTTACCTTGCGTGGGTGTATAAATGATTTTTTTAAGTGGTACATACCTGGCGTGGGTGTATAAATGACTTGTTAATGGTACCTACCTGGCGTGGTTGTACGAATGACTTGTTAGTGGTACTTACCTGGCGTGGATGTATAAATGACTTGTTAGTGGTACTTACCGGGCGCGGGTATATAAATGACTTGTAAGTGGTACTTACCGGGCGCGGGTATATAAATGACTTGTAATGGTACTTACCTTGCGTGGGTGTATAAATGACTTTTGTAAGTGGTACATACCTGGCGTGGGTGTATAAATGACTTGTTAATGGTACCTACCTGGCGTGGGTGTATAAATGACTTGTTAATGGTACTTACCTGGCGTGGTTGTACGAATGACTTGTTAGTGGTACTTACCTGGCATGGATGTATAAATGACTTGTTAGTGGTACTTACCGAGCGCTGGTATATAAATGACTTGTAAGTGGTACTTACCGGGCGCGGGTATATAAATGACTTGTTAGTGGTACTTACCTGGCACGGGTATATAAATGACTTGTTAGTGGTACTTACCTGGCGTGGGTGTACAAATGACTTTTGATTAAGTTACTTACCTGGCGTGGGTGTATAAATGACTTGTTAGTGGTACTTACCTGGCGTGGGTATATAAATGACTTGTTAGTGGTACTTACCTGGCGTGGGTATATAAATGACTTGTCAGTGGTACTTACCTGGCGTGGGTGTATAAATGACTTGTTAGTGGTACTTACCTGGCGTGGGTATATAAATGACTTGTTAGTGGTACTTACCTGGCGTGGGTGTATAAATGACTTGTTAGTGGTACTTACCTGGCGTGGGTATATAAATGACTTGTCAGTGGTATTTACCTGGCGTGGGTATATAAATGACTTGTCAGTGGTACTTACCTGGCGTGGGTATATAAATGACTTGTCAGTGGTACTTACCTGGCGTGGGTATATAAATGACTTGTTAGTGGTACTTACCTGGCGTGGGTATATAAATGACTTGTTAGTGGTACTTACCTGGCGTGGGTATATAAATGACTTGTCAGTGGTACTTACCTGGCGTGGGTATATAAATGACTTGTCAGTGGTACTTACCTGGCGTGGGTATATAAATGACTTGTTAGTGGTACTTACCTGGCGTGGGTATATAAATGATGTTTGTTAGTGGTACTTACCTGGCGTGGGTATATAAATGATGTTTGTTAGTGGTACTTACCTGGCGTGGGTATATAAATGACTTGTTAGTGGTACTTACCTGGCGTGGGTATATAAATGACTTGTTAGTGGTACTTACCTGGCGTGGATGTATAAATGACTTGTTAGTGGTACTTACCTGGCGTGGGTATATAAATGACTTGTTAGTGGTACTTACCTGGCGTGGGTATATAAATGACTTGTTAGTGGTACTTACCTGGCGTGAGTATATAAATGACTTGTTAGTGGTACTTACCTGGCGTGGGTATATAAATGAATTGTTAGTGGTACTTACCTGGCGTGGGTGTATAATGACTTGTAAGTGGTACTTACCTGGCGTGGGTATATAAATGACTTGTTAGTGGTATTTACCTGGCGTCGGTGTATAAATGACTTGTTAGTGGTACTTACCTGGCGTGGGTATATAAATGACTTGTTAGTGGTACTTACCTGGCGTGGGTATATAAATGACTTGTTAGTGGTACTTACCTGGCGTGGATGTATAAATGACTTGTTAGTGGTACTTACCTGGCGTGGGTATATAAATGACTTGTTAGTGGTACTTACCTGGCGTGGGTATATAAATGACTTGTTAGTGGTACTTACCTGGCGTGAGTATATAAATGACTTGTTAGTGGTACTTACCTGGCGTGGGTATATAAATGAATTGTTAGTGGTACTTACCTGGCGTGGGTATATAAATGACTTGTTAGTGGTACTTACCTGGCGTGGGTGTATAAATGACTTGTTAGTGGTACTTACCTGGCGTGGGTATATAAATGACTTGTTAGTGGTACTTACCTGGCGTGGGTATATAAATGACTTGTTAGTGGTACTTACCTGGCGTGGGTGTATAAATGACTTGTTAGTGGTACTTACCTGGCGTGGGTGTATAAATGACTTGTTAGTGGTACTTACCTGGCGTGGGTATATAAATGACTTGTTAGTGGTACTTACCTGGCGTGGGTGTATAAATGACTTGTTAGTGGTACTTACCTGGCGTGGGTATATAAATGACTTGTTAGTGGTACTTACCTGGCGTGGGTATATACATGACTTGTTAGTGGTACTTACCTGGCGTGGGTATATAAATGACTTGTTAGTGGTACTTACCTGGCATGGGTATATAAATGACTTGTTAGTGGTACTTACCTGGCGTGGGTATATAAATGACTTGTTAGTGGTACTTACCTGGCATGGGTGTATAAATGACTTGTTAGTGGTACTTACCTGGCGTGGGTATATAAATGACTTGTTAGTGGTACTTACCTGGCGTGGGTATATAAATGACTTGTTAGTGGTACTTACCTGGCGTGGGTATATAAATGACTTGTTAGTGTTACTTACCTGGCGTGGGTATATAAATGATGTTTGTTAGTGGTACTTACCTGGCGTGGGTGTATAAATGACTTGTTAGTGGTACTTACCTGGCGTGGGTATATAAATGACTTGTTAGTGGTACTTACCTGGCGTGGATGTATAAATGACTTGTGTTTAGGTTACTTACCTGGCGTGGGTGTATAAATGACTTGTTAGTGGTACTTACCTGGCGTGGGTATATAAATGACTTGTTAGTGGTACTTACCTGGCGTGGGTATATAAATGACTTGTTAGTGGTACTTACCTGGCCTGGATGTTTCTAGGACAGCGGCCATTACTGATGGCTCTCCGCTGTCTTTGAGGACCTGGGAGTATCTTTTGTATGGTGGAACACAGTCAACATCTTTGCCTTCGTCCTACAACAATGGGATATTATATCTATAGTACTGAATGTCTGATTTATATTAGGAGGTGGTGTTTATTAGTTTGGTATCAGTGAGTGACAGTGTACAGTGATAATTTGTTATAATGGGTTTTATTTATTTTCGTTTGACATCCTCATAGCCACTATGGTCATTTAAGGATGTGCAAGGTTTTTTGTGAAGGAACTGTGGCCAGGAGTTTAGTGACTGCCCAACTTATGCCTCAAACCCCCAACAATGGTAGAGGGCAAGTGATAGCAGAATGTCAGACACCTTAACCATTTGGCCACTGTGACCCAGTGGTGGAGGGCTAGTGGTAGCAGAATGTCAGACACCTAAACCATTTGGCCACTGTGACCCAGTGGTGGAGGGCTAGTGGTAGCAGAGTGTCAGACACCTAAACCACTTGGCCACCATGACCCAGTGCAAGGGTTAGTGATAGCAAAATGTCAGACACCTTAACCACTTGGCCACCGTGACCCAGTGGTGGAGGGCTAGTGGTAGCAGAGTGTCAGACACCTTATCTGCTTGGCCACCATGACCCAAAGGTGGAGGGCTAGTGGTAGCAGAATGTCAGATGCCTTAATCACATGGCCACCGTGACCTAGTGGTGGAGGGCTAGTGGTAACAGAATGTCAGACACCCTTTTCCACTTGGACACTTTGTTAACCCCCAATGATATTTACCAATGTCAAAGTAAACTAACCGTAATACACTACCCCCCATAGACTTTGACCCATGTCAAAGTGAACTAAATACACTACCCCATAGCCTTTCAGTGATGTCACAGTGATCTTAATACACAACCCCCATAGACTTTGACCCATGTCAAAATGAACTTAATACATAAACCCAAAGATTTGACATCAGTCAAAGTAAACATATTACACTACCCCCAATAAACTTTGGCCGATGCACAATGTAATCTTTCAATAATGTCACAAACAAACAAGACACTACAATAATCTGTATTTACATGATGTATGTATGGTACACAGGGAAGGATTGTGTGGTAGGTTCTTTTAGGGAAAACAGAGTTGGTGGGAATAAAAGTTAGTCAAATAGAAATGGTATATTAATCAGACGTAATGCATACTTACCATGTATAACCTTCTACTTACTTATAGATACAACGAGTATTGAACGAGACATTTATGTGTCACTCTGTCTTACTTCATAAACGACTCCTTTACTGTACTTCATGTTTTCAAGGGTACTTTACTTGTTTTAAGAAAAACTTGATCAACATTGGAATGAATTTTGAGGAAAACTATCCAAAACACAAAAGAGACACACCATTAAAAGTATGACTGAAGTCATTTTATCAACCTGTGTGAGCAGCAGGACCATGGAATTGTGTTATCACTATTATTTCTAAATACAAGAGGCCCAACAGGCCTAAACGGTCATCTGACTATATATTATTTTAGTTGCATGGTTATGATATTGCCATATTTGATCCCTGTGACCTCAAGCTCATTAATCTGAACAAACTTGGGAGCCCTTCATTTAAGCATGCTACAGGCCAAATATCAGTTCCCTGGGCCTTTCGGTTATTGAGAAGAAGTTGCTTGAAATATTTCAAACACATTGGACCCCCACCCCCCCTGTGACCTTAGTTACATCTGTGACCTTAGTTACATGTATTCATTTCAACAAACTTTGTAGCCCTTCATCCCAGCATGCTACATGTATAATATTAGCACTCTGGGCCATTCAGTTATTGAGAAGAAGTTGTTTAAAGCAAAAGTTTATGCACGGCAGACGACAATGGACAAAATACGATGGCTATAGGTCATCCTGACCCTTTGAAGGCAGTAAGGCCTTGGCTTGCAGTAGATTTTACATTTAATTTATTATTTTATTTTCTATACCAGTAGATCTTACATATTAATTATTTTATTCTCTATACCAGAAGATTTGTGTGTCTAAGGGTCTGAAGGCAAACAGAGGCAATCTGATTAAAATACTATCATGTGAAGGATCTGACAGCGACCAGTAGAAGGTCATGTGCAGATGACCTTTGCATTCACCAATCAAATCGCTGCTTACGAGATTCTGAAAGTGAAAAGCTTATTTTGTTTTGTTTCTACACTTGTCGCTAAACCAGAGTAAAGCGAAAAAACCCAAAAGACCGTATACAAAAATGGCGACACCCAGTTCAGTGATCTCTACGCCAACGCGTGTGTTCTTTTTAGACAATATCTGTTTGATTTGTAGTTTTTTCGTTTGTCCGAAAAGAAATAACAATTGAAGGTAAAGAAATTATCACAAAATTTTCCAATCAAATTGTTATATAACACCCTGAATGGTTTCTCTTCTTCACTTCAATCTGCTGCCATTTTTGTTTGTCTACCAAACACCACTTACAAGGTGCATTTTGATTGGCTGTTCATTTCCTAGATATGGATATAATACAGGTTATCTGCACATGATCTTCTACTGGTCGCTGTCAGATCCTACACACAATAGTAATAGTGAGGATCTGAATTTTAATCAGATTGAAACAGAGGGAGTTACAAGTCCCAGTCCCGACACCCTGGAACGTTGCCATGGTAACTTACTTGGTAACTGTCTTTGTTGCTGGTTTATCCTGGGGAGCATGATTCAAGACAAAAGTGTGTTGCCAATCAAAAATACCACATATTTCTTACATTTAATTAAAACAAATCATATCCAATAATCTTCTTTTTTCTTTTTCTTTTTTAATTATATAATTAATATTATATTTTTACAATGAAATACACCAATGTGTATGATTTATATCTTACCTAATCTTTGAAAAGTTTTATAAACCATAAATTTGAAAATTATAGTCGAAACCTCATTACCTCAAACTTTTATGACTTAAAATGAAGTATTTTGTCAGTTCAGCCCAAACTTCATTCCAAAAATTCAAACTGGATCGTTAATTTGAATACTCATTTTGATAACTCCAAGTGTTCCAAATGAGTCCTGCTGACTTGGAGGTAATGAGGTGTGACTGTGTATTTTGTACATCTATCCTTGTCATGACTTAACCCAACAAATCAATTATAAATAAAACAAATTCTGAAAATATTTATTTCAAGTCCTAGATGATAGGTATAAAATAGAATTCTATGTTTTTTGACATGTAAAACATGTATCTAGCAGTAGTTGAGGAGTTAAAATGGATAACCTGTGTTCCTTTACATGTTTATTTTTACTAACCGTTCGTGCTTCCACTATTGAAAACGTGTTCCACCGTTTGATGGAGGGGCCACGTTTGGTCTGCGACTTGTAGTAATGTAGTTCCGTCTCCCGTCGTGTGATGTCTGCCTGGAGCAGAAGGTTGTTGGCTTCCTGTAATAGTAGCTGTCGCTTCATGGTCATGATCTCTTTGTTCCGCTCCAGTTGGCTCAGCCTGAGGTTACTCAGCTAGAACAAAAGGAGACCAATCAAGGGGTTTCCCTACCTTGGGATGATAGTTTTGTAATCCCACTAGAACGTCATCATTTATGTCCTCAAACCAACAACACTGAGTCCTGGCCATGAATGCTCCACACCCCAATTTATTTTGATCTTCTCAAATCACCCTGCTTTATTTTGACAAAAGAGGTCCATGGGCCTTAATGGTCACATGGGTTTTGATATCAGTACCCATAACTTTTGCTGTTGTGATTTAGGTTTCCTTGACCTTTGAACTTAATGATCTAGACTTTGACCTTTGAACTTAGTGATCTAGGCTTTGACTTTTGACTTCATGATACCCTGTCTTTTGGTCAGTTATTTTATTGTTAAAATGAAAATGTAATATAATGTCACAAAAAAAAATGTTTATTATTGAAAAACTACATAATTTGACCTTGACCTTTGACCTTCAGTTGACTCCTTGTTAAATTCTGACCAACTTTGCTTCATAATGTCATAACAAAATGTTCATCAGTGAAAAGCTACAACTTTTGACCTTCACCTTTGACCTGGTGACCTGAGACTTTTGGTCAGTTGATTCTTTGTTTAATTCCAACCAGCTTTGCTTCATAATATACATTGTTTAGTTCCGATCAGAGAAAGAATGAAGTGATATGTGTTTATACCTAACTGAGATGACTTATTGTCTATATATATAGCAAGTGACTTTGGCATTGATCTTGGAACTGTGACACACAAAAATGTCCAAGATATTTTCATATTTGACCTTGTATGAAGTTTGATTAAAATCTGTCAATGAATAAAGTTGCTATATGATTTTGTTGAATCGGGATGGGACAGGATAGACATGCCCACTGACTAAATCCTGATCTCAATGACAACAAATGCATGGCGCTAATATTGGTCTGTTGGGGGAAATCCCTGAACATCTCAGGAACATTGTTATTTAAAGATGACAAAACAGCCATAACACTATGCAGTAAATCACAAATCCAAATTCAGTATTCAACATTGATTCATCCCAAATGGTATCAGTGCACCAAATTTGACAATTGTATACATAAGAGACAGTTTATATGAGTATGCCATGGCAAAGTGATGCTTCATCTTACCCTACCTACCACAGTGGTAGCATTGATGGGAGAACCTGGGACGCAATTAATATTAATAATAATTTGAGGTTCTTGTACAGTGGACTCCACTTAATATCACCCCTGTTAATATCACATTCCTCTTTATATCATGTTTTTCCCAAGCACTATTTTTTTTCTCTATATAATCTATGTGATTTTATTTGGTTAATATCATGTATTTTGAGGTGAATTCCTCTTAATATCATGTTTTTTTTTAACCAATCACATAAAATATCCTGACAATGATGTCATTTCCATTGATTTCAGATACAACTTGTACAAAATGTTGCATAGAAAATAAAAAAATAACCTAAAAATGATTTTTAATTGAAATAATGTTACATTTATATTGAAACCTCTTCATATGTACATTGAATAGCTTACTTTTAGTTATAGAGATTGGAAATGCACTAGATTTAGTAGAAAAACATGTTTCTCTTAATGTCACATTCATGTTAATATCATGTTTTTGTCTGACAAATGTAATATGATATAAAGAGGAGTGACTGTATACCGCTTTATCACGATCGTAAAGGCCGTCTCAAAGTGGTTCACAAATTATTATCCCGTGGTTACAGAGCCTTAGCAACTAGCCAATATCGTTCTCAACTGCCTGGGGAGCATATAACCGGTGCTGCAATTTTGGCACTCACCGCTAGCATTCTACAATTTCTAGCACTGCCCAACAATATACTCATTTACAGCTGAGTAGACTGGAACAAGCAGACTAAAATATTTTGCTCAAGGAAACAACACAAGTGCTGTGGCCAAGACTTGAACTCGCGACCCTTCGCGAGCCCGGCATTCTACCACTAGACAACTGTGACTCTATAACATAGCATATACGTAGAATACAAATTAAACTTCAATATTGATTATCAAACCACAATGCCAGTACTTGGGAAAGTGGACATGTAAAACATCGAGGATGCCCTGATTATGCTGTCTTACCTGGACTTGTAGTTGCATAGCCTGTCCATATAACTTTTCAAAATTGCCCAGGGCGTCTGATGTGTAGAAACATTCCTCTGTAACAGAGACGGAAAACATAACCGATTGGGCTTGCCTGCATTAAAAGGTCTGAAGCAATTATTGAAAAGATGTTTGCAGTTATCAAAATATTTCATAATATAAAAGTTGTTAATCTTGTACATTGTACAAAATAAAATTATTTTAGAACAAATCGATGGAAATATTCTTAACAAGAGGCCCATAGGCCTTAACGATCTATATCATATTTTGATGGTGATTGTGAAGTTGATTAAAGGTATCTACATATAAAGCAGGTCACGGGTATTCATTTGAACACATGTGGTAACCCTTCATTCCATTGTAACACACAACCCAAGGTACCTACTTGGCAATATCTACCCAAAGCCTTTTGGTTATTGAGGGAATGTTTCTTGAAGATTTTAAGACATTTGACCCCTGTGACCCTGAAAGTAGGTCAAGGTCATTTATATCAGGCAACTTTGTAGTACTCAACCCCAGGCACCTACTGGCTAAATATCATAATCCTGTGCCTTTCAGTTAGTAAGAAGAAGATTGTTCAAGTTTTTTTTTACATATTTGACCTCTATGAACTTGAAAGTAGGTCAAGGTTATTTTATATAAGGAGACTTTGTAGCACTCCATCCCAGGTACCTACTAACCAAATATCAATACTTTGGGCTCTTCAGTTAGTGAGAAGAAGATTAACATTCTTATATATTTGCCCCTATGACCTTGAAAGTATGTCAAATACATTCATATGAGAAAGCTTTGTAGCATTCTATTCCAGGTACCTACTAGCCAAATATCAGCACCAAGGGCCTTTCGGGAATTGAGAAAAAGATTGTTACAGGAAAAGTTTACAGACGAACAGTTGATGATGACGGACGAAGCACAATGTCTAAAGGTCATCCTGACCCTTTAATTTGGTTCAGATGCCTAACAAGAGGCCCAGGGGCCTCAACGGTCATCTGACTATAAAGATCTATATCATTTGTGTTTGTTTTTGCCAAGTTGTTCAAAGATATCTACATACATGTTTATAACCCCTGTGACCTTGAAAGTATAAGTGAAGGTCTATATGAGGAATCTTTGCACCAATCTGTCCCAGGTACCCATTGGCCAAATATCAGCACCTAGGGCCTTTTGGTAAGCGAGAAGACGTTTGTTAAAAGATTTTTACATGTTTTACCCTTGCGACCTTGAAAGTAGGTCAAGGTCATTCATACAAGGAAACTTTGTAGCACTCCATTAGAGGTACCTACTGGCTAAATATCAACACCCAGGGCCTTTAAGTTGTTGAGGAGAAGATTGTTAAAGGTATTTTTACATGTTTGACCCCTATGACCTTGAAAGTAGGTTGAGGTCCATTGTATGAGGAAAGTTTGTAGCACTCTATCCCAGGTACCTACTAGCCAAATACCATATTACTCTGGGGGATTTGGTTAGCGAGAAGAAGATTGTTAAAAGATTTTACATATTTGACCTCTGTGACCTTGAAAGTGGGTCAAGATCATTCATATGAGGAAACTTGATAGCACACTATGCCAGGTACCTACCAGCCAAATATCAGCACCCAGGGCCTTTTGGTTATTGAGAAGAAGATTGTTAAAGATTTTTACATATTTGACCCCTGTGACCTTGAAAGTGGGTCAAGATCATTCATATGAGGAAACTTGATAGCACACTATGCCAAGTACCTACCAGCCAAATATCAGCACCCAGGGCCTTTTGGTTATTGAGAAGAAGATTGTTAAAGATTTTTACATATTTGACCCCTGTGACCTTGAAAGTAGGTCAAGGTCATTCATATGCGGAAACTTTGTAGCACTCCATGCCAGGTACCTACTGGCCAAATATCAGGACCCTGGGGCTTATGGAACTTGAGAAGAAGATTCTTAAAACTTTTTACCCATTATAGCCCCAGTGAACCTTTGACCCCGTCCAGCGCTTAAAGTTGAACTTTGACCTAAACACAATATAGCAGAAAAAGATTTGCATTGCCAGTCTACATATAATATATGCAAGTATCATCGGTCTAGATCATTCAGTTCATTAGATAATGTTGTGTAGATATTTTAACATATTTGACCCATGTGACCTTGAAAGTAGGTCAAGGTCATTTATATGAGAAAACTTTAGAGTACTCCATCCCTGGTACCTACTGGCCAAATATCAGAACCCTGGGCCTTATGGAACTTGAGAAGAAGATTCTTAAAGCTTTTTACCTATTATAACCCATGTTAACCTTTGACCCCGTCCAGCACTCAAAGTTGACCTTTGACCTAAACACAATATATTAGAAAAAGATTCGCATTGCTGGTCTACATATCATACAAAAATATCATTGTTCTAGATCATTTAGTTCTTTAGATAATGTTGTGTAGATTTTTTAACATATTTGACCCCTGTGACCTTGAAAGTAGGTCAAGGTCATTTATATGAGGAAACTTTAGAACACTCTATCCCAGGTTCCTACTGGCCAAATATCAGAACCCTGGGCCTTATGGAACTTGAGAAGAAGATTCTTAAAGCTTTTTACCTATTATAACCCATGTTAACCTTTGACCCCGTCCAGCACTCAAAGTTGACCTTTGACCTAAACAGAATATATTAGAAAAAGATTCGCATTGCTGGTCTACATATCATACAAAAATATCATTGCTTTAGATCATTTAGTTCTTTAGATAATGTTGTGTAGATTTTTTAACATATTTGACCCCTGTGACCTTGAAAGTAGGTCAAGGTCATTTATATGAGGAAACTTTAGAACACTCTATCCCAGGTACCTACTGGCCAAATATGATCACCCATGGCCTATTGGTTAGTGAGGAAAAGATTGTCAAACGCTTTTTTACATATTTGACCCCTGTGACCTTGAAAGTTAGTCAAGGTCATCGATATGAGGAAACTTTGTAGCACTCTATCCCAGGTGCCTACTGGCCAAATATCATTACCCTAGACCTTTTGGTTACTGAGAAGAAGATTGTTAAAGGTTTTTACATATTTGACCCCTGTGACCTTGAAAACAGGTCAAGGTCATTGAAATGAGGAAACTTTGTAGCACTCAATCCCAGGTGCCTACTGGCCAAATATCAGCACCTAGAGCCTTTTGGTTACTAAGAAGAAGATTGTTAAAGGAAAAGTTTACGGACGGCGGACGGCGGACGGCGGACGGCGCACGGCGCACGACGACGGACGAAGCATGATGGCAATAGGTCATCTTGACCCTTCGGGTCAGATGACCTAAAAATACAATGATTGATTAATTAATAAACAATTACCTTGACCCTGTATTTGGTTATACTAAGTAGTCTGACCTTGACCTTAGTTATACTAAATAAAGGGCTATGACCTTGAACTTTAGTTATGGTAGGTGTTGGACAGTGTATGAGGTATTGCTATAACTTGTTATATTACACCAGTTTAGTGTAACTTTAATTCCTTATTGTAAGAGCTGGTCTGTGACCTTAACCCCTTAACTTGACCTGATAGTGAGTTGGTCTGTGACCTTGACCTTACTGATTTCATCAGTGACCTTGACCTTACCTGATTGTGAGGCCTGCATGAGTACGCCCTTCATCTGTTCCAGCAGCTGTACCAGTCTGGAGTTGACATTCTCCTGTCCTTCAATACTCTGCCACTTACAGATCTAGATTAACAACACCAATATTTTAGCGGTAAATCAAAATGTTATTTGAGTGAACAATGACTAAACCGACAAATGTATCTGTATATTACCCCTGTTAGCCTTTAGTCTTGGTTTTATTACTTGATCATTAGAATTTTTGTGTGGATACATCTATATTTTATCTATATTTATGACTGCAGCCTCAGTAATACTTTACATATTTTGATGATCTGTTGATGCTGTTTCATCATTGATACTAAGTTTAAACAATGTTAATTGTAGCGAATAAATCTCCTTGCATTTAAATACAAATATCAGTTTCTCTTTAAGAGGAAGTATGTTGAACAGTTGTTATGGTACCTACCGCTGCACTCTCCATAGACAGGGCCAGATTCTCGCCAAAGTCCTTGAGTTCACCTATCTTAGCCTCTAGCTGCTGAACCTGTGTGGCTAGTCCGAGGGGCGGAGCTATAGGCTGCTCACCTGTAATGCATTTCTGCTTATAGCTTTCTGTTAGGAGACAAGTTAGTACAGGAGTATATTAGTACTTGGTTTAACATGGAAAGCCTACAGACACAGGGTACAGACACACAGGGTACAGACATACAGACAGGGTACATACATACAGACAGGGTATAGACATACAGACAGGGTATAGACATACAGACAGGGTGCAGGCAGGGTACAGACAGGGTACAGGCAGATAGACAGGGTACAGACATACAGACAGGGTACAGACGGGGTACAGACAGGGTACAGACAGGGTACAGGCAGATACAGACAGGGTACAGACAAGGTACAGACATACAGACAGGGTACAGATAGGGTACAGACAAGGTACAGACAGGGTACAGACAAGGTACAGACATACAGACAGGGTACAGAAATACAGACAGGATACAGGCAGATACAGACAGGGTACAGACAAAGTACAGACATACAGACAGGGCACAGACACCACAGGTAACATGACACTGCAGGAAACATGACACTGCAGGGAACATGACACCACAGGTAACATGATACACAGGTAACATGACACCAAAGGGAACATGACACCAAAGGGAACATGACACTGTAGGGAACATGATACACAGGTAACATGACACCACAGGGAACATGACACTGCAGGGAACATGACAATGAAGGGAACATGACACTGCAGGGAACATGACACTGCAGGGAACATGACACTGCAGGGAACATGACACTGCAGGGAACATGACACTGCAGGGAACATGACACTGCAGGGAACATGACACTGCAGGGAACATGACACTGTATGTAACATGACACTGCAGGGAACATGACACTGCAGGGAACATGACACTGCAGGGAACACGACACCACAGGGAACATGACACTGCAGGAAACATGACACCACAGGGAACATGACACTGCAGGGAACATGACACTGCAGGGAACATGACACTGTAGGTAACATGACACTGTAGGTAACATGACACTGCAGGGAACATGACACTGCAGGGAACATGACACTGCAGGGAACATGACACTGTAGGTAACATGACACTGCAGGGAACATGACACTGCAGGGAACATGACACTGCAGGGAACATGACACTGCAGGGAACATGACACTGCAGGGAACATGACACTGCAGGGAACATGACACTGTATGGAACATGACACTGCAGGGAACATGACACTGCAGGGAACATGACACTGCAGGGAACATGACACTGTAGGTAACATGACACTGTAGGTAACATGACACTGTATGGAACATGACACTGCAGGGAACATGACACTGCAGGGAACATGACACTGCAGGGAACATGACACTGCAGGGAACATGACACTGTAGGTAACATGACACTGTAGGTAACATGACACTGCAGGGAACATGAAACCACAGGGAACATGACACTGCAGGGAACATGACACCACAGGGAACATGACACCACAGGGAACATGACAATGAAGGGAACATGACAATGAAGGGAACATGACACCATAGGGAACATGACACTGCAGGGAACATGACACCACAGGGAACATGACACTGCAGGGAACATGACACCACAGACACTGCAGGGAACATGACACTGCAGGGAACATGACAATGAAGGGAACATGACACAGCAGGGAACATGAAACCACAGGGAAAATGACACAGCAGGAAACAAGACACCACAGGGAACATGACACCACAGGGAACATGACACTGCAGGGAACATGACACTACAGGGAACATGACACCACAGGGAACATGACATGGCAGGGAACATGACACCACAGGGAACATGACACCACAGGTAACACGACACCACAGGGAACATGACACCACAGGGAACATGATACCGCAGGGAACATGAAACCACAGGGAACATGAAACCACAGGGAACATGACACTGCAGAGAACATGACACTGCAGGGAACATGACACAGCAGGGAATATGACACCACAGGGAACATGACACTGCAGGGAACATGCAATACATGACGACACAGGGTACTTACATTGGATAGTGTTAGAGCAGGGAAGTACTGAAATCACATTATAGAAGTATCAAGTTATATAAAGTTAGAACTGATCCATTTTCCATACGTTAGGTCCCCACCAACCAACCAACCAAGCAATAGTAAAAAAAAATACAAAATTACAAGAGGCCCATGGCCTGTATTGCTCACCTGGATATCAGCAAATGTGACATGTATGACAAATGAGTCATGTGTAAGTTAAATAACACTCACTTTTCCGTGTGGATCTGACACCAAAGTACATAGCAATGTAGTTAATGAACACTTAGCTTTCTGATTCAAATAGCATTCAGAGGAAAATTATCCCGATTAAATACAAGAGGCCCAACGGGCCTTAACGGTCATCTGACTACCAATTGTAAAATCACTATGAAAATACGTGTAGTCATTAAATCAAGTTATAATATGCCTGTATAGATTGCCAAGTTCAAGATAGTGGCCTTCTTGGATTTCTGATGGGCTTGAAAAATAACAACACTTTGTTGGGACCATCTCAGGATATCATTTCTGGCAAGTTTCAGCTCAATTCCACTGGTAGAATTTGAGAAGTTTAGAATGTGTTTTCAAAATGGCCGCTGTGGAGGCCATCTTGGATTTTTGACTACACGAAAAATAACAACAGTTTCGTTTTGGCCCCAGTAACCTTGAATGAAAGTCAAGGTCATTTCTTTGAACAAACTTGGTAGCCCTTTATCCCAGCATGCCACAGGCCCAATATTAGATCTCTGGGCCTTTTGGTTATTCAGAAGAAGTTGTTTAAAGATTATGACCGTTTTGGTCCCTGTGACCTTGAATGAATGTCAAGATCATTTCTTTGAACAAACTTGGTAGCCCTTTATCCCAGCATGCCACAGGCCCAATATCAGGTCTCTGGGCCTTTTGGTTATTCAGAAGAAGTTGTTTAAAGATTATGACCGTTTTGGCCCCAGTGACCTTGAATGAAAGTCAAGGTCATTTCTTTGAACAAACTTGGTAGCCCTTTATCCCAGCATGCCACAGGCCCAATATTAGGTATCTGGGCCTTTTGGTTATTCAGAAAAAATGTTTAAAGATTATGACCGTTTTGGCCCCAGTGACCTTGAATGAAAGTCAAGGTCATTTCTTTGAACAAACTTGGTAGCCCTTTATCCCAGCATGCCACAGGCCCAATATTAGATCTCTGGGCCTTTTGGTTATTCAGAAGAAAATGTTTAAAGATTATGACCGTTTTGGCCCCAGTTGACCTTGAATGAAAGTCAAGGTCATTTCTTTGAACAAACTTGGTAGCCCTTTATCCCAGCATGCCACAGGCCCAATATCAGGTCTCTGGGCCTTTTGGTTATTCAGAAGAAGTTGTTTAAAGATTATGACCGTTTTGGCCCCTGTGACCTTGAATGAAAGTCAAGGTCATTTCTTTGAACAAACTTGGTAGCCCTTTATCCCAGCATGCCACAGTCCCAATATTAGGTCTCTGTGCCTTTTGGTTATTCAGAAGAAGTCGTTTAAAAATTATGACCGTTTTGTCCCCTGTGACCTTGAATGAAGGTCAAGGTCATTTCTTTGAACAAACTTGGTAGCCCTTTATCTCAGCATAACACAGGACCAATATCAGGTCTCTGGGCCTTTTGGTTATTCAGAAGAAGTTGTTTAAAAAGATTTTGACCTTTTTGGCCCCTGTGACCTTGAATGAAGGTCAAGGTCATTTGTTTGAACAAACTTGGTACCCCTTTATCCCAGCATGCCACAGGCCCAATATTAGATCTCTGGGCCTTTTGGTTATTCAGAAGAAGTCGTTCAAAGATCTTGACCTTTTTGGCCCCTGTGACCTTGAAAGTAGGTCAAGGTCATTGATATGAGGTAACTTTGTAGCACTCCATTCCAGGTACCTACTGGCCAAATATGATCACCCTTGGCCTTTTGGTTAGTGAGGAGAAAATTGTCAAACGTTTTTTTACATATCTGACCCCTGTGACCTTGAAAGTTAGTCAAGGTCATTGATATGAGGAAACTTTGTAGCACTCTTTCCCAGATACCTACTGGCCAAATATGATCACCCATGGCCTATTGGTTAGTGAGGAAAAGATTGTCAAACGCTTTTTTACATATTTGACCCCTGTGACCTTGAAAGTTAGTCAAGGTCATCGATATGAGGAAACTTTGTAGCACTCTATCCCAGGTGCCTACTGGCCAAATATCATTACCCTAGACCTTTTGGTTACTGAGAAGAAGATTGTTAAAGGTTTTTACATATTTGACCCCTGTGACCTTGAAAACAGGTCAAGGTCATTGAAATGAGGAAACTTTGTAGCACTCAATCCCAGGTGCCTACTGGCCAAATATCAGCACCTAGAGCCTTTTGGTTACTAAGAAGAAGATTGTTAAAGGAAAAGTTTACGGACGGCGGACGGCGGACGGCGGACGACGACGGACGAAGCATGATGGCAATAGGTCATCTTGACCCTTCGGGTCAGATGTCCTAAAAATATAAATGTTATTATCATTGATAAGTTCCAGAGAAGAAGTAGTTAATATCAATATTGCCAAATGGACCCTTTTTTGGCCCCACCCTTCAGACCCCTGGGGGTTCAGCCCCAACATTTTTATAATTTTGAATCATTTGTTGTCAGATGGATGGACGACCGGCACCATGGCATGGCATACATGCTCACCTTGGTCCTTCTGACCAAGTGAGCTAAAAAACAAGAACAAAGCATTAATGTTTTTCTAAGCATGCCTATGATAATAAGGCTTTCATGGTAGTATATAATATAGTTCATATGATAAATCAGGTTTGATTTTGTTATGCCATCACCATGAACCCGAACAAAATATTCTCTTAGAACAAAGTCCATAAAACAGCATAGGTTGTTTTAATGGTTGTAAGTACATTCTGCAATAAAAGAAAAATAAATGTATCGAGATATGTGAGAGAAAACTGAAAATGGAAAACATTCTTTGATCGTTATTCAATCAATTTCCAATAGTACAGTGTATACAAACAAAATGTTATAATGATTCATTTCCTAGGGACTTGGGCAAGTCTGCAATCCTCCCTCAGTAAACCTTTTGTACTAGGAGCGTAATTCCAGCCATGTTTTATCTGTTTGTATGTTGGTGTACATAAGAGTGCTTGTACACTGTAACAAAGGTAGACTCCACCCATCGTACGAAACATTACAGTGCTTTCCTCTTTAACAAGCTTGATGTTTGTCAGATAGTGAGGAAAACACAGCTTTACCTGGGTAGAGTTTAATTATTTCAATACAGACAGAGTAGTAATGATTGCGGAGAACAGACAGGCACTGTTTGAGAGGTTACAGCTGCCTCAGAAAATCATAAAACCCAGCTTTATAACACATCTCAGCTCAACATCCATATCTCAAACTCAAGCCTTTCAACCCATTTCAGAGATGAGTCACTTTTTAGTCAAACCTTGTTTGCAAAAGGGTAATAACTAGCTATAAGTCTGGTAGTAGGGGAGATAACTACTGACTGAGCCATAAATCTGGTAGAAGGGGAGATAACTACTGACTGAGCTATAAATCTGGTAGAAGGGGAGATAACTACTGACTGAGCTAATTAGGTGTGGCAAAAGGGGAGATAACTACTGACTTAGCTAATTAGGTGTGGTAGAAGGGTAGATAACTACTGACTGAGCTATAAGTGTGGTAGAAGGGGAGATAACTACTGACTGAGCCATAAGTGTGGTAGAAGGGGAGATAACTACTGACTGAGCTAATTAGGTGTGGTAGAAAGGGAGATAACTACTGACTGAGCTTATTAGGTATGGAAGAAGGGGAGATAACTACTGACTGAGCTATAAGTGTGGTAGTAGGGGAGATAACTACTGACTAAGCTATAAGTCTGGTAGAAGGGGAGATAACTACTGACTGAGCTAATTAGGTGTGGTAGAAAGGGAGATAACTACTGACTGAGCTTATTAGGTATGGAAGAAGGGGAGATAACTACTGACTGAGCTTATTAGGTATGGAAGAAGGGGAGATAACTACTGACTGAGCTTATTAGGTATGGAAGAAGGGGATATAACTACTGACTGAGCTATAAGTCTGGTAGAAGGGGAGAAAACTACTGACTGAGCTATAAGTCTGGTAGAAGGGGAGATAAGTACTGACTGAGCTATAAGTCTTGTAGTAGGGGAGGTAACTGCTGACTGAGCTATAAGTCTGGTAAAAGGGGAGCTAACTACTGACTGAGCTAATTAGGTGTGGTAGAAAGGGAGATAACTACTGACTGAGCTTAATAGGTATGGAAGAAGGGGAGATAACTACTGACTGAGCTATAAGTCTGGTAGTAGGGGAGATAACTACTGACTGAGCTATAAATCTGGTAGAAGGGGAGAAAACTACTGACTGAGCTATAAGTCTGGTAGAAGGGGAGATAACTACTGACTGAGCTATAATTCTTGTAGTAGGGGAGATAACTACTGACTGAGCTATAAGTCTTTTAGTAGGGGAGGTAACTGCTGACTGAGCTATAAGTCTGGTAGAAGGGTAGATAACTACTGACTGAGCTAATTAGGTATGGAAGAAGGGGATATAACTACTGACTGAGCTATAAGTCTTTTAGTAGAGGAGGTAACTACTGACTGAGCTATAAGTGTGGTAGAAGGGGAGATAACTACTGACTGAGCTATAAGTCTTGTAGTAGGGGAGGTAACTGCTGACTGAGCTATAAGTCTGGTAGAAGGGTAGATAACTACTGACTGAGCTAATTAGGTGTGGTAAAAGGGGAGATAACTACTGACTGAGCTAATTAGGTATGGAAGAAGGGGATATAACTACTGACTGAGCTATAAGTCTGGTAGAAGGGGAGATAAGTACTGACTGAGCTATAAGTCTTGTAGTAGGGGAGGTAACTGCTGACTGAGCTATAAGTCAGGTAGAAGGGTAGATAACTACTGACTGAGCTAATTAGGTGTCGTAAAAGGGGAGATAACTACTGACTGAGCTTATTAGGTATGGAAGAAGGGGAGATAACTACTGACTGAGCTATAAGTCTGGTAAAAGGGGAGGTAACTACTGACTGAGCTATAAGTCTGGTAAAAGGGGAGATAACTACTGACTGAGCTATAAGTCTGGTAAAAGGGGAGGTAACTACTGACTGAGCTATAAGTCTGGTAAAAGGGGAGATAACTACTGACTGAGCTATAAGTCTGGTAAAAGGGGAGATAACTACTGACTGAGCTAATTAGGTATGGTAAAAGGGGAGATAACTACTGACCTGGCTAATTAGGTGTGGTAGAAGGGGAGATAACTACTGACTGAGTTAATTAGGTATGATAGAAGGGGAGATAACTACTGACCTGGCTAATTAGGTGTGGTAGAAGGGGAGATAACTACTGACTGAGCTATAAGTCTGGTAAAAGGGGAGATAACTACTGACTGAGCTATAAGTCTGGTAAAAGGGGAGGTAACTACTGACTGAGCTATAAGTCTGGTAAAAGGGGAGATAACTACTGACTGAGCTAATTAGGTATGGTAAAAGGGGAGATAACTACTGACCTGGCTAATTAGGTGTGGTAGAAGGGGAGATAACTACTGACTGAGCTAATTAGGTATGATAGAAGGGGAGATAACTACTGACCTGGCTAATTAGGTGTGGTAGAAGGGGAGATAACTACTGACTGAGCTATAAGTCTGGTAGAAGGGTAAATAACTACTGACTGAGCTAATTAGGTGTGGTAGAAGGGTAGATTTTTGCAGAATTATATCCACGTATCTTACAACCATGGTTTACTTGACAGTGTCCGATCTCAGGATGCGGAAGGTATAAGAATGTTGGATAGTGTTTTGTAACACTACTATGCTGGTGGGTGCTTATGGTTAGGAAGTTTAGAGTGACAGACAGCATATTTTAGCCCAGATGAATGGAAGATTCAGAGGGTTGACACTTATGACATTGTAAATATCGCAAGGTCAACATTTATTCAGTTCCTTCCCCAGAAGATTTTGACATAGTTGACTCCCTCTGAGCTAGAAAGAATGTCAAGGTAATTTTATTTGCAGACCTCAAAGGAAACTACTAGCCAAAGACCACGTCTCTAGGCCTTTTAGTATTTCAGAAGAATTTGTTTGATGTTTGAAGGTTTTGATATATTTGACCCCTGTGACCTTGAATATTAGTTAAGGTCATTTCTTTTTGCAAAATTTGGCAGGCTTCAAGAGCTTATGAGACAAGTTCTCTGATTCTAGGCCTTTTGCTTCACCAGGAGTCATTTGAAGGTTTTAAAAAATTTGCCACTACCCATGACCTTGAATATAGGTCAAGATAATTTTTTTCTCATAAACTCTCTTGGGCTGCATCCCAGGAACCCATCTGTCATTTCAAAGTTTAGATAAATATGACCCCTGTTTCCTTGAATATTGACCAAGGTAATTTCTTTTCACAAAATTTTGCCATGCTTCATTCCAAAACATAATAGTGTCCTAAAAATATCCATCCCCATGAAATATCATGATTCAGTGCCTTTTGGTTGTACCCCTGGACCCCTGTGACCTTGAAAAAGGTGAAGGTCATTTCTTTTTACAAACTTTTTATGGCTTCTTGTAAGGAATCTTCCAACCAAATATCATACTCTAGATCCTTTGTTTATTAGGCATATGTCATTTGGGGTAAAAAAGACGCTGGACCAATGATTTACACCAATCCATGGCACCAATGATTTACACCAATCCATGGCACCAATGATTTACACCAATCCATGGCACCAATAATTTACACCAATCCATGGCACCAATGATTTACACCAATCCACGGCACCAATAATTTACAACAATCCACGGCACCAATAATTTACACCAATCCATGGCACCAATGATTAACACCAATCCATGGCACCAATGATTAACACCAATCCATGGCACCAATGATTAACACCAATCCATGGCACCAATGATTTACACCAATCCATGGCACCAATGATTTACACCAATCCACGGCACCAATGATTTACACCAATCCATGGCACCAATAATTTACACCAATCCATGGCACCAACAATTTACACCAATCCATGGCACCAATAATTTACACCAATCCATGGCACCAATGATTAACACCAATCCATGGCACCAATGATTAACACCAATCCATGGCACCAATGATTTACACCAATCCACGGCACCAATGATTAACACCAATCCATGGCACCAATGATTTACACCAATCCACGGCACCAATGATTACACCAATCCATGGCACCAATGATTTACACCAATCCACGGCACCAATGATTAACACCAATCCATGGCACCAATGATTTACACCAATCCACGGCACCAATGATTTACACCAATCCACAGCACCAATAATTAACACCAATCCATCGCACCAATGATTAACACCAATCCATGGCACCAATGATTAACACCAATCCATCGCACCAATGATTAACACCAATCCACAGCACCAATAATTAACATCAATCCATAGCACCAATAATTTACACCAATCCATGGCACCAATGATTTACACCAATCCATGGCACCAATGATTTACACCAATCCACAGCACCAATAATTTACACCAATCCACGGCACCAATGATTAACACCAATCCATGGCACCAATAATTAACACCAATCCACAGCACCAATAATTAACATCAATCCATAGCACCAATAATTTACACCAATTCATGGCACCAATGATTTACACCAATCCATGGAACCAATGATTAACATCAATCCATGGCACCAATAATTTACACCAATCCATGGCACCAATAATTTACACCAATCCATGGCACCAATAATTTACACCAATCCATGGCACCAATAATTTACACCAATCCATGGCACCAATAATTTACACCAATCCATGGCACCAATAATTTACACCAATCCATGGCACCAATGATTTACACCAATCCATGGCACCAATAATTTACACCAATCCATGGCACCAATAATTTACACCAATCCATGGCACCAATAATTTACACCAATCCATGGCACCAATAATTTACACCAATCCATGGCACCAATGATTTACACCAATCCACGGCACCAATGATTAACACCAATCCATGGCACCAATGATTTACACCAATCCATGGCACCAATGATTAACACCAATTCACAGCACCAATAATTTACACCAATCCACGGCACCAATAATTTACACCAATCCATGGCACCAATAATTTACACCAATCCATGGCACCAATAATTTACACCAATCCACGGCACAGTGCAATAATTTACACCAATCCATGGCACCAATAATTAACACCAATCCATGGCACCAATAATTAACACCAATCCACGGCACCAATAATTTACACCAATCCACGGCACCAATAATTTACACCAATCCACGGCACCAATAATTAACATCAATCCACAGCACCAATGATTTACACCAATCCACGCCACCAATGATTTACACCAATCCACGGCACCAACAATTTACACCAATCCACCACACCAACAATTTACACCAATCCACCACACCAACAATTTACACCAATCCACCACACCAACAATTTACACCAATCCACGGCACTAATAATTACACCAATCCACGACATCAGCTCACTTGGCCCATCAGTCAGGTGTGCTAATAATACGGGTTTAACTATGACCAAAGCTAGGTTAGAAATTAATATAGGATAATAATGACTAGGTTTGTTTCCTAGAAACCATACTGACCTAGGTCCTTGGAATGTTGGAGTTTGACTTGGTCGAGTTTCTCCGCAAGCCCCCGGACATCCTCCTGTAGACCCTCATACTCAATCTCCTTCTCATGGAGGCGCTCCATCAATTGGCAATTAGCCTTCTCCAGGCTGTAAAACACAGGTAAACACAGGTAAATCATAGGTAACCACAGGTAAATCACAGGCAGCCACAGGTAAATCACAGGTTAATAACACATAAAAGAAAAGTAACCACAGATAAATCATAAGTAACTACAGGTAAATCACAGGTAACACAGGTAAATGAAAAGGAAAATACAGGTTACAACAGGTAATCACAGATAACCACAGGTAAATGACAAGGAACCTACAGTTAACCACAGGTAAACACAGGTAGCCATAGGTTAATCACAGGTAACCACAGGTAAATGACAAAGGAAGCTCAGGTAACCACAGGTAAATGACAAGGAAAATACAGGTAACCACAGGTTAAAACAGAATTAATTTCATTTAAGTAAAGGTAAAACACAGGTAAATTACATGTAAACACAGGTAAATAAAGTTAATCTCATATATATACATGTACATCACAGTTATTCACAGGTAAATCAGATGTATTCTCAGTTAAAACAATTTAGGTAATCTTTGGTTAAATACAATTAAACTGATGAAATGAAATATAACAAACACACAGATAATCATAAATAATCTTAAGATAAATACAAAGAAACCACAGGTAAATAAGATATGATCCCTGGTAGTTAAACCCAAATAATATGAGACTCTTTCATATGCGTGTATGTAGGATAGGGATATTCCACCCGAGGGGTCACAAAATGTGGTGAAACCCGAGGCTTGCTGAGGGTTTTACCACATTTTGTGATCCCGAGGGTGGAATATCCCTATCCTACATACACACATAATGAAAGAGTCTTTTTCTCTCATATTAACTACCCGAATAAGCTCAAAAACCATGAAAATATGTTTAAACAGGCTACCATTTTGAAATTTCAACTTTTTCCTTGAACTTTTTTGACGAAAACGAATTAGACAGCGAGTTTAAGCATACCCTATGTTCGCAAACAAGTTTGCACAGAAAAATTAATCTCCTCTTCCTGGTGTTTATGGTTAAAATTTTGTGAAAGGTTTAATTGTATCACGCCGTCATTTTCTCTTTCCGGCATCAGAGTTTGCTGTATTCGTGACATCGCGTTATTGTTGAGCCATATTGACGTCACGTCGCGTAAAAGTTCTGTAAGACAGATTTTTCTTACATAGCTTTCTTACATGGGCAACCTCTATCCAACATGGCGAGATATGAGAGAACTACAATGTACTTTGTTAAAAATCAGAATGAATGATAGTAATGTATTGTTAATGATCTCGCATCAGCTCATCAGCCTGTACAAAAGAAAGAGTTATTTCACTGTTGGAGTAGAATTTAGACAACCGACTTGATTTAATAAATGTTCATACTTTTTTTTTAAAAACATCATAAAAATTTCATGCAAAGAAATTGAAAGTTTTACACAACTTTAGGAGATTCACACAATTTATTTGGCTCTTATCTAAGATACAAATCTTTATTCTCAAGATGGTTTTTGAAATTGCAGAATTATGAATTCTCCAAAGCTCCTTGAGAATACCAACAATTTGGCATGATTTCAGGTTTTCAATAAAATTCTGTACAGCATGCTTTGAGCATCTTCAGTCTCCCATACAGCTGTGAAGGTATCGTCATAGAGTGTGTTCTGATATGTTCACTCTCAGTATTCTCCAATTCAAAATTATACATCAAGTCCTAGACGTTTTTTAAGTTATACTATATGTACTGGGCTGCATATCATATCATGAATTTTGCAAAATATCAAATCTTTAATCAAACGTTTCATGTCTCATGTCAACATATCACAAACTTTGTGTACTTACAAGAGGCCCAGTCAGCAATGGGCCTGTATCACTCACCTGATACTTCGTGTTTATGAGAAATACATTAACAATCAGAAGAAGTTGACCACTTAATGAACTTGAATACAGATGAAGCTCTTTTCAGTTCACTTCACAAACTTTGTCTGACTTCATCCAAAGAAACTTTCAGCCACAAGATCAGAAGAAGTTGTTTCAATGTTTTAACAGATTTGACCCCTGTGACCTTGAATATAGGTCATTTCTGTTTGCGAACTTTGTGTCTGCAGGCTTCACTTAAGGAACCTTTCAACCAAATATCATGCTTCTATGTTTTGTTATCAATCAGAAGCAGCCGACGTTAAAAGGTTTTAACAGATTTGAACCCTGTGACCTTGAATATTGGTCAAGGTCATTTCTGTATAAAAACTTTGTCAGGCTTTACAGGGAACCTAAATATGCAATTTGAAAAAGATCCATCAAATATTTCTGAAGAAATAGAAAATCAAACTGTTATTGTCAAAATCCAAGATGATGGTGGGCTTAAAATATCTCAGTCATTTGAGGCCATGAAGTCAATCTATGACCTAAGATCTAATATCAGAAACTAATTAACAACCATTCTCATGAAATTATTTTTCATAATCTACAAAGCTGGATGTTCAATAAAAATTTCTTCTTATGAAGGCCAGACTGTCAGTATCTCATTCACAATTTAAAATTGTGGCAATCATCTTGGTTGGTGGTGCACATTTGTAGAATCTTTAATACCAGTGTGGCACGTGGTGGACCCTATCAGGTCTGTACAGATACAGCCTGTCATAGTTCTATGTTTGTGGTTAACATTGAACAGACCAGCACAATACCAATCTTCTACAGTCTACCAATAAAACAACCGTACAATACCAATCTTCTACAGTCTACCAATAAAACAACCGTACAATACCAATCTTCTACAGTAGTTCTACCAATAAAACAACTGTACAATACCAATCTTCTACAGTCTACCAATAAAACAACCGTACAATACCAATCTTCTACAGTAGTTCTACCAATAAAACAACCGTACAATACCAATCTTCTACAGTCTACCAATAAAACAACTGTACAATACCAATCTTCTACAGTCTACCAATAAAACAACCGTACAATACCAATCTTCTACAGTAGTTCTACCAATAAAACAACCGTACAATACCAATCTTCTACAGTCTACCAATAAAACAACCGTACACTACCAATCTTCTACAGTAGTTCTACCAATAAAACAACCGTACAATACCAATCTTCTACAGTAGTTCTACCAATAAAACAACCGTACAATACCAATCTTCTACAGTCTACCAATAAAACAACCGTACAATACCAATCTTCTACAGTAGTTCTACCAATAAAACAACTGTACAATACCAATCTTCTACAGTAGTTCTACCAATAAAACAACCGTACAATACCAATCTTCTACAGTAGTTCTACCAATAAAACAACTGTACAATACCAATCTTCTACAGTCTACCAATAAAACAACCGTACAATACCAATCTTCTACAGTAGTTCTACCAATAAAACAACCGTACAATACCAATCTTCTACAGTCTACCAATAAAACAACCGTACAATACCAATCTTCTACAGTAGTTCTACCAATAAAACAACCGTACAATACCAATCTACAGTAGTTCTACCAATAAAACAACTGTACAATACCAATCTTCTACAGTCTACCAATAAAACAACTGTACAATACCAATCTTCTACAGTCTACCAATAAAACAACTGTACAATACCAATCTTCTACAGTCTACCAATAAAACAACCGTACAATACCAATCTACAGTAGTTCTACCAATAAAACAACTGTACAATACCAATCTTCTACAGTCTACCAATAAAACAACCATACAATACCAATCTACAGTAGTTCTACCAATAAAACAACCGTACAATACCAATCTTCTACAGTCTACCAATAAAACAACCGTACAATACCAATCTACAGTAGTTCTACCAATAAAACAACTGTACAATACCAATCTTCTACAGTAGTTCTACCAATAAAACAACCGTACAATACCAATCTTCTACAGTAGTTCTACCAATAAAACAACCGTACAATACCAATCTTCTACAGTCTACCAATAAAACAACTGTACAATACCAATCTTCTACAGTAGTTCTACCAATAAAACAACTGTACAATACCAATCTTCTACAGTCTACCAATAAAACAACCGTACAATACCAATCTTCTACAGTAGTTCTACCAATAAAACAACCGTACAATACCAATCTTCTACAGTAGTTCTACCAATAAAACAACTGTACAATACCAATCTTCTACAGTAGTTCTACCAATAAAACAACTGTACAATACCAATCTTCTACAGTAGTTCTACCAATAAAACAACCGTACAATACCAATCTTCTACAGTAGTTCTACCAATAAAACAACTGTACAATACCAATCTTCTACAGTAGTTCTACCAATAAAACAACTGTACAATACCAATCTTCTACAGTCTACCAATAAAACAACCGTACAATACCAATCTTCTACAGTAGTTCTACCAATAAAACAACCATACAATACCAATCTTCTACAGTAGTTCTACCAATAAAACAACTGTACAATACCAATCTTCTACAGTCTACCAATAAAACAACTGTACAATACCAATCTTCTACAGTCTACCAATAAAACAACTGTACAATACCAATCTTCTACAGTAGTTCTACCAATAAAACAACTGTACAATACCAATCTTCTACAGTAGTTCTACCAATAAAACAACCGTACACTACCAATCTTCTACAGTAGTTCTACCAATAAAACAACCGTACAATACCAATCTTCTAGAGTAGTTCTACCAATAAAACAACCGTACAATACCAATCTTCTACAGTAGTTCTACCAATAAAACAACCGTACAATACCAATCTTCTACAGTAGTTCTACCAATAAAACAACTGTACAATACCAATCTTCTACAGTCTACCAATAAAACAACTGTACAATACCAATCTTCTACAGTAGTTCTACCAATAAAACAACCGTACAATACCAATCTTCTACAGTAGTTCTACCAATAAAACAACCGTACAATACCAATCTTCTACAGTAGTTCTACCAATAAAACAACTGTACAATACCAATCTTCTACAGTAGTTCTACCAATAAAACAACTGTACAATACCAATCTTCTACAGTCTACCAATAAAACAACTGTACAATACCAATCTTCTACAGTAGTTCTACCAATAAAACAACTGTACAATACCAATCTTCTACAGTAGTTCTACCAATAAAACAACTGTACAATACCAATCTTCTACAGTCTACCAATAAAACAACCGTACAATACCAATCTTCTACAGTAGTTCTACCAATAAAACAACCGTACAATACCAATCTTCTACAGTCTACCAATAAAACAACCGTACAATACCAATCTTCTACAGTAGTTCTACCAATAAAACAACCGTACAATACCAATCTTCTACAGTAGTTCTACCAATAAAACAACTGTACAATACCAATCTTCTACAGTAGTTCTACCAATAAAACAACTGTACAATACCAATCTACAGCAGTTCTACCAATAAAACAACCGTACAATACCAATCTTCTACAGTAGTTCTACCAATAAAACAACCGTACAATACCAATCTTCTACAGTCTACCAATAAAACAACCGTACAATACCAATCTTCTACAGTCTACCAATAAAACAACCGTACAATACCAATCTTCTACAGTCTACCAATAAAACAACCGTACAATACCAATCTTCTACAGTAGTTCTACCAATAAAACAACCGTACAATACCAATCTTCTACAGTAGTTCTACCAATAAAACAACCGTACAATACCAATCTACAGTAGTTCTACCAATAAAACAACTGTACAATACCAATCTTCTACAGTCTACCAATAAAACAACCGTACAATACCAATCTTCTACAGTAGTTCTACCAATAAAACAACTGTACAATACCAATCTTCTACAGTCTACCAATAAAACAACCGTACAATACCAATCTTCTACAGTAGTTCTACCAATAAAACAACCGTACAATACCAATCTTCTACAGTCTACCAATAAAACAACCGTACAATACCAATCTTCTACAGTAGTTCTACCAATAAAACAACTGTACAATACCAATCTACAGTAGTTCTACCAATAAAACAACTGTACAATACCAATCTTCTACAGTAGTTCTACCAATAAAACAACCGTACAATACCAATCTTCTACAGTAGTTCTACCAATAAAACAACCGTACAATACCAATCTTCTACAGTCTACCAATAAAACAACTGTACAATACCAATCTTCTACAGTAGTTCTACCAATAAAACAACCGTACAATACCAATCTTCTACAGTCTACCAATAAAACAACTGTACAATACCAATCTTCTACAGTAGTTCTACCAATAAAACAACTGTACAATACCAATCTTCTACAGTCTACCAATAAAACAACCGTACAATACCAATCTTCTACAGTAGTTCTACCAATAAAACAACTGTACAATACCAATCTTCTACAGTCTATCAATAAAACAACCGTACAATACCAATCTTCTACAGTCTACCAATAAAACAACCGTACAATACCAATCTTCTACAGTAGTTCTACCAATAAAACAACCGTACAATACCAATCTTCTACAGTAGTTCTACCAATAAAACAACCGTACAATACCAATCTTCTACAGTAGTTCTACCAATAAAACAACTGTACAATACCAATCTTCTACAGTAGTTCTACCAATAAAACAACCGTACAATACCAATCTTCTACAGTAGTTCTACCAATAAAACAACTGTACAATACCAATCTTCTACAGTCTACCAATAAAACAACCGTACAATACCAATCTTCTACAGTCTACCAATAAAACAACCGTACAATACCAATCTTCTACAGTCTACCAATAAAACAACCGTACAATACCAATCTTCTACAGTAGTTCTACCAATAAAACAACCGTACAATACCAATCTTCTACAGTAGTTCTACCAATAAAACAACCGTACAATACCAATCTTCTACAGTCTACCAATAAAACAACCGTACAATACCAATCTTCTACAGTCTACCAATAAAACAACCGTACAATACCAATCTTCTACAGTCTACCAATAAAACAACCGTACAATACCAATCTACAGTAGTTCTACCAATAAAACAACTGTACAATACCAATCTTCTACAGTCTACCAATAAAACAACCGTACAATACCAATCTTCTACAGTCTACCAATAAAACAACTGTACAATACCAATCTTCTACAGTCTACCAATAAAACAACCGTACAATACCAATCTTCTACAGTCTACCAATAAAACAACCGTACAATACCAATCTTCTACAGTAGTTCTACCAATAAAACAACCGTACAATACCAATCTTCTACAGTCTACCAATAAAACAACTGTACAATACCAATCATCTACATAGTCTACCAATAAAACAACCGTACAATACCAATCTTCTACAGTCTACCAATAAAACAACCGTACAATACCAATCTTCTACAGTAGTTCTACCAATAAAACAACCGTACAATACCAATCTTCTACAGTCTACCAATAAAACAACCGTACAATACCAATCATCTACAGTCTACCAATAAAACAACCGTACAATACCAATCTTCTACAGTAGTTCTACCAATAAAACAACCGTAAAATACCAATCTTCTACAGTCTACCAATAAAACAACTGTACAATACCTATCTTCTACAGTCTACCAATAAAACAACCGTACAATACCAATCTTCTACAGTCTACCAATAAAACAACCGTACAATACCAATCTTCTACAGTAGTTCTACCAATAAAACAACCGTACAATACCAATCTTCTACAGTCTACCAATAAAACAACTGTACAATACCAATCTTCTACAGTAGTTCTACCAATAAAACAACCGTACAATACCAATCTTCTACAGTCTACCAATAAAACAACCGTACAATACCAATCTTCTACAGTCTACCAATAAAACAACCGTACAATACCAATCTTCTACAGTCTACCAATAAAACAACCGTACAATACCAATCTACAGTAGTTCTACCAATAAAACAACTGTACAATACCAATCTTCTACAGTCTACCAATAAAACAACCGTACAATACCAATCTTCTACAGTAGTTCTACCAATAAAACAACCGTACAATACCAATCTTCTACAGTCTACCAATAAAACAACCGTACAATACCAATCATCTACAGTCTACCAATAAAACAACCGTACAATACCAATCTTCTACAGTAGTTCTACCAATAAAACAACTGTACAATACCAATCTTCTATGTAGTTCTACCAATAAAACAACTGTACAATACCAATCTTCTACAGTAGTTCTACCAATAAAACAACCGTACAATACCAATCTTCTACAGTAGTTCTACCAATAAAACAACCGTACAATACCAATCTTCTACAGTCTACCAATAAAACAACCGTACAATACCAATCTTCTACAGTCTACCAATAAAACAACCGTACAATACCAATCTTCTACAGTCTACCAATAAAACAACCGTACAATACCAATCTACAGTAGTTCTACCAATAAAACAACTGTACAATACCAATCTTCTACAGTCTACCAATAAAACAACCGTACAATACCAATCTTCTACAGTAGTTCTACCAATAAAACAACCGTACAATACCAATCTTCTACAGTCTACCAATAAAACAACCGTACAATACCAATCTTCTACAGTCTACCAATAAAACAACCGTACAATACCAATCTTCTACAGTCTACCAATAAAACAACCGTACAATACCAATCTTCTACAGTAGTTCTACCAATAAAACAACTGTACAATACCAATCTTCTACAGTAGTTATACCAATATAACAACCGTACAATACCAATCTTCTACAGTAGTTCTACCAAAAAAACAACTGTACAATACCAATCTTCTACAGTAGTTCTACCAATAAAACAACCGTACAATACCAATCTTCTACAGTAGTTATACCAATAAAACAACCGTACAATACCAATCTTCTACAGGAGTTCTACCAATAAAACAACCGTACAATACCAATCTTCTACAGTAGTTCTACCAATAAAACAACCGTACAATACCAATCTTCTACAGTCTACCAATAAAACAACCGTACAATACCAATCTTCTACAGTAGTTCTACCAATAAAACAACTGTACAATACCAATCTTCTACAGTCTACCAATAAAACAACTGTACAATACCAATCTTCTACAGTAGTTCTACCAATAAAACAACTGTACAATACCAATCTTCTACAGTCTACCAATAAAACAACTGTACAATACCAATCTTCTACAGTAGTTCTACCAATAAAACAACTGTACAATACCAATCTTCTACAGTCTACCAATAAAACAACCGTACAATACCAATCTTCTACAGTAGTTCTACCAATAAAACAACTGTACAATACCAATCTTCTACAGTCTACCAATAAAACAACTGTACAATACCAATCTTCTACAGTAGTTCTACCAATAAAACAACTGTACAATACCAATCTTCTACAGTCTACCAATAAAACAACTGTACAATACCAATCTTCTACAGTCTACCAATAAAACAACCGTACAATACCAATCTTCTACAGTAGTTTTACCAATAAAACAACCGTACAATACCAATCTTCTACAGTAGTTCTACCAATAAAACAACCGTACAATACCAATCTTCTACAGTCTACCAATAAAACAACCGTACAATACCAATCTTCTACAGTAGTTCTACCAATAAAACAACTGTACAATACCAATCTTCTACAGTCTACCAATAAAACAACTGTACAATACCAATCTTCTACAGTCTACCAATAAAACAACTGTACAATACCAATCTTCTACAGTAGTTCTACCAATAAAACAACTGTACAATACCAATCTTCTACAGTCTACCAATAAAACAACTGTACAATACCAATCTTCTACAGTAGTTCTACCAATAAAACAACCGTACAATACCAATCTTCTACAGTCTACCAATAAAACAACCGTACAATACCAATCTTCTACAGTAGTTCTACCAATAAAACAACTGTACAATACCAATCTTCTACAGTAGTTCTACCAATAAAACAACCGTACAATACCAATCTTCTACAGTCTACCAATAAAACAACTGTACAATACCAATCTTCTACAGTAGTTCTACCAATAAAACAACTGTACAATACCAATCTTCTACAGTAGTTCTACCAATAAAACAACCGTACAATACCAATCTTCTACAGTCTACCAATAAAACAACCGTACAATACCAATCTTCTACAGTAGTTCTACCAATAAAACAACTGTACAATACCAATCTTCTACAGTAGTTCTACCAATAAAACAACCGTACAATACCAATCTTCTACAGTCTACCAATAAAACAACCGTACAATACCAATCTTCTACAGTCTACCAATAAAACAACCGTACAATACCAATCTTCTACAGTCTACCAATAAAACAACCGTACAATACCAATCTTCTACAGTCTACCAATAAAACAACTGTACAATACCAATCTTCTACAGTAGTTCTACCAATAAAACAACTGTACAATACCAATCTTCTACAGTCTACCAATAAAACAACCGTACAATACCAATCTTCTACAGTAGTTCTACCAATAAAACAACTGTACAATACCAATCTTCTACAGTAGTTCTACCAATAAAACAACCGTACAATACCAATCTTCTACAGTAGTTCTACCAATAAAACAACTGTACAATACCAATCTTCTACAGTAGTTCTACCAATAAAACAACCGTACAATACCAATCTTCTACAGTCTACCAATAAAACAACCGTACAATACCAATCTTCTACAGTCTACCAATAAAACAACCGTACAATACCAATCTTCTACAGTAGTTCTACCAATAAAACAACCGTACAATACCAATCTTCTACAGTAGTTCTACCAATAAAACAACTGTACAATACCAATCTTCTACAGTAGTTCTACCAATAAAACAACTGTACAATACCAATCTTCTACAGTCTACCAATAAAACAACCGTACAATACCAATCTTCTACAGTAGTTCTACCAATAAAACAACCGTACAATACCAATCTTCTACAGTAGTTCTACTAATAAACAAAAGTTTCTTCTACTTGTTAAACTTCAGAGAAGATCTGACAGCTCAAAGCTTGCTTTGACGCTACAGTAGATATCTATAGTAGCACTCTGGTATTAATAGAAACCAACTCTTTTGTCAGATGCTCTGATTTAATGGTGAGAAAACATTGTAAGAATAAACAACGATCTCACAAAGAATAACTTACGGAGGTTCAACAAAGTACAGTTATAACAGGAAGCGAAGAATTGAACTGTCATACTAATCTTTCCAAAATTCACCTACTTCAAATCTTCTTATTTTTGCACACTCAAATTTTACAACATATCAAAATTTTTAAAAAATAAGCGCAATGATGAATTGACACAACCTGACAATACATGCATAGAAAACAACAAATTGAAATTTCGATTTGCACAATCATGATTTAGCGGAAAGTTTTCAGAATGAAAAGCGCTAAAACAAGATAACTGCTAAATTATATACATTTACTGTACAGTCACAGTGTTTGAAATTTTCAATAGAATGTATGACAGATTACTCTGACTATAAAAGTTTCTTCTTTTGTTCAAACATAATGACACAATCGTCCAAAACTAGTGCGATTTTGCAACAACCAAGAAGTTCTAATTTAATGTCTACTGCAAATCTCCTTCTGTGACAGATAGTTTCTATCAGATACTGCCTCTAAATAATAAGATCTTTCATTTTTTGCAAACTATAGAACACTGACAGGTCAGCAAGGGTCCCGCCATGTGGCTATTGATCTCCCCTACTGATCAAACCCATCAAGGCTGATATTTGGTCAATTAACTCCTTGTCAAATTCTGACCAACTTTGCTTCATGATGTCATAAGGAAGTGTTCATCAGTGAGAAGTTACCAAATGTGACTTTGGTGTTTTGTCATTTGACTCCTTTTTTATTCCGAAAAATTTGTTTCATTGTGTCTTAACAAACCAAATTCATCTGTGAAAACAATACAATGTTTGACCATGACCTTTGACCTGTTGGCCTAGAATTTTGCTCAGTTGACTCCTTAATGTTTCATTCTCTTTAACAATGCTTTAGAGTGTTACGACAAAATGTTAAATAGTGAAAAGGTACAAACCTTGACCTGGCGATTTGACCTTTGACTCAATGACCTTGACATTTGGTCAGTTGTCTTCTTGTTTAATTCTAACCAACTTTGCTTCATAATGTTATAACAAAATGTTCATAGCTAACAAAACAATTTATAAAAAATCTTCATCAGTGAAAAGGTTCAAAATCCTACGTTGACCTGGTGATTTGACCTTTGACCCGGTGACCTTGAATTTTGGTCAGGTTACTCCTTGTGTAATACTGAACAAGTTTGCTTCATAATGTCATAACAAAATGTTCATCGGTGAAAAAGTACAAAATTTGACCTTGGCCTATTGATTTGACCTTTGAACTGATGACCTTGAATGTTGGTCAGTTGACTCCTGGTTTAATTCTGACTAAGTTTGCTTCATATTGTCATAACAAAATGTTCATCAGTTAAAAAGTACAAAAGTGCTGATGGACAGACACAAGGACGGACGGACTGAAGGACAGACGGACACAGTGATTATACTATAGGGCACCTGCACTTTCGTGCAGGGCCCTAATTATGAAGTCTTGTGTACCTATTTCCAGCACAACAATTTGTTTGGTTTGGCCTAACAAGGAGTCTGACTGAATCTACGCCCGAGGTACAAGCTCTCTTATGATGAAATGCATGTAGACATAAAAGAAATATTTGCTGTTTTGCCATATGCATTTCCTAATTGAATAACATTTCAAACAAACAATCTAGGAAGTAATTGAGTTACAAGAGTCACCGTTTATCTCAGCCATTTTTATTTTTTGTTTTTAATCAATTATGAAGTCATAAAGTCAGTGATAACAGATTCACGGTATGATACACTACTGTGGTGTAGCACTATTGTAGAAACTATATACCTCCAGGACTGAAACCTTGACATTATGAGGTGTGCCAGGTTTTGATGGTTGTGCTCGAGTTCCCAGAGAAAAACTATCGACCAGCGTCATCTGGTAACTACCTTGTCTAGACCTCAAACTGTGACCTACTGGTGGAGGGCTAGTGGAAGCGGAATGTCAGACACCTTAACCACATGGCCACCATGACCCAGTTGTGGAGGGCTAGTGGTAGCAGAATGTGAGACACCTTAACCACTTGGCCACCATGACCCAGTTGTGGAGGGCTAGTGGTAGCAGAATGTGAGACACCTTAACCACTTGACCACCGTGGCCCAGTTGTGGAGGGCTAGTGGTAGCAGAATGTCAGATACCTTAACCACTAGACCACCTTGGCCCAGTTGTGGAGGGCTATTGGTAGCAGAATGTCAGACACCTTAACCACTTGGCCACCGAGACCCAGTATTGGAGGGCTAGTTGTAGCAGAATGTGAGACACCTTAACCACTTGACCACCGTGGCCCAGTTGTGGAGGGCTAGTGGTAGCAGAATGTCAGACACCTTAACCACTTGACCACCGTGGCCCAGTCGTGGAGGGCTAGTGGTAGCAGAATGTCTGATACATTAACTATTTGGCAGCGGTGACCCAGATGTGGAGGGCAAGTGGAAGCAGATTGACAGACACCTTAACCACTTGGCTAGCGTGACCCATTGATGGAGGGCTAGTGGTAGCAGAATGTCGGACACCTTAACCACTTGGCCACCGAGACCCAGTGGTGGAGGGCTAGTTGTAGCAGAATGTGAGACACCTTAACCACTTGACCACCGTGGCCCAGTTGTGGAGGGCAAGTGGTAGCAGAATGTCAGACACCTTAACCACTTGACCACCGTGGCCCAGTCGTGGAGGGCTAGTGGTAGCAGAATGTCTGATACATTAACTATTTGGCAGCGGTGACCCAGATGTGGAGGGCAAGTGGAAGCAGATTGACAGACACCTTAACCACTTGGCCAGCGTGACCCATTGATGGAGGGCTAGTGGTAGCAGAATGTCGGACACCTTAATCACTTGGCCGCTGTGACCCACTTCAATAAAACACATAAATAACATGTAAAGTTTGTGATCTGTAAGAGATTATAATGGTAGAATGGTTACACTAGATGTAGCTAAGGAGTTCATTCAATCCTGATTTTACTGGATTCAGCTATGACTTTCGATATAATTCTTTATAATAAACGGAGCTATACAGCTCAGACACCTAATTGCAACGAGGGTGCTTACAGGGTCACATTCATCTATCAATTCTCGATACAGCATGGTTAGTGATGGGATCAATTACGGTAGCACCCCCACAAAGATCAGGGCATGTGTGTTGGTCTCACGCAAAACATAAACGTAAATGTTGAGGAGAAAAATAACAATTTCTGGAGGTAAAGCAACATGTACACATTATCACATTCCAGTTTTTGTTACTGATAAGTATCAAAAGATTCTTTTGATTAAAAAGAAATGGATACTTCTCAAAAACAGATTATTTCTGAAAGAAAATGTTTCTAAGATACTTCAAGGTACCATAAAACAGAAACATTCCAGTGTTCCTCTACTTATATCTCTTGTTATGGTATCCCTGGGTCAGGAGATGGAAATAAACATGAAAATACTTTTAACACAAAATGACTGATAAAAGAGTCGGATATCTCCAGATCCCGACCTATCTGTGAAAAGCCAGACCTCAAAACTACAAACACTAATATATACTTGTAAGTAGTCCTATCAAAGCGTTGACCTTTATCAGCTTCACATTTTAACGTTATCTAAAGAAAAAATATCTTTTTACCATTTTCATATCTTGCAGATGACGAAGTTCACTTTACTAATGTTGAGCTATATAGGTATAAAACCCAGTCGTTATTTGACCTGATGCAAACTTACAAACCTCAATAATTTCCTAGAGTATATTACTTTGACACTGAATTTTGTTATTACAGAAATATTACTTGTAGAAAAAAATATTGAATGAAAAGTTATAAAAAGAAATTTAAATCATGCAGGTTTTGTCAGGCATACAAGAAATCCAAAACAAAACATTTGGTCAATTGTTTATCACAAGTGCAAGAAAATGGAATGTTATAAAATCTTTCACCAAAGATTGGTAAACAAAAATCTAAATCTTGTAAATGTCACTTGGAAAATACATACGTTTAAACCATAGTAATTTACTGGTATCATTTAAATTACACTGAAATAAAAGAATGATTGTTTTTGAAGTGTTTCATCTAATTAGAAATAAGAGTTTTATCTCATGAGAAATAAAAAGGTTGTAACTAGCTGGTTATTTATTACTAATTGTTTTCTTTTAATTATAAAAAAAAAATCACATGAAAAGGACAAAATAAAACGAGAAGATAAGATATAAAGAATGTAATCAGATAAACATGTGTTTTAAGAACTTTCAGCTGGAAATGATGAGTTAGCTATCAAAATTAAGTATCGTGGGAAGGGTATATCGGGAATGAGATTATACATGTTAATTAAGACAGTTAGAATGATATTGAGATATAAGTTAGAATGGTAAGTCAGTAACGAGGTTTAGAAAGGTAAGCTTTGTGCACACCTGTCGGTACTTACCTGGTGAGATTAGACTCCGTCATACTTTCCACAGTCAGTGAGGTGTCGTCTCCGAAGCTTGCCTCGGAGGACTTATCTCCGGGTGAAGCTTCCTCCGGGGAGTCAAAACAGGGCTGTAGGGTGAGTGGGGGAGGTTTCTGTCGGTGTTCCTCCCCCTCCCCTTTACTCTTGTCTCCTGGGGCCTCACCACCACCACGCTGGGACTCAGCAGACGTTACTCCCTCTCTCCTCTGTTCCCACTCGTACAACTTACGCGCAAACTCTGTGGTAACTTTGTACTCTCCTAGGGGGCTATAAATAGGAGAGTTCAGTTTGGCCTCCAGGTCGGGTTGGCTTAGGCGTCCTTTCATCTTCTCAATCCGTGCCTCACGTTCCAAGGCTTTGAGGCGTTCCTTCTCTATCCGGATCCGGTCTCTCTCCAATTTTTGTTGTTCCCGTTCCACACGCTGCAGTTCGCGTTCACGTCGCCGCTCCAACTTGCTGCGGTCCTTGTCAGCCTTGACCTTTCTACTGCCCAGCCTGTCATCCTTATGGATTGGACTTGTCACCTTGGTGACGTCCCTGCTGTCAAGTGGGGGACTGGCGCTGTCTTTACGGTACTTGATTCTCTCCCATTCCTCGAGTTTTTTATTGAAGCTCTCCGTGAGTTTCTGTTGAAGCTCCTCGACGTTCACCACGGTTGGCTCAGCACTAGTGCTGCCCCCTTCTGGCGACACTTCCCGCGAATCCCGCGGCACTCGCTCCTCTCGTCCCTTTTCTCCTGCAGAACAACGATTATCTCATCAATTATAATATACATTGCTAAGATTTGGTAAACGCGGAAAGAAATTAATCCATTTATATATTTTCAAACAATGAAAACTGAATTGAGTTTCTTTCCTTTTACTTCACAAAATAAATACATTGTATAAGTATAAATTTTGATACAGAATATCATTATACTTTTATCTATTGTCTTTTATCACAATTGTAAACAACAACAGGAAAAGCCATCCCAGCTTATAAATAAACATTGATACAATGTATTGACACTGACGGTCTGATTACTAATGTACACACGTCCCTCTGCTTATAAATAAACATTGATACAATATATTGACACTGACAGCCTGATTACTGATGTACACACGTCCCTCGGCTTATAATAAACATCGATACAATGTATTGACACTGACAGACTGATTACTGATGTACACATGTCACTCGTCCCTCGGCTTATAAATAAACATTGATACAATGTATTGACACTGACAGTCTGATTACTGATGTACGCACGTCCCTCGGCTTATAAATAAACATTGATACAATGTATTGACACTGACAGCCTGATTACTGATGTACACACGTCCCTCGGCTTATAAATAAACATTGATACAATGTATTGACACTGACAGCCTGATTACTGATGTACGCACGTCCCTCGGCTTATAAATAAACATTGATACAATGTATTGACACTGACAGCCTGATTACTGATGTACACACGTCCCTCTGCTTATAAATAAACATTGATACAATCTATTGACACTGACAGCCTGATTACTGATGTACGCACGTCCCTCGGCTTATAATAAACATTGATACAATGTATTGACACTGACAGCCTGATTACTGATGTACGCACGTCCCTCGGCTTATAAATAAACATTGATACAATGTATTGACACTGACAGCCTGATTACTGATGTACGCACGTCCCTCGGCTTATAAATAAACATTGATACAATGTATTGACACTGACAGCCTGATTACTGATGTACGCACGTCCCTCGGCTTATAAATAAACATTGATACAATGTATTGACACTGACAGCCTGATTACTGATGTACGCACGTCCCTCGGCTTATAAATAAACATTGATACAATGTATTGACACTGACAGCCTGATTACTGATGTACACACGTCCCTCGGCTTATAAATAAACATTGATACAATGTATTGACACTGACAGCCTGATTACTGATGTACACATGTCCCACGTCCCTCGGCTTATAAATAAACATTGATACAATGTATTGACACTGACATTCTGATAACTGTTGTACGCAAGTCCCTCCCTGTAAATATCACAAAAACAGCAGCTTTGATAAATACATCTAGTCATCTTCGCTAGCCAAGTGTTACGATCCGCACACTCATCTTCACCCTTGGCATATATAGACCACATTTCGTAAATCCCGCGACGAGAATTTTCATTGGATGCAGCTAGGTCTGGCTGCGTCCAATAAGAGTGCACCTTACATTTGATCACGCGCTGTTCTTATGGGACAGAAAAAATGTAAACAAACATGGCACAGTGTCGACTGTGTCATGGATCTTTACCAGTAAAACAGAGAAGAACAACCTTCAACGACACATTTAGGGTAATTAGGACTCGGTGCGTGGATCGCCGTTTCCTGATGCTGTCTAATTTGATCAAGCTTGAATTTTTCACAGATCAACCGAATGAGATGTTCTTTCTTGTTTACATTCATTGCAGAAGCCGTTTTGTTGCACGCATTTTGATTGGTCGGTGATTACGTGATTCAAAGGGAAACAACGTACACCGACCGCTAGGTGGCAGACCCGGGAGCTTTCAATTTTGCCATGATATATTCCAGGGGTGTAGATTACATAGGTGATCGTAACCCCTGGATATCGAGGATGACATCTAGTGTGATCAACTCCTCCATGCTAAAAAGATATGGTACACAATTTTATATGGGAATAGGTAGTTTTCTTAACAAGATTATAAAAGGAGGCAAAAACTCTGTAAATGGAAAATGAAAAAATAAACACGGTAATAAGAACCTTTTACCTAAAGTGACAAATTACATTGATTTCACAGTAATTAGGGGAGGGACTGTTCCATTCATATCTCGCCTCATCTAGTCCTCTGTAACGAAGGTGAGACAGACGGAGGGACAGCTGGATGGATGGAAGGACAGACAGATGGGCAGACAGACAGATTTCAGTATATTTTCATTACATTGGTAACAGTTACATTCTTTCAAATTCCCGTTTGTCCCCCTAATTTTAGTCAGATTTACATACAAGTTGTGAGTTTTCCACAATTAATTCAAGATAAATTACCAGTAAAAGTAAACATAAGCTATTAAATATGCAAACTACACCAGGGAAAACAACAAACAATGGCATGAAATCTACTTGTGAGTGAAGTGTAAACAAACTCCTTCACATGTGCTGTGTGTTAAGTTTAATTGCCTTCTCCTGTGTGGATAATTTGTATGCACAATGTTGTGAGCAGTAGAGTAAGTCTTGCCAGGCCGTGTTTATAACCAATGTGTCAGAATGTATTATTCTGCAGATCTTACAATAAGGCTTACAATAAATGTACATTTTGATCTAACAAGAGGCCCAGTGGGACTGCATCATATCACTCACCTGGTTTCAATCTGACATGTGTAATCCTAAAAGTGAACTAAAATAAAGCTACAGGGCTAATGGTACCATTAATTGATCATATGATCCTTATGATATTGGAAGTCAAACAATGCCATTCAGTAAAATAACCTTTGATTCCAGCATGGTGATTCAGAAGAATGGGATAAGGATTTGACCCCTGTGACCTTGAATAAAGTTGAAGGTCATTCATTTGAAACAAATTGGTATTCCTTCTTCCCAGCATGTCACTGGTCAAATATCAGCAATCTAGGCCTCTTGGCTATTGACAAGAAACCTTCTGCCTCTTGGCTATTGACAAGAAACCTTCTGCCTCTTGGCTATTGACAAGAAACCTTTCTAAGGTTTTCAACATATTCACTCCCAGTGGCATTGAATATATGCATCAAGGTCAATCATTTGAACATGCAAAAGACCCGAACCCTGAGACCTTGAAAGTGGGTAAAGGCAATTCATTTGAACACACTAGGTGGACCTTCATCCAAGCATGCTACAGGACCAATATCTACACCATGGGCTTTTTAATTGTTGAGAAGAAGTTGTTTGAAATACAATTTCGATGTCAGACAATGGACGCCGGGGGTTCAGATGAGCTAAATATATCCCACATGTTCTTTATCAGATGTTGTCAGTGTTTAATCCATGTGTACAATCTAACCCTTTCTAAACCAAGTCTGGAACTGTATTGCTTTGGGTCCATGTTGTGGTACATGGCCCATTTCTGATCAATAGAATTATGTTTAGAAATGCAGATAAAGAAATAATTTATTTTAATTCATTTGAAATTAGGATGTGTATCAATTCTGATATCTGAAATTAAACAACTTCTATGAAAACTGTTTCCCCTGCTTTCACTAGTTCCCTCTGTTTTGTTACACTTCCACTCTTCTCTTCCATCTTTCTGTTACTCAATGAAACCCTCCATCTCCCTTTTTTGTTTCTTCTCCTTTTCCTTGTTTCCCCTTTTCTCTCACTTCTTATACTTAAATCCTCCATTCCTCGATTCCCTTATTCATTACTTCATACCTCAAATACACACACACCTTTTTACTCGTTTTCCTTCTCCTCATATTCCTCCCCTAATTGCATGTTTTCTTTCTTTTCTCTCTCTGTCTTTCAATATTTCATCTCTCTCTCCTCACATTCCTTTTACCTCCTATCCTATCTACGATTATTAGCCAATACTCTTCCGTCCAGTGTTACAACATTAGACAACAACAGACATTAAATGTTCCGAGTTAGATAAATGCTAAGCCTGCCCACTTAGCAAATCATCCTAGCAATGAAACAAGGATCATAACCCTATAGCAAAAACCTTGTACAGGCCATTTCACAGGCAGTCGGAATGATTGGGAACCAAGTATGTATACCTCTAAGTAGATACAGATGGGGTGAGATGGAACTTTCTCAAAAGATTGGTTTTCTTAATATTGTAGCATTATTTATATATTGAGAATGGTGTTTACAAAAATAATTTGAGAGGATATGGTGAAATTTCCTGGTATATAATACAAGAGACACAGAGGGCCTGTATCGATCCCCTGGATATTTATGCTATCATTGAAAAATGAAGTACTAATAAAATATGTCAAATTTGAAGTCTCCTTGGTTTAAGAATGTTTTAGAATAAACAAAACTTTATACTTCTAGATCCTAACACGCTTATGGTGAAAAATCATCACATAAGGACTAGATTGTTTACCCCTATGGCATTTGAAATAGGTCAAGGTAATTTGTTTGAAGGAACTCGGTAGTTAATCATGCCAGGTACCTTCTAGCCAAGTATCAGTTCACTTGGCCTTTTGGTTATAGAGGAAAATATTGTTAAAGGTTTTTACAATTTTGACCCCTGTGACCTTGAAATCGGGTTAAGGTCATTTATTTGAGGAAACTTTATAGCACATGTCCCAGGTACCTACTGACCAAATATCATGATCCTAGGTCCACCAGTTCTTAAGAAGAAACTGTTGAAAGATGCCAAACAACCCCCACTTCTTCTCCCCCTCTGACTGCTTACAAAGCTACACTGTAAACTTATATTCTCTTCACATATTATTCTAATTAACAAGAAATACTAAAATTCCAGATACTTCGTTCTAAGTTGTATATGTTTGATAATAAAGACAACCAGTATATATATTGTATATCTAAACAAGTGACCCAGAGGGCCTGTAAAGACAGTCAGTATATATATTGTATATCTAAACAAGTGACCCAGAGGGCCTGTAAAGACAGCCAGTATATATATTGTATATCTAAACAAGTGACCCAGAGGGCCTGTAAAGACAGCCAGTATATATATTGTATATCTAAACAAGTGACCCAGAGGGCCTGTAAAGACAACCAGTATGTATATTGTATATCTAAACAAGTGACCCAGAGGGCCTGTAAAGACAGCCAGTAAATATATTGTATATGTAAACAAGTGACCCAGAGGGCCTGTAAAGACAGCCAGTATATATATTGTATATCTAAACAAGTGACCCAGAGGGCCTGTAAAGACAACCAGTATGTATATTGTATATCTAAACAAGTGACCCAGAGGGCCTGTAAAGACAGTCAGTATATATATTCTATATCTAAACAAGTGACCCAGAGGGCCTGTAAAGACAACCAGTATGTATATTGTATATCTAAACAAGTGACCCAGAGGGCCTGTAAAGACAGCCAGTATGTATATTGTATATGTAAACAAATGACCCAGAGGGCCTGTAAAGACAGTCAGTATATATATTCTATATCTAAACAGGTGACCCAGAGGGCCTGTAAAGACAGCCAGTATATATATTGTATGTGTAAACAAGTGACCCAGAGGGCCTGTAAAGACAGCCAGTTTATATATATTTTATATCTAAACAAGTGACCCAGAGGGCCTGTAAAGACAGCCAGTATATATATTGTATATCTAAACAAATGACCCAGAGGGCCTGTAAAGACAGCCAGTATGTATATTGTATATGTAAACAAGTGACCCAGAAGGCCTGTAAAGACAACCAGTATATATATTGTATATCTAAACAGGTGACCCAGAGGGCCTGTAAAGACAGCCAGTATGTATATTGTATATGTAAACAAGTGACCCAGAGGGCCTGTAAAGACAGCCAGTATGTATATTGTATATCTAAACAGGTGACCCAAAGGGCCTGTAAAGACAGCCAGTATGTATATTGTATATGTAAACAAGTGACCCAGAAGGCCTGTAAAGACAGCCAGTATATATATTGTATATCTAAACAGGTGACCCAGAGGGCCTGTAAAGACAGCCAGTATGTATATTGTATATCTAAACAAGTGACCCAGAGGGCCTGTAAAGACAACCAGTATATATATTGTATATCTAAACAGGTGACCCAGAGGGCCTGTAAAGACAGCCAGTATGTATATTGTATATCTAAACAAGTGACCCAGAGGGCCTGTAAAGACAGCCAGTATATATATTGTATATGTAAACAAGTGACCCAGAGGGCCTGTAAAGACAGCCAGTATGTATATTGTATATGTAAACAAGTGACCCAGAGGGCCTGTAAAGACAACCAGTATGTATATTGTATATGTAAACAAGTGACCCAGGGGGCCTGTAAAGACAGCCAGTATGTATATTGTATATCTAAACAAGTAGCTCAAAGGGCCTGTTATGAAAGAGGAGTAGCATTTTGAAGGAAAAGTTAACACATGGCGCAAGATACACAGCGGACAACGATGGATAATAATAATAATTCGAGGTTCTGATATACTGCTTTATCACAACCTTAAAGGCCCGTCAAAGCGGTTTACAAATTATTATCCGTAGTTATAGGTCCTTAGCAACCAGCCAATAACGTTCTTAACTTCCTGGGGAGCATACAACCCAACTACCCAACCACGTACTCATTTACAGCTGAGTAGACTGGAACAAGCAGAGTAAAGTATCCTACCCAAGGTTACAACACAAGTGTCGTGACCTAAAAATTGAGGGAGACTTCTGTAGGAAAATGACATTCTGAAAAGCTATCTGGTTTTGTCCACATTATCTCCTTGTGTTGTATGTTTATACACTGACTTACATACCTTTGACATTATCTCCTTGTGTTGTATGTTTATACACTGACTTACATACCTTTGACATTATCTCCTTGTGTTGTATGTTTATACACTGACTTACATACCTTTGACATTATCTCCTTGTGTTGTATGTTTATACACTGACTTACATACCTTTGACGGAAGACTGTTGACTCTTCTTTTCCTCCCACTGTTCAATCTTCTTGGAGAATTCATCAGATACACCACCTGAAAGTGAAAAGAGATTTATTTGATCACTAATAAGCTGATGGCAATTTTTAAAACTGAAATGAAAGGAAGGAATGCATTTTAACCTCATTGTGCCCATACCATGTATAGACACTTTGAAAAGACAAGCATATTTGAGGTTTACACTTTGACCATATTCAGTCTACTAAAAGCCCAGACTACATGCTCCACCAACTAAGAGTATTGCACTGGGCTTAATGAAAGACAATAAAATAAAATGGCTACTTTAAGACAGACATAAGGTGGGTATATTGATGGAAAATGTTTTGGCTATTTCACAATACAATAGTTTGGCCCCAAAAATTTAATCCATGAAATACCGTATTTAACCGGGAATAAGCCCCCTCTCACGATTAAGCCCCCTCCCAACTTTGGCAAAGGTTCTTGGAACAGGGTGGGAGCCTGTGAATAAGCCCCCACCCTAAATTTTGCCTTTCACTCAATGAAAAGCATGTTAATTTCTTTTTAATTTTGTGTCTGAATATCCAAGATGGCGAACTTTTGTGAACAGGGGTGTATTCGTGAATAAGACTCCTCCCTACTTTTGATCAATTATTTTTCTCAGGGGGTGGGGGCTTATTCCCGGTCAAATACGGTAGTAGGAAATGTGTATAACCAATCTTTCACATCCAGATTGTGAAGTTTCAATTGATTAAAATTTAATCTGATTGCTTTTTAAGAAAATCAAGAAATTTGACTCAAAAAATATACTGGCTAATTATGATATACGTACATAAATATTTATTGCTGTATTCAATTTAAATAGAAATCAACAAAAATGCAAAAGTGGTTATGACCTTGTCCTTTTATATATCCCGAAAATTACCATTGCCAATATTACTAGTACAATCACTTGTAACATGATTTGATATACCGTATTGTGGGAAATTTTAACGGTCATAAAATTTGGCGATTTGGTAATGAAAAATGAAAGTTTAATTTTGGTGAGTTAAAATTTGGCGATTTTCAATAATCTAGGGTTTTAATTTGGTGTTGAGCATATATATTACCTACCAGGATGTATAGATTAATATGTTATGTCCATATATCCTATCCATGTTGATTAAATTTGTTTTGCATTATACCAACAATACACACTTCTCATTACTCTCAGGAGTAAACGGAGCAACAGGAGTAATCGAAGGTAAATGACGGTTTGAATGAAAACTATTGCTTAAAGTGAAATTTTCACGCCTTTTTAATTGGCAATGTTAAAATTTGACGGGTTAAATTTAAGCGATCTATATACAGACCCGCAAAATTAAAGCCCCACTATACGGTAACCTTGACCTTCTTTGTACCTGTGTGACCTTGAGAGTAAGAGTACACAAGCATGACCTTGACATCAACAGATTTCTCTACTAACATTTACATGTTAGTAACTATGACCTTCACACAATGGGTCATTACCTAGATATTTTAAATGTTGGCATCTTTCAAATAAAAAATTCAAATGAAAATAGTCAGAATTGAAATAAAACTTGTTTACTAGTAAAACAAAACAGGTGTTTATGAACATTAGGTACAAAGGAAGATACCTATTTTATTTCCTACAAAGGAAGGTATCAATTACAGCCAGTGAGGGACTGTCAGATTGAGGTAGGTATCAATTGATTACAGCCAGTGAGGGACTGTCAGATTGAGGTTGGTATCAACTACAGCCAGTGAGGGACTGTCAGATTGACTTAGGTATCAATTACAGCCAGTGAGGGACTGTCAGATTGAGGTAGGTATCAACTACAGCCAGTGAGGGACTGTCAGATTGAGGCAGGTATCAATTACAACCAGTGAGGGACTGTCAGATTGACATAGGTATCAATTACAGCCAGTGAGGGACAGTCAGATTGAGGTAGGTATCAACTACAGCCAGTGAGGGACTGTCAGATTGACGTAGGTATCAACTACAGCCAGTGAGGGACTGTCAGATTGACGTAGGTATCAATTACAGCCAGTGAGGGACTGTCAGATTGACGTAGGTATCAATTACAGCCAGTGAGGGACTGTCAGATTGAGGTAGGTATCAATTACAGCCAGTGAGGGACTGTCAGATTGACGTAGGTATCAATTACAGCCAGTGAGGGACTGTCAGATTGAGGTTGGTATCAACTACAGCCAGTGAGGGACTGTCAGATTGAGGTAGGTATCAATTACAGCCTGTGAGGGACTGTCAGAATGACGTAGGTAACAATTACAGCCAGTGAGGGACTGTCAGATTGAGGTAGGTATCAATTACAGCCAGTGAGGGACTGTCAGATTGAGGTAGGTATCAATTACAGCCAGTGAGGGACAGTCAGATTGAGGTAAGTATCAATTACAGCCTGTGAGGGACTGTCAGATTGAGGTAGGTATCAACTACAGCCAGTGAGGGACTGTCAGATTGAGGTAGGTATCAATTACAACCAGTGAGGGACTGTCAGATTGACGTAGGTATCAATTACAGCCAGTGAGGGACAGTCAGATTGAGGTAGGTATCAATTACAGCCAGTGAGGGACTGTCAGATTGAGGTAGGTATCAACTACAGCCAGTGAGGGACTGTCAGATTGATGTAGGTATCAATTACAGCCAGTGAGGGACAGTCTGATTGAGGTAGGTATCAATTACAACCAGTGAGGGACTGTCAGATTGACGTAGGTATCAATTACAGCCAGTGAGTGTTAGATCCCATCGGATTTAACCAGATAACGTATTGAAACAAACAACACTTGATATGGCTGCCGCTCACAACTACATGTGCTCATTTATTCAACAGTGCGCATGTACAGATAATATGACGTCACACATACAAGTCACAGGGACATGTGAATTACGACACTACATTCCTTCCTTTCTTTGAATATTATATAATTTCTGAAAATTGTATCTTTAAACTTTAACTTTCAACTTTAAAACTTCAAATGAGTTCATTAACTTGTAATTTACATGCACACATTACAATAAAGTTATTCATCTAGATATCAAACATTATTCAACCTGTTATATATGAATATTCTATATATTCATTTCAGTTCATAGATTATAAGTCCAATTTCCTAGTCACTAATAAAGAGTCTCTGAAAATATCAACTATTTCACTGGATATGAATATACATTGTTGTATTTCACTGAACATTAACAAAATTAACAACTCAACATATTTACAAAGTATCAGAGTCAATTCATACAGAAATCTCTGAATCTAGCTGGCAAGGTCTTTTCACGGACCGGACGCGGAGAGCGAGCTTCAGTAGCTATACTTGTCGAAAGCGGATTCGAACCAAGAACTTTTTCAACCGTTCGAGTCTCAACCTTATTGTCCATTTCATCAACAAAATCTCGACTCGGTTCAACATTATTTTCAATGTCCGGCACATTGACTTTTACTACTTTGTCATTAGCCATTCTTTCATGAAATTTCTTAACATGCGTTACATTTCTTTTATATTGTACTCCATCATTTTCTACAACAACGGAATTACCAGACTTTTGGACTACATTGTAAGGTTCTTCCTTAAATCTTGGAGTTAATTTATTTTGCCTGTCCTGTTTTAATAAGACTTTATCGCCTTCTCTAATGTCATTTTCACATGATTTCTTTTCTTGTCAGCATATATTTTTCCCTTTCCTTTTTGTTCATTATCTCTGTCGCGAATTTCAATATCATCGACACAATGATCTTCGATTCCGGGAATGCGTGTTCGCAGTTTACGCTTGAACATTAGCTCAGCTGGACTTACTCCTGTTACAGAGTGTGGAGTAGTACGGTACATCATGAGATAAGAGTCCAATTCTTTCCGCCAATCTTTCTTTTCTACTTGGGCGATACGAACAATCTTAAGTAGAGAGCGGTTTTGTCTTTCAACTTCGCCGTTTGCCTGGGGCCACAGAGGAGTAACACGGCGGTGCTCAATATCTCTTTCACCAAGATAGTCCTTAAAAACCTCACTCACAAATTGAGGACCGTTGTCTGTGGTAATGGATATGGGAAACCCATGTGTTAAAAACATCTTCCCCAGACTGTTTGTTATTTTGTCTGTTGTTGTGGATTTCATAACATCCACTTCAAAATACCTACTATAATAGTCAACGACTACAAAGAGACAATCACCGGATGGTAGTGACATTAAGTCTGCTGAAATATGTTGCCAAGGACCGGATGGCAGTTCTGTTGTTTTAATTGGTTCAGGTAGCTGCGTAGTACCTACCAACTGGCATGAGTGACATGTTTTACAAAACTGTTCAGATTCCTTATCTAGACCTATCCACCATACTTTTGTTCGTAGTCTCCTTTTCATGGCCACTATACCGGGATGACCTTCATGTGCGAGTTCTAGCACGGTTTCACACAACGACTCGGGAATTATAATACGAGATCCTCGTAACACCAACTTACCGATTACACATAACTCGTCTTTGATCGGCAGATATTTCTTGTTTGTAAGCTCGTGCCATCTTTTATTGTTGATGCACTTTCGGAGATTACACATTTCATCGTCAATAGCGGACGCTTCCTCTATTTGTCGTGTTGACAACGCGTTCGGTGTCGCGTTTTGAGCTACAAATCTAACATACTCTTCGCAGTCTACAGATGCTCGTACATCTCCTGCAGAGTTATTCCCCTTACTCTTGATGAGTCGCGATAAGCTGTCTGCAATATTTTGTTTACCTGGAATGTATTTCACAGAAAACTTGTACGATTGCAATCTCAACACCCATCTGTGTATCCTAGCACTAGCTTTACCATTCGACGTTTTGGAATAGATACACTCAAGTGGCTTGTGATCAGTCAACAACACAAATTCAGTACCATATAGATACATATGAAGTCTTTCGCATGCCCAAACGATCCCAAGGGCTTCCTTCTCAGTTTGAGAATAGCGTTTTTCAACGTCGGTTAGACTTCTACTTATGTAACAAATCACGCGCATTTCACCTTTCAACTCCTGGACAAGAACTCCTCCCAGACCTACAGGGCTAGCATCAGTGATGAGGTACGTAGATGCTTTACTATCAAAATACCCTAAGGTTTCAGTATTACTTAGTCGCGCTTTCAACTCCTGAAACGCGTTTTCTTGACTTTTCCCCCAATTAAATGGCACGTCCTTTCGCGTCATCTGACGTAGCGGTTCTGCGACAGTAGCCAGATCGGGAATATACCTGCTACTATAATTAACTAAACCCAAGAAGCTTCTCACTTCTGTGGCATTTTCAGGACGCCTGGCCTCTTTAACGGCTCGTACTTTTTCCTCCTCAGGACCAATACCACGTGCTGATAATAAATGTCCCATGAATACAAGTTCCGACATTCAAAATAGACATTTGTCTTTGTTAAGCGTCATACCGGTTTCGCTTATTCTCTGAAGTAAGTTCTTGAGACGTTTGTCATGTTCCTCTACCGTTTTGCCGTGTACTATGATGTCATCAAATAAATTCCGAACACCTTCGCATCCTTCGAGTGTTTGTTGAACCACACGCTGGTACATCTCGGGCGCGCAAGATATTCCGAACATCAATCTTTTGTAGCGGTACAAGCCTTTATGCGTGACAAAGGTTGTGATTGATCTCGATTGTTCAGAAAGTTCGATTTGATGAAAAGCCCATTTTATGTCAAGCTTGCTAAACACAGTGCTCTGGTTTAAGTCATATAGTACTTCCTCGACAGTAGGAATCGGATGACGTTCGCGAATGATTGCTTCGTTGGCACGTCTCATGTCGACACATAACCGTATGTCATTATTCTCCTTTGGAATAACTACGACTGGGGACACCCATGGAGTAGGACCCTCGGTTATCTCAATAATGTCTAGTTTTTCTAACTCACCAAGTTTCATTTCTAACTTGTCTCTCAGATTGAACGGTATTCTCCTAACCTGCTGTGCTACAGGTCTAACAGATTCATCTATTGGTATTTCTAACTGAAAATCTTTTAATTTTCCGATACCCTCAAAACAATGTTTGTACTTCTCAAACATGTCTTGCTCTGAACCTTTCGTATTTAAACTCTGCGATTTCGTATTTAAACTCTGTGACGGCTCATCGGCACTGACCTGTTTTACACTCGGACCGATTTTCAAGACACCCAGCTGTATAGCTGTACTTTTCCCTAGTAATGCGGGACCTTCACCTTTTATAACATCTACATCAGTTACAACTGACTTACCACCAACAACTAAATTTGTACGAAATGATCCTATCACCTGGAGAGGTTTACTACAACTATAAGGATACAAGTTTTTCTCAACTTTCTTTGATTCACACTCAACTCTCTTAGACTTCAGACTCTCCCAAAGTTGTTGATCTATAACATTACATGTTGCACCAGAGTCAATAATCATTGGAATGTTCGAAATACCACCAATTTCAACGTTTACTGTGGTGTCTTCATACTTAGACATAAATGTGAAAGCATAGTCATCATTGTCTTGTTCTCCACTCACTAACTTCACTCGTTGTGGGCCATGTGTATTTCTCTTCGTTGTCTGTCGATTCTTGCCTTTAGCTGGTTTCGTTTTACAGCGTTTAGAAAAATGTCCAATGTTGTGACATTTGTAACACTCTTTACCCAGGGCGGGGCAGTCCTTTGAATTTTGAAGATGATTCTCACTCCCACACCGAAAGCATTGTTTACCGGAAGTGTCAGTTTGACGCTTGTCACATCTGGTATCACCCGTGCGCTTGGAATGGTGCACTCGATTTACACTAATCGATTCACGTGTTCCACTTGCTGTTTCTATTCTGTTCGCTTGAGATTCGCTATTTTCCATCGCACTTGCTGTTTCCTGAAGTTGTTTCAATGTTAAATCTTTACCCTTTTCTAATAGTTTTCTCCTTAGATGATGAGAGAGGCACTTTTCAATCACTTGATCTCCAATCTGTTCATCATTGTTCGCAAACTCACAATATTCCACTTTTTGACTCAAGCGAGTAATAAATTGGTCAATTGTCTCACCTTGCTGTTGTGTCATGTTTCTAAAAAGATGTCTTTCGAATGGAACATTAACTTGTGGGCTGAAATGTTCGTCTAATAAACGAAGTGCAATGTCGTATGCGTTGTTATCATTATTTGGAGCGGGCACATTGGTAAATGTATAAAAAATATCCTGCATTTGACTTCCACCACAATGTAAAAGCAAAGCTTTCTTCTGGTTGATGTCAGTTACTCCTTTTCCTTCAACGAAAAGTTCAAACGATCTGCGCCATTTTTTCCATCTCGAACCAATGTTGGTCTGATCTCCGTGACAATCAAATGTAGTAATTCCTCCTAAATCTGTCATAATAGGTGTTGCCATCTTGAAATTAGGCTTTCGTTCTCACCATATGCATGAATTAAAATCGAAATTCTCGTCGCCAATTGTTAGATCCCATCGGATTTAACCAGATAACGTATTGAAACAAACAACACTTGATATGGCTGCCGCTCACAACTACATGTGCTCATTTATTCAACAGTGCGCATGTACAGATAATATGACGTCACACATACAAGTCACAGGGACATGTGAATTACGCTCAGGACACTACAGTGAGGGACAGTCAGATTGAGGTAGGTATCAACTACAGCCAGTGAGGGACTGTCAGATTGAGGTAGGTATCAATTACAGCCAGTGAGGGACTGTCAGATTGACGTAGGTATCAATTACAGCCAGTGAGGGACTGTCATATTGACGTAGGTATCAACTACAGCTAGTGAGGGACTGTCAGATTGACGTAGGTATCAATTACAGCCAGTGAGGGACTGTCAGATTGAGGTTGGTATCAACTACAGCCAGTGAGGGACTGTCAGATTGACTTAGGTATCAATTACAGCCTGTGAGGGACTGTCAGAATGACGTAGGTAACAATTACAGCCAGTGAGGGACTGTCAGATTGAGGAAGGTATCAATTACAGCCAGTGAGGGACTGTCAGATTGAGGTAGGTATCAACTACAGCCAGTGAGGGACTGTCAGATTAAGGTAGGTATCAATTACAGCCAATGAGGGACAGTCAGATTGAGGTAGGTATCAATTACAGCCAGTGAGGGACAGTCAGATTGAGGTAGGTATCAACTACAGCCAGTGAGGGACTGTCAGATTGATGTAGGTATCAATTACAGCCAGTGAGGGACTGTCAGATTGAGGTAGGTATCAATTACAGCCAGTGAGGGACTGTCAGATTGAGGTAGGTATCAACTACAGCCAGTGAGGGACTGTCAGATTGACGTAGGTATCAATTACAGCCAGTGAGGGACTGTCAGATTGATGTAGGTATCAATTACAGCCAGTGAGGACTGTCAGAATGACGTAGATATCAATTACAGCCAGTGAGGGACAGTCTGATTGAGATAGGTATCAATTACAGCCAGTGAGGGACTGTCAGATTGGCTACTCCTAACACATATTTCACATCCTGTATCAGTTTTCGCAAGCCAAATCATGCATCATGTAATTCAAGAATAGCTACCCAATAAAACATTGTTCCAAATTCAACTGCAATATTTCTAGATTAATGGGGCTTTAGCATGTCATCACTGCTGAAACTTCCAACAAATTGTACCAAATCAATTTACAATAATGACCTGGCTACATAGATTTCCTGTAGCAGTGAAAGGCATGATAAATCTCTGGTTTATGTTGATGAAATGATGCTCCATGGGAAACAGGGTATGGTCAGCTTGATGTAGGCTGAAAGCATCTGTCCTCCATACACTCGCTTCGACTCTCCACCCTGTCCTAGTCTTATTGGTGGCGACATGTTATTTAATTGTCTTTGTGGACCAGAATCAGGTCAGAGAATAGTTCCAATAAATACGGGGAATGTGGAGATGAAAACACCGGAAGACTGTGATCACTTGTAATTTGGTCCTTGTCAGCAGCTATCCCCAGATTGGTCGCTTGATGTGGCAATAATCGTCTGGTGATGGACAATCCGCCACACTGAATGGTCAGCTAATGTGGCCTGGGCAAGGACGGCAAACATAGAGGCATCGTCATAGGGTGATATGTGATGTCTAGTACATCAGATATCATCATAGGGGGATACATGGCGTCTAGTACACAGACATACAGGTATCATCATAGGGGGATATGTGATGTCTAGTACAGACATACAGGTATCATCATAGGGGGATATGTGATGTCTAGTACACAGACATACAGGTATCATCATAGGGGGATACGTGATATCTAGTACACAGACATACAGGTATCATCATAGGGGGATATGTGATGTCTAGTACACAGACATACAGATATCATCATAGGGGGATACGTGATGTCTAGTACAGACATACAGGTATCATCATAGGGGGATATGTGATGTCTAGTACAGAAATACAGGTATCATCATAGGGGGATATGTGATGTCTAGTACACAGACATACAGGTATCATCATAGGGGGATACGTGATGTCTAGTACACAGACATACAGGTATCATCATAGGGGGATACGTGATGTCTAGTACATAGACATACAGATATCATCATAGGGGGATATGTGATGTCCAGTACAGACATACAGGTATCATAATAGAGGGATACGTGATGTCTAGTACAGACATACAGGTATCATCATAGAGGGATACGTGATGTCTAGTACACAGACATACAGATATCATCATAGAGGGATACGTGATGTCCAGTACACAGACATACAGGTATCATCATAGGGGGATATGTGATATCTAGTACAGACATACAGGTATCATCATAGGGGGATATGTGATGTCTAGTACAGACATACAGATATCATCATAGGGGGATACGTGATGTCTAGTACAGACATACAGATATCATCATAGGGGGATACGTGATGTCTAGTACACAGACATACAGGTATCATCATAGGGGGATAGGTGATGTCTAGTACACAGACATACAGGTATCATCATAGGGGGATATGTGATGTCTAGTACAGAAATACAAGTATCATCATAGGGGGATATGTGATGTCTAGTACACAGACATACAGGTATCATCATAGGGGGATACGTGATGTCTAGTACACAGACATACAGGTATCATCATAGGGGGATACGTGATGTCTAGTACATAGACATACAGATATCATCATAGGGGGATATGTGATGTCTAGTACAGACATACAGGTATCATAATAGAGGGATACGTGATGTCTAGTACAGACATACAGGTATCATCATAGAGGGATACGTGATGTCTAGTACACAGACATACAGATATCATGATAGAGGGATACGTGATGTCTAGTACAGACATACAGGTATCATCATAGGGGGAAACGTGATGTCTAGTACAGACATACAGATATCATCATAGGGGGATACATGGCGTCTAGTACACAGACATACAGGTATCATCATAGAGGGATACGTGATGTCTAGTACACAGACATACAGGTATCATCATAGGGGGATACGTGATGTCTAGTACAGACATACAGGTATCATCATAGGGGGATATGTGATGTCTAGTACAGACATACAGGTATCATCATAGGGGGATACGTGATGTCTAGTACACAGACATACAGATATCATCATAGGGGGATATGTGATGTCTAGTACAACCATACAGGTATCATCATAGGGGGATATGTGATGTCTAGTACAGATATACAGGTATCATCATAAGGGGATATGTGATGTCTAGTACAGACATACAGGTATCATCATAGGGGGATACGTGATGTCTAGTACAGACATACAGATATCATCATAGGGGGATATGTGATATCTAGTACAGACATACAGGTATCATCATAGGGGGATACGTGATGTCTAGTACAGACATACAGGTATCATCATAAGGGGATATGTGATATCTAGTACAGACATACAGGTATCATCATAGGGGGATACGTGATGTCTAGTACAGACATACAGGTATCATCATAAGGGGATATGTGATGTCTAGTACAGACATACAGATATCATCATAGGGGGATATGTGATGTCTAGTACAGACATACAGGTATCATCATAGGGGGATACGTGATGTCTAGTACAGACATACAGGTATTATCATAAGGGGATATGTGATGTCTAGTACACAGACATACAGATATCATCATAGGGGGATATGTGATGTCTAGTCCAGACATACAGGTATCATCATAGGGAGATACGTGATGTCTAGTACAGACATACAGATATCATCATAGGGGGATACGTGATGTCTAGTACAGACATTCAGGTATCATCATAGGGGGATACGTGATGTCTAGTACAACAGCCATCAACAGAGATAGTCTGACAGCCCTAAGGGTAAAACATCAATGTATGGTCAGTATAGTATAAGAGAGGAATTCTTCTTTGATCATTCGCCCTCCATGAAATTTGATGATTACAGGAAGTTGAACAATAATAAGAGGTTATAGGGGTTACAAGAGGTTATAGGGGTCATTAGAGGTCATTATGGATCAGGTGGCTACTTAAACCAGGTTCACCAAAATCTTGCAACAAAGAACAAAGTTAATTTCATAAACTTATTGCTTCTGAAAGCTAATTGTGGTTTGTTTGCTACATTTCACATAAAGTTTGTCATATTCAGCCTCGGCTTGCATGAGAGCTTTTATTATTTCTGTGTGGCCGTAAACAATTATCATAAATAAAACAAATCATGTGACATTCGATAACAAAACCTGGTAATGTGATCATCTCTGATGTCTTCTTCTGGACAAAATGGCCGCTAAGTAAGTGATAACGGCTAGGGACGGATTTTAGTGACCGCTGGCCACGTTAGACAGGTGACCGCTTATCTAAGGTGACCGTTCAATAGGTTTTACTGTATATTTGTTCATATCGTTCCCGGGTGATTGACAGAACTCACCAACATAGAACGTTTGTATCGCCAGACGACAGACTTTAACCTGTCTCTGATGCGGCAGGCCGCCCTCGGGGCAGAGATATAAACGTAACATTATAACATTAGTCCATTACTTCACTTCCTTTGAAGGCTGAAAACTCTCTCTTAATCTAAAAATACACTTATTGGGTAAAGCTTTACAGCATTTAAATATATAAACATCTGAAATTGTCTCCGATTCCATTGGGAGATGGCAGTGTTATTGATCACAACGAACTCAAAGCTCAAAGGATTGGTTTCAAGTGCATAATTTTGTGGTTCTGACAATGAAGATAAGAGGAAAGAATCCACATTTTACAATTTGATACCATCTTACCCTAAAAATAAGTTTCACCAAGCATATATAGAAGAAATAATTTCCTACCGAAAATGGACAAAATATACCCCTGATTATCCCCTACCCAAGTGAGAACAGATGGCCTGAGAGTTACTGAAACTTATGCAGTGGAAAAATGGATGACTACCCCTTGTTGTAACCCAGGAACCTTCTAACTCTAGATGTACTCTACCAATTGAGCCAACTGGTCTCTGACAATCCACCCAATCATCTTCTAAAGAAGCTTCTGTAAGTGTAGGATTTCATTGTGGCCTGCATCACTCACCTGGTATCATTCTCTTACATGTAACTCTAAAGTCGCATAAAATCTATTACTGTAAGAATTTCAAAAGAACATGTTAAGATTTAAACATATTTTACCCCTGTAACCTTGAAAGTAAGACAAAGTAATTTTCAGTTGCAAACCAGGAAACTACCAGCCAAACATCATGTCTCTAGGCCTTAGGTTATTTCAGAAGAAGTTGTTTGATAAATGTTTTAACAGATTTGACCCATGTAACCTTGAATACAGGTCAAGGTCATTACCTTTCACATATTTAGTCTGCATTTGTTTGGCTTAATCCAAGGAAGCCACGTATATATACCAGTCAAATATAAAGTCTCTATACCTGACGATATTTCAGAAGAAGTTGTTTGAAGGTTCTGACATATATGACCCATGTAACCTTGAAAGTAGATCAAAGTGGGTTTCTTTGCAAACTTTGTTTAGTTCCTTCCAAAAAAGCTACCAGCCAAATTTCATGTCATTTAAGAAGAAGTTGTTTAAAGGAAAAGTTGACAGACAGATGGACGGCAGACGTCGCACCATCGCCTAAGCTCACTTGGATCTTCGGACCAGGTGAGCAAAAAATAACTTTATGAACTGCCAAGTACAAGCCCTAATGAATCAAAAATATAATATTATATGCAAAATAAGAAGAAAGTTGTCTGACATTTGATCACAAGGGTTATCTGACAATATTTGACATTTCTCTTTGTCCTATTTCTGTCTTTTATAAACGGGGAAAGTTAATCATGTAAGTGTTCTTTATTTATTTTAGCTTTCTACATAAAATAATTGTACATCCCTTTGTTACTGGTTCATGTCTCTGTTCTATAGGAAATACTCCCACTGATCATGGTTATACTAGTACACGGACCAATAAAGTAGCCTTGTTTCTAAGTTACCTGTGCATGGAGATGTACACCTCCTCTGGAATGCTGAACACAGCCACGACATATTTCCGTAACTATGGCGATCTCTTATTCCATATTCTCAAGTTAATGTTTCACCAAATCCTGTCTTCCAAACACATTAAGCCTCCAAAGCTATTGTCAGAATTTTGTTTTAAAATATTTTTGTCAAATTTCATTCCATTTGGGCTTTTCATGAACACTGGAAATTCCTTGGTTTAGACCAGAGAAAATACTAGAATGTTTCACCACACACTATTCACTGATCACACCTTGTACAAATATTGTGTTTTTTTTCCAAATTAAATAAAATTTAGTCATTTCGTACATGTCTTCCTTTTATCCATAATGATCCATTAAACACAAATTCTGTGTCCCATTTTTCTCTCAAAGTAGGAAATCTTCTTTTTTGGACAGTGAATATTCCAAACACAATACGCGAATAAAACTTATATGTAAAAATTCAAATATTTGAAATCTTCGATAGACAAAATCAATATTTTTGATAAAAACCCTGACAACAAGAAAGCAGGAATTCAAACATCTGGTATGCTCTCAGAACTAGGCTCCGATAAGCTTTCCTTAAAAGGAGTATTACATCATGTGTTTGACTATCTCAATGGTAAATCACATGTATGGTGCGTGCCAGCGCAGCTTTTTTCCCCTTCAGTTGCAATTCCAGACAGCAGTGAGGGTTTGGCATGGACCTTCTCATTATAACATTACCAGGCAATTCTCACAATAGTCAATGGAGAGGGGAGAGATACTCCATCGTCCAATGTGAGGAATTGTGAGCTAATCTGAACTCGAGTCAGTTATGGAAAAATCCATATATGCTTGGGAACTTTATGGTGTTTTTATAGCCAGTGATCAGAAATCTGAATTCCAGCACCTCATCTAATTACAATGATGGATATGTTCTGTTGTGGGGCCCTGCACTCCTCCGAGACAATACAGCCGTGATCAAAAGCTATCACTTTATCCCAACTCGTGCGATGACCCGTTAATTCAGAAGAGTCATGAATGGACGGAGAACACCATGCTGTTATAATGCTGACATGAAACTCTATCAAATTTGGTCGAGTCGGTCTGGGTCAGTGGAGGAACAACGTCCGCAACAGATTGTTCAATTATTGTGAAAGTTTATCTTGTGTTGTATGACTATTTACACGGTCCGTGTTCTTTGCTTGGATGTACTTGTCCAAACAAAAGGCTAGACAACTGCTGAAACACGGTAACTCAAGATTAAAAACTCCTGTCACCGACACTAATGGAAACAAACCAGTTTTTCCTGTGATGACCAAATCACCGTGGCACACTCCACACATAATTGTCATATACGCATCGTCAAGTCACCTTACCAGAGACTACCAGGGAAAAAAACAAACCGCCTGTGATCTTGTTAGGTGTACCTCCTTCACAGATGAAGACAATACCAAAATCATAGTTTTATTTATTTTGTAAAATTGCAAGTTGAAATGCAAGGCAACAAAAAATAACAATGAAATTCAACAATTAAATGATTTAAAACTATACTGATGTGAATTGTTTCCTTACAAAGGAGAGAAAAGAGGCCAACCATGCTTGTGGACAATGCTGTACGGACTGCTACACGGAACTGACAGTCCAGACAAACCACCACAATGCCATGCAGTTCACATTCCGATTTACTCAAAAAAACACTAATTAAAAGAGTCTGCCCGCTTCTACAGTTCTGGTCTGGTATTGTCACACTAAACCATGATATAGGTCTAGGTTCTTTTCCTTTTATAGTGTCATTTTTAGGTGCAATTTTGATTTTTCAGATTCTTGTTTTTCATTGAGATTCCTCGATGGATTTGTCAACAACATACAGGCAACTTGATCAATGATTGTTTCTTAAAAACTCGTTCACCCCTGAAATTTCATAATGAACTATTCCAACCTTTGAATTGGAAGAGTTCAAATGTGTCGTCAGGGGTGAATGAGTTAAAGCAACAAAACATTCTATTGGTTGTCTTTGCTAATGACATTGAGCCTAATTAGGCTCGAGAAATTTTATAGCATAAATATTACTTAATTAAGACAGCGAAATTCGGAGATACCAAAAAAATGGCCATCCCTAGGTTTGATTGATAGTCTGACATTCAAACAAAATATAAAACCAATTTGTAATTTTATATCGGCTATTATGATATATCGGCTATTATAACATATAGGGATTGAACGGCGTTGTTTTAATTTTCATGCCGGTATGAATGCAAAGCGGTTACATCCATATTGCATGAAGCCCGCTAGGGCTTCATGGTCAATATGGGTGTAACCGCTTTGCATTCATACCGGCATGAAAATTAAAACAACGCCGTTCAATTCATATATTTACATTTTTACTACTGAACAATTGTCTAATCTATTTCCTTATTTATTGAACAACTGGTTAATCAACTGCGTTTGTTATTGCGCCGTCCTTTAAACGAAAAAGGCGGAACAGCCATAATTTGGGTAAAATTGGTGCCAATAATCTACCGTAGTCATTTGAACGTTTGACGCGGGGGCATTCTCCATGTTATCCGAAGCGGAGCCGTAAGACTCCCATTGAACAAGACTAATATATTACGTCATAAGTAATTCACGTGAATGGATGTATTCATACTGTATTCATGATGTATTCATAGTCTAGTGTTTGCTGTTTTCAGTTGGTATGTTCATATAGAGAAGAAACAATCAGAATGTAAATATAATATATTGGTTTTTATAATATTTCAGTTATTATAATATATCGGCTATCATAATATATCAGATAATATATAATATAGTTAATATCAGCTATTATAATGTAACGGCTATCAGTTATTATAGCAATATCAGTTATTATAATATTTTTCTCTGGCAAGTAGCACATCATAATAAGAGGGTTTCACTATATACATGATAGTTTGTACCAGGAAACCACCGAAAAGGCTTAAAAGAATGTAGGTTTTATACGGTATGACAATCACAACCTCATCGATTCTTTGAATAAAATACAACTATTATAATTATCTGCATTGCCTCTGCCCATCCCAAATTGTATACCGACCGTAATGCCTTATTGTACATCACTTATTTAGATTCTAGTAACAAGTTTTAATCAGAAGCCTGGGTACCTACCTAGTAATGCTTCCATGTCGATTGAGCCGGATTGTATAAGAAATGTTCGTGCCCTTGCCCCCTGCTCTGATTCTTCCGAGGTCTTGTGGCGTGGGATACATATGGGTGATGTTTTTGGCGTGGACCTTCCCAAGGGCCCTTCCTGTTCTGCGTACCGTTCCTCACAAACCTCCGATTCTAGGAGCTCTTCACTACTGTGTTCAAGTTCACCTCTCTTTCCGATTAGTTTACGTTTTATACTGTCCTTACGCGTGTGAACTATACTTTTAACACGTTTTCCCCACGTTGGTTTTTTCTTCCCCAGTTTAGGAGAATCTGTTTGGGTGACCTTGAGATCAGACAAATCACCATGTGATGACCTTCCTTTGTAGCTGGACGAACGTCGTAAATTAAGATATTCATCAGTCAAGTCTGCTGTCTCGTCCAGTAAGGACGGGCTAGACTTCCGACGAGGAATCGCTACGTTTAAATACTGCTCACCTGATGGTGCAGTGTTTAAAACAACTACTTCCTTCGTAACATCTGATTCTATCTCGCTTTCATGTTTCTCCAGCCATTCTGGATCCCCCATCCAAATTTCCGTACCAAACTCTTCATCTTCCTCTTCTCCTTCCCCTTCAACCCCAAGGTCACGACCTTGTGTTGGACTAGATGGCTCTCCTGATGATGTTGACCTTCGAACTTCCTGACTTTCGACCTCCAGCCCACTCCCTACCCCACTGTCTACAGACCTATTCTCCACCGTGCTGATCGGGACAGTTAATTCTCTGCTGCCCCTACCTAAGTCTTTAATTGATTTCAAACTAAATCCAATATCCTCAGGAAATCTGGGCTTGCTTATAACTCTTTTAAACTTCACCCAGTTTGACACTTTTGATTTCCGTTTTGAAGAGGAAGATTTTAAACCTTTTGATTTTTCTGTCTTTTCGTAGGACTTGGAGTGGATTTTATCGGAAGTTTCCTCTTCTCCTGATTGTTCCAGGATTTCGGATGGAATGTCAAGAGAGCCGGTTGAGCGACTTCGTTTGTGGGTGACATGCTTGGAACGTTTTGGACTGTATGAGTCGGAAGCAGTCTGCTCCAATTCAAAGAAGCACATGTCCTCAGCACTAGGAAGCCTAGGCCGACTGACTTTGTGCCTGCTGTAGGACGCTTGCTCCGACCTGGTGTAGCTGTAGTCCGTCTGGGTCATTATTTCCTGTTCCAGGGCTGTCTTCACCTCCAATATGCTCTTTGTACTTTCCAGATAGGCACACTTCCGTTTCAGTTTGGAGTTTTCGTCTTTAAGGTTGGATAGCTGCTCCATCAACCGTACCAGGTTGTCAAGGTGATCCAAGCCTACGCTCTGGCGGACAGGACTTGGGCTCGGTGTGCGTGGCTTGACGGGTACTCTTTTCACCCCTTCACCTTTACTTGACTTACCCTGCTCTTCAAAGAACTCCAAAACCTGCGACACGTCTGGAGAGGGAGTTGAAGACAGCCCTTGTGGCGTCAAAAATTGGCCACCACTGGTTCCCATGGTGATGGACTGACCAGATATATCCTCATCCAGGGTGATATCTGCACTCATGGGTGGCTCACCGCTGGATGTGGTTGCTGCGGCTATAGATGCAGGTGGCATCTCTGCCTCGGTGAGGTAGGTCATCTTGATTTGGCGTTGTTCCAGCTGGACAGCCGGTACAATCTGGCGCTCCGATGTCGGGAGGGCGACAAAGCACGTCTCGGGTTCAATCTCATTAGGGGGCTTCCTTGTGGCCATTTATCTAGCAACCTGCCACAACTGGAGATCTGCAGACACAAAACAAGAAACAAATAGAAAAATGTCTAAAACTTTGGTTTCAAGTGGGTAATATTACAGTCTATATGATAGTTGTTAAAGGGATTTAATGGAGGTGCTTAAAATGTACATGATTTGTTACCAGAAACAAAGACTCACAACGAAATAGAATAACTACACGGTCATAATTAATAGACAAGAATTCAACAGAAATGGATGTGTTCCCTGGCAGCTACTGAAAACATTATATCGGTGAACTCAAATTTTAGCACTTTACATAATTTAAACAGATAAGTGCAATCAAGAATTTTCACCTTCGCAATACTTGCTCAAGAACGCAATATACAGATATTGTAATTTAGTGCAAGCATAATTTAGCGGTATGCTTTTTGACTGAAAATCGCTAAAATAAGATAACCTATAAAATATGTAGATTTATAGTATCTCCTTTTTCCGATACAGGTCAAAATCCATCTTGAATCAGGACAATTAATATCATACTGTATTAGAAAGCTCCAGTTCAATCAAAACATTTCTTAAATATTTGTGCATATACCCCAAGTGACTTTTCACAAAATTTAAGATGGCCACTAGCGGCCATGTTGATTTTCAGATTTGGTTCAAAATTTGACTTTGTAATCAATAGGTTTACTCAAGGAGAGTGTTTAAAGTTTCTTGAAAATGATAGCATGCCTTATAGTGTAATCCAAGGAAACAAATCTTACAGATAATGTTAAGGGGGAGTAACTCCTGAATGTCATTTTCACTTCATGTAAACTGGACTTGCCAAGTCTTTGGGAAAGAATCAAATATGAATTTAAGTTGAATATAATCCGAGAACTCAACAATGCTTAAACACTATCATTTGACTTCAGAAAATTTAATCTTCACAAAGACCTTAAAATTCCATAAAAAGGAAGTATATAGCTAACAGTTGGCACTACATAGACAAAAAAGAAGGGAAATAACTCTTGTAAAATCCTCATGATAAAACACCAGATGTTGAGATACAACAACATACCAGAGGGCCTATATGGCTGACCTGGATACAGTTAAATTGATGAAATCATGGCAAAATATTCTTCAAAAAGATCCTAGGGATAAATCCTTGTAGTATATCTGTATACAAATAATAGATTTGGGGTGGGGATCTCAAATATTACCACGTTGTGACTAAGAACATAAGTCTCTACTGATGTAGCCACACATAATGGTCAATTCTTGTATCATGCATTCATGCCATAGGTTATGTCGTGATGATACAAAATAATGTGAAAATTCTGTCACATGTTATCACCCGTACAGAAAAACCAGTAAGAGGTCATGACTCCCAATGGGAGATTCATGGGTAACAGACATGGACACAACCTGATGCTATGGGAATAGGACTGGACAGGATGGATATGACCAACACTATTCGCCCCTGAATTATAGCCGGAGAATGAGAAATCATTCTGAAGCCTCCCATATACAGGTGAGAATTGCTGCAGGTTGGAAAAGTCTACACTTGAGATTAAATATTCTCTTATGAAGTTATTTTCTTGAGTAAGGGAATGTTTTTGCTTGCCTTTCACAAAGGGGCCCAGGGTTCAATTCCACGATCAGAAGTGAAAAGCTATGGGGTCACCTGGGTACTCTGGTTTCCTCCCATAATAAGACCCCCACATGCTACCATTTGGACCAACAAGAGTGATTTCACATTCGGATGAACAAGATTAATCATATAAGTTTCAGAATTGATGTAAAATAAATAAGTTTTGTATTTATATTCATTTTCTATTTATTTGTTCATGAAACTGGAGCCTGCTGGGACATCAGACATTGTTTACTGTAAACGTTCAACCATTACAGAAGATGTCAATTTCCATATACTTAGTAAGTAATAGCAATATTATGTCATTATTATCCAAGCAACAACCCCCGTTGGGGACTCACATCATCAACACACTCCCACATCTGAAAACTGATGGAAATTTCTATTACTAAGATATGTTACATGTAATGTTGATACATTCTCTAAGGGAGACAACTTTTACCCATAAGTATACCTGGAATATTAATAAATTCTCTACTAAAGGGAGACAACTGGTACACTTAACCCATAAGTATACCTGGAATATTAATAAATTCTCTACTAAAGGGAGACAACTGGTACACCTTACCCATAAGTATACCTGGAATATTAATAAATTCTCTACTAAAGGGAGACAACTGGTACACTTTACCCATAAGTATACCTGGAATATTAATAAATTCTCTACTAAAGGGAGACAACTGGTACACTTAACCCATAAGTATCCATCTCAGGTCTACCTGGAATATTAATAAATTCTCTACTAAAGGGAGACAACTGGTACACGTTACTTATAAGTATACATCTTGTGTTTACCTGAATATTAATCAGTTTTCTACTAAAGGGAGACAACTGGTACACCTTACCCATAAGTATACCTGGAATATTAATAAATTCTCTACTAAAGGGAGACAACTGGTACACTTAACCCATAAGTATCCATCTCATGTCTACCTGGAATATTAATAAATTCTCTACTAAAGGGAGACAACTGGTACACTTAACCCATAAGTATCCATCTCAGGTCTACCTGGAATATTAATAAATTCTCTACTAAAGGGAGACAACTGGTACACGTTACCTATAAGTATACATCTTGTGTCTACCTGAATATTAATCAGTTTTCTACTAAAGGGAGACAACTGGTTCACCTTACCCATAAGTATACCTGGAATATTAATAAATTCTCTACTAAAGGGAGACAACTGGTACACTTAACCCATAAGTATCCATCTCAGGTCTACCTGGAATATTAATAAGTTCTCTACTAAAGGGAGACAACTGGTACACTTAACCCATAAGTATCCATCTTGGGTCTACCTGAATATTAAAATAAAATTCTCTACTAAAGGGAGACAACTTGTACACCTTACCCATAAGTATCCATCTTGGGTCTTCCTCCAGTTGAGACCTACAGGAGGCAGACATCCATTGTGAATTGTGTAAAACAGCCGTCCGCCCCTCCAGCCTGAAACAGATATCAAATATGTACATAACTACATGTATATCTAACAGTGACACCTCTGAAGCAGAACCAAGAATAGTGATAAAGTTAGTGCCATCGCCCGTGCTCAAACCAGTGAACCTTGCCTCTCAAGCACGCAAACCTTGCCTCTCAAGCCGGATGCATTATAGTTGAGCTAAACTAAAATCCCTACAGCTGACACTTGTAGGGTAATTAGCATAGTCAATGCACATCTTTTACACTAGTCCCCTCTGTTTTTCAAACATCAACCAAGGTTCTTGTATTTTGAATTTGGAGGGTGAGCAACACCAATTTGCAGTAGGATGAAGAACAAATGTCTTCTTACCAACTTTACTTTAATGAAAATTTAACTTTGACATTTGACCCAATGAACTTGACCCCAGGGAACTCGGTGACCTTGACTTTTGATAAGGTGCATTTGTACAATTTTTAACTGGGGAAAATTTAAATCAATCTGTCCCAGGTACCTACCTACTCACGAAGTATCAGTACTCTGGGTCATTTGGTTTCTCAGGAGAACAATTTTAAAGGTCTTATATATTTGATTCATCTATTGAGAAGAAGATTGGTTAAGGTTTTTACATGTTTTACCCCTGTGACCTCGAAAGTAGGTCAAGGTTATCAGTTTGAGGTAACTATGTATCATTATTCTGGGAATTCTGGTTATTGAGAAAAAAAAAATATTTTTTTTATACTGTATTTGACCCATGTGTCGTTAAAAGTTGGTCAAGCTCATTTATTTGAGAAAAATTTATAGCACTATGTTCCAGGTACCTACTGACCAAATATCATGGCCCTATGTCCTTCAGTTTTTAAGAAGCCCTCAACACAACAATTTGTACAATTTTTAATCCTCACTACTTTTTAAATTTTTGAATCTTCTTTTGCCAAATATGCTTATAGCCAAATATAATCAATATCCAGGGCACCATTCCAGAGAAAAAGTTCCTTAACCCAGTTTAGGCAAATTGTCCCTTTTTGACCCCGCCCTTCAGCCCCCACGTAGGGCTCAGTCTTTTCTAGTGAATTTCTTCATTTTCTAATTAGTAGTTACAGAGAAGGAATTGATTTAAAAATTGTTGACAAAAGACAATTTCAGTTAAGTGTTTAAGGGAAAGATAGTAGTGTCACTTCACAGGCCAAGCTTTCTTGGAGTCCACGGCTCTACTGACTGATCAAAGGGAAATCACTCTAAGGCATATTTATACAATTTTAATACATAATACAAAAAACAGAAGCACATTGATCAACTGATGGATCATCTCAACCGTAAAATTAACTCAACTATCCCTGAAATTTCATAATGAACTATCCAACCTTTGAAATGGTCTAGGTCAAATGTGTCTGTAGGGGTGGATGGGTTAAGGGAACATGTTTTACCTCACTGAAGAAGCCTCCTCACAACAGACATCTACCGACTGTTACCATGGGAACCAGGGTGGCCAATATGTTCACCTTTCCTTGCTAAAGTCTAGTTCTGCAAAGAAAAAAGATTGTGTTAACAGCATAAAGCCTTCGTGTACAAACATTAATGATTAACTGAATGAGTTGGGGCATGATCAACACCCCTAACTCCTTTTTACCTTTAACAAGAGGCCCTATGGGCCTGCATTTCTCACCCGGTTTTAAAGTTGACAAAAATGTATGAATGCAAGTAATTAGAAATATATTAAGTGTACATCTGACCTCAGTGACATTGAAAGTACAGGATCTGTCCTGTCTTTGTGTGGGACTAGGATTATACAGGACCTGTCCTGTCATTGTGTAGGACTAGGATTATACAGGACCTGTCCTGTCATTGTGTAGGACTAGGATTATATAGGACCTGTCCTGTCATTGTGTAGGACTAGGATCATACAGGACCTGTCCTGTCATTGTGTGGGACTAGGATTATACAGGACCTGTCCTGTCATTGTGTAGGACTAGGATTATACAGAACCTGTCCTGTCATTGTGTAGGACTAGGATTATACAGGACCTGCCCTGTCATTGTGTAGGGCAAGGATTATACAGGACCTGTCCTGTCATTGTGTAGGACTAGGATTATACAGGACCTGTCCTGTCATTGTGTAGGACTAGGATTATACAGGACCTGTCCTGTCATTGTGTAGGACTAGGATTATATAGGACCTGTCCTGTCATTGTGTAGGACTAGGATTATACAGGACCTGTCCTGTCATTGTGTGGGACTAGGATTATACAGGACCTGCCCTGTCATTGTGTAGGACTAGGATTATACAGGACCTGTCCTGTCATTGTGTAGGACTAGGATTATACAGGACCTGTCCTGTCATTGTGTAGGACTAGGATTATATAGGACCTGTCCTGTCATTGTGTAGGACTAGGATCATACAGGACCTGTCCTGTCATTGTGTGGGACTAGGATTATACAGGACCTGCCCTGTCATTGTGTAGGACTAGGATTATACAGGACCTGCCCTATCATTGTGTAGGACTAGGATTATACAGGACCTGTCCTGTCATTGTGTAGGACTAGGATTATACAGGACCTGTCCTGTCATTGTGTAGGACTAGGATTATACAGGACCTGCCCTATCATTGTGTAGGACTAGGATTATACAGGACCTGTCCTGTCATTGTGTAGGACTAGGATTATACAGGACCTGTCCTGTCATTGTGTGGGACTAGGATTATACAGGACCTGTCCTGTCATTGTGTGGGACTAGGATTATACAGGACCTGTCCTGTCATTGTGTAGGACTAGGATTATATAGGACCTGCCCTGTCATTGTGTGGGACTAGGATTATACAGGACCTGTCCTGTCATTGTGTGGGACTAGGATTATACAGGACCTGCCCTGTCATTGTGTAGGACTAGGATTATACAGGACCTGCCCTGTCATTGTGTAGGACTAGGATTATACAAGACCTGCCCTGTCATTGTGTAGGACTAGGATTATACAGGACCTGCCCTGTCATTGTGTAGGACAAGGATTATACAGTACCTGTCCTGTCATTGTGTAGGACTAGGATTATACAGGACCTGCCCTGTCATTGTGTAGGACAAGGATTATACAGGACCTGTCCTGTCATTGTGTAGGACTAGGATTATACAAGACCTGCCCTGTCATTGTGTAGGACAAGGATTTAACAGGACCTGCCCTGTCATTGTGTAGGACTAGGATTATACAGGACCTGTCCTGTCATTGTGTAGGACTAGGATTATACAGAACCTGTCCTGTCATTGTGTAGGACTAGGATTATACAGGACCTGTCCTGTCATTGTGTAGGACTAGGATTATACAGGACCTGTCCTGTCATTGGGTAGGACTAGGATTATACAGGACCTGCCCTGTCATTGTGTAGGACTAGGATTATACAGAACCTGTCCTGTCATTGTGTAGGACTAGGATTATACAGGACCTGTCCTGTCATTGTGTAGGACTAGGATTATACAGAACCTGTCCTGTCATTGTGTAGGCCTAGGATTATACAGGACCTGCCCTGTCATTGTGTGGGACTAGGATTATACAGTACCTGTCCTGTCATTGTGTAGGACTAGGATTATACAGTACCTGTCCTGTCATTGTGTGGGACTAGGATCATACAGGACCTGCCCTGTCATTGTGTAGGACTAGGATCATACAGGACCTGCCCTGTCATTGTGTAGGACTAGGATTATACAGTACCTGTCCTGTCATTGTGTAGGACTAGGATTATACAGTACCTGTCCTGTCATTGTGTGGGACTAGGATCATACAGGACCTGCCCTGTCATTGTGTAGGACTAGGATCATACAGGACCTGCCCTGTCATTGTGTAGGACTAGGATCATACAGGACCTGCCCTGTCATTGTGTAGGACTAGGATTATACAGTACCTGTCCTGTCATTGTGTGGGACTAGGATCATACAGGACCTGCCCTGTCATTGTGTAGGACTAGGATTATACAGTACCTGTCCTGTCTTTGTGTGGGACTAGGATTATACAGGACCTGTCCTGTCATTGTGTAGGACTAGGATTATATAGGACCTGCCCTGTCATTGTGTAGGACTAGGATTATACAGGACCTGCCCTGTCATTGTGTGGGACTAGGATTATACAGGACCTGCCCTGTCATTGTGTAGGACTAGGATTATACAGGACCTGTCCTGTCATTGTGTAGGACTAGGATTATATAGGACCTGCCCTATCATTGTGTAGGACTAGGATTATACAGGACCTGCCCTGTCATTGTGTAGGACTAGGATTATACAGGACCTGCCCTGTCATTGTGTGGGACTAGGATTATACAGGACCTGTCCTGTCATTGTGTAGGACTAGGATTATATAGGACCTGTCCTGTCATTGTGTAGGACTAGGATTATATAGGACCTGTCCTGTCATTGTGTAGGACTAGGATTATACAGGACCTGCCCTGTCATTGTGTAGGACTAGGATTATACAGGACCTGCCCTGTCATTGTGTGGGACTAGGATCATACAGGACCTGCCCTGTCATTGTGTAGGACCAGGATTATACAGGACCTGCCCTGTCATTGTGTAGGACTAGGATTATACAGGACCTGTCCTGTCATTGTGTAGGACTAGGATTATACAGGACCTGCCCTGTCATTGTGTGGGACTAGGATTATACAGGACCTGTCCTGTCATTGTGTAGGACTAGGATTATTCAGGACCTGCCCTGTCATTGTGTAGGACTAGGATTATACAGGACCTGCCCTATCATTGTGTAGGACTAGGATTATACAAGACCTGCCCTATCATTGTGTAGGACTAGGATTATACAGGACCTGTCCTGTCATTGTGTAGGACTAGGATTATACAGGACCTGTCCTGTCATTGTGTGGGACTAGGATTATACAGGACCTGTCCTGTCATTGTGTGGGACTAGGATTATACAGGACCTGCCCTGTCATTGTGTAGGACTAGGATTATACAGGACCTGTCCTGTCATTGTGTGGGACTAGGATCATACAGGACCTGCCCTGTCATTGTGTAGGACTAGGATTATACAGGACCTGCCCTGTCATTGTGTAGGACTAGGATTATACAAGACCTGCCCTATCATTGTGTAGGACTAGGATCGGACCACATTGTATTTTTAACCTTTATCTCCTGTAGTCGAAGCCTCTGTTGTTCAACATCAATTAAGTTATGCCCAATAACACATTGAAGATCATCTGATTCAAAGGTTAGAATACTACATTATGAAATTTTAGGGGGGAATAAATTAGAAGCAAAGCCCAACTCAGCTGATCAGCTGTTCTTCACTAGAAAAAGAAAAAGAAATTTAAAGAAAAACAATAATTGACTGATGACTAAATCATGAACAGCTACAGTTTAAACATGCATTTTCATGGCCTTCATGTGAGTGTACCAGTAAGACATGGAAGACATCCCGTTAGATTTTGTGGGAGTCTGACCCTATGCTGGAGTACTACACTGTTGTGACCGGGAATGTGAGGTATTTATTCTGGCACTCATACAGCTGCTGTACCAGGCATTCCCACAACACTGCCCTCACATAAAATATCAAAACATCAAGTTCTCCTCATCATAATTTTGACAATAGCTCTTGGATCGCTTAATTGCATGCGCATCTTATCCTAGTGGATAAAAAATTCTTCTTGGAGGTCTAACATACGATTGTAAGGAATAGTTTAGCAAAATATGAAAGGCAGAAAAGCAGAGGTCCCAAAAAACCTACCTGGAAACTATTAAGTAACATTCCATCATTCCTTATATTACAACAACAAGTAACTCATTTATTCATCAAACAACAAACAAAACGGAAATCTTACAATTAATTTACAAATGAAAAATACTGTGTGTACACAAGGTATATGTCCCTGTATCCTGTATGTACACAAGGTATATGTCCCTGTATCCTGTATATACCACAAGGTATATGTCCCTGTATCCTGTATATACCACAAGGTTTATGTCCCTGTATCCTGTATATACCACAAGGTTTATGTCCCTGTATCCTGTATGTACACAAGGTATATTTCTCTGTATCCTGTATGTACACAAACTATATGTCCCTGTATCCTGTATGTACCACAAGGTTTATGTCCCTGTATCCTGTATATACCACAAGGTTTATGTCCCTGTATCCTGTATATACCACAAGGTTTATGTCCCTGTATCCTGTATGTACATAGGGTATGTCCCTGTATCCTGTATGTACACAAGGTATATGTCCCTGTATCCTGTATGTACACAAGGTATATGTCCCTGTATCCTGTATGTACACAAGGTTTATGTCCCTGTATCCTGTATGTACACAAGGTATATTTCTCTGTATCCTGTATGTACACAAGCTATATGTCCCTGTATCCTGTATGTACATAGGGTATGTCCCTGTATCCTGTATGTACACAAGGTATATGTCCCTGTATCCTGTATGTACACAAGGTATATGTCCCTGTATCCTGTATGTACACAAGGTATATGTCCCTGTATCTTGTATGTACCACAAGGTATATGTCCCTGTATCCTGTATGTACACAAGGTATATGTCCCTGTATCCTGTATGTACACAAGGTTTATGTCCCTGTATCCTGTATGTACACAAGGTATATTTCTCTGTATCCTGTATGTACACAAGCTATATGTCCCTGTATCCTGTATGTACATAGGGTATGTCCCTGTATCCTGTATGTACACAAGGTATATGTCCCTGTATCCTGTATGTACACAAGGTATATGTCCCTGTATCCTGTATGTACACAAGGTATATGTCCCTGTATCTTGTATGTACCACAAGGTATATGTCCCTGTATCCTGTATGTACATAAGGTATATGACCCTGTATCCTGTATGTACATAAGGTACATGACCCTGTATCATGTATGTACACAAGGGATATGTCCCTGTATCCTGTATGTACAAAAGGGATATGTCCCTGTATCCTGTATGTACATAAGGTATGTCCCTGTATCCTGTATGTACCACAAGGTGTATGTCCCTGTATCCTGTATGTACACAAAGTATGTCCCTGTATCCTGTATGTACACAAGGTATATATCCCTGTATATTGTATGTACACAAGGTATATGTCTCTGTATCCTGTATGTACACAAGGTATTATATGTGCCTGTATCCTGTATGTACACAAGGTGTATGTGCCTGTATCCTGTATGTACAAAGGTTGGAACAGGTCAGCCATACCAAGGTCCCACCCCTCAACTCCCTTTGCTCAGGAGATGTCAGCTATACCAAGGTCCCACCCCTCAACCCCCCTCGCTCGGGACAGGTCAGCCATACCATGGTCCAACCCCTTAACTCCCCTCACTCGGGACAGGTCAGCCATACCATGGTCCCACCCCTCAACCCCCCTAGCTCGGGAGAGGTCAGCCATACCAAGGTCCCACCCCTCAACCCCCCTAGCTCGGGAGAGGTCAGCCATACCATGGTCCCACCCCTCAACCCCCCTCGGTCGGGAGAGGTCAGCCATACCAAGGTCTTACCCCTCAACCCCCCCTCGCTCGGGAGAGGTCAGCCATACCAAGGTCTTACCCCTCAACCCCACTCGGTCGGGGGAGGTTTCCATACAAAGGTCTTACCCCTCAACCCCCCTTGCTCGGGAGAGGTCAGCCATACCATGGTCTTACCCCTCAACCCCCCTCGATCGGGGGAGGTCTCCGTACCAAGGTCTTATCCCTCAACCCCCCTCGCTCGGGAGAGGTCAGCCATACCAAGGTCTTACCCCTCAACCCCCCTCGCTCGGGAGAGGTCAGCCATACAATGGTCTTACCCCTCAACCCCCCTCGCTCGGGAGAGGTCAGCCATACCATGGTCTTACCCCTCAACCCCCCTTGGTCGGGGAAGGTCAGCCATACCAAGGTCTTACCCCTCAACCCCCCTCGGTCGGGGAAGGTCAGCCATACCAAGGTCCCACCCCTCAACCCCCCTTGGTCGGGACAGGTCAGCCATACCAAGGTCTTACCCCTCAACCCCCCTTGGTCGGGGGAGGTCAGCCATACCAAGGTCTTACCCCTTCACCCCCCTCTGTCGGGGGAGGTCAGTTATACAAAGGTCCCACCCCTCAACCCCCCTCGGTCGGGGGAGGTCAGCCATACCAAGGTCCCACCCTTCAACCCCCCTCGGTCGGGGGAGGTCAGCCATACAAAGGTCCCACCCCTCAACCCCCCTCGGTCGGGGGAGGTCAGCCATACCAAAGTCTTACCCTTCAACCCCCCTTGGTCGGGGGGAGGTCAGCCATACCAAAATCTTACCCCTCAACCCCCCTTGCTCGGGGAAGGTAGCCATACCAAGGTCTTACCCCTCAACCCCCCTTGCTCGGGTGGTCAGCCATACCAAGGTCTTATCCCTCAACACCCCTCGGTCGGGGGAGGTCAGCCATACCAAGGTCTTACCCCTCAACCCCCCTCGCTCGGGAGAGGTCAGCCATACCATGGTCCCACCCCTCAACCCCCCTTGGTCGGGAGAGGTCAACCATACCAAGGTCTTACCCCTCAACCCTCCTTGGTCGGGGGAGGTCAGCCATACCAAGGTCCCACTTCTTAACTCCCTTCGCTCGGGAGAGGTCAGCCATAACATGGTCTTACCCCTCAACCCCTACTTGGGTCAGCCATTCTTTCTACAATTTTGAATCCCAATCGCCAAAGGATGCTTCAGTCAATTTTATTCAAATCATTGGTTCAGTAGAAGTTGATGTTGTTGACGTTCAGAAAATAAATGGACGATGGATGCCACACTATTGCACAAGATTTTTTGGTCCTTCAAACCAGGTGAGCTAAAAAATCTAGTTTCTAGCACACCCTACTATTTATTCTATCCATTTGTTTTTCTCTCAACAGCTTCTCTGTACAACTCTATCAGTACCTACTACTGTGTGAGGCAGTAGAGTGTCTAAATTTAGCGCCCACTTACATACCACTAAGATAGAGCTCTCAGACACCACCAGGGGGCGTAGTTACACCGGGATATGAGGCAGCACCAGGTGTAAGGATCATCTGACCTAGATGATAACGTTAGAATCCGAAAGCATGAAATCAGGGTAGCTTCCCCTTCTTAATGCTCTCCTTCAATGTTGATGATGTCATTGAAAGATTCAAAGGTCAAAGGTCATCCCTCCATCAGTCTCTCTAAGCAACCATATCAAATATCACTACCTGCCTATGGTAAGCTATTAGAAAAGATTAGAATTCAGAACAATATTTAATCCCTCTCTGAGATCTCCCTTCCGTTCCATTATATAACCTCCAGAAACCTTTATTTCCCATTCTCCAAGCTTCAGTCCTCTTTCCCAAAACAATCTTTCTCCTAATTACTATTCACCTCAGACCTTCAATCCCTAAAAACTATGTAATCTTCCATGTCTTTAAACTCATACTCCTTCTATCCAGATATTCAGCTCTTACCTAGACTTTCACTCCCCCACCTATATACCTGTCCCCCCCCCAGACCTTCACTCCCCCACCCCTATACCTGTCCCCCACAGACCTTCACTCCCCACCCCTATACCTGTCCCCCATAGACTTTCACTCCCCACCCCTATACCTGTCCCCCACAGACCTTCACTCCCCACCCCTATACCTGTCCCCCACAGACCTTCACTCCCCACCCCTATACCTGTCCCCCACAGACCTTCACTCCCCACCCCTATACCTGTCCCCCATAGACCTTCACTCCCCCACCCCTATTCCTGTCCCCCACAGACCTTCACTCCCCCACCTCTATACCTGTCCCCACAGACCTTCACTCCCTCACACCTATACCTGTCCCCCACAGACCTTCACTCCCCCACCCCTATACCTGTCCCCAACAGATCTTCACTCCCCTACCCCTATACCTGTCCCATACAGATCTTCCTCTCCCCCACACCTATACCTGTCCCCACAGACCTTCACGCCCCCACACCTATACCTGTCCCCCACAGGCCTTCACTCCCCCACCTCTATACCTGTCCCCCACAGACCTTCACTCCCCACCCCTATACCTGTCCCCCATAGACCTTCACTCCCCCACCCCTATACCTGTCCCCAACAGATCTTCACTCCCCTACCCCTATACCTGTCCATACAGATCTTCACTCCCCTACTCCTATACCTGTCCCATACAGATCTTCACTCCCCTACCCCTATACCTGTCCCATACAGATCTTCACTCCCCCACACTTATACCTGTCCCCACAGACCTTCACTCCCCCACACCTATACCTGTCCCCCACAGGCCTTCACTCCCCCGCCTCTATACCTGTCCCCCACAGACCTTCACTCCCCCACCTCTATACCTGTCCCCCACAGACCTTCACTCCCCCACCCCTATACCTGTCCCCCACAGACCTTCACTCCCCTACCTCTATACCTGTCCCCCACAGACCTCACTCCCCCACCTCTATACCTGTCCCCCACAGACCTTCACTCCCCAACCTCTATACCTGTCCCCAAAAGACCATCACTCCCCCACCACTATACCTGTCCCCCACAGACCTTCACTCCCCCACCCCTATACCTGTCCCCCACAGACCTTCAACCCCACCCCTATACCTGTCCCCCACAGACCTACACCCCCACCCCTATACCTGTCCCCAAAAGACCTTCACTCCCCCACCCCTATACCTGTCCCCCACAGACCTACACTCCCCCACCTCTATACCTGTCCCCCACAGACCTTCACTCCCCACCCCTATACCTGTCCCCCATAGACTTTCACTCCCCACCCCTATACCTGTCCCCCACAGACCTTCACTCCCCACCCCTATACCTGTCCCCCACAGACCTTCACTCCCCACCCCTATACCTGTCCCCCACAGACCTTCACTCCCCACCCCTATACCTGTCCCCCATAGACCTTCACTCCCCCACCCCTATACCTGTCCCCCACAGACCTTCACTCCCCCACCTCTATACCTGTCCCCACAGACCTTCACTCCCTCACACCTATACCTGTCCCCCACAGACCTTCACTCCCCCACCCCTATACCTGTCCCCAACAGATCTTCACTCCCCTACCCCTATACCTGTCCCATACAGATCTTCCTCTCCCCCACACCTATACCTGTCCCCACAGACCTTCAAGCCCCCACACCTATACCTGTCCCCCACAGGCCTTCACTCCCCCACCTCTATACCTGTCCCCCACAGACCTTCACTCCCCACCCCTATACCTGTCCCCCATAGACCTTCACTCCCCCACCCCTATACCTGTCCCCAACAGATCTTCACTCCCCTACCCCTATACCTGTCCATACAGATCTTCACTCCCCTACCCCTATACCTGTCCCATACAGATCTTCACTCCCCTACCCCTATACCTGTCCCATACAGATCTTCACTCCCCCACACCTATACCTGTCCCCACAGACCTTCACTCCCCCACACCTATACCTGTCCCCCACAGGCCTTCACTCCCCCGCCTCTATACCTGTCCCCCACAGACCTTCACTCCCCCACCTCTATACCTGTCCCCCACAGACCTTCACTCCCCCACCCCTATACCTGTCCCCCACAGACCTTCACTCCCCTACCTCTATACCTGTCCCCCACAGACCTCACTCCCCCACCTCTATACCTGTCCCCCACAGACCTTCACTCCCCAACCTCTATACCTGTCCCCAAAAGACCATCACTCCCCCACCACTATACCTGTCCCCCACAGACCTTCACTCCCCCACCCCTATACCTGTCCCCACAGACCTTCAACCCCACCCCTATACCTGTCCCCCACAGACCTACACTCCCACCCCTATACCTGTCCCCAAAAGACCTTCACTCCCCCACCCCTATACCTGTCCCCCACAGACCTTCACTCCCCCACCCCTATACCTGTCCCCCACAGACCTTCACTCCCCCACCCCTATACCTGTCCCCCACAGACCTTCACTCCCCCACCACTATACCTGTCCCCCACAGACCTTCACTCCCCCACTCCTATACCTGTCCCCCACAGACTTTCATCCCCCCCTATACCTGTCCCCTATAGACCTTCACTCCCCTACCCCTATACCTGTTCCCCACAGACCTTCACTCCCCAACCCATATACCTGTCCCCCACAAACCTTCACTCCCCAACCTCTATACCTGTCCCCCACAGACCTTCACTCCCCTACCCCTTCTCCTGTCCCCCTCCTTCAAACTTTCACTCCCCTGACCCGATACCTCCCTCCCCCTCAGACCTTCACTTCCCCACCGCTATACCTCCCCCTCCCTCAGACCTTCACTCCCCACCCCTATACCTCCCCTCCCTCAGATCTTCCCTCCTGCCCCTATACCTCCCCCTCCCTCAGATCTTCACTCCCCCGAACCTATACCTCCCTCCCTCTCAGATCTTCACTTCCCCACCACTATACCTCCCCCTCCCTCAGACCTTCACTCCCCCGAACCTATACCTCCCTCCCCCTCAGACCTTCACTCCCCCACCCCTATACCTCCCCCTCCCTCAGACCTTCACTCCCCCACCACTATACCTCCCCCTCCCTCAGACCTTCACTCCCCCGAACCTATACCTCCCTCCCCCTCAGACCTTCACTCCCCCACCCCTATACCTCCCCCTCCCTCAGACTTTCACTCCCCTACCCCTATACCTCCCCCTCCCTCAGACCTTCACTCCCCACCCCTATACCTCCCCCTCCCTCAGATTTTCACTCCCCACCCCTATACCTCCCCCTCCCTCAGACTTTCACTCCCCACCCCTATATCTCCCCCTCCCTCAGACTTTCACTCCCCCACCACTATACCTCCCCCACCCTCAGACCTTCACTCCCCACCCCTATACCTCCCACTTCCTCAGACCTTCACTCCCCACCCCTATACCTCCCCCTCCTTCAGACTTTCACTTCCCACCCCTATACCTCTCACTTCCTCAGAGCTTCACTCCCCACCCCTATACCTCCCCCACCCTCAGACCTTCACTCCCCAACCCCGATACCTCCCCCTCCCTCAGACCTTAACTCCCCCACCCCTAAACCTCCCCCTCCCTCAGACTTTCACTCCCCCACCCCTATACCTCCCCCTCCCTCAGACCTTCACTCCCCCACCCCTAAACCTCCCTCTCCCTCAGACTTTCACTCCCCACCCCTATATCTCCCCCTCCCTCAGACTTTCACTCCCCCACCACTATACCTCCCCTTCCCTCAGACCTTCACTCCCCACCCCTATACCTCTCACTTCCTCAGACCTTCACTCCCCACCCCTATACCTCCCCCACCCTCAGACCTTCACTCCCCAACCCCGATACCTCCCCCTCCCTCCGACCTTCACTCCCCCACCCCTAAACCTCCCCCTCCCTCAGACCTCACTCCCCCACCCCTAAAACTCCCCCTCCCTCAGACTTTCACTCCCCACCCCTATATCTCCCCCTCCCTCAGACTTTCACTCCCCCACCACTATACCTCCCCCTCCCTCAGACCTTCACTCCCCACCCCTATACCTCTCACTTCCTCAGACTTTCACTCCCCACCCCTATACCTCCCCCACCCCTATACCTCCCCCACCCTCAGACCTTCACTCCCCAACCCCGATACCTCCCCCTCCCTCAGACCTTCACTCCCCCACCCCTAAACCTCCCCCTCCCTCAGACTTTCACTCCCCACCCCTATACCTCCCCCTCCCTCAGATTTTCACTCCCCCACCCTTACAACTTCTCCTCCTCTAATTTTTGTGAAACCTGTCTATCAGCTACCACCATCTCAGCACTAACATCAGCACTAACCAACATCAAACATTTGGCATGCGTTTTGCGGTGTATTCCAGTAAGAGATAGTCAATCTGTCTACCAGCCTCCCATCTGTGTGAGCAGCATACAGCAAGGAATGGAATCTGTCTGTAGTACACATTGTAGCCAGCATGGCAAGCTAAGAACCACTCAAACTGAAGTATACTACTCTCTACCTTGAATCTGTCTGTAGTACACATAGTAGCCAGCATGGCAAGCTAAGAACCACTCAAAATGAAGTATACTACCCACTACCTTGAATATGTCTGTAGTACACATTGTAGCCAGCATGGCAAGCTAAGAACCACCGAAACTGAAGTATACTACCCACTATCTTGAATCTGTCTGTAGTACACATTGTAGCCAGCATGGCAAGCTAAGAACCACTCAAACTGAAGTACGTATACTACCCACTACCTTGAATCTGTCTGTAGGACACATTGTAGCCAGCATGGCAAGCTAAGAACCACTCAAACTGAAGTACGTATACTACCCACTACCTTGAATCTGTCTGTAGGACACATTGTAGCCAACATGGCAAGCTAAGAACCACTCACACTGAAGTATCCTACCCACTGCCTTGAATCTGTCTGTAGTACACATTGTAGCCAGCATAGCAAGCTAAGAACCACTCAAACTGAAGTATATTACCCACTACATTTAATCTGCCTCTATTATACATTCTAGGCAGCATAGCAAGCTAAGAACCACTCAAACTGAAGTATATTACCCACTACATTTAATCTGCCTCTATTATACATTCTAGGCAGCATAGCAAGCTAAGAACCACTCAAACTGAAGTATACTACTCTCTCCTTTGAATATGTCTGTAGTAAACATTCTAGCCAACATTGCAAGCTAAGGACCAATCTAACTATTTACAACATCATATTGAAACTTACAATTGAGGCTTAGAACACTCTGCTGACCCTAAAGGTAAGGATATAGACTGAACGGAAATCTCAGCCATGCTTAGCATCATCTTCAACAAGTTAGAAACTTCAAAGCCTAAACACATTTAAATATCCAAAGAAAACTTCCATCTTTAAATTGATACAGCAAGCTAAGAAATATATACTTAAGCTATACCAATTTGATTTATTGTTCTTCAGAAAATGAAATTTCAAAATTGGAGCGAGCAAGCAAAATATTTTTGTTTTCAAAATAATTTTGAATTCTTTAAAATTTGGAGCGAGTGAGTGTTTTCATGAGACTTACTGTCAGAATAATGTATTTGACTCTTAATATAATGTATCAATAAATTATGGTACATGTATTTAAATTGGTGTAGTGGTTTTTTAATGATACAAATGGTACAAACTACTTTTATAAAGCTGTTTAATAAAAACCGAGAGAAAGAGAAGATCAGAAGCCATCCATTCAAATTCAGTAATTGAACCAAAGCAATAAGAAGGACCTTTTTAGCAACCATATATTTTCCTTGTAGGTATTAAGATGCTTCTATTCATGCAGAATGCATATTTTATCGAAGTGAAATCAATTAATGATGACAAAATATATGTATGATACATTGTACCTCTATAAAACAAAACCTCAAGGCTAGGAGTGTGGCAGGTGTTTCGCTGAAATAGTTACAATAATAATGATGGAAATGATACAAATGGACAAATATATATCTAGATCATAAAGATTAGTATCAGTGTATAAGCTGACGTCCAGTTTATGAATAAGTTCATTATTGTCTATCTCTTGGTTGAAACAGCATTTAGGATTAACCCAAGGCCAGTGTTAATCCATTCGGAATTTAAATGTTCTGACTGTTGGTGACTAAGTAACTGCGGCATCTGGAAGAGTGTTCGAATAGTAAAACCTACATAAATGTTTCAAAAGATTTATAACAAACACGTTTTTAAAATTTGATCAACAGAGGTGTCATTATAGTCGTACATTTATTTTGACATCATATCTTTTGATGTCGCTTCCTTAAGGATTTTAAAAGCTATTTTGTGGTGAAGCTTGAAGTTGCTTTTTAGTGAGGCTGTTTAAGTTCTATATTTTGTTTATCTAATCAAGAGATCTTGGAACGATAACCTATCTATTGTGGAATTTTGCAATACATTATGGCGATCACATTCTGTAGTGACCAACACAATAAAAATAACCATTTTGACATATTCCAGTTTTCTTCAAAACTGAAAAGGCTTTGTCATGTATTTCCCTCGTGTTTGATATATTTGATATGCACGCTTGAATTACCATTTTTACCTTCGTATAAAACATTCAAATGATCCGGAATGGCATCTAAAGGTAAAAAAAATCTGAATTATTCATTTTTCATTCACGCTAAAATTGGAGCAGTAATTTTGATAAAAGAGGAAATTTGCTTATAACGGATAAACTCATATTTTTTACTCATAAATAAATGGAATTCTAAGAAACCTAGCCATGAATAGTCTTTCAGCTGTTGATTGTGTTTGTAGGGTTTTTAATTTTGTTGATTTCCGGGGTTGTCAAGGAAGTGATTAAAAGGTTGACATAAAACTTTTCTCCATTTGAGTGGGCGCTCATTATCCTTGACTTCATGTTCCAAAAAATGATGTTTTCCTGGGAAACTACCTATCTCCTGATCCAACTAAGAATGATGCCTCAATGCTGTGGAAATCTGTTTGTCTACCTGCACTCATCTGTTACACTGTATCTTATTGACATTCAATAGTCCGTTAATTTCAGTCCAGTTCATCCATTAATTAATTCTGACTATTTTTTTGTTTATTCATCGCTTCTTGGTACCAATTCAGTAATCCTTTAACTCTGAAAACCAAAATTCAATGGAATCAAATGCCAATAATCCATTAGTTTTGATTCTAAATTTCTAATTACCAGTAACTGTAATTCAGAATCCAAGCACAGATAATCCACTTATCCAGTCACTGATAATCCATTAAGACAGTCACTGATAATCCATTAATCCAGTCACTGATAATCCATTAATCCAGTCACTGAAAAATCCATTAATCTAGTCACTGATCATCCATTTATGCAGTCATTGATAATCAATTAATCCAGTCACTGATAATCAATTAATCCAGTCACTGATAATCAATTAATCCAGTCACTGATAATCAATTAATCCAGTCACTGATTATCCATTAATCCAGTCAATGATAATCCAATAATCCAGTCACTGATAATCCATTAATCCAGTCACTGATAAGCCAATAATCCTGATAATCCATTAATTATGGCTGGTACATGTGGAGCTATACACTCCTTCCACAGTAAACTTTCTTCTTTATGAAAATCATACCTATCAATCCAGGTATTCTCCAGGAACAGAAAAGTCACCTTCGTTGTTGTATGTGAAGAGTTGAAGCTTGTACTTTATATATATTAAAATAGCCCAACAATGGGCTAAAACAGGCCTGATAATAGTCTAATTAATCCAATAACAGGCCAGTTAGGGCCATATAGTTAATTAGTTTAATTACAACGAGAAAGGGCCATAAAATAGACCAAAAATAGGCCAAAAAGTCAATCATGGTAAAACAATGGATTCACTTTTAAAGAAATAAACAACTATTAGTTCATAATTTCTCAATGTCTTACTTTGAATGATGTCATGATCAGTTAAATCTGTTAAATAGTCACATAAAATATTATATCTTGTGATTTTATTTTTTAATTTTGGTGAAAATCATGCAATACTAACTTTCAGAACCTCTAATGAGAAACATGGCACCTGGTGTCCATGAAAGGAAACCATCCATTAAGATTAATTAAGCAAATACAATGTAACTGATACATTGCAATATCATTGTATATCAAACTTGACTGTAAAAATCATTTTCACTTATTTAAAATCCAGTAACTCTGGCAAATACTGTCGAAGTTTGAGGATGGTTGAACTCAAGCAAAATCTTATTAGCCAAATTAAGTTTAAATCTGAGTGTAAAGACTATTTGATTATTTGACGGAAACAAAGAAATGATATATTTTAAGGTTTTCTAAGGGTGACATGATTGAAGTTTTTAAAATTTTGAAATCTTCAGTATAAATTAGTACACTCCCAAAATATACACTTCTGTATGACAAGGTTTAGTATAAATTAGTATACATCCAAAATATACACTTCCGTATGACATGGTTCAGTATATATGAATTAGTATACATCCAAAATATACACTTCCGTATGACATGGTTCAGTATATATGAATTAGTATACATCCAAAATATAACATCGCGCTACCCCATTTGGTACACGGTAACAAAATGGTTGAAAAAGTTCTTGAAAATGAAATTTGAACATTTTCCTTTGACAGTATAACAAAATAGATATTTGTCAGCATTACCGCCAAATATTGTTATTTTCTGGAACAATTTACAACTACACGATGCCATCAAAGTCAACATATCAGAAACCCAGTAAAAAACGCTGTACGTCGACGACATTTTGGCGAATTTTGAAGGGGGTAATTTTAAGCAAGTTTAAATGTAGATTTTTGGTCCTTATAACCGAATAAATCAAAGTGGATAGGTAAAACTGTAGTTTAGTATGGTGTTTAAAATAGCAGATTTTTTTTTGTTTCAATAGGCACATTCATTAATCGAAATAAAAACAGATTCCATGACCTGTGATATGGTGTACCAATTGGGGTACGGGTCACGACTGAAAAAAGGGCACAATCTCCTTTAAAGTTTTGCGTTATATTTTCAAAACAAAATCACCTAGTATAATTTTTATTTCTGAAAATTAACCAACATACGTACTCTTTGTCAAAAATCAAGAAACATTCCAAATACAATATCTGAATTTGTAGATATCACTGAAAAAAAATTGTACCAATTGTGGTAGTGTGACGTTACACTTCCGTATGACATGGTTCAGTATATATTAGTATACCCCCAAAATATAGACTTCCGTATGACATGGTTCAGTATAAATTAGTATACCCCCAAAATATAAACTTCCGTATGACATGGTTCAGTATAAATTAGTATACCCCCAAAATATAAACTTCTGTATGACATGGTTCAGTATATATAAATAAGTATCCCCCCAAAATATACACTTCCGTATGACATGGTTCAGTATAAATAAATATACCCCCAAAATATACACTTCCGTATGACATGGTTCAGTATATATAAATAAGTATCCCCCCAAAATATACACTTCCGTATGACATGGTTCAGTATAAATAAATATACCCCCAAAATATATACTTCCGTATGACATGGTTCAGTATAAATTAGTTTACACTTCCGTATGACATGGTTCAGTATAAATTAGTATACCCCCAAAATATAGACTTCCGTATGACATGGTTCAGTATAAATTAGTATACACTTCCATATGAAATGGTTCAGTATATATAAATAAGATTCCCCCCCCCCCCCAACACATCTTTGAACCCTACACCTGGTACACCCCATAATGATGTGTACTTAACATTCTCACCAATGTATGACACGATCACATACTTCCTACACATGTATAACACGATCACATACTTCCTACACATGTATGACATGATCACATACTTCCTACACATGTATGAGCCTCTAAAAACCCAACAAAGTATGGCACACACAAACACACAATACCTGTACTGCCAAGTATGACACATCTACACATACACAACACTTTAACTACTCACAACATTCCTGACCTAACTATAAATACAGCCCATCCCTGTCCTCCACCCCTTCTCCTCCCCCACCCCGGGGTACACCAGACTCACCTTCAGTCCTGGGGGTGGTGCCTTGGTCACTCCTATGACAGTTTGGGTGCCATATATCGAAAAGGCTGGTGGGGCTTGAAGGCCCTGGAGCAGACGGCACAGGCACTGGGAGGTGAGAGAGAGGCCTAGTGTTTAGAGAAGAGGCTAAATGAAATCTGACACTCCAGCCTCTGAAGCAAGTTCCCCCGCCTGGCTCCACACTCAGCCCCAGCCAGCCTTCAGAAGATCATCCCCATAACACTGGAGAGCTATCATCACACATACTGGGCCCGCGCTCTAAAACCCTCTCAACGATAAAGTCACTCCCAACTCTAAAACCCTCTCAACAATATAGTCACTCCCTAAAACCCTCTCCACGATACAGTCACTCCCAACTCTAAAAACCCTCTCAACAATATAGTCACTCCCTAAAACCCTCTCCACGATATAGTCACTCCCTAAAACCCTCTCCACGATATAGTCACTCCCTAAAACCCTCTCCACAATACAGTCACTCCCAACTCTAAAAACCCTCTCAACAATTTAGTCACTCCCAACTCTAAAACCCCTCTCTATGATATAGTCACTATCCAAAATCATTTCTCCACTATCTTAGGGATTCGATTCCATTGAATATTATAGGAGCCTTTATTTTGAATCACTAATTTACATGGTTATGTATCTTTATGATGCACACCAATAACAGGGTTTTTTCATGTTAAAATGAAATATGGTTTATATACTAAAAACACAACGTATGATAATTTCTTCTTGATTTGAAAATATGCCTATACAGTGGATGTGTTTTAATATAGATGTAAGATATACAGAGTGCAGACATTTATTTGTAGATGTGCTGGTAATAGATCACACTGAATTTGCTCCCCTCTTCCCAAAACAACCCAAGTCATTATCCCTACACCTATTCACCCTACATACCGCAGTGGTACTTTCCAGATGTGAGTAAAGTGGATCCCACTGTGAGAACGGAGGGGTGGCAGTTTGCTGAGTAGGGGAGGGGGGTTGAGGTCATTAGCCAGGAATGTGTTTAGAACAGCCAAGGGAGATAAGCCATCTGACCAGAGTTTGTAATGTAGACATCTTTGATTATTAACAGACTGGCCTGGTAGCCAGCTGTGTTCTGAGTGTACCATCAACACATGTAGTACAGGTCTTATACAACAGTCCAGTCACACTTCAGGGTACTCTACACTATTCCTGGAATTCTTCTCAGGCATGTTCCGCTGTTTAGATTACTGATTTATCTACATTTCCAATTAGAGATGCATAAGGTCTTTAGAGAGAATTTGTATTACTAGGATTTTCTGGGCCCTAATACTCGCTTACATATCATCATTATGCTAAATTCTGACATGTCACTATCATACTAAATTCTGACACATCACCATTATACTAAATACTGATGTGTCACCATTACGCTAAATCCTGACATGTCACCATTATGCTAAATTCTGACATGTCACCATTATACTAAATTCTGACAAATCACCATTATACTAAATTCTGACAAGTCATCATTATGCTAAATTCTGACATGTCACCATTATACTAAATTCTGACATGTTACAATTATGCTAAATTCTGACATGTCACAATTATACTAAATTCTGCTGTGTCACCATTACGCTAAATCCTGACATGTCACCATTATGCTAAATTCTGATATGTCACCATTATGCTAAATTCTGATGTGTCACCATTACGCTAAATTCTGACATGTCACCATTACGCTAAATTCTGACATGTCACCATTATACTAAATTCTGCCGTGTCAACATTATGCTAAATTTTGACATGTCACCATTATGCTAAATTCTGACATGTCATCATTACGCTAAATTCTGTCATGTCACAATTATGCTAAATCCTGACATGTCACAATTATGCTAAATTCTGACATGTCACCATGACGCTAAATTCTGACATGTCATCATTATGCTAAATTCTGACATGTCACCATTATACTAAATTCTGACATGTTACAATTATGCTAAATTCTGACATGTCACAATTATACTAAATTCTGCTGTGTCACCATTACGCTAAATCCTGACATGTCACCATTATGCTAAATTCTGACATGTCACCATTATACTAAATTCTGACATGTTACAATTATGCTAAATTCTGACACATCACCATTATACTAAATACTGATGTGTCACCATTACGCTAAATCCTGACATGTCACCATTATTCTAAATTCTGACATGTTACAATTATACTAAATTCTGATATGTCACCATTACGCTAAATTCTGATATGTCACCATTATGCTAAATTCTGACGAGTCATCATTACGCTAAATTTTGACATGTCACCATTATGCTAAATTCTGACATGTCACCATTATACTAAATTCTGACAAATCACCATTATACTAAATTCTGATATGTCACCATTACGCTAAATTCTGACATGTCACCATTATACTAAATTCTGACATGTTACAATTATACTAAATTCTGATATGTCACCATTATGCTAAATTCTGACGTGTCACCATTATACTAAATTCTGACAAATCACCATTATACTAAATTCTGACATGTCACCATTATACTAAATTCTGACATGTTACAATTATACTAAATTCTGATATGTCACCATTATGCTAAATTCTGACGTGTCACCATTATACTAAATTCTGACAAATCACCATTATACTAAATTCTGATATGTCACCATTACGCTAAATTCTGACATGTCACCATTATACTAAATTCTGACATGTTACAATTATACTAAATTCTGATATGTCACCATTACGCTAAATTCTGATATGTCACCATTATACTAAATTCTGACATGTCACCATTATACTAAATTCTGACGTGTCACCATTATGCTAAATTCTGACGTGTCACCATTACGCTAAATTCTGACATGTCACAAATATGCTAAATTCTGACATGTCACCATTATGCTAAATCCTGACATGTCACAATTATGCTAAATCCTGACGTGTCACAATTATGCTAAATCCTGACAGATCACCATTATACTGAATTCTGACGTGTCACCATTATGCTAAATTCTGACATGTCATCATTATGCTAAATTCTGTCGTGTTAATTCTTATTTTTCTTTATTACTTAGCACAAATTTTATTACGCAAAATAAAAATTCTATATCATTAGAATCGGCCATTACTGCTGTAACAATGAATAGTTATATTCAGATCAAACAAAATTAACTGTGGATAAAGCAGTTAGTTCTCCAACAATTTTGAAAAGAATTTAGCTCAAAGAAATGAAACAATTTAGCGGTATGCAGAATAGATGTGGCTGTATTTTGACAGACATGCACAAGTCCGAAATTTCACAACGTACCAGGTATTTTAATACACTGGCATTGAGTCCTTCAAAGGGAAACAGATAGAAGAAGAGACTTAACTTGCCTGCATCTCTTACCTGATATTTATGACTTTAAAAGAATGCCAGAACTAGAACTGTAAGCCAATGGCTAACTAATACACCCCCATCCTTTGCAATATATACTTTTATATGGCAATGTTGATGAATAACACATTTTGTTATCTGCAGATACATCTACACATTGTCCCTAACATTCCTGTGTAGTTTCATTGCAATTGGTTGACAGATTTGGGAGTAGTTTTCCAGACAAAATTTTCCAACAAAACCCTGTTTATAGTGACCATGGCAAACACAACTCTGCATAAAATATAAAATGACCTGAATGCATATCTACACATAGTCCCCAAAATTCATGTGAAGTTTCGTTGATATTGGTTCACTGGTTTAGTTGTCTGGACAAACTTTTCCAACAAAAACCTGTTAATAGTGACTTGGTTACCATGGCAACCTAATTTCTGTTAAAAAAAACTGCATGCATATCTACTTATGTATTGTGACCTGGTTACTATGGCAACCAAATTTTTGGGAGAAAAATACCTGCATGCACATTGACACATGGTCTCTAACATTCCTGTATAGTTTCACTTGAATCGGTTCAATGGTTTATGAGGAGTTTTCTGGACAAAATTCCCTTGCAAAACACGAAGTATAGTGACCTGGTTACCATGGAAACCAAAATGTCAACCTGATATAGATTATGCACATATACAATGTATAAGGATTATTGCCAGCAAGTTTTGTTGAAATTCTCTCAGTAGTTTAGGAGAAGTAGCCATTACATCATTATGTCTACAGACAGATAAAGAGACGGATGGATGGACAACCTGATTCCAGTATAACCTACCCCCGCCCACCCCACCCCCGTTAACTTCGTTGCGGGGGTATAATAACATTATGCACAAAATATTAGTGGTATGACAGACAATCCTTCGAACCAACCTGTCTAGAATATCTAAACATACTTGACACCCCTGACATATTTGAATTTTCTATGCATCTCGATATACCTGTATTAGAAGTTAGGGGTATTCCATTAAAATATTTAACTGACCTGGTGAGAACTACAAAATACAGTACTTCTGGAAACCAAAAGTTGACAAAAGATACCTTTGTAGTGGATTTTTCGACCCCAAACTCAATCCCACTCTGTATTACATCATAAGCTTACATGGTATAAAGTTTCAACCAAATCCATCAATTTTCTGAAGTTATCATCTGGAGACCAAAATTTGACAACAATATCTATTTTTAGCAACAATGACCTTCATAGTTGACCTTTTAACCCCAAACTCAATCCTACTTAAATTCTTCTTCACCCCAGCAGAGCAATCTATCTTGATCTAGATATTTTGGATTTTGAGAAGGTTAAATCATGTTTTTTTTCCAGAAACAGTCTTTGTTGGCTTTAGATTCATGAAATCTTGATCTCAATGTCTTGATTTCAATGTTTTGATGTTTTGATCTCAATGTTTTGATATCAATGTCTTTATCTCAATGTTTTGATCTCAATGTCTTGATATCAATGTAGCACATTAACTTCATGATCATTCACACTGAAATTTCACAATAAACTATTCCAACCCTTAATTTGGTTTGGTGTATTTAGTTGTACGTCCTATTAACAGCCAGGGTCATTTAAGGATGTGCCAGATTCTGAAGGTGGAGGAAAGCTGGAGTACTTAATGAAAAACCACCATTAACCTATGGTCAGTACCTGGCAACTGCCTCATGAGGGTTTCGAACTTACAACTCAGAGATGGGTTATAATTAAATGTCCTAATACATATTAGATAATATTTTATTCAGTTTATTAATTGTTACTTAAATAAAAAATGGACACATGTTCGCCATATTGTTTATCAGATATGTCAAATAAAGGGCCATACACAACTAGGCACCAAAGGGAACCTACATATGAATTTGAGAATGATCCAGTACTTCTTAAGATATAACAGGAACAAAATTTCATTGTCAAAATCCAAGATGGCCGCCTGGCAACCATTTCCCCCCCAATCAGTCTCAAAATCAATACAGCACAACTAAGCACCATGGGGAACCTGCATATGAAATTTGGGAAAGATCCATCCAGTACTTTACAAAAAATAACGGTAACATATTTTCATTGTCAAAATCCAAGATGGCCACCTTGCAGCCATTTTGTTTTTCCAATCAGTCCCAAAATCAATACAGCACAACTAGAGACCAAGAGGAACCTGCATATGAAATTTGAGAAAGATCCATCCAGTTCTTCTCAAGTTATAACGGTAACCAAAATTGTTTAAAGACTGACGACAGATCATGGACTATGAACGCAGGGTGATTTGAAAAGTGCACCATCATTAGATGGTGGGCTTTTCAAAAATAAATATAATGTAAAAGTACATATTTTTGAGGTAATCTTATTGCGCTTGAATCATGCATTCTTCTAATTTATGATTGCATTAATTACACGTATGGTTTATGTATAACAGCAACTTGTGATTGTTTAAATTTCAGATTTTGCGCCAAAATTAAATGGACCAAAATAAATACATGTATGTTTACAATATACTGCATGAGCGTGGAGTAAAATAATATGAACTTACTTATGAACATACATGTGACTAGCTACAGTAGCATGTAGTGAACAGTTTTGTGCCATTAGGTATATATATATTATCCCAGTAACCCTGAACTAATCAGATAAATTTATATATATAAAAAAGGTTTGAATAAACAGTCTGAAGATCTAGAGCTCCCTTTGATGGAGTGAAAGGGCTTAAGAATGTGTATGTGTCGTTTTTGACTTTTACATATATATAATATATATATATTATGTCCAGGTAACTCTGAACTAAGCAGATATATTTATATATATATATATTGTGTCCAGGTAACTCTGTACTAATCAGTTATATATCCCGGAACTAATCAGATATATATATATATATTGTGTCCAGTTAACTCTGAACTAATCAGATATATTTATATATATATATTGTGTCCAGGTAACTCGGAACTAATCAGATATATATATATATATTGTGTCCAGGTAACTCTGAACTAATCAGATATATATATATATATTGTGTCCAGGTAACTCTGAACTAATCAGATATATTTATATATATATATTGTGTCCAGGTAACTCGGAACTAATCAGATATATTTATATATATATTGTGTCCAGGTAACTCGGAACTAATCAGATATATTTATATATATATTGTGTCCAGGTAACTCGGAACTAATCAGATATATATATATATATTGTGTCCAGGTAACTCTGAACTAATCAGATATATTTATAAATATATATTGTGTCCAGGTAACTCTGAACTAATCAGATATATATATATATATTGTGTCCAGGTAACTCTGAACTAATCAGATATATATATATATATTGTGTCCAGGTAACTCGGAACTAATCAGATATATTTATAAATATATATTGTGTCCAGGTAACCCGGAACTAATCAGATATATTTATATATACGGTATATATAGTGTCCACGTAACCCTGAACTAATCAGATATATTTATTATAAATATATCTGATTAGTTCCGAGTTACCTGGACACAATATATATATATAATATATATATATATTGTGTCCAGGTAACTCTGTACTGTATCTGTCTACCACACTATAACAATTAAGTTGCTCGTCCAAGTGAAACACATATAAACCTGTCCATCTAACCTTCCATCCACAGCACACCACAGCGGGCTAGATATGGACTGTATAAGGAAGGCACATTGTTTCAGGCAAAATGAAAAAATGGAAATAGCTATAAAAAGTGTCTCATAAATGTCAGGTGTGTGTGCATTTCAAAAATTGTTTGAAGGGAAAGCCTGTGCAATCATACACGGAGAGGTCAAAAAGGTGCCAAGCCATGATGTAAGGGGAGAGAACTACCCCCAGGCCGACAGGAAGTTAAAACAAATGTATATACCTTCATAAAAAGAGACACCAACACCATGGCACACATTACAACCTACATAAGACATACTAGCCAGGCTGGTACTGATCTGTTGCTATGTAAACAATATGTTTTTACTTCTGCTTAACTGCAAAGCAATTTAATATATTTATTTTCATATTTAATTACAGGAGAAAGAACTCCTATACATGTACTTGTGTATAATTCTGATTTGTATTAATTACTCACTGATTTCTGGAAAATTACTGATTTCTGTATAACTTTCTGTTCGGTATTAATCAATTACTGATTTCTGGATATTTTCTGATTTGTATTAATTAATCACTGATTTCTGGATAATTTACTGATTTTATTAATTAATTACTGATTTCTGGATAAGTAACTGCTTTGTATTAATCAATTACTGATTTCTGAATAACTTTCTGTTCAGTATTAATCAATTACTGATTTCTGGATATTTTCTGATTTGTATTAATCAATTACTGATTTCTGGATAATTTACTGATTTGTATTAATTAATTACTAATTTCTGTCTAACTTTCTGTTCGGTATTAATCAATTACTGATTTCTGGATAATTTACTGATTTGTATTAATTAATTACTAATTTCTGCATAATATTCTGTTCTGTATTAATCAATTACTGATTTCTGGATAATTTACTGATTGGTATTAATTAATTACTAATTTCTGTATAACTTTCTGTTCGGTATTAATCAATTACTGATTTCTGGATATTTTCTGATTTGCATTAATGAATTACTGATTTGTATTAATTAATTACTGATTTCTGTATAATTTTGATTTGTATTAATTAACTACTGATTTCTGTACAACTTACAGATTTCTATTAATTAATTATGACTCCTTAATTCATTACTGACTGCTGTTTTAATTTGATTTCTGTATTATTTCCTGTTCCATGTAGTATAAAACTAATTTCTGTATTAATTATTTTATTATTCTATTAAGTAATAGGTAACTGATTTGTATCAATTAAATATTGATTTTTGGATATTTTACTGATTTCTATTGATCAATTACTGCTTTGTATTAATTTATTACTGATTTCTGCATAACTAACGGTTTCATATTAATTAATTACTGATAGGAACTATTTAATTACTAATTTGTTTTCATTAATTTCTGATTTGAATTTATCAATTACTGATTTCCATATAACTTACTGATTGGTAAAATTAATTACTGATTTGTATTAATTGTTCCTTATTTGTTTTAATTAATTACTTATTTGTAATAATTAATCACTGATTTCTGAATAATTTCGATTTGTATTAATTAATTACTGATTTCTATATATTTCACTGATTTCTATTAATTGACTAATGATTTCTGTATAACTTACTGACTTCTAGTAATAACTGATTTCTATTAAATAATTGTTGACTCTTGTATTAACTACTGGCGATTTCTAAATTAACAAATGTTTTATGTAGTATATAACTAATTTCTGTGTTATTTGATTTATCACTCAATTAATTAATTAAATATTTGTATTACTTATTGATTTCTGGATAATTTCAATAATTTTGACACTACTGTGTACATCCTCTACCTGTCAAAGTGTGACAGTACCCTGTACATCCTCTACCTGTTTAAGTGTGACAGTACCCTGTACACCCTCTACCTGTCCAAGTGTGACAGTACCCTGTACATCCTCTACCTGTCTAAGTATGACAGTACCCTGTACATCCTCTACCTGTCTAAGTGTGACAGTACCCTGTACACCCTCTACCTGTCTAAGTGTGACAGTACCTTATACACCGTCTACCTGTCTACCCTGTACACCCTCTACCTGTCTAAGTGTGATAGTACCCTGTACACCCTCTACCTGACTACCCTGTTCATTCTCTACCTGTCTAAGTGTGACAGTACCCTGTATACCCTCTACCTGTCTAAGTGTGACAGTACCCTGTATACCCTCGACCTGTCTAAGTGTGACAGTACCCTGTACATCCTCTACCTGTCTAAGTGTGACAGTATCCTGTAAACCCTCTACCTGTCTAAATGTGACAGTACCCTGTACATCCTCTACCTGTCTAAGTGTGACAGTACCCTATACATCCTCTACCTGTCTAAGTGTGACAGTACCCTGTACATCCTCTACCTGTCTAATTGTGACAGTACCCTGTACATCCTCTACCTGTCTAAGTGTAACAGTACCCTGTACATCCTCTACCTGTCTAAGTGTAACAGTACCCTGTACATCTTCTACCTGTCTAAGTGTGACAGTACCCTGTATACATCCTCTACCTGTCTAAGTGTGACAGTACCCTGTACATCCTCTACCTGTCTAAGTGTGACAGTACCCTGTACATCCTCTACCTGTCTACCCTGTAAACCCTCTACCTGTCTAAGTGTGACAGTAACCCGTACATCCTCTACCTGTCTAAGTATGACAGTACCCTGTACATCCTCTACCTGTCTAAGTGTCACAGTACCCTGTACATCCTCTACCTGTCTAAGTGTTACAGTACCCTGTACATCCTCTACCTGTCTAAGTGTGACAGTACCCTGTACATCCTCTACCTGTCTATGTGTGACAGTACCCTGTTCACCCTCTACCTGTCTAAGTGTGACAGTACCCTGTACACCCTCTACCTGTCTAAGTGTGACAGTACCATGTACACCCTCTACCTGTCTAAGTGTAACAGTACCCTGTACATCCTCTACCTAAGTATGACAGTACCCTGTACACCCTCTACCTGTCTAAGTGTGACAGTACCCTGTATACATCCTCTACCTGTCTAATTGTGACAGTACCCTGTACATCCTCTACCTGTCTAAGTGTGACAGTACCCTGTACATCCTCTACCTGTCTAAGTGTGACAGTACCCTGTACATCCTCTACCTGTCTAAATGTGACAGTACCATGTACATCCACTACCTGTCTAAGTGTGACAGTACCCTGTACATCCTCTACCTGTCTAAGTGTGACAGTACCCTGTACATCCTCTACCTGTCTAAGTGTGACAGTACCCTGTATACATCCTCTACCTGTCTAAGTGTGACAGTACCCTGTACATCCTCTACCTGTCTAAGTGTGACAGTATCCTGTACACCCTCTACCTGTCTAAGTGTGACAGTACCCTGTACATCCTCTACCTGTCTAAGTGTGACAGTACCCTGTAAACCCTCTACCTGTCTAAATGTAACAGTACCCCGTACACCCTCTACCTGTTTAAGTGTAACAGTACCATGTACACCCTCTACCTGTCTAAGTGTGACAGTACCCTGTACACCCTTTACCTGTCTAAGTGTGACAGTTCCCTGTATACATCCTCTACCTGTCTAATTGTGACAGTACCCGGTACACCCTCTACCTGTCTAAGTATGACAGTACCCTGTACACCCTCTACCTGTCTAAGTGTGACAGTACCCTGTATACATCCTCTACCTGTCAAAGTGTCACAGTACCCTGTACATCCTCTACCTGTCTAAGTGTTACAGTACCCTGTACATCCTCTACCTGTCTAAGTGTGACAGTACCCTGTACATCCTCTACCTGTCTAAGTGTGACAGTTCCCTGTATACATCCTCTACCTGTCTAATTGTGACAGTACCCGGTACACCCTCTACCTGTCTAAGTATGACAGTACCCTGTACACCCTCTACCTGTCTAAGTGTGACAGTACCCTGTATACATCCTCTACCTGTCTAATTGTGACAGTACCCTGTACATCCTCTACCTGTCTAAGTGTGACAGTACCCTGTACATCCTCTACCTGTCTAAGTGTGACAGTACCCTGTACATCCTCTACCTGTCTAAATGTGACAGTACCATGTACATCCACTACCTGTCTAAGTGTGACAGTACCCTGTACATCCTCTACCTGTCTAAGTGTGACAGTACCCTGTATACATCCTCTACCTGTCTAAGTGTGACAGTACCCTGTACATCTTCTACCTGTCTAAGTGTGACAGTACCCTGTACATCCTCTACCTGTCTACCCTGTAAACCCTTTACCTGTCTAAGTGTGACAGTAACCCGTACATCCTCTACCTGTCTAAGTATGACAGTACCCTGTACATCCTCTACCTGTCTAAGTGTGACAGTACCCTGTACATCCTCTACCTGTCTAAGTGTGACAGTACCCTGTATACATCCTCTACCTGTCTAAGTGTGACAGTACCCTGTACATCCTCTACCTGTCTAAGTGTGACAGTACCCTGTACATCTTCTACCTGTCTAAGTGTGACAGTACCCTGTACATCCTCTATCTGTCTACCCTGTAAACCCTCTACCTGTCTAAGTGTGACAGTAACCTGTACATCCTCTACCTGTCTAAGTATGACAGTACCCTGTACATCCTCTACCTGTCTAAGTGTCACAGTACCCTGTACATCCTCTACCTGTCTAAGTGTTACAGTACCCTGTACATCCTCTACCTGTCTAAGTGTGACAGTACCCTGTACATCCTCTACCTGTCTATGTGTGACAGTACCCTGTTCACCCTCTACCTGTCTAAGTGTGACAGTACCCTGTACACCCTCTACCTGTCTAAGTGTGACAGTACCATGTTCACCCTCTACCTGTCTAAGTGTAACAGTACCCTGTACATCCTCTACCTAAGTGTGACATGATCCTGTACACCCTCTACCTGTCTAAGTGTGACAGTACACTGTACATCCTCTACCTGTCTAAGTGTGACAGTACCCTGTACACCCTCTACCTGACTCAGTGTGACAGTACCCTGTATACATCCTCTACCTGTCTAATTGTGACAGTACCCTGTACATCCTCTACCTGTCTAAGTGTGACAGTACCCTGTACACCCTCTACCTGACTCAGTGTGACAGTACCCTGTACATCCTCTACCTATCTAAGTGTGACAGTACCCTGTATACATCCTCTACCTGTCTAAGTGTGACAGTATCCTGTACATCCTTTACCTGTCTAAGTGTGACAGTGACCTGTACACCCTCTACCTGTCTAAGTGTGACAGTACCCTGTACATCCTCTACCTGTCTAAGTGTGACAGTACCCTGTACATCCTCTACCTGTCTAAGTGTGACAGTACCATGTACACCCTCTACCTGTCTAAGTGTAACAGTACCCTGTACATCCTCTACCTAAGTATGACAGTACCCTGTACACCCTCTACCTGTCTAAGTGTGACAGTACCCTGTATACATCCTCTACCTGTCTAATTGTGACAGTACCCTGTACATCCTCTACCTGTCTAAGTGTGACAGTACCCTGTACATCCTCTACCTGTCTAAGTGTGACAGTACCCTGTACATCCTCTACCTGTCTAAATGTGACAGTACCATGTACATCCACTACCTGTCTAAGTGTGACAGTACCCTGTACATCCTCTACCTGTCTAAGTGTGACAGTACCCTGTACATCCTCTACCTGTCTAAGTGTGACAGTACCCTGTATACATCCTCTACCTGTCTAAGTGTGACAGTACCCTGTACATCCTCTACCTGTCTAAGTGTGACAGTATCCTGTACACCCTCTACCTGTCTAAGTGTGACAGTACCCTGTACATACTCTACCTGTCTAAGTGTGACAGTACCCTGTAAACCCTCTACCTGTCTAAATGTAACAGTACCCCGTACACCCTCTACCTGTTTAAGTGTAACAGTACCATGTACACCCTCTACCTGTCTAAGTGTGACAGTACCCTGTATACATCCTCTACCTGTCTAATTGTGACAGTACCCGGTACACCCTCTACCTGTCTAAGTATGACAGTACCCTGTACACCCTCTACCTGTCTAAGTGTGACAGTACCCTGTATACATCCTCTACCTGTCTAAGTGTCACAGTACCCTGTACATCCTCTACCTGTCTAAGTGTGACAGTACCCTGTACATCCTCTACCTGTCTAAGTGTGACAGTTCCCTGTATACATCCTCTACCTGTCTAATTGTGACAGTACCCGGTACACCCTCTACCTGTCTAAGTATGACAGTACCCTGTACACCCTCTACCTGTCTAAGTGTGACAGTACCCTGTATACATCCTCTACCTGTCTAATTGTGACAGTACCCTGTACATCCTCTACCTGTCTAAGTGTGACAGTACCCTGTACATCCTCTACCTGTCTAAGTGTGACAGTACCCTGTACATCCTCTACCTGTCTAAATGTGACAGTACCATGTACATCCACTACCTGTCTAAGTGTGACAGTACCCTGTACATCCTCTACCTGTCTAAGTGTGACAGTACCCTGTATACATCCTCTACCTGTCTAAGTGTGACAGTACCCTGTACATCTTCTACCTGTCTAAGTGTGACAGTACCCTGTACATCCTCTACCTGTCTACCCTGTAAACCCTTTACCTGTCTAAGTGTGACAGTAACCCGTACATCCTCTACCTGTCTAAGTATGACAGTACCCTGTACATCCTCTACCTGTCTAAGTGTGACAGTACCCTGTACATCCTCTACCTGTCTAAGTGTGACAGTACCCTGTATACATCCTCTACCTGTCTAAGTGTGACAGTACCCTGTATATCCTCTACCTGTCTAAGTGTGACAGTACCCTGTACATCTTCTACCTGTCTAAGTGTGACAGTACCCTGTACATCCTCTATCTGTCTACCCTGTAAACCCTCTACCTGTCTAAGTGTGACAGTAACCCGTACATCCTCTACCTGTCTAAGTATGACAGTACCCTGTACATCCTCTACCTGTCTAAGTGTCACAGTACCCTGTACATCCTCTACCTGTCTAAGTGTGACAGTACCCTGTACATCTTCTACCTGTCTAAGTGTGACAGTACCCTGTACATCCTCTATCTGTCTACCCTGTACATCCTCTACCTGTCTATGTGTGACAGTACCCTGTTCACCCTCTACCTGTCTAAGTGTGACAGTACCCTGTACACCCTCTACCTGTCTAAGTGTGACAGTACCATGTTCACCCTCTACCTGTCTAAGTGTAACAGTACCCTGTACATCCTCTACCTAAGTGTGACATGATCCTGTACACCCTCTACCTGTCTAAGTGTGACAGTACACTGTACATCCTCTACCTGTCTAAGTGTGACAGTACCCTGTACACCCTCTACCTGACTCAGTGTGACAGTACCCTGTATACATCCTCTACCTGTCTAATTGTGACAGTACCCTGTACATCCTCTACCTGTCTAAGTGTGACAGTACCCTGTACATCCTCTACCTGTCTAAGTGTGACAGTACCCTGTACATCCTCTACCTGTCTAAATGTGACAGTACCATGTACATCCACTACCTGTCTAAGTGTGACAGTACCCTGTACATCCTCTACCTGTCTAAGTGTGACAGTACCCTGTATACATCCTCTACCTGTCTAAGTGTGACAGTACCCTGTACATCCTCTACCTGTCTAAGTGTGACAGTACCCTGTACATCTTCTACCTGTCTAAGTGTGACAGTACCCTGTACATCCTCTACCTGTCTACCCTGTAAACCCTTTACCTGTCTAAGTGTGACAGTAACCCGTACATCCTCTACCTGTCTAAGTATGACAGTACCCTGTACATCCTCTACCTGTCTAAGTGTGACAGTACCCTGTACATCCTCTACCTGTCTAAGTGTGACAGTACCCTGTATACATCCTCTACCTGTCTAAGTGTGACAGTACCCTGTACATCCTCTACCTGTCTAAGTGTGACAGTACCCTGTACATCTTCTACCTGTCTAAGTGTGACAGTACCCTGTACATCCTCTACCTGTCTACCCTGTAAACCCTCTACCTGTCTAAGTGTGACAGTAACCCGTACATCCTCTACCTGTCTAAGTATGACAATACCCTGTACATCCTCTACCTGTCTAAGTGTCACAGTACCCTGTACATCCTCTACCTGTCTAAGTGTTACAGTACCCTGTACATCCTCTACCTGTCTAAGTGTGACAGTACCCTGTACATCCTCTACCTGTCTATGTGTGACAGTACCCTGTTCACCCTCTACCTGTCTAAGTGTGACAGTACCCTGTACACCCTCTACCTGTCTAAGTATGACAGTACCATGTACACCCTCTACCTGTCTAAGTGTAACAGTACCCTGTACATCCTCTACCTAAGTGTGACAGGATCCTGTACACCCTCTACCTGTCTAAATGTGACAGTACACTGTACATCCTCTACCTGTCTAAGTGTGACAGTACCCTGTACAACCTCTACCTGACTCAGTGTGACAGTACCCTGTACATCCTCTACCTATCTAAGTGTGACAGTACCCTGTATACATCCTCTACCTGTCTAAGTGTGACAGTATCCTGTACATCCTTTACCTGTCTAAGTGTGACAGTGACCTGTACACCCTCTACCTGTCTAAGTGTGACAGTACCCTGTACATCCTCTACCTGTCTAAGTGTGACAGTACCCTGTACATCCTCTACCTGTCTAAGTGTGACAGTACCCTGTACATCCTCTACCTGTCTAAGTGTGACAGTACCCTGTATACCCTCTACCTGTCTAAGTGTGACAGTACCCTGTACATCCTCTACCTGTCTAAATGTGACAGTACACTGTACATCCTCTACCTGTCTAAATGTGACAGTACACTGTACATCCTCTACCTGTCTAAGTGTGACAATACCCTGTACACCCTCTACCTGTCTAAATGTGACAGTACCCTGTACATCCTCTACCTGTCTAAATGTGACAGTACACTGTACATCCTCTACCTGTCTAAGTGTTACAGTACCCTGTAATCCTCTACCTGTCTAAGTGTGACAGTACCCTGTACATCCTCTACCTGTCTAAATGTGACAGTACCCTGTACATCCTCTACCTGTCTAAGTGTGACAATACCATGTACATCCTCTACCTGTCTAAGTGTGACAGTACCATGTTTATCCTCTACCTGTCTAAGTGTGACAGTACCCTGTACATCCTCTACCTGTCTAAGTGTAACAGTACCCTGTACATTCTCTACCTGTCTAAGTGTGACAGTACCCTGTATACATCCTCTACCTGTATAAGTGTGACAGTACCCTGTAAATCTTCTACCTGTATAAGTGTGACAGTACCCTGTACATCATCTACCTGTCTAAGTGTGACAGTATCCTGTACATCCTCTACCTGTCTAAGTGTGACAATACCCTGTATACATCCTCTACCTGTCTAATTGTGACAGTACCCTGTACATCCTCTACCTGTCTAAGTGTGACAGTATCCTGTACATCCTCTACCTGTCTAAGTGTGACAATACCCTGTATACATCCTCTACCTGTCTAATTGTGACAGTACCCTGTACACCCTCTACCTGTCTAAGTGTTACAGTACCCTGTACACCCTCTACCTGGCTCAGTGTGACAGTACCCTGTACATCCTCTACCTGTCTAAGTGTGACAGTACCCGGTACACCCTCTACCTGTCTAAGTGTGACAGTACCATGTTCACCCTCTACCTGTCTAAGTGTAACAGTACCCTGTACATCCTCTACCTAAGTGTGACATGATCCTGTACACCCTCTACCTGTCTAAGTGTGACAGTACACTGTACATCCTCTACCTATCTAAGTGTGACAGTACCCTGTACATCCTCTACCTGTCTTAGTGTGACAGTACCCTGTATACATCCTCTACCTGTCTAAGTGTGACAGTACCCTGTACATCCTCTACCTGTCTAAGTGTGACAGTACCCTGTACATCTTCTACCTGTCTAAGTGTGACAGTACCCTGTACATCCTCTACCTGTCTACCCTGTAAACCCTCTACCTGTCTAAGTGTGACAGTACACTGTACATCCTCTACCTGTCTAAGTGTGACAGTACCCTGTACATCCTCTACCTGTCTAAGTGTGACAGTATCCTGTACACCCTCTACCTGTCTAAGTGTGACAGTACCCTGTACATACTCTACCTGTCTAAATGTGACAGTACCCTGTACATCCTCTACCTGTCTAAGTGTGACAGTACCCTGTAAACCCTCTACCTGTCTAAATGTAACAGTACCCCGTACACCCTCTACCTGTTTAAGTGTAACAGTACCATGTACACCCTCTACCTGTCTAAGTGTGACAGTACCCTGTACACCCTTTACCTGTCTAAGTGTAACAGTACCTTGTACACCCTCTACCTGTCTAAGTGTGACAGTACCCTGTATACATCCTCTACCTGTCTAAGTGTGACAGTACCCTGTACATCCTCTACCTGTCTAAGTGTGACAGTACACTGTATATCCTCTACCTGTCTAAGTGTGACAGTATCCTGTACATCCTCTACCTGTCTAAGTGTGACAGTACCCTGTACATCTTCTACCTGTCTAAGTGTGACAGTACCCTGTACATCCTCTACCTGTCTACCCTGTAAACCCTCTACCTGTCTAAGTGTGACAGTAACCCGTACATCCTCTACCTGTCTAAGTATGACAATACCCTGTACATCCTCTACCTGTCTAAGTGTCACAGTACCCTGTACATCCTCTACCTGTCTAAGTGTTACAGTACCCTGTACATCCTCTACCTGTCTAAGTGTGACAGTACCCTGTACATCCTCTACCTGTCTATGTGTGACAGTACCCTGTTCACCCTCTACCTGTCTAAGTGTGACAGTACCCTGTACACCCTCTACCTGTCTAAGTATGACAGTACCATGTACACCCTCTACCTAAGTGTGACAGGATCCTGTACACCCTCTACCTGTCTAAATGTGACAGTACACTGTACATCCTCTACCTGTCTAAGTGTGACAGTACCCTGTACATCCTCTACCTGTCTAAGTGTGACAGTACCCTGTACATCCTCTACCTGTCTAAGTGTGACAGTACCCTGTATACCCTCTACCTGTCTAAGTGTGACAGTACCCTGTACATCCTCTACCTGTCTAAGTGTGACAGTACCCTGTACATCTTCTACCTGTCTAAGTGTGACAGTACCCTGTACATCCTCTACCTGTCTACCCTGTAAACCCTCTACCTGTCTAAGTGTGACAGTACACTGTACATCCTCTACCTGTCTAAGTGTGACAGTACCCTGTACATCCTCTACCTGTCTAAGTGTGACAGTATCCTGTACACCCTCTACCTGTCTAAGTGTGACAGTACCCTGTACATACTCTACCTGTCTAAATGTGACAGTACCCTGTACATCCTCTACCTGTCTAAGTGTGACAGTACCCTGTAAACCCTCTACCTGTCTAAATGTAACAGTACCCCGTACACCCTCTACCTGTTTAAGTGTAACAGTACCATGTACACCCTCTACCTGTCTAAGTGTGACAGTACCCTGTACACCCTTTACCTGTCTAAGTGTAACAGTACCTTGTACACCATCTACCTGTCTAAGTGTGACAGTACCCTGTACACCCTCTACCTGTCTAAGTGTGACAGTACCCTGTACATCCTCTACCTGTCTAAGTGTGACAGTACACTGTATATCCTCTACCTGTCTAAGTGTGACAGTATCCTGTACATCCTCTACCTGTCTAAGTGTGACAGTACCCTGTACATTCTCTACCTGTCTAAGTGTGACAGTACCCTGTACATCCTCTACCTGTCTACCCTGTAAACCCTCTACCTGTCTAAGTGTGACAGTAACCCGTACATCCTCTACCTGTCTAAGTATGACAATACCCTGTACATCCTCTACCTGTCTAAGTGTCACAGTACCCTGTACATCCTCTACCTGTCTAAGTGTTACAGTACCCTGTACATCCTCTACCTGTCTAAGTGTGACAGTACCCTGTACATCCTCTACCTGTCTATGTGTGACAGTACCCTGTTCACCCTCTACCTGTCTAAGTGTGACAGTACCCTGTAAACCCTCTACCTGTCTAAGTATGACAGTACCATGTACACCCTCTACCTGTCTAAGTGTAACAGTACCCTGTACATCCTCTACCTAAGTGTGACAGGATCCTGTACACCCTCTACCTGTCTAAATGTGACAGTACACTGTACATCATCTACCTGTCTAAGTGTGACAGTACCCTGTACACCCTCTACCTGACTCAGTGTGACAGTACCCTGTACATCCTCTACCTATCTAAGTGTGACAGTACCCTGTATACATCCTCTACCTGTCTAAGTGTGACAGTATCCTGTACATCCTCTACCTGTCTAAGTGTGACAGTGACCTGTACACCCTCTACCTGTCTAAGTGTGACAGTACCCTGTACATCCTCTACCTGTCTAAGTGTGACAGTACCCTGTACATCCTCTACCTGTCTAAGTGTGACAGTACCCTGTACATCCTCTACCTGTCTAAGTGTGACAGTACCCTGTATACCCTCTACCTGTCTAAGTGTGACAGTACCCTGTACATCCTCTACCTGTCTAAATGTGACAGTACACTGTACATCCTCTACCTGTCTAAATGTGACAGTACACTGTACATCCTCTACCTGTCTAAGTGTGACAGTACCCTGTACACCCTCTACCTGTCTAAATGTGACAGTACCCTGTACATCCTCTACCTGTCTAAATGTGACAGTACACTGTACATCCTCTACCTGTCTAAGTGTTACAGTACCCTGTAATCCTCTACCTGTCTAAGTGTGACAGTACCCTGTACATCCTCTACCTGTCTAAATGTGACAGTACCCTGTACATCCTCTACCTGTCTAAGTGTGACAATACCATGTACATCCTCTACCTGTCTAAGTGTGACAGTACCATGTTTATCCTCTACCTGTCTAAGTGTGACAGTACCCTGTACATCCTCTACCTGTCTAAGTGTAACAGTACCCTGTACATTCTCTACCTGTCTAAGTGTGACAGTACCCTGTATACATCCTCTACCTGTATAAGTGTGACAGTACCCTGTAAATCCTCTACCTGTATAAGTGTGACAGTACCCTGTACATCATCTACCTGTCTAAGTGTGACAGTATCCTGTACATCCTCTACCTGTCTAAGTGTGACAATACCCTGTATACATCCTCTACCTGTCTAATTGTGACAGTACCCTGTACATCCTCTACCTGTCTAAGTGTGACAGTATCCTGTACATCCTCTACCTGTCTAAGTGTGACAATACCCTGTATACATCCTCTACCTGTCTAATTGTGACAGTACCCTGTACACCCTCTACCTGTCTAAGTGTTACAGTACCCTGTAGACCCTCTACCTGTCTAAGTGTGACAGTACCCTGTACATCCTCTACCTGTCTAAGTGTGACAGTACCCGGTACACCCTCTACCTGTCTAAGTGTGACAGTACCCTGTATACATCCTCTACCTGTTTAATTGGGACAGTACCCTGTACATCCTCTACCTGTCTAAGTGTGACAGTACCCTGTACATCCTCTACCTGTCTAAATGTAACAGTACCCTGTACATCCTCTACCTGTCTAAGTGTGACAATACCCTGTATACATCCTCTACCTGTCTAATTGTGACAGTACCCTGTACATCCTCTACCTGTCTAAGTGTGACAGTACCCTGTACATCCTCTACCTGTCTAAGTGTAACAGTACCCTGTACACTCTCTACCTGTCTAAGTGTGACAGTACCATGTACATCCTCTACCTGTCTAAGTGTGACAGTACCCTGTACATCCTCTACCTGTCTAAGTGTGACAGTACCCTGTACACCCTCTACCTGTCTAGTCTGTACGTCCTCTACCTGTCTAAGTGTGACAGTACCCTGTATACCCTCTACCTGTCTAAGTGTGACAGTACCCTGTACACCCTTTGCCTGTCTAAGTGTGACAGTACCCTGTACACCCTCTACCTGTCTAAGTGTGACAGTACCCTGTACACCCTCTACCTGTCTAAGTGTGACAGTACCCTATACACCCTCTACCTGTCTACCCTGTAAACCCTTTACCTGTCTAAGTGTCACAGTACCCTGTACATCCTCTACCTGTCTAAGTATGACAGTACCCTGTACACCCTCTACCTGTCTAAGTGTGACATTACCCTGTACATCCTCTACCTGTCTAAGTGTGACAGTACACTGTATATCCTCTACCTGTCTAAGTGTGACAGTACACTGTACACCCTTTACCTGTCTAAGTGTGACAGTATCCTGTACATCCTCTACCTGTCTAAGTGTGACAGTAACCTGTACATCCTCTACCTGTCTAAGTGTGACAGTACCCTGTACATCCTCTACCTGTCTAAGTGTGACAGTACCCTGTACATCCTCTACCTGTCTAAGTGTGACAGTACCCTGTAATCCTCTACCTGTCTAAGTGTGACAGTACCCTGTACACCCTCTACCTGTCTAAATGTGACAGTACCATGTACATCCTCTACCTGTCTAAGTGTTACAGTACCCTGTACATCCTCTACCTGTCTAAGTGTGACAGTATCCTGTAAACCCTCTACCTGTCTAAATGTGACAGTACCCTGTACATCCTCTACCTGTCTAAGTGTGACAGTACCCTATACATCCTCTACCTGTCTAAGTGTGACAGTACTCTGTACATCCACTACCTGTCTAAGTGTGACAGTACCCTATACATCCTCTACCTGTCTAAGTGTGACAGTATCCTGTACATCCTCTACCTGTCTAAGTGTGACAGTATCCTGTACACCCTCTACCTGTCTAAGTGTGACAGTACCCTGTACATCCTCTACATGTCTAAGTGTGACAGTACCCTGTACATCCTCTACCTGTGTAAGTGTGACAGTATCCTGTACATCCTCTACCTGTCTAAGTGTGACAGTACCCTGTACATCCTCTACCTGTCTAAGTGTGACAGTACACTGTACACCCTCTACCTGTCGAAGTGTGACAGTACCCTGTACACCCTCTACCTGTCTAAGTGTAACAGTACCCTGTACACCCTCTACCTGTCTACGTGTGACAGTATCATGTACATCTTCTACCTGTCTAAATGTAACAGTACCCTGTACACCCTCTACCTGTCTAAGTGTAACAGTACCCCGTACACCCTCTACCTGTCTAAGTGTGACAGTACCCTGTACATCCTCTACCTGTCTAAGTGTGACAGCACACTGTATATCCTCTACCTGTCTAAGTGTGACAGTACACTGTACACCCTTTACCTGTCTAAGTGTGACAGTATCCTGTACATCCTCTACCTGTCTAAGTGTGACAGTACCCTGTACATCCTCTACCTGTCTATGTGTGACAGTACACTGTACATCCTCTACCTGTCTAAGTGTGACAGTACCCTGTACATCCTCTGCCTTTCTAAGTGTGACAGTACCCTGTACATCCTCTACCTGTCTAAATGTGACAGTATATTATACATCCTATACCTGTCTAAGTGTGACAGTACACTGTACATCCTCTACCTGTGTATGTGTGACAGTACACTGTACATCCTCTACCTGTCTAAGTGTGACAGTACCCTGTACATCCTCTGCCTGTCTAAGTGTCACAGTACACTGTACACCCTCTGCCTGTCTAAATGTGACAGTATATTATACATCCTCTACCTGTCTAAGTGTGACAGTACCCTGTACACCCTCTACCTGTCTAAGTGTGACAGAATCCTGTACACCCTCTACCTGTCTAAGTGTGACAGTACCCTGTACACCCTCTACCTGTCTATGTGTGACAGTACACTGTACACCGTCTACCTGTCTAAGTGTGACAGTACCCTGTACATCCTCTACCTGTCTAAGTGTGACAGTACCCTGTACACCCTCTACCTGTCTATGTGTGACAGTACAATGTACACCATCTACCTGTCTAAGTGTGACAGTAACCTGTAAATCCTCTACCTGTCTAAGTGTGACAGTACCCTGCACACCATCTACCTGTCTAAGTGTGACAGTACACTGTAAATCCTCTACCTGTCTAAGTGTGACAGTACCCTGCACACCATCTACCTGTCTAAGTGTGACAGTACCCTGTACATCCTCTACCTGTCTAAGTGTGACAGTAACCTGTAAATCCTCTACCTGTCGAAGTGTGACAGTACCCTGTACATCCCCTACCTGTCTAAGTGTGACAGTACCCTGTACATCCTCTACCTGTCTAAGTGTGACAGTATCCTGTACACCCTCTACCTGTCTAAATGTGACAGTACCCTGTACACCCTCTACCTGTCTAAGTGTGACAGTACCCTGTACATTCTCTACCTGTCTAATTGTGACAGTACACTGTACATCCTCTACCTGTCTAAGTGTGACAGTATCCTGTACATCCTCTACCTGTCTAAGTGTGACAGTACCATGTACATCCTCTACCTGTCTAAGTGTGACAGTATCCTGTACATCCTCTACCTGTGTAAGTGTGACAGTATCCTGTACATCACCTGTCTAAGTGTAACAGTACCCTGTACATCCTCTACCTGTCTAAGTGTGACAGTACCCTGTACATCCTCTACCTGTCTAAGTGTGACAGTACCCTGTACATCCTCTACCTGTCTAAGTGTGACAGTATCCTGTAAATCCTCTCTACCTGTCTAAGTGTGACAGTATCCTGTAAATCCTCTACCTGTGTAAGTGTGACAGTACCCTGTATACCCTCTACCTGTCTAAGTGTGACAGTACCCTGTACATCCTCTACCTGTCTGATTGTGACAGTACAATGTACATCCTCTACCTGTCTATGTGTGACAGTATCCTGTAAATCCTCTACCTGTCTAAGTGTGACAGTACACTGTACACCCTCTACCTGTCTAAGTGTGACAGTACACTGTATATCCTCTACCTGTCTAAGTGTGACAGTACACTGTACATCCTCTACCTGTCTAAGTGTGACAGTATCCTGTACATCCTCTACCTGTCTAAGTGTGACAGTACCCTGTACACCCTCTACCTGTCTAAGTGTCACAGTACCCTGTACACTCTCTACCTGTTTAAGTGTGACAGTACCCTGTACATCCTCTACCTGTCTAAGTGTGACAGTACCCTGTATACCCTCTACCTGTCGAAGTGTGACAGTACCCTGTACACCCTCTACCTGTCTAAGTGTAACAGTACCCTGTACACCCTCTACCTGTCTAAGTGTAACAGTACCCTGTACATCCTCTACCTGTCTAAGTGTGACAGTACACTGTACATCCTCTACCTGTCTAAGTGTGACAGTACACTGTACATCCTCTACCTGTCTAAGTGTGACAGTACCCTGTACACCCTCTACCTGTCTAAGTGTGACAGTACCCTGTACACTTTCTACCTGTCTACGTGTGACAGTATCCTGTACACTCTCTACCTGTCTAAGTGTGACAGTACCCTGTACACCCTCTACCTGTCTAAGTGTGACAGTACCCTGTACAACCTCTACCTGTCTAAGTGTGACAGTATCCTGTACACCCTCTACCTGTCTAAGTGTGACAGTACCCTGTACATCCTCTACCTGTCTAAGTGTGACAGTACCCTGTACATCCTCTACCTGTCTAAGTGTGACAGTACCCTGTACATCCTCTACCTGTCTAACTGTGACAGTACCCTGTACATCCTCTACCTGTCTGTGTGTGACAGTACCTGTACATCCTCTACCTGTCTCATTATGACAGTACCCTGTACATCCTCTATCTGTATAAGTGTGACAGTACCCAGTACACCCTCTACCTGTCTAAGTGTGACAGTACTAAGTGCATTTCATACACAGTACCATACCATTGACTGACATTGGTCTACAGAGATGCTAATCTCACCACCTTTGACTGACATTGGTCTACAGAGATGCTAATCTCACCACCTTTGACTGACATTGGTCTACAGAGATGCTAATCTCACCACCTTTGACTGACATTGGTCTACAGAGATGCTAATCTCACCACCTTTGACTGACATTGGTCTACAGAGATGCTAATCTCACCACCTTTGACTGACATTGATCAACAGAGATGCTAATCTCACCACCTTTGACTGACATTGATCAACAGAGATGCTGATCTCACCACCTTTGACTGACATTGGTCTACAGAGATGCTGATCTCACCACCTTTGACTGACATTGGTCTACAGAGATGCTAATCTCACCACCTTTGACTGACATTGGTCTACTGAGATGCTAATCTCACCACCTTTGACTGACATTGGTCTACAGAGATCGCTGGAGTGTACGACCAGGTGTTACACTAGACAGACAGGTCCGACTGTGTTTATTAATTACCCATTAAGCTTTCTGGGCAGAGCACCAATTAGATGGATGTAAACATGAGTTATGAACCTACCTGCATAGTTGTAATTGGACACGTCTTTTAGTTCAAATAGTGATGTACTACTGGTATCCAATCAAATTAACCTTGGGATATAGCATACAGGAAAATATTAGACATAACATAGGGTAATAGGGACCTTCCGTCGCTTACTCACACGATCTGGAATAGCGCTATCCGTGTGTACGTACCCCATCAAACCACTTAGGTCCTGAAATCAGCTCGAAGTTGCGAATATTTTTTTTTTCATTTTGTTCCAGCAGAAAGTTTAAAAAGATGCACACAGTCTGGGTACCCTGGGAACGGAACACAGGCTTTTAGTCCGTCTTAGAATCCCCCACTGACAATATCACAAACGATTCTGAAGCTTCCAGTTGAAGATCTTGTCATATTTGGCAAGTAAGATACATAGCTTTTCAAGTGCTGTGGTGCTCACACACCGGGAAAGAAGCAGTATTCTCGCCACCACTACCACTACCGACCCCCGCTAGGTATATAGTACTGTACAGCAGTATCGCTAGACCTCCTGGTATGTGTGTTTGTCAGGCCGCATACCTCCCTCTATCTCACAAACACTCTACTTTCTAGCCAGAACTCTCAACACTTCGGGTAAAAGGGAATCTAGTTTCAGCCATGTTTTATCAGTGTTTGTAACAGAGCATGTAGGTATTTGGGGCTGCTTCAATTTCAAAATGAAGAGGATTTTATTCAATAATACACTTTTTAGATAGATATATACGAGATACGTGGGAGACTCTCTGGTATGTGTATGAACAAGGTGTAGATAGAAGGACTCCATGTGTATACACATGCATGTTACTAGTGGGTAATACGCAAATGAGGTGTCAATTGTCTAATATGTGGGAGACTTCATCCTCGATATCCAGGGGTTACGATCACATTCGCTCTCTACACCCCTGGAATCATCCTCGTTATATTCAGGGGTAACGATCACATTCGCTCTCTACACCCCTAGAACCATCCTCGCTATCCAGGGGTAACGATCACATTCGCTCTCTACACCCCTTGAATCATCCCCTGATATTCAGGAGTAACGATCACTTTCGCTCTCTACACCCCTGGAATCTTCCTCGCTATCCAGGGGTAACGATCACATTCGCTCTCTACACCCTTAGAATCATCCCCGATATCCAGGGGTTACGATCACCTACGCTCTCTTCACCCCTGGAATATGTCACGTCAAAACTGAAGGCACGATCAGGTAAAAAAATCCTGCTGCATGCATGTCCTTTCAATAATACAAAGGGACCGCGACTGCTTCAAAGCCTGTCAATTTTTACCGTGACCACAAGTTTATTTTGAGGTTCATAAAATGGTCGAACCAGTCTTCTTCAACAACCGGTGGCACATACGGAGCCTTCAGTTTGGTCATGACATATTCCTTGAGTGTAGAGAGCGTAGGTGATCGTAACCCCTGGATATCGTTTGCATGTACAGGAATACAGGTAACACAAAAAAACAAGTCAGACAACTCATTAACACAAATACAGGAATACAGGTAACACAAAAAAACAGGCCAGGCAACTCATTAACACAAATACAGGAATACAGGTAACACAAAAAAACAGGCCAGGCAACTCATTAACACAAATACAGGAATACAGGTAACACAAAAAAAACAAGTCAGGCAACTCATTAACACAAATACAGGAATACAGGTAACACAAAAAAACAGGCCAGGCAACTCATTAACACAAATACAGGAATACAGGAAACACAAAAAAACAGGCCAGGCAACTCATTAACACAAATACAGGAATACAGGAAACCCCAAAAAAACAGGTCAGGCAACTCAATAAAACAAATACAGGAATACAGGAAACACAAAAAAACAGGCCAGGCAACTCATTAACACAAATACAGGAATACAGGTAACACAAAAAAAACAGGTCAGGCAACTCAATAAAACAAATACAGGAATACAGGAAACACAAAAAAACAGGCCAGGCAACTCATTAACACAAGTACAGGAATACAGGTAACACAAAAAGAACAGGTCAGGCAACTCAATAAAACAAATACAGGAATACAGGAAACACAAAAAAACAGGCCAGGCAACTCATTAACACAAATACAGGAATACAGGTAACACAAAAAAACAGGTCAGGCAACTCATTAAAACAAATACAGGTAATTCACAAATATATATATCAAAACTGACATATACAAGTATAATATACATACAATGTAAATAACTCGAATGGTAACCTACAAGTAACTCCAAGTTACGGTGGCAAGCAATTGCAACACTCACGATAAATATTTGTGCCCTAATTCTAGTACGTGTACGGACTGTACAACGCTATAGAAGGACATAAAGTTCCGTTTTATGATAGATACTTTTTTCTTAAATTTATCTTGGCTACCTCACAAATTAAGATTTGCCGGCCAGATCATCATATTAAACTGTGATTCTTAATGAATAATTTTCTAAAATGACAGTTACCAAAGTTTTGCAATTGCAGAGTTGAATGAGGGTAATCTAGCAAAACACATGATCCCTGGTGATCGTCTATCTTAGTTTTCAGACTTTATAAATGCAAGAGTTGTCTCTCTTGTGTTAGCTGGAGTTGGTATAGCTATGGAAATAAACACGAATATTAGATCAAAAGTAGTCAACTTCACCAATATTTATGATCTTTATATTTCAGTCTACTTCTTACTGACTTTTGATCCCCAGTGCCTTTCTCAGCAGAATAGTACTTTACTTGAACCAGATAAAAGACATCCTCGATATGCAAGTGTTACAATCAGACTACGCTCTCAACGCCCCTGTTACATCCTCGATATCCAGTGGTTACGCTCTCTACGCCCCTGTTACATCCTCGATATCCAGGGGTTACGCTCTCTACGCCCCTGTTACATCCTCGATATCCAGGGGTTACGCTCTCTACGCCCCTGGTACATCCTCGATATCCAGGGGTTACGCTCTTTACGCCCCTAGTACATCCTCGATATCCAGTGGTTACGCACAAGCTACGATCTCTACGCCCCTGGTACATCTTTGATATACAGTGGTTACCCTAAGGCTACGCTCTCTACGCCCCTGGTACATCTTCGATATCCATGGGTTACCCTCTGGCTACGCTCTCTACGCTCCTGGAATATGTCATGACACGAAAATATCTGTTTGATTGGTCTCCTCAGATAAAACCACTGACCAATCGCTCGCCTGATATCTGGTTTTTGAAGATTACAAAGAAGCGACGCCCGACAACAAAACATGTCAATTTCAACCGTTACTAGGCCGCGAGATTCTTTTGGTGACATCAAAGGATAAACCTTGTTTTTCTGTCTCATCAACAGGGTGTCCACATGGATTCTTCAGCTGTGTTATGACATATTCCTGTGGTGATGGATGTCGATTATTTCAGTGGGATAGCACTATTAATTCGAAATTGATGATCAGATCCGCGCTGTCACAAAGAGGCAAATACAAGCAAACACCCTCCAGAACACACCAATCCGTCCTTCATTAATTAATTACCTTGGCTACTAAAAGGACACGAAAGCAAATTTTACGGATTTTCATATTACTTTGAAATCTCGAGTTGTCATAAGCCTGAAATGACCGCGTGGATAATAGTTCGTTCCTTTGACACGTGTATTACCGGGGCTATATATTTGGTAGAATTACTATAGGTGACGACACTATTTGAAACCCAGGTTGTTATCGTTAAAAACTGGCGACATTCAAAGAAACATGTCTAAATTTGAAACCGAATGCAAACATATGAAGAACCAAAAGCATAAAAAAATAAACAAAATAGAATCGAAACAAAAATAATTCAGACACGTCTCCAAATTTTCATTTGAATATCTACACACGAACAGGCTATGGAAACTTGATCAGTGTTTCATAAGTAATGTACTTAAATTGAAAATAAAACGATCATTTCAATTAGTAAGACTGTTATTTAAACAAAAAATAAACTCACCTGTGTCAAAAAGGTGCAAGCATATTGAATTTAGGTAGAACAGTGATGCTCAGGTAAGGACAGGTAACTTACCTGGGTTAATTTTGATGTACTTTAAAACCCCACTGGTACAAGGCTGAATGTGTACCTAGCCGTCTAATGGATGTGTCGTAAAGACGGGACATCTCGCGTAATTCTAGGAGTCGTTTGATGTGGCCAAGCTTGTTTCCGTTACATCATCGTGTGTAATTAAATCAAGAAGGGGTGGACTTTCCCAACCTTATACGGCTGCAACATATATGGATTTATTACTGTTTCCTGTTTAAACAGGGCGGTAAGGGTTAATCATCTCACCTTTAACGTGACTAGAAACCAGCTCTTCTACTATAAATACAATCATCACAATATTAATATACTGTACATTTTCTTTCCCTGTTTCATGAACTTTCTTTAATCGAATGAAATAACTTAACTTATTTTTTTTCACGGGAAAGGATTGCAGGAGTTTATGAAAGTTGAAGGAAAGTTCCTTTAAGTTAACATAAGATTTCTCCCTTAACCTCCGTGATGCTCTCCCATGGAGAGTTTAAGGAAAGTTCCTTTAAGTTAACATAAGATTTCTCCCTTAACCTCTGTGATGCTCTCCCATGGAGAGTTTAAGGAAAGTTCCTTTAAGTTAACATAAGATTTCTCCCTTAACCTCTGTGATGCTCTCCCATGGAGAGTTTAAGGAAAGTTCCTTTAAGTTAACATAAGATTTCTCCCTTAACCTCCGTGATGCTCTCCCATGGAGAGTTTAAGGAAAGTTCCTTTAAGTTAACATAAGATTTCTCCCTTAACCTCTGTGATGCTCTCCCATGGAGAGTTAAAGGAAAGTTCCTTTAAGTTAACTTAAGATTTCTCCCTTAACCTCTGTGATGCTCTCCCATGGAGAGTTTAAGGAAAGTTCCTTTAAGTTAACATAAGATTTCTCCCTTAACCTCTGTGATGCTCTCCCATGGAGAGTTAAAGGAAAGTTCCTTTAAGTTAACTTAAGATTTCTCCCTTAACCTCTGTGATGCTCTCCCATGGAGAGTTAAAGGAAAGTTCCTTTAAGTTAACTTAAGATTTCTCCCTTAACCTCTGTGATGCTCTCCCATGGAGAGTTTAAGGAAAGTTCCTTTAAGTTAACATAAGATTTCTCCCTTAACCTCTGTGATGCTCTCCCATAGAGAGTTTAAGGAAAGTTCCTTTAAGTTAATATAAGATTTCTCCCTTAACCTCTGTGATGCATGCTCTCCTATGGAACCTACGGAACATTGATGAAACCTAGGCTTGCTCTTTTGGTGATCGTTAATATGTAAAATATTGCTGGTTTTTTTTCTTTCAATATATATAAAATGTTATTAAGCACATGTTTTAAAAAACTAAATGTTGCGAATGTGTGTTCATATACTGACGAAGTATGATGCGATCTTCAAATGAATCTTGCTGCAACTTTTGATATTTACAATTTCATATAGACATACATGTATTTGAGAATTGAATTTTCATATAGCTAGATGAAATGGTTGAAATTTCACATAGCCAGGTTAGATGGGTGTAATTTCATATAGCCAGATTAGAGGGGTGTATTTTCATATAGCCAGGTTATCATTATAGGGGTGAAATTTTATATGGCCAGGTTAGAGGGGTGTACTTTCATATAGCCAGGTTATCATTATAGGGGTGAAATTTTATATGGCCAGGTTAGAGGATTTGATGAGGAGCTTTTGTATTGTTGTGAACACAGCATTTAGTCGTCTCACTTTCGAATTTTATCTGATCGCACTCATGTTGTGTACACACCAACTTTCCTCGGGTGCAGGTTTTGCTAATAATACAAAGTTCTTCATCAAATAATGACAATCATGAATATATTAAAGCTAGTGATGGTAGTATATGCAAATCTCCTTACATTCTAACAGTTGTTGCGACCAAACTCAACCTGACCGCAGTAAATTTTATTCTGAAAGTTTTATGGGAATTCATCCAAGAGAAAGAACTCTTACGAAAATCTTACACAAATTTGACAGGAGTTCGGCAAGGTTCCATGCTGGGTCATGCCCTAAATAAATAAAATTCTCAACTTTAATCAGCCTAACTTTTGAATGTATTAAGTTACCAAATCAAAATTTGACCTGCATTTTATCATGATGAATCTACATATCAAATCACGTTTCAATATCTTTATTTGATTTAATTGATGAGTAAATGTGCGGAAATATGAAATTCTTCGATTTGACATTTGAATCACTGGACAGACTCCATATCGATTTTTTTTTATGTTTTTAAACGTGTTCCCCAGCCCATAATAACAATATTTTAAAAAAAAAGTTTGCAAAAGTATCTCAAGATATTGCCGAGATATGACCAGCGTGTTTTCTCGCAAAGCGGAACATTTGGGGCATGCTTGGAAAAAATCTATAAGGATTTCGAGCAGGAGTACACTACCATATAAAAATGGGTTTTCCCCTATGTATAAATGCATACAACTCTGGTCCAGCCCCAGAAGTATATTGGTCCATAGTTTCCTGTCCCCTTTTTGTGAATTGCTTATTCTTCAAGAAGTTCTCCGCCTTCGAGCGAACTGTTGAAAATTGCAGACGGGATGGGTTTTTTTCGTCGACTCTTAATGATGAACGTTGTCCTGTCCAGGATATTTCGAAAGGTTAAAGGTTTTCCTAGCATTTTGTACCTGATGCTCTTCTTTTAGTATTTCCTGGTTCGACTTTATATACCCTTGAGAAAAAATCTGCTTATACGTTTGTTGTTCCAGATTCCAAAATGTCTTTGGATTGCTCTTTACTTCCTTTGCGATATCCTTTTCAATATAATGTTTACATTGACTTACCAATTATTTCACTTTGTTCCTGGCTCCAACATATTCCATGTCGTGTCTCAATGCATCATTGCTGTTACGGTTAGACGCTACAACGGTATCCTTTGTTCGCCGTGTAATTTTGGTATATTTGATAAATGGAACTTTGCATTAGTTCACTGAAGACAAACTATGCATCCTTCATTCTTGTAGTTTAAATTTAACAGTACTCGACCATATTTTTGTAATATTGTCTAATTTTTGTCGATCGTCAAGTCTTCATTTTTGCAAGAATGAATTGAAGATTGGTTTTACGTGATAATATAGCCTTATTTTTTATCATCTGCCTTAATTTATTTAGTTTTGAAATTAACCCATAAAAGGTTATTGGACAAATCAACTATGCACCGGAATCCTTCGTACATATTGTTTTATATGTCATAATGGCAACACTTCTTACATAAGGGAAATAACTCTACAAATTTTGGACTCTGGCAGAGTTGCTCCTGCAATTCATTAATAACACAAGTTGAATACATGGAGTAATTTCTTTGTTCAAGATACATGGTATAGCCTTATATGACTTGGATAACTTACCGTACGGCTGAATAAGAAACGTGTTTTCATACTACCGGTACTTGGACAAATCAGGTGAAAAAAAAAACATCAAAGAAAACAAAATATGTTAATTATTCTTTATTATCAATAACTTTGTCGACATATAATTGTATTCATGTGCAAATTGTAAATTCTAAAATCTTGCATCTCCCGATTAAACAATACCAATGGCATGTATGTTACTCATTGCTCAGGACGATCATGGTGAGAAAAATTTTTCTTTCTTTATAAAAATTATTCAAATATGAATCACACTACAACGCACTGTACTGAAGCATGTGGAACAAAACTACATATGTTATTTAATACTTCCCTCTTGTCAACACTTATTCAGTAGACGGGATCAACAGAAGATAATAATAGTTCCAGTACATCATAGAACAAAAAGATCGCGGTAGAAGATTTTAAATAATATGAAGCCTACTTATAGCACACATGAATTATCACCGAGACAAAACTGAACTATTAATGGAATTGTACAAATCTACACTTTTGATTTTAAACTACGAAATGATACTTGGTCATTAAATTACTTGATACAAGATTGTATGCGTACACTCAAACAGATTATTGATCTAGTTTTATACCATCACAATTCTCAATTAACGTGAAGGATATTAGTATTCTACTGAAATTTATAACATTAAAGTTGGATACATGGGATGGTGGAAACTGGAAATGTTGAAAGAATTGCTTTAACTTTTTGTTTCAAATGATTTATAAAACAGCTTCTATTCTCTGATATTTCATCATGAAATAGCAACCATAGAAAATTCTTCAACCACAAAAAGGAAAGGAGGTTCAAGTGAGCGACTTTTATCATGTAGAGATCATATCACAACATTATCTGTACTAAGTATATATATATATATGTATCATGTTTATGTAGACAAATCCAGTCGGACCAGAAAAGGATGTATGCGAGAATGAAACGAGGGAAAAATAAATGGGGGGCATTAAAACACATTCAACATAATATGCCATTTCCACAAATAGGGCTAGACTTTTTAATCCGATCATATACAGCACATGTTCAATAGCCATGCATGTTATTTTCACAAACATGTTCTCATGTATGTGAACTGCCGACAACTTTTTGCAGGAAAATTCAAATAATTTGAACATTTGGCAGAACAATAAAGAAATAAAACTGACAAAGACTTGACAATAACCACAATTTCTTCCATACCATCACTCGTAATCTTGTAGTCTATTGACTTCCACACACACAATGTACAAAATAGAACTCAATATAGCACAGTAATGCCTACCTAACACCAGCAATAAGTGTCGCTACCAGGCCCAAACAAACGGCCCACTACTTATATTAAAAGTATAAATAATCACACCGAGGTGCTTTGTTTCACCTTCTTCTCACTTATCACTTCTACAAGAGAAAGCTTGTCTCGGGAGGGGAAATTGTATATATCTTAAATCTTTTATACGACTTTTCTGCACTTTACAACATCTGCATTTCCCAATGTAAATTGAAACCCAAAAATCTGTTATTAATGCTTCCCCTTAAAAGATAGAACACAACATCATGCATTGATAGATGATGCTATCGAAAAAGCTCATTCCTCTTGTGTTAGTGATGTGGTATCTCTGTCTTTCTGGCCTCTGGTTACCAATTGCAATGTAACAAGACTATACGTCTACCATAATCTCCAAATCTAACTGCCAGTCACCAAGTGAACACGTAAAGATAACCACAAATGGAAATTGCACACTCATGACAACCAACACTGGTGTCTGTGAATGATGGAAACTGAAGGGTTCTATTCCCCACCTTCAAACATTCCCCCTGCGAAAAAAAAAAAAAAAAAAAGATCCACTCCCCTGATATCTTGTTTCGAAGGCTTCCCTTCCCTATATCATCACACGGTTGAAGACTTCGTCAATGCTTTACGACCTGTGCAGTTTTTTCCCTCTCTCCATTTAATGATAAAAGACTAAAATGTCATGCATTGAGTGCTGGTAGGGATCTATGTCGCTGGTCGGTATGTATATGCCGATACTGGTCACAGATCAGTTAGTCGACAAGGGTACCAGCACAAAAAACGCCACAAACTCTGGTACAACATTTCTAGATATTAGCGCATGAAATTGTTCTGCAAAGCTCTTTGTTTTCTTTCTACAAGAAGTAGTCTGGAGTTCTCCTTGTTACATGAGGCTCACCGCGCCTTGGTGCTGGATCAAACTGCAAGCTGTTGAAAGAATAAACACAATGGTATTCTCTTATTCCAGTTTTAAACACAAAGCAAAATTAAAACCAATATACATAAGACAATTTGGGAAAGCAAGACTTTTTTTCATTTTGAAAATCTTCTTGTGTTCTGATAAATCAAGACTTCATGGTTTTGTTTTTAATGAATTTGATGGAACAGAATTTCAATGAAAGCGATTCACATTATACTTACAATGAATACTTAAGAGCATCATCTAGTTCCATAATGGCGGCCTGGTTTCCACACCGATAACAATAGTTAGGGGCACTGAATATTGTTACCACATTCCGGTCATGACACCAGTTGTAACCCTATCAAAAGAAAAACTTCAGTTAGTTTTTTTTTTATTGGCCTTTAAGAGATTGTGTCAGTTCCAAAAGAAAAAAAAAGGCCAACAAACATAACATGTTACCAGTTTACACTGTTACAAAAGTCTTTAATATAACAAACAATTCATGTGAAAAGCAAGGCAATGCTAAAATAGCAAATTTTCACTGATTTTTAAAGTAGAACAAAAGAAAAAGACCTATATATGGGGCTTTGACAAATCAAGTATTTTTTTAAGGAGATCATTCAAATCCTTCACATGCAAAACAGATTTTAAGCAGTTAAGAAAAAAGGCAATAAAAACAGAATTGGCACCTCCATGACTAGCTGATGAGCTCTGGATACCAGTGTCAGAGAGTTACTATGGTTGAAAGTCTCCGAGATGTCCTGTCCAAATGTATAGCCAGCACCACGAGGAGATATCCCCCAGCCACCTCTGTCGTCGGGGTCCGACCATAGCAGGTCACACATTGGTCCCTGAAATAATCTCCAGGTTAGTGCTACAGATACTGGGTCCAAACGACATTTGTGAGAAACAAATATTGATATTGGTACTAAAATCTGAATAAACTTGAAAAACAGTCAAAAAGAAGCTTTGAAATTAGCATTCAATAAAGACAAAACTTCACAAATTTTGCAACATACATTTGGTTACACATTATTACATATCCATCTTAATGTAACTGGGCATTCTTAAACAAGAGTTTCGACAGATCAATTGTATGAACATTTTTACAGAACACAAGTTCAGAACTTGTTATCTCTATTGTATGAATAAAACAACTCACTAGCTTCATGAACAAAGCAGTAAAATGATCCCCAACTTTCATGACAATGTACATGTAAGAGTTGTGAAGTCCTCCACGGGACTCCCAGACAACAAACTGTACTGACAATGTACATGTACGAGTTGTGAAGTCCTCCACGGGACTCCCAGACAACAAACTGTACTGACAATGTACATGTAAGAGTTGTGAAGTCCTCCACGGGACTCCCAGACAACAAACTGTACTGGCAATGTACATGTACGAGTTGTGAAGTCCTCCACGGGACTCCCAGACAACAAACTGTACTGACAATGTACATGTACGAGTTGTGAAGTCCTCCACGGGACTCCCAGACAACAAACTGTACTGACAATGTACATGTACGAGTTGTGAAGTCCTCCACGGGACTCCCAGACAACAAACTGTACTGACAATGTACATGTACGAGTTGTGAAGTCCTCCATGGGACTCCCAGACAACAAACTGTACTGACAATGTACTTGTACGAGTTGTGAAGTCCTCCACGGGACTCCCAGACAACAAACTGTACTGACAATGTACATGTACGAGTTGTGAAGTCCTCCACGGGACTCCCAGACAACAAACTGTACTGACAATGTACATGTACGAGTTGTGAAGTCCTCCACGGGACTCCCAGACAACAAACTGTACTGACAATGTACATGTACAAGTTGTGAAGTCCTCCACGGAACTCCCGACAGACAGCTGATAATATAACCTACCTCGTGAGGAACTTCCTGGATTCTGTCTAAAGCTCGTATATGATCTAAAGTGTCTATTGACGGCGACAGACCACCATGTAAACAAAATATCTAAAAACAAAAATCAAATATATATTAAATCAGACATTGCAAATCACAACATGTTAGTCGTGTCTATATCAGGACACTCATCATGGTCAATCAACAATTTTTACGATAAGAAAATGTTTGAAGCAGCAAATTTCAAAGCTTAATTGGGTTTGAAATATAACCTACGTCTCCATGTAAATCTTTCCTTTGTTCATATTTTGCCCCTGGTTTAATCGATTTTGAGTTTAGATTATGATTTTGTTAACGCTTTCGTATTCTCTTATTTATTTTTTGTAAATGGCTGATTATCTTTGTTAAAGTTGTTTTCCCCAAATTTCTATTAGAAAACACATTGGCCTTTGGTATATGAAATATTTTGTCAATTTTAGCTTTTCCAATGTATTTGAAAACCCTGATAATTTCTCAAACCTAAATGATGTTATTAACAGAGTTCCACACAGACACTAGTTCTCTAGTCCCAGACTAAGACATGCCATCGATCAAGGACTAGTGAATCACCTAACCTAACTTGTCCTTTGAACTTCACAAAATCATTAGATTAGATTAAAATATGGATATATTAGGTGATAATTATGCAACTTTTCCTAGACTTCTCTTTTAGACATAGGTTTTTTTTGTGTATTTTGACAGTATTTTTATTCTTATATTTTGTAAACAATCAATTTACTGTTTAGGTGCTTGAAAATTTCAAAAGAAATCTGGGACTATAGGACTCGAGTATGGTCTATTCAACTAAGCAGTAATGGTTCAGTGTTTAACTGTCATAAGGATATAATTTTTCAGACTTACCTGTGTATCCACTAAGGCTGTAAGGGGGAGGTAATCAAACAGATCCGTGAAATATTTCCATACGTTGGCATTTCCATACTTCCGTAGGCATTCATCATAAAAACCATATACTTGGGTAATTTGTCGACTTTCGTGATTTCCCCGAAGGATTGTGATTCTGTCCTTAAACCTTACCTGAAACAAAAATATCAGAAGGATGATGTAACTAACACACACATATCAATATATTGTGGATCACCTGCCAAAAAGGTAATTTAGAATATGGGATCAAGTATTTAAGACCCTCACCTAGGGTGTATAGACCCAAATTTAACAATCGTTACCTTTTACATGTGTTATCATATTTGAATGTACTAAATTCCAAGTAACATGACTGGGCTCTTCAGTGTTTATAAGTCCCAGATTACTGGTAGTATCCCAAACCTTTTTGACCCCCGACAGGTCACTGTTAACTGAGACATGCCATTTCGTTTGTAGTCTGCTTTTAAAGTTTCAACTGTTGTAATATGCTCTAACATTTTAAGAAAATAAGTCTTTGAAAAGACACCATAAATTGTCTACCTATTATTTTTACCCCCAAACCTGCCAGAACCATTATTCACAATATCAAAAGATGAACTTACCTTCAAAGCTACTAGTAGACTAACTGTTTCTACCGAGTAGTAACCCCTATCTACATAATCTCCCATAAATAAGTAGTTTGTGTCTGGTGATTTTCCACCGATGCGGAACAGCTCCATCAGATCGTGGAACTGGCCGTGGACATCTCCACACACAGTCACAGGACATTTTACTTCCTGTACATTGGACTCTTTTGTTAAAATCTCTTTAGCCTGTAATGTCAAAATAGAAATTTCACTTTATTACAATATTAGTGGTAATAGGAATCTGTCAGCAATCACTTTATCGAGGACACTCAGGTTCTTATATACCGTTTTATCACAACCTTAAAGGTTGTCTCAAAGTGGTTCACAAATTATTATTCGTGGTTATAAGGCCTTAGCAACCATCCAATATCATTCTCAAATCCTTGAGGAGCATACAACCGGTGCTGCCATTTCGGGGCTCACAATTAGCATTCAAAGATGTCTAGCACTGCCCAACCATATGTACTCATTTAGAGCTGAGTAGACTGTCAACTATTTTGTGTTTTCAAGCCTTACAAACTATTTCTGTAGTCTTCTACAACAATTATTGAAGTCTCCCTTTCATCAGTTCAATAGATGAAGAGGTGTAAAAGTTTGATAACAGTACTCTGATAGAGGATAGAAAATAAAAAACACCATTTAATTCATGCTCATATTATCATAAGGATAGTTGGAATCAGAGCCAATTAAATTGATTCTTCTTAGTATCCTGTCGCCAATAACCTGATGATATACATGCTCTTACATGTATACCATTTTTCGTTAAAGCGGTTGAACCGGTCCGACCAAAGTTGTTGGTATATTAAATTAATAAAAACATTGTAATCTCATTTTGCTTTATGAGGCCAGGTCCAGTTTTGCTACAAATCAGTATATATAAACACGGTTTCTTGGAGTTCAAAAATAAATTGTTATAACATACTACAATTTGTACATATATAGACGGTCTAGTTTCTATTACTTATCTGCCAATCGGTTCTCGTCAATAAATATACTTAAATTATAAACCATTTCTGTCGATCTCCTACTCAACTTGTAATTAAAATTCATCTAAATTCATCTAATAAGTGCAGTGGCGAGAACTGGTATTTGGCAAGAACTGCATTGGACCGCTTTGTAGCTCTAACAACACACAATATAAAAAATTATCTCGTCGTGAAGAGCTAAAACATCGCAGCTAATGTACCTCATGTTACATATCTATGTAACATTGAAAATAACACCTGAAATCTACAAATGAACTCCAAGTGGACCCTCTAGATGTAGATCTTCCACACTGAGCTTGTACCTAGTTGCATGCAATGGGAAGCACATATTATCGGTGAAATATCTACTGTAAACTTAGTACTGTACTGGCTGGCGACCAGCTCTTGCCAAGTACCAGTTCTCGCCACTGCACTCGCTTCGTCGGCAAAATCGCACTAGTTTGTGTGCTAGAATACACGAATTTGTTCAAGAAAGACAAACCTTCATCTCAAAACATTCAGAAAAAAATTGGTAATTAACGAAGAAATATACAAAATACAGTGCCATTGGCGAGAACAGGTCGGCCACCAGTAGGCCTACTACTACAGTAGTATATTTGAGTAAGATAAGTTCAATATTGTCATTATTGAGGATGCATGGGTATAAAAAATATATTATTGACAAAAAGGATATAACTGTATAGCAAGTCTACTACTACTGACTGAATTTGTTTCGTAAGCTTTACAAGAACAACGTTCTAAAATTATTGTATTTCATCCAGTTATTATCGCTCATTGGTTTTCATACATTTCTCAAAATATGAACTTGGCTTTTTATGAATCTTGCTGACCTAGATACAAATATTTCTGGAAGTCATTCCGACTGCCAAGGTATCAGTATGTTTGCGACTTTCATCGTGAATATATAGGACACTCTAAGAATACCAAGAGGCACAAGTTTAGGCTGACCATTGAATATACATTAAAGCACACCGAGAGACGATGGCGAGTTTACTTCGTAGCAACCGGCACTAAAATATACCTTTTCGCACAACGATTTCACTTGATTTTCAGACAATTGCTTGCATTCATTCAACTGTTCAATCCATTGGTCGAGTTCTTTGGCACCAGATCTGTCTTCTATGACATTCATTTTATATTATATGGTGTTTCTTCAGTGTCCAATTCATGTACGAACACGGTTTCCCGTGTTTTCAAAAGCAGCTTCAGATAAAATGGCCGCCGTGGGTCTGAGGTGCGATGTGACGTCATACCCAGATATAATGCTTATTAATATAATTAATCAATATTTGGTAGGAAACTTAGATAATAATTTCTAGTAATATACTTTAAAACATTGAAATAAATAACATAACCCGACAAATAAGTGGAAAACGTATTTTATGTTATGTGGAAAAATACAGCGCCCTCTCAGTCTAATCTCGCAGGCAACTTCCTTTTCCGGTCTTCCGCCATAGGCCACGGTCACGAAAAATAGTAGTGGCGGAAATCCAACGCAATCGTTGCGAGAAGACCACTAAATAAACATGGTGGAGCAAATGACATTAAGAGGAACCCTTAAGGGTCATGGAGGATGGGTTACGCAGATTGCCACTACCCCACAATACCCAGATATGGTGCTTTCATCATCACGGGGTATGTTATTTTCACAAACACATCGCCGTGTTTTAATTTTGTTCGGACGAAGTACATAAAGATGCTTTAGAGTATGAATTGTTGCAAGTCTTTGGACTGATGGAGGTGGTAACATGTTGATGAATGTTGATGCTCACAAACTGACAGTGACAGCACCTTGAAATGGCATCGAATGAAACTGAATGCAACACCTGTCGTAATCGGAGAACGAACCTGCAGATTGTGTACTTTCGATAACTGGTTGTTTCGCCCGAAATCCCGTTCGCCCCAGGTGATTTCGCATCATGTTAACTTATTTAGCAAGAACAATATTAAAACAGACTACTTCAAATAGGCCCTTTTGAAGCACGACTAGTAGTTTAAGGCGTGATACTTTCTACCGGTTCATTTATCACTAAATAAGTTAGTTCGGCCCATTCATTCATATCCAGATAGAGATATATACAGTATATTACGTGCCAGTAGAAAAAGTACATGGATTTTATTGTGTTGGTGTTAAAAAGCTTTCCTCGTTTCGTTTTACTTTCGTTTTCATCGACCAAGGTTCACACTGGGTATTTTATTAATTGTTAACCTGGTCCTTTCAAAAATAAATGGGGTCCTTCTGGATAGTTTAAATGGTAATCCTGAAAATTCCCTGAAAAAAAGCTTTCCCTGTAAAAGTGTTTCGTTTTACTTTAATTTTAATCACTAGGGTTTTTATAAATGAGTAACCGGGTCTGTCCTTTCCTGATCATGAATAAATGGGGTCCTTCTGGATAGTTTAAATAGGAATCCTGAAAATTAGTTTGGTCCTGAATGGGAGCTGAATCCCATTGGTGGAACTTGAGAAGAAGTTTAATATGTAAAACGGTTTTTAATGCAGAATATATAGGGTAAAATAAAAATGGTGTACACCAGAAACTGCACGTGTTACAGAAAAACTGAAAACATAAATTCATGCCTACAATAATTATCTAAACAGAAACAACCAACGGTTTTTGAGATATGGTTGTTTAAAGGTTTTTTGCAAGTGATGTCATGGTGGCCATCTTGGATTTTGGACCTACCTATGTCTATGAATACCTTATTCTGACGCCTTCAACACATTTCATGCAACATACTAAAATTGCATTGGCATAACTTTACCATTTTAGAGCAATGGTTGCCATAAAATTAAATGAAGAAGAACAATAAACATAACAAGAGACCTAAAAAAAGTAATTGTCCAGAATTAGAATGCACTTGCCCAGAAAATAACTTTTATTTGAAATTGTCAGACACGTTACTCTTGTGTAACATGTTTTGGGTGCAAGGCCATTGCATCACTTAATCAAGTTTGGACACAACGGCTCCTATATGGACCCCTGAAATGACAATTGAAAAATCAGTTTCCAAATTTATATGATCATGTATTTGACGCAACAGCAAATGAATACTGAAAATTATCATATGTAAGGAACTTGAATACATGAATTTTTCTAGAATTCTAAATATTTAAATCAAGGGGTACAAAGATCTTTCAGTGTCCCTTTTAGTAATAATAATAGTCTTTATACCCGACAACTAAATCACTAGGCATTTAAACTGTTGGTGGTAGTGCTGTCACGGAAAACTACCACACGGTGTTAGTGCTGTCACGGAAAACTACCACACAGTATATTGCAAAACAGAGTGACTATCACGATACATACCACAATATATTGATTTTGACAAACAGCCACTCCATTTCAATTGACTTTGTTTGTTTTGTCTTCGACAAAAATGCCCCCATATGGCACTTTTTGCCTTTTTATTTGGCTTACAATCATGGCTGTCATCAGCCATGCTCGCTGTTGTATTTTGACAAAGTACAATCTGTAGGAGAGACGCTTGAGAAAAAAGAATGGGGCTCTTGAAAGTTCAAACATTTAGCTGATTCAGACTATGGGGGTTTCTCGGAAATGACTTCGTTTTTCTTTGAATGTATGCAAAATATTGAAGGAAATTAAACCAAGATGCCAAGTACTCAAAATTAACCTGTACTGCAAAAAAGCGATATTTAAATTTCGTACCGTGGTGCAACACATTTCTATTGACACATTGCAATATGTTGGTATACCGGTATATCATGACAGCATTAGTTGGTGGTGCAGCTGTTCTTTTTATTTCCAGACAAAACCCTCATCATGTGGAAGTTGACGAGGGATGAAACCAACTATGGTCTCCCACTGAGATGCCTTCGAGGTCACGGACATTTTGTTTCCGATGTTGTAATGTCATCAGACGGACAGTTTGCACTGTCTGGATCATGGGATAAATCTCTCCGTTTGTGGGATCTGAGTACGTAAGTATATGTGAAAAGTGTGCAGATTCAGAAATGAAAAAATGATCCTCATGTTTAGTCAGCCTCTGCTGTCTATTAGAAATCTGGGAATGTATCACCCGTCTGATGTTGATTAAACTGTTTGATAGTTAAATACTAGGTCGAGAGTTGCGTAAAATAATGACCTTTGCCTACTTTCAAGGTCCCAGAATAAATATGTAAAAACGTTTAAATATCTTCTTTTGAATAACCAGACTGTCCACAGTACATACCATACTTGTACACTGTAAGTGGCCTGTAGATAGCTGGCATAAAATGCTGCTGTTTCCTCAAGATAAAAAGGTCACATGTTTAAAACCTTAAATAGCTATAGAATAACCAGGGTGCGCAGAGTAATGATACTTGGTCAGACAGAAAAAAGTGTTTCGTGTTGCATGTTGGAAAAGTTTAGGTAAGGTAGGTCAATACAGACCTTTTTCTAAACAGCACTTTAAAAAAAAAATGCCTGAAAAGTGTTGAGTGTGATTATTGTCCAAAGATTGCACAGATATCCATCAAGGTGAGCAATACATGCCCTTTGAGCAGTAATATGTTGGGTACAACATAGGATGTTGTACAGGTGCACTTGATGATTAAAAAAAGACACATTTTACAATTACTGATCAAAACATTTGAAAGAAAATTGTCCTGCAATTATGAGAGTGCATGTAATTAAAACCAAAGTACTTGGCTGGTACTGTAGGTACCTTGCACAAGTACTGCATCCTCCATAATACACATCCAAAACATACTTGGGAGGCCGTCTTTATACAACCTTATAGCTTACAATTGGTTGTTGAACCTAATGAAACCAAACCTAGGATAAAGTGCTGTAAGGTTCATGCAATATATATGACCTTGGTAGTTCATAGTCAGGCTATGCAAGTACCTACAATATGGGGAGTCTCCGATCTGTGTTATTTTATTTGACCATAAACATGCAAGGATAGTTTTAGTTTGTCTGAAAAATTCTTAGCCAAGGAGACTCAATATATCAATATATTTTGGGATTGGGAAGATTTGCAAAATACTAGTGCTTTTCTTGAAAATATTATCCATTGATTGCACACAGGTAAGCAATACAGGCAATCGGAGCCTCTTGTTTACATGTATATAATTTATTGGGTGCAAGATGATGTAATGATTGCTAATAATTTTTTGATAATTATGATGGTGCACTTGATGATTAAAAAAAGACATTTTACAAATACTGATCAAAACATTTGAAAGAAAATTGTCCTGCAATTATGAGAGTGTACTTAATAATTTCATCTGCATTCACAGAAAAAAAACCCACTTCTTGAAGTAGATTCAAAGTCATGAAACCAATTCAGGTGATATGTCTTAATATGGCACATTATTGGGTGTGCTTGTGCATAGCGTTATAAAAAGTATTCAGTTTTATATTTTAACAAATATATATTGTATTGTGAATTTCCAGTGGAGTCACCACCCGTATGTTCAACGATCACGATAAAGATGTGATGAGTGTTGCCTTTTCTGCGGATAACCGACAGATTGTGTCTGGGTCCCGTGATAAGTCCATCAAACTGTGGAACACTCTGGGTGTCTGCAAATACACCATCCAGGTACGTAACCAGTGCTGCTGATTCAGACGTTTTGGGACAAATCTCGCACAAAAGGTGGTTCTTGAGAAGAAATAGAAAATGTAAAAAAAATAACACACGACCAACAATGACGGATCAGAAAGCGATCGGAGCAGGGTGACGTTTATCAAACTTTTGGAGGGGCAAAATTATATAAATATTTGTTGCAGCAAATGCGTAATTTTGCTCTGATTTAAATAAATGCAGTTACGTATAAAGGCTGTTCTATTAAAATATCTACGTGACCCCAGGGCCCGTTTTCATGAAACCTTTCTCATGCTCAAGCATGGATTTATGTCAACAGAATTTCTTAATTCATTAAGTCCAGCAAGACAATCAAAAAGTGAAGTGTAAACACTGGAAACAGTATTTGGATCGAGTTCCTTCAATTTGTTTTTAAATTAATGAAAATATTATATATGATCATTATTTAATTAACGGAACAAGAAATCTTATTTGAGCACAAAATCCATGCTTGAGCATGAGAGCAGTTTCATGAATACGGGTCCAGGACACCAAAATAAATCGCTTCTACCCATGATTGGATTTGCTTCCTATTGCTTCCATGTTATTTATTAAATAAATTCTAAGAGTGTTACCCCTTAACAAAACCTGGAGTCCTGAGGTGCGGTAGATATTTTACTGGAATAGCCCTTGTCAATCTCTATCCAGAATTGTCATTCCTTGCACGGGAGAATTCTGCCAAGAATCTTGGAAATCCTCTGATAATGTATCATTTGTAAAGCAATTACGTTCTGAAACATTATATTTGATTGATTTTAAACTTCATTTTATGCTAATTTGAACCTGCAATCCAATTTTGGAACCCCACTTGCTCGAATTCTTGGGGACCTGATCAAATAGTTCGAGGATACATGGTATTTGATTTATCCGAGGTCGGTTACTTGGTTGGGACCAAAACAAACTGCTTGACGAATGAGAGATATTTGAGTTAACCAGGTTTGAGCAAGTGGGGTTTTACTGTACGTAATTGTATATATATAATTGGCTATGATATATGTAGCTATGGAGTTTTGATAGACTGTCATGACTAAATATCTGCTTGTATTTCACTTGGTAATATCTATTTCCAGGACGAAGGCCATGCCGACTGGACATCGTGTGTGAGGTTCTCTCCCAACACTTCCAACCCCATTATCGTCTCCAGTGGCTGGGACAAGATGGTCAAGGTTAGTTACACAACATTTAGTGTAGCAAAGTCAAAACATAGTTTATCGACTAAATGTGCTGTTGTAAGAAAGAAGACAGCTGGTAGTTGGAATCTTGTTGTATCAATAATTCAAAATATATTAATGTGAATCATTGATGTTACTTTAACTTGTACATGCTGCTACTGCAAGAATGATGAGATTGTTGAGCATTGGGCAATGATACTGATGATTCAAATGCTTATGCTGACTTGCACATGCGTGTTCTGTGTTTTTGGTTCTGAAGTGGACCAAGTCCAGTACCTTGAATCCACACTACAAACTACAAGGATAACACATATGTACTGTGATGTCCATCGAATATACCCATATTTCATTTGTTTGTTATAATTATTTGTTTATTGACCGTGAATTTAATATGACCTATATCAACCCTGTGATAGGTTGCAAGTTTCAATTATGTCGCAGACTTGCATGTTGGGAGTCGAAATAGCGAATTTGACATCTTAGGTTACACGGAAATGGTCATTTTACACTGTAAATGCTACAAATCTTGGATCATGTGATACAAAAGATCTTGCGCAAGGTTTCTTTTGATGAGAAATAAACGAAATCTCCACAAATTTTTATGACCGCTATGAGGCTTACCAAATTGAAAAATTCTTGGATTTGTTTCATAAATCTCGCATGAAATGAAGACTGGATCAAAATCATATATATCTGATACATTTTAATTATTACTGGAAAGAACTAATTCATGCAAGGATGATGAGATTGTTGAGCATTGGGCAATGATACTAATGATTCAAATGCTTATGCTGACTTGCATACTGGTGTTGCGCATATTCTTTAGAAATGAAAGATCTACAGCTTGTGTAAAAAAAAAAAAACACTTTGTCGGTCCAACTATGATCATGATTTACTCCTTGGAAATATATTTGTTATACAGGTGTGGAATCTTACCAACTGCAAGCTAAAGACCAACCACATTGGACACAGTGGCTACCTTAACTGCGTGACCGTCTCCCCTGACGGTTCCCTGTGTGCTTCTGGAGGAAAGGTATTCAAAAACCACTGACCAAGGTTTCCGATACCTGATATCAGTCCTTGTATAAATGTTAAGAAATATTAATGGCCATTCCAGTTTTGAAGGTGTAGGAGGGGGTAAGGCAGTTGTTCAGCACCCCCACTTACCAAAATTATAGTTTCATTGAAACCCCACCACTTAGAATTTATGTTGACACTTTACCACCAACAATTTAAATTGTTGTACCATTTTCATGTTGAATTAAATTGTTTATAAAGGTGTAAGCAATATATGTTCTTTATACTACATATGTATGTGTTAATACTACATGTGCATGTGGTACAGGATGTTTATTCATTGAAAATTATATTTCTTTAACTCATTCACCGCTGAAATTTCATAATGGACTATTCCAACCTTTGAATTGGAAGGGTTTAAATGTGTCTTCATGGGTAAATGAATTAAATAATTCTCATTTTAGCAACCATTTACTTTGCTTACTTGCACCTGAACTTGAGATTGAAAATACTAGTGCGATCACAATACAGGAAAACTGTACCACGATATATTGCAATACAAATTAACTGTATCACGATACGTACCACAATATATTGATTTGACAAACGGCCACTCCTGTTTTCATTGACTTTGTTTGTTTTGTCTTGGACAAAAATGCCCCCATATGGCACTTTTTTGCCTTTTTAATTGTTATACAGTCATAGCCGTCGGCCATGCTTGCTGTTGTATTTTGACAAATTAGAAGAAGCGCTTGAGAAAAAAATGTGCCTCTTGAATGTTCAAACATTTAGCTGATTCAGACTATCGAAAAGAGAAAGTAGAATAAGGGTTTCAAGGAAATGACTTCATTTTACTGTTTTTCTTGGAATTTATGCAAAATATTGAAGGTATTTCAATTTCGTACCGCGGTGCAACACATTTCTATTGACACATTACAATATACGGGTATACCGTGACAGCACTAAAAGATACCACAGATACTCCAAACCTTGAGCAAACTTCCTCTTTTAGGACCATTGTGCATGCCATTTTGTATATGTACAATGTCCCAGATGTGAGTTATCTCCTGTTAATTACATATTCAACTATGGGCTATTGCCATTATCGGAAATGGCTGTGGTAACATCCCTTTGTAAATGCTCCGGAAGTCATATATTGCAGTTTGTTGGTGACAGTGGTATTTGCCATGTCATTAAGTATGATATCTACAAGAAAACACATAAATGGCAGTTTGTTTGGAGTCAAATCGTGTGTCGCTTTGTTGTAGGATGGTCAGGCTATGCTCTGGGATTTGAATGAGGGCAAACACTTGTACACCCTGGATGGAGGAGACACCATCAACTCACTCAGCTTCAGTCCTAACAGATACTGGCTCTGTGCATCCACAGGCCCCAGCATCAAGATCTGGGTAAGATTTAGCGAAGTGATCCCAACAGAAACAGTTTACAGAAAACATTTTATGCTTCCCTTATTAATACTAGCCTTTGTATTGGTGCATGCAAGAATGATGAGATTGTTGAGCATTGGGCAATGATACTGATGATTCAAATGCTTATGCTGACTTGCATATGTACATCGGAAATCTAAAGAAAATGTGTTGATGAGCTGAACTGTATATCTTTCACTTATTCGTGTAACTGAAAGTTTCACTCGGGGGGGGGGGGGGGGGGGGGGGGTTATACTGGAAGCAAGTTGTCCGTCTGTAGACGCAACGATGGACCGACTACTCCTCCTAAACTACCAAAGGAATTTCAACAAAACTTAAGGGAATAATCTTTATACATTCTAGATGTTCATCATCATTCAACATTACGTTATAAAAGTTTTTATTGCAAGGATGGGGGGTATAAGTTAGCCGTTGACTTACAGTTCTAGTTACAAGTAGTTGATACTATATGATTTTGATTTGCAGGATTTGGAAGGCAAGGTTGTGGTTGACGAGCTTCGACAGGAAGTGATGTCAACTGGTACAAAGGCACGTCCTCCAGACTGTATCTCACTGGCTTGGTCCTCCGATGGACAGACACTGTTTGCTGGTTATACGGACAATCTGATCCGTGTGTGGCAGGTCTCTATGGCAACAAGAAGTTAACTGGCAAACAGTCCTCTGTGAAATTCTTGACTTTAAACTACGTATTGTCGAACAGGCAACATCGCGCAAGCTCATCTGCGACATCCTCCAATAAAGTGCTGCCATGGAGAAATATCTCTTGTATCTGTGTATTTCTTTTCTTTCTCTTGTACCAAATTGTTGCACAATATTGCAGTGCTTTTCCACGGAAAACAATCTGATTGAAATGAAAGACAACTAAACCTAAAATCACGAAAATATTTGAAGTAAAATACGGTGGAAGTCTGTATTCGAGATGCCACCCATTGGAAATTTAAATGCCAGTCATAATGAAAAGAGGTCGCTATACAGAGAACAGATGGTCAAGATTCAATTACTTCAGAAAATGATAAAATTTGACAGCGCTTTAGCTGAATTCAATTTTAATTGTGAAGTGGAAGAAATATTGGTCACAAGTTCACTTCATGGGTGGGATAATTGGGGCAGGCGCGCTAACACTGACAGGGCATAGAGATTGATGCTGGCATGATGTTATAATTGATCCATTTTCTGTAATTATCCCCCACTTTCACCAAAACAGGATATTAATTTGGGTTTGTCCATCTGTCGCACTTCATTCCGTGCAATAAGGCCAACAAATATCTGATTTTCTTGAAACTTTGTTACTAGACTGCCTAAAGGACTCTGCCAAGTTCGAACACCAAAATTATATTACCTGTAGTGTACCTAGCTATTTACCATGATCAATATATTGGCTACATGTGCACTTTTATAAATGTAGGTTCAGCTGGTCGCCTATGATTGACTCTGAACAAAAATCTAAACACAGTATCACAGAAGATTGAATCATTAGCTGAAAGAAAGATATATGATTTAATCTGTTAGTCATGTCCTATGGTATAACACACGTGTATAATGCTATGATTGTCTCTAGTGAAAATCATACCGTCAAAGTAGAATTTTGTCTTTCATTTAAAGAAAGAATTTGAGAGTTTTGGTGTATTTCTTGTGAACACGAGTTCTGTGATAAAATGGAATCTTAAACTTGTTAAATAATTTTATGTCGTTTGCCTAAAGGCTTGGGACATTGAATTATTGAACTTGTTTGATAAATTCCATATTACATTGACACTCGTTTAAGATCCTCCATGTCAAGAAGTTAGGTCTTGATTGGAAAGGTTTACACAAATGTGGATGACGCCAAAGCTGAGCACAAGCTCTTCTAGTAGGTCAGATAAAGATTGGTTTGGTTTATTTAACGTCCTATTTACAGCCAGGTTGGTTTAAGGAGGTGGAGGAAAGCCAGAGTACCCGTAGAAAAACCACCGACCTACGGTCAGTACCTTGCACAACTGCCCCACATGGGATTTGAACTCGCAACCCAGAGGTGACGAGCAAGTGGTAGAATGTCGGAACACCTTGACCACTCAGCCACTATGGCCCCCTAAGATAAAGGAACAAAAACAGGAGCTCTTTAGAATTAATTTTATTCCTCTTTCATCAAGTACAATGTTCCAGTAGCATACACTGGTCTCGCACACATTAACATACTAAACAACACTAAATATAATCATGTTGGTCACAAAACAAGTCTGAATAGCCAGGCATTTGGTCAGGTGCCATATCCTATGTAAATCAACTTGTTGACACAAAATTTCCTTTCCTTAGCAGCAGGGGTTCGACCCTTCATATAATCAAAACGGTTGTTCTAATCAAAAGTTTATGTAGTCGAAAATATTCCTGGAATCAAGTTTAAATTTTGCAAAGAATAAAAAAAAAATATTGAGATGTCTGGTCAGCTTTCTAAAATATATTCTTTTTAAATCTGATCTTGAACTGTAACTTGCATTTCTCAACAAAACAACTTCATGTAATTACTTTTTAAACTTCCTAATATTTTCAAAATCTAAAAATCAGCGTAAAGAACAAATTAAACATGATTTTTTTTTTGTATTTATAGAAATGGCACATAGAAAGCTTAAACATTAGGGCTATTCCATTAAGATATCTACCTGACCCCAGGACTCCAAAATAAATCGCTTCTACCCATGGTACGATTTCCTTCCTATTGCTTCTTTGTACTTTATTAAACAAAACCTGGAGTCCTGGGTTGGGGTAGATATTTTACTGGAATAACCCTGAAGTCTTTTAAATTATTTCACAAAATGAAACAGCCATAAATAAAGAGGGTTTCTTTTTTTTGCAGAAAAGCATATTTGCACAAAAGAATGTTGTTTAAGTATAAATGTTTGTGTGCAATGTAATTGTAGACATCACAAGAAGGAAGTATTACTAACGCTATGTAAAACTTTTCAACTCTAAAAAATATGCGCCAGCGCATTTGCGAGTAAAGCTAGAGAAAATTATAATACTTCATAAAGCATACATATAAATATAAACACTTGATAACAATCACTTCCGTATACGGTAAACAGATGTATTGAAAACTTGTAATTATTCTATAAATTCACAGAAATAATTTTAAAGACAAATCTGACGTGTGATAGACATAATGAAATTGTGTCTTTACCTTCATTCAGGATTAAATTTAACCTGAAAAGAAAGCTAAAACGGAAAACAAGGCAAAAACTTTTTTTTGTTTCAAATAGTAAACAATATCATGCACTTTATTAGCACATTTTTACTTGCATATAAAACACTTTACCTACTAATTATGTATTGTTTGTATGTTTCATTCTGTACGAAGGGGAGATAATTTTGATGTGGTGATCATAATTATTTCCCTTTGGACAAGGTTTGGGCGGTTTTTGGTGAACCTTTTAGAATAGCATGTAAAATTGTGGAGAACTACTTCATAATTCTTCCAATTAAATCCAAGATTTTTTTTAACGAAGGAACATCCATCAATCTGGAATCTAAATCAATTTAACAATCGTTTCAAGTTCTGCATGGTCAGTTTCATCTTCGCTAGCCAAGGGTTACGATCCGCACACTCATCTTCACATAGGTGATCGTAACCCCTGGATATCGAGGATGGGTCAGTTTAGGAAAAATTGTAAGCTATATATATCGCTCATATTATATCTACATTACTGGCACCTAGCTCTAAAAATATTAAATATATATTTGTATTCATATTAATCAAACGATTTAATGTCAAATCCATCTTGGGACTTCAATAGTGAGTGACAAGGGCAATAAACTATGTTAATTACAAGTAACTGTATAATGTGTCATAATTCTTATAGGTGTGAAAGACCATGAGACTCGGTCTAATCATTGTTAAGTAAAATGTCATTAAGTGACAATAAATCGGATAATAAACTATGAAATTTCTGGATATATTTAAAGCACAATCTGAAGAAAAATTCATGGTAGAAAATGTAAAATATACAATGTGAAAAAAAACTTAAAATGAAAAGACGTGAAAGTGAAATACTGAAAATTGTGGATAATATAGAAAATACTGTCAGATACAATCATACAATTAAAATCTGGCCATCGGTGGATATATAGATGAAAAGATTTTTTTGGATTTACTTTATTCATTTCAGCATAAAAACAAAAGACAAGTTTAATTGGACAATACTAAAGAAACATGAAAAAAAGATTTTTTGAAAATTAGCATATGGATAGGTATTAAATTCCTATTTCTATAATAGTAAATTTGTTAGCAGTCTTGTCAACCCATCTAGGGAAGAAGAACTGAGTTCGTGAGTTACTAAAAGTACAACTAACGTATTCACTGTAATTAGCGCTCGGGGCGACTAAAAAATTGGGTCCCGAGGGGGAGCTTAATAGGATAACAGAAGTAGGATATGCCCGAAAAATCTTATTTTTTATACGATGTAACTTGACAAGAATGGGTAGTACTCGAGATGTGCAACACTATTGTCATCAATTTCGGATAATTTGTACATAAATAACCGATATTTGTGGGTTTGTTTCGTGTAAACATGAGCACAGCGAGAGGTTTACCGCACACTTAAATAAGATTCATTAGTTGTGTCAAGCGTCCAGACCGGGCACAGCTTATATAGTTTTTATACTTCCATAGAATGGGGGGCGCTGATTACAGTGAATACAGTATCTTCAAAACCACTTTTCGTGCATCATAAAAGTTTTGAAATGCAAGTAGAGATCGAGATTCAGAATTTATGATAACTTACCTGAAATTTCATAACAGACTGTGTCTTAAGGGGTGGATTAAAGTTAATCTGATGATAAAATCAGGAAAACATTTATAAATCGGGCACAAACAGCTTGTAGAATAGAATCGAGGAGAGACCGAAGTACATTGTTATACAGTATGTACATCAGATTGATTATCTTTGAGTAAAAACTTGGTAAACTTGTTATTTCTTATTCTGAAATTACCATTACACGGGAGGACTTTTGCATTTTAACTTATTCTCCTACGTCATTGAAATTCCTATTCGCAGTGTGCAGTTTACCCATCCTATACTAATGACATACAGTGTTGACCTAATATTCTGTCAGGATCACAGTCATGTGTTTTCTCCGGGTACTCTGGTTTCCTCCCCAAATCTGACCCCTTGTGCGGTAACATTTGGGCCAATAAGTCTGATTAATATAAGATGGATAACTTGTTCCATAATTGTTGTAAAATAAATAAAGTTGATGTTATTTATTTTTTCCTGAACATTAGCTCCTTTTGAAAATAGTGGGTTTTTTAAATGACTCAATAACACAAAAATACCAGATTCTGGTCTTTGTAAGTATTACTTGTTCTGAACTACTTGGTAATACAATGGATTCTGAACTTTTTGGATGAAGAGGGGGGTTCGCATGTTTAATATCTATTCCATAAGTAACAGTTTTTAACCCAAGACGATTTATTCACCTTACATAACATGACCAAGATAGTACATATGTATCTCTGATGTCAAGAGGATATGAACAAAAATATGCCTGCATTCACATGTATATCAAAAATAGATAAGAATATCTTAAAGCATTAAATGATAATACATGTACCAACTTTACTTGTGAAAAATTTAAAAAAAGTCTGAACGGATTCTTTACAATATAACCATACAAAACACAAAACATCTCATAGTCAAAGAAAAGTGGAACTTTCCCTGAAAATATACAACTAAAAAATCCTCCAATTTTAACAATAAACAAAGGAATGTCTACAAATTTGTCTGAGAAATGAAAAGAAATGAGAATAACTACCTCGATGACAGCTGAAATATCAGTGTTAACTTTTCATATTCCTACCCTTATAGTCTTTTAAGAGACATAAAACTTTTTAATTTCCAATTTGAATTTAATTATGAAAAAAAAACTTATAATGAGAAAAAATAATTATTATGATCTGAGTTAATTGTTATTATTGATATCTCCTTGAATCATCAAATAAAATATACAAAAGAGGGCTATTCTATAAAACAAGGAATCCTTTCTAGGCATGACTGGCACTTATAGAAAAGACCGATTTGATTCTACACAGATCAAATCGGAACACAGAACACAGAACACAGAACAAAACGTTCATTTTTACGCAGAGGGATAAATACTTTACTTAAGCTTAATCTAGAGGACTTACCGCGGTAGTTTGGAATCTTGTCGGATACTTCAACAAATCAGAATACTCTACTGGTAATTTTTACACACAGGTATAGGATTAGTTTTTCAATATTTGGAAAATGAAATTGAAAATATAACAACACTTGGCAAAGATTTTGCACAAATTAGTGAATTTTGGTGGAAGGGGAAATGTGATATATATATATATTATGTCTCTGTAATATAGAATCATAAGCAATATTTTCTGTTTCAAAGTGACAAATGAGGATTTTAGGGTGCAAACAATTTTCTTTTTAAATTGTACATATACACAACACAAATTTTAGTCCTAATTAATTCATTCACCCCTTGAATTTCCTCATGAACTATTCCAATCTTTGAAATGGAAGAGTTCAATTATGACATCAGGGGTGAAGGGTCAACAACAGGGAGCGAAAGTAAATTTGTTATATCTTCTGTCATACAACCACACTTTTACTCTCAGCTAAAAACATTTTTGCGTATATCTACATCTTTATTGACTGCTTTGCTAGTTTCAGTATTAAATTATGCATTATACGATGAATGATAGGTAAGTAAAGCTGATTAGACTAACAAACCGAAAAAAAAGTCCCCAAAAACAAGATTGGGCACACCTAAATAGCAATATTTCTGCTTAGTAAAAAATGATTTTCTCAAAAAGGATCAGTTAGGGTGAAGAAACTTCCGTATATAAACAACATAAGATGATCATAACTCCGCTGGATTTGATCAGCTACCAAATTATAGACATCCTAAGGGGAATTCTAAGTAGACAAAATGTGATTAGTTCAAGAAGTCCAAAAATAAGCATCTACAAAAGTAGAATCTCTATTAGCAACTAGTGATGGGTGTTGGGGAGGGACTACTAGAACAGGAATCTTCAGAAGTGCCTTTCTTTTCTGCTTCCTCGTAAACTTAATTAACAAGGTGCTTTATCATGACACTCACCAATATAAAATAACTGCTGAATTTCTGGAGCTATAGCACTAAGTCACAAAGTATGTTTCGCCCTCTAAATATTTGTTAGGTTAGCAAGTAGGCAAATTATTTTCTGATACCAAGATATTTTTATATGCCAGTAGTTTTCTCGACAAGTGTCCTGATGTAATGGTGCCTGAGTAGACTAGTAATGAACCAGAAACAGTTTGTTTCTGTAGTCCCAATAAGCCAAACACATTGTAAAATGGACAATATTTCAATTGTTGCTACGTTAAAAAATCTTTTTTTTTCATTTCTTTTCTTCACTTAATAGTTATACATGTTATAAATAAGGCTGCTACTTGCTCCCAGAACATGGTGCTAAGTCATTCAACAAATATAGTTTGGCAAAAACTCTAACAAAACATGAAATGTCTGTAGATTTATGTACATTAGTCATGATCACAATATAAAATTAATAATTTCTCTCTAAAATTTTTTTATAAATATCACATACTATTCGAAATCTTCTCTCCACTTCACAAATGCACTGCATTCTTACCAAATATCATAAACATGAAAATTTTCGCTGGGGACATGGGCCGACTTGAACAATTTCACAAAAGCATTTGTAATATTTTACTGATAAAGGCTCCCCGCCAGAAATTTTAACAATCTTGCGAATGATGTCACTAGTATATAGCTGTGTACCCACCATCTTGCGGATGAATCTGTCAGTAGTATAGCTGTGTACCCACCATCTTTTTGATGATGTCAGCAGTATATTTTAATCCTAATCCGAAGTACATCAAAAGAACCATGACCAGTGTAAAGTACAGCATTGACAAACACAGTAATTTCCTGGTTTTTTTCAAGTTTTTTTTTTCTAAAACCAATCAAATTGCTAACCACTTGCCTTTAATATTGGTATTAGTAAAAGTGAACTTTACCCTGAGATTTCAAAGATGAAATTACTCCCATACGTAAATTTCCATGTTTATAGATTATAGTATATGGACAGGTAGCCTTAACCTGTCTAATACAATAAATTGTATCGTACAAAACCTGGATATTAAATACATCAAATACATGTAACATAACTTCAACAACAGCATTAAACAACGTGACAAAGTCAACACACTTGTTTCCCTCCTATACAAGAAGGAAATTCATGCATATTATACGATTCTTCTGTCTACCCATCAGCCAATCAAAAACCTATCCAATAACCATCAGTGTAATTTTCGATACCCGTTTCATAACACACTTACAAGTTGAGTCTCATAATATCAAACTCGTATAAATTGAAAATCCCATTTAATTTTCAGTATTTGAACTCATTTAACTTGACTAAGTTTCCTGTGGTCTCACTAACTTCAAGATAAAAGTTTTCAATTATATTTTCAATAACACCAAACTGCGAAAAAAAAAAAAAAAATCTTAATGTTTGGTTGAAACTTTAGATCTTTTAAGAACATCAACAAATCAAAGTCTGAAATAATGATAAAAAAAATCAAAATTAGTCTGTACGACAAATTTATGCAGACTCAAATCTAGCAGGCAATAAATTATATTTTGTTTACCTTAGTAATACAAAGGTACCAAAAAAATGTGTCAATCAACAATACTGGAATTTCATCATAGATTCTCAATTTCACAAAAGCAGGCTTTTTTGGCCAAATCTTCTTTTGATTGGTCCTGTGTTTTGTCAAGCTGAAGTATAATAATATATCGCATACGATGAATATCAAAAAAGTTGAGAACAAGTTCGCTGAAGGAAACATATTCTTTTTCAATAAAGAGCATATTTGATTTTAAAACTTTCCTTGTGACTTCAAAAGAATATGAAATTCTGATTTGAACACAAGGCAGTAATAATGTCTAACAATCTTCCTTACACCCCCAGTAAAGGATTGTCCTTCGTTATAAGTTATATTCTACAAACAAAGCACAACGACATACACAAGGTTTACTGTTAGGGGTGCCGACAAAATGCTGATGTTTTATGAAGCATAATTATTATGTTTCTCTGGTACAGCCCAAACACATACTCTGCGACTCAAAGTAGAGGAATTAAGCACTGCTGATCTGATGAACAAGAAATCAATCTTAAGTTTTGGAAGATTTGTGTAAGTAACCGATAATTCTGAAATTTTCATTCAAAAAGTTAACCAGAATGCCTTGCAGTGACATAAAAAATAAATACCTTTACAATAAAAGATTGTTATTCTGAAATGAATGTAAATGTTTCTGAGGTGAAATTCACAATGCAGTCTTTGCACGACCACAGTTAGTAAGCAATTAGTGTGATACATCATTGGATAAAAATTATTGGCCCTCGGGTAACAAGAATCAAACAAGCTCCATATCGCCTGTGGGAATCACGTCAGCATCCTCAACAGGTTTTTTCTCCTGTTGGTGATCCGATATAGTTTTGATTCGTTCACAGTCTGTCACGTTAGCGATAGAAATCACACGGTTGTATGCTTTCCACTTCTGACAAAGTCTTCCGTACATTTTACACTGCACATACATAAAGACGAGGCCACCCGTGAAACCGATGGCAACTACAATAAGTTTGGTCCAAAATGGCCAGTCCAGTGCCCCCGCCTCCACTTCTTCTGTAGTGCGGTCGATGAGCACGTATAGCGACCAGATGACGCACGTTATGGCAACGACATGGAATGTAACAGAACATGTGATCTTTCTCCGCTCCACCGTCGACATCTGGAGTCTTTCCCACTGAAAACATGTAACAAAATGAGTTTTAAAGGAAATATCGTAGTTTAACAGTAAAGAGAGTAGTGTGTTTGCACTGTGGATCAAACTTGCAATCCTTTAGTTCATTCTCGGACGTTTTCCTGCTGAGTAAAACGGAAATTCCCTCCAGCACAAAGCTAAATGAAGAAGTGTATTCCTATTTACATATTTCTGCTGTAATTTTATTTTAGTGAATTTTGTGCTAAAAGTACTCTGCAGTTTCTACAGCAATTATTGCCATTTCATCATTGTGCATATCTGTTTAGATTTGGTTTTGGGCTACAATTTGACGGCACAAAAAAGGAATGTTTCAAGTAAATATATAGTCAATTACCTCAACATCAATTAAGCACAAACTTCCAAGAGAAAAACTTTTTAATTAACCTCTTATTTCCCCTTGATTTGCAGTTTTCAAATATTTCTATATAACTTGTATAGAACACAGATTCACTGTCATTACATTAGGTGTGCACTCACTTGTATAAAGGGTTTGACCTTTGAGGTCATTTTGTATTCGTATTTGCAAAGTTCGCAGCATGTTTTGTCTGAGCTCTTTATCCACTTCTGGAGACACGCCTGGTGGACATATTTCATGCTGCCCGAACATAGACATGGCGCTACAAGCGGAGAATCTTCTTCCTGGTCCAAGATGTCGCACTGACATATCCGACACAAGTCTCCGCCTGATGACATCATCGACAGCCGGGTTTCACATCGCTCCGACAGTTTTGGAGTCGGAGATTCTAGATGGTGTGTTTCCTTTAAAACAAAAAATTCAGAAAATGTAAGAAAATGTTATAAAGTCATTGGTTTGGAATCTCCATCAAATTAAACATTTATTTACAAATTGTTCCAAATCAAAATTAGAAATTTCCATTCAAAATTGAATATTTCCGGATAAACTTTGTGTATTTATACACTCTGAAACAAATCAAATGAACTGAATGAAGTACATGTACTGCAATTCTTGAACCATCCCTCAATCTCAATTGATGATATTTTTCAGCCTAAGAGAATTCAGAAAAACAAACAGGGGGTCTGAATATGGGATTATCAACCTGAGTACCAAAAGAAAACCCGAGTGTTCAGTGCAGGTAATCTCACAGAACGGATCAGACCCCAACAATGCTAACATTAAAGTGACAGTCAAGGAAATGGTCTTATGTGTGTCAATATGTCAAATTTTCATTCTCCAGAAAAGATACAGTCTTATTTTTCGCATCACTGGGTATAGCCTCTACAAACCTCGTCAGTTTTTATGGTCAATATCAGAATATGTGAACCAAACATAAATACATTGAAGTGTAACAATATTCACCTGAATGTACAATTACAATTTAGCCGCTTTTGACCTGGTGAGTTGGAGGCATCGTATTTCCACATATTTGTAACTAGCCGTTTCATAACCCAATCACATTATCCGAGAACTTTAAAAAGCAGGATATATGACAAATCAATATGGCTCACACAGCAATATAAATCCACTCGTTAATTTACCTGTATCGGGACAATGCTGCATTTGTACAGAAACAGGAAGTAGATAGAATAGCTTGTTACCTTCAATACATACACACCTATCAAGGTACAGTCATATATTACAAATATCACCATGCACTGAGGTTTATTGGGGTGTGAACATCCCTTTATCATGACAACATTACACTGGACACCATGCTCACTACCAGGTATGATCAGTGTCATTTTAAAGGTCAGTTCGTGATCACATACTTTTTTACATTCCAAAATATGACCTGACAAGCATCATATACCTGGTAGATATATTTCTTTTCTTCCTTTGGATATACAGAGTTTGTAATCCACAATCACTGACCTTTCTATTGATTAATGATACAATACATTAGTGATTAATATCATATAGGACAACTTACTTTCAATAAATTAAAATATGGACAATTTCAAGATCACTAGGGTGTGGTGTAAAATCTGCACTCTTAGAAGCAGTTCACAGTCAGCCAGCAGAAATTGTTTATTTAAGGCTAAATAAATTGCTTATTTCTGACGTAAATAGTCATCTATCAATGTTGGTTTACTATAATAATAATAAACTTTATTTATTGAGGATTAAAAACCTGATTTGGCCTAAGGCTAATCTCCCTCGGGGTTTTCTACGTTAGTAAAATCTGTTAGTTTTATATGGTATTTCTTCAAACATTATAATATATTTACCTAAAACTTAAGTAATAGCATTGATCATTATATTACATGATCAAAAGTCAGGGGTAGAATTTAATTTTTTAAGTAAATCACAATTTTTGGTGAGTGGGTTTTCACAAGAGAGAAATACCTGTAAGTACCGACATATACATGTATAACGTACTGTATACGTGTAACTCAAGGCTGGTAACTTTTTACACAAACTTCATCAGGCTCTGCTGCGCCCCAACAATAGAAGTGTCACAATACTTGTAACTGGTTTTGAGAAACCAACTTTCAAGACAAACCTTACTGTATATACACAACACAGACTTATGATAAACCTGTTATGAAATTTTAATTTCGCTCAAAACATCTCTTTGGAACGAAAAGACTTTATCTCAATCAAGCTAACATATAAAGAAAATTTAAACACTTATTAACTCCCAAAGACACATTTGAAATCTTCCAAATCAAAGGTAGGAATAGTTGATTATGACATTTCAGGGGTGTACGAGTTAACTGACCTGCAGCTGCAATGGCTGAACATCACTTTGTTGGGATTGCTCAGAAAGAAACAACACTCGGGTGAACAGTTCATTCCGAAACATAGTGCTAATTTTTATCATATTTCTTGGTGCGTTTTCTTTTCTTGAAAAGAAGTCCGGTTCAGAAACTATTTATAATGTATGCAATTCCACACCAGTTCCAAAGTTCATCTCCTGTATATTGTTTGTACTAGTGAGTCATTTCTAAATCAATCTCTGCTCAGTTGAGGTGGAAATTATATGAGGAAGCTGTCTTCAAAATGGATCCTCACATTGATGACCACATGCAGTTGAAATATTCCATTAAATAATTGTGTAACAAATCATTTGCTTAAATTCGAATTGAAACCAGGAAGATATTGACAGCGTACTAACGAGATATTTATATCTCACAGGTAGGATTGTCTACATAGGTCGGTTGCTATCTCTAGCTTCTCCGAGTTTTCCTACTTTAGAGGTCCAGACTTTAGAATGCCACTTATAGGAAAGAAATGTGCAGTTGGCTGCATGCCAAAAGCCGTAAAATATTTTTAAGAATTCCAGATCACCATTTTAACAAAATATACAACTCATGTTTATATATTTGAAATTTAACTAGACACTCTGGGTGAAGTTTATCACTCACACATTTGAGGACTATTTACTGGACAGTGATAAGACAGGGGTCACTTGTAAACTTGACCATCAATTTATACCACCAAACAAGAGATAAAATGTCATATGGTTCAAAACTTTTATGGTCTAACTGTGACTTATAGCAGCAATCCATCTTTTTCCTCAGTCAGAAAACTCACTTCTTTTTATCAACAGTATTTTTACAATTCATTTTTATGAATAAAGTATACAGACCCTCCCTTCATTTAAGATAATTTTGTTGTCCATGCCTAGATTAGATTATTGGCATTACTACTGAATTTATATACAGATTGAGAATATTGAATTAAATATGCAGTTCATGTTTCATTATTTCAAACAAGAGGCCTAGAGGGCCTGTATCACACGCCTGGATAATAAAGAAACCATGAGAGAATTACATAAATTTCCCTTATTGGTCCCCTTTCCCCAAGGTTGCTCCAGACTAAATGACTGATATTCTGTTTGGACCATGTTTAAAGGAAGAAGGATTTAGCAGACTTCTTTAACCTATAATTCCAATTTTAGGTCCTTGGCTATTCTGCCATCCCTTCCTGGTGGGGAGGGGTTTAGACCCACCACTTACCTTATTCAAAACTGATTCCTATTCACCAAAGGATATTGCTTTGGGCCAAATTTGGACAATATCCTATCATTCTAACGGAAGAGGAATAATTTTTAAGTTAACTATTTTTACCCTATCAGGCCCCACCCCTCAGGTCCCTGCCCTGCCCAATGGTGGAAGTCAGACTCATTGTTTATACACATTGGCTTCCCTTCATCCATGGATGTTTCAGACTAAATTTAGTCAAAATGCACCTAGTTGTTTATGAAAGGTGGCAATTTTAGGGAAAAAATTGATGGACAAAGGATGCTACAGTATGGCATAAGTTCACTGGTCCTTCTGACCAGGCAAGTTTACAATGGGCAAAAATAAAGTTTAGATTCCACTGTTGGAATAAATGGTCTGGTTGATGTTTCTACGACAATTACAATATCTTATTAGCTAATGTACAGTACCCATAACCGAGTACACATTCTACGGCTAACCTGCAACACAAACACTCACATTAAAGTGTTTGGTTAAATAAGAACTTAATGACAAAAACATTTTCAATACGCCACATGCATGATCAGGTTATACTAAACAAAAATATATTGATTTCACGTTTTGTACATGTGAAGTGAACATGAATAGTGGGCGTCGCCTTTTCAAAACAAAGCAGCTGCTGTGTGAGCTACAATTCACTAGTTGTGAAAATTGATCCAATTTCACGCCGAAATGATAGGTTGGTGTACCTGTAAATAGTTAAATGCATCATATAACTTCGCACTAAGTCAGGGATGCATTAAAACCAAACCAAACAATATGACCTATGTATGTATCATGGCAAGATCCTGTTCACCTATATACTGTTATAGAAACGAACAGGTTGAACACCAAAATCATCCCTGTCATGGTGTGATACCAGATACAACAGTTCGGGTTTTATCAAGGCGCTACTAATCCTTTTTGCTCAGTCTAGTAGCATTTTAGGTACTAACCAGTTATTCAACTGTTATTTTTATGTTTTATAAATCCTTCTATGTGACCAAAATTGGCTTTGCACTTGACTTAAATATTGTCAATAAGTGTCAATTCTTATTTCAATGAAATTGAAGGTACATATATGAAAAAGAGATCCCAGAGGGATCTTGGCACCCATTATTGATGATTTTTCATTCATTCTTGGAAAGTTGGATATTTTCCCTTCATTTTTCTCTCTTTCATTTATGTATTTAATTTTAGTTCTATAAAATTTCTCTTGAAATTTGATAATAGTTGAAAGAAGGTCTCTTGTCATGAGTTTTGTTTTTCTGATGGCCACCTGTCAGCCATATTGTTATTCAGATCAGCTTAACAATTTGACAATGCATAACTAGGAACCAAGGAACTCCTGCATTTGAAATTTGAGTAGGATCCATCCAATACTTCTTAAGAAATAGCGATAACAAGCTATTAATGTGAAATCCAAGATGGCTGCTTGTTAGCCAAATTGTTTGTTAGATACAAAATCGTATAAACAGTTAACAATCAGTTCTATTTTTAGTAATAGTGACCTTAACCTTAGGAACTTTTTAACCCCTGATTGCACATCTGAACATCACATAGTACCATCACAATCAGAAAATTTAGCCTTCTGGTTTCAAAGATAATGTCCAGGAACGAAAGTGCTGATGGACAGATGGACAGACATTCTCATCCCGGGGACATTATGGGACTACTCACTACTATATTTTCTAAGGGCTTTTATAATAGGATTCATTCCGTTTGGGTGACTATTTTAAACAAAGAAATAATAATACAACGCATACCACTCACATGGACAGACAAACATTTATTTTAACAAACTTTGTAGCCCTTCATCCAAGAATGCTTCATGCATGATAATAGTAAAGGTTACGCACGACACACGGCACAAGACGACAGACGGAGCATGATGTGTTTCATAAATCTCAAATGAAATGGAAATGGAAACTTTTGTAAGATTTTTGTTTTATCACATTATCCAAATTTGCAGTATTGATTTGTGTAAAACGCCGCCATTTTGACTCCAGTACAGAAGTTAAATTAAGTCATGCAATTGTCAAAGATGTGACATCATAATTAGAACTATTGAAACTTAGTCAAATTTGTGCTAGGTAGTTACCAGTGTTCTCACTAAGTTTTGCAATAATTGGTTGACTTCAGAAGAATAACCGGTTCAATTTTCACATTCTGTAATGTTGACATAATAAAATTCTGGCAAATAGCCGGTTGAAAGTTGATGAATAAAAGGCTACTTTTGCCGGCAACCGGCTTTTAGTGAGAACCCTGGTTACATATGCAATAATAATAAATTGGCAAATTCACTGGATATCAGAACAATTATGTGATAACAATATATATCGGAGCACAAAGTGTTTTAATTTACACGACTTCCATAAGTTTTATTATTTTTAGCCTGATAGAACACTTGTAATTAGCTGAATAACTTCCAGACATTTGTTTTTCCATATTTGGCCATGATCATTCCATAAATATACAAATCACCAGTGAAGTTAGAATGTAGGGATTACAAAGTCGGTGAACTGTTACTTCTCTACAAGGTTATTGAGGCTTGGCCATGCTTAAAATTAAGCTTTGTGACGTGTTTTGTCAATCTTGACTCCAAGAACAAATCAAAAACCAAATTTCCAGTTTTTAGTAGACCAAAAGTTTATACAAATATTGACTGAATTATATTCTGATTAAATCAATCGGAAGCTAATCAACTGAGGTTACCATAGCAACAGACAATGATATATGATATACGTATGGAAAAATCCATAAGTTACCTGGCGTTCATATTTATATCCAATTAACCTTTATCAGAACTAACAGCACTGAGCTGTACCTCAGGTTGGTTGTAATCCCGAGTCATCGGAAGACGTTTCCTTGTCACATCACTAGCTCCTATCAACATTTATGTCAGTCATCATTTTACTAGTATATACACAGGTACAGTTCACTGGATATATATTCTATCACAAACTTGGTCACATCCCTATTGATATGATTTTAGTGATTTTCACTTTGGTTTAATTTTTTTGCTAAAATGATCCTCTAAACTTACATTGAAAATTACATACATAATATATCAACAAGAGGTCCAATGGGCCCGAATCACTCACTTGGAGTTAATCTCACACTTGTAATCTTAACAAGAGGCCCAGAGTGCCTGTATCACTCACCTGTATACTGTTGTATTAAAATCATCATAAACAAATTGACATGTTGCAGAAGAAGAATTTAACTACATCCCCTTATCAGACTCTACCCTCTGGCTCCCAGGGGGTCAGTCTCCCGGTTTAAATACAATTCAATCTGATTAACCCAAGGATTAAATTTGGGCAATATCCTGTCATTCCTCAAAAAGAAGGATTGGACTCCACCTCTTAGGCCCTAAAGGGGGTCAGACCTACTGTTTATACAAAATGAATTCCTCTTCACTCAAGGATGCTTCTACCAAGTTTGGGCATTATCCTGTCAATTTCTTCAGAAGAAGGATTCTAGGGAATATCCCTTCTTGGACCCTGCCCTTCAGACAAACCTTTATACACAAGAAAGGTTTTAAAGAATTTACTGTATTTTCCCTATTGGGCCCTGCCTATCAGGCCCCAGGGGGCTTATACAAACATGAATCCCCTTCACCCAAAGATGTTTCTGGCCAAATGGTCAAATTCTGCTACGTGGTTCAGATTACTAGTAGGGATTTCTAGGAAAAGTTGACAGACAAATGAAGGACACTGCGCCATGGCATTAGCTCACTTGCACCTCGAGAAGGTGAGCTAAAAATGGATCCAATATAACTCAACCTCAGGGGGTTCTTTTTATCTTATCATGTTCTCCCAATGTGTTCACTGAGTATAATGTAATGATAACGCTATAGACCCCCTAATCATGTTCTCCCAATGTGTTCACTGAGCATAAAGTAATGATAACACTACATACCCCTAATCATGTTCTCTCAATGTGTTCACTGAGTATAATGTAATGATAACACTACAGACCCCCTAATCATGTTCTCTCAATGTGTTCACTGAGTATAATGTAATTATAACGCTACAGACCCCCTAATCATGTTCCCCCAATGTGTTCACTGAACATAAAGTAATGATAACGCTACAGACCCCCCTAATCATGTTCTCCCGATGTGTACACTGAGTATAATGTAATGATAACACTACAGACCCCCTAATCATGTTCTCCCAATGTGTTCACTGAGTATAATGTAATTATAACGCTACAGACCCCCTAATCATGTTCCCCCAATGTGTTCACTGAGTATAATGTAATGATAACACTACAGACCCCCAAATCATGTTCCCCCAATGTGTTCCCTGAGCATAAAGTAATGATAACACTACAGACCCCCTAATCATGTTCTCCCAATGTGTTCACTGAGTATAATGTAATGATAACACTACAGACCCCCTAATCATGTTCTCCCAATGTGTTCACTGAACATAAAGTAATGATCACACTACAGACCCCCTAATCATGTTCTCCCAATGTGTTCGCTGAACATAAAGTAATGATAACGCTACAGACCCCCTAATCATGTTCTCCCGATGTGTACACTGAGCATAAAGTAATGATAACACTACAGACCCCCTAATCATGTTCTCCCAATGTGTTCACTGAGTATAATGTAATGATCACACTACAGACCCCCTAATCATGTTCTCCCAATGTGTTCACTGAACATAATGTAATGATAACGCTACAGACCCCCTAATCATGTTCTCCCAATGTGTTCACTGAGCATAATGTAATGATAGCACTACAGACCCCCTAATCATGTTCCCCCAATGTGTTCACTGAACATAATGTAATGATAACACTACAGACCCCCCTAATCATGTTCTCCCAATGTGTTCACTGAGTATAATGTAATTATAACGCTACAGACCCCCTAATCATGTTCCCCCAATGTATACACTGAGCATAATTCAATGTGTAGTAAAGCATAGTAAGGGGTTTCCTACTAAATTCAGCATACATATGTATGCAACATATCTTGTTAAGTTTTAAACAATACCAGTTGCTCAAAGCAAAATCTTTATATACCAAAATAAAAGGGAAAGGAACATTGAATATGTGACAGTGTATTTTAAGTGGAATTAAAAAAAATAATCACAGCAAAATAAATGTGAATCAAATTAGAACACCATTCACAGCAGTTGATACATTAGTTATGTGTAGAAAATACAAGAAATCAGTGGAATGGGATACTTGTGATCAAGGGTTGGAATCTTTAGTTATACATCACAGAATGTTAAAAAATGTCCAGATCCCAGCATAGAACTACACCCAGGACACGGCTATATCATATTTGTATTTTCATACAACAAGATCTAAGGTTTTATTTTCAATGAAAAATTCTGTATTTCAGATACATTAAATCTTATGACCAAAATTTGAACTCAGTGTGAATTTTTATAAAAAAATATTAAGAATTTAATCAGAAAGAATGTTGATTAAAAACATCAGTAAAACGTTTTGCCATTTAATATTTTTTTTAAAAAATTATCCAAAAAAGGGAAGAAAAGAAGGAAAATAACTGCATAAATAATACAGAAAAGTTGTCAGAGAAAAGATAATTGGAAACAGAGCTTAAGATGGTTAGCAGTTCCTGAAACCATGAGTAATCTCCCCTGGAATCACTCTCCAGTTATTTCCCTTATTACATTATCTACCTAGTGATCTCCCCTTGGTTTTAACAATTTACCTTGTGGAAAAGGTGAGGGTATTAAAGCAATCAGTGATAACAGAGCGAAGAGGTGAAGATTTCTGGATTAATTCCGTGTTAGCACAGATTATATATAAAATGGAGTTTACCACCAGTTGCGGCCCAAGGCCAACCTCGTCTTGATCAGTTTCAGACTTTTGAATGTCTGAGTCGGTTGCCATGGTTATAGTTGTTTGTATTGTTTATTCCTAAAAGACACAACAAAATCAACAACATCAATCGAATATCTAATTATATCCATTTTGTATTTCTGTTCACTATTGTCAAAGCAATATCCTTAATGATTAATGCATTATGTATGAATTATATTTAGATCTTTGACCTTGACCTTTGAACTTATGATGATGATTTTGTTTGGGTGCCATGAGCTCATTATCCTCTGTCATGTGCTGAAATATGTTAGACCTTTGGTTGTTTTTCAAAACAGAGTAAAAATTTCAATGACAAAAAATGTGTAATTTATCATGCAAATAAAATTTCATATTTATTTTATCAAAATGACAACATAAGAGATAACAGATTCAATTATATAATTTCAAATCATCCATAAAAAGTATACTCAGCTTTTTAAACAAAGTTTTTTTTTTCATTGTTATAGTCACAAGTACAAATTCAATAAATTTCATTTCTGAAAGACAACAACAAAAACAACTTTTTTACAGCTGGGAATGGATTGAAATTTGATGGCTGATTGTTGGTTTCCGTTATCTAGATGATGATAGGAAAAAAACTGTTTTTAAGAAAATTACAACCCATGCTGTTTCCATATTGTAGTTATGTTAATAGTAACTGATGTAATGTCACAATCACATCCAATAAAGATCAGACTGGAAGTTTTCTAAGTAATTAACAAATTTCTTTAAGCTAATAAATGACTTCTAAATATAAGGAGACTTCTCCATATTAGGAGACTCCTAACAATTAGGAGACTTCTAAATATCAGAAGATTTCCAAATATTATGAGACTTCTACATATTAGGAGACTTCTACATATTAGGAGACTTCTCCATATTAGGAGACTTCTCCATATTAGGAGACTTCTCCATATTAGGAGACTTCTACATATTAGGAGACTTCTCCATATTAGGAGACTTCTCCATATTAGGAGACTTCTACATATAAGGAGACTTCTCCATATCAGGAGACTTCTCCATATTAAGAGACTTCTACATATTAGGAGACTTCTACATATTAGGAGACTTCTACATATTAGGAGACCTCTAACTATTAGGAGATTTCCAAATATTAGGAGACTTCTACTACATAATTGTTAACATCTAGCTAGCAGATAGACTTGAAGTCATTTAAAACTCTACAGAAAACTCTGTTACATCTACACATACATATTCCACCTAAAATGATTTCTGTAGTTTAGTAGTCTTACTGACTTAAAAGTCCACAGAGGTGGTTCCTCACTGGAACACAGCCGTGTTCTTGAAATAATATATCGCAGATTAACATTACCTAATGTATTTCCAAAGAAAGTATTTAAAGGGTTTACTCAAAGAACAAGAAAAAGCAACTTCCTTAATGTTATTCATTTCAAAACCATAGAAACCTACTGTATCAATAAAAGCAAAGAATGTTTTTTTTTTCTATTAAGATGTTGCATCGCTATGACGAACAATAAAGGCTCTTAGACGTATTGATGAGCTGAAGCTCTACATATGATATGCTCATTGTGACATTTTACTGCTGCACTTGATGAGAGAAAGATACCCTGAAATCTGTATTAGAATCGTAACTTGCTCCCTTATCCAGGTGGCTGATCAATGGTAGGACACTAATCTGTACTGAAGTAGACCAGAAATCATGTAATCAACCTAATTATCTCCCTTTTTACAAGTTCTATCTCAAGCTCTTCCCTGTTGTCAGTCATCTTGAGCCTTCTCTTTACTGAAATTTGCCTCGTGGTGGAATTGCGTCATAGGGAAAGACGTAATTGTATTAGAATGCAAAAATAATGGAAATAATATTTTTGTTGGTTCAATTGAAATGTTAATGAAATGTAAATATGCCTGACAAGATCTAGATTGTAAAATATACCTTTTGGTCCCTAGCATCACTGAAGAGTCCTAGGAGGACGAAACTGCTGTATGACGAAGTTTAATTCATTTTTTCGGCATACTGTATCTATTACTAAATTTAAGAGGTGCAGCATATGTGTGTGTTACGTGATCTTTCAAATATAATCAAATCAAACTGATGTTCAGGAAAAAACAACTTCATGTCATCGTGAGGAAATCGGTTGAAAATTGAGGGAGGAGATGTATGTGTAACGGGCAACAACTCTGTCTAACAGAGTTAAACATAACCTCAGGAAAGCTAGACCAGAAATCTGAATTATGATCACACGACTAAAGAGTGAATATGAAATAAAGAAGAAGGTATATATGGTGTTCAAAGGCACTCTGTAAGTACACTTTATTTTACAACAGTTACGGTACTTTCAATATGGGAGGGGGGAGACACAACGTCCCGGGAGGTAGTAAAACGTAGATATGCCGTCGAACCTGCCATGGATACAGGTGTAAACAAGAGGTTTCCCCGCAAAATCCAGGTAATGTACAGTAAAATATGGAGTCCAACATGGGGGTTCTTTCGATGGTTCAATGTTGAGCATTGTTAACATGTTTCGGCTTCAAAGGTAGCCGTTATCATGTTTACAACGCTCCAATAAAAAACATCGAACAATCAGAAGAACCTCCGTGTTGGACTCCCTATTTTACTGTGATACTAGTTATCCAACTTATATTTTTGTTGGCCTGTATGTTAGTGCTTAAGGATCTGCTCTTGTGAGGTTTCAATCACGTTCAAAACTCGTTTTAATCTCATGTGAGATATTTTAAGGGTCTTATAGTTGGAGGAAACCAGAGAACCCGGAGTAAACCCATGTAGTGGGGCAGGAAATCCCACACCTTTCCATGTCCGATCAGGAAATCAAACCCTGGCTGCCTTGGTGAAAGGCAAGTGTGCTATCCACTACACCACCCGACCAACCTGAGGTACTCTTGAATGTTACTGACAAGTTGACTGTGTTTGAAGACAATTCTGTTGGATGAGTGCCAACATTGACATATAGGTAAATATTGTCTTAAATGATGTTTTATTTGACAACACTGACACTATGTATACTCGTGGAAAAACTGGTGCTAAATTTCTGAAACACTGCTAATGACTAAAGATGTCTTGCATCAATTGCCTAATACAGATATCTATCATGATTTCCTTATAATACACATGTTGAGATAATTTCTTTAAAATAAATTTAATTTGCTTATGTCCTAAAATGTTATTGTTCTAAACATACAGAGACAAGTAAATGACTACCCCCTAACCCCAAATTTGCCCAGTAAAACAAATGACAATACTTGACCTGTAAATGGCTAAAGTGACCTTGACCTTACTTGAAATAGACGTCACACAACAACATCCTTTTCATATATGTACCTTTACTTATGTTTCAGGTTTTTATTTAGTATTTCATGGGATATGTTTGTTTTAACACTTTGGAACCCTGAAACAAAATATGATTTCATACTTCTCTTCTCACAAATAGCATTTGTGTAAACTTTGATGAAAATTGCATTCAGCAATGACATCTGAGTGTGGAGTACTATAGAGTAGGGTTGCAAATGGGGGCACTAAACCCCCAAAATCACCGAGGCGCACATACATTGTACAACTGGCAAAATGCAAGAAACATTCTGGTATGGTTGTATTGATGTGATAAAAGGGGTTTAGAAACCTGAAACCTGATATTTACTTTGCTTGGCCTGACAATTTCCTCATTAATATTTCAAAACATTGATGAGTACATATTTTACTATATAGACTATAATCAATCAATACTTGGAAAATTCAATATGCCCTATATTCTCTCCGCTCATAAAATAAAATACTGTAAATGTTCGGATAAGTAGAGTGACTACATGCACAAATATAATATAATATACCTGTTAAGCATGCAAGAAATCAACACTAAACTTTTACAAATTAGGCTAGTGGCTAGTGTTTCTGTAAATTAAGACACTACTGTTGACCTATATCTAAGCCCTACTAATCCCAATCACTGCATCAATCCTTACACTAACACTAGCACAGATTTCAGACAAGCACTTCATCTTATAAGGTCATGTGTAGAAAAGGCCAGACAAAACCATATTTCTGTTTCTCCTAACACCTGTGAAGATTTTTGTAGTTGAAATAATACTCTACTAGTTTTTAATAAAATTTGGCATAAAAGTGGCAGGGCTAGACACGAAAGTTTACTTGAATGTATCATTGATGCAACAAAGATACACTTTTTAAAGTCCAAATTAATTTGACCCATCTGCATGCACTGGTCAGGAATTAATTATGTATATGAGGATGGCTGACAGAAGTGTGGAGCTCCGGCCAGGTCACAGCTCAGGTGTGTATATATCAGACCAGGTGATGAATTCTTACCTACATACATACATATATATACAATGTATATACATACTATATTGTCTGACATCCTAATATAGACCAAACACACCTTATAACTGGGAAACACTCATATAACACCATGTTCCCTCTTGATTTGATAGAAACACAAAGTTTAAAGATCCACAGCCCATGCACTATGGATGATACAGTAGCCTCCCATTAAGGATCCCTGTCCCATTGTACTGTTTTCTTGTTATATAGAGTAGCCTCCCCTTAAGGATCCCTGTCTCATTGTACTATGTTTCCCCCTTATAAAGAGTAGCCTCCCCTTAAGGATCCCTGTCCCATTGTACTGTTTTCTCGTTATATAGAGTAGCCTCCCCTTAAGGATCCCGGTCCCATTGTACTGTATTTTCCCCCTTATAAAGAGTAGCCTCCCCTAAAGGATCCCGGTCCCATTGTACTGTATTTTCCCCCTTATAAAGAGTAGCCTCCCCTTAAGGATCCCTGTTCCATTGTACTGTTTTCTCGTTATATAGAGTAGCCTCCCCTTAAGGATCCCTGTCCCATTGTACTGTTTTCTCGTTATATAGAGTAGCCTCCCCTTAAGATCCCTGTCCCATTGTACTATGTTTTCTCGTTATATAAAGTGGTCTACCATTAAGGATCCCTGTTCCATTGTACTGTATTTTCCCCTTATAAAGAGTAGCCTCCCCTGAAGGATCCCTGAAAAAGGAAACTCAACTAGTCAGACAACAGTATCAAACTTTGAACTCCAGGGTGTCAATCCTGGTACAAATATGCTGTCAATCTCTTATGCTTATTTAAATCTGAAGGCAAAGTATACTATATCAAGGCTTCTGACATGCTAGATTATTTAATACACAATGTATTTAATTTCCAGGATCATGTTTTACATGATATATATATATTCCAAAATGGTAAATGCATATATTGAACCGTCTACATTTGGCATTCATGTTTAATACTAATTCCAAATAAGCAAAGGCAAATTAAAACTAGAACTGTAAGCCAATGGCTAACTTATACCCCCCCCCCCCCTCCAACATTTGCAATAAAAACTTTTATGAGGCAATGTTGATGACAAACAATTTTTTATCTGCAGATACATCTACACATCGTCCCTAACATCCCTTTGTTATTTCATTGAAATTGGTTCACAGGTTTAGGAACATTTTTCCAGCCAAAAAGTTGCGCTGACAAATTCGTGTTCCACGAGAAATTGGGAATTTCGACCTGGTTACCATTTCTGTGTAGTTTCACTTGAACTGGTTCACAGATTTATTAGTTGTTGTCTGACAAAATCCCCCCCCCCCCCAAAAAGTACATTGCACCCTCGTAATACCCCCACCTTTCGTCCATAGCAATTATGGCAGTGTAACGAGGGTGGCAATAGTATCAAATTATGAAAATTATTACCATAAAATTGCATAATAGATTGCATTTACGTTTTATTTAATACAAGCTGAGTATTATATTGTCCTAGCTAGAGACCTACATTGGCACACACTTATATCTGAAAATAGTTATTGATCTGCGTTTGCGCCATGCAATCCGTTAATAATTCTGTCGAACCCTGCGAAAATATTCGGACACGCTTTGTCTTGGAGTTTCCATCTTGACTGACTAAGCCAAACGTCAATACCATACACAGTAAGAAGATAAAGTGAGTAGAAATTTGTCATGCTTTTATTAGAAACCAAGCCATAAGTGTTTGTGGATGTGACACAATGAAAACATCCTGATATCAATCTACCCCAAGTGATAGAAAATCATTCAAAAGTAAAGCTAAGTTACCTTTATGAACATGTTGCGCCAGCTGTGAAAACTGGAGATAACCTTATGTCTATAAATAGAACACTAAAGACTTCCTCGATCTCCAAAAACAGAACAATATGGTATTATCGTGAAGGGAAATATATAGCGATTTTGGACGTTTGTATTTTAAAGGTTGTGGCGGATGGCGGTATGCAAGGGTTAGCGAACTTTATGAGGGAATTATATGTGAGGGTAGCAGTAGAATTGGGTATCATAAGTCGAAGGTACACTGTATAGTAACCTTGTTACCATGATGGCAACCAGATTATGCGCATCTACAATGTAGAAGGATTATTGCCACCAGTTTCCTTTAAATCCCCTCAGTAGTTTAGGAGGAGTAGCTGGTACATCGTTGTGTTTACAGACAGACAGATGAACAAACGGACAGACAGACAACCTGATTCCAGTATACACCCCTAACTTCATTGCGAATGAAGTTATTAAATTTGTAGCTGTCCAGTTGGCATTCAGACTACCAGTGAATGCCAACAGATCTAGAAGATTAATTAACCAACTGGTAAGATATATACTTAATGCTGAATCTCTTCACAAAGATAAAAACCTTTCAAGAAAAACATTTTTATGGCAAAATATTGCATGGGTGAAAATTAACATCAACAATAGAATTTTTGACCTGTGTCACCCAGAAATATGTTAAAGGCCCAATATACGTAACTTTCGGCAAAAATCAAGCCTAATAACTTATTATGTTTAAAGATTTGGTTAAGATTAACTGATATCAGCAATATTCATGATGAATTCTTTCGTGGTTACCGATACAGCAGCAGTTGAAACACGCTATTTGTAAACACGCGTCCATTTCGAACTGTCTTTTACATTCGGTTTGTTGTTGAAGTGGCCCCCACCTGACTTATTTTCAATTCTTTGCATTTTTTTGTCAAGAGTTCCTAGTTAGTTACCGTTCAGGTTTACTTCGTTTTAGGCTTATTTTTGCATGGTTATCAACTGGATTTTTTTCAGAATTTTTCAAAATCATGAAAATTTCCCCGAAGTTACGTATATTGGGCCTTTAATACTGTACAAGCATTAGTCCTTGTGCTCCCGTTTCATTTTCCTTGAGTGTTGACATCATTTTCTATTCCTGTATCTGACAAGTGAAGGTCAGTTCACTAATACAGCGCCGACGTTTATATGTTTATAATATCCGTTTTATAGCTTTTAACGTCTGTGACAAACACAGAGTTAATTTGAGTGTAAGATATATATATGTACTAGAAATGGTCTTGTACATTATGATAATGGCGATCTTGTCATGTTTTAACATCCTCCGTCATACATAATCAGTGGATTATTCATAACAGTTGTTTGTGCCTTTGTGACTGCCAGATTTCTAATGCTACATAATATAATATCAGGTGGAAAATAACAGTCTTCAGTGAAAATATCAGTCTTCAGTGATATTTTTATCAGTCTTCGGTGAATATATCAGTCTTTAGTGAAAATATCAGTCTTTAATGAAAATATCAGTCTTCAGTGAAATCTTCAGTCTTCAGTGAAAATATCAGTCTTTAGTGAAAATATCAGTCTTCAGTGAAAATATCAGTCTTTAGTGAAAATATCTGTCTTCAGTGAAAATATCTGTCTTCAGTGAAAATATCAATCTTCAGTGAAAATATCAGTCTTCAGTGAAAATATCAGTCTTCAGTAATAATATCAGTCTTCAGTGAAAATAAGTCTTCAGTGAAAATATCAGTCTTTAGTGAAAATAACAGTCTTCAGTGAAAATATCAGTCTTTAGTGAAAATATCTGTCTTCAGTGAAAATATCTGTCTTCAGTGAAAATATCAATCTTCAGTGAAAATATCAGTCTTCAGTGAAAATATCAGTCTTCAGTAATAATATCAGTCTTCAGTGAAAATAACAGTCTTCAGTGAAAATATCAGTCTTTAGAAATATCTGTCTTCAGTGAAAATATCAATCTTCAGTGAAAATATCAGTCTTCAGTGAAAATATCAGTCTTCAGTAATAATATCAGTCTTCAGTGAAAATAACAGTCTTCAGTGAAAATATCAGTCTTTAGAAATATGTCTTCAGTGAAAATATCAATCTTCAGTGAAAATATCAGTTTTCAGTGAAAATATCAGTCTTCAGTGAAAATATCACTCTTCAGTGAAAACATCAGTCTCCAGAAATATCTGTCTTCAGTGAAAATATCAGTCTTTATTGAAAATATCTGTCTTCAGTGAAAACATCAGTCTTCAGTGAAAATATCAGTCTTCAGTGAAAATATCAGTCTTCAGTGAAAATATCACTCTTCAGTGAAAACATCAGTCTTCAGAAATATCTGTCTTCAGTGAAAATATCTGTCTTCAGTGAAAATATCAGTCTTTATTGAAAATATCTGTCTTCAGTGAAAATATCTGTCTTCAGTGAAAATATCAGTCTTCAGTGAAAATATCTGTCTTCAGTGAAAATATCAGTCTTCAGTGAAAATATCAGTCTTCAGTGAAAATAACAGTCTTTAGTGAAAATATCAGTCTTAAGTAAAAATATCTGTCTTCAGTGAAAATATCTGTCTTCAGTGAAAATATCAGTCTTCAGTGAAAATATCAGTCTTCAGTGAAAATAACAGTCTTTAGTGAAAATATCAGTCTTAAGTAAAAATATCTGTCTTCAGTGAAAATATCTGTCTTCAGTGAAAATATTAGTCTTCAGTAAAAATATCTGTCATCAGTGAAAATACTGACAAAATCATTTTGAAAAAGATCAAAATCTAATAAAATATCTGTCCGGATAAGAATACCAAAGTTGAATGGAAAAGATCAAAGTTGAATTTAAAAAATAAAAGTTGAATAGAAAAGATTAAAGTTGAATGGAAATTATCGAAGTTGAATTTAAAAGATCAAAGTTGAATGGAAAATATCAAAGTTGAATGGAAAAGATCACAGTTGAATTTAAAAGATCAAAGTTGAATGGAAAAGATAAAAGTTAAATGGAAATTCTAATGAAAAAGATCCTGTCCAAACAAAAAAATCAAAGGCAAATCAAAAGATCACAGAAGACAAATAAGACTTCGGCTTGTGAATCCTTCATGATCAATTCAGGGCAGGTCAAAGGACAGCTTCATTTCATTTACAATACAACACCAGCTGAGGATGACTTGCCATGCATCAGGTTTTGACAACAAACTTTGGACTGGGCTAATCCGTGAACAACTTTAAAGTGTTATCTCACAGAGTCCAATCCGTGAACAACTTTAAAGTGTTATCTCACATTATTCTGACAATCAGTTAAAATTGAGTGTAACAAACCTCTGTATACATTGTCCAGTGTAACAAACCACTGTATATATTGTTGAGTGTAACAAACCACTGTATATATTGTCCGGTGTAACAAACCACTGTATATATTGCCCAGTGTAACACTGTATATATTGCCCAGCGTAACAAACCTTTGTGCTGTCCTTTTTCTTGAGAGGTGAGGGTTGAGTTTTCTGGTCCTTTTTAGCGTTTTTCCCGGAGCCATTTCCTAGTGGATGAACAAGCACCTGCTGTAGAGGCATATCAGTAGCCACAGCTTGACCTACATCTGTAACAGAAAACATCATTCAAAATTATCATTAACAACATATTTGTATGTTCTATTAATAAAAGTGCACATATTATGTACAGCAAAACCTCAAGATATTACGACCCCCCCCCCCCCCTCTTTTTTATGCCGTGTTACCACCAATGTTTCAACTTAAATGCCTTTTTCTTCCTGCATTGCTGTCCATTGCACCTTATACCTCAATGTACTGTGATAAGTCTTGTTTTTTTCTCCCTTTATATTATAATGCCAAGGTTCCTTAACTCTTTCACCCCTGAAGACACATTTGAGTTAATCCTGTTCAAACTTTGGAGTACTAGTTGTTCATTATGAAACTTCTGGAGTAAATGATTTAAAATGCCACATGCAACATTAAGACAAATCTGTGTAAAACAATCAAATATAATGAAGACAAATTTTGAGGCAGATACATATATGTATCATAATGTATAAACACCATGATATGTATCACAATGTGACATAGAGGGTAGCTATTCAGCCCAAACAAGACGGGTTTCTTGACTGAAGAATTGCTTTAATCAATGAATAGCATACTTGTATGAACCTAGAGTCTATGGTTGGTCCAGTAGCTGTTTAGATGTTCAAAAATGTACCCAAAGATTTTTTTTTTAAACTGTATCAATATGATGGTTTCCTAAAGTATTACTGGAATAGCATTTCAGGATTTTCAGGAGAAACTTAAAGAGATTTTATGAATCTGTCATAAACTGGAACACAATAGCTAAGAACAAGACGTGATGGACGTAAACAGTCACCTAAGTAAATTCACAATTAGCATAATTGCCAACCCTCCCTATTTAGGAGGGAGACTCCCGATTTTGGACCCTAAAATGTTGCATTTTCAACTTTGGAATTTGCTTAACTGTTCCTATTTTTAAAGATTTGTTGACTTCATCTGAAAGAAGAGCTCAAAAGAAGCTATTTAAAAGTGGTAATTTTCCTCTGAATGTACATGTATACATATTTTTTTTGTTTTCAAATCTGAGGACGCGTAATCTCCCCCATGGAAATTTTAAAAAGTTGGCAAGTATGAATTAGCTCAGACTGTTGTATGGTGTATGTTCTCATTAGAATTGGCACACAACTACCTGTATCTGCATGGACATGTTGTGTTGATGAATTGTGGGATACTTTTACTAGATTATATCCAGATGAATTTAAATGTCATAACTAGTCATAGGCCAGGATGGCCATCTTGAATTTTATAATCAGCATGAAAAGTAACTCTGACAGATCTGGTCAATATGCGAACTTTACCGAAATGAATGAGTTGGACAGCTGGACAGACCGAACAAAATGATGCTATAATCCACTTCCACCTCGGCTCCACCCCTGCCCTCCCAGGCCCAACCTCTGCCCAACACAAAGAGCACCAGTCAAAATAATTTATTTAGCTTGGCCTAATTTTTCAGAGGCTTCAAGTGCTAAATTCTGTACAATAAAGCTTTAATGTTTAATTTGCTTCAGTCATCACATCAGCTGATGAGATTTTGTCGAGTGCATTAAGCGCCAACCCATGGCTGTGACAATTAGTGGGCCATTACCGTATTAACAGAAGAGGTTATTACACGCTATCTATTGGTTGAGGATTACACACATTAATGTATAGTCTATATATAATATCAACGATCCAGGATATCACAATCTCTGTCAAATGAAATGATGTTCTCAGAAATTACTGCACTTGTTCAAGTTAGAAAAAAGCTAAAGATGTCACTTATAGAGTGCATGTTTATTTCAGCACAAAAAATTGTGTAAAATTTGAGAAAATTGCTGAGTCAATGCGGATATTGTATAATATCATGTATTATCCTGGGAATATGTAGCATTTTTATTTGAGAGAACATTTTCATTGTAATGAAACAAACATAATGTTGTCAGTTATAGGGAATAAATAATGTTGGCTGTGACATGGAGACTTCAAGAGTGTATGGTACTTTACTGTGATGTGCAGACTTAAGGGTGTAAGCTACCTTACTGTGACGTGCAGACTTAATGATGCATATGTTACATTACTGTGATTTAAGGTTCCATGCACCTTTAAAATCACACATGAATGGTTACCGGTATATTTTAAATACATGTCATTTTGTTGGATGAGTTGAAGCATATAAGATACACATGCAATGTCAGGTGATTTTAGGGGTTATTATTACATAATACTAATTCAAAAGTTTTTAGCAAACAAATTTCTGGTATAAGTTAGATATGCAAATAATCTTTTGACCACAGTTATCATATGTTATATATTGTATTTAATATTTTCTCAAACTTTCAAATAATAATTAGATATTGAACCAACAGTAAGGTACTAATTTTTATTTTCCTCCAGTTTTCCTCCATACTAAATACATACAAGTTCATATTTAGAACAGGTTGCTACCAGAAAAAGAAGAAATATATAGTAAACGACAACATATTACATTAAAATATCTGCACATCATAGTGTTTGTATCCAATTCTAATGAATACATTACTACACCAGTTTCATTCTGGACATTAATATTCCATTCGATTCTAACCCAAAAAGCACTCATGTGCACAATGAGATTTATTTCATAGTTAATTTTTCTGAAATATATGATTTTCTTTTGTAACAAAACAACAAAAAATGGCTCAAAAAATAAGATTTTATCATGAAGATGATATTAAAAGATGCTAATATAAGCACATTTATTCTTTTTTAAAAAACAATGATATCAGAAAACTGCGAAATTTCACAATATTGAAAAATGAAAAAAAGCATCTAACTCTATGTTTTTCCCTACTGAGACAATCATATGATAACATCATTTATTTATGTGTTACAAACATGTTGATACTAAATGACATGACTGAATGGCAAAGTGTAATGTGATAACTGGTCATTCATGACAATAGTATTTGTTACCATCTAGCTATGGTAAAGTATCTAATTTACAGAACAATCTACCTTGTTGTTCAGCAGATCGGTTCCCAAAATAAAACCCCCACCAGATTGAAGTCCATGTACATATTATACACTCAGTAAGACTTTGATATGATCCAGTCAACTTTACTCACAACAGAGTAAAACAAGCTTTAAGTCCCTTACAAACTGACGACAGAGTAGAACAATAGGGTACTAGACTTCAACAGGAAGAAAGGAAACTCCCGGACAATGGTTTGCTCCTCTTGTCAAGTTCAACAATAGTAAACTATACAAAACAATACCATCAAATATTTCTCCAATTACATGTGAAAAACAACAGGAAATCGATACCTATACTGTTTACTGGATCCAGTCAAGATTTGAAACCATATGATATTGATGTCTTTCACAGTGTCCAACTACATTATGATTTTTTGCATACAGTTATCTCCTCTTTGTCATATATACATTAGCCTTGTGGATTTCCCTTATATATATATATATATATATACAGTAATGTCCCCTTAAAGACCCCTCCACTAACACATGCTTGTTCAACTTTACAGCATTTTTATATACACAGTAACCTCCCCTTACAGGTGCTTGTCCAACTGAACTGCAGTTTATTATACAGTGTATACACAGTAACCTCCCCTTACAGGTGCTTGTCCAACTGAACTGCAGTTTATTATATACACAGTTACCTTCCCTTAAAGGGGCTTGTCCAACTGAACTGCAGTTTAATATATACAGTTACCTCCCCTTACATATCCCTGTCCCACTGTACGTTGGTTTATCATATACACAGTAACCTCCCCTGACAGATCCCTGTCCCACTGTACGTTGGTTTATTATATACATGTAGTTACCTCCCCTTACAGTTCCCTGTCCCACTATATTGTGGTTTATCATATACACAGTAATCTCCCCTTACAGATGCTTGTCCAACTGAACTGCAGTTTATTACATACAGTTACCCCCCCCCCCCCCCTTACATACCCCTGTCCCACTGTACGTTGGTTTATCATATACACAGTTACCTCCCCTGACAGATCCCAGTCCCACTGTAAGTTGGTTTATTATATACATGTAGTTACCTCCCCTTACAGATCCCAGTCCCACTATATGGTGGTTTATAATATACACAGTAATCTCCCCTTACAGATGCTTGTCTAGCTGTACAGTAGTTTATCACATACACAGTTACCTCCCCTTACAGATCCCTGTCCCACTATATGGTGGTTTATCATATACACAGTAATCTCCCCTTACAGATGCTTGTCTAGCTGTACGGTGGTTTATCATACACAGTAACCTCCTCTTACAGATCCCTGTCCCATTGTACGTTGGTTTATCATATACACAGTTACCTCCCCTTACAGATCCCTGTCCCATTGTACAATGGTTTATCATATACACAGTAACCTCCCCATAAAGATCTCTATCCCAATACTTTAGTTAATCATATACACAGTAACCTCCCCTTACAGATCCCTGTCCCACAGTACGATGGTTTATCATATACACAGTTACCTCCCCTGACAGATCCCTGTCCCACTACTTAGGTTTTATTATATACAGTCATCTCCCTTCAAAGATCCCCATTAAACTGAAGTTAAACGGATATAGTGGCCAACGCCGGGTAAATATGGAATGGTTCCAGATATGGCAACGTCATGGACAAGTACAAGTATATGATAAATCACTTTAGGAAGTAAGAGTTTTAGTGGGTATATGCACAGGTGATAAAAAGGCAAGCTTCTCTAGATTTCTATCTGCCACAGTTGGGAAATTGCCAAGATCAGACTACATATAAACAAAAGTGGTTCTCTTGTCAATATGACTATGTAAGTTTTAGTATGTGTCTTCTAAATATGATTTCCTTGGTAAAACCTGCATCATAAAATCCCACACAAGAGTAATTTCTGATGTCATACATATCTAACAAGATCAATAACTGTTCTTGCAAGTCTGACAGGAGTATAAGAGAGTTTAAGTAGAATTTAATTTGTGTGTTTTGTTTTGGACAGATCAGTAATTTATGATGGGCTATACATATATTACAACCGATTATCCCTTGAAATCAATGTGATGTGTAGTTTGTTTATTTATCTTCCAATCTAAATCATATTCATCTGTCTACCACTCTATGGGTAAAGCAACAAAACTGAAAAGCAATCATAAGGCCATACCAATTTGATTTATTGTTCGTCGGAAAATGAGATTTCAAAATTGGAGCGAGTGGGCAAAATTTTTTTGTTTGTACAAAAATTTTGAATACCTTAAAATTTCGAGCGAGCAGTAGTTTTCAAAAGAATAAATGTCAGAATTCGTGTTTGACTATTAATATATTAATGTATTACCAACTAGTACACGTATTTACACTGTTGAAGCGGTTTTTTAAAATCATTTCCATGGTACAAACTACTTGTATGAAGCTGTGCAATAAAATAGCATTTGAGAGAAAAGCTTTCTTTAATTACCTTCTAATAGAAGACACAAGGTCATTCATTCAAGTTTAGTGATTGAACCAAAGCCACAGGAAACACCTTTTAGAAACAACATTTTTAACTTCTAGGTATTAAGATGCTTCTGTTCATGGAGAATGCATATTTTATGGAAGTGATATATATTAATGATGACAAAATATATATATGATATACCACTATAGAACAAACCAGGAAGGCTAGTTGTATGGCACTGGGTATTTTTCTGACATAACTTTTGAGTTCCAATAATAATAATAGTAAAATTAATGGACACAAACATTATTTGTGTACTAAATATCCAAATCATAAAGATTAATATCTGTTTATAAGCTGACTTCCAGTATATGAATATGTTCATTATTGTGTATCTCGTGGTTGAATAAGCATCATGAACCCAGTGTTAATCCATTAGGGATTTAAATGTTTTGACTACTGGTGACTATAGGTAACTAAGGCATCTTGAAGAGAGAATGGTATTACATGTACATTGTACCTACATAAATATTTCAAAATATTAATAACAAACATGTTTTTTATCTATCAACAGTAGGCCTATTCTATTAAAATAAGACAGGAATAGCAAGGATGTCTACTAAATTGGGTTGATTGCTTAAGAAGAATATCAATTTGAAATTTAATATAGAGGTGTTATTATGGTCCCACATTTGTATTAACAACATATCTTTTGATGTCGCTCACTTAATTCATGATTTTTAGATATTTTCTGTTGACGATTGAAGTCGCTTTTTAGTGAGACCACTTGAGTTCCGTATTTTGTTTATTTGATCAAGAGATCTTGGAACGATAAACCATCTATTGCGGTGTTTTGCAATACAATATGGCGACCGGATTATGTAGTGACCAACATGATAAGAATGCCATTTTAACACATTCCAAGTTTTCTTAAAACGTATAAAAGCCTTGGCGCACATTTCCCTCGCATTGTTGCAAAAAACGCTTGAAATAGCATTGTTACCTTCATTCCAACCATTAAAATGATTCGGAATGGCACTTTCTAAATTTTGAACCATTGTAAAATATATCCAGATTCGTCATTTTTCAATTGACGCTAAAATCGGAGTGGTAATATTTAACTTTTACTTGTATTTCATTTTTCCAAAACAGGAGCGGTAAATCCGACGAACAATAATTTAAATTGGAAATCTGCCTCACATGTAGATAATTACAACAAACCCATGTTTTAGTATTTTCATGGTATCAGTGCAACAGACCATCAAATTTTTACTTTGTAATGTAGAATCTGACTTCTATACAAAGTGTACTTCCCCCAAATTACAAAATTGGCAAGCTTGCGAGTTCTTGTTTAAAGAATTGGGGATAATGATATGAATGCTAAAGTAGTCTCGATCACTAGTCAAAATACTTACAAAAACTGGGAGAACATTGTGAAAATATGTCACTGCGATTAAGCTAAACGAGGGGATAGTCAAACTTTGGTTATAAATAGAAACAGTCATAACATCTTAGGGGACGAAGACTTGGAAAAAAGATGGAGGAAGGTAGCAGAAGTGGGTCATCGATAGAGTTTTTCTAGCGTTCTGAAGGTCCCAGGATCAAACCCTGACCTGACTGTTTCATTTTCTCTTTCTCAATTGCAAGTTACAGTGCGAAAATTTATGAAGAAATATACAACATAACATTCCGACTACACTGTACAAATAGATGTGATCAGTTTATACTCTTGGTAGGCCTATATAGATCTCAATATTTCCTTGGAACCATTATATAACATAAATCGTTAATTCATATGCCTTAAAACAATACACACATCAGTCAAACTAAAAACTTTTTCTCATATAAGTCTTACTAGCCGGAGAAAAAACATAGACCTATGGGTCAGTACCTGGCAACTGCCCCACATGCACGTGGGTTCAGAGCTCGAGGTGGAGGGATATTGGTAGAATGTCGGTACACCTTAACCACTCAGCCCCTAAATGCAATGAGGTAGGCCTACAAAATAACTTAGCTGTTTATATGTAACCTTCATCTTTGGGTTCAACTGGTGAATATTACCTTAACACTATGACGTTCTGCCTGCCGTCTGGCAGTACCTTTTGCTGTTATATTGTTAATCCATTTGATAGTGTTTACAATTCACTTAGGCCTACATCTGTATCAGTTGTTGATGCAGACCTTAGCTTGAGTAGGTCACCTAAATTAAGCCTAAACGTCAGTACATTGTGTACATGCGGGCATAAATAACAAACAGTATGACTGACATTAAATACCAAAGATGCAAGATTCACACCATTTGGAAATCATAAAACAGACTCGCCGATAAACACACTGCTCTCAGAACTGTACACATTACCCGACTAACAGTGATTTTGCTACAGTCCGATTCGAATGTTTATGTTGTATATCGATAAGGTTAAACAAAAGCACGCTTACATTTCCTGTTTCGATATCTACTCCCTGGTCCCAATGTATGTCCATTTCCGTTTGGTAACTTCTTCAGTCGTCTCTCTGCGTCGCCATATATACACCTGTCTTACCTGTGTTTGGATGGTGTCAAGGACGTTCAATCGTCATTACTACAGGTGCCCTCTGTCAGTCAATAAAAGAATAGAGGAACTAAAGGGGGATAACTCCTATTCACAAGTTATACAATCTGAAAATATGGAATAAGTTCTGGATTTAGGAAAATGAACAGTTTCATTTAAATGATTCATTATCAGTAACCAACAGAAGTGCCGTTCATTTAATATGCAAATGGCTCACATTATAAGCAGAGCATCTTGAGTTAAATAAAAGTATTCGTCAAAGAGTAACTACAGATTTAGTATATTTAAGCAGGGGCGAATAGGCATACGTCCCTGGTTTAAACAATGAATGTTTTAGCAAACGTTGTTACCCTCCTATAACACACATTTATAGATGGATGACAAACTAAAGGCCTTATGCATGTTTATCAGCACTACAAATGTTTGTTAAAATGTTCATTACTTATATTTACATTCTTATAGAATTATTGTGCTTTATTTAAAGGCCCAATATACGTAACTTCAGGAAAATATTTGTTAATCTGAAAAATTCTGAAAAAAAATCCAGTTGATAACCATGCAAAAATAAGCCTTAAAACGAAGTAAACCTGAGCGGTAACTAGCGAGAAACTCCTGATAGAAAAATCCAAAGAATTGAAAATCATTCAGGTGGGGCCCACTTCAATAACAAACCGCAGTTAGAAGACAGTCAAAATGGTCGCGTGTTTACAAATACCGAGTTTCAACTGCTGCCGTACCGATAACCGCGTAAGAAGTCATCTTGAATATTGCTGAAATCACTTAATCTTAACTAAATCTATAAAAATAATAAATTATTAGGCTTGATTTTCGCATCAAGTTTTGCCGAAAGTTACGTATATTGGGCCTTTAATTACTTCGAACCAATTTTGAAAAGCAAATCAAGTGTAGAAAACAATAAAACTTATGATGTCACAATAGAGACTGATGACGTCACAATAGCAAATGTTGTTATGTCTGAGGCACTGCGTGTTATTCAAGCAATGAATGTTTTAGCAAATGTTGTTACACATTGCTGTTGATGACAAACTAAATAAAGCCCGGTAGGGCTTTATGTAAGTTTGTCAGTAATAGCAGTGTGTGTTATAGGACTGTAACAATATTTGATAAAATGTTCATTAATTATATTTACATTTTGATAGAATTATTGTGCTTCATTTAGCTTTTTCGGACCGATTTTGAGCAGCAAACCAAGTGAAGACAACAAGGAAATTGATGACGTTACAACATAGTGATGACGTCACAATAGCAACCGCTGTTATTGTCGGAGGCATAGGGTGTTATAGGCGTATAACAGCAACTGCCTCTTAGCATTGTGTCAATGACAAATTACAGAGCAAATGTAAATATAGGTTTATGACAACAACTGTCCCTTAGCATTGTGTCAATGGGAAACAAGTTTGGGAATATTTCAAAAGTAACATAACAAGGCTTTCTACATCAGTTGTCGGACTCAGCTAATCTAATTACGCGATTATTATATTTTCTGTCAAAATCGACAAATGGCTTGAAAGATATGCATTACCTTATATTTATCTTTAAATTTATACGATGAAGCACAGGGACCGTAGAATTTGTTACAGCTAGTTTTGGACCTAAAATATGGTGTTTAGAGTAATTTTACACATTTGGGAGGTTAAGATCAATTTTCGATAAACATGCCCCCTCAATGGTCATAGAAGCTTCATTGAGAGAGCATTTTTATCGAAAATTGATCTTAACCCCCCAAATGTGTAAAATTACTCTAAACACCCTATTTTAGGTCCAAAACTAGCTGTAACAAATTCTCAGGTCCCTGTGCGATGAAGGTGTAACACATTTTTCTTCATCATAGGAAGCCCAATGTCAATTATTTTTTTACCCTTGAAGATACAATATTCACGATAGATAGTGGATCTAACTTATTCAACGGAATTAGATTAGATTGAAATTAATATACTCGTTCCAGTCCGTGCACGAGTATATTACTTTCGATGTAACGAGCCTTTGGCGAGCTTCATATGAAATTAATAAACGAATTTAATAAATTCATTACAACATGGACACTCGTGGTAGAAACTATATAGCTAATTAATGTATTTCAATGATTCTCCTCGGGTTATTGGAATACTCAATCTTCACTACTGAGACTACAGCGTGACGTCCGTGTTCCCCCAGTAACACGACTCATTTGCATAGTTATTGTAACTTTGTATGCTATATTAACTGTTTATATTTCACCCCAATATTGTACGACAAATATACTGTGCTATATAAAAATAAGAGAATAGCTCATTAACTGTCATGAATTGATTATCGGTTTTATGCATTAAATCAGATGTTAAATTCAAAGAAGGTAACCAGACTTGTCTCCCTTTAAATCGAAAAAGACGTCTCAAAATCAGACACTCTAGCTCAGAATGAAGACAATGATAAATGTAGATCTAACTAAAAGTATTAATCATAAGAACTGGCTGTTTTTTAATAGCATGACTCTTAATTGAACATCATGTTTCCCCATAAATGTTCATCTACATGTTTCTTTTGAAAATTTTCATCAAAAGAAAATTTGAAGCGTGCAGCTCCTGTTAAGCAACATCATTGTTTACATCAACAATTCCACGGCTTGGTTTAGTTTGTTTTACATCCTATTAACAGCCATGTAGTGTCATTTGAGGACGTTCCAGGTTTTGGAGGTGGAGGAAAGCCGGAGTACCTGGAGAAAAACTAACGACTTACGGTTTACAAGCAATCAGAAATATATTTTAGTATTTCTTTCTTGCGTCTAGTATGAGGGAAATTCTGTCCTCTAAAAGATGGACCTCTAGATTGTCCGCGAGTTCTGTTTGCTTGAGATAATGACATTCTTTTTATGATAACCAACCTGGCTCCATCCTCGCCATTCTACAGTCTACCAGTTAATATATATAACGTTATCATAACGTACATTGTCGCTGCTGTTAAGAGTAATGCATATTCTTGTATTAAGGCCCAATATACGTAACTTTCGGCAAAACTTGAAGCGAAAATCAAGTCTAATAACTTTTTACATTTATAGATTTAGTTAAGATTAACTGATATCAGTAATATTCAAGATGAATTCTTACGCGGTTACCGGTACAGCAGCAGTTGAAACTCGGTATTTGTAAACACGCGTCAATTTTGAACTGTCTTCTAACCTCGGCTTGTTGTTGAAGTTGGCCCCACCTGAATTATTTTCAATTCTTTGGATTTAATTGTCAAGAGTTTCTTGTTAGTTACCGCTCCGGTTTACTTCGTTTTAAGCTTATTTTTGCATGGTTATCAACTGGACTTTTGTCAGAATTTTTCAGAATCACGAAAAAAATTCCTGAAGTAACGTATATTGGGCCTTTAATGTCTGTAATTTGTCAAAGGTTTTTGACAACGTTTTGTATAAAAAATCCTTTGTCCAAATGGGATACCTCAGTGATAGACAATATTCTGCTGTTGTGTATAGCAACAATGCTACTTTTAAATCGGCCACGACAGGGGTTCCCAGAGATCTGTACTGGGTCCTCCGCTGTTTCTAATTTTATACCAACGACCTATACCTGATCTGCAGATAACTGTTCTCTACAGAAAGCATCTGCCGATCTTATGTAATTGAGCAAGCCTTGAATCAGGGCTTACTCTACAGTCTTCAGATTTGGACTGATCAAAGTATCACGTGATTTAATCGTGCTAAAACTGAGGCGGTTAAAAGGGTCAGTCAAACCAACTTTTGGTGTGCAACGGTGAGTCAAAGGAGTTCAACGACCCAGTAGCACGATGTTTGTTTCCCTTATGATAATATAAAGCTACCACAGGATACAGTAGCACGATGTTTGTTTCCCTTATGATAATATAAAGCTACCACAGGATACAGTAGTACGATGTTTGTCTCCCCTATGATAATATAAAGCTACCACAGGATACAGTAGCACGATGTTTACCTCCCTTATGATGATATAAAGCTACCACATGATACAGTAGTACGATGTTTGTTTCCCTTATCAGTGGCGGATCCAGGGGGGTGTCACTGGGCGCACGTGACACCCCCCTGTCCTTGACCAGGATTTTATTTAGTAGTAAAATATAAGATCACATTGATCTTGTGACACCCCCAGCTCTGTTCAGTGTACATGTGCACACTGAATCCATTTGCGCACATTTTTACTTGGACTTATCAATCTCTTCATGATCAGTGGGAATTGTTCAGTCTATCTATAACTCTGTCCAAGCCAAACACCCTGCCACCCAACTCCAAAAGTGTTGACTATATAATTGACACTAATTGATATCTCCACCCCGGCATCAATTAACTTGGTCAGTGAACCGTGACAATGTTTACAAGAATGACCACAGGTACAGAAATGTATACAAGCCTGTCTCTACCTGTGGAAGGGCATTTGACATTGTTTAGTGCTTGGTAATTATCTGATACAGATACGCTTATTAAAGTATCGCATACATGTACAATACATAATAAATTTAAAATACAGTTACAGTGATTGTTGAAACATAAAAAAAAACAGCCATTAGTATCTAGCCAAATTTGGCTTATGAGACACTATCAAAATATTCCTTGGGTAATTAGATTACATTTGATAGATATTTTTGTTTTCTTTGATACATAAAACAAAATCCTTTATAGACTTCTTTCTATAAACTTTCTACTCTCATAAAAAATATCAATTTATTTTTAGTATGTATCAGTAAAGCGTTAAAAGTTTGAAATTTCGCTTCCGTTTCATTGAGAATAAAAAAATATCGGTTCAGAACAAAATCATATTCTATCAAAGTTTGAGTTTCATCATGCATTTCTTCCATATAGAGGTATTTATTGCCCGTTTCTATAGTTGTGAGAATAGTCATTGTGAGAAAGTCACGTCAGGAAACGGACATAAGCACATTAAAACATGTATGTAAATAAGCATTTTATCTAATTACATATGTATTTGCAGTGTTCATCGCTAGTGCAACTTTTTAATTTTAATTCCAAAATTAACTGCACATTGTCAGAGACGTTTATAACATAATGTAATATATGTCTCTGATATTGTATTTGAACAAATTTATTTGTTAAAACAACATGATGTTTTTGCATTTGCCGCAAAATTAACTTGAAATTTGAAATGGTGACACCCCCCTGAAAAAATTCTGGATCCGCCCCTGCTTATGATAATATAAAGCTACCACAGGATACAGTAGCACGGTGTTTGTCTCCCTTGTGATAAAATAAAGCTACCACAAGATACAGTAGTACGATGTTTGTTTCCCTTATGATAATATAAAGCTACCACAGGATACAGTAGTACGATGTTTGTTTCCCTTATGATAAGATAAAGCTACCACAGGTTACAGTAGCACGATGTTTGTTTCCTCTATGATGATATAAAGCTACCACAGGATACAGTAGCGCGATGTTTGTCTCCCTTATGATAATATAAAGCTACCACAGGATACAGTAGCACGCTGTTTGTCTCCCGTATGATAATATAAAGCTACCACAGGATACAGTAGCGTGATGTTTGTTTCCTCTATGATGATATAAAGCTACCACAGGATACAGTAGCACGCTGTTTGTCTCCCTTATGATAATATAAAGCTACCACAGGATACAGTAGCGCGATGTTTGTTTCCTCTATGATGATATAAAGCTACCACAGGATACAGTAGCACGATGTTTGTCTCCCTTATGATAATATAAAGCTACCACAGGATACAGTAGCGCGATGTTTGTTTCCTCTATGATGATATAAAGCTACCACAGGATACAGTAGCACGATGTTTGTCTCCCTTATGATAATATAAAGCTACCACAGGATACAGTAGCGCGATGTTTGTTTCCCTTATGATAATATAAAGCTACCACAGGATACAGTAGCACGATGTTTGTCTCCCTTATGATAATATAAAGCTACCACAGGATACAGTAGCGCGATGTTTACCTCCCTTATGATAATATAAAGCTACCACAGGATACAGTAGCACGATGTTTACCTCCCTTATGATAATATAAAGCTACCACAGGATACAGTAGCACGATGTTTGTTTCCTCTATGATAATATAAAGCTACCACAGGATACAGTAGCACGATGTTTGTTTCCTCTATGATGATATAAAGCTACCACAGGATACAGTAGCACGATGTTTGTTTCCCTTATGATGATATAAAGCTACCACAGGATACAGTAGCACGATGTTTGTTTCCTCTATGATGATATAAAGCTACCACAGGATACAGTAGTACGATGTTTGTTTCCCTTATGATGATATAAAGCTACCACAGGATACAGTAGTACGATGTTTGTTTCCCTTATGATAATATAAAGCTACCACAGGATACAGAAGTACGATGTTTGTTTCCCTTATGATAATATAAAGCTACCACAGGATACAGAAGTACGATGTTTGTTTCCTCTATGATAATATAAAGCTACCACAGGATACAGTAGTACGATGTTTGTTTCCCTTATGATAATATAAAGCTACCACAGGATACAGTAGCACGATGTGTAACAGGTGTAGTGGATTATAAAAATGATTCCAAGTCCAGTTGTAGGTGGAGATGAAGTTTTATTATGTGGAGAGTATACCGATGTTCATGGTACGCCCTCCGGAAACCGACTCGGTGTGTTCCTCGGGACCGACTAAGTGTGTTCCTCGGGACCGACGCTTTTACATCTGAATAGTACCTGTATTTATACCGAATAACTGCAACGTGTCATATTCTGATGGGATACAACTTATCTTATGAAGTTGAATAACAGATAGCTGAATGGTAGATTGGGTATAACTTATGTAAGAAATGTTTATATATCTAAGGGCCTATATAACTTATGTAAGAATTGTTTACCGGTTTATCTTACAGAACATTTGACCACGGTCGAAACACAGATAACCTACTTGTTATATGAAAGTTACTACTGAAATATCGAATCTTACTCTATATATTAGCTGTAAATCTTTTAGTTCTCGAATCGATATAAAGTTTGCAAATAAATATATTCAATATTTTTTCCTTGAAATTATATTACATAAAAACATTTAATGGTTCATTTCGTCCCTTTGTATTAATTTGATTTCAAATTGGTTATAATTTGATATCATCCAATAAAAGAAAGGGCTGTATAATGAGGGTTCAATTCGTCCCTTTGTACTGAATCTAATGTCATGTATGATGTTCAGCAGAACAACTGTAGAATTATTGATAAATATACTGTGAATTTAAACTGTAACAGTAGCATACTAGGTATCGTATTAGCTTATAATGAAAGAAATATGTTACTAGATATAGATGTGTACAATATAATGTTGACCTCAAATGCAATATAAATAATACAAGTTATACAAAGAAAGAAAAAAATGTGACAAATGTATGATATCAAGACTAAAAGTATTGTTAAACGGAAGTTGTCCTAAAAGAGAAAAAAAAAACATTACCAGGCATTAAATTAAATAGAGTATTCTCTGAAATGTTCAACATAATAAGTCTTGTCCTATAAAGTAAAACTAGACGATATTTGATAACTCGTCCATACAAGTCCTTAAATGGTAAAACGAACGTCTGTAATGAGATGATTTGGCAAAGTTCAAACTTAAACACAGTTCCAATATTTTTGGTAATTTTAAATGAATAATAGAAAGTCACAAAAGTTCCTTGAAAATGTTGTTGTGGATTAATTTCCGGGCGTAGAAACAGTTTATTTAAACACAGTTCCATTTTTTTTGTTTAATTTAAATGAATAATAAAAAGTCACTGTTCAACATAAGCTGTGGCGTAGAGATGATATAGATGAAGCTTGCGTCTGATGTACAACCATCTTTTCTAACAAGCATGATATTCTCGCACAGAAAGGCTGAGATAAATTAATATGAAATGTCACAAAAGTTCCTTAAAAAATGTGTTGTCGATGAATTTCCGGACGAAGAAACAGTTAATTATAGAAGAAATTCTTCTTAAAATCCGTAGTAGTACATAACAATGATGACATTCTGGTAAAAGTTGAATATCTTCTGTCCTGGCATTAAACTGCATCAGGTATTTCTCGCCGTAGTCTCGCATCTTGTAAAGAGGTAATGATGAATGTACGGTATTAGGGAACATATAAACATTTTCTTCCTGGCATTAAACTGCATCAGGTGTTTCCTAATCCGTAGTAAATGTAGTGTAGAAATATGCCGCTTGAGTACGGAGATTAAAAACATTATACTGAGCGTGCGTTATCACGTCTCATACTCCGCCTCCGACATATTATGTAGAGTAATAATATATAACTTGTATAAATAAAGTCTCTTCTGGAAGAGGGATGTAAAGCAGGAACTCTGTGGAAATGATGATGAATAATAAACGCCACAATGATGTTGAAAAGTTCATCTCAAAACTCTTCCTCTACTGTTGGAGGGGGCATGATGCTCGCCAGCCTTGGATAGAGTTGAGCCTGGTACATTGGTGGGATCAATGGCTGTGCAAGGTGAACGTCAGTTATTGTTCTGGCTACTCTCTGATCTTGATCTAAATTCAGTTTTGTAGATCTTTTTTTTTCTCACTTTTTCTTTGAAAACATTTGTACCATAATATTTATATAACATACCTATCAATGAAGTATAAGATTAGAGTAAACTTTGTAAAAATGATCGCTATTTATTACTGGATTAAGCTGAAGTAGTTATTCAATTTAAGACTTAAAGTATATTATATTAATACATTACTTAATTTTTACTTTATGTATTACCAGTAAAACATTAGTATTTGTTTTATTTTACTATTTAACAAAAACACAACAACAAGGAACTTTATGAAATATGTAAAGTCGCAATCTCGCTGACTGTATAACATATAATGTAAAAAAAATAACTTCTGTGCAATTTATACATAATGTACTTTGTATTACATATGTAACGTAAGTTTTATATACTTAATCACTTTATCATAATTTTAACCATGTATGGTTAAGTTAATCGTGTGACAAGGTAAATAGTGACGATAATTAATTATTACACATGTAATTATCGCAAAACATGATGATGAGATAACATTTAACATTCCCTAAGGTTATTATCAAACTAAGTCTTACATATCGGTTTTAGACAAGGCTATTTGATTATTATATTATTGTCGTGTTTGTATGTATATATATTTCATTTATTAAGGGTTTATCCTGAAAAAGGATGAACCAAATACTAACTTAAGGCTCTAACTGACATTTAGTACATGTAACACGTTTACGTCAGAGAGACATATTATATAACATTGTATGAAGATATTTGTCTATATAGGTTGGGATCTCTTTCGATCCTTATGGCTAAAATGACACGTAAACAAGCATGTACATATGGTATGTGTGTGGTCATTTTACTAAAGGGGATGTTTCTTAGTAACCTATAGTGAGATTTAACACAAGGTATGAATTTTGGCAGAGTTGTTAATCCTTTATAATCTTGCTCTGTAACTGATATTACAGTGCCTTAATTACATGTATGAGTTACATTTTATGGTTATTAACATGTACAATATTTATCATATACATATAGATAAATTTTTTTTTAAAGTGATATTTGTTTATCTTAAAACTATAGCTTTAATACACTATGAACAAATATAATATATTCCTTATTCCTACATTGATAAATAATGCAGAACTTGTATGTAAACTTTTTAAATACAACTAATGCCATTTGTTAAAATGGTACAATTTCAACTTTAGGACACTTTCATAGTGTAAGAGTTTTATTGATCCATGATCAAGTCATAGGTGTTAGTTTATATATATGGACATAGGGCAATTATTTAAGTTGCCTGCATATGCTGTTTATTATTTATCATTACTTATATGGCAATGTAGGTGTTTAAATGGGATTGCTGATATTATGGTTATGGATGTATGGTGTATTGTCTGATGCGGTATTGGTGTGGCCAGTCCGAGTTCTTCATTGTATTTACGTATTTATGTTAAGTCCTAAGCTTGGTTATTCCCTAACTGTATGTTTAAGTGTTGCGTGATGTGTGGAAAAACGAGAATTTATGTGATCATGTTATATCTTTATGTTGAACATCTATTTCGAACTTTGTGTATTCATTTTTGTTGAAACCTGTAACTTTCTTTATCATATTGGCCATTATTTTTATAAAGAGTAAGTAAAACTATAAGTGAAAGTAAACCTAAATTTTGGTACAAATGTTTCTAGAAAAAGAAAAGAAAATTAATCTACTTACTGAATCGCTGATCGTTGATCGAAAAAAAGTGGAGTACTTCGTGTGTGTCCGGCAGGTTTTCTTCGGAGGTCACGGCGCCAACTTGTAACAGGTGTAGTGGATTATAAAAATGATTCCAAGTCCAGTTGTAGGTGGAGATGAAGTTTTATTATGTGGAGAGTATACCGATGTTCATGGTACGCCCTCCGGAAACCGACTCGGTGTGTTCCTCGGGACCGACTAAGTGTGTTCCTCGGGACCGACGCTTTTACATCTGAATAGTACCTGTATTTATACCGAATAACTGCAACGTGTCATATTCTGATGGGATACAACTTATCTTATGAAGTTGAATAACAGATAGCTGAATGGTAGATTGGGTATAACTTATGTAAGAAATGTTTATATATCTAAGGGCCTATATAACTTATGTAAGAATTGTTTACCGGTTTATCTTACAGAACATTTGACCACGGTCGAAACACAGATAACCTACTTGTTATATGAAAGTTACTACTGAAATATCGAATCTTACTCTATATATTAGCTGTAAATCTTTAAGTTCTCGAATCGATATAAAGTTTGCAAATAAATATATTCAATATTTTTTCCTTGAAATTATATTACATAAAAACATTTAATGGTTCAGATGTTTGTTTCCCTTATGATAATATAAAGCTACCACAGGATACAGTAGTACGATGTTTGTCTCCCCTATGATAATATAAAGCTACCACATGATACAGTAGTACGATGTTTGTCGGGGTACCCCTATGATAATATAAAGCTACCGCAAGATACAGTAGTACGATGTTTGTCTCCCCTATGATAATATAAAGCTACCACATGATACAGTAGTACGATGTTTGTCGGGGTACCGCTATGATAATATAAAGCTACCACAGGATACAGTAGCATGATGTTTGTTTCCCTTATGATAATATAAAGCTACCACAGGATACAGTAGCACGGTGTTTGTCTCCCTTGTGATAAAATAAAGCTACCACAAGATACAGTAGTACGATGTTTGTTTCCCTTATGATAATATAAAGCTACCACAGGATACAGTAGTACGATGTTTGTTTCCCTTATGATAAGATAAAGCTACCACAGGTTACAGTAGCACGATGTTTGTTTCCTCTATGATGATATAAAGCTACCACAGGATACAGTAGTACGATGTTTGTCTCCCTTATGATAATATAAAGCTACCACAGGATACAGTAGCGCGATGTTTGTTTCCTCTATGATGATATAAAGCTACCACAGGATACAGTAGCGCGATGTTTGTTTCCTCTATGATGATATAAAGCTACCACAGGATACAGTAGCGCGATGTTTGTCTCCCTTATGATAATATAAAGCTACCACAGGATACAGTAGCGCGATGTTTGTCTCCCTTATGATAATATAAAGCTACCACAGGATACAGTAGCACGATGTTTGTCTCCCGTATGATAATATAAAGCTACCACAGGATACAGTAGCGTGATGTTTGTTTCCTCTATGATGATATAAAGCTACCACAGGATACAGTAGCACGATGTTTGTTTCCTCTATGATGATATAAAGCTACCACAGGATACAGTAGCACGATGTTTGTCTCCCTTATGATAATATAAAGCTACCACAGGATACAGTAGCGCGATGTTTGTTTCCTCTATGATGATATAAAGCTACCACAGGATACAGTAGCACGATGTTTGTCTCCCTTATGATAATATAAAGCTACCACAGGATACAGTAGCGCGATGTTTGTTTCCCTTATGATAATATAAAGCTACCACAGGATACAGTAGCACGATGTTTGTCTCCCTTATGATAATATAAAGCTACCACAGGATACAGTAGCGCGATGTTTACCTCCCTTATGATAATATAAAGCTACCACAGGATACAGTAGCGCGATGTTTACCTCCCTTATGATAATATAAAGCTACCACAGGATACAGTAGCACGATGTTTGTTTCCTCTATGATAATATAAAGCTACCACAGGATACAGTAGCACGATGTTTGTTTCCTCTATGATGATATAAAGCTACCACAGGATACAGTAGCACGATGTTTGTTTCCCTTATGATGATATAAAGCTACCACAGGATACAGTAGCACGATGTTTGTTTCCTCTATGATGATATAAAGCTACCACAGGATACAGTAGTACGATGTTTGTTTCCCTTATGATGATATAAAGCTACCACAGGATACAGTAGCACGATGTTTGTTTCCCTTATGATAATATAAAGCTACCACATGATACAGTAGCACGATGTTTGTTTCCCTTATGATAATATAAAGCTACCACAGGATACAGTAGTACGATGTTTGTTTCCCTTATGATAATATAAAGCTACCACAGGATACAGAAGTACGATGTTTGTTTCCCTTATGATAATATAAAGCTACCACAGGATACAGAAGTACGATGTTTGTTTCCTCTATGATAATATAAAGCTACCACAGGATACAGTAGTACGATGTTTGTTTCCCTTATGATAATATAAAGCTACCACAGGATACAGAAGTACGATGTTTGTTTCCTCTATGATAATATAAAGCTACCACAGGATACAGTAGTACGATGTTTGTTTCCCTTATGATAATATAAAGCTACCACAGGATACAGAAGTACGATGTTTGTTTCCTCTATGATAATATAAAGCTACCACAGGATACAGTAGTACGATGTTTGTTTCCCTTATGATAATATAAAGCTACCACAGGATACAGTAGCACGATGTTTGTTTCCCTTATGATAATATAAAGCTACCACAGGATACAGTAGTACGATGTTTGTCTCCCCTATGATAATATAAAGCTACCACATGATACAGTAGTACGATGTTTGTCGGGGTACCCCTATGATAATATAAAGCTACCGCAAGATACAGTAGTACGATGTTTGTCTCCCCTATGATAATATAAAGCTACCACATGATACAGTAGTACGATGTTTGTCGGGGTACCGCTATGATAATATACTAGTAAAGCTACCACAGGATACAGTAGCACGATGTTTGTTTCCCTTATGATAATATAAAGCTACCACAGGATACAGTAGCACGGTGTTTGTCTCCCTTGTGATAAAATAAAGCTACCACAAGATACAGTAGTACGATGTTTGTTTCCCTTATGATAATATAAAGCTACCACAGGATACAGTAGTACGATGTTTGTTTCCCTTATGATAAGATAAAGCTACCACAGGTTACAGTAGCACGATGTTTGTTTCCTCTATGATGATATAAAGCTACCACAGGATACAGTAGTACGATGTTTGTCTCCCTTATGATAATATAAAGCTACCACAGGATACAGTAGCGCGATGTTTGTTTCCTCTATGATGATATAAAGCTACCACAGGATACAGTAGCGCGATGTTTGTTTCCTCTATGATGATATAAAGCTACCACAGGATACAGTAGCGCGATGTTTGTCTCCCTTATGATAATATAAAGCTACCACAGGATACAGTAGCGCGATGTTTGTCTCCCTTATGATAATATAAAGCTACCACAGGATACAGTAGCACGATGTTTGTCTCCCGTATGATAATATAAAGCTACCACAGGATACAGTAGCGTGATGTTTGTTTCCTCTATGATGATATAAAGCTACCACAGGATACAGTAGCACGATGTTTGTTTCCTCTATGATGATATAAAGCTACCACAGGATACAGTAGTACGATGTTTGTCTCCCTTATGATAATATAAAGCTACCACAGGATACAGTAGCGCGATGTTTGTTTCCTCTATGATGATATAAAGCTACCACAGGATACAGTAGCACGATGTTTGTCTCCCTTATGATAATATAAAGCTACCACAGGATACAGTAGCGCGATGTTTGTTTCCCTTATGATAATATAAAGCTACCACAGGATACAGTAGCACGATGTTTGTCTCCCTTATGATACTGTAAACGTACTTAATTTGGCGCAATCAAATTTTAGCGCATTTTTAGTGTTTGTCATATTAGCGTAATGATAAATTCGCGCATCAGTGAAAATAACTATATAAGCAGTATATTAAAACTCCAATTAGCGTAATCATATTTTAGCGCAAAACTTTCAACGCGAAAAGCGCTAAAATAAGATTACCGCGAAAATATGTACGTTTACAGTAATATAAAGCTACCACAGGATACAGTAGCGCGATGTTTACCTCCCTTATGATGATATAAAGCTACCACAGGATACAGTAGCGCGATGTTTACCTCCCTTATGATAATATAAAGCTACCACAGGATACAGTAGCACGATGTTTGTTTCCTCTATGATAATATAAAGCTACCACAGGATACAGTAGCACGATGTTTGTTTCCTCTATGATGATATAAAGCTACCACAGGATACAGTAGTACGATGTTTGTTTCCCTTATGATGATATAAAGCTACCACAGGATACAGTAGCACGATGTTTGTTTCCCTTATGATAATATAAAGCTACCACAGGATACAGAAGTACGATGTTTGTTTCCCTTATGATAATATAAAGCTACCACAGGATACAGAAGTACGATGTTTGTTTCCTCTATGATAATATAAAGCTACCACAGGATACAGTAGTACGATGTTTGTTTCCCTTATGATAATATAAAGCTACCACAGGATACAGAAGTACGATGTTTGTTTCCTCTATGATAATATAAAGCTACCACAGGATACAGTAGTACGATGTTTGTTTCCCTTATGATAATATAAAGCTACCACAGGATACAGTAGCACGATGTTTGTTTCCCTTATGATAATATAAAGCTACCACAGGATACAGAAGTACGATGTTTGTCTCCCCTATGATAATATAAAGCTACCACATGATACAGTAGTACGATGTTTGTCGGGGTACCCCTATGATAATATAAAGCTACCGCAAGATACAGTAGTACGATGTTTGTCTCCCCTATGATAATATAAAGCTACCACATGATACAGTAGTACGATGTTTGTCGGGGTACCCCTATGATAATATAAAGCTACCACATGATACAGTAGTACGATGTTTGTCGGGGTACCCCTATGATAATATAAAGCTACCACATGATACAGTAGTACGATGTTTGTTTCCCTTATGATAATATAAAGCTACCACAGGATACAGTAGCGTGATGTTTGTCTCCCCTATGATAATATAAAGCTACCACATGATACAGTAGTACGATGTTTGTCGGGGTACCCCTATGATAATATAAAGCTACCACATGATACAGTAGTACGATGTTTGTCGGGGTACCCCTATGATAATATAAAGCTACCACATGATACAGTAGTACGATGTTTGTCGGGGTACCCCTATGATAATATAAAGCTACCACATGATACAGTAGTACGATGTTTGTCGGGGTACCGCTATGATAATATAAAGCTACCACAGGATACAGTAGCACGATGTTTGTTTCCCTTATGATAATATAAAGCTACCACAGGATACAGTAACACGGTGTTTGTCTCCCTTGTGATAAAATAAAGCTACCACAAGATACAGTAGTACGATGTTTGTTTCCCTTATGATAATATAAAGCTACCACAGGATACAGTAGTACGATGTTTGTTTCCCTTATGATAAGATAAAGCTACCACAGGTTACAGTAGCACGATGTTTGTTTCCTCTATGATGATATAAAGCTACCACAGGATACAGTAGCGCGATGTTTGTCTCCCTTATGATAATATAAAGCTACCACAGGATACAGTAGCGCGATGTTTGTTTCCTCTATGATGATATAAAGCTACCACAGGATACAGTAGCGCGATGTTTGTCTCCCTTATGATAATATAAAGCTACCACAGGATACAGTAGCGCGATGTTTGTCTCCCTTATGATAATATAAAGCTACCACAGGATACAGTAGCACGCTGTTTGTCTCCCGTATGATAATATAAAGCTACCACAGGATACAGTAGCGTGATGTTTGTTTCCTCTATGATGATATAAAGCTACCACAGGATACAGTAGCACGCTGTTTGTCTCCCTTATGATAATATAAAGCTACCACAGGATACAGTAGCGCGATGTTTGTTTCCTCTATGATGATATAAAGCTACCACAGGATACAGTAGCACGATGTTTGTCTCCCTTATGATAATATAAAGCTACCACAGGATACAGTAGCGCGATGTTTGTTTCCTCTATGATGATATAAAGCTACCACAGGATACAGTAGCACGATGTTTGTCTCCCTTATGATAATATAAAGCTACCACAGGATACAGTAGCACGATGTTTGTTTCCCTTATGATAATATAAAGCTACCACAGGATACAGTAGCACGATGTTTGTCTCCCTTATGATAATATAAAGCTACCACAGGATACAGTAGCGCGATGTTTACCTCCCTTATGATAATATAAAGCTACCACAGGATACAGTAGCGCGATGTTTACCTCCCTTATGATAATATAAAGCTACCACAGGATACAGTAGTACGATGTTTGTTTCCTCTATGATAATATAAAGCTACCACAGGATACAGTAGCACGATGTTTGTTTCCTCTATGATGATATAAAGCTACCACAGGATACAGTAGTACGATGTTTGTTTCCCTTATGATGATATAAAGCTACCACAGGATACAGTAGTACGATGTTTGTTTCCCTTATGATAATATAAAGCTACCACAGGATACAGTAGTACGATGTTTGTTTCCCTTATGATAATATAAAGCTACCACAGGATACAGAAGTACGATGTTTGTTTCCCTTATGATAATATAAAGCTACCACAGGATACAGAAGTACGATGTTTGTTTCCTCTATGATAATATAAAGCTACCACAGGATACAGTAGTACGATGTTTGTTTCCCTTATGATAATATAAAGCTACCACAGGATACAGAAGTACGATGTTTGTTTCCTCTATGATAATATAAAGCTACCACAGGATACAGTAGTACGATGTTTGTTTCCCTTATGATAATATAAAGCTACCACAGGATACAGTAGCACGATGTTTGTTTCCCTTATGATAATATAAAGCTACCACAGGATACAGTAGTACGATGTTTGTTTCCCTTATGATAATATAAAGCTACCACAGGATACAGTAGTACGATGTTTGTCTCCCCAATGATAATATAAAGCTACCACATGATACAGTAGTACGATGTTTGTCGGGGTACCCCTATGATAATATAAAGCTACCACAGGATACAGTAGCACGATGTTTGTTTCCCTTATGATAATATAAAGCTACCACAGGATACAGTAGCACGATGTTTGTTTCCCTTATGATAATATAAAGCTACCACAGGATACAGTAACACGGTGTTTGTCTCCCTTGTGATAAAATAAAGCTACCACAAGATACAGTAGTACGATGTTTGTTTCCCTTATGATAATATAAAGCTACCACAGGATACAGTAGTACGATGTTTGTTTCCCTTATGATAAGATAAAGCTACCACAGGTTACAGTAGCACGATGTTTGTTTCCTCTATGATGATATAAAGCTACCACAGGATACAGTAGCGCGATGTTTGTCTCCCTTATGATAATATAAAGCTACCACAGGATACAGTAGCGCGATGTTTGTTTCCTCTATGATGATATAAAGCTACCACAGGATACAGTAGCGCGATGTTTGTCTCCCTTATGATAATATAAAGCTACCACAGGATACAGTAGCGCGATGTTTGTCTCCCTTATGATAATATAAAGCTACCACAGGATACAGTAGCACGCTGTTTGTCTCCCGTATGATAATATAAAGCTACCACAGGATACAGTAGCGTGATGTTTGTTTCCTCTATGATGATATAAAGCTACCACAGGATACAGTAGCACGATGTTTGTCTCCCTTATGATAATATAAAGCTACCACAGGATACAGTAGCGCGATGTTTGTTTCCTCTATGATGATATAAAGCTACCACAGGATACAGTAGCACGATGTTTGTCTCCCTTATGATAATATAAAGCTACCACAGGATACAGTAGCACGATGTTTGTTTCCCTTATGATAATATAAAGCTACCACAGGATACAGTAGCACGATGTTTGTCTCCCTTATGATAATATAAAGCTACCACAGGATACAGTAGCGCGATGTTTACCTCCCTTATGATAATATAAAGCTACCACAGGATACAGTAGCGCGATGTTTACCTCCCTTATGATAATATAAAGCTACCACAGGATACAGTAGTACGATGTTTGTTTCCTCTATGATAATATAAAGCTACCACAGGATACAGTAGCACGATGTTTGTTTCCTCTATGATGATATAAAGCTACCACAGGATACAGTAGTACGATGTTTGTTTCCCTTATGATGATATAAAGCTACCACAGGATACAGTAGTACGATGTTTGTTTCCCTTATGATAATATAAAGCTACCACAGGATACAGTAGTACGATGTTTGTTTCCCTTATGATAATATAAAGCTACCACAGGATACAGAAGTACGATGTTTGTTTCCCTTATGATAATATAAAGCTACCACAGGATACAGAAGTACGATGTTTGTTTCCTCTATGATAATATAAAGCTACCACAGGATACAGTAGTACGATGTTTGTTTCCCTTATGATAATATAAAGCTACCACAGGATACAGAAGTACGATGTTTGTTTCCTCTATGATAATATAAAGCTACCACAGGATACAGTAGTACGATGTTTGTTTCCCTTATGATAATATAAAGCTACCACAGGATACAGAAGTACGATGTTTGTTTCCTCTATGATGATATAAAGCTACCACAGGATACAGTAGTACGATGTTTGTCTCCCCAATGATAATATAAAGCTACCACATGATACAGTAGTACGATGTTTGTCGGGGTACCCCTATGATAATATAAAGCTACCACAGGATACAGTAGCACGATGTTTGTTTCCCTTATGATAATATAAAGCTACCACAGGATACAGTAGTACGATGTTTGTTTCCCTTATGATAAGATAAAGCTACCACAGGTTACAGTAGCACGATGTTTGTTTCCTCTATGATGATATAAAGCTACCACAGGATACAGTAGCGCGATGTTTGTCTCCCTTATGATAATATAAAGCTACCACAGTGTACAGTAGCACGATGTTTGTTTCCTCTATGATGATATAAAGCTACCACAGGATACAGTAGCACGATGTTTGTCTCCCTTATGATAATATAAAGCTACCACAGGATACAGTAGCGCGATGTTTGTTTCCTCTATGATGATATAAAGCTACCACAGGATACAGTAGCGCGATGTTTGTCTCCCTTATGATAATATAAAGCTACCACAGTGTACAGTAGCACGATGTTTGTTTCCTCTATGATGATATAAAGCTACCACAGGTTACAGTAGCGCGATGTTTGTTTCCTCTATGATGATATAAAGCTACCACAGGATACAGTAGCACGATGTTTGTCTCCCTTATGATAATATAAAGCTACCACAGGATACAGTAGCGCGATGTTTGTTTCCCTTATGATAATATAAAGCTACCACAGGATACAGAAGTACGATGTTTGTTTCCCTTATGATAATATAAAGCTACCACAGGATACAGAAGTACGATGTTTGTTTCCTCTATGATAATATAAAGCTACCACAGGATACAGTAGTACGATGTTTGTTTCCCTTATGATAATATAAAGCTACCACAGGATACAGAAGTACGATGTTTGTTTCCTCTATGATAATATAAAGCTACCACAGGATACAGTAGTACGATGTTTGTTTCCCTTATGATAATATAAAGCTACCACGGGATACAGTAGCACGATGTTTGTTTCCCTTATGATAATATAAAGCTACCACAGGATACAGTAGCGTGATGTTTGTTTCCCTTATGATAATATAAAGCTACCACAGGATACAGTAACACGCTGTTTGTTTCCCTTATGATAATATAAAGCTACCACAGGATACAGTAGCGTGATGTTTGTCTCCCCTATGATAATATAAAGCTACCACAGGATACAGAAGTACGATGTTTGTTTCCCTTATGATAATATAAAGCTACCACAGGATACAGAAGTACGATGTTTGTCTCCCCTATGATAATATAAAGCTACCACATGATACAGTAGTACGATGTTTGTCGGGGTACCCCTATGATAATATAAAGCTACCGCAAGATACAGTAGTACGATGTTTGTCTCCCCTATGATAATATAAAGCTACCACATGATACAGTAGTACGATGTTTGTCGGGGTACCCCTATGATAATATAAAGCTACCACAGGATACAGTAGCACGATGTTTGTTTCCCTTATGATAATATAAAGCTACCACAGGATACAGTAGCACGGTGTTTGTCTCCCTTGTGATAAAATAAAGCTATCACAAGATACAGTAGTATGATGTTTGTTTCCCTTATGATAATATAAAGCTACCACAGGATACAGTAGTACGATGTTTGTTTCCTCTATGATAATATAAAGCTACCACAGGATACAGTAGCACGATGTTTGTTTCCTCTATGATGATATAAAGCTACCACAGGATACAGTAGTACGATGTTTGTTTCCCTTATGATGATATAAAGCTACCACAGGATACAGTAGTACGATGTTTGTTTCCCTTATGATAATATAAAGCTACCACAGGATACAGTAGTACGATGTTTGTTTCCCTTATGATAATATAAAGCTACCACAGGATACAGAAGTACGATGTTTGTTTCCCTTATGATAATATAAAGCTACCACAGGATACAGAAGTACGATGTTTGTTTCCTCTATGATAATATAAAGCTACCACAGGATACAGTAGTACGATGTTTGTTTCCCTTATGATAATATAAAGCTACCACAGGATACAGAAGTACGATGTTTGTTTCCTCTATGATAATATAAAGCTACCACAGGATACAGTAGTACGATGTTTGTTTCCCTTATGATAATATAAAGCTACCACAGGATACAGAAGTACGATGTTTGTTTCCTCTATGATGATATAAAGCTACCACAGGATACAGTAGTACGATGTTTGTCTCCCCAATGATAATATAAAGCTACCACATGATACAGTAGTACGATGTTTGTCGGGGTACCCCTATGATAATATAAAGCTACCACAGGATACAGTAGCACGATGTTTGTTTCCCTTATGATAATATAAAGCTACCACAGGATACAGTAGTACGATGTTTGTTTCCCTTATGATAAGATAAAGCTACCACAGGTTACAGTAGCACGATGTTTGTTTCCTCTATGATGATATAAAGCTACCACAGGATACAGTAGCGCGATGTTTGTCTCCCTTATGATAATATAAAGCTACCACAGTGTACAGTAGCACGATGTTTGTTTCCTCTATGATGATATAAAGCTACCACAGGATACAGTAGCACGATGTTTGTCTCCCTTATGATAATATAAAGCTACCACAGGATACAGTAGCGCGATGTTTGTTTCCTCTATGATGATATAAAGCTACCACAGGATACAGTAGCGCGATGTTTGTCTCCCTTATGATAATATAAAGCTACCACAGTGTACAGTAGCACGATGTTTGTTTCCTCTATGATGATATAAAGCTACCACAGGTTACAGTAGCGCGATGTTTGTTTCCTCTATGATGATATAAAGCTACCACAGGATACAGTAGCACGATGTTTGTCTCCCTTATGATAATATAAAGCTACCACAGGATACAGTAGCGCGATGTTTGTTTCCCTTATGATAATATAAAGCTACCACAGGATACAGAAGTACGATGTTTGTTTCCCTTATGATAATATAAAGCTACCACAGGATACAGAAGTACGATGTTTGTTTCCTCTATGATAATATAAAGCTACCACAGGATACAGTAGTACGATGTTTGTTTCCCTTATGATAATATAAAGCTACCACAGGATACAGAAGTACGATGTTTGTTTCCTCTATGATAATATAAAGCTACCACAGGATACAGTAGTACGATGTTTGTTTCCCTTATGATAATATAAAGCTACCACGGGATACAGTAGCACGATGTTTGTTTCCCTTATGATAATATAAAGCTACCACAGGATACAGTAGCGTGATGTTTGTTTCCCTTATGATAATATAAAGCTACCACAGGATACAGTAACACGCTGTTTGTTTCCCTTATGATAATATAAAGCTACCACAGGATACAGTAGCGTGATGTTTGTCTCCCCTATGATAATATAAAGCTACCACAGGATACAGAAGTACGATGTTTGTTTCCCTTATGATAATATAAAGCTACCACAGGATACAGAAGTACGATGTTTGTCTCCCCTATGATAATATAAAGCTACCACATGATACAGTAGTACGATGTTTGTCGGGGTACCCCTATGATAATATAAAGCTACCGCAAGATACAGTAGTACGATGTTTGTCTCCCCTATGATAATATAAAGCTACCACATGATACAGTAGTACGATGTTTGTCGGGGTACCCCTATGATAATATAAAGCTACCACAGGATACAGTAGCACGATGTTTGTTTCCCTTATGATAATATAAAGCTACCACAGGATACAGTAGCACGGTGTTTGTCTCCCTTGTGATAAAATAAAGCTATCACAAGATACAGTAGTATGATGTTTGTTTCCCTTATGATAATATAAAGCTACCACAGGATACAGTAGTACGATGTTTGTTTCCCTTATGATAAGATAAAGCTACCACAGGTTACAGTAGCGCGATGTTTGTTTCCTCTATGATGATATAAAGCTACCACAGGATACAGTAGCGCGATGTTTGTCTCCCTTATGATAATATAAAGCTACCACAGGATACAGTAGCGCGATGTTTGTTTCCTCTTTGATGATATAAAGCTACCATAGGATACAGTAGCGCGATGTTTGTCTCCCTTATGATAATATAAAGCTACCACAGGATACAGTAGCACGCTGTTTGTCTCCCGTATGGTAATATAAAGCTACCACAGGATACAGTAGCGTGATGTTTGTTTCCTCTATGATGATATAAAGCTACCACAGGATACAGTAGCACGCTGTTTGTCTCCCTTATGATAATATAAAGCTACCACAGGATACAGTAGCGCGATGTTTGTTTCCTCTATGATGATATAAAGCTACCACAGGATACAGTAGCACGATGTTTGTCTCCCTTATGATAATATAAAGCTACCACAGGATACAGTAGCGCGATGTTTGTTTCCTCTATGATGATATAAAGCTACCACAGGATACAGTAGCACGATGTTTGTCTCCCTTATGATAATATAAAGCTACCACAGGATACAGTAGCGCGATGTTTGTTTCCCTTATGATAATATAAAGCTACCACAGAATACAGTAGCACGATGTTTGTCTCCCTTATGATAATATAAAGCTACCACAGGATACAGTAGCGCGATGTTTACCTCCCTTATGATAATATAAAGCTACCACAGGATACAGTAGCGCGATGTTTACATCCCTTATGATAATATAAAGCTACCACATGATACAGTAGCACGATGTTTGTTTCCCTTATGATAATATAAAGCTACCACAGGATACAGTAGTACGATGTTTGTTTCCCTTATGATAATATAAAGCTACCACAGGATACAGTAGCACGATGTTTGTTTCCCTTATGATAATATAAAGCTACCACAGGATACAGAAGTACGATGTTTGTTTCCCTTATGATAATATAAAGCTACCACAGGATACAGAAGTACGATGTTTGTTTCCTCTATGATAATATAAAGCTACCACAGGATACAGTAGTACGATGTTTGTTTCCCTTATGATAATATAAAGCTACCACAGGATACAGAAGTACGATGTTTGTTTCCTCTATGATAATATAAAGCTACCACAGGATACAGTAGTACGATGTTTGTTTCCCTTATGATAATATAAAGCTACCACGGGATACAGTAGCACGATGTTTGTTTCCCTTATGATAATATAAAGCTACCACAGGATACAGTAGCGTGATGTTTGTTTCCCTTATGATAATATAAAGCTACCACAGGATACAGTAGCACGCTGTTTGTTTCCCTTATGATAATATAAAGCTACCACAGGATACAGTAGCGTGATGTTTGTTTCCCTTATGATAATATAAAGCTACCACAGGATACAGTAGCGTGATGTTTGTTTCCCTTATGATAATATAAAGCTACCACGGGATACAGTAGCACGATGTTTGTTTCCCTTATGATAATATAAAGCTACCACAGGATACAGTAGCGTGATGTTTGTTTCCCTTATGATAATATAAAGCTACCACAGGATACAGTAGCACGATGTTTGTCTCCCCTATGATAATATAAAGCTACCACAAGATACAGTAGCACGGTGTTTGTCTCCCTTGTGATAAAATAAAGCTACCACAGGATACAGTAGTACGATGTTTGTTTGTCTTATGATAATATAAAGCTACCACAGGATACAGTAGCACGATGTTTGTTTCCTCTATGATAATATAAAGCTACCACAGGATACAGTAGCACGATGTTTGTTTCCTCTATGATAATATAAAGCTACCACAGGATACAGTAGCACGATGTTTGTTTCCTCTATGATAATATAAAGCTACCACAGGATACAGTAGCACGATGTTTGTCTCCCTTATGATAATATAAAGCTACCACAGGATACAGTAGCACGATGTTTGTTTCCTCTATGATGATATAAAGCTACCACAGGATACAGTAGCGCGATGTTTGTTTCCCTTATGATAATATAAAGCTACCACAGGATACAGTAGCACGATGTTTGTTTGTCTTATGATAATATAAAGCTACCACAGGATACAGTAACACGATGTTTGTTTCCTCTATGATGATATAAAGCTACCACAGGATACAGTAGCGCGATGTTTGTTTCCCTTATGATAATATAAAGCTACCACAGGATACAGTAGCACGATGTTTGTTTGTCTTATGATAATATAAAGCTACCACAGGATACAGTAGCACGATGTTTGTTTCCTCTATGATGATATAAAGCTACCACAGGATACAGTAGCGCGATGTTTGTTTCCCTTATGATAATATAAAGCTACCACAGGATACAGTAGCACGATGTTTGTTTCCCTTATGATAATATAAAGCTACCACAGGATACAGTAGCACGATGTTTGTTTCCCTTATGATAATATAAAGCTACCACAGGATACAGTAGCACGATGTTTGTCTCCCTTATGATAATATAAAGCTACCACAGGATACAGTAGCACGATGTTTACCTCCCTTATGCTAATATAAAGCTACCACAGGATACAGTAGCGCGATGTTTGTTTCCCTTATGATAATATAAAGCTACCACAGGATACAGTAGCACGATGTTTACCTCCCTTATGCTAATATAAAGCTACCACATTATACAGTAGCGCGATGTTTGTTTCCTCTATGATGATATAAAGCTACCACAGGATACAGTAGTACGATGTTTGTTTCCTCTATGATAATATAAAGCTACCACAGGATACAGAAGTACGATGTTTGTTTCCTCTATGATGATATAAAGCTACCACAGGATACAGTAGTACGATGTTTGTTTCCCTTATGATAATATAAAGCTACCACAGGATACAGTAGCACGATGTTTGTCTCCCCTATGATAATATAAAGCTACCACAGGATACAGTAGCGTGATGTTTGTTTCCTCTATGATGATATAAAGCTACCACAGGATACAGTAGTACGATGTTTGTTTCCCTTATGATAATATAAAGCTACCACAGGATACAGTAGTACGATGTTTGTTTCCCTTATGATAATATAAAGCTACCACAGGATACAGTAGCACGATGTTTGTTTCCTCTATGATGATATAAAGCTACCACAGGATACAGTAGCACGATGTTTGTTTCCCTTATGATAATATAAAGCTACCACAGGATACAGTAGCGCGATGTTTGTTTCCCCTATGATAATATAAAGCTACCACAGGATACAGTAGCACGATGTTTGTTTCCTCTATGATGATATAAAGATACCACAGGATACAGTAGCGTGATGTTTGTTTCCTCTATGATAATATAAAGCTACCACAGGATACAGTAGCACGATGTTTGTCTCTCCTATGATAATATAAAGCTACCACAGGATACAGTAGCACGCTGTTTGTCTCCCGTATGATAATATAAAGCTACCACAGGATACAGTAGCGCGATGTTTGTCTCCCTTATGATAATATAAAGCTACCACAGGATACAGTAGCACGCTGTTTGTCTCCCGTATGATAATATAAAGCTACCACAGGATACAGTAGCACGCTGTTTGTCTCCCCTATGATAATATAAAGCTACCACAAGATACAGTAGCACGATGTTTGTTTCCCTTATGATAGTATAAAGGTACCACAGGATACAGTAGTACGATGTTTGTTTCCCTTATGATAATATAAAGCTACCACAGGATACAGTAGCACGATGTTTGTTTCCCTTATGATAATATAAAGCTACCACAGGATACAGTAGTACGATGTTTGTTTCCCTTATGATAATATAAAGCTACCACAGGATACAGTAGTACGATGTTTGTTTTCCTTATGATAATATAAAGCTACCACAGGATACAGAAGTACGATGTTTGTTTCCTCTATGATGATATAAAGCTACCACAGGATACAGTAGTACGATGTTTGTTTCCCTTATGATAATATAAAGCTACCACAGGATACAGAAGTACGATGTTTGTTTCCTCTATGATAATATAAAGCTACCACAGGATACAGTAGTACGATGTTTGTTTCCCTTATGATAATATAAAGCTACCACAGGATACAGAAGTACAATGTTTGTTTCCTCTATGATGATATAAAGCTACCACAGGATACAGTAGCACGATGTTTGTTTCCCTTATGATAATATAAAGCTACCACAGGATACAGTATTATGGAGATGTTACAACAGTAAAACAGCACACATCTGAAATACTTTCAGAACTTTTATCGGAATTAGAATCCCCGTACATAGCGGACGCACAAAGGTTAAAACAGATCCCGATAAAGACCAAGGAGAGGTCTGCAACGTGCGTTTCCTGTTTTCTAATAATGTCAGCGAAAACTTCCGGTTAGTTCGGCTTATTCCTGAAGAAACGCAATCATCTGAATGTTTTGGATTTCTGGAGATAGCAGTATTAAATTTTTGCTTTGACTTTCTGGGGATTGCGATATTAACCGTTTGTTTGGGTTTTCTGATAAAAGTGAAATCATCCGTGCGTTTGAACTTCCTGGTGATAAAATAGAAACCAACGGTTTGTTAGAGCTTTCCGCTGAGGTAATGGAACCCAACCGTTTGTTAGCTAACTGAGGCCTAAGTATCCCTTTGTTTGGGCTTTCTTCAGAATGGGGCGAAATTTTCCATTTGTCACGACTTTCTTCAGACTGGGGCGAAATTTTCCCTTTGTTACGACTTTCTTCAGACTGGGGCGAAATAATACATGTATTTGGGCTTACTAACTGAAGCGATATCTTCCGTTTGTTTGAGCGTCCTGTTGATGTGGACGATACCACCTGTCGTTTGTTTGGGCTTCCTGTTGATGTGGACGATATCAGCTGCCTGTGTGGGCTTTCTGTTGATGTACACGATATCACCTGCCTGTGTGGGCTTTCTGTTGATGTACACGGTATCATCTGTCGTTTGTTTGGGCTTCCTGTTGATGTGGACGATATCAGCTGCCTGTGTGGGCTTTCTGTTGATGTACACGGTATCACCTGCCTGTTTGGGCTTTCTGTTGATGTACACGGTATCACCTGTCGTTTGTTTGGGCTTCCTGTTGATGTACACGATATCACCTGCCTGTGTGGGCTTTCTGTTGATGTACACGATGTCACCTGCCTGTGTGGGCTTTCTGTTGATGTACACGACATCACCTGCCTGTTTGGGCTTTCTGTTGGTGTACACGACATCACCGGCATGTGTGGGCTTTCTGTTGATGTACACGATATCACCTGCCTGTTTGGGCTTCCTGTTGATGTACACGACATCACCTGCCTGTTTGGGCTTTCTGTTGGTGTACACGATATCACCTGTCGTTTGTTTGGGCTTCCTGTTAATGTACACGATATCACCTGCTTGTGTGGGCTTTCTGTTGATGTACACGATATCACCTGTCTGTTTGGGCTTTTATTTCTTACTTGTTCACTGTTGCAGACGTCTTCCAGTTGTTTCAGTAAATCCCTTTTCTCCTCTCGTAGGGCATTTCGGGTCCTCCTTAGTTTGTTATTTTCTGCTTTTTTTATATTGATTATCTGAAAAATATAGTTACGTTCTTTAGCTCGTGTATTTTCGTCGTAAAACATACTTTTTCTAACCCAAGTTACAAATCTCTTAGACGAGGAGGCCTAAATGGTATCTAACAATGTATATATGGCCATGGGTTGGGATCTCAACCATTTCAATGTTATAACAAGTCCCTAGGGGCTCGGCCAAAATTGTATTTCCACTCATTATGCCTATCAACGGTACATATGATAAAGAGTTCGGTATCTCAATGGTATCAAAGTTACGGCTCAGGACTGAAGGTTGTAACACATTCAGCGGTCTATCATGTAATTTGTGAAAAACTAGAGATTTGTTTTAGTGAACAAAAAGATATGTCTCCCCTTATAAGCAAATATGTATATTTGCTGGTTTTGTAGTAGGTTGGATGTGCAAGAATATAAATGAGGAAATTGTCTTATTCTTATTGATTTGATATTGTGTATTGTTAGCTACAATATATGGTCAGTTGGCATCTTATTTTTCTGGCCCACTTTTCATCATAATGTGATAATAAAATGTTACGCACTTAATGAATGTAAAATTTGACCCTGACCTTTGACCCTGTGACTTTGAGGTTTGGTCAGTGTACCCCGTTTTTATACTGATCAACTTTCCTTGATAATGTCATAACAAAATATCAATCAGTAAAAAAAATGTTCATAGATATTTTGTTTCTGGTTTAATCCGTTTTTGTGTTCAGATTTCGGTTTTGTTGACACTTCTGTATTTTTATTGTTTTTCTGTTTTTGCTTTTTGTGTTAAAAGTTAAAAAGGCGTCATGCCCATTCCCTCCTGTTACCTGATCAACCAACCTTCTGGCCCCAGTTTCATCAACGTTCCTTAACTTATGGAAATTCCTTAACTTAAAAATCTCCATTGGAAAGCATTACAGAATTTAAGGAAAGTTCCTTAGCTAAGGATTTTCCCCTTAAATTCTGGTTAAGGAACGTTGATGAAACCAGGGCCTGTTTGCTTGTGACATTAGCTTGGACCAAAGGTCGTTAGGTTAACTAACGGTGTCGGAAAGAGTACACATCCGAATTACCTTGCAGAGTCCATCTTCTCTTTTCATCTGTCGTAGTCTGGCCCGTGTGGATGATTCTTTGTTTTGTGTTTGTCTTACTCTCCGCCTTCTGATGTCTTCAACTGTCAACTGATCGACACCATGTTTATAGCATACTGAATTAATATGTAAATCGTGGCACCTAACTATTACCCTGTTTAACATTCCTGGTTCATTAGACATGAAATGCATCTTTGTTGATGACAGACTTAGCTATTTTAGCGCTAAAACAAGGAAGACCTAGACAGATCGGAAGTTCGACACGCACTGTGTGGCAGATTTTTTTTTTCACAAACTTCTCTTTATATATATATATATATGAGTAAAATTACTAGGTAGTATATATGTTGGTTACTCTTAAATGCTTAACAAATCCGTAACACTTCTTCACAATCAATTTGCAAACTGAAGAATATGTGCAATACTGTCTATGCAATAAATAGATCAAACGTTATTTTCTGAGGGATCGATAAATCACAGTTGTTGAGTTTCTGTCAATATATAAAAAAATGTTTATATATATGGAGCCGCGGCCTACTGAAATGGAGGCTCATTTCACACATATGTATTGATTATTTACTGACAGAATCTCAAGCAACTGTGGATAAATCGACTAAAACCACTAGCAACCAATGACAAGAAAAACTTTGTATTACACAGCAAAACAAGAAATCAACAATATTATGAAGATAATTATCAAAATAACATTTAACCTAACAATTTAAATATTGTGTAAATAAAGCAATGGTTTGGAAAGACGTTTTTAAGGAATCATGGGGTTTTAACCACGACCCGATTTAATTGGAACTAGTTGCCATGTAAAGCATCACAGCGTACTCCCCTGAAACAGGGTTTAAAATATTCAAAAGGTCCATGGGGCCTGAATTATGAACTTCTTTGTGACATTTAGTAAGGGTGTGAGTTAAGGTTCAGAAATGGCTCCATAACGAAGTCAATGAATTCTCCTAAAGAACCGTTTTACCTCTCATTTTTAACAAGAACCTGCTTGACATTTTAAACTAACAAACATTGATAAATGTGAAACATACGAAAAGTAACACACAGTGAAATACGGAAAAATTGTATTTTTTGAGCAGAGCAGTGTATAACGGTATCACACTTCCGGTTCTGATTTACCCAAATTTTAGCATAAGTTGGCCCAATGTATTTGATCATACTGGTGAAAATTTTATAAAAATTTTAATTATCAAACTGTTGTGGCGGTTTAATGAATTTCTTATAATTTTCTTGTTTTTTTTCTTCAAATTATGTTAAAGACATTTTGACAGTTTAAACATAATATTAAACACAAAACTGTATTTTTTACATGGTAAGAGGCGTGAAGGGCCTGTATCAGTTTATATGAAACAAAAAGACATGTGTGTGCATTCATATATATATATTAATCATTAATACCCAATATTTTCTACTTTCATAAGAAATATCAATTTATTTTTAGTGTGTATTTAGTAAAACTTTAAAAGTTTGGAACTTCGCTTCCGTTTCATTAAGAATAAAAATTTGGATAAGGTCAAATAAAAAATCACATTCTATCAAAAATGGAGTTTCATCATGCATTTCTTCCCTGTAGAGGTTTTTATTGCCCGTTTCTATAGTTGTGAGAAAGTCACGTCAAGAAAAGGTCATTAGCACATAAACACATGTATGTAAATAAGCATTACAGTATATTATGTATTTGCAGTGTTCATCACTAGTGCAACTTAATTTATAATTTTAATTCCACAATTAACTGCAAATTGTCAGAGACGTTTATATGTCTCTGATATTGTATTTGAACAAATTTATTTGTTAAAACAACATGATATGGTTAAGACTGCATTTGCTAGTCATTTCGTCACCAAAAAGTTCATGAGGAATAATGTGACGAAATGGCTTGCTGCAAGATGACAGGTCGTTGGAAAATTATTTTAGTGTTAAGTAAAGAGGCGACAAAGATCATTTGGACGTGATCTTTTATGGGATGTTGTCAGATCCTTGTAAAACGGACTGAGAACAAGGATCTGTATTTTAATCAGATTGTGGATGTCGACTGAGCAGTATTACATACTTCCGGTCCGTGTGCACCTTAATTCCTTTACATGATTTGCCAATTTTGTTTGTGCAAATATAATGAATATCTGAAAGAAATTTGTAGACTATAAGTGTGTCTATGAAAAGGATATGTGTGATAAGTTGGAACTTTGAAATTGGCGTTATAAAACTGATCTGGCGGTTAGAAGGATTACTGTTATTTTCTTGATTTTCAAATAACAATAGAAATGTTGAGAGTTTAAACATGACATGTTATAAACAAAATTGTCTTTTTACCCGGTACGAGGCCTGGAGGGCATGTACCTGTTCATAAAAACCGACAGTTTGGGCATGTGCACCTAAATCTTTCTAAAAATATTCAACTCATATTATTTGATTTAATTGATAAAAAAACCAAGACATTTCGTGACCAGTGAAATTGTCAATGAAAAGGGTATTTGCAAGGTGTCGGAATCTAAAAATTTGCATAATAAAATTTATAAATCAATTATATTGAGTGGGTTGTTATGTATTCATTATTGATATAATCATGCACAGCAGAACTAATAAAATAATAAATAATGACACTAGTAGTAATTTTAGCTTCTTGTATAAAGAGGCATAATGGGCATGTAAGAGTGGTTTAATTCTTGGAACCTTAATCCATAAAGTGAGAATCCAATTCTTCAAGAAACTAATTAAAATTCAATGGGATGCTCTAGAGCGGCTTCCATGTGGAACAACAACTAAACTATCACGGATCAAATACCTACAATCACACACTCGTTAGGTATGTGCATTGATATTTTGTTTACTTGAGCCTATGTATTAACAAACATAATTTCTATTAAAAAAAACTCGAGGACAGATGTCTATTAATATGTAAGATTAATGAAATACTTACGTTTTATGTGTTCGCGTAGAGCTTTGCTTTAAAAGAACGGATACAGGCCCTCAAGGCCTCTTACTTTGTGTAAAAATATGCTTTATGTTTAATATTATGTTTAAACTTTCAACATTTCTTAATCATTAATTTAAAAAAATAGATGAAAAATTTACAAATTTCATTAAACGACATTTCATTTCATAACGCCAATTTCAGGAACCTGAACCTTTTTATTTACATTTATCGGCTACAAATTTCTTTAAAATTTTCACCAATTTGATCAAATCCATTGGTCCAAATTATGTTTAAAGGATGTGGGTGCATCAGAACCGGGAGTGTAAGATAAACTGTAACGGCTCCGAAATTGTACTTTTTTCCTTATTTAACTGTGCGTAGCTTTTCGTATGTTTCAATTTTATCAATGTATATGTTAGTTTAAAATTTCAAGCAGGTTCTAGTTAAAAATAAGAGATAATACGTACGGTTCTGTATGAGAATTCCTTGTCTTCGTTATGGAGCCATTTCGGAACCTTGACTCACACCCTTTCTAAATGTCACAAAGAAGTTCATAATTCAGGCCCCATGGACCTTTTGATTTTTTTTAACTAGTTCCGATTACGATCGTGATCAGTACCCATGGCGTAGCTAGGAGTGTTTTGAAGTGTACGCAGATGTGGTGCCGAAGACAGTACCCGAAGCGCTAGGAGGAGGTGGGTACGGGAGGGAGATACGTCCACCTCCGGAAGGTGGAGTCTGTTGCATTGGTGTCCCCCAAGGAAAAACGGGAGGCCCAGAGGGCCTGTATCATCTGGCTTTCAGTAAATGCAACAAAAAGTTATGTGTATGTTAAATAACATAAACTTTTCTAGTGAGGGATCTGCCACAATATTGCCTTTAATGAACTCTTAGCTTTCTGATTCAAAAGTACATTTACAGGAAATTTATTTGAAATTGGTTCATATTAGATATTATGCCCTCTTAATGCCAAGCAATTGTAGTGTTTTGTGTTTGGAAGTCTGCAAGGGGGGTGGCGAATCGCTAGGATCAAAATCTAAAATCATGTTTGTGGTCGTCTCTTTACGCCAAACAATTGTATATATATTTGAGGGATGTGGATCTCAACCGTTTAAACTGCAAGGGCATGGAAGACCCTGGTGTCAATTCTAAAATTGTATTTTTGATCGTCTCTTTATGCTCGGTAATTATTTATATAGTTTTTGGGTGGGGATCTCAACCGTTTAAAAGTTATGATTCAATAATTAAGCCTGCCAAGCCGTGGCAGACCCTGGCCCTGGTTTCATCAACGTTCCTTAACTTAAAGAAACTCTTTAACTTAAAAATCTCCAAAGGAAGCATTACAGAATTCAAGGAAAGTTCCTTAACTAAGGATTTTCTCCCTAAATTATGTAATGCTTTCCTATGGAGATTTTTAAGTTAAGGGGTATTTTTAAGTTAAGGAACGTTGATGAAACCAGGGCCTGGTGTCAAATATAAAAACATATTTATGATGGTCGCATTATGCTCAACCATTGTATGTTTAGTTTTGGGGTAGGGATCTCAATGATTTAAAAGTTATGACTCAATAGTTAAGCCTGCAAAGGTGTGGCAGACCCTGGTGTCAAATCTAAAATCATGATTGTGATTGTCTCTTTATGGTCAGCAAATGCATATATAGTTTTGGGGTTGGGATCTCAATCATTTTAAATTTAGTTAATTAAGTTAAGTTAAATTTTATCAATATTGCCAAACGGACGCCTTTTGGCCCCGCCCATCAGGCCCCTGATGGAGCGAGCTCCATTGTTTGTATAAATTTGAATCCCAACCACCTAAGTATGCAACCACTGAAATATAAAGGTCATACAATGCTTAGATCCAGAGAAGAAGTCGTTAATATCAGTTATGGACCCTTATGCCCCCGCGAAGCTGTTTATGCTGAGAATAGACTCCGTTTTTTTGTGTTATAGGGGCTCACAAAACTAAATAATTTATTATATGTTATTACTAAGCTTTAGAGCTAATAACTTTAATATTTGAAGTTCAACACTAGTGACAACTGCCTGGATTCACAGATACATACATGGCAAAGACTTCAAATGACATTTTATCAGAAGTTTCGTGGCATTTTAGCTCGCTACGGGCGTCTGCTTCGGACAACTGGAAATTTACATATCATACCAGTGAAATGGGACGGGAACACCCTCTGACTTTTGACCCCATATCAATCCGCCATCACATATCAAAATCTACCAAAAGTATACATTTTTGTAAAGTTAAATATCTATAGATTTCATTCAATGCAGAATATGTCAACAATTACCTATTTAGATTATTCAGAATAACTGTACTTAGCCGGAACAAATTTTCGGTAGGGACTACAAACGTATGAAACACTTCGTGATAGGCTGATTTAGTTGTGTGAGTCCTTATAACCCCATATCATAAAAAAATAGATTCAAGTTAATCCTAATAATTATAAACCCTGCAAAAATTAACTTTATTGGTGAACTCTTTTCTCTTACACATTAATACGCTGCAGCATCAACCAATCAAAAGCGACGTTATAAACGGCGACGTCATTTTTTACGTTATGGGCTTATAACATAACTTTTTAACCAATGAAAATGCTTGTTTCAAACAAAATTGAATTAAATCAATATAGCAAAATTTACCCCTTTCAGCCCCGCCCCTCAGACCCTTGTGGGGGTCAGCCCCACCATTTGTAGGTCAAATTCCGGTCAGCGGTTATGAAAAAGAAGACGATTGTTGACGGACGGATGGGCGATGGACGACGGACGCCACGGTATGGCATATGATTTCCTAAAGGTTTTTGGAGCATTTTAACGTGTTCTAGTGTCAATTTTCAGGTATAATGAATTAAAGAATTAAACACACTCATTTTCTTGCAAAATAGTGCCCCTTCAAATGTACTTTAAATGTTTTTTTACATAACAATTATGTGTACGCACCTGCGTACCCGCGTATAGGAAGCTACGCCCTTGGACTACCGGAGTAAGCGACTATTGGAGCTTATCGTGTTCGAACTTATTTTACATATATATATATTGATAATATATATATTGGAAAATAGTAATATAATAATGCATTATTAGAAACTAGCACACAAGAAAAACACACGCGGAAGTTGCCGGGTAATAATTATCGTTGGTCCAGCTAACCTTGTCCACTGGTTTGTGTGTGGTCTCTGATACCGGGAGTTCACTTCTGCCCTCGGATAGGCGCCTTGCTCGAATCTTGTACTGAAGTTCCTGTTTTAGCAATGGAGTGACGGTTCCCATTTCCGCACTTTTTATGTAGGCTCGGGTAAGGTCAAGTTCTGCTCGGATATCCTCCAGACTTCCCGTAGGACTGGCAGGTACCGGGGAAGTGTTGGTAATTGTTGGACATTCCTGAATGGCGCTAGGCGGCATTCCTAGTTAGATTTGGAACGCATCACCTACAATGTACATACACAAAGCAAAATCAGAGAAAACCGAAGCGTCAACGATACAAAAACATAATGTTTTGAAAACGTATTAGAAAATGCGACCAGGTGTTCCGGAAAAGTAAGTGTCTTCTGCTTCATCGACAAACCCGCCACGTTAATCTAGGTCAATATCACGTCCTGGAAATGAGAACTGATGTTTTTAGTTCAAAAAAAAAATAGCATGGCATACTGATGAGAACATTTAAAATATCAGACTGAATTTCATTTTTCTGTTTAAAAAGTTTGTAATATCTTTGATAGCATTACAAGCTATTAAATATACTTTACACAAACAGAAATAAAAAAGTACATCACTTTCATTGGTATCTTAATTATTTTCATAGAAAAAAATACATCAATAAGTATCTATTAGTACTTTGAAAACAGATAAGCGATACAAACATTGAAGAGTTGATATTTTTTATTAGTATAGTACGGCATGATTTTATTTAATATATTATCTGAAAAAAAAGCAAAAAAATAAATAATTAAATAAATACGAATTGGAACATTTAAGGAATTTTTTTATTGTGTGGGTGGATTAAAACGGGTTTTAAGAAGCCCTGCTTTTCAAGTAAGAGTTAACAAGAATTTCAACACCAGCTTAATTTCGAGACGAAGAAATGGTTTATAAATGCATTGATGTTTTAAAATGAAGATATAGAAGTTAAAGAATTTCTGATTAGATCAAGATTAATAATAATAATAATTCCAGGTTCATATATACCGCTTAATCACAACTTGAAGGCCGCCTCAAAGCGGTTCACAAATTATTATCTGTGGTTATAGGGTAGCAACTAACCAATAACTCACAGGGTAGAATACAACCGGTGCTGCCATTTCGGCCCTCACAGCTAGCAGTCTACAATTAAGTTTTAACACTACCCAACCACGTACGCAAATGCCGTGACCGTGACTCGAACTCGCAACCCTTCGATCACGAGCCCGGCATCCTACCACTAGACCACCGTGCCTCCGTGCTTCTGAAGTTCTGGACGTGTCGGAGCGGTGATGTTATACTGTGCGGATATTTTAATATAGTTTTAAATCAAATTTTAAATTATGATAATTACAGTCGAACCTCGTTATCTCAAAGTCGATTGGGAAATTAAGGGAAAACTTCGAGTTATTCGAGTAAATGAGTTCGAATGTTCGGTGTAAGTTAATGAAACCAACGCAATTGTTCTAATTAAGTCGCAGCCTTACCAAGGTGAACCCTTAACCCAAGTATGAAGTTTCAGTGGCTTGTATTGTATGAGATAGAGCCCGGTTACATTTTTTTAAGGAGGTCAAAGATCAAAATGTAGGTCAGAGTGACCCTTTTTGGATTCATGACACACCGTCCCACCAAGGTGAACCCATACCATAGTATGAAGTTCTAGTGACTTGTATGAGAATGGATCTTTTCCCTTCTTATTTTCACTTTCATTTATGTATTTATTATTTAATCTTACTTCTATTTTTTGTTATTTATGTATTTTATCTTAGTGCTATGAACTTTGAAATTTCTTGTGAAAATAAATAACAGTTGAAAGAAGGTGTCTAATCAGGAGTTTTGTTTTTCTGATAAATTCCAAAATCCAAAACTATAAGAGAGATCCATCTTGTATTTATGAACAATAACAATTAACAATTTATTAACTACATATGAAATTTGGGAAAGAACCATCCAATACTTCACAAGATATAACAATAACAAATGTTCATTGTCAAAATCCAAGATGGCCGTCTGTCAGCCATTTTGTTTTTTCCGATCAGTCTCAAAATCAATACAGCACATCTAGGCACCATGGGGAACCTGAATATGAAATTTGGGAAAGTTCCATCAAATACTTCACAAGATATAACGATAACAAATGTTCATGGTCAAAATCCAATATGGCCGTCAGTCAGGCATTTCATTTTTCTAACCAGGCCCAAAATTAAAAGGACATAAGTAGGCAACAAGGATAATCTACATATGAAATTTGAGTAAGATCCATCAAGTACTTCTCAAGAAATAGCGATAACAAAACTTTTATTTCAAAATCCAAGATGGCCGCCTTTCAGCCAGTTTGTTTTTCCGATCAGTCAAAAAATCAATACAGCACAACTAGGGACCAAGGGGAACCTACATGTATGCAATTTTAGAAAGATCCATTCAGTACTTCGCAAAAAATAGCGATAACAAGAGTTGTTTAAGGACGGAGGGACGGACGGACCGCGGACCACGGACCACTGCCATATTTGGTTTTCAGATCAGTTCGAACATATGGCAATTCATAAAAAGGGGCGAAAGGCAACCTACAAACAAAACTTGAAAATGATCCCTCAAGCACTTTTCAAGAAATAGCGATCACAAATTCTTACGGTCAAAATCCAAGGCCTGTCAGCCATATTGTGTTTTGGAAAGGTTGAACGAAACTAAACAATGCACAACAAGGGACCAAGGGGAACCTGTATATGAAATTTGAGAAGGATCTATCCAGTACTTCTCAAGAAATAGCTATCAAAAACTATCAATGTCAAAATCCAAGATGGCCGCCTGTTGGCCGTTTTGTGTTTTTCAGATCAGCTAAAAAAATAAACAATGTAAAACTAGGGACCAAGGGGAACCTGCATTATGAAATTTAAAAAGGATCCAGACAGTACTTCTTAAGAAATAACGATCAAAAACTTTTACAGATAACTGTCAAAATCAAAGATGGCCGCCTGTCGGCCATACTGTTTTTTTTTTTTTGAAAAGGTTAGTGACTGGACAATACACAATGAATGGGAATCTGCATATGGAATATAAAAAAAGGATCCATTCAGCTTCTCAAACAATAACATTCACCAAGTACAGTGTATTACTGTAAAGTCCAGGATGGTCATCGTCGGAAACCCACAGTACACTTCTCTGACGATGCAAACGTCAGAGAAGTGTACTATAAGTTTCCGACGATGAGGATGGTCGCCTATCTATCGACCATAAGTTTTTTTCTGATTAGCTTAAAAATAAACAATGCACAACTAGTGACCAATGGTATATCCTCCAGGATGTATATATCAAATAACATTCTTCCTCACTAAAAGCTCTAAATTACAATGGTTCCGGATCATATTTTGGTACCAAACACTTTTCTTCATAAGTTAAACTTATAGTTGTTTCAGAAAACCCGATATAAAACTTTGCTTGATGTTTTATTAAACTTTAGGCATTTTGCTTTAACTGATTGTTGACTTACCTCAGTTTTAATACCACACCTCACAAAGAGGAACTAGTGAGCAATATTAATATATATATATGGATCTAGCCTTACAATCTCAAACAACCGAGAAGGCCAACTAGGCAATATGTACGTATGTCTATTATTACTACAAAATGTGTCATGTGTGCAGACAGACATATTTACGTGGAAAGATCAGCTAATATCTTAGGAGTTGCTAATGGAATTTTACCATGACCGTAATAACAAAACACATCAAATATATACTTTCAGTGGAATTTCCAAGTAATCCTTACCTGAAATCGCCCGATTCCTTCTCCAGGTATCACCGCGACACTATAAATAACACAGGAAAGGTGTTTTCCTGTGTTATTTATAGATTCTAATTTTAACTCAACCAATTAACATCTTATCAACATATATGTAATACGCCTGGTACATATAGTCCTTGATAGGTATTTTGTTTACGAGAAAAACTATAATACACGATTGATTGAACACGTCATTCGGCAGCCCTGGATACGGAGTTCTATTTTTAATAGTAGGTTGTTTCCATCTTCTGTACATACATTAAAAATAGCATTGGGTTTTCCATTCTAAATATAGCGCGCAGTGATTTATCTATAGATCCGAGTCAGGCCACCACATTGATATGAGAAGGCTGTATAAATAACGTACTAGGCGATAGTGTCGATAGACGATTCCAACAGTCTCGGGCGCTACTGACAATTGTGTACAATAAAGCACGGGCTTTCATTTTACTTTACCCATAATTTATCAATCAAATTTCATTTTAGTTTTCTTCGTAGAGCTTGAAGAATTGAATCAATATTTATAGATTTTGTTTCAATGGTTTACGATATCCAGATGCCCCGCAAATTCTCATAATTTCATTTTTTTTGTACCCTGAATTTATCAAATTTAATTCTGTTTTCATTCATATATTTTTTCGTGGAGTCTGACGAACTGAATCAATATCTCCAGAACTTATTTGTATCTATTATAAATTAAATTCAATATTACATAATGGAGTCGGAAAAACTTCATCAATGCTTAATTAATTTTTTCTTTTTTTCTTTTTTGAAACCGTAATAGATGTGCTTAATTAAAAATGTGGTGCAATAAACCATCCACCCACCACAATAATTACTGAACGATATTTATAAATAAGTAATTCTAGAATTAAAATATATATATTTGTAAAAATTCTGCATCATTCCTATAACATAAGGGGCCGCTGGTCGGATATAATTCTATCGGATATAATTTGGCCGACTGTCGAAAGTATTTCGTCCTGTTAACCTCTAACATTGTAGGAGTAGTGGTGGCACATGTTTTCATTATACTTCTAAGAACTGGACAGTCATATTATATCATAAATCGAGAAAATAACATAATATTTTATCATAGTGTCATTTTACATGGAATATTAATTGTACTTAATTGCAGTCACACAGGACAAGATAAACACGGCGGCTTATGTTAATTTTTAAGCTTTTTGCACTAAAAATAATACACACATAATACTTATTGTTCAACATTTTCTTTAATTAGGAAGATTTTACAAGATTTCCATAAAATCAGTGTATATCCTAATCAATTAAATATGCAAATAATTAACAAATGCAACAGTAATTCAATATTAAGTGTAGATGAAAAGTCACTGTTTAGTTTTCAAGGAATGTATTTTGGCTACAAAGAGTTCTTTTTTGAAGACTCAAACACATAAGTACAGTATCTTTGGTTCACTTTCACAACTTCGTTCGATGGTCTCATTCCAAATTTCACTTATTTCAATTTACATGAAAAAATGCACCACATTCTCCAACCCCTCCAACACGTACCAATTCCAAACTAGCTTCAATATTTTGCCACGTACATGTAGCAAACAAACATAAATAGAACAATTTAACCGCTCCTTACACGGTCTCGCTCAGTAGAAAATCAAGTCCTTGTAACACGGCGTTCGTTTGCTGGTAAGGAAAGTCCTTGTATATCATAGCAGTATCATCACAGTCTTCCTGGAGGTCGTGTTCCTCCACAACAGTCTCCTCCATCTGTAACGCAAACTGCGTCTGTATTTCCGAGATTTGCTGTAAAGCAAAGTTTGACTGTAAATCAATGTTTTTTTGTACTATAAAGTTTGAGTTTATCTCAGGGTTTTCACATGAAAATACGAAGGTATTTGGTGAAGTTGTTATCTCGACTTCCGGTGATATCACATCGACTTCCGGCTGTACCTCGACAGAGTCCGCCTGTATCTCACCACATTGCTGTAACCATGCAAGTACGTTATTATGCTGAAGCATTGCACGTTGTTCACACGAGGAACTTTCCTGCTGTAACTCTGGGCTCAATTTCGACATTTCGTTTTCCTGTAACCCAGTGTTCATTGGCTTTAGTACGTTATTTTTCAAAAACAGCTCTTTCTCGGCTTGGCGTACTTTCAGCAGATCAGGGAGAATAGTAAGAAAGTCTTCTTCGCTGATTATGGGGTCCCGCATTCTAACGTGTTTCATTATCTTCTTGGTCAGCAAAATTTTACATTGTGTAATCTTGTGATATTGTCCCCAGAGATATTTGTTTTTTGCCTTCAACACATCGAGCTCCTGAAAGTAAAAGTTTGCATTAATACAATTATGTTTTAATAATATATCACGGGTATTTAATTTCGCGGAATTTTATTTGACTGCAACTATAGCGAAATTAAATCCCCGCGAATAAAAGCATTAAGACAATATCCATTTAACTCATTGACCTCTGAACACACATTTGAGCTTTTCCAGTTCAAAGGTTGGAATAGTTCATTATGACATTTCTGGGGTGAATGTACTAATCCTTCAATGAAGGAGAAAGAGGTTTTTTAAAAACAAATCACATTACATTTTACAAAAATATAATTGAAATTTTCAATTCAACACACAACTCCCTCACCACAGTAAGAACACACACCTTTGAGCGAGTATTTTCTTCATGTTTCTTCTTGTTTCTGCATTTCTTGGCTGATTCCCGGTTGTGACGTTTCCTAGATTCGAGTTTTTGTTTTTCTCTGTCAGTTAGCTGTAACGGAAAGAAATACAACTGATTGTCTGCCATCAAACGTCCTTCAAAGGACTTAATAACACGTTAAACATGAAAATAATCGAGTGGCGCACAGGATAGTGTACTTCCCTTTCACTAAGGCGGCCGGGGTCTTATTCCCCGATTGGACATGAAAAGTCACTTGTCCTAACCCACCCACCCCCTTTTTTTGAGAGAGGAGGGGGAGGGGGGTCCAACAATAGGACTCCTTCCCCGGGCGCTAACATTTAGGCCAACAAGAGTGATTGATATAAGTTGATATAACTTGCTTCATAAATTTTGTTAAATATTTATATATCAAAAATAATTACTTTTATCTTTTGCCTACCTATAGTGACATACCAACAATACATAATGTCTGCTTCATGTTTCAACCGTTCGGTTGTTTGGATTCGACAATTTAAAAATTTATATATAACAAATAGTCCTTGAGAACAGACTTACTGGGTGTTTCTCCGCCTCCTCAAACTTCACTTGAAGTTCCGGTTGCCCCTGCAGCATGCGTCGATTCTGTATTTTAAGACGAAGCTCTTGCTTCAACATGGGGAGGTATGAACCTGTTTTACAAGACTCGGAGTACGCCTTGGTAAACAGCGGGGTCTCCTCTCCGAGTTTCCCGACATCCGACGGTAAACGAACAGGGTAATCTGTGACAGTTGCCATTTCGGTAAATTCTGAAATACACAGAGTGTCATATCGCTTACTATATATTTATAAAGTACTATACCATATCTATACTGTAACATATGTGTCCAGCACATGTGAACAGAATCTGCTAACGCCAAGATTCTGTGTAAACTGGTGAACTATACATGCATTCGATGAGTTATGCATTTTATGAACTACCATCTGTCATCAGTCCATATATGTATACGAATGAATGTCCAGTAAAAAACCCCAGCTCGATAGCATTAACACTGTAAGTAAATAAACAATACATCTAGATCTAGTGAAATATAAATACACAATTATTAATAAAATAATTATGATTCTATAACTTGAGAACCTACCCTTGATGACAAGGAGCTAAACCATCCAGTCTGTTCGCTATCTTGTGTCACTACTGTACCGCACCCTCGTGGTTCATTGGCAATGTGCCGAGAAACGCACACGTGACGCTGGTAGTGCTGACAAGGTTATTCCCGAAATATGACTGAACTCTATTTTAAGTCATCGGATGAAAATTTTCGTTGCAATTTTTAGAACTCGTAAAGGAGGTCTGAAGTTTCTGTTGGTTATATTCTGACAAGGGAAAGCCCGCCATGCCTAAATATACATGTACCGTAAGGTGTTTTCCTGTTTCTATTTTAAGAAGGGGCTTTATTTAGCAACACATCAGGAACATAGGGTCGCCGATTTTTCTATTTCATACTTGCCAACTATTTGAAATTTTCATGGGGGAGATTGTGCGTGCACAAACTTAAAACTTAATCAAAATATGTGCATACACCCTATAGAAACAAACTAACCCTTTTAAATGGCATATTTTGAGTTGGTCTTTCAGAAGAAATCATTAGATCTTTAAATAAACAATTAGTTTGGCAAATATACTGATTGATAATGGCAAATTTAGGGGTCCAAAATCGGGAGTCTCCCTCCTAAATAGGGAGGGTTGGCAAGTATGCTATTTAAATAAAATTGTTGAATGGTTGTGTGTGTGTACGGTTAAAACATTATATCAGTTTAGTGATACCATAACAGCATTAACAAAATTATAGTGTAACCGATCAGATTTGAATTCCTTTGATATTATTACAACGGTTTAATTTTAGGAAAGCGGAAAGGACGATAATTGTGATGATAGTGTATGGTGGGCTTACTTATGAGATAGCTTGATGGTATTTATGATAGTTTGAGGGTTATGTAGAGTGAGAGTTTGATGGTGTAATAGTGCGAGAGTTTGGATACATATAAAGCGGTATGGTGATGTTGCAATGACAATAGTGGCAAATTAGGAGCCTTACAAGCTACATATTGTGTGAGTATCCACACCAACTCACACCGACCCACACTACTCACACCGACCCACACTACTCACACCAACTCACACCGACCCACACCAACTCACACCGACCCACACTACTCACACCGACCCACACTACTCACACCAACTCACACCGACCCACACCAACTCACACCGACCCACACTACTCACACCAACTCACACCGACCCACACTACTCACACCAACTCACACCGACCCACACCAACTCACACCGACCCACACCAACTCAAAACGACCCACACCAACTCACACCGACCCACACCAACTCACACCGACCCACACCAGCTCACACCGACCCACACCAACTCACACCGACTCACACACCAACTCATACCGACCCACACTACTCACACCGACCCACACTACTCACACCGACCCACACTACTCACACCGACCCACACTACTCACACCGACTCACACACCAACTCACACCGACCTACACCAACTCACACCGACTCACACCAACTCACACACTACCCACACCCGCTCACACCGACCCACACCAGCTCACACCGACCCACACCAGCTCACACCGACCCACACCCGCTCACACCGACCCACACCAGCTCACACCGACCTATACTACTCACACCGACCTACACCAGCTCACACCGACCCACACCAGCTCACACCGACCTACACCAACTCGCACATTACTCACATCAGCTCACACCGACCCACACCAACTCACACCGACCCACACCAACTCACACCGACCCACACCAGCTCACACCGACCCACACCAACTCACACCGACCCACAACAGCTCACACCGACCTACACCAACTCGCACATGACCCACACTACTCACACCGACCCACACTACTCACACCAACTCACACCGACCCACACCAACTCACACCGACCCACACTACTCACACCGACCCACACTACTCACACCAACTCACACCGACCCACACCAACTCACACCGACCCACACCAACTCAAAACGACCCACACCAACTCACACCGACCCACACCAACTCACACCGACCCACACCAACTCACATCGACTCACACCGACTCACACACCAACTCACACCGACCCACACTACTCACACCGACCCACACCAACTCACACCGACCCACACTACTCACACCGACCCACACCAGCTCACACCGACCTACACTACTCACACCGACCTACACTACTCACACCGACCTACACTACTCACACCGACTCACACCGACCTACACCAACTCACACCGACCCACACCGACCTACACCAACTCACACCGACCCACACCAACTCACACCGACCCACACCAGCTCACACCGACCTACACCAACTCACACCGACTCACACCAACTCACACCGACTCACACCAACTCACACACTACCCACACCCGCTCACACCGACCCACACCAGCTCACACCGACCCACACCAACTCACACCTACCCACACCAGCTCACACCGACCCACACCAACTCACACCGACTCACACACCAACTCACACCGACCCACACTACTCACACCGACCCACACAACTCACACCGACCCACACTACTCACACCGACCCACACTACTCACACCGACTCAAACACCAGCTCACACCGACCCACACCAGCTCACACCGACCCACACCGACTCACACACCAACTCACACCGACCCACACTACTCACACCGACCCACACCAACTCACACCGACCCACACTACTCACACCGACTCACACACCAACTCACACCGACCTACACCAACTCACACCGACTCACACCAACTCACACACTACCCACACCCGCTCACACCGACCCACACCAGCTCACACCGACCCACACCCGCTCACACCGACCTACACCAGCTCACACCGACCTACACTACTCACACCGACCTACACCAGCTCACACCGACCTACACTACTCACACCGACCTACACTACTCACACCGACCTACACTACTCACACCGACCTACACCAGCTCACACCGACCTACACCAGCTCACACCGACCCACACCGACCTACACTACTCACACCGACCTACACCAGCTCACACCGACCTACACCAGCTCACACCGACCCACACCAGCTCACACCGACCTACACTACTCACACCGACCTACACCAGCTCACACCGACCCACACCAGCTCACACCGACCCACACCAACTCGCACATTACTCACACCAGCTCACACCGACCCACACCAACTCACACAGACCCACACCAACTCACACCGACCCACACCAGCTCACACCGACCCACACCAACTCACACCGACCCACACCAGCTCACACCGACCTACACCAACTCGCACATTACTCACACCAACTCACACATTACTCACACCGACCTACACCAACTCACACATTACCCACACCGACCTACACCAACTCACACTAACTCACACATTACTCTCACATTACTCACACCAGCACACACCTTTCTCACACCAACAAATACATATACAAGCTAGAGACATAGGAAACATATCACTCATTCATGATTTAAACTCTTAGCGACATCTTCAGGAATTCCGAGATTCCGTGCATATAAGTTACTGTAAGTTGAAGAATACATCCAACTTAAGTTGTCAACAGAGAGTTATGACCCCCAGAACAAGCACATTCGACAGTAACTTGATCTGAATAATGCATAATGTCTAAAGTGTGAGAGTATGATGGCGTTATAGTGTGATGGCTTGTTATAATGTGAGTTTTTGGTAGCTATCCTTAAAAATTACTGTTCACCGAGGTATTTATCCTTAAAACTTATTGTTCACCGAGGCATTTATACTTAAATCTTATTGTTAACCGATACAGCTATCCTTAAAACTTACTGTTCACCGAGGCATTTATCCTTAAAACTTATTGTTCACCGAGGCATTTATCCTTAAAACCTATTGTTCACCGAGGCATTTATCCTTAAAACCTATTGTTCACCGAGGCATTTATCCTTAAAACTTATTGTTCACCGAGACAGTTATCCTTAAAACTTATTGTTCACCGAGGCATTTATCCTTAAAACTTATTGTTCATCGAGACAATTATCCTTAAAACGTATTGTTCACCGAGACAGCTATCCTTAAAACTTATTGTTCATCGAGGTCCTTAAAACTTATTAATCACCGAGACAGTTATCCTTAAAACTTATTGTTCACCAAGACAGTAATCCTTAAAACGTATTGTTCACCGAGGCATTTATCCTTAAAACTTATTGTTCATCGAGACAGTTATCCTTAGAACTTATTGTTCACCGAGACAGTTATCCTTAAAACTTATTGTTCACCAAGACAGTAATCCTTAAAACTTATTGTTCACCGAGGCAGTTATCCTTAAAACTTATTGTTCACCGAGGCATTTATCCTTAAAACTTATTGTTCACCGAGGCATTTATCCTTAAAACTTATTGTTCACCGAGACAGCTATCCTTAAAGCTGATAGTTCACCGAGACAGCTATCCTTAAAACTTATTGTTCATCGAGACAGCTATCCTTAAAACTTATTGTTCACCGAGACAGCTATCCTTAAAACTTATTGTTTACCGAGACAGCTATCCTAAAAACTTATTGTTCACCGAGACAGCTATCCTTAAAGCTGATAGTTCACCGAGACAGCTATCCTTAAAACTTATTGTTCATCGAGACAGCTATCCTTAAAACTTATTGTTCACCGAGACAGCTATCCTTAAAACTTATTGTTCACCGAGACAGTAATCCTTAAAACGTATTGTTCACCGAGGCAATTATCCTTAAAACATATTGTTCATCGAGACAGCTATCCTTAAAACTTATTGTTCACCGAGACAGTTATCCTTAAAACTTATTGTTCACCAAGACAGTAATCCTTAAAACTTATTGTTCACCGAGACAATTATCCTTAAAACGTATTGTTCACCGAGACAGCTATCCTTAAAACGTATTGTTCACCGAGGCATTTATCCTTAAAACTTATTGTTCACCGAGACAGCTATCCTTAAAACTTATTGTTCACCGAGGCATTTATCCTTAAAACTTATTGTTCACCGAGGCATTTATCCTTAAAACCTATTGTTCACCGAGACATTTATACTTAAAACTTATTGTTCACCGAGACAGTTATCCTTAAAACGTATTGTTCACCGAGACAGTTATCCTTAAAACGTATTGTTAACCGAGGCATTTATCCTTAAAACTTATTGTTCACCGAGACAATTATACTTAAAACTTATTGTTAACCGAGGCATTTATCCTTAAAACTTATTGTTCACCGAGACAGCTATCCTTAAAACTTATTGTTCACCGAGACAGCTATCCTTAAAACTTATTGTTCACCGAGACAGCTATCCTTAAAACTTATTGTTCACCGAGACAGTAATCCTTAAAACGTATTGTTCACCGAGGCAATTATCCTTAAAACTTATTGTTCATCGAGACAGCTATCCTTAAAACTTATTGTTCACCGAGACAGTTATCCTTAAAACTTATTGTTCACCAAGACAGTAATCCTTAAAACTTATTGTTCACCGAGACAATTATCCTTAAAACGTATTGTTCACCGAGACAGCTATCCTTAAAACTTATTGTTCACCGAGGCATTTATCCTTAAAACTTATTGTTCACCGAGACAGCTATCCTTAAAACGTATTGTTCACCGAGGCATTTATCCTTAAAACTTATTGTTCACCGAGGCATTTATCCTTAAAACTTATTGTTAACCGAGACAGCTATCCTTAAAACTTATTGTTCACCGAGACATTTATACTTAAAACTTATTGTTCACCGAGACAGTTATCCTTAAAACTTATTGTTCACCGAGACAGTTATCCTTAAAACGTATTGTTAACCGAGGCATTTATACTTAAAACTTATTGTTCACCGAGACAGCTATCCTTAAAACTTATTGTTCATCGAGGTCCTTAAAACTTATTAATCACCGAGACAGTTATCCTTAAAACTTATTGTTCACCAAGACAGTAATCCTTAAAACGTATTGTTCACCGAGGCATTTATCCTTAAAACTTATTGTTCATCGAGACAGTTATCCTTAAAACTTATTGTTCACCGAGACAGTTATCCTTAAAACTTATTGTTCACCAAGACAGTAATCCTTAAAACTTATTGTTCACCGAGGCATTTATCCTTAAAACTTATTGTTCACCGAGGCATTTATCCTTAAAACTTATTGTTCATCGAGACAGTTATCCTTAAAGCTGATCGTTCACCGAGACAGTTATCCTTAAAACGTATTGTTAACCGAGGCATTTATCCTTAAAACATATTGTTCACCGAGGCATTTATCCTTAAAACTTATTGTTCACCGAGACAGCTATCTTTAAAACTTATTGTTCACCGAGACAGCTATCCTTAAAACTTATTGTTCACCGAGACAGTTATCCTTAAAGCTGATAGTTCACCGAGACAATTATACTTCAAACCTATTGTTCACCGAGACAATTATACTTCAAACCTCTTGTTTACCGAGACAATTATACTTCAAACCTTTTGTTCACCGAGACAATTATACTTAAAACTTATTGTTCACCGAGACAATTATACTTAAAACGTATTGTTCACCGAGACAGTTATGCTTAAAACTTATTGTTCACCGAGACAATTATACTTAAAACTTATTGTTCACCGAGACAATTATACTTAAAACGTATTGTTCACCGAGACAGCTATCCTGAAAACTTATTGTTCACCGAGACAGTTATGCTTAAAACTTATTGTTCACCGAGACAGTTATCCTTAAAACTTATTGTCCATCGAGGCAATTATCCTTAAAACTTATTGTTCACCGAGACAGTTATGCTTAAAACTTATTGTTCGCTGAGACAGTTATCCTTAAAACTTATTGTTCACTGAGACAGTTATCCTTAAAACTTATTGTTCATCGAGGTCCTTAAAACGTATTGTTCACCGAGACAGTTATCCTTAAAACTTTTTGTTCACCGAGATCGTTATCCTTAAAACTTATTGTTCACCGGGACAGTTATCCTTAAAACTTATTGTTCATCGAGACAGTTATCCTTAAAACGTATTGTTCACCGAGACAATTATACTTAAAACTTATTGTTCACCGAGATAGTTATCCTTAAAACTTACTGTTCACCGAACCAGTTATCCTTAAACTTGATCGTTCACCGAGACAGTTATCTTTAAAACTTACTGTTCATCGAGACAGTTATCCTTAAAGCTGATTGTTCACCGAGACAGTTATCATTAAAACGTATTGTTCACCGAGACAGTTATCCTTAAATCTTACAGTTCACCGAGACAGTTATCCTTAAAACTTATCGTTCACCGAGACAGTTATCCTTTAAGCTGATAGCTATCTTCGCAAAAAGTGTCTGGCAGACCTATAGCTTATCCACTGGACCACTGTTGTGCATATATTTTATGCATATTGATGAGATATTATGAATAATCTTATCCGCCCACATCATAACCATATTTCAAGTTAGCTTTCCAAAAAGCTGAGAGAGCTACGAATAACATTACTAATTAATGAGGGAAAATAGTAAAGGCTGAGACCAAGTTTTATGCAGAATTTGGTTTGGTTATGCTGATGACTTATTTTAGGGAAACAAATTCAGAACCGCGGGAAAAATAGTAAACATAGACTCCTCGGCTGATTCCGTTAACCATCGGTACCGCGCACTCGTCACATCAAGTTCTCTACATAAGGCTTATATACCTCAGTACATGTAGGTATAAGAATAATAATATTTCTGTCGTGTTTAATGATCCATTTTATCTTGTATGAAATATCTAACACTTCAGTTAAAGACCCAGTATACGTAACTTTCGGCAAAACTTGAAGGAAAAATCAAGCCTAATAACTTACTATATTTATAGATTTAGTTAAGATCAACTGATATCAGCAATATCCAAGATGAATTCTTACGCGGTTACCGGTACAGCAGCAGTTGAAAATCGGTATTTGTAAACACGCGTCAATTCTGAACTGTTTTCTGACTTCGGCTTGTTGTTGAAGTGGGCCACACCTGAATTATTTTCAATTCTTTGGATTTTTTTGTCAAGAGTTTCTTGCTAGTTACCGCTCAAGTTTACTTTGTTTTAGGCTTATTTTTGCATGGTTATCAACTGGATTTTTTTTTCAGAATTTTTCAGAATCACGAAAATTTCCTTGAAGTTACGTATATTGGGCCTTTAATAAAAAAAAGAGTTAAACATTTCCCTTTCGGTAGATTCCGTAACAAAACAATAGCGCCACCGCACGTTGAATCGCATAGATTCGAAATAATAAAATAAAAATATTTTCGAACAAAAAAAAATGTTTGAGTAAGTAATCCCCAAATTTCCCCTCTTTGAATGATGACATCACATTCAGCAAGTACCAACTGCAATCAAAGTAAAATACCTATTTATACATGGGGAAACACCTCAAAATGGCTGTATCTAATGCTACCATACTAGGATGGTAGCAAACATTGTAAGAATTACTCTCAGAAACCAGTGAGCCCAAGTCGTGTAATCACTTTGTACACTACCATACCTCATACAAACTTGATGGAACGTCTTCGATCTCTCATTATTACAGCTTTCTTTGCAAAGAACCAAGGAAAGTGGACGACGTTTGTCGAGGAGTTCAACTGGATAGGCAACAAAAGCCTTCTTAAATCTTTTAATTTCTGTTTCAGGTATATCGACGATATATTGTCTTTCAATAAGAAGTTTGCTGACCAAGTAGATCGTATAGAAATCATGGATAGGACAGACTCTCCCGTGTCAACTGCTTACCTCCATCTTTACTTACACTATGGCCAACACGGACAACTTACTACTTACCTATACGACAAATGTAACTATTTCAAATATTCCCTTTCTTGAAAGTATCATCCCTTCTTCTCCAACCTATGTTATTTACATGTCGCAGTGGATTCGTTATTCAAGGATGTGTTTTAGATATTGTGCTCCTAAGTATGTCTTTTTTTGTCATTGAGAATGATGCCTCAATTCTCACTTTGAGGACATATTTACTTGGGTGTGGCCTACATTTACATGGTGGGTGTCGTCGATGAAGAAGACAACGTTTACTCTTCCGAAACAAATGGTCTTATTATCTTGTACTTGTTCAAGGGTCTTCGTGCAAATCTTCTCTTTGCTCCTATCTTATCCCTTGTTTAGACGAATTTGAGTTCGAAATATGGTTTTGTTGACGCTTCCGTATTCTCTAGTTTTTCTTCTTTTTTATTGTTAGATGCTATTGAGATGCTTTATAGAATAATTAGAAATTTGACGGTTGGATTTTCATCGTGTTCAAGGAAAATAATTGGCCTCGTAATAGATTTATAGGCTAGACAATGAGATTTGACAAAAGCCCCATGGACCTTAAGCTATTTAAAGATGTTAACATATTGGACCCTGTAATCTTGTAAGCGGGTCAATGAACACACTTGGTATCCTTTCATCCTAGTATGATACCAGGGAAATATCAGTACACTGGATCTTTCGGTTACTGAGAAGTAACTTGAAAATATTTAGACATTGGACCCCTGTGACCATGAAAATTGGTTTTGGCAACCAGTACCCTGGTCCTTTTAGATACTATGAAAAAAAGTCTTTTAGTCTACGTTAAGACTACGTAATAACGAATCATATTCCCAATAGTAACGACTTGTGATAACGACACAGCTTTGATTGTTATTGTTTAATATTTAATTATTATAGCGACATATATTACAGTCACTTTGTCAACAGTGGCAAGTCGTTATAACGAAACAGATACAGTCACACCTGTCTATATAGGACACTCAAGGGACAGAACAAAAGTGACTTTTATAGACAGGTGTCCTATATGGCAAGCCAACTTAACATTTATTCAAGGAGCAATGTTGATTCTGTATTTAATCGAATTATATGAGATATCTTATATAATTATATAAGATATATCATATACTATATGAGATATCGTATACTATATGAGATATCGTATATATAGAAATTAAATGAGATATCTTATATAATATATCTCATTAAATTTTCTATATAAGATATCTTATTCAAAATATTAAATATCTCATATAATATATAAGATATGTTATATAATTGGAATCTCGTTGCTATATAAGATATCTTATATAGAATGAGATTTCGTGGCATTAAAAGCCAGAAACTAATTTCTCCCTCGAAAACTTATTCGGAACATATTAGGCCTACTCGTCTCGCCTCTGTTATGGCATAATTTTTTTTTTCATCAAGTTTGTGCAAAACTGTTATAACGATGACTGTGAACCGATCCAACCAGACCATATTTAATGAGGTCGGACCTATCAATATTATGCTACTTTCAGGCGAGCCTTAAAAAAGCCTTGTAAGTTTTTCATAAGATTTGCCTACAAACGTTATATTTAAAAGCAGACAAATCGAACGTCCCTACGTAAACCCTCGATAGATTCCGGACGGGGAGCTTCATTTCGACATTTTGTTAAAGTCTCGTTCCTATATATCTTATATAGTACGAGATTTTGATTATATAAGATATATTATATAGCTATATGAGATATCTTATGTATTATATGAGATATCTGATATATCAAATAAGATATCTTATACAGAATTTAATTTAATTTCTATATAAGATATCTCATATCGTACATGAGATATCTTATATAACATATGTTATTATATATTATATGAGATATCTTATATGCTATATCATATATCTCACATGCTATATAAGATATCGGATATATTGTTTCTGAAATACAGGATCGACATTGCTCCTTGAATAAATGTTAAGTTGGCTTGCCACAGTCCTTTATACAGAGGTCAATAGTTAATTTCACTGAGTGAGTCGAATGAGCCTGTCCTTTATAGACAAGTGTATGGCAAGCCGTTTGGGTTTTTACCTATTAAATACAGATATCCGTATAAAAAATAAAGATATCATTATTAATATAAAAATTAAAGATATATTTCATTCAAATAGAGATATCTTTAATTAAATAGAGATATCTTTAATTAAATAGAGATATCTTCATTTCAATAGGTAAAAACCCAAACGGCTTGCCATACAAGTGTCCTTTAAATAGAGGTGTTTTTTTATAACGGGTTTGACTTAAAGTCTCTTTAACGATAAAGATGAGTCGCTATAGCGACATGACTTCAACTTCTCTGTACCCTGCGCGACTCCCGGGGAATGATAATTATTCGGCAATAGATAGAACACAGGCACTAGCCTCGTCTATCAAACACCTATTATATATGTTAATATTATAGGTGTTTGACAGACGAGGCTAGTGCCTGTGGATAGAATGTGTATGTTTATTCGGCTGGACGTGTTCCTGGAACTTGAGAACGTGTTATTTAAAAATATATGTTTACAAAGCTTCTTCCAAATTGTATAAATAATCACACGGAATTGTATTATATTGCTATCTTATTAGACTGTAACAAAACAATGAGGTATATTTTTACTACCTATGCAATGGAACACACAAGAAAACGCATGCATTCACCAAATCCATCTATATTTGTAAAGTTACTACATTTAGACATAAATGGGTTTTCCCCTTGTCTGTAAATAGTTGCGTTCGAAGAAAGCTCCGTTCGTATTTAAAGCTGAGTAATCTTAATGGTATGCCACGTACTATGTACAGATCAAGCAATTCCTGGGAAGATGTGTTCACATGTACTTTCAACGTGTCCACACATACATTCCGAGTGTCTATACACACGTACTACAGGTCCAGCAGGTTCTGGGAAGATGTGTCCACATGTATACACTGCGAGTGTCTATACACACGTACTACAGGTCCAACAGGTTATGGGAAGATGTGTCCATACACACGTACATACGAGCATGTACACATAGAGTGTCCATGCGTCCATACCGAGTGTACACACGCACAGTATCCACACGTACAAGCCAAGTATCCATACCGAGAGATGACACGTATATATCGAGTGTTGACACGTTCATACCGAGTGTTGACATGTTCACATAGAGTGTTGACATGTACAAGCTGAGTGTTGACACGTTCACACCGAGTGTTGACATGCACAAGCCGAGTGCAGACAAGTTCACATCGAGTGTTGACACGTTCACACCGAGTGTTGACACGTACAAGCCGAGTGTTGACACGTTCACACAGAGTGTTGACACGTACAAACCGAGTGTTGACACGTTCACACCGAGTGTTGACACGTACATACCGAGTGTTGACACGTTCAAACCAAGTATTGACACGTACAAGCCGAGTGTTGACACGTTCACACAGAGTGTTGACACGTACATACCGAGTGTTGACACGTTCACACAGAGTGTTGACACGTACAAACCGAGTGTTGACACGTTCACACAGAGTGTTGACACGTTAACACCGAGTGTTGACACGTACATATGGAGTGTTGACAAGTATATGCCGAGTGTTGACACGTTCACATCGAGTGTTGACACGTACATACCGAGTGTTGACACGTTCACACCGATTGTTGACATGTTCACACCGAGTGTTGACATGTTCACACCGAGTGTTGACACGAACAAGCCGAGTGCTGACACGTTCACACCGAGTGTTGACACGTTCACACCGAGTGTTGACACGTACATACCGAGTGTTGACACGTTCACACCGAGTGTTGACACGTACATACCGAGTGTTGACACGTTCACACCTATTGTTGACATGTTCACACAGAGTGTTGACAAGTTCACACCGAGTGTTGACACGTACAAGCCGATTGCTAACACGTTAACACTGAGTGTAGACACGTTCACACCGAGTGTTGACACGTACAATCCGATTGCTGACACGTTCACATCGAGTAATGACATGTATATAACGAGTGTTGACACGTACAAACCGAGTGTTGACACGTACATACCGAGTGTTGACACGTTCATACCGAGTGTACAATCCAAACGGACAAGTTGAGCATCAATACCGAGTGTTGACACGTTCACATTCGCACACACAATGAACGCCAACAAGTACGCGCCGGGACTAGTGAAATGACATGTGTTGTATGTCAAGGTTTAGGCTACAGGAACAAACGAAGTTGTAACGACTGATAGAGGTAGGAGGTTGTTAGTCCGTGCACACATTCGGTCAATACAAGCTGTGATAGTAAGGCCAAATGGCGAGCATTAAAATGGTAGAATTACGTAACGTTCATGTTGAGTTCACGTTCTGACCCACAATCACCGGGCCCTGTATCGACGTGTTGTTTCTGACGGCCTGTCGGAGTTGCGTCACTTCCGCAGACTTGCATCGAATGAGATGATCGGCAAACCTCAGGCGGAGCTTCTTTTCAAAGTTTTGTAGGTTAATGACATAGTTTTTACGCTTCAGGTTTTCCTCTTCTAGTTCCTTTATCTCCTATAAAGCAAATGAAGATACTTAATTAAGGTATATAAATATATGTATGTACTGAAATAAGTGAACTGTGCCCGCTGGACTATAGTGATGTCACAATTGTCGTGACGTGCACTATTCGGACAGTTTGATGAAATATATTTGACTCGGTACTGGTAATCGACCGATGTTCTATTGCACTCGTCCTTCGTGCAATAGAACACCGGTCGATTACCAGTACCTCGTGTCAAATATTCTGGACTATTGCACAGACACCCATGATATATTTGTATAATAGCCCATGTTTGAAATGCATATTTGAAACTCTGCTTAAGGGTGCTGTTTCTAAATGTAGTCGAACCTCGTTATCTGAAGTCGGCGGCGACCGACGTGGAAATTTCGAGTTCTAATGTAAGAAACACTTGGAATTAAAGAGATAAGGAAGTTCGGCTGTATTGAAATATTCTCTATCGGTAATATAGCGCGTTCCTTGTGTGTGAAACAGGAGTTAAGATCACTGTCAACACTTTCTTCAGCATGAATTATTCCCAGACGGTTTTTAAAAAATGCCACCCGCTTATCAGTCAGTTCTGTGAAAAGCGCAATCATTTGTAAATGGGATGTTTGCTTGGCCAGTTCCCACAAAGTTAAGGGCCGATACTGTTTACCTACAAATACAGACGCCATTGCGTAACAGCTGTAACAATAGAAAGAAGTGAAGAACAAGTTATCTTGTTTAATATTCAATCGCTTCAAGATAATCCGTATTTCTACGTTCAGAAAAGAAAAGCAAATACCATTTTGTATTTTATGGTTTAACTTAAGATCAAAATTCCTGTAAAAGACATTGAGAAGTACGATAAATACCGAAAGTATATAACTTATCACAAACACTGGAAGTATATAACTTATCACAAACACCGGAAGTATATAACTTATCACAAACACCGGAAGTGAACACCTAGTATCTTGAAAGCCTTAGCCATCTGAGATATTCTGGAAGTACTTGCAAACACACCGGAAATAAATCCATACATACCGGAAGTCAAATCCATACAAACCGGAAGTTCAATCCATTTATACCGGAAGTTAGGTCAGATGTCATAATTTTATAACCTCCGGTAAATTATTATAAAATATAAGCTCAATTATGGATACATAATGTTTTATTTCATTTGCCGTGTATCACTTGGATGGACACATTGTGTTCAAATTCCAATTATAATTTGGAAATGTAGCATGGTAAGTCAAAAGTCAAGATAAGCTGGATATGATAAAACAAAAATCGAGATAAATATTGCATGATTGATTCGAATTCGAAATAAATGCGTTTTGCTGGATCAGAAATACAAATAAAAGTGGTGTTATAAACCTGATGTCGAGATAACTGTTGTATGATTGATTCGAAGTCGAGGTCAAATATAGATCTGGCATGATCTGATACAATTTAAGTGGAAATGAAGGTTGCCGAGTAAATTAAATAAAACATTAGATATATCTGTTGTTTTGGCAATTACCTTGTTCAGTTGTGCCTCTTGCCTTTTCCTTTTATCTCGACTTACTCGTGCAGATCTTCTGTTCCGTTCTTTCCTTCTTTCACTTTTCACTTTTTCCTCTGGGCTCATCTGCAAAAAATATCAAACACCGTCCTTTGATATGTTTCAATCAGAAAAAAAATTCTAAAGTCAACCAGTCGAACTGCTTCCATTCCAAGTCCAAGGTTTGTTTTCCTGTCCTGTTTCCTGTTAGTTATCATACACAACCGAAATACCTACTGTACAGAGGATCTGTGAGGAATTACTACCCCCCCCCCCCCCCCCCCCTTCGCGAAGTTTTATTTCGGAGTTGTTTATCGCCACCTGATATACAGTATTGTAATATTGAATACCTAACAGCGAGTTACATGTATCTCGAAATACCTTGGTTAAATTTCGGAATTACATCGTCATGACGAGGTTCTAGAATGGGCTACCTCGTAATAATTCCTATGGGTATAACTGTGCTCTACCTACTCTTCGCGGACTTTATTTTGATTCCATTACGAGGAAGAATTTGTCGAAGAGCTCATTAGGACAGGTAACAAAAATCTTGCCAATTTATGAATTTCAGATATAACGACGATATCTATTTTATAGATAACAAGATGTTTGCTGATCATGTCGATCATATAGACACAGCAAACGTCTACATCAGTCGCTAACTAACTAACAGGGACATCTAGCTACTACCTAGCCATTGGTTCTTTATCTTCATGTCAAGTTCACGTGAAAAATCCTTCCGTCACATGTACACGATTTTCTACGCGAATTTAGGTGAAAAAAATAAGCTCGTAAAAATTAACTAAAATATTAGTTTACGTGAAATTCAGGTGCAATCCGCATCATTAAATAATCCGCATCATTAAATAAGCATGTCACAAAATAACTTCATAGAAAATTGACATGAAGATCATGTGAATTTTTTCATTTAAAATTTAATTTGTTACCATCTTTCATGTGAAACTCTTGTGAATTTCACGTGAAGACAAATTCAAATTGCCGGTGTAAAAGTGATAAATATGTAAACGGATGAACGTGGCGGTTTTAATTTTCCGGTAGTGATATTTCCCTTCTTAATAGTAGCATCCCTGCTTTTCCGATTTATTATGTTTACATGGTACAGTTGCTTTGTTATTCTAGGACTTACAGCTTGCTCTAAATATCTAGATTTTCGTGACAGCTGTCGCTTACTGACAAACCTACAATACAAGAATTCGAGTTATACACGATGATGAAAACTTCAGGCAAGTTTTTTGGTACAGTGGATTCCACTTTATATCACCCCTGCTAATATCACATTCCTCTTTATATCATGTTTTCCAAAGCACCATTTCCCCTCTATATAATCTATGTAATTTTATTTGGTTAATACTATATATTTGAGTTGAATTCCTTTTAATATCATGTTTTCTTAAACCAATCACATAAAATATCCATTAAATGATGTAATTTCTATTGATTTCAGAAACAACTTGTACAAACTATTGCATAGAAGTAAAAAAAATAACAAAATAAATGTTATATATGTAGTGATACGTCTTCATATGTACAATGAATAGCTTACTTTTAGTTATGGAGAATGGAAATGCACTAGATTTAGTGGAAAACTCGTTTCTCTTAATGTCACATTCCTGGTAATGTCATGTTTTTGTCTGACAAATGCAACATGATATAAAGAGGAGTGGACTGTAGTCATCATAATCTCATTGGGAAATATTCTGGTGTTATTTGAAGGTGGGCGTTTTTTGAAAATGTTTTGGGGGAAAGTTTTTACTCGGAGGACGTGATACACACTTGAATGCAGTCTAGATTTGCATTGCGGGGTCAGGGGGTGTCGTCGATGAAAAACAGAAGACGCTTACTCTCCGGAACACTTGGTTTTATTTATTATTCTTGCATTTTTCCATGATATCCGTGTAAATATTTTTCTTTGTTAATATCGATCAATTTTGAGTTCGGATTATGGTTTTGTTGACGCTTGGATATTCTGTTACTTTTTGTTATAAGTTCGGTTCAAGTAAGACTTAAGTTCGTCATAACGAAACTTCAGTATGAAGTTAACTCGTATTTATGAAGTTTTAGCATGTAGTTACTTACTTCATATTCCTTCGGTTTATCGAACTTCACGTCAAGTTCGCCAAGTCCTTCCGACAGGCGTCTTTTTCGGATTTTCTCCCGAAGATCCATTTTAATCTTCCCATCACCGAGCGCCAGCATTAGACCATCGTCCTGTTGTAATTGCGGATTGGCGATTTCTTGGAATTCAGTGTCCGAGGAACTCAAATGCACTTCTCCGACAAACATCGTGTCAGCTGGAGGTCAGCCGACAATTACCCTTGGCGTTATTTAGTACAATTACGGTATTTTATGAAGTCTGTAATATAATCCCAATAACGACGTCACAGATGAAAAATAAAATCCTCCAGGATTATTTATAAGGAGCAATATCTTATAATATGTTAATGGCGTTGATTTTATTGATAATTTTCCACAGAAAAGTATACGATCCCAATCTGCAAATGTTTCTTCGACGTTATTCACTTAACCAGAAAGCAATGTCGTGGCTTCAATATTTCTCAGAATGTAAACAGTGGCCACCACATATGTGTATAGACGACAGGTATTTGTCAACAGTAGCACGCTTGTTTGTTGATAATTGGTGGAAATTTCCTCAGTATCGTAGTCCGTACATGCATTCGGGCGTTTCGGAAGCTTTCCCCCGGCGGTAGGGAGAATCACACCGGACTCTCTGTCTAGACTATATGTAGTACATGTTATGCTACGAAGACGCCTATAACTTGAGAGATTGCCAACTTCCCACCCTCATACAATGTGAATACAAAACGAAAGTACTCGCATATTTTCAAAATTCCAGTTTGATCACATATGTGCAAAATGTTCAATTTCGCGGAAGCTTTGGGCCTGTATATAGAATCGATTGCTAACACGACCATTTATACAACATGGAACGCCAGAATTTTAATAACACAACACCCATTTTTAATAATACAAAAAAAAAATATTATCTAAGGTTTCGTCACACTGATGCTAGAAGCAGCTCGTAGTTGATGTAATGAGAGAAAATACATGCTATATACCACTACATGATCGTACGGGGCGAAAGTATGGGTCTCTGTAGCTTTGTGTGTGTGGGGGGGAGGGGGGGGGATACTCGAAACCTCTATCTCGGCAGAGTCGGTATTAAGACCATATTCTATACAGATTTTCAAATGTATATGCTGTAATTGATATTTGATTAAAAAAACCCTGCTAAATACATGTGGTTCAAGTCTTCAGATGGATAAATGAATTAAACCTTATCGATTCCTCACGTAGGACGTTCTCGTTGGTGTTCCAATCAAATATTCAACCATGCCACAAATGTTCAACTTAAATAAAACATTAGGGACAATAGATAACTCCTACAAACTATACCATGTCTGTCCGTCCGTCTGGCGTCATTTATTTTCACTTTAAACAACTTCTCAATAACCAAGAGCCCATGGTGAGAAGCCCACGGTACACTTCTCTATCATGTGTATACAAATAGAGCATTTTATACTCTATTATATAGAGAAGTGTACCGTCGGTTTCCGACGAAGCCAAGGCCTAAAGTGAAAATATTGGGCCATGTTGTATCATGCTAGGATGAAAGGCTATCAGATGTGTTCAAATGAATGACCTTGGCCTATTTTAAAGGTCAGGGAGGTAAAATGTATTAAAACTTTCAAGCGACTTTTTCTCAATAATCAAACGTCCAAGGATACTGTTATCATGCCCGTAGCATGCTGGGATGAAGAGCTACAAAGTTTGTTCAAATGAATGACCTTGACCTACTTTCAAGGTCATGGTCAAATATGTTTAAAATCTTACAACTTCTTTTAAATGACTATGACGCCAAGAAAACTGGTATTTGTCCTGGAACATATTAGGATAAAGGGCTACCAATTTTGTTCAAATTAATTAACTTGACCAGCTTTCAGGTTCACAGTTGTCAAATGTGTTAAAATCCGCTAACATTTTTTTCTTAGTAACTAAAATGCCTAGGATGATACTTTGACTGAAGCATGCTGGGATGAAATAACTTTGACATACATTCAATGTCAGAGGGTCAAATATGGTTGAAGCATTTAAACATCATCTTCTTCTCAAAAACCAAGGTGCAGCGTACGTTTGCTGGTGTAATGCTGCAAAGATGGGTTGGCAAGTTTGTTCAATTGAATGACCTTGAACTTAATTCAATGTCAAAGAGGTTAAAACCTTTAAACAACTTCTTAATGACCCAAAGACATATAGTCAAACTTCGTTATCTCTAAGCCAATGGGACCATGGGAAAACTTTAAGTTATCTGTGCATTCGAGTTACACGAATTTGAATGTTTGTGCTAAGCTTGGCAGGGACCGACAAATTACTTTGTTTTAACTGGGGTTTTCAAGTTATACAAGTTAAATATAACAAGGTTCAACTGTATGTTAATATTTGGACATTTAGTAACATGCTAATATGATGGGATAGCAAGTTTATTCAAACAAATGACCTTGATTTATGCTCAAGGTAACAGGCATAATAAAATTATGTTCAAAAACTTAAAACTTCTTCTCAATAGCAAAAAGGCCTCAGATGATAACTGGCCAGTTACTTGCTAAGTTGAAAGGCGACAACATTTGTTTGAATGAATGACCTGGATTTGTATTCAAACCTTCAAATTGCTTCTTCTCAATGATTAAGAGATCTTATTCTACGGTGAAACTATCTATTTGTCCATTTACAAAGAGCAAGTAATTTTGTTCAAATGATTGTCCTTGGCTTATATTTAAAGGCCCAATATACGTAACTTTCGGCAAAACTTGAAGCGAAAATCAAGCCTAATAACTTATTAAATCTATAGATTTAGTTACGATTAGCTGATATCAGCAATATTCAAGATGAATTCTTTCGCGGTTACCATTACAGCAGCAGTTGTAAACACGCTATTTGTAAACACGCGTCCATTTTGAACTGTTTTCTACCTTCGGTTTGTTGTTGTAGTAGGCCACACCTGAATTATTTTCAATTCTTTAGATTTTTCTGTCAACAGATTCTTGTTAGTTACCGCTCAGGTTTACTTCGTTGTAGGCTTATTTTTGCATGGTTATTAACTGGATTTTTTTGTCAGAATTTTTCAGAATCACCAAAAAATTCCTGAAGTTATGTATATTGGGCCGTTAAGGTCGTGGAGTAAAATATGTATAACCTTAACCTGGAGGTCTAGGGTGCTGATATTAAGGTTCTTCGGAATCTGACAGTAATATTCTGCCTGTAACTGTAGTCCACCTCAAGGATTGTACCTTGTAAGAGTGCGATTTATGTAAGGTAGGCAATGCAGATCCATTGGGCCTCTTGTTCTTAAACATTCAAAACTTGCTAGACCAATTATAACCAAACCCTTGTAGTAATACACGCTGACCACTGTGAATTGTTTGGTCATTTTTAGCAATAGCCATTTATTTACTTGCCATTATGTTTTCTTGTAAATACATATCAACATCACTAAATGAAAGGTTTTTAAATTGCTGTGGTTAAAATACATATTCCTGTAATAATCATGTTAAATCAAAGTTCTTATGTACTTTGTAGATCGTCTCAAAGCGGTTCACAAGTTATAATCTTAATTCCCTGGGGAGCATACAGTGCTTTCATTTTCAAAATGTATTTCCCCCCCATATTCTTGACCTCCCCCACCCCCCACGCTTCAGAATAATGAATAACACAAATGAATAGTTTTTAATGGTCATTTATGTACATTTTGAATTTATTATTTATTACTTATACAATTTCTGTATCTATACGTTTTCATATTTCCTCCAAGGTTTTTGCCTTTCTACAATTTCAGCATTTTCCCACAATTCTTCAGAGCTTGTTCCTGTTTTTTTCTCCTTGAAAATTTGAGGTATGGGTGTCACAGATCCAACAACTGTAAAATAATATACAATCAATTTTGATAACCCAACTTCAAATAATAACCCATCATCAAGTCATGATCATCATTTATGTAAAATCTGTTCCCCTTCCCCAAAGGATATTTTTGACCAAATTTTGTTCAAATCCATTCAGTCCTATAGGACTATAGTAGCGATCATAAGGCTTTACCTATATTTCCCCTATTGGGCCCCGCCTCTACAGTCCCAGGTGGGGGATCAGAGTCACCATTTATGCAAAATCTGATCCTCTTTTCAAAAGGATGTTTCTGACAAAATTCGGTTAAAATCCAATCAAAATTTTAAGACTAGTAGTTATTTAAAGGAATAATCTCTATTTACCCTATTGAGCTCCACCTCTCTGGTCTTTGAGGGTCAGAGTCACCATTTATGCAAAATCTGTTCCTCTTCCCCCAGGGATGTTTCTGGTCAAATTTGGTCAAAATCCAATCAGGACTTTTTAACAAGGAGCGATTTTAAGCAAATGTTGATGGACGCCAGATGCCGCGACATGGCAAGGGAGGTAACAATCAGATAATAACCCACCTCCAGACATCAGCCCTCCATCAGATAGTAACCCACCTTCAGGCATCAACCCTCCATCAGATAATAACCCACCTTCAGGCATCAACCCTCCATCAGATAATAACCCACCTTCAGGCATCAACTCTCCATCAGATAATAACCCACCTTCAGGCATCAACTCTCCATCAGATAATAACCCACCTTCAGGCATCAACTCTCCATCAGATAATAACCCACCTCCAGACATCAGCCCTCCATCTGATGATAACCCACCTTCAGACATCAACCCTCCATCAGATAATAACCCACCTTCAGGCATCAGCCTTCCATCAGATAATAACCCACCTTCAGACATCAACCCTCCATCAGATAATAACCCACCTCCAGACATCAGCCCTCCAACAGATAATAGCCCACCTTCAGACATCAACCCTCCATCAGATAATAACCCACCTTTAGACATCAGCCCTCCATCAGATAATAACCCACCTTTAGACATCAGCCTACCATCAGATAATAACCCATCTTCAGACATCAACCCTCCATCAGATAATAACAAACCTTTAGACATCAGCCCTCCATCAGATAATAACCCACCTTCAGACATAAGGCCTCCATCAAATAATAACCCACCTTCAGACATCAACCCTCCATCAGATAATAACTCACCTTCAGACATCAGCCCTCCATCAGATAATAACCCACCTTCAGACATCAACCCTCCATCAGGTAATAACCCACCTTCAGACAGCCCTCTATCAGATAATAACCCACCTTCAGACATCAGCCCTCCATCTGATAATAACCCACCTTCAGACATCAGCCCTCCATCAGATAATAACCCACATTTAGATACCAACTCTTAATCTGATAATACCCGACCATTAGACATCAGCCCTCCATCTGATAATAACCCATCTTCAGACATCAACTCTTAATCTGATAATAACCCACGTTCACTATCTGAAAATAACCCATTATCTAATAAAGATGATTCAAAAAGCTTACCAGCTGTGGTAGTACTTTCTCAAAATGTTCAATGGTCACCTCATCTGAATTTTCTGTCTGAAATCAAATGGATACAAAGATAGAAATAGATGTAACAATATAAGTAAAGCTCAAACCATGTTTACTGTTTAATGTAACTACTGAATGGATTACCATTGTAGTAAATACAGCAACAGGAAGTGAATGTATACATTGCCAAAAACAAGAGCTGTTGGAGAACAGCATAACTCCCCTACTTGTGATGTTTATCATATTGTAAGATAGCATTTAATATCAACAGGAACATGTGTACAGTAAAACCTTGATCAACTGGGACATGTGTACAGTAAAACCTTGATCAACAGGAACGCGTGTACAGTAAAACCTCGATCAACAGGAAAACATGTACAGTAAAACCTCGATCAACAGGAAAACATGTACAGTAAAACCTTGATCAACAGGGACGTGTGTATCATAAAACCTTGATCAACAGGAATACGTGTACAGTAAAACATTGATCAACAGGAACACATGTACAGTAAACCTTGATCAACTGGGACACATGTACAGCAAAACCTCGATCAACTGGGACACATGTACAGCAAAACCTCCAACAACTGGGACACATGTACAGTAAAACCTTGATCAACTGGGACACATGTACAGTAAAACCTTGATCAACAGGGACACGTGTACAGTAAAACCTCAATCGACAGGAACACATGTACAGTAAAACCTTGATCAACAGGAAAACGTGTACAGTAAAACCTTGATCAACAGGAACACATGTACAGTAAAACCTTGATCAACTGGGACATGTGTACAGCAAAACCTCGATCAACTGGGACACATGTACAGTAAAACCTCGATCAACAGGGACACGTGTACAGTAAAACCTCGATAAACTGGGACACGTGTACAGTAAAACCTCGAACGACAGGAAAACGTGTACAGTAAAACCTTGATCAACTGGGACACGTGTATAGTAAAACATTGATCAACAGGAACACATGTACAGTAAACCTCGATCAACTGGGACACATGTACAGCAAAACCTCGATCAACTGGGACACATGTACAGCAAAACCTCAACAAGGACGTGTGTACCGTAAAACCTGTCTAAGGTTAAATATAGGTTACCTGTCTGAGGTTAAATACAGGCTACCTGTCTGAGCTAGGATACAGGTTACCTGTTTGATACAGGTTACCTGTCTGAGGTCAGATACAGGTTACCTGTCTGAGTACAGGTAAATACTGACGACAAGCTCTCTATGCTCATCACTATAGTTACTGTTTTTCACTGACTAGCCCTTTCACCCTACCTTTGCTTCCTTCAGGACTCGAAATCCTGCTTCTGAAACATGAAAATGAAGATCAGGTTATATAAAATATATGAAATAAATAGCATTAACATCAGTGCTGTCACGATACGGGAAAACTGTACCACAATATATTGCAATACAGAGTGACTGTATCACGATACGTACCGCAATATATTGATTTTACAAATGGCCACTCCTGTTTCAATTGACTTAGACAAAAATGCCCCCATATGGCACTTTTTTACCTTTTTATTTGGCAAACAATCATAGCCGTCATCAGCCATGCTTGCTGTTGTATTTGACAAAGTAGAAGAGACTTCCGAGAACAAAAAGGGGCCTCTTAAAAGTTCAAGCATTTAGCTGATTCAGACTATCGAAAAGAGAAAGTAGAACGAGGGTTTCAAGAAAAATATTGTGTTTTAAAAGTTTATCAAAACTATTTAAATATTTTAACGCTTTTTTACCATTCTGACCTTGATCGAAGGTTGAGGTCAAGGTCCTCTTTTTTGGGGCCGGTGGGAACTTTATAACAATTCATAAGTTCATATGTACATGTATGTTTACAGGCCAAATATCAGTATACTCAAGGCTTCTGCTTATTAAGAGGAAGTTGTTTAATGTTTTTGACACTTTTTTTTGACACTTGTGACCTGGTTGTTTTGTACCTCTACTTACCTGACACAAATATGTTCATCACTTCTACCACTAGGGCCGCAGCGTCGGTTGTTACTGCAAAGCAAAAGGAAGTGAAAGGGGTTTATAAACACACACATCACTGAGAAGGTTCATTTAGCAGGAAATATGCATAACTTCAGTTTTTCTTATGATCACTGCTAAACATCTTTCTTTCCCAGACAGTTTCACAGACATATTGCCAGCTTGATGACTGGTGAAGCTAGTGATGTGAAGTTACTTCCCCTTGCTCACCAGAAAGGATGAGGACCAGTTTGACTCATCTGGAACCCAACTTAAGATTGTTTATAGGATATGTCTGAAAATAGACCATGCACAACAAGGCACCAAGGGGAACCTACAAATGAAATTTGAGAATGATCCATCCAGTACTTCTCAAGAATTAGCGATAAGAAACTATTACAAATCCAAGATGGCCGTCTGTCGGCCATATTGTTTATAACGTCTTTCCGAAAATGAACCATGCACAACAAGGCACCGAGGGGAACCTACAAATGAAATTTAAGAAAGATCCAATCAGTACTTCTCAAGAAATAGCAATAACAAGAATTGTTTAAGGATGGACCATGGATCACAGACGCAGCTACATTGTAGGGCGATTTGAACCGTCATCAGATGGTGGGCTAAAAAGTGATGTCATTGTCATCCTCATATTGCTGGCCCCAGTTTCACAAAATTTATTTCTAAGTACATTCTCATTCTCAAATTTGTAAATAGCCAATCAGAAATGATGTTACTTTTCATTTGTAGTTCTCAAATTTGAAAATAAGAATGTAGCAATGTTTGTGAAACCTACTTCTGGTCAATTTGACCTACATATTAAGTAACCATCATCTTGAAACTTACTTTTTGTTTTTTCATCTTTGAAAAATTCTTGCAGTATTATCTGGATGGTGCGCTAAAAAAGAAAACAGAATTATGTGACAACCAATATCATGTCATTCCAGCTGTAGCCCAGTCTGCAACATTAGCCACTATAGTTCTATGCCCGAGACTAGTAATTTTTGGTTAGGACTAGTGGAAATTCCTTGAATTTCAATATAATTTGTTATAACAAACATTGCATTTTGCTTGTGCAGACTAGTGCTTAAAGATGTTAAAGTCACAAACTGGTAGCGTAAATAATTGCTAAACCAGGGTTTTCCCGGACGCACAAAAACCTGCATTTTGACTCCTAAAATTGTCAAAGGACTCCCAAAATTGATGAAATTGTACTATATATTATTTGTGATGGGAGTCCCAGGACTCCTAAATTGATTAAATTTGAGAGTCCCAGGGAAAACCCTGCTAAACAGTCTTGTTGTAATAGGAAAAAGAATTAAGATATGTATGTGTGTTTGAGTTTCTCCAGGAAGCGAACCCTCCATTTCCCTGTAGGTTCCTAGATGTACCATATTTCTTGGCAATAAGCCCATGTTCGGTCATAAACCCACCCCCACTTCTGACCCCCCCCCCCCCTGTGCCTGTGCACGGGGGGGGGGGGGGGTTCTGGTAATAAGCCCACCCCCTACTTTTGTGCCAGTGTAAATTTATAAGTTATTAAAATGTTTGACAGCCTTCTTTTTTCTTTGCTTTATCCGTAATTTATGGGAAAATTCACTTTAGAAGATAACTATGTACCGAAATCTGCAATTTAAATTATCATGAACTTTCAGCATAGTCTGATGTCATATTTCATAGCAATTTAAGAGACTTCTATTTGTGATATATACATTGTACATGTAGGCTATATATGTTAAGAACATTTCTATAAATACACTGGTTCGATTACAACTTTTTTTCGTGGGTTTCTATTGCAGATTTATAAAAAATGGTAGGCCTAATAAGACTTAATCCGAAGGGTTTGGGTTCCGCACCCACCAGCCGTCCAAAGAGAGTCAGAACCCTTCGGACTAGGACCGGATAAGGCTAATATTACGTTTGGCAGCTTGTAATATAAGTATCACCCCAGCCACCCTGTGTCGACGATCGGGTAGACCTTATAATTATCAAGGTCAGTTCGCTAAAACAGTGTTCGGATTAGATTCTTAAATTATTAAGATTACCTACAGTCCTACAATTTAGGCCTAGCCTACCTGTTTGAAACTTGCGCCTTCCGTCATCGTTCCTCGATTGCCATGAGTAAGTACCGGGTAAATCTTGTACGCCAAACCCTAACCCGAACCCGCTTCGGCAAAATCCATCTATTGGATCACTTTTGGAAAAATGTTGTACCTTTAAATTAACTAACGTACCAACATCATTGTAATAAATATGATATAATAGTAATTTGTCTTTTGCTGAATAAACATTATTATTATTTAAACTCAGATTTAAGCCTTGGTCTGATTTGGATCCTATCATTATGGCCAACATTCAAAGGGGAGTAACTCGGACGAAGCTACTCAAAAGTTCATGTACAATGTACATGTCTCCCGGGCAAATATGACGGTAATTTTATTGAGGATGAAATCCATTTCGTGATAGTTTGTAAGCCTCCCACTATTTTTATGTATCATGTCCATTACCTGTATCTTTTGGCTCCTCTATATTCTTTGTTCATTTATGTTTGTATTTTTGTTGCCTGATGTGGGCCGGAATGCGAAATACCACGGACTTAGATTAGATTATCTAAGTCCGTGGAAATACTGAATAGAAAAGAATTGTACACTTTAATTTTATTTTGATAAACAGGACCGTGCCAAAAGTATTCGGTCACGTCATATTTTTACGATAAACATATTTCATGCATTGTGACAAATTTTCAAAGATCTTTGATGACTTTATTTTTCAAGTAATATTTATTGAAATTTCACATATATTATTTGCTGATTCCTCCGATTTTGTATGATTTTCCGTAGCAAGAGATACTGCACAGTACAGTTTACACGTTTTAGCAACGATATGATAAGTAAGAATAAAGAACAAAACGGCGTCGCACTTTCGATACATGTGCATACACTGTATATTTATCTATTTCTCAAAAAACGAAGCACGTGAAAAGTGAGTGTGCGAAAAAAAAATATCAAGAAGACAGCAGATATCACTCCAACGAGAAGTTAATATAATTATTTTCTTCTAAGCTGCTTTGTGCCAGAAAATATTTTAAAACATAAACTAAAAGTTTTACCACGGAACTAGATTAGAGGGACTTTCTAAGTCATTGACCTCACCAAATGTCCATATAATTGATAAATATTTTAAATCTTCATGTTGGTAATTAAGACTTTTCAATGTCATATTAGTACCAACATCACTTATAAGTTGTTTTTTTTATCATTATTGTATTTTCTTAAGATCACATGGATATAACAATACATTATATAACATACTATCACTGCGACTTCAAAACATCCTTTTTTGGCGCAGTGGTAACGGCCGCAGGTATTTCTGGCTAGGCGATTTGGTGCCGGAGATCGTGAGTTCGAGGCCCGGATAGGGCACGAGTCAAAAAATTGTCTTCCTTCGTCATTTGTGTTTCCGTGTTTCTTATATAACATACGTGTATATGCTTATATCAGGGACGTATATGTGCCTGCTTATATAGATAATATCTATGTTATATACATTATATAACATATATACTTATATAGATAAATAACGATACATTATATAACATATCAGGAACGTATATGCGAGAGGGTCCCTGAACATATAGATAAGGGACGTATATCTCACATTTATATAACAATAATTGTTATATAGATAACAATACAGGGAAATTCCACCAAACATGTTTATCTTATTAACATGACAAGTTTTTAATCCAGGTCACTATCTAAGGAAACTGTTAAATACTAGTGCTGTTATCTTTCAACTTGAGGGAATGGAGGAGGGGGGGGTTAAACACGCCAGTAAACCATTATGTACTTAGTGTACTACATGTTTTAGTTAGAGAATTCTCATAAGCCGTGACAGCTCTGGGTAATTAGCTTACCTGCTCATTCACACGTAAGGTAGTATATCGATATACAGGTAAGATGTTAGGTGTTTTGTTAGTTGATATTTGATGTCAGACAACACGAAGATTGACAGGTTAAGTACAGTCTGCAGTTATACAATCAACCGTGTACTTTCATGACCAACGGTGTAAGGGAGATAAATTCTACCCAAAGAGTATTCAAATTGGGTACAAATTTAAAACTCTTTCCGGCGGAATTTCCGTATCTTACACTTAAGAGCGTTAAAGAGTACTTTCATTTCAACCACTAGCATAAGCTAAACAATCAAACAAACAAATAAATAAACAAACAAACTACAAATGTAAAAATGTTCACTTTCCCCTTGTGTGTGTTTTTATTCGAGGAAAACGAATCAGTCAGAAAGATTAAGCTAAACGCTGTTCATGTCAAAAACGTGATAAACTAACAGTTCATCAAAAACTTGTATAACCAAACGAAACTGTTTGTTGCTAAAAATATACATAATGCAACTGCAACATACTTTTTGTATACCTTATTTGTCATATGTTGCTTTTGCGACGGCGTCAACAATGTTAAGGTTTTGCGCTTAGCTATGTTTTTTTTCCTCCTCAATCAATAATGTAGCATGGGTAGTAGAGCCTATTGCACTAAAAATATTTCAATGATTCCTACATTTTGGAATAGAAATATCAATTTTCTAGAAATTACAGCTATAGTTTTGCGTTTAACGCTTGCATATGAGGCTGTTTCTGACAAAGTATATCAAAATAAGAGCAACCGAATTCAGGTCCTAGGATTATCGTGGGATGTTTACCTGAATACATTACACTCTTAACTAGTATTTTAACTCTCCTCAAATAATTATATCCTTGCGTACATAGTATTACGTAAAATGCATATGATAAAGACAAAGCGAGACAGGCGACGCATATATTACGCGTAATTCTTGTTTTGTTAATTAACATACATTTGATGCAGAAATATACATATTTGGCTCTACCCTTGTGGTCCCAAGGAGGTCAGAACAGCGTTTCTTCAAAAGTGAGTCCCTTTTCCTAGGATAAACAATGCCCTGATATTCCTTCAAAGAAGACAGATTTTACATATCCTATATATTGGGTTCCGCCCCTCAGACCCTTTTTTAGTTCCTATTGGTTCCCTCCGCACAGAATTAGATTATCTAATAATAACAATGATATTTATCCAGGTAAAAGTCACAATTAAATACATAAAAAAGCAATATTTCGATGGAAAATTAATTTAGTATATCACACATGGTAAATATTATCACAGATTATGACTTAGGGCTTATTTCAATTTGGTTTAAACATATTTTATTTGTATCAAATATATACAGTGGGATTGGGCACACGTTTACCAACTTTCTCAATAGTATTTGACAATATATATACATATTAACAAGATGACATTTGACATAATGAATATTTACAACATAATACTTACTACATGACTAGAAAGAGAGAGAGAGCAAAGGAGAGGCAATTTATTATATTAGATATGTAAATATAGTATTATATCAATGATAATCGTTTCCGACACCGATGGCAAAAGTTTATGCTGTTCACTACTCAAAACTCTCTACTAATCAAAATGTTCGTCACTTCCCGTGCCTTGGTTTTCTTCCTCCTGGTCACACTGTTCTTGCTCCAATATCCGTTTCTCTGATGCCGTCAGCGTTGGAAAAGATCAGTTATAAAATCTTATTTTATACATAAAACTTTACATAGATTAAATAAATTTCTAGAGAGAGAGAGGGGGGGGGGGTCAGAATCGTTTTGAGTCAATTATGTATTTCTGAGTGGATTGACATATTCTCTCATATTATCTTCCGTTGGTAAATCATTATCTCCATGTAAGAGCAACTGCAGGTCTCGCGGGATGTAGTCATTCACTCACGGAACAGTACGATTCTCTGGTCCGCATAGTTGTTACAACAGAAGAAGAAGTGAAATGCGTCTTCGATGTGATGTCCGCGTTGACAGTGACGGAAGTTAATTAGATTAGATCGATATAGGTCATTGTTCAGAGAACTAGATCTATTTTTTAGTCTGGCATGCAAATAGTGTGAGAAAATAAACTTATAATTTTTTTTTAAATGTTTGATTATTTAGCATAAACTTCAGTTTACGAAGAACACTTACATGCTTTGAAACATTTTCGATGTGTCTGCCCCATTTACAATTTTCATTCAAAGTTACTCTTAGGTGCTTATGATGGTCCACAAAGTCTACACTTACATTGTTAAACATAATATCAATGGTGTGATCATGTTCAGTGTTTTGAAGTAAGTAAAGTTTCCGTTTTCAGGGGATTAAATTTGACCAACCACTTATCGGCTCAATTTTGAATTTGAATAAGATCGTTATTAATTGTAGTTTCAAGAGGGAAGTTTCAGAACATCGTAAAGAAGTTATTTCAATGGTGTTCCCGTATTTAGGATTTGATACAATAATTCATTTAATTATTAAGAAGTTGTAATATAGTTAGAAAAAAAAATGTATTTAGATTAAATAATTTAATATACATTACCAGGCACATATACATCCCTGACATTACTATTGCCTTTCACACAAATGATAGATCTACATATTTCAAGTAAAATATCGACAGATTAAACTACTTAACATATAATGTGATGTGCTATATATATATCTACTAGTTTAAATGAAAGTATAAAATATTGATAAGTTAGGCTTTGTATGATAAAATTAGTCATATGATTGGGTTAAACAAATCAAAATATCGGGTGAAATTTAGTAAAGATTGAAATTATAATTTGCATCATTTTCCAAAAGCCAAAATAGACATACCATAAACCTCCCAGTCCGTGTCCTCCATAGGGATGCTTCTGACCAAATTTGGACAAAAACTAATAATTCCTACAGAACAAGGAGGATTTTTAAAAATTAGTTAAATTACGGAATTAGATTCTAAGTCAGTGGTTAAACATTACCTGTCTCTGACCAAATTCGCAAATTTAGGGATCACAATGGTTCGTGGTGTTAAAAACACCGCGGAAATAGTTAACAATTTAATTATTGTGTTGAGAAAAAAAGATTATTTTAATATACAGTGTAAATTACATGGGTTATATAGAGAGAAAAATGGTGTTCGGGGAAAACATGATATAAAGAGGAATGTGATATTAACAGGGGTGATATAAAGTGGAGTGCACTTTATTTTTTTCCCATCTCATCACCTCTAATTCTGTGCTATTATTCACTTTGATTCAATGAACATTATTATCCATATTTGGACTACATGGATCCTAGCCTAACACTAGAATTAACCTGAAGTGTCAGACGTAATCTTCTGAAGGGATCATAACAGGTGCGTGAAAATATTCCGCCAAAAAAACGAAGTCGTTGATAAATATTGGAATGACATTCTTAATTTTGTATGATAAGTTGTTGTTTATTAATTAAATATATGGGAATTAAGTAAGTTTTTGTTCGCTGCCATTCCACGAAAAATCTTTTAAATATAATATTATACAAATCCGTAGCAAAAGTACGAAACTGTGGAAATGATTTGCCAGCTGATTGCATTGTTTGGAAAAGCAAGATGGCTGAGAACATTTTGGAGTTCGTGAACGGTGATGTTTGTGAAAATGTCATATCTCTAATTCATGGCAGTTAAAGTGTTTGGAATATGATTCTCTTAGAATCATGGAAAGCAAACATAAAGAACTGCTCAGTCTCCACCGCGCCAAATTTCTCAGTGCCATAGAAGTAGAAAAACTGTTGCCTATTTTGCAAAGCAAAAATGTAGTGTACCCAGATGACATCAGCGAGATAACCAAACAGTCTAGTCGAACTGGGCGGGCCGAGAGGCTCCTCGACATTCTACCCGACAAGCCCAACTCAGCCTTCCATGGATTGTGTCTGGCGTTGGAGACGACATACCCTCATCTCCTGACGGCGATGTTTCTAGGGTGTAACCAGCGAGCTAACACCCCAGGTGAGATCTCAGTTTGTGCTCAATGACCTGGTTTTTGATCCCTTGCTTGTAAACTGTAAACACTACCGTCTTTAGATTAAAGTTGAACATGTTTTTATAACAAGCATTGGTATAAACTCTATTATCTGCATGGTCATGATGGGATTCTAATAGTTATCAAATATTATGACTTTTTATTGGTAACATTATGAACGATGTATGGCTTCAGATTAGGATCCACGGATGTGTTTTGTCTTGTAAAACACAAACCTCCTCACAATGTTCTTCCAGTCGTTTAAAGTCTTTGACAGTAAATTAATGGCTTGTGAGATCTACTGTTGTGCATAAGATTTTGAGTTAATGCTAAAAATGTTTAGCACTCTTGATTCAAAATGTTCTTCGACTTCTAAACACTTAAATTTAAAGTCAAACTGGAAAAAGTTGACTCCTGTAGATCTAAAATTACACCATCACTGAATGTTAAACATATCGTTTAATTTGAGGGCCGGTTTTACGATGCATTCCACAATAAGCAACTGGTAAAGTGCATTTATGTTTGTTTATTCCAAGGTTATATGGCTATACTGATGAGGATAGCATAACTGCACCTTCACAAGCATGTACACTACCCTTAAACTGTCCATTTTTACTTTTTATCTACTTTGTATGTCCACTATGGTAAACATCACATCCTAGAATATGAAACGTATGTATATAGGTTAGTAAGATAAATGTTTAATGCTGCTACAGACATCAAAATATATATCCGTGTTATTTAAACCAGCATTATACATACATAGGCTAGCCTATAGCTAAATGTTGGTGGGAAGAGGGAATATAAGATTGACAGTTGTATGAAAAGATGTGCCTTACAATGGTTAGCTGCAGGGAATTTCCTTCTAGCTCTGGGATAGAGCATCGGGCTGGGGAGCCAAGGGGACAGGGTTTGATTCCCAGTGATGACACCTTTTCCTTGTCCTATAATACATTTATTTTCTCTCATTTCTAGTTGTGTAATAGGGCAATACACCTATGATCGCTGTGGTTGTATTACACATCTACCCATGCATATACAGCCACGGCGTGACGTCACAATGGGGTTACACTGACATGACGTCACGAGTTCGGTAAAATTTGATGCTGAAAAGAGAAAAATGGCGATGTGATGAAATTCAAACCTTCCACAATATTGTAACCTTGTACATTGGAAAGATGAGTTTATTTTTTCTGCGCAAACAATGTTTGCAAATATTGGGTATCCTTAATCTGTTTTCGTCAAAAAAGCTCGAGGGAAAAGTTGATATTTTCGAAACAGCAGCCAGTCAAAAGGTATTTTCATGGTTTTTGAGCTTATTCAGGTAGTTGAAATGAGAGAAAAATACTCTTTCATGACCAAAGATGAAAGATAGGAAAAATCCACCCTCCAGATTTTCAAATTTGGAAAAACCCTCGGCAAAGCCTCAGATTTTACCAAATGTGGAAACCCCTTGGGTGGATTTTCCCTATCTTACACCCCTGGTCATGAAAAGAGTCTTAAAATATTGATCCATACATAAAACAAACATGTTTTGTCTTCCCTGTTATGTTCCAATAACAGAATCATGTCTACCTTGTATGTAACACAATAACATTAAGTCAACAAGACTTTAAAAGGGAACTTATAGTGTTCACTGCATCCTGTAATGTCATTTTGAGGGTAATAGAATGCATATCATATTCGCTGTAATTTAGTGCCCCTGCGGATCCCCATTCTACAAAGGCATAAATATTAAGTAAGCACCCCTTTTAATCATGACATAGCTTAATAAGGATTCTATTTAAAGGTGCGGTTAAACCTCGCTGTGCACATGCTAAATATACAAGAAAAACCCTACAGATGTTGGTTATTGTGTACAAATTATCCGAAATCGATGACAATATTATTTAAGTGCTGCACATCATGAGTAATACTTATTCTTTTCATTAATACATCATAGTACTTATTTAATGTATGATAAAGACATTTCGTGTGCAGATCCTACTTTTGGTATCTAATTCTTGTTAAGTACCCACTTTGGGACCAATTTTTAGGTGTGCTGGACACTAATTACGGCGAATATGGTACATTTACATTTTAACCCGCTCTTAATATTTTTTCTTGCCTTTTTCTTTGTATCTCTTTGGTTATCCTTCTCTCCTCCTCAGTATTGATTTCAAGTGCGTACAACTTAGCTGTTGTTCTCCTAGTTGTATGATACCTGAGGCGGCTCTTATGGTTGCAGACATTGTGAATCCATCTCTTATGTGGCACATGTATCATCTGTGACTGCCAATTTCCACTGTATCCTGGCATTGGATGGTAGTTGTGTACCTGTATCACATTTCCTACGAATAGTATACACTTTTGTTGTTGTTTTATAATAGGTTATAGAATTCTCTCAGTGACATAAAAAAAAATGCCATTGTGTAATAAATGGCTGCCCCTTAAGGGAGGATGGGGGCATGGTGTCCAGTTTATTTTCTTGGATTTTGACATTCAAGGTGGGTATTTTTGTGACAGCAGCTACACCTTAATGTCCACTTTCCACAGTATAATTGTTATCAAATTGAATTGAAACTTAAGTTGTCACTATACATCAAAAACTTGTGATGCCATTGTGTAATAAATGGCTGCCCCTTAAGGGAGGATGGGGGCATGGTGTCCTGTTTATTTTCTTTGATTTCAACATTCAAGGTTGTTTTTTTTCTGTGACCACAGCTACCTTAATATCCACTTTCCACAGTATAATTGTTATCAAAATGAATTGAAACTTAAGTTGTCACTTTACTCATATGAAACTATCATATGCTGATAAAAGTCTTCTTTTTTTTTTAATTTGAATAAAATGCTGCTAATGATAGACATGAGTCATTAATGCCTTTAACTCTGTGATATTCTCCATGTCATTGGAAGCGAAGCGACAAGACTCCTATTGAACAAGTTTGTTCACTGTATGAGGCCTAAGTACAATGTAAATGACTTGTTACATTTCTAGGACCATTGCTTTCATACTTTTATAAAAAGCATTTCTGGCGGTAATGTTCATATGCTTCGCAAATTTAAATACAGGAAATTGGTTTACAGGTTCTGGTATTGTGGGATAAAAACATCTGAATTTTGAAAAAAATGTGTTTAAAGTCACTTTTAAATTGTTACTGATGTATTTATCCATTTGAATTGAAAATTGGCAAAATTAGTTGTATAATTAAATGTATAATGATTCTATCATACTGAAATTTTAACGAAATTTATTCATGGGTTCTGCTGTTTTGGGGTAAAATCATATAAATTTTGATAATTTGCATCAAAGTCCACTTTTTACAGTGTTACTGATATCCGATTGAATTGAAATTTAAACTTGTTGGGGTTATTAATACTATCCTACAGAACATTATACTCCTAATTTGGAGGGAATTTACCGGTATAATATGTGTTCTGTTTTATTGGTGTAAAAGCTGCCATGAATTTGTGTTCTGGTTCAGTTTGTTATTGATATTTTAATTGATTTGAAAATTGGTTAACTGACTGGTTCTGCAATTGTGGGCGAAAAAAAATTTGATGTATTTTAAAACAATTATCATCTACATGACTAGTGCATGCAGTTTTATTTACTTTAAGTATTTTTTAGGGAACAAGTTACTCATATTATCATACTGAAAACTTAATCACAATTTACAGTAAATTGTTTTACAGGTTAATGTTCTATTGTTTGTGTTAAAACATCAAAGTTTTGAGAATTTCCATTAAACTCTTCTTTTTACATTGTTTTTGATATCGGACAGAATTGAAACTTGGCAAAGTTACTGCTACCATCATACTGTTAGTATTTTGTCATTCGATGATATTCTGTATTTTTTTGACATTATTGACAAAGCGAGAAAGGTGAGACATACATGTGTAATTGCATGTAATTCCTGTAGATAATCAAAAAACGGAAAAGATTAATGTGCTATTCCCATCATCCATATTCTAGCAACTACATTTAAAGCATTTTCAGTTAAGAAATACAGAAATCTATTACTGAATTTATTGTTTGCAAGATGAGCAAATGAGCACAGGAAATGTCGGTATTGGCCCTTACAATGACATGTAAAACATTTTTCACATCTATTGCTCCGTTTATCATTATTCCCTATATAAATTCATCAACCATTCACGATTGAATTTCTGTTGTGCACAAAAACTTTCAGATTTGTGTTTTTCCAAAGCTGTCAGAAATTGTTTTTAGAGAATTGGTTACTGAATTTTTGAAAACTGTCAGTAAAGAAGACCAGGAAAATCTCAGAATATCAATATCATCAGTCTTCCTAAAACTTTGTAAGACTAGCAATGCTAAATGCACAGAAAATAAAACCTTATGGTACATACTATATTATACGATGCGTTACAGAACTGTAAGAAAATGAAAATATTTTGTATTGCATGTTGGTGAAATTATAAATACTTTCTGATGCCCTCTGGCACAATAATACCAGCAAATAAAATACTGAAAATGTGTGGATATCTATAGTTTGAATTGAGGTGACGAGAGCAGTGCAGTGTTAATGATGGGCACCATTTTTGTAATGAGTTCCATATTTCATACTCTTATGTAAAAACAAATAATTCAGAAGAGTCTAGGTGTGTTTTATTTCTTTGATTCATATTATTTTAAAACTGTAATGAGTATTGAAAATTTCAAGACATATTTTACAATTAAAATTTGGATTATGAATTTTTTCTTTCAATTGTCAAAATACTATATAAAAATCAGTATGTTGAATATAAACACAATATATATTAATAGGTAAGTTTTATTCAAGGCAATATTTTGTTGATATGCCAATGATTTCCCCCCCAATTTCACTCAGGGCCTTTTCCCAATTTTACCTAGGAAAAGCCATGTAACATGTACAATCCCTACTCTACAAAGGAGGTAACCTGTACAATCCCCACTCTACAAGGGAAGTAACCTGTACCATCCCCACTCTACAAAGGAGGTAACCTGTACAATCCCCACTCTACAAAGGAGGTAACCTGTACAATCCCCACTCTACAAGGGAAGTAACCTGTACAATCCCCACTCTACAGGGGAGGTCACCTGTACAATCCCCACTCTTCAAGGGAGGTAACCTTTACAATCCTCAATCTGCAAGGAAGATAACCTGTACAATCCCCAATTAACAAGGGAGATAACCTGTACAATCCCCAATTAACAAGGGAGATAACCTGTACTACAATCCCCACTCAACAAGGGAGATACCCTGTACGATCCCAAACTCTACAAGGGAGGTAACCTGTACAATCCCCACTCAACAAGGGAGATAACTTGTACAATCCCAAACTCTACAAGGGAGGTAACCTGTACAATCCCCAATCTGCAAGGAAGATAACCTGTACAATCCCCAATTAACCAGGGAGGTAACCTGTACAATCCCAACTCTACAAGGGAGGTAACCTGTTTAGTCCTCACTTCACAAAGTTGGTAACCTGTACGATCCCCAACTCTACAAGGGAGGTGACTGGTACAATCCCAACTGAACAAAGGAGATAACCTGTACAGTCCCCACTTCACAAGGTGGTAATCGTACAATCCCCACTCAACAAGGGAGGAAACCTGTATGATCCCCAAGTCTTCAAGGGAGGTAACCTGTACAATTCCCACTCAAAAAGGGAGATAACCTGTACAATCCCACCGCTACAAGGAAGGTAACCTGTACAATCCCCACTCAACAAGGGAGATAAGCTGTACGATCCCCACTCTACAAGGAAGGTTACCTGTACAATCCCAACGCTACAAGGAAGGTTACCTGTACAATCCCCACTCTACAAGGGAGGAAACCTTTACAACAATCCCCACTCTTCAAGGGAGGTAACCTGTACAATCCTCATTCTACAAGAGAGGTAACCTGTACTTCAATCCCCACTCTACAAGGGAGGTAACCTGTACAATACCCACTCTACAAGAGAGGTAACCTGTACTTCAATCCCCACTCTACAAGGGAGGTAACCTGTACAATCACCACTCTACACGGGAGGTAACCTGTACAATCACCACTCTTCAAGGGAGGTAACCTGTACGATCCCCAACTTTACAAGGGAAGTAATCCGTACAACCCCCACTCTATAAGGGAGGTAACCTGTACAATCCCCATTCTACAAGGGTGGTAACCTGTACGATCCCTAACTCTACAAGGGAAGTAACTTGTACAATCCCCACTCTACAAGGGAAGTAACCTGTACAATCCCCACTCTACAAGGGAAGTAACCTGTACAATCCCCACTCTACAAGGGAGGTAACCTGTACTTCAATCCCCACTCTACAAGGGAGGTAACCTGTACTTCAATCCCCACTCTACAAGGAAGGTAATCTGTACGATCCCCACTCTACAAGGGAGGTAACCTGTACTACAATCCCAACTCTTCAAGGGAGGTAACCTGTACTTCAATCCCCACTCTACAAGGAAGGTAATCTGTACGATCTCCACTCAACAAGGGAGATAAGCTGTACGATCCCCACTCTACAAGGAAGGTTACCTGTACGATCCCCAATCTACAAGGGAGGTAACCTGTACGATCCCCACTCTACAAGGAAGGTTACCTGTACAATCCCCACTCAACAAGGGAGGTAACCTGTACAATCCCCACTCAACAAGGGAGATAAGCTGTACGATCCCAATCCTACAAGGAAGGTAACCTGTACTTCAATCCCTACTCTACAAGGAAGGTTACCTGTACAATCCCCACTCTACAAGGAAGGTAACCTGTACAATACCCACTCTACAAGGAAGGTAACCTGTACAATCCCCACTCTACAAGGAAGGTAACCTGTACAATCCCCACTCTACAAGGGAGATAACCTGTACAATCCCCTCTCTACAAGGGAGATAACCTGTACAATCCACACTCTACAAGGAAGGTAACCTGTACAATCCCCACTCTACAAGGAAGGTAACCTGTACAATCCCCACTCTACAAGGGAGATAACCTGTACAATCCCCACTCTACAAGGGAGATAACCTGTACAATCCCCACTCTACAAGGGAGATAACCTGTACAATCCACACTCTACAAGGGAGATAACCTGTACAATCCACACTCTACAAGGAAGGTTACCTGTACAATCCCCACTCTACAAGGAAGGTAACCTGTACAATACCCACTCTACAAGGAAGGTTACCTGTACAATCCCCACTCTACAAGGAAGGTAACCTGTACAATCCCCACTCTACAAGGAAGATAACCTGTACAATACCCACTCTACAAGGAAGATAACCTGTACAATACCCACTCTACAAGGAAGGTTACCTGTACAATCCCCACTCTACAAGGAAGGTAACCTGTACAATACCCACTCTACAAGGAAAATAACCTGTACAATACCCACTCTACAAGGAAGATAACCTGTACAATACCCACTCTACAAGGAAGGTTACCTATACAATCCCCACTCTACAAGGAAGATAATCTGTACAATCCCCACTCTACAAGGAAGATAACCTGTACAATCCCCACTCTACAAGGAAGGTAACCTGTACAATACCCACTCTACAAGGAAGGTTACCTGTACAATCCCCACTCAACAAGGAAGGTTACCTGTACAATCCCCACTCTACAAGGAAGGTAACCTGTACAATCCCCACTCTACAAGGAAGATAACCTGTACAATACCCACTCTACAAGGAAGGTTACCTGTACAATACCCACTCAACAAGGAAGGTAACCTGTACAATCCCCACTCTACAAGGAAGGTAACCTGTACAATCCCCACTCTACAAGGAAGGTAACCTGTACAATCCCCACTCTACAAGGAAGGTTACCTGTACAATACCCACTCAACAAGGAAGGTAACCTGTACAATACCCACTCTACAAGGAAGGTAACCTGTACAATCCCCACTCTACAAGGAAGGTAACCTGTACAATCCCCACTCTACAAGGGAGATAAGGTGTACAATCCCCACTCTACAAGGAAGGTAACCTGTACAATACCCACTCTACAAGGAAGGTTACCTGTACAATACCCACTCAACAAGGGAGGTAACCTGTACAATCCCCACTCAACAAGGGAGATAAGCTGTACGATCCCAATCCTACAAGGAAGGTAACCTGTACTTCAATCCCCACTCTACAAGGAAGGTAACCTGTACAATACCCACTCTACAAGGGAGATAACCTGTACAATCCCCACTCTACAAGGGAGATCAGGTGTACAATCCCCATTCTACAAGGAAGGTAACCTGTACAATCCCCACTCTACAAGGAAGGTAACCTGTACAATCCCCACTCTACAAGGAAGATAACCTGTACAATCCCCACTCTACAAGGAAGGTAACCTGTACAATACCCACTCTACAAGGAAGGTTACCTGTGCTACAATTCCCACTCTACAAGGAAGGTAACCTGTACATTCCCCCCTCTACAAGAGAGATAATCTGTAAATTCCCACTCTACAAGGAAGGTAATCTGTACAATCCCCACTCAACAAGGGAGGTAACCTATACTATCCCCAAGTCAATAAGGAAGGTAACCTGTAAAAACCCCACTCTACAAGGGAGGTAACCTGTACAATCCCCACTAAAAAAGGGAGTTAACCTGTACAAATCCCAAGCTACAAGGAAGGTAACCTGTACAATCACCACTCAACAAGGTTGGTAATTATAACCTTTACAATCCGAACTCTACAAGGGAGGTAACCTGTACAATCCCCACTAAAAAATACAAGGGAGATAACCTGTACAATTCCCACTCTACAAGGTTGGTAATTATAACCTTTACAATCCCAACCCTACAAGGGAGTTAACCTGTACAATCCCCACTCAAAAAAACATGGAAGGTAACCTGTACAATCTCCACTCAACAAGGTTGGTAATTATAACCTTTACAATCCGAACTCTACAAGGGAGGTAACCTGTACAATCCCCACTCAAAAAAACAAGGGAGATAACCTGTACAATCCCCACTCAACAAGGTTGGTAATTATAACCTTTGTAATTCCCACTCTACAAGGGAGGTAACCTGTACTTTAATAGTGATGTTTCTTTGCTTAGTTTAACAGATGAATACAGACTCGTTTTGGCCAGTAGACCTAATATCTGTCAAAATAGGAAAAATATTTACAATATTTTGTCGGTAACCTGATTTTCCTCTTTGGTTAACCCTGGAAAACTTTCTTGTACAGTTTCATGAAAAACTGAATGAGATCTTGGTTGATTTCAATAATGCCCAAGTCTATGCAAGAGTTGGATGACTTCTTATAATGTTAAGGAAGAAACTTTTTGTATCCATCAGATAACTTAAATTTTTAAAAGATTTGTAATATAAATAGAAATTGCCTTTCAAATGAATCTTGTAGCCCTTGTTTCCTTAACTGGTGGGAATTGCTTCCCATAGAGGGCATGTTGTTTCTCAAACATATTTTGTATGACAAGAGAAAGAGAAAATTTAGTGGCCAGACTGGGTTCAAACCAGGACCTACCGAACTCTAGGACAAACACTCTTTCAGCTTCGCTACCTGGTCACTGATGATCAACCCAGTCCAGTTCCGCTACTCATGTTAATTTGATATTTCAAGGTGTACAGTCATAATTACTTAAAGCTCGGAAATGTATAATTTGTGCGATAAACACTTAATTGCTGCCTAGACCAACATTTTATACTGTACCCTTTATTTAGAAATAAAATAAAATCAACAAGGTTTCAGAGGTTGAACTCTATATATGATATTATAGTGTGGGTGAGTGAGGACTATTTACTAGGAGCTGGCTAGCTGTTCTGGTTGTTTACCTGAGACAGCCATGTACCTACTGCCTCAGGGAGAGACAGACAATTGTACATTGGTATATATGTGTCACATAAGCTTGTACGTAGGTCACTTGTATATATGTACCTGGTGGGGAAGGATGGCCTAGATATGCATGACTGAACACACAGCTTTCAACCTGACGTCCCTGTTTACTGGTGAACCTACTGGTGCTACAGGCAGTATACAGATCTTTTGCCTGGGATTTATTTAAAAATTCACCATATCTGGCCAAAATGATGCCACAGTCACATTTATACATGAAATTGAAGATGGCTGTGTGAATTTGTTAAGTGAAATTTGTTGGAAGGCGTACGTGAGAGATGAGGATTTACCCAGGTGTTGATCTGGTAAGTGTGTGTCACTATCGCGGTGTCACTGACACAAGTCTTCACACCGTATACAATAATGGTCATCCCAGTCCTGACCACTGTCCAGGGACTGAGGTAGTTACTGGCTAGTTATTATATAGTTATTAAATCATTCACGTGTTTGGACTGTCTAAAGAATATATGTGTGAGTTTTCGACTCGTTAGTGGTCTTTCTCCTCATAATTGAAGTAAAGCGCTTTACAAGCAGTATGACATTTTGTTGGGCAGTGGTAGACATTCCTGACACTGTAAAAAAGCATGGACAGCGACTTTGTGTCTGTATACAAGTCTTAGTTGGTGATTTCTCACTTGGTGTCTCCTCAAGTAAGCATACATGTATGTAACAATGCCAGGTGTGACATTGTATGTGAATACTCCATCAAGAAGATTGTATGAATTATTCAGTGGTATGATCTTGCTACCCTGTCATTCCTATGTAATGACAGTAAGTAAAGTAGAATACATGTATGTAACATTGTCAGGTGTGACTTTGTATGTGAATTATTCAGTACCCTGTCATTCCTATGTTATACAGTAAGTAAAGTAGAGACAGGATTCCTACTGTACAACACCAGCCATAGAAGCATTTGGTGATTTGCGTTCCGTTTTAATGCTATATTTGTACTAAATATTTCGTTGTGGAGACCCTAAACCAAGTGATATTAGATTAGGAATGGTAGATGTTTTAATGCTATATTTGTACTAAAAATTGTTTCGTTTTGGAGACCCTAAACCAAGTGGTATTAGATTTGGAATGGTAGATGTGGAGGTTATCTATGTAAGGGTGGATTTGTGGAGTGAGTGAGTGAGTGAACACTTGGGCTTTCTACGGAGGTGACCGGGGCTCAATCCCCAAAGTCATTATACGCATGTAATATTCAGAAAAAAGAGTTTTATACATCTCCAGCACTCACACATATACACAGACATATACACATAGGTAGTTCTACGAGGATAAGGTTATCCAACACCTAAAGAATTTGGAAGGCTTAAGCTTTACAATAGACAGGTATCACTGTAACAAGTCATTCTGAGTCTGTAACATACTGCTATTACTGTTAACATACTGATTTTTAGCGCATAACCAATTAAAAACATGAAGCAAAATGATGAATTGGTGTAATCGCAATACTTGCTGTTGAAAGCAATATAGTACAGAATCTGTAATAAGCACAATCATTATCGTTAAATTATCCTTTCACAAGTTATTTTGGGTAGATTATAGATTTATTTATACAAAATTATTTATTTGCTTATGTGCATTTATAACCTACATGTATTGTCATTGGGATAAACTATCAGAATTATCACTGGTTTGTCTTTAGATTAAGTTTGCTTACCTAGTTAAAACTAATACACGAGTATAAATTTTCCGAACTAATGTATACTTTTCGGAAAATTGAACTACCAGTTATTTACACGTTCTTAATATCTGAGTACAATTGCGATTTTTTCTAAACCAGAACTTATACTGTACTAAGGAGACAGTTCTTTAAAGAAAATAGATTTTAACAAAGCATATAGAATAGGAGTAATTGTCTGGTGTCATTATATAGGGCTGCTGTTGTGTAGGGGTAAAGTATGTGACCTGTTCCCACGGTGTAGAACTTAACCAGGAATACACTAACTACCACAGGTTAATACATGAGAAAATAAGTGCACAGGTAAATACACAGGTAAATAAGACAGGTAAACAAGACAGGTAAACAAGACAGGTAAACAAGACAGCATTTAATTAATGGCCCCACAACAAAATTTGGGGGGCCACAGTGGTAAAAGTGTCTAACATTCTACTACCACTGGTCCTCCACCACTAGGCCAAGTGGTAAAAGTGCCTTACATTCTACTACCACTGGTCCTCCACCACTGGGCCAAGTGGTAAAAGTGTCTAACATTCTACTACCACTGGTCCTCCACCACTAGGCCAAGTGGTAAATGTGCCTTACATTCTACTACCACTGGTCCTCCACCACTGGGCCAAGTGGTAAAAGTGTCTAACATTCTACTACCACTGGTCCTCCACCACTGGGCCAGTGGTAAAAGTGTCTAACATTCTACTACCACTGGTCCTCCACCACTAGGCCAAGTGGTAAATGTGCCTTACATTCTACTACCACTGGTCCTCCACCACTGGGCCAAGTGGTAAAAGTGTCTAACATTCTACTACCACTGGTCCTCCACCACTGGGCCAAGTGGTAAAAGTGTCTAGCATTCTACTACCACTGGTCCTCCACCACTGGGCCAAGTGGTAAAAGTGTCTAACATTCTACTACCACTGGTCCTCCACCACTGGGCCAAGTGGTAAAAGTGTCTAACATTCTACTACCACTGGTCCTCCACCACTAGGCCAAGTGGTAAATGTGCCTTACATTCTACTACCACTGGTCCTCCACCACTGGGCCAAGTGGTAAAAGTGTCTAACATTCTACTACCACTGGTCCTCCACCACTGGGCCAAGTGGTAAAAGTGTCTTACATTCTACTACCACTGGGCCAAGTGGTAAAGGCGTCTAATATTCTACTACCACTGGTCTTCCACCACTGGGCCACGGTGGCCAAGTGGTAAAGCTGTCTTACATTCTACTACCACTGTGCCTCCGCCTCTGGGTCACGGTGGTTCGAGGCCTGCATAATGTATGTCAGACAGTAACAAAGAATGGTGATTTTCTCTAGGAACACTGCTTTTCTCCACCACTAAAACCATCCTAGTGACCATAGCTGTACATGTTAACAGTACATTAAACACATACAAACCAAACAATTGTTTTCTATAAATATACAGCAGAACAGAGCTATTTTCTATTTATATCCATCCATTGCTAAAAGTTCAGCTTGTAATATCAGTGTCAGTAGTAATGTCATATTTAACTCCAGTACATACACAAAGCTGTTTTTATTGAAATTGTTTTTTTCTTTATCGTTTGATGGTTGTAGAGTTAGGTTAGAGCTATCTAGGACATAGACATCCTAATAAAGTTAGGTTAGAGCTATCTAGGACGTAGACATCCTAATAAAGTTAGGTTAGAGCTATCTAGGACATAGACATCCTAATAAAGTTAGGTTAGAGCTATCTAGGACGTAGACATCCTAATAAAGTTAGGTTAGAGCTATCTAGGACGTAGACATCCTAATAAAGTTAGGTTAGAGCTATCTAGGACATAGACATCCTAATAAAGTTAGGTTAGAGCTATCTAGGACATAGACATCCTAATAAAGTTAGGTTAGAGCTATCTAGGACGTAGACATCCTAATAAAGTTAGGTTAGAGCTATCTAGGACATAGACATCCTAATAAAGTTAGGTTAGAGCTATCTAGGACGTAGACATCCTAATAAAGTTAGGTTAGAGCTATCTAGGACATAGACATCCTAATAAAGTTAGGTTAGAGCTATCTAGGACATAGACATCCTAATAAAGTTAGGTTAGAGCTATCTAGGACGTAGACATCCTAATAAAGTTAGGTTAGAGCTATCTAGGACATAGACATCCTAATAAAGTTAGGTTAGAGCTATCTAGGACGTAGACATCCTAATAAAGTTAGGTTAGAGCTATCTAGGACATAGACATCCTAATAAAGTTAGGTTAGAGCTATCTAGGACATAGACATCCTAATAAAGTTAGGTTAGAGCTATCTAGGACGTAGACATCCTAATAAAGTTAGGTTAGAGCTATCTAGGACATAGACATCCTAATAAAGTTAGGTTAGAGCTATCTAGGACATAGACATCCTAATAAAGTTAGGTTAGAGCTATCTAGGACATAGACATCCTAATAAAGTTAGGTTAGAGCTATCTAGGACATAGACATCCTAATAAAGTTAGGTTAGAGCTATCTAGTCCATAGACATCCTAATAAAGTTAGGTTAGAGCTATCTAGGACGTAGACATCCTAATAAAGTTAGGTTAGAGCTATCTAGGACGTAGACATCCTAATAAAGTTAGGTTAGAGCTATCTAGGACGTAGACATCCTAATAAAGTTAGGTTAGAGCTATCTAGGACATAGACATCCTAATAGAGTTAGGTTAGAGCTATCTAGGACATAGACATCCTAATAGAGTTAGGTTAGAGCTATCTAGGACATAGACATCCTAATAAAGTTAGGTTAGAGCTATCTAGGACGTAGACATCCTAATAAAGTTAGGTTAGAGCTATCTAGGACGTAGACATCCTAATAAAGTTAGGTTAGAGCTATCTAGGACGTAGACATCCTAATAAAGTTAGGTTAGAGCTATCTAGTCCATAGACATCCTAATAAAGTTAGGTTAGAGCTATCTAGGACGTAGACATCCTAATAAAGTTAGGTTAGAGCTATCTAGGACGTAGACATCCTAATAAAGTTAGGTTAGAGCTATCTAGGACGTAGACATCCTAATAAAGTTAGGTTAGAGCTATCTAGTCCATAGACATCCTAATAAAGTTAGGTTAGAGCTATCTAGGACGTAGACATCCTAATAAAGTTAGGTTAGAGCTATCTAGGACGTAGACATCCTAATAAAGTTAGGTTAGAGCTATCTAGGACGTAGACATCCTAATAAAGTTAGGTTAGAGCTATCTAGGACGTAGACATCCTAATAAAGTTAGGTTAGAGCTATCTAGGACGTAGACATCCTAATAAAGTTAGGTTAGAGCTATCTAGGACGTAGACATCCTAATAAAGTTAGGTTAGAGCTATCTAGGACATAGACATCCTAATTAGGTTGTTTCAGGCATCCACCACTATGTCAGTCTCGTTGTCTTAGCTTGGAAACTGTCAGTCAGGTTGTCACATAAACCATCATGTCAGTCTTGTTGTCTTAGCTTGGAAACTGTCAGTCAGGTTGTCACATAAACCATCATGTCAGTCTTGTTGTCTTAGCTTGGAAACTGTCAGTCAGGTTGTCACATAAACCATCATGTCAGTCTTGTTGTCTTAGCTTGGAAACTGTCAGTCAGGTTGTCACATAAACCATCATGTCAGTCTTGTTGTCTTAGCTTGGAAACTGTCAGTCAGGTTGTCACATAAACCATCATGTCAGTCTCGTTGTCTTAGCTTGGAAACTGTCAGTCAGGTTGTCACATAAACCATCATGTCAGTCTCGTTGTCTTAGCTTGGAAACTGTCAGTCAGGTTGTCACATAAACCATCATGTCAGTCTCGTTGTCTTAGCTTGGAAACTGTCAGTCAGGTTGTCACATAAACCATCATGTCAGTCAGGTTGTCTTAGCAACCATCATGTCAGTCTCGTTGTCTTAGCTTGGAAACTGTCAGTCAGGTTGTCACATAAACCATCATGTCAGTCTTGTTGTCTTAGCTTGGAAACTGTCAGTCAGGTTGTCACATAAACCATCATGTCAGTCTTGTTGTCTTAGCTTGGAAACTGTCAGTCAGGTTGTCACATAAACCATCATGTCAGTCTTGTTGTCTTAGCTTGGAAACTGTCAGTCAGGTTGTCACATAAACCATCATGTCAGTCTCGTTGTCTTAGCTTGGAAACTGTCAGTCAGGTTGTCACATAAACCATCATGTCAGTCTCGTTGTCTTAGCTTGGAAACTGTCAGTCAGGTTGTCACATAAACCATCATGTCAGTCAGGTTGTCTTAGCAACCATCATGTCAGTCTCGTTGTCTTAGCTTGGAAACTGTCAGTCAGGTTGTCACATAAACCATCATGTCAGTCAGGTTGTCTTAGCAACCATCATGTCAGTCTCGTTGTCTTAGCTTGGAAACTGTCAGTCAGGTTGTCACATAAACCATCATGTCAGTCAGGTTGTCTTAGCAACCATCATGTCAGTCTCGTTGTCTTAGCTTGGAAACTGTCAGTCAGGTTGTCACATAAACCATCATGTCAGTCAGGTTGTCTTAGCAACCATCATGTCAGTCTCGTTGTCTTAGCTTGGAAACTGTCAGTCAGGTTGTCACATAAACCATCATGTCAGTCAGGTTGTCTTAGCAACCATCATGTCAGTCTCGTTGTCTTAGCTTGGAAACTGTCAGTCAGGTTGTCACATAAACCATCATGTCAGTCAGGTTGTCTTAGCAACCATCATGTCAGTCTCGTTGTCTTAGCTTGGAAACTGTCAGTCAGGTTGTCACATAAACCATCATGTCAGTCAGGTTGTCTTAGCAACCATCATGTCAGTCTCGTTGTCTTAGCTTGGAAACTGTCAGTCAGGTTGTCACATAAACCATCATGTCAGTCAGGTTGTCTTAGCAACCATCATGTCAGTCTCGTTGTCTTAGCTTGGAAACTGTCAGTCAGGTTGTCACATAAACCATCATGTCAGTCAGGTTGTCTTAGCAACCATCATGTCAGTCTCGTTGTCTTAGCTTGGAAACTGTCAGTCAGGTTGTCACATAAACCATCATGTCAGTCAGGTTGTCTTAGCAACCATCATGTCAGTCTCGTTGTCTTAGCTTGGAAACTGTCAGTCAGGTTGTCACATAAACCATCATGTCAGTCTCGTTGTCTTAGCTTGGAAACTGTCAGTCAGGTTGTCACATAAACCATCATGTCAGTCTCGTTGTCTTAGCTTGGAAACTGTCAGTCAGGTTGTCACATAAACCATCATGTCAGTCAGGTTGTCTTAGCAACCATCATGTCAGTCTCGTTGTCTTAGCTTGGAAACTGTCAGTCAGGTTGTCACATAAACCATCATGTCAGTCTCGTTGTCTTAGCTTGGAAACTGTCAGTCAGGTTGTCACATAAACCATCATGTCAGTCTTGTTGTCTTAGCAACCATCATGTCAGTCTCGTTGTCTTAGCTTGGAAACTGTCAGTCAGGTTGTCACATAAACCATCATGTCAGTCTCGTTGTCTTAGCTTGGAAACTGTCAGTCAGGTTGTCACATAAACCATCATGTCAGTCAGGTTGTCTTAGCTTGAAAAATGTCATGTCAGTCAGGTTGTCTTAGCAACCATCATGTCAGTCAGGTTGTCTTGGAAACCATCATATCAGTCAGGTTATCTTGGAAACGATCATATCAGTCAGGTTGTCTTGGAAACCATCATGTCAGTCAGGTTGTCTTAGAAACCATCATGTCAGGTTGTCTTAGCAACCATCATGTCAGTCAGGTTGTCTTAGCAACCATCATATCAGTCAGGTTGTCTTAGCAACCATTATGTAAGACAAGTTGTCTTAGCAACCATTATGTCAGTCAGGTTGTCTTAGCAACCATTATGTAAGACAAGTTGTCTTAGCAACCATTATGTCAGTCAGGTTGTCTTAGCAACCATTATGTAAGACAGGTTGTCTTAGCAACCATTATGTAAGACAAGTTGTCTTAGCAACCATCATGTCAGTCAGGTTGTCTTAGCAACCATCATGTCAGTCAGGTTGTCTTAGCAACCATCATGTCAGTCTCGTTGTCTTAGCTTGGAAACTGTCAGTCAGGTTGTCACATAAACCATCATGTCAGTCTCGTTGTCTTAGCTTGGAAACTGTCAGTCAGGTTGTCACATAAACCATCATGTCAGTCAGGTTGTCTTAGCTTGAAAAATGTCATGTCAGTCAGGTTGTCTTAGCAACCATCATGTCAGTCAGGTTGTCTTGGAAACCATCATATCAGTCAGGTTATCTTGGAAACGATCATATCAGTCAGGTTGTCTTGGAAACCATCATGTCAGTCAGGTTGTCTTAGAAACCATCATGTCAGGTTGTCTTAGCAACCATCATGTCAGTCAGGTTGTCTTAGCAACCATCATATCAGTCAGGTTGTCTTAGCAACCATTATGTAAGACAAGTTGTCTTAGCAACCATTATGTCAGTCAGGTTGTCTTAGCAACCATTATGTAAGACAAGTTGTCTTAGCAACCATTATGTCAGTCAGGTTGTCTTAGCAACCATTATGTAAGACAGGTTGTCTTAGCAACCATTATGTAAGACAGGTTGTCTTAGCAACCATCATGTCAGTCAGGTTGTCTTAGCAACCATCATGTCAGTCAGGTTGTCTTAGCAACCATCATGCCAGTCAGGTTGTCTTAGCAACCATCATGTCAGGTTGTCTTAGAAACCTTATAATATTACCGTATTTGACCGGGAATAAGCCCCCACCCCCTGAGAAAAATAATTGATCAAAAGTAGGGAGGGATCTTATTCCCGAATACACCCCTGTTCACAAAAGTCCGCCATCTTGGATATTCTGCTGTTTTGATCTAGGAACTCAGTCCCCAATATACCAGTAATGTAATTCTAGTTGTTTGTTTTGTTAAAATAACAATTTACATTCAGAATGTTTAAAAACAGTCACTACAAATTGATGTCATTGAAGTCATCTTGAATGAATTTTCATTTATAAGTTAATAAGTATTCATTTAGATACAGTAATAACATTCAGATGTGTAAAAGGAATTAATAGCATGACAATAAGACTGCTTGTCGCTTGGCTACCGCCATTACGAGATTTGAGATAGGCCAGCTACAGGCAGTAAATAGCTTAAGAAATTTGAGTAAACAATGTAAAATTAACACAAAACCAATGCATGAATCATACAAAAAAAACAAACCAACTTATCTGCAATGAGTCTGGAAGCATTAAGAGCAAGAGACATGTATTTATGGATAAAAGTCTTCCAAAAAACGCTAAGGCCATCTGAAGGCAGCCATCTTGTTTTCTCAGAGAGCCGGTTGATACAAATTTCAGAATGACAATTTTAACGAATATTGACAGAAAGGTTAGATTTGAAACAAACTACTTGGCAACAAACTACTTCAAAATGAATTTACTTTTGCTTTATCACTATAAAAAATATTTTCTTTATTTTCTTTTTCAATACAGACTTACATATAATGGATCAAGTACAAGAATAATATTTCGTTTTTGTTCAAAGTTTGCAAAATGCACCACCAGTTCAAACATGAAAGTATGGTGTTCTTAACACCAGCTGAACAATGTTTTATTTCAAGCTTAGCATTATAGATATTTTTTTTTGCCCACAGTTAAATATATTTGATGTCCAGACACAAAATTAAAAAGAAATTAACATGCCTTTTATTAAGAGAAAGACAAAATTTAGGGTGGGGGCTTATTCCCAGGCTCCCACCCTGTTCCAAGAACCTTTGCCAAAGTGGGGAGGGGGCTTATTCATGAGAGGGGGCTTATTCCCTGTAAAATAGTATAGTAAGGATATATTTCTTTGAAACCACTTTATCTGTCAGGTTTTCTTTAGCATGGAGCTATCATGTCCATCAGGTTGCCACAGGAACCATCATGTCCATTAGGTTGTCTTAGCAGCCATCATGTCAGTCAGGTTGTCTTAGCAACCATTTTGTCAGTCAGGTTGTCTTAGCTTTTGAAATCAGCTTGAAATCAGCTTGAAAACATCTTGAAAACATCATGTCAAGCTTGTTTAATTGGATAACCTTGACCAACTCAAAGTCACAGGTAGAATATGTTAAACTAAGGATGGAGACTTTCCTGTTTACTAAACATGCTTTAAAGTTTAAAAACATTTCATAGCTATCATGTTAATGTTATCATGTGCATACAGGTAATCCGTATTTATTCATTTTCAGATTCACGATCGCTGTCGCTTGCATCAGATTCTGAAGATGACCCGCTGAATCAGTTGTGTGGTTCAGGTAATTATACATTTTCTGGTGTCCTATTAACAAAGATTTAATGACCGATGTACGATATGTTGTACGGCTGAGTTGGGAGGGTCTGTAGTATTGAGCAACATTTCTAGTGTGTATTGAATTGATGTACCACAAAGTATATATCTGTTGTGTATTAATGAACCACAAAGTATATATCTGTTGTGTATTGATGTACCACAATGTATATATCTGTTGTGTATGATGTACCACAATGTATATATTTGTTGTGTATTGATGTACCACAGAGTATATATTTGTTGTGTATTGATGTACCACAAAGTATATATTTGTTGTGTATTGATGTACCACAAAGTATATATTTGTTGTGTATTGATGTACCACAAAGTATATATTTGTTGTGTATTGATGTACCACAATGTATATATTTGTTGTGTATGATGTACCACAATGTATATATTTGTTGTGTATTGATGTACCACAAAGTATATATTTGTTGTGTATTGATGTACCACAAAGTATATATCTGTTGTGTATGATGTACCACAAAGTATATATCTGTTGTGTATAGATGTACCACAAAGTATATATTTGTTGTGTATTAATGTACCACAATGTATATATTTGTTGTGTATTGATGTACCACAAAGTATATATCTGTTGTGTATGATGTACCAAAAAGTATATATTTGTTGTGTATAGATGTACCACAAAGTATATATTTGTTGTGTATAGATGTACCACAAAGTATATATCTGTTGTGTATGATGTACCACAGAGTATATATCTGTTGTGTATGATGTACCACAAAGTATATATCTGTTGTGTATGATGTACCACAAAGTATATATTTGTTGTGTATAATTGTACCACAAAGTATATATTTGTTGTGTATTGATGTACCACAGAGTATATATTTGTTGTGTATTGATGTACCAAAAAGTATATATTTGTTGTGTATAGATGTACCACAGAGTATATATCTGTTGTGTATAGATGTACCACAAAGTATATATCTTTTGTGTATGATGTACCACAGAGTATATATCTGTTGTGTATTGATGTACCACAAAGTATATATTTGTTGTGTATGATGTACCACAGAGTATATATCTGTTGTGTATTGATGTACCACAGAGTATATATCTGTTGTGTATGATGTACCACAAAGTATATATTTGTTGTGTATTGATGTACCACAAAGTATATATTTGTTGTGTATTGATGTACCACAGAGTATATATTTGTTGTGTATGATGTACCACAAAGTATATATTTGTTGTGTATTGATGTACCACAAAGTATATATCAGTTGTGTATTGATGTACCACAAAGTATATATTTGTTGTGTATTGATGTACCACAAAGTATATATCTGTTGTGTATGATGTACCACAAAGTATATATTTGTTGTGTATTGATGTACCACAAAGTATATATTTGTTGTGTATTGATGTACCACAAAGTATATATCTGTTGTGTATTGATGTACCACAAAGTATATATCTGTTGTGTATGATGTACCACAAAGTATATATTTGTTGTGTATTGATGTACCACAAAGTATATATTTGTTGTGTATTGATGTACCACAAAGTATATATCTGTTGTGTATGATGTACCACAAAGTATATATTTGTTGTGTATTGATGTACCACAAAGTATATATTTGTTGTGTATTGATGTACCACAAAGTATATATTTGTTGTGTATAGATGTACCACAAAGTATATATCTTTTGTGTATTGATGTACCAAAAAGTATATATTTGTTGTGTATTGATGTACCACAAAGTATATATTTGTTGTGTATAATTGTACCACAAAGTATATATTTGTTGTGTATTGATGTACCACAAAGTATATATTTGTTGTGTATAATTGTACCACAAAGTATATGTCTGTTGTGTATTGATGTACCACAAAGTATATGTCTGTTGTGTATTGATGTACCAAAAAGTATATATTTGTTGTGTATAGATGTACCACAAAGTATATATTTGTTGTGTATAGATGTACCACAAAATATATATCTGTTGTGTATGATGTACCACAGAGTATATATTTGTTGTGTATTGATGAACCACAAAGTATATATCTGTTGTGTATTGATGTACCACAATGTATATATCTGTTGTGTATGATGTACCACAATGTATATATTTGTTGTGTATTGATGTACCACAGAGTATATATTTGTTGTGTATTGATGTACCACAAAGTATATATTTGTTGTGTATTGATGTACCACAAAGTATATATTTGTTGTGTATTGATGTACCACAAAGTATATATTTGTTGTGTATTGATGTACCACAATGTATATATTTGTTGTGTATGATGTACCACAAAGTATATATTTGTTGTGTATTGATGTACCACAAAGTATATATTTGTTGTGTATTGATGTACCACAAAGTATATATCTGTTGTGTATGATGTACCACAAAGTATATATCTGTTGTGTATAGATGTACCACAAAGTATATATTTGTTGTGTATTAATGTACCACAATGTATATATTTGTTGTGTATTGATGTACCACAAAGTATATATCTGTTGTGTATGATGTACCAAAAAGTATATATTTGTTGTGTATAGATGTACCACAAAGTATATATTTGTTGTGTATAGATGTACCACAAAGTATATATCTGTTGTGTATGATGTACCACAGAGTATATATCTGTTGTGTATGATGTACCACAAAGTATATATCTGTTGTGTATGATGTACCACAAAGTATATATTTGTTGTGTATAATTGTACCACAAAGTATATATTTGTTGTGTATTGATGTACCACAGAGTATATATTTGTTGTGTATTGATGTACCAAAAAGTATATATTTGTTGGGTATAGATGTACCACAGAGTATATATCTGTTGTGTATAGATGTACCACAAAGTATATATCTTTTGTGTATGATGTACCACAGAGTATATATCTGTTGTGTATTGATGTACCACAGAGTATATATCTGTTGTGTATGATGTACCACAAAGTATATATTTGTTGTGTATTGATGTACCACAAAGTATATATTTGTTGTGTATTGATGTACCACAGAGTATATATTTGTTGTGTATGATGTACCACAAAGTATATATTTGTTGTGTATTGATGTACCACAAAGTATATATCTGTTGTGTATTGATGTACCACAAAGTATATATTTGTTGTGTATTGATGTACCACAAAGTATATATCTGTTGTGTATGATGTACCACAAAGTATATATTTGTTGTGTATTGATGTACCACAAAGTATATATTTGTTGTGTATTGATGTACCACAAAGTATATATTTGTTGTGTATTGATGTACCACAAAGTATATATCTGTTGTGTATGATGTACCACAAAGTATATATTTGTTGTGTATTGATGTACCACAAAGTATATATTTGTTGTGTATTGATGTACCACAAAGTATATATCTGTTGTGTATGATGTACCACAAAGTATATATTTGTTGTGTATTGATGTACCACAAAGTATATATTTGTTGTGTATAGATGTACCACAAAGTATATATCTTTTGTGTATTGATGTACCAAAAAGTATATATTTGTTGTGTATTGATGTACCACAAAGTATATATTTGTTGTGTATAATTGTACCACAAAGTATATATTTGTTGTGTATGATGTACCACAAAGTATATATTTGTTGTGTATTGATGTACCACAAAGTATATATTTGTTGTGTATAATTGTACCACAAAGTATATGTCTGTTGTGTATTGATGTACCACAAAGTATATGTCTGTTGTGTATTGATGTACCAAAAAGTATATATTTGTTGTGTATAGATGTACCACAAAGTATATATTTGTTGTGTATAGATGTACCACAAAGTATATATCTGTTGTGTATGATGTACCACAGAGTATATATCTGTTGTGTATGATGTACCACAAAGTATATATCTGTTGTGTATGATGTACCACAAAGTATATATTTGTTGTGTATAATTGTACCACAAAGTATATATTTGTTGTGTATTGATGTACCACAGAGTATATATTTGTTGTGTATTGATGTACCAAAATGTATATATTTGTTGTGTATAGATGTACCACAGAGTATATATCTGTTGTGTATAGATGTACCACAAAGTATATATCTTTTGTGTATGATGTACCACAGAGTATATATCTGTTGTGTATTGATGTACCACAAAGTATATATTTGTTGTGTATGATGTACCACAGAGTATATATCTGTTGTGTATTGATGTACCACAGAGTATATATCTGTTGTGTATGATGTACCACAAAGTATATATTTGTTGTGTATTGATGTACCACAAAGTATATATTTGTTGTGTATTGATGTACCACAGAGTATATATTTGTTGTGTATGATGTACCACAAAGTATATATTTGTTGTGTATTGATGTACCACAAAGTATATATCTAATGTGTATTGATGTACCACAAAGTATATATTTGTTGTGTATTGATGTACCACAAAGTATATATCTGTTGTGTATGATGTACCACAAAGTATATATTTGTTGTGTATTGATGTACCACAAAGTATATATTTGTTGAGTATTGATGTACCACAAAGTATATATTTGTTGTGTATTGATGTACCACAAAGTATATATCTGTTGTGTATGATGTACCACAAAGTATATATTTGTTGTGTATTGATGTACCACAAAGTATATATTTGTTGTGTATTGATGTACCACAAAGTATATATCTGTTGTGTATGATGTACCACAAAGTATATATTTGTTGTGTATTGATGTACCACAAAGTATATATTTGTTGTGTATTGATGTACCACAAAGTATATATTTGTTGTGTATAGATGTACCACAAAGTATATATCTTTTGTGTATTGATGTACCAAAAAGTATATATTTGTTGTGTATTGATGTACCACAAAGTATATATTTGTTGTGTATAATTGTACCACAAAGTATATATTTGTTGTGTATTGATGTACCACAAAGTATATATTTGTTGTGTATAGATGTATCACAAAGTTTATATTTGTTGTGTATAATTGTACCACAAAGTATATGTCTGTTGTGTATTGATGTACCACAAAGTATATGTCTGTTGTGTATTGATGTACCACAAAGTATATATTTGTTGTGTATGATGTACCACAAAGTATATATTTGTTGTGTATGATGTACCACAGAGTATATATCTGTTGTGTATTGATGTACCACAAAGTATATATCTGTTGTGTATGATGTACCACAGAGTATATATCTGTTGTGTATTGATGTACCACAAAGTATATATTTGTTGTGTATAGATGTATCACAAAGTTTATATTTGTTGTGTATAATTGTACCACAAAGTATATATTTGTTGTGTATTAATGTACCACAATGTATATATTTGTTGTGCATTGATGTACCACAAATTATATATTTTTTGTGTATTGATGTACCACAATTGATATCTATTGTGTATAATTGTACCACAAAGACAAAGTATATATCTGTTGTGTATAATTGTACCACAAAGTATATATCTGTTGTGTATTGATGTACCACAATGTAAACACCTGTTGTGTATCAGTTACCACAACACTTTTATCTTTTGCGTATTGCATTCATGTACCACAATGACATGTGGCTATATATAGATGATGATAATATTTTTGTGAATCATGATGTTACACAATGAGGCAGGGCTGTCGCTTTACAATATCAGACGTCAGCTACAACCTTGGATAACTTTGAAGGACATTGACGACTGAATTTGCCTAATTAACTCAAAAATATCAGTCATTCGTAGCTGGATTTTACACTGGGCTTACCTGAATATCCCTGTGATGTTGTTCATATCGCCAGGACCATATTGTTAATTCGTTCACCCCTGAAATTTCGTAATTAATGATTCCATACCTTTGAATTGGAAGAGTTATGTGTTTAAGGGTAAAGGAGTTAACATACTTGCCATATGTTTCTGGAGGAGTGAGAACGATCCTGATGATTTATTGGTTAATAGAGGGATATCCTGATATAAAAATATTGAGGGACAAACAAAACTAAATATTGAGGGACAAACAAAACTAAATATTGAGGGACAAACAAAACTAAATATTGAGGGACAAACAAAACTAAATAACGAGGGAAAAACAAAACTAAATATTGAGGCACAAACAAAACTAAACAATGAGGGACAAACAAAACTAAACAATAAGGTACAAACAAAACTAAATAACGAGGGAAAAACAAAACTAAATATTGAGGCACAAACAAAACTAAACAATGAGACACAAACAAAACTAAATAATGAGACACAAACAAAACTAAACAATGGAGGACAAACAGAACTAAATAATAAGGTACAAACAAAACTAAACAATGAGGGACAAACAAAACTAAACAATGGAGGACAAACAGAACTAAATGATAAGGTACAAACAAAACTAAACAATGAGGGACAAACAAAACTAAATAATGAGGGACAAACAAAACTAAATAATAAGGTACAAACAAAACTAAACAATGAGGGACAAACAAAACTAAACAATGAGGGACAAACAAACCCAAATAATGAGGGACAAACAAAACTAAACAATGAGGGACAAACAAAACTAAACAATGAGGGACAAACAAAACTAAACAATGAGGGACAAACAAAACTAAACAATGAGTGACAAACAAAACTAAATGATAAGGGACAAACAAAACTAAACAATGAGTGACAAACAAAACTAAACAATGAGGGACAAACAAAACTAAACAATGAGGGACAAACAAAACTAAACAATGAGGGACAAACAAAACTAAATAACGTGGGACAAACCAAACTGAATAATAAGGTACAAACAAAACTAAACAATGAGGGACAAACAAAACTAAAAAATAAGGTACAAACAAAACTAAACAATGAGGGACAAACAAAACTAAACATTGAGACACAAACAAAACTAAATAATAAGGTACAAACAAAACTAAACAATGAGGGACAAACAAAACTAAATATTGAGGGACAAACAAAACTAAATAATAAGGTACAAACAAAACTAAACAATGAGGGACAAACAAAACTAAACAATGAGGTACAAACAAAACTAAATAACGAGGGAAAAACAAAACTAAATATTGAGGCACAAACAAAACTAAACAATGAGACACAAACAAAACTAAATAATGAGACACAAACAAAACTAAACAATGGAGGACAAACAGAACTAAATAATAAGGTACAAACAAAACTAAACAATGAGGGACAAACAAAACTAAACAATGGAGGACAAACAGAACTAAATAATAAGGTACAAACAAAACTAAACAATGAGGGACAAACAAAACTAAATAATGAGGGACAAACAAAACTAAATAATAAGGTACAAACAAAACTAAACAATGAGGGACAAACAAAACTAAACAATGAGGGACAAACAAACCCAAATAATGAGGGACAAACAAAACTAAACAATGAGGGACAAACAAAACTAAACAATGAGGGACAAACAAAACTAAACAATGAGGGACAAACAAAACTAAACAATGAGTGACAAACAAAACTAAATGATAAGGGACAAACAAAACTAAACAATGAGTGACAAACAAAACTAAATGATAAGGGACAAACAAAACTAAACAATGAGTGACAAACAAAACTAAACAATGAGTGACAAACAAAACTAAACAATGAGGGACAAACAAAACTAAACAATGAGGGACAAACAAAACTAAACAATGAGGGACAAACAAAACTAAATAACGAGGGACAAACCAAACTGAATAATAAGGTACAAACAAAACTAAACAATGAGGGACAAACAAAACTAAAAAATAAGGTACAAACAAAACTAAACAATGAGGGACAAACAAAACTAAACATTGAGACACAAACAAAACTAAATAATAAGGTACAAACAAAACTAAACAATGAGGGACAAACAAAACTAAATATTGAGAGACAAACAAAACTAAATAATAAGGTACAAACAAAACTAAACAATGAGGGACAAACAAAACTAAACAATGAGGGACAAACAAAACTAAATAATGAGGGACAAACAAAACTAAATAATAAGGTACAAACAAAACTAAACAATGAGGGACAAACAAAACTAAATGATAAGGTACAAACAAAACTAAACAATGAGGGACAAACAAAACTAAACAATGAGGGACAAACAAAACTAAACAATGAGGGACAAGCAAAACTAAACAATGAGGGACAAACAAAACTAAACAATGAGGCACAAACAAAACTAAATAATGAAGGACAAACAAAACTAAACAATGAGGGACAAACAAAACTAAACAATGAGACACAAACAAAACTAAACAATGAGGGACAAACAAAAATAACAATGAGGGACAAACAAAACTAAACAATGAGGGACAAACAAAACTAAACAATGAGACACAAACAAAACTAAACAATGAGGGACAAACAAAACTAGATAATGAGGGACAAACAAAACTAAATAATGAGGGACAAACAAAACTAAACAATGAGGGACAAACAAAACTAAACAACGAGGGACAAACAAAACTAAACAATGAGACACAAACAAAACTAAACAATGAGGGACAAACAAAACTAAACAATGAGGGACAAACAAAACTAAATAATGAGACACAAACAAAACTAAACAATGAGACACAAACAAAACTAAACAATGAGGGACAAAAAAAAATAACAATGAGGGACAAACAAAACTAAACAATGAGGGACAAACAAAACTAAATAATGAGACACAAACAAAACTAAACAATGAGGCACAAACAAAACTAAACAATGAGGGACAAACAAAACTATACAATGAGGGACAAACAAAACCAAATAATAAGGTACAAACAAAACTAAACAATGAGGGACAAACAAAACCAAATAATAAGGTACAAACAAAACTAAACAATGAGGGACAAACAAAACCAAATAATAAGGTACAAACAAAACTAAACAATGAGGGACAAACAAAACCAAATAATAAGGTACAAACAAAACTGAATAATGAGGGACAAACAAAACTTAATTATGAGGGACAAACAAAACTAAACAATGAGGGACAAACAAAACATAACAATTATGATGATTTGGTTTCTGGTTTCAATTTGGTTATCTGTTCTGTAATCAATGTCAAATAAGTGTGACTAAGGTTATACTCCTCCTACGTTAGGGGCGACCATGACAGAGCAGTTAAGGTGTCTGACATTCTGCTACCACTAGCCCTCAACCACTGGGTCAAGTTGGCCTTGTGATTAAGATGTCTGACATTCTGCTTTCACTAGCTCTCCACCTTTTGGTCATTGTGACCAAGTGGTCTGACATTCTGCAACCACTAGCCTTCCACTTTTGGGTCATGGTGCACGTGGCTAAGTGGGTAAAGTGTCTGATATTCTGCTACCACTAGCCCTCAACCACTGGGTGGCCAAGTGGTTCAGGTGTCTGACATTCTGCTACCACTAGCCCTCAACCACAGGGTTGCAAAGTGGTTTAGGTGTCTGACATTCTGCTACCACTAGCCCTCAACCACTGGGTGGCAAAGTGGTTTAGGTGTCTGACATTCTGCTACCACTAGCCCTCAATCACTGGGTGGCAAAGTGGTTAAGGTGTCTGACATTCTGCTACCACTAGCCCTCAACCACTGGGTGGCAAAGTGGTTAAGGTGTCTGACATTCTGCTACCACTAGCCCTCAATCACTGGGTGGAGAAGTGGTTAAGGTGTCTGACATTCTGCTACCACTAGCCCTCAACCACTGGGTCAAGTTGGCCTTGTGATTAACGTGTCTGACATTCTGCTTTCACTAGCTCTCCACCTTTTGGTCATTGTGACCAAGTGGTCTGACATTCTGCTACCACTAGCCCTCCACTTTTGGGTCATGGTGGCTAAGTGGGTAAAGTGTCTGATATTCTGCTACCATTGGCCCTCCACCTCTTGGTCACATGTTTGAGGCCTAAGTGGCAGTCTGCATGTACTGAACAGTATTTATGTTTTTGTTAAAGTGTAACACTGCCTTTCAATAATGCTGCCCATCTGTCTCTCATCAACAATTTGTTCTCATCCGTCAACATCTGGATTAACTCCTCAAAAATGACCAGATTTGGACCACAACAGAGGAGGAAAAGTGTCAACTGTGTATTTCATGTGGCTATAGGTATCCCTGTTTAATGGTGTTTATTACAAGGCTGTAGGTATTTGTTTAATGGTGTATATTACAAGGCTATCAGGTATCCCTGTTTAATGGTGTATATTACAAGGCTATAGGTATCCCTGTTTAATGGTGTCTATTACAAGGCTGAAGGTATCCGTTTAATGGTGTATATTGCAAGGCTATAGGTATCCCTGTTTAATGGTGTATATTGCAAGGCTATAGGTATCCCTGTTTAATGGTGTATATTGCAAGGCTATAGGTATCCCTGTTTAATGGTGTATATTACAAGGCTATAGGTATCCTTGTTTAATGGTGTATATTACAAGGCTGTAGGTATCCCTGTTTAATGGTGTATATTACAAGGATATAAGTATCCCTGTTTAATGGTGTATATTACAAGGATATAAGTATCCCTGTTTAATGGTGTATATTGCAAGGCTATACGTATCCCTGTTTAATGGTGTATATTACAAGGATATAAGTATCCCTGTTTAATGGTGTCTATTACAAGGCTGTATAGGTATCCCTGTTTAATGGTGTATATTACAAGGCTGTAGGTATACCTGTTTAATGGTGTATATTACAAGGCTGTATAGGTATCCCTGTTTAATGGTGTAAATTACAAGGCTATAGGTATCCCTGTTTAATGGTGTATATTACAAGGCTGTAGGTATACCTGTTTAATGGTGTCTATTACAAAGATATAAGTATCCCTGTTTAATGATGTATATTACAAGGCTATAGGTATACCTGTTTAATGGTGTCTATTACAAAGATATAAGTATCCCTGTTTAATGATGTATATTACAAGGCTGTAGGTATCCCTGTTTAATGGTGTCTATTACAAGGCTATAGGTATCCCTGTTTAATGGTGTATATTACAAGGCTGTATAGGTATACCTGTTTAATGGTGTATATTACAAGGCTGTAGGTATCCCTGTTTAATGGTGTCTATTACAAGGCTATAAGTATCCCTGTTTAATGGTGTATATTACAAGGCTGTAGGTATCCCTGTTTAATGGTGTATATTACAAGGCTTAGGTATACCTGTTTAATGGTGTCTATTACAAAGATATAAGTATCCCTGTTTAATGATGTATATTACAAGGCTGTAGGTATCCCTGTTTAATGGTGTCTATTACAAGGCTATAGGTATCCCTGTTTAATGGTGTCTATTACAAGGCTATAGGTATCCCTGTTTAATGGTGTCTATTACAAGGCTGTAGGTATCCCTGTTTAATGGTGTATATTACAAGGCTGTATAGGTATCCCTGTTTAATGGTGTCTATTACAAGGCTGTAGGTATCCCTGTTTAATGGTGTATATTACAAGGCTTAGGTATCCCTGTTTAATGGTGTATATTACAAGGCTATAGGTATCCCTGTTTAATGGTGTCTATTACAAGACTATAGGTATCCCTGTTTAATGGTGTCTATTACAAGGCTATAGGTATCCCTGTTTAATGGTGTATATTACAAGGCTATAAGTATCCCTGTTTAATGGTGTATATTACAAGGCTATAAGTATCCCTGCTGAACCTCCTGCCATGTCATGAACACTTTGTAGGTTAATTGCTTTGCACCAGTTTCTGTGTAGAGTAGTTTCCCCTGTGCAGGGAAAGGGCTGCTTCTCAGGCCTGTGTTTGATACAGTTGTTGACCTCAGCATTGACCTCAGCCGTGAGGAGTCGAGGCTGCAGGAGCAAAAAATCTCTGTCAGATAAAAAGCTGGGGAGTGCTGGCAAGCTACGGGGGCTGCCTGAGGATGTTACCAGCCTGTGTGTGATTTTACATGGCTCTGTATGCAGAGTAGGGATTTGTATATGAATTGATCATACGGGTTGTAGTGTTGGAGATTGATATAAAAAATAAGCTTGAGTCAACTTAAGATGGAACGAGAACATGTTGTGTCAGAATTATACATACTACCCAGTATATATGTCTGACCTGCTACTCTGTGTGAGAGGTACACCTAAACTGTGAGAGAAGTATATGGGACAGTATACAGCATGGTGTTTGTTGGGGGTAGAACGCCCTGTTAAATCTGAACTTGTGTGTGTACACTGCTTCTATCTAATAGAAAACACAGTCGGTGTAGGATATAGACTAGTACACAGGAAGACCACTGTTAAAAACAGAAACTCCGGACTGTAATTTATCGTGCCCAGGCCAGGAGAATCTCCGGACTGTAATTTATTGTGTCCAGGCCATGAGAAACTCCAGACTGTAATATATTGTGTCCAGGTCAGGAGAATCTCCGGACTGTAATATATTGTGTCCAGGTCAGGAGAATCTCCGGACTGTAATATATTGTGTCCATGCCAGGAGAAACTCTAGACTGTAATATATTGTGTCCAGGCCAGGAGAATCTCCGGACTGTAATATATTGTGTCCATGCCAGGAGAATCTCCGGACTGTAATATATTGTGTCCATGCCAGGAGAAACTCCGGACTGTAATATATTGTGTCCAGGCCAGGAGAATCTATGGACTGTAATATATTGTGTCCTGGCCAGGAGAAACTCCGGACAGTAATATATTGTGTCCTGGCCAGGAGAATCTCCAGACTGTAATATATTGTGTCCAGGCCAGGAGAATCTACAGACTGTAATATATTGTGTCCTGGCCAGGAGAAACTCCGGACAGTAATATATTGTGTCCTGGCCAGGAGAATCTCCAGACTGTAATATATTGTGTCCAGGCCAGGAGAATCTACGGACTGTAATATATTGTGTCCTGGTCAGGAGAAACTCCAGACTGTAATTTATCGTGTCCAGGTCAGGAGAAACTCCAGACTGTAATTTATCGTGTCCAGGCCAGGACAAACTCCAGACTGTAATATATCGTGTCCAAGCCAGGACAAACTCCAGACTGTAATATATCGTGTCCAAGCCAGGAGAAACTCCAGACTGTAATTTATCGTGTCCAAGCCAGGACAAACTCCAGACTGTAATATATCGTGTCCAAGCCAGGAGAAACTCCAGACAGTAATATATCGTGTCCAAGCCAGGAGAAACTCCAGACTGTAATATATCGTGTCCAAGCCAGGAGAAACTCCAGACTGTAATGTATCGTGTCCAAGCCAGGAGAAACTCCAGATTGTAATATATTGTGTCCAAGCCAGCAGAAACTCCAGACTGTAATATAATTGTGTCCAAGCCAGCAGAAACTCCGAACTGATATATTAGTATAGGGAAGCAAGAAGGCATTGGCCGTTCAACTTTTAGAGTTTTACAGATGTATCTATTATACGCTATAGAGCAACCTACATGATGACTTTAGACCTGTGTGGATTGGAGTAACCTGTGAGAGAGTTACATTACGTATCATTCTATCTGAGAAGTTGTAATCGAGTATATTTGTGAGAAATAATCGTAGTAAATGTGGGATATATTGAGTGTTTGTGTTACCAACATGACGTGGAGTTACGACTGTTTACAGCCAGTCAAACATGGCAGGGATCTAGGCTGTGAGGGAAATTGTGTCAAAAAGATAATTTTGGATTTGTATGTTGTTGGTTTGCAATGATGCCAGGTGCACGGAGTAGCACCAACCCTAGATACAAGATGTTAAAATATGGCTTTACAGTGGGCCTCCATAGGGGTGAGTATCAAGTATACTGATAGGGGGGGGGGTATAGAATATACTGATAGGGGGGAGTATAAAATATACTGATGGGGGGGGGGGAGTATAAAATATACTGATAGGGGTGAGTATCAAGTATACTGATAGGAGGGGGGTATAGAATATACTGATGGGGGGAGGGGAGTATAAAATATACTGATAGGGGTTAGATCAAGTATACTGATAGGAGGGGGTATAGAATATACTGATAGGGGGGAGTATAAAATATACTGATGGGGGGGGGGTATAAAATATACTGATAGGGTTGAGTATCAAGTATACTGATAGGAGGGGGGTATAGAATATACTGATAGGGGGGAGTATAAAATATACTGATTGGGGGGGGGGGGTATAAAATATACTGATAGGGGAGAGTATAAAATATACTGATAGGGGGATGAGTATAGAATATACTGATAGGGGGAGTATAAACTATACTGATATGGAGAGTATAAACTATACTGATAGGGGGAGTATAAACTATACTGATAGGGGGAGTATAAACTATACTGATATGGAGAGTATAAACTATACTGATAGGGGGAATATAAACTATACTGATATGGAGAGTATAAAATATACTGATAGGGGGTGTATAAACTATACTGATATGGAGAGTATAAAATATACTGATAGGGGGTGTATAAACTATACTGATAGGGGGAGTATAAACTATACTGATATGGAGAGTATAAAATATACTGATAGGGGAGAGTATAAAATATATTGATAGGGGGGAGTATAAAATATACTAATGTACATAAGTGTCAAAACAAAAAGGAAACCTAGATTACATATATATATAAGCATTTATGTGACACATGTTGACCCTAATATATACTTTATACATGTTAACCTGTGATAGTGTAGACACTTATTTATAAGGAGGGATTTTAGACAGTTTTCTCTAAAATGTCCTTGGATTAGAAGACAGGTAGTGAACAAAGGGAAATGTTTAAGATCAGAGCTGATCACTTGGAAATGGTTGTGATTTCCTCTATATAATCCTATGTTGGATCGATATAAACAGACACAGTCTTGATTCAGGCCTGGGCCCTGAACGTGTCTCTGGGTCGTTACATGTATGGAAACATTCAAGATTCCCTCCCAGTCACCAAATATTGAATAAGTAGCTATTTTTGTGAGTCTATATTTTCGTGAATTCTACTTATGAAATGAGGAAATTGAATTTACACAAATAAAGTTTTTGCCATCTGGAGATATGATTATGTCTAAACTTTCATGGTTATTGCTCCCCTGTCAGCTTAAAAAGAGGTGGTCCTTGTCGTACTTCAAATACAGAAACATCATTATAGAAGTCTTTTCTAAACTATCATACTGAAATACCAGGAAATTAGAGGTATTATGAACATGCTTGCAAGTGAAAATAGCTGGCTAAATTAAAATACAGGATAAAATTGCTGATGAAAAAAAACTAATACCCATAAGCTTCCATCCTACAACAATTGCCTAGCATAAACAAACAGATAAAGTTGACCGATGACCTGAATACTGAATTATGTAGATGGCAAAAATAATTCTAGTAAACATACTTGTTTTGGCCACTCAATTTTTAGCACATAAACGATGAGCGCTATTGTGAATTGGCACATTCACAGTTCTTGCTTCAGAAAACAATGTACAGGAACTGTGATCAGCCCAATCAGGATGAAAGCGTGAAAATCAATAAATAAGATTGCTGCTTGAATATACAGGTGTGTTTACAGTTTACTTTAGAATAAGTGACTGCAGTTACCTGGGGGGGTGGGGGGGGGGGGGGGTCTAATTCTTTGTTCCTAGAGTATGTTGTCATAGTAATTTATCACTAAATGATGAAAGTGTTGTTGTATATTTTACAGAGGCCCAGTCTCAGGATCTGGACGGTGCTAAGACCTACACACGAATTATACCCTCCCATGAGTACGACCTTCACGAGAGTGCCTACCCAAGCATAGCTGGACAAGACAAACACAAGAACTCCAAGTCCCAGCTCGAGAGACATCATCCAACCATGAATCGTGACGGCCAACAATCCGACCACCATCGCGACTATGACCGCCTTAAAGCCCAATGTGAACATGCAATGAACGAACTGCAGTCATTGAAACGGACGCAGACAGACATGGAAAAACGATATGACCAAACACGTAAGGAGCTGGAGAACTATAAACTAAAATATCGCTCTGTCCTCAGCCAGCTTCAGCATGCCAAGGATGAGAACACTCTCATCAAGTCGCAGTCCTTGGAGTACGAGCGTGAGAAACAGCAGCTGGACCAGGAGATTTTCAGCTTACAGAATCTGCATGAAAAAGATAAACAAGAAATGTCTGACTTGCGCAACCAGCTCCGTGAGGTAATCAATGAGAGTGGCTCAAGCGAAGTCCTCAATAAAATGTACGACTGTGCGCAGGATAAATACGAAGGAATTCGAACAGATTATGAGGCTCTTCGGGAACGTTACACCGAACTTATGTCCCTGAACTCGGAAACAACCAGCAAACTTGAACATCTGAGGGATGATAACATGAAGATGCATAAAAAGTTGGAAAGCATGGAAATGGATCAGGAGTCCGTTATCATGGAAAGAAATGCGCTTAAGAAGCAGTGTACAGGAGCAATTCGTAACTGGGACCAAGTGATTCACGAACGGGATCAGCTCAAAGAGGACATGTCGAAAGTCACCGCCCAGAGGGATGAACTAATGAAAGGCTCAAATCAGATCTTTATGAAATTAGAATCTGCTTGTAAAGAGAGAGACGCTGCTAAATCTGAACACAATCTGGTGATGGCGGAGAGGGCGTCAGTTCTTAACGATTATGATAGATTACAGGAAAGGGTTACAGAGTACAGCCGTAAGAACGAGGCCCTTGAAAAAGAGAAAAAAAGTGCTTTGACAGAATTAGAAAATTTGAAACACGAGTTGATGACATCAATACAGGAAAGAGACAAAGCTATCAAGGAACGTAAAGAGTTGTTGAATAAATATAGTGATGTTCGCTCTAAAAATGACCAGCTGGAGGGTCAGCGTGAAGACTTCCGCAAGGATTGGCAGATGGTGACGCAGGAACGAGATGTTGCACGGAAGGAGCGACATGAGGCAATTCAAGATAGAGACAGGATTCTTAGGGAAACATACGAACGGGAGCGCTGTCAGAAGGAAAAGGCGGAGGAAATGGACCAGGTCTCCAAGGAAACAGAAATCCTGAAGCGAACCATTGAGAAACTGCAGCGGGAGTTACGAGGTAAGGTTTCTGTCGTTGTGTATGAACAGAACTTCAATGGCATTAGCTGTTTATGCTAGGTTCAAACTGTGAATAGAATTGTTTATAAATGAATTGCAATGTAATTCCTGAATTACCTTGATAGTCTTGTCTTTCATCTGCTGTTGGTGCATTGACATTTCCACAAGCATCCCAAGGTGATGGAGGTTCAAATTGTATATTGGTTTCTTCTTGAGCTTCTTCTTTGGAACTAAACATTGGATACCAAACATATTTGAAAGGGGGGGGGGTCAGAACAGGGACACCAAATTGTACAGATGGTGAAGCTGACCCCCAACAAGGTCAGAGTTAATGAGTAAGATATTATACCAGATAGATGATGCAGGACATTCTGTTTGGTTTGAAATTAATGCATCCTTGTCATAAATCAGATTTGGCTACTGTAACCAAGCTTACTTGAGTTTATGAGTGCCTGGCTCACCATGACAGATCTGTGGCCCAAAATATTTGGCTGATGATATGGCAATCAGAGTGTCAGTCGCTGAATTTCATTGATCCGGCCATATACATTGTATGTGCTTAAGTTAATGCAACTTTATAGATGTAAATCTACATTAGTTAGTTATACCTTTTTTCTGTGACAGATGCAAACCATGAGGTGGAGTCTTCGAACATGTCACGAGACTGGGCCTTACGTGAGCGTGACAAGATTGTGCAGGAACGAGACAGCATTCGGACGCTCTGCGACAGTCTGAGACATGAACGAGACCGAGCCGTCAGTGACAAAGCCAAGACCCTGCGTGACTTTGATGATCTTAAGAAACAGAAGAGCGAGGCATGCAAAGAGCTGAAGGAAACAAGGTATGAACCATTAACTTTGTTTTGAAACAGAAATTAGGAAGGGGGGGGGGGGGAGATTTCATTGTCAGTCCAGACATTATTTCTTATTCCACTAAGTGTTTGCCAGAAGCATGTGTTAATGAAATGCTATTCAAGAACTGAAAGGCTTAGGATGATGATGTTTGCTCAGATGTAAATCGATCATGTTAGTTCTGAGGAAGGATACATGTTGAAATCATTCACCCCAGATATTTGTGTCTCTTTCTGGGGTGAATGTGGTAACCTTTGTATATCTGCTGGAGGCAGGTCTTGGGGAAGTGTATATCTAAGCTTGCTTTTCTCCTGTACCGGTACTCACAAGTCATTGTATCGCAGTACTTGTCAGCCCTTTGTATGAACTTGGTGCAAATGACGTAGATCAAGTGAATTTCAATCTCATCTCTTCTGATTGATTTCAGGGAGAAATATGAAAGTGTAATGGAAAAAGAAGCTCGCAAAAACCAGCTGAACGGTATTGGTCACAACCACAGTCGGGACTCGGCCATCGATGCTGACCTGCAGGAGTGGGAGACAGAGGAGGTCATCGTAGACATTGTGAGTACAATGGTTTATATCGACTGTCATCAGGTTAAAGTTAAGGTCACTGCAAATGTCAGGGTCACAACAAATGTCAGGGTCACAGCAAATATCAAGGTCACAGCAAATATCAATGTCACAGTAAAGGTTATGGTGAAAACAAATTAATAAAATTAAGTCAGGATTTCAAAGGAAATGGGAGAGGAATCATATTGTGAAAGTGCAACCTGGTAAAAAGAAAGTTGTCCCATTCTTCCTGTATATACTAAACAAGGGATTTTATCCTTGGGCAAAGGAAACCAAATTTTGTTTAAACAGAGTGTGTGGCCCCTATCAGAGCAGAGGGGTGGTGCACAATATGGTACTTTGAGGTTAAAGCCTAAACAATTCTTATTGTTATGTTAGTTTAGTTTAAACATATTTTGTTGTAAAAGAACACAAAGAGATCAGACAACATGATTTTACAATTATGTTAAAAGGGTTGGGTCCAGTAGAGGAAATCCAGGAAAATCATTTTCCTTCAGCTTCATTTGGAAAGATTTTAACCAAATTTCATGTAGATCATTCTTGGGCAAAAGGGATTAAATTTTGTATAAATGTGGATTTCTTGATTGATTGACTGGTGAGCGATACAGACCCCCCTGGGCCTCTTGGGCCATTAATGAAATTAAGCCTTGCTATACTGTCACCATTCTTAAAGTAAAAAAATAGGCAGCAAATAAAGGTTTGATTGAACATAGAGGAGTACTGTTGACAAGTTAAAGGACACTTGTTGGGATGGCTGGAGAGTGTTTTACTGTACATGTATTAGTAGTAATGACGTATATTATTGCAGGGCCGTTTTAATCCTGACAACTTGGGCTTTGACATTGTCGGTGGGAAGGATGACCCTCAACTCACCAATGACAACTCCATCTTCATCAGCCACATCAGCAAGGGCAGTGTGGTCGACGGCAAACTCAAGTAAGAAATGGCTGTACATTATTGTTATTGTGTACATCTGTGTTTGGGTATCGCAAATCTGAAAACAATAATCATTGTATACCGGTATTTCTTACAAATTTTTTTTATATATACCTCAGTATATTTCAACCAAATCATTTTGCCTTCTTCAGCTGAGTGAGAATAATCAAATCAAAGAATTATGTCGTCAGAACAAGAGATTAACATATTTAGTTGTTACCTCCTCTGATATTGGAAGAAAATTAAAGTGTTTCTGCATCAACCATAGACAATGTGCTGTGAGCTGTCTTAGCATCATTTTTATTTGACCTCAAATTCAAAGGTCATATATGTACAAATTTTTCAAGAATGTCTTTTCTGGACTGCAGCTATAAAGATACTTTGATTAAACAAATGCTTTTTGATAAAATGTGGCTGCAGTTCCCTGCTACCTGACGCACCTGTAATTTGTATTGTGTAGAGTGATTCATTGTCACAAGTGGTAATGGTAACTTGTTTGTATTTCCAGGGTGAACGATGTGTTGATGAAAGTGAACAACCAGGACACAACCAACATGACAAAGAGGACGATGTTCCAGACCTTACGTGACGCCTGTGACAATGTTTCCCTGGTCAGTAACAGTCCAACAGAGACTTTCATGTGTAAACCGAGCAGAACAAAACATCTTACCCTCTGACCTCTACAGTGTACCCTCGTTATACCGCCACCTTTCGTCCACAGCAATTATGGTGGTATAACGAGGGTGACGATAGTATTGAATTATGAAAATTATAACTATGAGTTAAATTGCAAAATAGATTGCATTTCCAACATTTTATTAAAAACAAGCTTAACAATATATCGTCATATAGATCTACATTGGCACAAATTTATATCTGAAAATAGTTATTGATCTGCTTTTGCCGCATGCCATTCCGAATGGGACACTAAAGAGTTTCTCGATCTCCAAAAACAGAACAATATGGCATTATCGTCGAGGGAAATATATAGCGATTCAGGACATTTGTATTGGGTGTGGCGGATGGCGGTATGCCAGGGTGGTGAACTTAACGAGGGAATTATATAGGACAGAAACCGTTCTTGAGGTTTAGGTGGCGGTATGCGAGGGTGGCGGTAGATTCGGGTGGCGATAGGTCGAGGGTACACTGTATATAACTTCTGAAGACCCTACCATGCATTGTTGTGGACGAGTCGATTTGGTCCACAGAAGTGACAGGATTCATTGCTGTAGTTTGTGGGATGTCACTGTATGCTCAGACTTCCCAAATTAAACACCGCTAAGATTAATATGTGCATGAAGAGATATAACCAACCTGACTTAGAAATTCATGTTTTTTTATCGAGTGTCTAATTTTCATAATTTATGAAAATTTGTTTCCTTGTACAGTAGGTGTTATCTCCCTTGTATTGTTACCTGACTGTCCGTCACCTGTAGCATTGAAATGATGGGTCTACATGTGTTTTATATGTTTACATGTATGAGATTTGTTATCCTGAAACTTTCTATGTTGTACAGTTGGTGAGACGGCGCCGCTGCATCACTCCCCGGGTCTGGCAGCCGCTGCAGTTAAACATTTCACTTGGAAAAGGTAAGTTTTGTCAACAGTGGAGCTGTAGAAGTGTTTTTATTTGGGTTGATCTTTATACTCTTCACTTGAAGTATTCTGATTTGTCTTGCAAGTATATCTCTGTACAGATGGATCAAGAGAATGAGAAATAGGTTACTTTGACTTATAAATGGACATCTGAGTCCTGACCTTTGAGAAAGGTGCCCAGGGCATTTCATCTATATGCTTTAACCGTATTCAGAAGGCAGGTACATTTTGTGATGGCAGAAAGAATTTATGAAAATTAGGTCACTGTGACCTCATTCATTGAAAAAGTGTCCTCGGAACATATATGAGACAACTTCACTCTAAGGGAAACCAGTTTCTATATGCTTTGACCTTGGTATCCTGAGATCAGCAAAATTGACTAGTGAAAACAAGTCACAGTGATCTTTATAACGAACTCTGACTGTAATTGTTGGATCTCATATCTCAAGCTTTTGTATGTAAATGCCACTCTGATAAAGGGATTAACATGGTTGACTTTTACTTAATGTCTGTGAAGTTGGTGATTACTCATTATTGCATTGAAAGCATTCTGCTAATTACGAATGCACAAATAACTACAGTTTCTGTAAATTTCTTTCGACAGCAAGTGTTACGAGTACGCCTTTATAGCTATTTATCTGTTTAAATTTGCTTATGCACTAAGATTTGAGAGCTCCACAATAAGTATGTTTAGAGTATGTTTGGTCGTAATTTACTAGTAAGAAGTTGTTTTATCTCCTGGACTAGAGTCTGTTAGGGTATTAAGTTGTTGTATTATCTATACTTTTGGTTCTTCAGAGCCTGGAATCTACATAGAGCAAGGCTTATATGTGAGTCGTATCTCTCCTGGTTCTGTTGTTGCTAAGGAAGGTCTTCTGGTCACCGGGGACAGGATTGTTGGGGTAAGTCTTGCAACTCATTATCTAATTATGTAGTAACTGAAAACATGGAGACAAGAATGTCGGCCTTTTACAAGGTTTTCTTCTAATGAATGTTTCTATAATCATATTTCTAGAAGCATTTTTTGAACTGATTTAAAAAAAAAATGATGCCTAACATAAAGATGTATTTCTATTGAATTGCAGACGCTTTAATAAATTGTTTATTCAGACGCTTTAATAAATTGTTTTATTCAGACGCTTTGATAAATTGTTTTATTCAGACGCTTTGATAAAATATTTCATTGGCATAATAAATTAAATAATAAATCAATTCTTTAAAACGGATAATTTACTGTAGTTTTGGTACTTTCTATTTGATAATTTTCCTGTTTCAAGAATTGTAATATATGGAAAGATTGTCATGAAATTAGAACATAAAATGGAGGTTGTCCGTTGTTAATGACAGTATGTGACTTTTCGTATTACAGGTGAATGGCAAGTCTGTGGAGAGTCTTAGTGCTAAGGAGTTGATGCGACTCCTGGATGACTGCCGCGACTCAGTTGTCATGGAGATCTGGCGACAAACCTCACCTCTCGGGATCAACTCCGCTGGTTCCTCTCCAATTCCCATCCCACTGACAAGTTTGTCTCATCTCTCGGAGCAAATCTCACATCGGTTAACCAAGCCGGAGAGTCCTCCTCTCAAACCCCAGTCAATGTGGGACGGAAATACAACCTCCGACAGCGGCAAAAGTAGTACCAAGATGCGTAGTAGTGGATCCCAGACCGACAGTCTGGACAGTCCCGGACCTCCGTCCAGGCACAAGGACAAACGTTACCAAGAGAGAGACTTGGAAAAACCAAACAGACATAGTGTGCTTGAGAAAATTAAAATGTTCAAACACAGACATAAAAGTCAGGAACGAAGCGAGGTTGATGACGGAACACTGAAACAACAAGATTTGATGTCGCAAAGTGTGCAAGTGAACACGTCCAGATCTCCTGAGGATGTAGTTGGGGAGTTCGATATGCCTCTTGCTGGTACAAGTATGCATGAAAAACTAAATACTAATAAAGCCGAGAATAAATCGGCCCGTAAACGTGAGCTTGAGTGTGAAAACAGTGGCACTTGGCCCAAGTGTTGTCGTGTGTATCCTACGGCAATTAATGGCACAGTGGTGTTCCCCCAGCGTAGGCACGAACGCCCAACACTCGAGGCGTTGATAAATCCACAACCAGAACGGCTGGTGCCTAAAACACCACCGACACCGCCAGAGCGGACAGGTGCTTCATATGTGGCAGTGCGTCACAGCCCACAGAGTAGTGATTCGACACTCACAGGTAAATATCGGCACAGCCCACAGAGTAGTGATTCCACATTACAGCTGGGCTCCCCCTCGCCAATCAGCTCCCCGAAGTCGAGCAGCAAGTCTAATCAGTATCTACACAACACGGCGTCTGTGCCTCCATTCCAGCAACAGGACCCTCACATTTTACCCGAATATTCTCACAGAAACACGAGCAGTTCTCGGAGCTCACGTCAGGCCCACAAACGTTATACTGTCGGTTCGTTCGGACCAGACTTTCCTCCTAAAGAGGGGTTCGAACAGCATCCGCCACCACGGGTACGCAATAAGCCTGCTCGACACCTCGACCGTGATATCAGAGGTAGTCAGAAGTTTGCTAACAAGTACAAGTCTAGTCAGTCTCATAACTCTGTGAATTACAGCAAGTCGCCACAAGGCCACACAGCATTTGACTTTCCACAGAGCACTTCATCCCTAGGTGGCAGCACGGGAAGTACACGGTGGTCTAGTAATATGTCCTCCCCACATGATGGTTTACATTCCCCACCGTACACCCCCTCGGTCGGAGTCGGCTCCCCGCCATACACGTCTTCTGCTGGAGTCAGCTCCCCGCCATACACGTCTGCTCCTGGGGTTAGCTCACCGCCATACCAACCCCCTCCTAGAGGACAGAGTAGCAGGTATATTGGCATTTCAGTTTAATTATGTACTCTGTATGTCTTTTCTTTGTTCTGATGTCACATATTTGGCGTAGTTCTGGCCCCTTTATTGACATAAAATGTCATTTTCTGCGGTTTTCAGTGCAATAACGGCAACAAATGTTATCTGATTTTCTTGAAACTTAGTTACAAGGTTAAATGCCTTAAGCAGGGTTTTCCCTGACGCACAAAAACCTGCATTTTGACTCCTAAAATTGTCAAAGACTCCCAAAATTGATGAAGTGTTACTATTATGTGTGATGGGAGTCCCAGGACTCCTAAATTTATTAAATCTGAGAGTCCAAGGGAAAACCCTGCTTAAGGGCTCGACCAAGTTCGATCACCATTTTTGGCAGTGTGATGGCCCCTTGATTTGTCATTTTCTACTATTTCTGTGAAATCACAGCAGCAAATATTATCCGATTTTCTGTGTTTAAGGCTTTAGATCTTGTTCAATTTCAAAGCAATGAATCTTGTGTCAACAGCATGAAAATTACATGTTTCAAACTAAATTTTATGTACAATATGATTAGATTTGACCTTCAATATGTTTACCCCCTTACGAAAAGGGGGAACGTGAGGGAAATTAATTCTACGAAATAGCTTGTTGTTATTGTTCCATTTCTAGTCTTATTGAACAGAAAACCTGTATTTATCAGTAAGGATGTAGTAAATGACTTATAATACATGGTAAAAGATGACAATATGCTCTGATGCCAGGGAACAGTCACCCTGCTTTAGTCTTCGTACGTTGTGTTCCAGCTATTAGTTCCAGCTGTAGTGTTATATAGGAACCTTGCGCAGGTATCCTTGATGCCCTTACTTTGAGTACATGTTACAATGTAAATTTATTAACATGGCTTTATCACCCCTCTCTTTTTAGGTCCTGTAAACGGACCCATTCCCAATGAAAAAAAGTGTGATTTTTCCCATATTTCCTCTTAAAAATTCCCAATACAGACACAAAAAATTTGGTTGTTTAACATCGCTTGAGGAGCTTCTTTTGACATTAATTTTAATAAGGAACAAGATATATGGCTGTTAATGTCATGTGTACTGATCATGACAATGTTTTAAATAATTTAGAAAAGACATAATGTATTTAGTTGTTATAAAGGTGTTTGTCAAAAATTCACAAATAGCTGTTATGTCGATCAATTTTTCCCAGTTTGATCTCGGGGTCCGATTCCCAAAACCCCCTGATAAAGCCTTGATTAATGATGGTATTTTGCCATGATTACTTAAATATCCAGGTGAGTATTGCAGATCCTCTGATCATGAGCTGCTTTAGCAATTAGATTAGAATGTTTGGTTATAAACATTCTGATATGTTGTGTACTGTATTCTGTGCTTTTATCGAAGTGATAATTGTGATGTTGAATTAAAACTCTAATATATTGTGTATTTCAGTAATTCGTCAACAGTCTCATCAATGTCCCGTCCGTATATGCCCTACTCCCCGGGGAACTACTGTCCCCCCGGCCAGTATCCCATATCTCCCCCGTACAGCTCCCCGGCTGATTCATGTACGGACTGTGACAGTGAAATCCCACGCTACTCTCCCTCCATCGACTGGTGTAGCTCGCCCAGCTCTTCCCAGCGCAGTTCGTCCACGCCTAGTGATCAACTGAATTACCCTTTAATGGTTCCGCCTCGGATCTCGCCTTCAGAGACAAACACATTTCCACGGAAACCGCCTCGGGTGTGGTACCCTCCCACAGTCAGCACGGCTTCCTCAACCAAGTCAGGTTCTGTTGAAGTTGGTAAGTTTGCAAGAAAGTACGAAGATTGCCTCAGTGAGCTGTCACAGATTTTGGTTTCTATGCGATTCTGATTTAACTCATGTCTTTGAACTCTTCCAATTCAAAGGTTGGAATAGTTTATTATGAAGTTAAAGGGTGTATAAGTAAAATATCAATGTTTTGACTTAACATCGCTACTTATTAGCTAAAACCTGGCACAAAGGACCAAGTCAGCTTATGTTGTGGTGCAGAATCTGTTATCTGTCCATTGTATGTGAATGTTTTTTTCTTTTTAACTTAACAACTTCTCAACATTAAAAGGCTACCACGTTTACTCATATGAATAACCTTCACAAATATATCAAAGGTCACAGGAATCAATTGTATTAAAAACAAAACTTGGTGGAGTGGTGTTTGGGTAGCACCTTGCATGGTGGGTAAAATCCTTAGAGTAAGTAACAACTTAACATACCATAGACAGTTGGTCGATCAGATATTTTATATGCCCGTCAAAAATTCTCAACCAACAAAACACTCTAACAAACATCAGAAAAAAACTTAAATTGAGTTCATTTAGTAAATCTGGCATAATGATATGGTATTGTTCCTTAATTTAATGTATTTCCTAACTGCTGTATTGATCATATTTGATTTGAATGATAATAAATTTAATTGTTCTCTCATTGAAGTTTCTGAGCGAAGCAGTCCTGGTTCTCCTTTACTGAATAGCAGATTGGAAATGCCTCACCGAAGGAGAAAGTAAGTACATCAGGTTATATATACTCAGTTGTATCATCACAGGGTCAGACAGGGGTTATACAGGGTCAGACAGCGGTTAGACAGCGGTTAGACAGGCATCTGACAAGGGTCAGACATGGTCAGACAGGGTCAGACAGGGTCAGACAGGTCATACAGGCCAGACAGGTCTGACAGACAGGGGTCAGACAGGGCCAGACAGGGTCAGACAGGACCAGACAGGGTCAGACGGGACTGACAAGGTCAGACAAGGTCAGACAGGGGTCAGATAGGGCCAGACAGGGTCAGACGGGACTGACAAGGTCAGACAAGGTCAGACAGGGGTCAGACAGGACCAGACAGGGTCAAACGGGGGTCAGACAAAACAATTTATCGAGCATATTATATTACTGTATGTGACATTTGATAGTATAGGGAGTGTGTGGCCAAAACATGGACAAGGTAACATCAAGAAGCTTGTCAAATATATATTAATTAGATGTTTTTTGCAGGTCATGTCAACTTGTACTATTAATTAGGTGTTTAAGAACACAAAACAAATAAATAAAAAAGAGCCTTCTTATATGAAACTTGATTGCTTCAGGCCTTACCCTGGTGAAACCCGAACCATACATGTTGAGCGGAACCTGCAGCCTGTTGGCTTCAATATCGAAAAACGGAGTACAGGAGGGATCTTTGTATCTATGGTCAACGAAAACAGCCTCGCGGCAGACGCAGGGCTCGTCATCGGGGACCAGTTACTAGAGGTTAGTGATCAGTGACCAGTTACTAGAGGTTAGTGATCAGGGACCAGTTACTACAGGTTAGTGATCAAGGACCAGTTACTAGTGATGGGAGACCAGTTACTTGGAAATTCTACTAAAGAGGTTTATTTAGATCTCCCTGTATTTATGTATCGTTGACCTTCCTCTTTCCTATACAAGAATATAGATTCCCTAAAGTGTCTACATAGAAAATCATGGTGTTCTATATATACATAGAAACATGAATTAGTTCAGACAACTGACTGCTTGATAGAAATGACTTAAATGTTTGATGTTTGGGATCAACGTACAAACAACCACTAGTGAAACAATAATTGATTTAAATTCATCAAGATTTTTAATGACTTGATACATTGTTCTAGATTTGTGGGATCAACATGAGGACAGCAACCCATGAAATAGCGGCACGTTTTCTACACCAGTGTGGCAAAGATCTCACTCTGCTTGTCCAATACAACCTTGATGGTGAGTTACTGCCCTTGATCTGTTACATGGTTGATGGTGAGTTATTGCCCCTGATCTGTTACATGGGTTGATGGTGAGTTATTGCCCCTGATCTGTTACATGGGTTGATGGTGAGTTATTGCCCCTGATCTGTTACATGGGTTGATGGTGAGTTATTGCCCCTGATCTGTTACATGGGTTGATGGTGAGTTATTGCCCCTGATCTGTTACATGGGTTGATGGTGAGTTATTGCCCCTGATCTGTTACATGGTTGATGGGTGAGTTATTCCCACTGATCTGTTACAGTGGTGATGGTGAGTTATTGCCCTTAATCTGTTACATGGTTGATGGTGAGTTATAACCCCTGATCTGTTACATGGGTGATGGTGAGTTATTTCCCCTGATCTGTTACATGGGTGATGGTGAGTTATTGCCCCTGATCTGTTACATGGGTTGAGTTATTATCCACCCATTCCCCACCCCTCGTATTAACGGCTGTCTTTTAAACATAATACTAGGTCAAACAGATGAAATTCAAATTGACATTGAACTAATGAAGATGGTACAATGTTGGGCGCCAAGATCTCCCTGGGATTTCTTGAATATCTGAGTTAATGTGAGTTAAGGAGGCTCGACCCTACGTAATACACACGTTTTGATTCTTGTTTTGTGGTGACGTAGCTTCCTATTTGTGTACCCGGTATTTAAAAACGGGGTATCAAATTCGTTCTACACCGTGATATGTCGCGATGTCAACAATGGCGAGATGAGAGGGAACGATTCAAGTCTTCAACTTAAGATTACGAGCAAATAAAGTATTGTCACGACCACTCCTATTGCAAAACAACAACAAAAATTGATGTACACTATATCGACACATGGTCGGACACTGACAGCGACGGCAACAGTACAGAAAAAGAATCGGAAGGTAGGCGTATAGTACCGGTACAACTGGCCATGTTTTCTCAAACTGCAGAGAGAGTCGGCGAGTGGTAGAATTATCCGTGTTGGCAGAACATTTGCACAACGGCTGTGCCTGATGTCATTATATATGCACTATTATGTTGTTGAAATATAACACAGAACGCCGGTAGTTATTATGTTATAAAATGATTTTGGCTTGTACTCATTCACAGTGTGTATGTCATGTAAAAATACTACCCACTATAAAAACTTCCTAATAGCATCAAGGGAGACAACCTACCCTAGACACAGTTTTACATTTAGTTTTCAATATGTAGCATAAAAAGGTTGTCTGTGATATTTGATTCAATTTATTGCTTGTGCTTTATGTAACTATATGGTATGTACAAAATTTGACTGTGAATACTGAAATTTGTCCGCTAGATATAAAAATAACACACTTTGTAACAATCGTTTTGTCTGTTTTTCCACAAATAAAATATTTTTGAGGTAGCTATTGATTTCTTTTTTTATTTTATTGTATGTTTGTGATTTTCAACAACATTCACAAGAAAAAAAAAATAGAAAAAACATTAAATTTTGAGGAAAATCATTTTTTTTGTTTTTTTTTACCAAAAATGAAAGAAGTCATAGGAAGGCTTAGATTTTCACAAAATCATCTCTACCTGGTAGCATAGTCAACATATGAAAGTTTTAAGGAAATCTAGCGGTTAATTGCGAAAGGGTCGAGCCTCCTTAAGCTAAGACAAAAGTTTTCTTTGTTTCAAAATAAATTGTAAATCAAGCTGAGACGTTCTTTGTTTCAAAATAAATTGTAAATCAAGCTGAGACGAAAGTTTTCTTTGTTTCAAAATAAATTGTAGATCAAGCTAAGACAAAAGTTTTCTTTGTTTCAAAATAAATTGAAAATCAAGCTGAAATGAACATTTTCTTTGTTTCAGAGTACAATAACGGTGACTCCTCGGGTGACAGCGCAAACACTTCTCCGAACCATTCCCCAGATTCCAGTACATTCAAGAAGAAGTCAAACTTGAGGTACATATCTCTTCTGTTCATATATCACTTATAATGGACAAAAGTTTTAAACTTAACACAAGTGTTGATGTATAAGAGGTGGTGTGCAAGAGTTCTTTATTTTTTATTTGGTCATACGACCGATCATTTGATTGATCAAAATTTATATATCAACCACTTAGGGGTAGTTATCAATGGCGCTCATTATAATGAGTGCTTGTACCATCATTCAGCTGTTGTGTTTGTTCCATTTAAGACTGATAGGTTTATAAATAGAAAGTCACTTCATACTGTTACATTTATTGAACTGTAATATATGTCCGCAGTTGAGGCTTATTAAACAGAATAATGTTTAACTATTTACAGAAAAATACTGTAAATATAAGAATTAACCTTTGATTTTGTTTAGTTTATGAGATCATAAATCCAATGAAGCAGTTGGTAAATTTAACGTTAACACATTTACGCAATTCACCAACTGCTCCTTTAGATTTATGATCTCATCAATTCAACAAAATAAAAGGTTAATCCTTAAATGGTTGGTACCAAAATTTCTCCAAGATCTCCTGAATAATCCCAACTGAAGATCATAATGTCTTTGCTACATCATATAAATTAAATCAATTTAACCATTTGTGGAGCTTGAAATTGAATAGCAATCAAACATTAACAAAGTGTGCCTCTTGAAACATTTCTTGGTTTGTTTTTTTGTTTTTGTTTTTGTTTATTTTTTGTTTCTTTTCTTGATTAGTCGGTCGAGTATGTCCTGCGAATCGTCACGCTTCGTCTCCCTTAAAAAGAGTTCACCAAGCGAGAGTCTAGGCCTAAGCATTGTCGGTGGAAATGCCGTGGGCATCTTTATACATAATGTCCAGCCTAACAGTGTGGCATTCGGACATGACGGATTACACTGTGGGGACCAAATACTCCAGGTATGGCAGGCAGATTCTTCGTAGCCTCATAATGATAATGTGTTTATATATAAAGATCGAGATATAGGTTAACTGTAGTTATAGCCCCATAATGATAATGTGTTTGTACGCAATGATCTAGATATAGGTTAACTGTAGTTATAGCCCCATAATAATAATGTGTTTGTATGCAATGATCTAGATATAGGTTAACTGTAGTTATAGCCCCATAATGATAATGTGTTTATATGCAATGATCTAGATATAGGTTAACTGTAGTTATAGCCCCATAATGATAATGTGTTTATATGCAATGATCTAGATATAGGTTAACTGTAGTTATAGCCCCATAATGATAATGTGTTTATATACAATGATCTAGATATAGGTTAACTGTAGTTATAGCCCCATAATGACAATGTATTTATATGGAGATTTAGATGTAGGTTAACTGTAGATATCTATATAGGCCCATAATGATAATATGTTTATATGAAGATCTATATATAGGTTGACTGTATATTTAAATACTCACAATCAAATGTCATGAAAAACGTTGAGGAGTTCCTATTGGGATATATCACATTTATTTTGACCTTTGAATTAGATAATTATTCTGGCTAACGATAGTCATTGTCTTTCTGAGGTATATACTGCTCCTACTCTATAGAATATAAACTTTCTTGACTTCAGCTTTTTTTTCATTTTTCTGCAAATTATGTTTATGAACCAATAGTTTCCTCCAGAGCCGGGGTTTTCCTCGTTGAATTTCATTATTGACTTTGTTTCCTCATGTTTGTTTACAGTACAATGGAGTAGACTTCACCTCAGTGACGGCAGAATTCGCCTCCACTGAGATTTCCAAGTCGTGTCTGGCTGTGGGAATGAAGGTCCAGTACAATCCAGAAAGTAAGTATAACTGTCGACCTACTAGTATTCTGACAGAAAGTGAGTATGATAACTGTCGACCTAGGAGTATTCTGACAGAAAGTGAGTATGATAACTGTGGACCTACAAGTATTCTGACAGAAAGTGAGTATGATAACTGTGGACCTACAAGTATTCTGACAGAAAGTGAGTATGACAACTGTCGACCTACGAGTATTCTGACAGAAAGTGAGTATGATAACTGTTGACCTACGAGTATTCTGACAGAAAGTGAGTATGATTACTGTCGACCTACGAGTATTCTGACAGAAAGTGAGTATGATAACTGTGAACCTACAAGTATTCTGACAGAAAGTGAGTATGAAAACTGTCGACCTACGAGTATTCTGACAGAAAGTGAGTATGATAACTGTGGACCTACAAGTATTCTAACAGAAAGTGAGTATGATAACTGTCGACCTATGAGTATTCTGACAGAAAGTGAGTAAGATAACTGTTGACCTACGAGTATTCCGACAGAAAGTGAGTATGAAAACTGTCGACCTACCAGTATTCTGACAGAAAGTGAGTATGATAACTGTTGACCTACGAGTATTCTGACAGAAAGTAAGTATAACTGTTGACCTACAAGTATTCTGACAGAAAGTAAGTATAACTGTCGACGTACAAGTGTTCTGACAGAAAGTGAGTATGATAACTGTGGACCTACGAGTATTCTTACAGAAAGTGAGTATGATAACTGTCGACCTAGGAGTATTCTGACAGAAAGTGAGTATGATAACTGTGGACCTACAAGTATTCTGACAGAAAGTGAGTATGATAACTGTCCACCTACGAGTATTCTGACAGAAAGTGAGTATGATAACTGTGGACCTACGAGTATTCCAACAGAAAGTGAGTATGATAACTGTCGACCTAGGAGTATTCTGACAGAAAGTGAGTATGATAACTGTCGACCTACAGAGTATTCTGACAGAAAGTGAGTATGATAACTGTCCACCTACGAGTATTCTGACAGAAAGTGAGTATGATAACTGTCCACCTACGAGTATTCTGACAGAAAGTGAGTATGATAACTGTCGACCTAGGAGTATTCTGACAGAAAGTGAGTATGATAACTGTGGACCTACAAGTATTCTGACAGAAAGTGAGTATGATAACTGTCGACCTACGAGTATTCTGACAGAAAGTGAGTATGACAACTGTCGACCTACGAGTAATCTGACAGAAAGTGAGTATGAAAACTGTCAACCTACAATTATTCTGAAATTCTATTCTTTCGTATATCTTATCCTGTTTTATTATGTCTCCCATTCATATGAAGGGAGACATACTGTATTAGTACCTGTTCTGGTTCTTCTTATAATTCTTGTCCGGGCCATAACTTCTAAATCGTTGAAGAAATCTTGAAGTATACATGCATCACCTAAAGCAGATGTGCATCATGTCAGTGTGACCTTGACCTCAAGATCGGAGGTCAAATTACTGTAATGCTTTTTTTCAATAATTCTTGTCCGTGCAAGAATATTTAAACTGTTAAAGATATATATTGATTAAACATGCGCATCACCCATAGATGATGTCAATAGGCCAGTGTGACCTTCACCCAAAGGTCAGATATAAAAAAACATTTAAAGGTATATGCCAAGGTTGAGGCCATGTATGAAGATGCGGGTACTCTGTAGTAATTAGCTTGTCCATCTGTCTGTCCTTGAAGTTCTGCCCGTCCGTCTGTCTGTCCATTTTTTTACTGATTGATATTTTGTTATGACATAATGAAGGAAAGTTGGTCGAGATAAAAAAAGATGTCCACTAACCAAACCTCAAGGTCACGATAATTAAGATTATTATTTGCTCAAATTATAAGGGGAGACATATGTTTTTGTTCACTAAACCAAGTCTCTAGTTTTAAATTAATGTTAAGTTGTAGCGTAGTAAGGAAACTATTACATGTTGAGTTGTAAAACCTTATTGTTTGTGTTGAAGAATATTGCCAGATCCAGGATCAGCCAGGTGACATGTTCTATGTGCGAGCCCATTTTGACCGTCCAGCGGAGAATGAAGGAGAGTTAAGTTTCTTTAAGGATAATGTTCTGATGGTAGAGAATACCATGTACGGAGGTGTGACAGGCTGTTGGTTTGGCTGGTTGGTCGACGACGACTGCAACAAAATCAAATCTGGCACCATTCCGAGCAAAGAAAGGTTAGTGTGTTGTAGATAGAAGACTTTGAAGATTTATATTTGGTAGAAAAATCCTTTTTATTAAAGAAACATTAACATGCTAAGGTATTTCAGTATTTCATCTTAGTTATAGATCATTTGGCATGCTTATAAAGGCAATATCTTGACTTGATTAGAAAAACTAATCGTTTAAATCATGATCAGGGCCCAATTGCTCAAAAGGTCATAACGGGTAGCCTAATCAGTGATTAGCACCAATTTCATTTCTGTTGTAAGTTAAAATCACAAATATTGAATTAGTTATGACTTTCTAGATATCATATTTAACCTTGTATATTGACGATATGTTAAACAGTGATTAAGCTGACCGTTGTAGACTTCAGATTGATAATACAGTGTATGTTTACCGTTGTAGACTTGAGGACGACTTTATGTTGCGGCGAAGTCATTCTGGCAGCCTCAGTCTGCAGGACTTAGACGAACTCAAGGGCACAACTCGTAGGGGATCGGGCACTGCACGGCGAAGCTTTTTCCGTCGCCGACACAAGCGAAATAATTCCAAAGACAGTAGAGAGTTCAGTGCATCGGATGCTCCACTCACCAGCGAGTCCGTGCCAATGTTAGATGGTAACCACTTCATATACAAAATCTCCCATGAGTTGTTGTCCACTATCATCAGACTTTTGATTTAGACTGTTGTCTGTTTGGCCTTCAGTCTGTCATGTTAACATTTTCAGTTGAATTTCGTTATCTAAAAGTGGGCAGTATTTGAGTTAAATAAGTCTGAATGATTGGTGGAAAGTTTGGCCAGGACAGACTAAAAACTTCAAATTAAATAGGGTCTGATATGCGAGTTCTAGATATTGAGGACATTTTTTGATTGATCAAATTTTGATGATGTTTATTAATTGAGAGTTATTTTTAGCCCACTATCTGATGATGGTGGACTATTCAAGTCACCTGCTGCAAAGTTCTCTCACCTGTCCAGAAACAAATTTTGTTAACTTTCTTTCTCCGAAAGTACTTCAGGGATCTTTCTAAAAATAGATATAGAGGTACCACTTGGTCTTCCATGTTGCACTTTTGAGATGGTAAAATGGCCGACAGACGCTCGTCTTGGATTTTGTAATGAAAGTTTCCAATACGGAATCCTCCAACTGTTTTTCAACTTGTCCTTTAAAACGCTACTAGTCCTACCGACCGGGTAGATTTTGACCTGATTTGGTCATCATTGGGCCTAGGATATATCAACATATCAACAATAGGGTTTGGCCTTGTTTGAATTTTGTTAGCATTATATCTTAATGTTATAATTCATCTTTGGAGTCAAAACTTAACTTCACCCCAAAACTTTCTATACATTTTCTAGGAATAAAGAAACATACAGTCATGATAATAGAACTAACCCTTTGGTTGGCTTCACCCCAAAGTACCTTGGAAACCATCAAGATCTCATCCCTATATAGAATTGCTGAATATATAGAGGCGAATTAACATTTACTTCCAGGAAGGCTCCAAGGCCTTTCCTTCTCTATTGGAGAATTAAGCTGTGGGTGATAACCTAGATGAAAATGAGATAATCAAAAAAACTATATATATGTATATATAATAATAAAATAGAAATGTCCTTGTTGAAGAAAATATATGTAAAAGTCAAAAACAAAACGGACACATTCTTAAGCGCTTTCACTCCATCAAAGGGAGCTTTTCAGACTGTTCTGAAGAGCTCCCTTTTATGGAGTGAAAGCGCTTAAGAATGTGTCCGTTTCGTTTTTGACTTTTACATTATATATATATATATATATATATACAATTGCTGGGCATAAAGAGAATTGACCTTGGGTTTGCCCCACCCTTGCAAACTTAACCCCTGTGACATAACTTTGAAATGGATGAGATATTAGATCTGGCACTTGAGACAAACATGGGAATAGTTGGCATCACCACTCTGTAACCATACATACAATTGTGATATATTGTATTATTATATTATATACAATTTGATATAAAAAGTCTACAATGTTAGGCCTGGGGTCTGGTCCTACCCCTGGGAGCTTTTTGGGGAATATTTTGTCATATGATTGCTTAGATATCCAGGTTAGCAATACATGCCCACTGGGCCTTTTGTTGAAATTTTGCATGGTGATATTCCACACTTGACTGGAGAGATATTCAGATTTGTAATAGAGTGTTAAAAGCTTTCTAATGTCATGGTCGCTTTTACAGAAATAGAGGATGTTAGTTAGAGTTTTGTATGATGAAGGCTACAAGGACCTGTGTGTTATAGTTTAATGACTTTATGTTTCAGATGTGTCCCTGTATGCCTACACTAAAGTAGACCGAATAGAGTGTAAGTACTGAAACACTGTTACACTGTTAAAGGTAGGACGCACAAGGCATGTCCAATTATCTGTCCTTAACTTGTGTAGTAATTGTGATGGCAACACCATTTGAAGCAAAACTCAATCATAATTAGTTAAATAACACACAAGCTTAATCAAGTGTGGTAATTTTATATGTAGTATACAAAAGCCAAGGCCACATTCAATGTCTAGCAAATCTGTGTATCATACTCAAGTTGGTCAGTGAATTTTTTTCTACATTAACATTATACAATATTGTACATATAAAAAGAGAAAATAAGCTAAGCACTAAATAGAAACATTTTGTGCATAATTAATGTGCATCAAAAAATATTTTCATTGCTAATTACCATACTGTACTCTGATTGGTTGACAGTTTGCAAAATAGAATTTATGTGGAATATGACATACTCCAGGGATACTTGATTTAAAGCAGAATAATTCCAGAATTGTCCCAGAATAATTCCAGAATTGTGCCAGAATAATTCAAATCCTCTTGAAATCTGAATAATACAAATGGAATTATTTCTATAACAGATAAATAGGTGTGTTGATTGTTATGTAGGTGTATATCATTTCTGTGAATTATTACTATGATTACAGATAAAATGACCAGACCTGTGATACTACTGGCTCCCCTTGCCGAACCTCTCATCAACAAGATCGCTTCAGCCTCTAGTGACAAATACAAGGCCTGTCGACCAAGTAAGTCCCCCACCCCCACCCCCAGTGACAAATACAAGGCCTGACGACCAAGTAAAGCCCCCCCCCCTCCCCTCCACTTCCAGTGACAAATACAAGGCCTGCCAACCAAGTAAGTCCCCCCCTCCCCTCCACTTCCAGTGACAAATACAAGGCCTGCCGACCAAGTAAGTCCCCCCCCCCCCCCCAGTGACAAATACAAGGCCTGATGACCAAGTAAGTCCCCCCCCAGTGACTAATACAAGGCCTGCCGACCAAGTAAGCCCCCCCCACCCACACCCCAAGTGATAAATACAAGGCCTGCCGACCAAGTAAGTCCCCCCCCCCCACCCCCAGTGACAAATACAAGGCCTGCATACCAAGTAAGTCCCCCACCCCCACCCCCAGTGACAAATACAAGGCCTGCATACCAAGTAAGTCCCCCCCCCACCCCCAGTGACAAATACAAGGCCTGCATACCAAGTAAGTCCCCCACCCCCACCCCCACCCCCAGTGACAAATACAAGGCCTGCATACCAAGTAAGTCCCCCACCCCCACCCCCACCCCCAGTGACAAATACAAGGCCTGCCAACCAAGTAAGTCCCCCCCACCCCACCCCCAGTGACAAATACAAGGCCTGCCGACCAAGTAGGTACCCCCCACCCCTCAGTGACAAATACAAGGCCTGCCAACCAAGTAAGTACCCCCACCCCACCCCACCCCCCACTGACAAATACAAGACCTGCCGACCAAGTAAGTCTCCCCACCCCCCAGTGACAAATACAAGGCCTGCCAACCAAGTAAGTCCCCCCTCCCTCCAGTGACAAATACAAGGCCTGCCGACCAAGTTTGTCCCCCCCCACCCCACCCCCAGTGACAAATACAAGGCCTGACGACCAAGTAAGTACCCCCCACCCCTCAGTGACAAATACAAGGCCTGCCAACCAAGTAAGTCCCCCCCCACCCCACCCCCAGTGACAAATACAAGGCCTGCCGACCAAGTAAGCCCCCCCTCCCCTCCACTTCCAGTGACAAATACAAGGCCTGCATACCAAGTAAGTGCCCCCCCCCCCCCCCAGTGACAAATACAAGGCCTGCATACCAAGTAAGTCCCCCCCCCCAGTGACAAATACAAGGCCTGCATACCAAGTAAGTCCCCCCCCCCCCCAGTGACAAATACAAGGCCTGCATACCAAGTAAGTCCCCCCCCCCACCCCCAGTGACAAATACAAGGCCTGCATACCAAGTAAGTCCCCCACCCCCACCCCCAGTGACAAATACAAGGCCTGCATACCAAGTAAGTCCCCCACCCCCACCCCCAGTGACAAATACAAGGCCTGCATACCAAATAAGTCCCCCACCCCCACCCCCAGTGACAAATACAAGGCCTGCCGACCAAGTAAGTACCCCCCACCCCTCAGTGACAAATACAAGGCCTGCCGACCAAGTAAGTACCCCCCACCCCTCAGTGACAAATACAAGGCCTGCCAACCAAGTAAGTCCCCCCCACCCCACCCCCAGTGACAAATACAAGGCCTGACGACCAAGTAAGTACCCCCCACCCCACCCCCAGTAACAAATACAAGGCCTGACGACCAAGTAAGTACCCCCCACCCCTCGGTGACAAATACAAGGCCTGCCAACCAAGTAAGTCCCCCCCACCCCACCCCCAGTGACAAATACAAGGCCTGCCGACCAAGTAAGTACCCCCCACCCCTCAGTGACAAATACAAGGCCTGCCAACCAAGTAAGTACCCCCACCCCACCCCACCCCCCACTGACAAATACAAGACCTGCCGACCAAGTAAGTCTCCCCACCCCCCACTGACAAATACAAGACCTGCCGACCAAGTAAGTCTCCCCACCCCCCAGTGACAAATACAAGGCCTGCCAACCAAGTAAGTCCCCCCTCCCTCCAGTGACAAATACAAGGCCTGCCGACCAAGTTTGTCCCCCCCCACCCCACCCCCAGTGACAAATACAAGGCCTGACGACCAAGTAAGTACCCCCCACCCCTCAGTGACAAATACAAGGCCTGCCAACCAAGTAAGTCCCCCCCCACCCCACCCCCAGTGACAAATACAAGGCCTGCCGACCAAGTAAGCCCCCCCTCCCCTCCACTTCCAGTGACAAATACAAGGCCTGCATACCAAGTAAGTGCCCCCCCCCCCCCCCCCAGTGACAAATACAAGGCCTGCATACCAAGTAAGTCCCCCCCCCCAGTGACAAATACAAGGCCTGCATACCAAGTAAGTCCCCCCCCCCCCCCCAGTGACAAATACAAGGCCTGCATACCAAGTAAGTCCCCCCCCCACCCCCAGTGACAAATACAAGGCCTGCATACCAAGTAAGTCCCCCACCCCCACCCCCAGTGACAAATACAAGGCCTGCATACCAAGTAAGTCCCCCACCCCCACCCCCAGTGACAAATACAAGGCCTGCATACCAAATAAGTCCCCCACCCCCACCCCCAGTGACAAATACAAGGCCTGCCGACCAAGTAAGTACCCCCCACCCCTCAGTGACAAATACAAGGCCTGCCGACCAAGTAAGTACCCCCCACCCCTCAGTGACAAATACAAGGCCTGCCAACCAAGTAAGTCCCCCCCACCCCACCCCCAGTGACAAATACAAGGCCTGACGACCAAGTAAGTACCCCCCACCCCACCCCCAGTAACAAATACAAGGCCTGACGACCAAGTAAGTACCCCCCACCCCTCGGTGACAAATACAAGGCCTGCCAACCAAGTAAGTCCCCCCCACCCCACCCCCAGTGACAAATACAAGGCCTGCCGACCAAGTAAGTACCCCCCACCCCTCAGTGACAAATACAAGGCCTGCCAACCAAGTAAGTACCCCCACCCCACCCCACCCCCCACTGACAAATACAAGACCTGCCGACCAAGTAAGTCTCCCCACCCCCCAGTGACAAATACAAGGCCTGCCAACCAAGTAAGTCCCCCCTCCCTCCAGTGACAAATACAAGGCCTGCCGACCAAGTTTGTCCCCCCTCCCTCCAGTGACAAATACAAGGCCTGCCGACCAAGTTTGTCTCCCCACCCCCCAGTGACAAATACAAGACCTGCCGACCAAGTTTGTCCCCCCTCCCTCCAGTGACAAATACAAGGCCTGCCGACCAAGTTTGTCCCCCCTCCCTCCAGTGACAAATACAAGGCCTGCCGACCAAGTTTGTCCCCCCTCCCTCCAGTGACAAATACAAGGCCTGCCGACCAAGTTTGTCTCCCCTCCCCACCCCGGTGATAAATACCATGCCTGCCGACCACGTAAATCCCCCCAGTCCCTTAGTGTATAACACAGTTAGTCTAAGTCATGTTCCTTAATCAGGGCTCTGTATCTGAAATTTGTGATATGTAGTATAGAAGTGCTATACAGGAGTTTAAAAGGTTTCTAAGATCAAAATGAGGGAAAACATTGAGGGAATATATACAGACTGGGGACCTGTTTGTAAATAGTGAGGGAAAATGTAGAGATTTGGGGCCTGCTTGTTAATGGGAAGGGGAAATATACAGAACCGGGGCCTGTTTGTAAATATTGAGGGAAAATGTAGTGATTGTTTCTATAACTATGTAATCATTTAAACCATAAATGTTAACATTAAAACCTTTGTATTATGTCTACAGTTGTCATGCAGACGTCAGCCAAGGCAATGGAACAAGGACTTGCTGACAGTACCTACATAGACTACTGGCTTCAGGATGACCACTACGAATGTGTCCGCGTGTCTTCTATTAGAGATATCTGTGATCAGGTACACAACTATCAGAAATATTTGTGATCTAGTATGAACATCTATCGAGAGATATTTGTGATCAGGTACAAACATCTATCAAAGACATCTATCAGATATTTGTGATAATCTACAGACTACACCTGGTAATTAAATGTATCTGAAATGAAATCTACACACTAACCAGTATAGACTCTATAACATGACAATAAGTCATAATGATATACTATGTTAGACTCTACAACATGACAATAGGTCGTAATGATATACTATGTTAAACTCTACAACATGACAATAAGTCATAATGATATACTATGTTAGACTCTACAACACGACAATAGGTCATAATGATATACTATGTTAGACTCTACAACATGACAATAGGTCATAATGATATACTATGTTAGACTCTACAACACGACAATAGGTCCTAATGATATACTATGTTAAACTCTACAACACAACAATAGGTCATAATGATATACTATGTTACACTCTACAACATGACAATAGGTCATAATGATATACTATGTTAGACTCTACACCACGACAATAGGTCGTAATGATATACTATGTTAGACTCTACAACACGACAATAGGTCATAATGATATACTATGTTAGACTCTACAACACGACAATAGGTCATAATGATATACTATGTTAGACTCTACAACACGATAATAGGTCATAATGATATACTATGTTAGACTCTATAACACAACAATAGGTCATAATGATATACTATGTTAGACTCTACAACATGACAATAGGTCATAATGATATACTATGCTAGACTCTTCAACACGACAATAGGTCATAATGATATACTATGTTAGACTCTACAACATGACAATAGGTCATAATGATATACTATGCTAGACTCTTCAACACGACAATAGGTCCTAATGATATACTATGTTAGACTCTACAACATGACAATAGGTCATACTGATATACTATGTTACACTCTACAACATGACAATAGGTCATAATGATATACTATGTTAGACTCTACACCACGACAATAGGTCATAATGATATACTATGTTAGACTCTAGGTCATAATGATATACTATGTTAGACTCTAGGTCATAATGATATACTATGTTAGACTCTACAACACGACAAAAGGTCATAATGATATACTATGTTAGACTCTAGGTCATAATGATATACTATGTTACATTCTACAACATGACAATAGGTCATAATGCTTTACTATGCTAGACTCTTCAACACGACAATAGGTCATAATGATATACTATGTTAGACTCTACAACACGACAATATCTTAGACTCTACAACACGACAATATGTCATAATGATATACTATGTTACACTCTACAACATGACAATAGGTCATAATGATATACTATGTTAGACTCTACAACACGACAATAGGTCACAATGATATACTATGTTAGACTCTAGGTCATAATGATATACTATGTCACACTCTACAACATGACAATAGGTCATAATGATATACTATGTTAGACTCTACAACATGACAATAGGTCATAATGATATACTATGTTAGACTTTACAACACGACAATAGGTCATAATGATATACTATGTTAGACTCTACAACACGACAATAGGTCATAGTGATATACTATGTTAGACTCTACAACACGACAATAGGTCATAATGATATACTATGTTAGACTCTATGACACGACAATAGGTCATAATGATATACTATGTTAGACTCTACAACACGACAATAGGTCATAGTGATATACTATGTTAGACTCTACAACACGACAATAGGTCATAATGATATACTATGTTAGACTCTATGACACGACAATAGGTCATAATGATATACTATGTTAGACTCTACAACACGACAATAGGTCATCATGATATACTATGTTAGACTCTACAACATGACAATAGGTCATAATGCTTTACTATGCTAGACTCTTCAACACGACAATAAGTCATAATGATATACTATGTTAGACTCTACAACACGATAATAGGTCATAATGATATACTATGTTAAACTCTACAACATGACATTAGGTCGTAATGATATACTATGTTAGACTCTACAACACGATAATAGGTCATAATGATATACTATGTTAGACTCTACAACACGACAATAGGTCATAATGATATACTATGTTAGACTCTACAACATGACAATAGGTCGTAATGATATACTATGTTAGACTCTACAACACGACAATAGGTCATAATGATATACTATGTTAGACTCTACGACACGACAATAGGTCGTAATGATATACTATGCTAGACTCTTCAACACGACAATAGGTCATAATGATATACTATGTTAGACTCTACAACACGACAATAGGTCATAATGATATACTATGTTAGACTCTACAACATGACAATAGGTCATAATGATATACTATGTTAGACTCTACAACATGACAATAGGTCGTAATGATATACTATGTTAGACTCTACAACACGACAATAGGTCATAATGATGTACTATGTTAGACTCTACTACACGACAATAGGTCGTAATGATATACTATATTAGACTCTACGACACGACAATAGGTCGTAATGATATACTATGTTAGACTCTACAACACGACAATAGGTCATAATGATATACTATGTTAGACTCTACGACACGACAATAGGTCGTAATGATATACTATGCTAGACTCTTCAACACGACAATAGGTCATAATGATATACTATGTTAGACTCTACAACACAACAATAGGTCATAATGATATACTATGTTAGACTCTACAACATGACAATAGGTCATAATGATATACTATGTTAGACTCTACAACACGACAATAGGTCATAATGATATACTATGTTAGACTCTAGGTCATAATGATATACTATGTTAGACTCTACAACACGACAATAGGTCATAATGATATACTATGTTAGACTCTACAACATGACAATAGGTCATAATGATATACTATGTTAGACTCTACAACACGACAATAGGTCGTAATGATATACTATGTTAGACTCTACAACATGACAATAGGTCATAATGATATACTATGTTAGACTCTACAACATGACAATAGGTCATAATGATATACTATGTTAGACTCTACAACATGACAATAGGTCATAATGATATACTATGTTAGACTCTACAACACGACAATAGGTCATAATGATATACTATGTTAGACTCTACAACACGACAATAGGTCATAATGATATACTATGTTAGACTCTACAACACGACAATAGGTCATAATGATATACTATGTTAGACTCTACGACACGACAATAGGTCATAATGATATACTATGTTAGACTCTACGAAACGACAATAGGTCATAATGATATACTATGTTAGACTCTACAACACGACAATAGGTCATAATGATATACTATGCTAGACTCTACGACACGACAATAGGTCATAATGATATACTATGTTAGACTCTACAACACGACAATAGGTCATAATGATATACTATGTTAGACTCTACAACACGACAATAGGTCATAATGATATACTATGTTAGACTCTACAACACGACAATATGTCATAATGATATACTATGTTACACTCTACAACATGACAATAGGTCATAATGATATACTATGCTAGACTCTTCAACACGACAATAGGTCATAATGATATACTATGTTAGACTCTAGGTCATAATGATATACTATGTTACACTCTACAACATGACAATAGGTCATAATGCTTTACTATGCTAGACTCTTCAACACGACAATAAGTCATAATGATATACTATGTTAGACTCTACAACACGACAATAGGTCATAATGATATACTATGTTAGACTCTACAACACGACAATAGGTCGTAATGATATACTATGTTAGACTCTACAACACGACAATAGGTCATAATGATATACTATGTTAGACTCTACAACACGACAATAGGTCGTAATGATATACTATGTTAGACTCTACGACACGACAATAGGTCGTAATGATATACTATGTTAGACTCTACAACACGACAATAGGTCGTAATGATATACTATGTTAGACTCTTCAACACGACAATAGGTCATAATGATATACTATGTTAGACTCTACAACACGACAATAGGTCGTAATGATATACTATGTTACACTCTACAACACGATAATAGGTCATTATGATATACTATGTTAGACTCTACAACATGACAATAGGTCATAATGATATACTATGTTAGACTCTACAACACGACAATAGGTCATAATGATATACTATGCTAGACTCTACAACACGACAATAGGTCATTATGATATACTATGTTAGACTCTACAACACGACAATAGGTCGTAATGATATACTATGTTAGACTCTACGACACGACAATAGGTCGTAATGATATACTATGTTAGACTCTACAACACGACAATAGGTCGTAATGATATACTATGTTAGACTCTACGACACGACAATAGGTCGTAATGATATACTATGTTAGACTCTACAACACATCAATAGGTCATAATGATATACTATGTTAGACTCTAGGTCATAATGATATACTATGTTAGACTCTACAACACGACAATAGGTCATAATGATATACTATGTTAGACTCTATGACACGACAATAGGTCATAATGATATAGTATGTTAGACTCTACAACACGACAATAGGTCATAATGATATACTATGTTAGACTCTACAACACATCAATAGGTCATAATGATATACTATGTTAGACTCTACAACACATCAATAGGTCATAATGATATACCATGTTAGACTCTACAACACATCAATAGGTCATAATGCTATACTATGTTAGACTCTACAACATGACAATAGGTCATAATGCTATACTATGTTAGACTCTTGGTCATAATGATATAACACGACAATAAGTCATAATGATATACTATGTTAGACTCTACAACATGACAATAGGTCATAATGATATACTATGTTAGACTCTACAACACATCAATAGGTCATAATGATATACTATGTTAGACTCTAGGTCATAATGATATAACACGACAATAGGTCATAATGATATACTATGTTAGACTCTACAACACGACAATAGGTCATAATGATATACTATGTTAGACTCTACAACACGACAATAGGTCATAATGATATACTATGTTAGACTCTAGGTCATAATGATATACTATGTTAGACTCTACAACATGACAATAGGTCATAATGATATACTATGTTAGACTCTACAACATGACAATAGGTCATAATGATATACTATGTTAGACTCTAGGTCATAATGATATAACACGACAATAGGTCATAATGATATACTATGTTAGACTCTAGGTCATAATGATATACTATGTTAGACTCTACAACACGACAATACGTCATAATGATATACTATGTTACACTCTACAACACGACAATAGGTCATAATGATATACCATGTTAGACTCTACAACACGACAATAAGTCATAATGATATACCATGTTACACTCTGCAACATGACAATAGGTCATAATGATATACTATGTTAGACTCTACAACATGACAATAGGTCATAATGATATACTATGTTACACTCTACAACATGACAATAAGTCATAATGATATACTATGTTACACTCCACAACATGACAATAGGTCATAATGATATACTATGTTACACTCTACAACATGACAATAGGTCATACTGATATACTATGTTAGACTCTACAACATGACAATAAGTCATAATGATATACTATGTTACACTCTACAACATGACAATAGGTCATAATGATATACCATGTCAGACTCTACAACATGACAATAGGTCATAATGATATACTATGTTACACTCTACAACAGGACAATAGGTCATAATGATATACTATGTTAGACTCTACAACATGACAATAGGTCATAATGATATACTATGTTAGACTCTACAACACGACAATAGGTCAAAATGATATACTATGTTACACTCTACAACACAACAATAGGTCATAATGAAATACTATGTTAGACTCTACAACACGACAATAGGTCATAATGATATACTATGTTACACTCTACAACATGACAATAGGTCGTAATGATATACTATGTCAGACTCTACGACACGACAATAGGTCATAATGATATACTATGTTAGACTCTACAACACATCAATAGGTCATAATGATATACTATGTTAGACTCTACAACACATCAATAGGTCATAATGATATACTATGTTAGACTCTAGGTCATAATGATATACTATGTTAGACTCTACAACATGACAATAGGTCATAATGATATACTATGTTAGACTCTACAACATGACAATAGGTCGTAATGATATACTATGTCAGACTCTACGACACGACAATAGGTCATAATGATATACTATGTTAGACTCTACAACACATCAATAGGTCATAATGATATACTATGTTAGACTCTACAACACATCAATAGGTCATAATGATATACTATGTTAGACTCTAGGTCATAATGATATACTATGTTAGACTCTACAACATGACAATAGGTCATAATGATATACTATGTTAGACTCTACAACATGACAATAGGTCGTAATGATATACTATGTCAGACTCTACGACACGACAATAGGTCATAATGATATACTATGTTAGACTCTACAACACATCAATAGGTCATAATGATATACTATGTTAGACTCTACAACACATCAATAGGTCATAATGATATACTATGTTAGACTCTAGGTCATAATGATATACTATGTTAGACTCTACAACACGACAATAGGTCATAATGATATACTATGTTAGACTCCTCAACAGGACTGCATTTAAATCATTATTTGTTTCTTTTTAATGTGTTTAATTTTCAGTGTAGATACAAATTATGCATCACAGAAAAAAAACCAGAATATAATGTATGTATTTATTTTTTTGCAGGGCATTCACTGTCTGCTCAACACTAGTCCAGCTGCTATAGAGCGTCTCCATAGACTACAGATTTACCCCATCGTCATCTTCGCCCGCCATAAATCATTTAAACAGATCAGGTAAGTGACCAGATTGATGTGTAGACTACAGATTTACCGTCATCTTCGCCCGCCATAAATCATTTAAACAATTTTTTACACTAAGGTGGTATCTGCCGACAGCGTATTGCTACTTGTCTTTCCTCTTCCGTAAGATCTTCCTTTCTGTCTTCGATGACATCTGGCGGACGTTATTGGCGTTAATCATACAATTATATCGTGTAGATTCATACAAACCTGTCAGTAACTAGCTGCACAAATGAATGTTTTGTGAACTATCAAGTTGACTTTCCTGTTTAAGTTTGGTAATTTCTAATTGTTTGATTTAATGCCGTAACACTGGCGACTACAAATCTCTTCATTTCCTCGGGACTGACTTTCACCGATCACTCTGAGTTTTCACTGACCATGCTGACTTTTTACCAACAAGTCTTCCTTTTTCAGCTTTCAATGAAAAGTTAACTTTTGCTGATCTTGCCTAACTTTTTATTTCTATTCTGTCCTTTATCCAAAATGTCATATATAAACTGTTTTTCTCCTTAGCTTTCAGTACTTTCATTTCTTTGATTTTCAAAAAAAACCATAATTTTTTGTTTCTCAAGATTTAATGTAATTTCTTTTTGTATTTGAAGGGAAATACGTGACCCACAGTTTCATCCCAAAAACCTAAGTAACAAAGCGGCAAAAGACCTGTTCGAACGATTCCAGAGGATAGAGCAAGACTACCGCCACCAATTCTCAGGTACCTGTAGTGAATCATTCTTTTATCATTGACTGTCAGAATGTGCTGATATTATCTTAAACTCCGATTCTTTCAATTAGAAAAGGTTAATTATTAAGTTCGGTTTAAATTCTTATACAGTAAAAGCAACTCATAATATTGCATATCATGATAACTCACTCATTGTAAAAGTTAATCCCGTGGATAAAGTTGGAAGTAAGGGGGTGTCAGTAATGACAGGACAAAAACTTGGAGTTGTGACAAGATTCTGAGAAAGATTTGTTGATCTTGTCAGTTTTTAGCTCACCTGGACCGAAGGTCCGGTGAGCTTATGCCATAGCGCAGCGTCCGTCGTCCGTCGTCCGTCCGGCGTCTGTCAACATTTGCTTCAAATCGCTACTAGTCAAAATGTCCTGATTGGATTTTAACCAAATTTGGTCAGAAACATCCTTGGGCGAAGGGGAACAGATTTTGCATAAATGGTGACTCTGACCCCCAAAGGGCCAGAGGGAAGGGGCCCAATAGGGAAAATAGAGGTAATTCTTTAAATCTCTTCTTGTCAAAAAGTCCTGATTGGATTTTGACCAAATTTAGTCAGAAACATCCTGTGGGGAAGGGGAACAGATTTTGCATAAATGGTGACTCTGACCCCAAAGGGGCCAGAGGGGTGGGGCCCAATAGGGGAATAGAGGTAATTCCTTTAAATCTCTTCTTGTCTTAAAGTTATGAATATATTTTGTCCAAATTTAGTCAGAAACATCATTGGGGGAAGGGGAACAGATTTTGCATAAATGGTGACTCTGACCCCTAAGGGGCCAGAGGGGCATAGCCCAATAAGGGAAATAGAGGTAATTCCTTTAAATCTCTTCTTGTCACAAAGTTATGAATAGATTTTGTCCAAATTTGGTCAGAAACATCATTGGGGGTAGAGGAACAGATTTTGCATAAACGGTGACTCAGACCCCAAAGGGGCCTGAGGGGCGGGGCCCAATAGGGGAAATAGAGGTAATCCTTTAAATCTCTTCTTGTCACAAAGTTTTGAATAGATTTTGTCCAAATTTGATCAGAAGCATTGTTGGGAGAAGGGGAACAGATTTTGCATAAATGGTGACTCTGACCCCCAAAGGGCCAGAGGGAAGGGGCCCAATAGGGAAAATAGAGGTAATTCTTTTAAATCTCTTCTTGTCTTAAAGTTATGAATAGATTTTGTCCAAATTTGGTCAGAAACATCGTTGGGGGTAGAGGAACAGATTTTGCATAAATGGTGACTGGGACCCCAATGGGGCCAGATGGGCGGGGCCCAATAGGGGAAATAGAGGTAATCCTTTAAATCTCTTCTTGTCACAAAGTTATGAATAGATTTTGTCCAAATTTGGTCAGAATCATCGTTGGGGGAAGGGGAACAGATTTTGCATAAATGGTGACTCTGACCCCCAAAGGGCCAGAGGGAAGGGGCCCAATAGGGAAAATAGAGGTAATTCTTTAAATCTCTTCTTGTCAAAAAGTCCTGATTGGATTTTGACCAAATTTGGTCAGAAACATCGTTGGGGGAAGGGGAACAAATTTTGCATAAATGGTGACACTGACTCCAAAGGGGCCAGAGGGGCTGGGCCAAAAAGGGAAAATAGAGGTAATTCCTTTAAATCTCTTCTTGTCTTAAAGTTATGAATAGATTTTGTCCAAATATGGTTAGAATCATCGTTGGGGGAAGGGGAACAGATTTTGAATAAATGGTGACACTCAAAGGGCCAGAGGGGCGGGGCCCAATAGGGAAAATAGAGGTAATTCCTTTAAATCACTTCTTGTCAAAAAGTCCTGATATGATTTTGACCAAATTTGGTCAGAAACATCCTTTGGGGAAGGGGAACCGGTTTTTACATAAATGGTGACTCTGACCCCTTAAGGGGCCTTTTTGGCGACTTTAGAGTTACAAGTCAAGAGATTAATTCCAACCAGGTGAGCGATGCAGGCCCATTGGGCCTCTTGTTATTGAATGGCCCTTGTGCCTCTGGTTTTGAAATTGCTGTTGATTTTATAGAGGTTACACAATGAGTGCTTGTTGGATATGGAATTTATTTCACTCGAGTTGATTATTAGTTGTGTGACCTGTTTCTACCACAATCTCAGTCGAGGAGAACAGGCAGAACATTCATTGATGTTTATACATAACCTTTTTGGTACTTCACTTTTGATTGGCCGTTTTAGAAATGTCCTTAGATTTCATTTTGTTAATTAATTTTTCTTTTTGCCATTAATTTTAGCTGTGATACAAGGTGGCATCCTGGCGGAGATGTACCAGCAGGTCAAAACCGTCATCGACTCTGAACAGAAGAAGGCCATTTGGGTGCCAGTCAGCCCTACAAGATAACCGAGCTGTCTCCGGGATCTCAGATCCTGTGATTTCATTTACCCACAGCTTTCTAGTCTTACACAGATCTCGGAGTTGGGTTTTTTTCCTTTGCTTTTAGTGGTGTTTGTTTGTGAAAAATCTTAAAACTCACAGCTTATTTACATGTGATGCTACTATTCAACTGACTTTACACATTTTTTTTTTTTCTGGGAATTTCTGCATCCAAGGAATTCTTGCCACAGATGTGCTATAGTGTGGAACTGTTTGATAGACATGCTTGTCGCTGATTATCAAAGATCAGCAACTGTGTCAATTTGCTACTTGACGTAGCTGATAATATGTGAATTTTATTGAAGAGACAATGTAAATGTGATGTTCTAAAGTTTTGTCTCGGACCAGGAAATGGTGAATGAACACTAAAATTCCGGAAATTTTGGGCATCATAGTGTAACTTATCAACAGATTGTAAGTTGTGGCCATTTCTCTTGCTTTATATGAAGGATGTGCTTTGTTTCACTGTATGTTTCACTGTCCAAGGAGTTGTGTGTGGATTACAGTCTCACTGTACTAGGAGTTGTGTGTGGATTACAATCTCACTAACAGCTGTACTAGGAGTTGTGTGTGGATTACAGTCTCACTAACAGCTGTACCAGGAGTTGTGTGTGGATTACAGTCTCACTAACTGCTGTACTAGGAGTTGTGTGTGGATTACAGTCTCACTAACAGCTGTACTAGGAGTTGTGTGTGGATTACAGTCTCACTAACAGCTGTACTAGGAGTTGTGTGTAGATTACAGTCTCACTAACAGCTGTACCAGGAGTTGTGTGTAGATTACAGTCTCACTAACAGCTGTACCAGGAGTTGTGTGTGGATTACAGTCTCACTAACAGCTGTACCAGGAGTTGTGTGTGGATTACAGTCTCACTAACAGCTGTACTAGGAGTTGTGTGTGGATTACAGTCTCACTAACAGCTGTACTAGGAGTTGTGTGTGGATTACAGTCTCACTAACAGCTGTACCAGGAGTTGTGTGTGGATTACAGTCTCACTAACAGCTGTACCAGGAGTTGTGTGTGGATTACAGTCTCACTAACAGCTGTACCAGGAGTTGTGTGTGGATTACAGTCTCACTAACATCTGTACTAGGAGTTGTGTGTGGATTACAGTCTCACTAACAGCTGTACCAGGAGTTGTGTGGATTACAATCTCGCTGTATTAGTAGTTGTGTGTGGATTACAAATTTTATGACAGCTGTACTTGGAGTATTGAAGGAGTCCTGAGGGGAAACATCATGTCATTAAAGAAAACTTATACTGGATTTATTCCCAAGATAGGAGATTTATAAAAATTGTCTGGAGTCATGACGGGGCCTTACCTTTTTGGTGAGTTCGTCCAAAAGGTGTCCTTTGTTAATTTCCAGAAGACAAATTCCCCAGGCTGTCAACTTTTAGAAGCCAGTGACACTTGAAACATGGGAGAAAAAACCATTGCAGTGACTACCAATCGATGTTTATGGTGACATATTTAAACCGTTACGGTGATAATTTTAAACAATTTGTTTCCTATGCTATAAAGCTTTAGATTGCTCAATTTATTTGCACTTTAAATTTGTTTACAAAAATGATAACAATTCGCTTAGTTACTTTTAAATTGCTACTCTGCTATCAGCACACTTTTAGTTTTTTTGTTGGGGAAGCTAGACTCTATTGTACAAAGTTGATTATTAACAGGAATGTGATTTGACTTAGTTCTGATCCTATTGATTGTTGTTGATTGGTCGAGTGAAAGCTGAGTTAGTAAGTGTGAGAATTTCGTTATGGTGAATATTCTGCATCCTGCTATGTGACTATTTCAGCGTCCTGCCATGTGACTGTATTTCAGCGGCCTGCTATGTGACTGCAGTTCATTGTCCTGCCATGTGACTGTATTTCAGCGGCCTGCTATGTGACTGCAGTCCATTGTCCTGCCATGTGACTGCATTTCATTGTCCTGCCATTTGACTGTATTTCATTGTCCTGCCATGTGACTGTATTTCAGCGGCCTGCTATGTGACTGCAGTTCATTGTCCTGCCATGTGACTGTATTTCAGCGGCCTGCCATGTGACTGCAGTCCATTGTCCTGCTATGTGACTGCAGTTCATTGTCCTGCCATGTGACTGTATTTCAGCGGCCTGCTATGTGACTGCAGTCCATTGTCCTGCCATGTGACTGCATTTCATTGTCCTGCCATTTGACTGTATTTCATTGTCCTGCTATGTGACTGTATTTCAGCGTCCTGCTATGTGTGTATGTGAAAGCTGATTTAGGGAGTGTGAGAATTTCGTTATGGTGACTGTATCAGCGGCCTGCTGTGTGACTGTATTTCAGCGGCCTGCTGTGTGACTGTATTTCAGCGGCCTGCTATGTGACTGCAGTCCATTGTCCTGCCATGTGACTGCATTTCATTGTCCTGCCATTTGACTGTATTTCATTGTCCTGCTATGTGACTGTATTTCAGCGTCCTGCTATGTGTGTATGTGAAAGCTGATTTAGGGAGTGTGAGAATTTCGTTATGGTGACTGTATCAGCGGCCTGCTGTGTGACTGTATTTCAGCGGCCTGCTGTGTGACTGTATTTCAGCGGCCTGCTATGTGACTGTATTTCAGCATCCTGCTATGTGTGTATGTGTTGATCATATAGAATGGCTACTTCTGGATTATCATTCAGAAAAATTGGGATCGAAGTCCACAGTGGGCATCACTCTGGATTAATAAAATGTTTTATGACAAAAAAACTCCATCCTTGTGTTATTTTTCAAAATCATGATTCAGAACTGAAATCAATGAGGAATTTACTGTAAGATAAGGCTCGACAGGCTGCATTTCTCCACCAATTGACATGAAACTTTACACAAGTGTTCACAAATATCACCTCTTGTACGAGTGTTCGTTTCAACCTTCTGTGGTCAAATACTAGGTCACTATCACTATAAAAAGAAATTGGCAGAAATTTGGATGTCACTGCTGAACAAGCTCCAGTTCTCAAATAATTGACATGAAATTTAAAAGTTCACAAATATGATATCTTGTACAAATTCACATTTCAAATTTTTTGTGATCAAAAACTAATTACTCACTGTTATTATAAATGGAATTTTGACACAATCATTCAAAAGTTGTATTCATCCTGGACGCATATATAACCACTAATGAAAACGTGGGTAATCTAATCGCTCAACATTCTCCTTTTCACTTTGCATGTTGATGTTGAAGCCCGAGGGTATTAGACTAAGTATCGTCTGCGATGCTTTGTTGATTACTATATCCTTCCCAGAGGAGTTTTGTAAGGAACCACAGTGTCAGTAGTAGCTAGGCCTGGACTGACCCGACTATGGTAGTTTTAAGAATCTTAGTAGATGTCCGCCATTTACACAAATTTGTGAAACTGTAACAATTAAAGATTAAAGTTAAAGGAAAAAAATAATAATTTGAAGTTCTGTCTGTAGGTTTATAGGTCGTCTCAAAATGCTCACATTTTATCATCTGTGTTTCAGCCAATTACATTCTAAACTTCCTTGGGAGCTTGCAATCGGTGCTGCCATTTCTGCACTCACAGATAAACTCTACAATTTCTAGCACTGCACAACAACGTACTAGCTGAGGATCCCTGGAAAATTGTGTGAATAATTAGAGGTTAGGGTTGGTGTAAAAGTTAATAAAATTTTAGACATTTAGAAAATAGCTGCAACAATTAAGGACTACACTTTTTAGGGAAGGAACAATTTGTATTAAGGTTGTTATAATATAAAAGTAATATTATCAGACGAAATAATCATGGTGTAAAACTGCAACATTATGGAAAGAAGTGTGTTAGATTTTCAGGTGAAAATCAGGTAAATTATACATAACCGGCTTCGGCAGTTATTTAATTTACCCGTTTTCCATTGAAGTTATCCCCCGATAACCTAAACAAAATAGAAAGTTAATCCTTAAATCATATTTACAGTCTACACTGACATTCACTGATAACCATTGTACTGCAACTTGCCAAAATTCAATGACGTCGACAACAATACATGTGGGCGGAGCTATGCAAATTAGTCCGTTTCGAATCATAATTGTATGACGCCATCAACAATTGGCAAGGCGGAGCTACGGCTTATGCATACCGTTTTCACGCTTGTAAGATTTGAAATGAAATATCTGTCCGCAAATGGGGCAAAATTGAACAGAAAAGCTGGAACCATTTACAGAAAAAATGCAGTAAATATAAGAATTAACCTTTGATTTTGTTTAGTTTATGAGTTCATAAATCCAATGGACCAATTGACCTCGTGTTCCATTGGATTTATGATCTCATCAGTCTGTGACGTTAACATTTTCAAGCACTAGTCCGGACAAGCAAAATGCAGTGTTAATTGTAACAAATATACTGAAATTCAAATTAATTTCAAGGAATTTCCACTAGTCCAAACCCAAATTTCTTGTCATGGGCATAGGACTAGTGGCTAACGTCGCAGACTGTCTCATAAACTAAACAAAATCAAAGGTTAAATGAACATGCAATATGATCGGACAACAACCAACAGCAGACGTTCTGAAATAGTGCCTTATAGGGGAAAGTTTGGGGAATTTAAAACAACATTTATAAGGATTGAAATTTGTATCAATGTTGCAAAAAAAGGGAAATCAATCGGAATACGGAATACGGAAGCGTCTACAAAACTATACTCTGAGCTCGTCATCACTACTGAACAACGGGCTATATATTTCATGGAAGAAGAATGCCAAACAACACAAAAACATAAAAAAAAATGACAACTGTTACAGAAAACAGCAGATCTAATGTGATTTGGCAGGTCAAATTTATATTATAAAAACGTGTCCCAAAACATGAACAATACATCCTAAAGGTTTGTCTCAATTAACGAAAACCATACTCTTAACATTTAACGGAATCATGCAGATGAAACCGGTGGTAAGCTGTAAAGATAATTGTATAGAGACACGGTTCATAACATACACACTTAACTTGTTATTGACTTGAAATTAAACCGTTTTCTTCATCTTTTTTGGAAATCGTATAAATAATAGCTTAATGCACCTCCCCTCTATTTCAACATCAGTTTAGAGCAATTCTGGCCTCCTAGCTAGCACCACAATGAGCCCTAGTGGCGGTGTAGAGCCTCCTAGCTAGCGCCACAATGAGCCCTAGTAGCGGTTTAGAGCAATTCTGCCGCCTCCTAGCTAGCACCACAATGAACCCTAGTGGCGGTTTAGAGCTAATCTGGCCTCCTAGCTAGCACCTCAATGAGCCCTAGAAGCGGTTTAGAGCAATTCTGGCCTCCTAGCTAGCACCACAATGAGCCCTAGTAGCGGTGTAGAGCCTCCTAGCTAGCGCCACAATGAGCCCTAGTGGCGGTTTAGAGCAATTCTGCCGCCTCCTAGCTAGCACCACAATGAACCCTAGTGGCGGTTTAGAGCTAATCTGGCCTTCTAGCTAGCACCACAATGAGCCCTAGAAGCGGTTTAGAGCAATTCTGGGCCCCTAGCACTACAATGAGTCCCAGTATCTGTTTCGAGCAATTTCTGGGCCCCTAGCTAGCACCACAATGAGCCCTAGTAGCGGTTTAGAGCAATTCTTGCCTCCTAGCTAGCACTACAGTGAGTCCCAGTAGCTGTTTCGAGCAATTTCTGGGCCCCTAGCACTACAATGAGTCCCAGTATCTGTTTCGAGCAATTTCTGGGCCCCTAGCTCCATTGTAGCACTACAATGAGTCCCAGTAACTGTTTCGAGCAATTTCTGGGCCCCTAGCACTACAATGAGTCCCAGTAGCTGTTTCGAGCAATTTCAGGGCCCCTAGCACTACAATGAGTCCCAGTAGGAAGTCGTGTCGGGCATGTTGTCTCCATTACTGGACTCGATAGACACAGACGTGTGTTTATCTTCTACATTCATATTTCAAAACGTCCAACCCGTACTTTTTTACGATTCATTAGCAATAATATTTCTCTTAATTAATTTTGATTAAAATTAACAGTAAAAACAAGCACACACACAAATTACCATTAGTGAAGAAATCGTTCCATTTAATAACACATCTATATATACGTCCCTGATTTACATTTGTAATTAGTTATAAAAATGAGGTCAAAGAATGAACAAATTTATCGAAAATTAGGGCTAAAAATTGTGCTGCTGGTTATATAATAATAAAGCATGTAAAAAGCAAGATATGACAGGAAAGTTTCTGTAAAAGTTCTGATATTGGTGAAGTAAAATCATACTCAATAAAACGAACTGCTCTCTCTTGTATCTTTTCCATCTTTCTAGTGGAATACAAACTACAAAAATGCCAAGCCAAAGGATAGTAGATATAGGCCTAATTAAAATAGGAAAGAATAAAAGATTTGAAAAATTATGCAAGTGTTAGAGAAGTGTACTGCGGGTTTCCGAGTGGGTAAACAGGGACCTGAGAATTTGTTACAGCTAGTTTTGGACCTAATCCCTGAGGGTGTTTAGAGTAAGTAAGACTTTTTTTGGCTTTAAGCCTTAAAAAGCCTTATCGAAAAATGATCTTAATCCCCACAAAGTGTAAAATTACACTAAATATCCTCGTTTAGGTCCAAAACTAGCTGTAACAAATTCTCGGGTCCCAGTGAGCAGATCGATATTGTTTGCCACTTTGTGTAGCGCGACCGTCAATACCGACTTATCTACCAGAGTTATCGTTCCTGTCCCGTTACTACGTAAAGGTATAGACGTAGAATTATCTCCCCTTTCCATTGTTGGAAGAAGTTAGCGACTGCGCGAATCCAAAGTGTTCAAGGTAGAAGATAATATTATTTTATCTCCAAACCTGCAAACTGTTCCAAAGTGTTCAAGAGAGAAGATACTGTTTTTATCTTCTAACCTGCAAATTCAAGGTAGGCCTTCATTGTCTGTCGAATGTTTTAAGAAAAAACAACAGGTTCATGTAAACACGCCATAAAGCGATCTAGGATAGGCTAGGTAATGAAATGGTTACTTTAGGCCCCAGGGCCCGGTTTCATCAACGTTCTTTAGCTTAAGGAAATTCCTTAACTTAAAAATATCCAAAGGAAAGCATTACAGAATTTAAGGGGAGTTCTTTAGCTAAGGATTTTCCCCTTAAATTCTGTAATGCCTTCCTAATGGAGAATTTTAAGTTAAGGAACGTTGGTGAAACCGGGGTCAGGTCACATTATTCTTGCATTGTTTTAGAGGTCTGCTTCTCATGGGCATTCGATAGTCATTCTAACAACTTCATTTGTCTATATTTCTGATTGTCATGGCGTCATGTTTCATTCTCGTTATTCTCGGGTCCCTGTGAGCAGATAGATATTGTTTGTGTAGCGAGACCGTCAATACTGACTTATCTACCAGAGTTATCGTTCCTGTCCCGTTACTAAGGTAGACGTAGAATTATCTCCCCTTTCCATTGTTGGAAGAAGTTAGCGACTGCGCGAATCCAAAGTGTTCAAGGTGGAAGATAACATTTGTTATCTCCAAACCTTCAAACTGTTCCAAAGTGTTCAAGAGAGAAGATACTGTTTTTATCTTCTAACCTGCAAATTCAAGGTAGGCCTAATTCATTGTCTGTCGAATGTTTTAAGAAAAAAAAACCCAGGTAGGCCTACATGTAAACATGCCATAAAACGACCTTACAGTAATTAAGATAGCCCAAAGGCATTTGCATCTGGTATGTGAAACTGTATTGCCCTTCCTACCCTACTATATTGATCAGTACCAGATGCAAATGACAGTGGATAGCCTAAGGCTAATGAAATGGTTACTTTAGGCCCCAAATCACAGTGTTCTTCCTCGGTCTGCTTCTCATGGGCATTCGATAGTCATTCTAACTTCATTTGTCTATATTTCTGATTGTCATGGCAACATGTTTCATTCTCGTATGATAAGACTATTGTATCTGGTCTGACTGTTGTAGAATTGACTTTCATATGCCTATGATCATATTTGAATAATGAAGAGTACTGTAACAGATTGTATATATAAGTACATATGCCTATTAGGCCTACTAAAAAGTTGAAACATTAGGCTAACAATGTTTAGGCCTTAAACTTAAGGAGGGATCCATATTGTTGTATCACCCAGGTCCAGAGGTAAGCACCAAGCAGTGTGACATTATGCTGAAAAATATTATTTCATATTTTAATCTTAGGACAAAACGAAAAACAACAACAAAACAGCTTTATTATATCCCCACAATGCAGTTGAGGGAATACTTGAATCTGTTTCTCCGTCTATCTGTATCATCTCCTCGGAAACCTATGGACTGATTTCAATGAAACTACACCTGGGCATGTTAGGGACCACATATGTAGATGTGCATGCAGGTTTTTATCTCCAAAATTTTGGTTGCCATGGTAACCAGGTCACTTCTCTTAATTTTTTGTGTCTGGAAATTTTGTCGGACAACTCTTCGGAAACCTATGGACTGATTTCAATGAAATTACATAGGAATGTTAGGGACCATATGCAGATGTGCATGCAGGGTTTTATCTACCGAATTTTGGTTGCCATGGTAACCAGGTTGCTTCTCTTAGTTTTTTGGGGGGAAATTTGTTCGGACAACTCCTTGGAAACCTATGGACCTTTTCCAAAGAAAACTACACAGGAACGCTAGGGGCAGTGTTTACATATATACTTATGCAGACATTTTGGTTACCAGGTCACTATACATTATACAAGTATTTATTTGATTTACTGCAGCAGGGGGGGGGGGGGAGCTGGTCTAAGTTGGGGGTATACTGGTGGAATCAGGTTGTCTGTAGACATAATGATCTACCGGTTTCTCCTCCTAAACTACTGAGGGAATATCAATGAAACTTGGTGGTAATAATCCTTATACATTGAAGATGTGCATGATCTACATTTTGCCAAGGTTACCATGTCATTGTGCAGGGCTTTTTCTGAGGGTGTTTTGGGGCTGTTAATGGGCCCCATTTCCAGTTGAAAGTATTTCATATTTAAGCCAAATTCCCGAAATTTGCAGTTAACTCCTGAAAAATCTTTCCCAGTTCAAAAAGTTTCTTCCCAAAATAAGACAAAAAGGCCCAATCCCAAACCGGTGAGAAAAACCCTGCCATACTTAGTTTTTTGGGGGGGAAATTTTGTCCAGACCACTACTCATAAACCTGTGAATCGCTTCAAGTGAAACTACACAGGAATGTTAGGGACCATGTGTAAATGTGCATGCAGATTATTTTTCTGCATAAATTTTTGTTGCCAAGGTAACCAGGTCAAAATACCCCAATTCTTATTGAACACTGATATAATGTAAGAGGGACTAGGTGTAGATAATAGTAATTATGCTTGCAGATTTATTTTTTCTTACAGAAATTTAGGTTGTCATGGTAACCAGGTCATATAAACAGTTTTGTGTTGGAAACTTTTGACTAGACAACTCCTACCCAGTGAACCAAATTCAATGGAGTTTCACATGAATGATATGGACCATGACATTGTGCAGATATGCATGCGTATTATGTTTTGCAGACTATTGGTTTCCATGATAACCAGGTCACTATAAACAGGTTCTTGTTGGAAAATTTAAGCTGGAATTTTTTTTTTCTAAATCTGTAAACCAATTTAATTCAATGAAACTACACAGGGATGTTAGGGACGATGTGTAGATGTATCTGCAGATAAAAATTTGTTCGTCATCAACATTGCCTTAGTAAAGTTCTTATTGCAAAGGTGGGGGTCGGGGGATATTTAGTTAGCCATTGGCTTACAGTTTAGTTTAATATTAATGTATTCTGATCTGACGTGTAAGCCTGATATTGCTAAAGTTGGCATGAATAAGTGTTTCTGTAGAGTTATAGAAAATATATACATATAATATGAACCAATTAACCTGTTAACAATTCATTGATGTTCCGATTAACGGGTTAACAATTTTGACCAAGTTTGCCAACCCTGAATTATATACATAATCAGGGATAATTTTGGGGCGAAATTTGGCGATTTTTACTCATATTTTTCCTGAAATCTCATTAAAATTTCAAAATAGTATTACTTTATATAGAAAAATCTTGTAGAAATTTTACTAATCTCATAAAATCCCTCAAATTCTCCCATAGGTTTTAAGAGCCAGAATTTTCCCTGCATAATATGACTACTGAAAGCAAACAAATCCAGAATCATTTTATGTGTTTCATCAACAGGACCTGTTTCTTGTCTTAATATTGGCCATGGATTGTGGATATAATCCAGAGCCTGAACTAGACCCGATGTTTGAAGAGGACACCGCCATCGGTACCAGTGATGAGGTGTCAGGGTTCCTTAACCAACTGGTAGATCAGTCCATCACAGATCTGATGGAAGAGGATGATGAGTTACCATTACAAGATCTTAAAGAAAAGAAAATGACACAAAAAAAAGAATGTGCTACTTCAAAATCACTACCATGTCTAGATTTGAAGAAAATGGATGGTATTCCATCCAAAAGTACCAGCACATCAATGCAGAAGGCCAGTTCCCTTCCAAGTTTGCGACAGATCAAACGGTCCCAAGGAAGGATTGACAATTGGGATATGCGGAAACATACACTGATCAAGCAGTATCAGAAGGCTATGCTCGACTCTTGTTTTAGCCGTGTGTCGCCGGTGATCCAAGAAGAAACAGGATCTAGACCAGTTACTGCCTCTGATTTAGCTGCTCCACAGAGCACATCAAAGATTCCTGAAGTCGGCAGTGATTCAGGTGTGATGGCTCAGAACAACGATATAGATGATAATATAGAGGAAGAAATCGGGGACTTTGTCAGTGAATCCCTATTATCTATTACCAATGAGGCTAATCAGGAGAATGAGATGCCAGAAACCGGCCTAGATGATCAAATTGATGATTTCATTACCACTTCCCTGATGTCGGTTGTGAGTAATGTTGGATCTCTACAGGCAGAGAGAGAGATGGAGAAAGAACTCCACAAAGACGAGGAAGGTCAGTCTCTCAAGCTTACAGAAACCTTTATTGTCAGCAAGGCTGAGAGAGAGATGGAGAAAGAACTCCACAAAGACGAGGAAGGTCAGTCTCTTAAGCTTACAGAAACCTCTATTGTCAGCAAGGCTGAGAGAGAGATGGAGAAAGAACTCCACAAAGACGAGGAAGGTCAGTCTCTTAAGCTTACAGAAACCTCTATTGTCAGCAAGGCTGAGAGAGAGATGGAGAAAGAACTCAACAAAAACGAGGAAGGTCAGTCTCCTAAGCTTACAGAAACCTCTATTGTCAGCAAGGCTGAGAGAGAGATGGAGAAAGAACTCCACAAAGATGAGGAAGGTCAGTCTCCTAAGCTTACAGAAACCTTTATTGTCAGCAAGGCTGAGAGAGAGATGGAGAAAGAACTCCACAAAGACGAGGAAGGTCAGTCTCTTAAGCTTACAGAAACCTCTATTGTCAGCAAGGCTGAGAGAGAGATGGAGAAAGAACTCCACAAAGATGAGGAAGGTCAGTCTCATACATTATTTCCATCAGGATGTATCATCCATTGTATAGTATTTTTATTTAAGAAATATAGAATAGAAAGCGCTTTTTGTCTAAAACAAGCAATTAATAAATATTTAAAATCATAATACAAGTACTTGTAAAATATGATTGAAAAATTGAATAAGAATAATGATATAAAGTATTTGACAATAATGATATAAACTATTTGATAATAATGATATAAAATATTTGACATATATTAGAGTTATTTCCCTTCTTTTACAGACACGATCAAGCCGTCTGTGGATATTGGCAGTGAGAGAAAACCATCCTCAAGTAGTATATTTGGCTTAATATTCAAAGTAAGTTTGCAAAGTCATTTTGAGTTGAATTATTCTAAAAAAGTATGAGAATTATTCTTTGATATGTCAACATTTCTTTGAGTCTTGGTATTTTAAACAATTATAAAAAAAAAACCTGATAAGACAATAAAATCATACAAGGAAATGTTTGAATGGTTAATTTTATTTAAGTTTCTTAACTCTCTTTTTAAATGACAAATTTTATGCTGGTCATCCAAGTGCTATTTCATTAAGAACCGGAAATACAGTGATTTTGTTTCTATCTAGCCGACACCTTGTCAGAAGGACCTGTTAGCTTTTCTGTCCATTATTATTGTGTCGCCTGAAATGTTGACATATAGGGATCACTTTGTCAGTTGTCGTTGTTGTCATCCATTGTGTTGTCCAAACAAAAGCTTTCATGTGATAATTGAGTTCCCTTTCAAACCCCAACTTTGACCTATGCTTCCTTACTTAAAGCCATTGCTTTGGATTAATCTTCTGGTCTGCTGGTCAAAGATAAAGGTCACTGTTTCTATAAACCAAACTGACCCCTGAATAAAGGTTTCCATGCAAAATTTGAGATCACTTGGTTCTGTCAAACTTCATATGCATACAGTGTTTAGTCCTTGCTAAGCATCCTTGATTGTGATTTCTTTTCGGGGCTGAAGGTCAAAGATCAAGGTCAATATGACAGTAAATCAAACCCACATTTGAACTAAAGTTTACGTGCCATAACTTGAGTACCCTTGGGCCTCTTCTGATTAATTGTGTCGCCTGAAAAGGCGACATATAGGGATCACCATGTCAGCAGCGGCGTCTGCACCAACAGTTTCCATGCGATAACTTGAGTTTCCTTGGGCCAATCAAACTCAAACTTCATACAGTGCTTTTTTACCAAAAGTGCTCGCTTGGGATTGCTTTTCAGGGTCAAAGGTCAAAGATCAAGGTCACTATTGCTATACATAGAAAATCGGTTTCCGTGCAATAACTTGAGTTTCCTGGGGCCAATCAAACTCAAACTTCATACAGTGCTTCCTAAACAAAAGTGCTCGCTTGGTATTGCTTTTCAGGGTCGAAGGTCAAAGGTCAAGGTCACTGTTGCTATAAATAGAAATTCTGTTTCCGTGTGATAACTTGAGTTTCCTTGGGCCAATCAAACTCAAACTTCATACAGTGCTTCCTTACCATAAGTGCTCGCTTGGGTTGCTTTTCAGGGTCGAAGGTCAAAGGTCAAGGTCACTTGCTATAAAAAGAAATTCTGTTTCCGTGCGATAACTTGAGTTTCCTTGGGCCAATCAAACTCAAACTTCATACATTGCTTCCTAAACAAAAGTGCTCGCTTGGGATTGCTTTTCAGGGTCAAAGGTCAAGGTCATTGTTGCTATAAATAGAAATTCTGTTTCCGTGTGATAACTTCAGTTTCCTGGGGCCAATCAAACTCAAACTTCATACAGTGCTTCCTTACCATAAGTGCTCGCTTGGGTTGCTTTTCAGGGTCGAAGGTCAAAGGTCAAGGTCACTTGCTATAAAAAGAAATTATATTTCTGTGCGATAACTTGAGTTTCCTTGGGCCAATCAAACTCAAACTTCATACATTGCTTCCTTACCAACAGTGCTCGCTTGGGTTTGCTTTTCATGGTCGAAGGTCAAAGGTCAAGGTCACTTGCTATAAATAGAAATTCTGTTTCCGTGCAATAACTTGAGTTTTCTTGGGCCAATCAAACTCAAACTTCATACAGTGCTTCCTTACCAAAAGTGCTCGCTTGGGATTGATTTTCAGGGTCAAAGGTCAAGGTCAAGGTCACTGCTACTATAAATAGAAAATCGGTTTCCGGGCAGTAACTTCAGTTTCCTTACGAAAATGTCCAGTTTATCAACAAAATAATTCATTGTATAGGAATCAATTTGGATAACCATAAAAATTCCACTTGGAACTAATACAATGCATATCCATAGCTAGCTCCTAAAAACTGCTCTCCCAACTTGCTGCGCAGGCGACGCATTCACTTCCGTGGAATTCTTGTGTTATTATGGCCCTACCGTGAAATGGCTTGAGCATTATAGTGTTACTCTTTCATATTTTCATCTTTCTGTCATAATTTTGTTTCTGCTCACTTACTCTTTACTGGGTGGAGATGTTGAAATGTAATTTGGTATTAAGGTATAATGGTTCTTAATTAAAAAGTGTGTATATTTAGATATATGTCAATGTCTTTTAAACAAATTCTTCACCAATACCTGGAGGCCGGGTGTTTCATTTGACCAGTAACATGTTGGGATAAAGAGTCCAAAGTTTTATTTAGACTTGTAGAAGACTGGAACATTCTTAAACCAACTTGAGACTCAATGAATACTTTGGAAATATTGGAGTAATTTCATTGAGAATACATACCCATAAGGACACAAATATCCAGGTGTCACTGATGCAGGCCCTCACGGTCTCTTGTTGATTGTCTCCAATAAAATAAAAAAATCACCCTGCTTAAACATCATGTCATACCAGCGTTTATCTGTAGAAAAGAATGTTTATCACATGCTTTCTTTTCTCCATACTTACTTTCCAAAAAAACATGTGCCATGTTTTGGCCATTTGTGCACATTTGTAATGTTAAAGTACCAACAATGATGTGGTATAATTTTTGAAACAAGAATACTAAATTGAAGTTGTTATCTGGTTGTTTTCAGAGGAGGAAATCCAAAGGCTCACTCAAATTGAAGTTTCCATGTATTGGATTAATGTGTTGCACAGTACCACAAGGTACGTAACCTGTTTTACTGTATGATTTACTTTGTCATGTCTTTTTCAGTTTAAGTGGATAACTGGATAACCTATATCATAAAAAAGATGATGTACTTTCACAGTTGAATGTCACATGTGTAAAATGTTTTTGTAAATAGCCTAGCAGAGTTCTGTTAACTTCTTTCTTGAATTGCAACCAATCCTTACATTGTTGTGAGCTTGCCTGATCACGATTACATTGCACAATGACATCAGTCAGTTCATTACTTCTCGAGCACCACATCAATCAGTTTAAATGTGTAGTTTCTTTCTTTAATTTACGCTTGCTTGTGTGTCGAAATACGTTTTATAATTGTGGGAAGGTCCCTCAGTTTAGAATTAAATGTAATCATGAATAACTTTCAATTTCAGATGTTGATGAGGATGCTGGCGATTCTGGTTGTACCTCAAACATCAGTCATGCCACAAAACCTGGAATTCTGAAAAGAATGTTCACTTGTCTGAGGAAAAGAGGGGCTAGGGTTGCACCCTTATAAGTTTTAAGTTTATTAGGGTTTAAGGGAAGGTCCTTTTTGTACTTAGTTCTGGGATGAACATGTGTTTGATACAGGCTCTTTCTTCCTTTTCAAATCTCTCTTTCTTTTACAGACACCAGTTGTTTTTTGTTTTTTGATGAGGTTCTCACTGGAAGTGGTAAATTGACTTTAAGGTATTTGCTACATTCGTCACATATTCTATTGGTTTTAAGTTATAATTTTTCTGTTTTAGTCATGTACAAACAACTCATTATTGTTTGAGCAAACAAAATATGGATTGTTTAGGAAAAAGGAAAATTTAGCAAAACACAAAAAAATGCAAAATTTTAATTACTATTTGAGTTTAGTGCAATAATTCTATATTAGTGAAGTTATTTATGAAAATTTTATATTTAAATCTAAAGCGGTATTATGAATGATATATAGCGAGAGTACATTATTTGAAGGATTTTTGAATAGCCAATTTTGATGTCTTGAGTATATTCGAATTCTTGTATGCCTTTATCATAGGAATATAGAATTTACTATTTATGTATCCTATTGGGTGATTGTCGTTATCATAGGAATATAGAATTTACTGTTTATGTATCCTATTGGGTGATTGTCTTTATCATAGGAATATAGAATTTACTGTTTATGTATCCTATTGGGTGATTGTCGTTATCATAGGAATATAGAATTTACTATTTATGTATCCTATTGGGTGATTGCAGAATTTACATGATTTTGATTGATATTAATGAAGTCTAGTTATCATCTATTTTTATCATAAGAACATATCGGTGATTATGTACCTTGTGATTGGGTGTCCGTGCAATATTTAAATGATTTAATTGATAGAATTATGGCAGAATTTTAGTTCTAGTATGTCTATATCATGAATATAATATGTATTATTTATGTATCATGTCAGTGGATGGAGTGCAACATTTAGATTATGTTAATTGATGTCAATCAATGAAGATGTTTGTATTTTTGGTTGGAGCCAACAAATGTGATGATTCTTAACCAGCATGGTACTTGATTTGCACTTACTTTGACTGGAGTTGATTTAAGATATATACAGGCGATAGCAATACTTTGTGTCAGTTCCATTATTGAAATGGTTTTCTAGTCTTTATTGTCATTGGAGCGTGGCAAGATCCACTAGAACTCGGTATTGATGATTGGTATAATGATCTGATGACAGTTTGTTTAAAAAAAAAGCCTGGTCACACACATGGAATTTTGTGGCAAAATAGATCTGAAAAAGTGTTTTGATCAATAGCATTATGTTTTGATGTGTTTTGAGTTATTAAGTTTTCGATAGCCTCATTCCTGTTTGGTCTATGACTTGGGGACCGATAGCCTCATTCCTGTTTGGTCTATGGCTTTGGGACCGATAGCCTCATTCCTGTTTCGTCTATGACTTTCGGGCCGATAGCCTCATTCCTGTTCGGTCTATGACTTTGGGGCCGATAGCCTCATTCCTGTTTGGTCTATATGCACCTAGCTACAGGGTCTGAAGGTCGAGAACGTGAAACCAAGGAGAGGTGAGAGTGATATGCCAAACCGTTTAAAATAAATCTACCTGTAAACAGATATTTCTTTGTCTTTTGGTACTTAATGGATAATTCATCACAAATAAAAAGAGGAAAACATTATGAAAATTACACAAAGAATGACATCACTGATAGATAAAATATTAAGTACATCATATTGTTTATTGATATAATTTCTCAAATGAATATATCCTTTTATCTATATACTCAGTTTTAATTCAAATTTTCCCCCCTTTTAACTCATTATTACACCAAAAACATAATTGAACTCTCCCAATTCAAAGGTTCAAATAGTTCATTATGACACTTTAGGGATGAAAGTGTGTTGGTTGAATGGGAAAACCTTCAAACTGATAATTATAAATTATGATCAGCTTGCAATCTAATGTATGTTACCCAATCAATTGTGATCAAAAATATTTCAGAGAAAGTTGTAATTTCTCATCATTATAGGGTGATTATTTACCTTCTGATACAATGTAGGTATGCATTCTTTTTTCAGGTGGGCAAATGCCACACTGATGCTTGCCAACCCTTCAAGTACTGTCAGACTGTGTTGGTGAAATTCTACACTGCTGTCTGCCACCTGTGAAGCAAGCTGACCACTTCCTAGACCTGGTCTATCCATCACACCAGGCATGTACACAACCATAATATACCATACCATACAAAGAAAACGTTTTGTTTAAATGAAGAGGGTTTTATCAAATAATTTTTTTTTTAATTTTTTGAGGTCTGATTTCAGAGATTTATTCTTTTCTATGGCAATTCACAATATTTAGTTGGTGTTTATTATAAAAATGTAGTAAGATATATAACCCAATGGGTTTAAAAATGAATAATTTAATGTTTTTGTTTTATGTAGATATATCATGGCTAGGTCTTTATATAAGAATACTTTTGCAGACAAGATTCCAGATAGAAGGCGCAGTAGGCAGGGACCGAAAGAAAATGCTTAACATGTCGTTACGTAAGTATGATTTTTTTTCGTAATGAAAACTGAATATGGCTATATCATTTAGAATCCCAACAATCTTACACATAATCAACATTGTGTAATATACAGTAATATTATATTTGTCTTAAAACACCAGAGGCATGAACAGCTGTTTCACAATTATTTTATGCATGTAAAACTTCTTTTTAGGAACCACTGAACAGATTTTAACCGAATTTTGTAGGAAGTTGATTCCGACATCTGTTACTTTGTCTCCAAGTTAATTCCGACACCTGGCCCCAGGATCATGAAACAATCTTAAGTCTAAATTTGTCTTAAGTTTGGACTTAGCCAATCAGAAATAACGTTACAAAAAGTAACATCATACCTGATTGGCTGAGCACAAACTTAAGTCTAAGATTGTTTCATGATCTCGGGGCCTGGTAATTTGTCTCTATGTTAAGGCATCTGTTACTTTGTCTCTAAGTTTGTTCCGACACCTGTTACTTTGTCTCTAAGTTAATTCCGACATCTGTTACTTTGTCTCTAAGTTAATTCCGACATCTGTTACTTTGTCTCTAAGTTAATTCCGACACCTGTTACTTTGTCTCTAAGTTAATTCTGACATCTGTTACTTTGTCTCTAAGTTAATTCCGACATCTGTTACTTTGTCTCTAAGTTAATTCCGACATCTGTTACTTTGTCTCTAAGTTAATTCCGACACCTGTTACTTTGTCTCTATGTTAAGGCATCTGTTACTTTGTCTCTATGTTAAGGCACCTGTTACTTTGTCTCCAAGTTAATTCCGACATATGTTACTTTGTCTCCAAGTTAATTCCGACATCTGTTACTTTGTCTCTAAGTTAATTCCGACACCTGTTACTTTGTCTCTATGTTAAGGCACCTATTACTTGTCTCTATGTTAAGGCACCTGTTACTTTGTCTCTATGTTAAGGCACCTGTTACTTTGTCTCTTTGTTAAGGCACCTGTTACTTTGTCTCCAAGTTAATTCCGACATCTGTTACTTTGTCTCTATGTTAATTCCGACATCTGTTACTTTGTCTCTATGTTAAGGCACCTGTTACTTTGTCTCTATGTTAAGGCACCTATTACTTTGTCTCTATGTTAAGGCACCTGTTACTTTGTCTCTATGTTAAGGCACCTGTTACTTTGTCTCTATGTTAAGGCACCTATTACTTTGTCTCTATGTTAAGGCATCTGTTACTTTGTCTCTATGTTAAGGCATCTGTTACTTTGTCTCTATGTTAAGGCATCTGTTACTTTGTCTCTATGTTAAGGCACCTGTTACTTTGTCTCCAAGTTAATTCCGACATATGTTACTTTGTCTCTAAGTTAATTCCGACATCTGTTACTTTGTCTCTATGTTTAGGCACCTGTTACTTTGTCTCTATGTTAAGGCATCTGTTACTTTGTCTCCAAGTTAATTCCGACATATGTTACTTTGTCTCTAAGTTAATTCCGACATCTGTTACTTTGTCTCTATGTTAAGGCACCTGTTACTTTGTCTCTATGTTAAGGCACCTGTTACTTTGTCTCTATGTTAAGGCATCTGTTACTTTGTCTCTATGTTAAGGCACCTGTTACTTTGTCTCCAAGGTAATTCCGACATCTGTTACTTTGTCTCCAAGTTAATTCCGACACCTGTTACTTTGTCTCTATGTTAAGGCACCTATTACTTTGTCTCTATGTTAAGGCACCTGTTACTTTGTCTCTATGTTAAGGCATCTGTTACTTTGTCTCTATGTTAAGGCACCTGTTACTTTGTCTCTATGTTAAGGCACCTGTTACTTTGTCTCTATGTTAAGGCACCTGTTACTTTGTCTCTATGTTAAGGCACCTGTTACTTTGTCTCTATGTTAAGGCATCTGTTACTTTGTCTCTATGTTAAGGCACCTGTGTTACTTTGTCTCTATGTTAAGGCACCTGTTACTTTGTCTCCAAGTTAATTCCGACATCTGTTACTTTGTCTCTAAGTTAATTCCGACATCTGTTACTTTGTCTCTATGTTAAGGCATCTGTTACTTTGTCTCTATGTTAAGACACCTGTTACTTTGTCTCTATGTTAATTCCGACATCTGTTACTTTGTCTCCAAGTTAATTCCGACATCTGTTACTTTGTCTCCAAGTTAATTCCGACATCTGTTACTTTGTCTCTAAGTTAATTCCGACATTTGTTACTTTATCTCTAAGTTAATTCCGACATCTGTTACTTTGTCTCCAAGTTAATTCCGACATCTGTTACTTTGTCTCCAAGTTAATTCCGACATCTGTTACTTTGTCTCTAAGTTAATTCCGACATTTGTTACTTTATCTCCAAGTTAATTCCGATATCTGTTACTTTGTCTCCAAGTTAATTCCGACATCTGTTACTTTGTCTCCAAGTTAATTCCGACATCTCTTAGTTTGTCTCCAAGTTAATTCCGACATCTGTTACTTTATCTCTAAGTTAATTCCGACATCTGTTACTTTGTCTCTAAGTTAATTCCGACATCTGTTACTTTGTCTCCAAGTTAATTCCGATATCTGTTACTTTGTCTCCAAGTTAATTCCGACATCTGTTACTTTATCTCCAAGTTAATTCCGATATCTGTTACTTTGTCTCCAAGTTAATTCCGACATCTGTTACTTTGTCTCCAAGTTAATTCCGACATCTCTTAGTTTGTCTCCAAGTTAATTCCGACATCTGTTACTTTGTCTCTAAGTTAATTCCGACATCTGTTACTTTGTCTCTAAGTTAATTCCGACATCTGTTACTTTGTCTCTAAGTTAATTCCGACATCTGTTACTTTGTCTCTAAGTTAATTCCGACATCTCTTACTTTGTCTCTAAGTTAATTCCGACATCTGTTACTTTGTCTCTAAGTTAATTCCGACATCTGTTACTTTGTCTCTAAGTTAATTCCGACATCTCTTAGTTTGTCTCCAAGTTAATTCCGACATCTGTTACTTTGTCTCCAAGTTAATTCCGACATCTGTTACTTTGTCTCTAAGTTAATTCCGACATTTGTTACTTTATCTCTAAGTTAATTCCGACATCTGTTACTTTGTCTCCAAGTTAATTCCGACATCTGTTACTTTGTCTCCAAGTTAATTCCGACATCTGTTACTTTGTCTCTAAGTTAATTCCGACATTTGTTACTTTATCTCCAAGTTAATTCCGATATCTGTTACTTTGTCTCCAAGTTAATTCCGACATCTGTTACTTTGTCTCCAAGTTAATTCCGACATCTCTTAGTTTGTCTCCAAGTTAATTCCGACATCTGTTACTTTATCTCTAAGTTAATTCCGACATCTGTTACTTTGTCTCTAAGTTAATTCCGACATCTGTTACTTTGTCTCCAAGTTAATTCCGATATCTGTTACTTTGTCTCCAAGTTAATTCCGACATCTGTTACTTTATCTCCAAGTTAATTCCGATATCTGTTACTTTGTCTCCAAGTTAATTCCGACATCTGTTACTTTGTCTCCAAGTTAATTCCGACATCTCTTAGTTTGTCTCCAAGTTAATTCCGACATCTGTTACTTTGTCTCTAAGTTAATTCCGACATCTGTTACTTTGTCTCTAAGTTAATTCCGACATCTGTTACTTTGTCTCTAAGTTAATTCCGACATCTGTTACTTTGTCTCTAAGTTAATTCCGACATCTCTTACTTTGTCTCTAAGTTAATTCCGACATCTGTTACTTTGTCTCTAAGTTAATTCCGACATCTGTTACTTTGTCTCTAAGTTAATTCCGACATCTCTTAGTTTGTCTCCAAGTTAATTCCGACATCTGTTACTTTATCTCTAAGTTAATTCCGACATCTGTTACTTTGTCTCTAAGTTAATTTCGACATCTGTTACTTTGTCTCTAAGTTAATTCCGACATCTGTTACTTTGTCTCTAAGTTAATTCCGACATCTCTTACTTTGTCTCTAAGTTAATTCCGACATCTGTTACTTTGTCTCTAAGTTAATTCCGACATCTGTTACTTTGTCTCTATGTTTAGGCACCTGTTACTTTGTCTCTATGTTAAGGCATCTGTTACTTTGTCTCCAAGTTAATTCCGACATATGTTACTTTGTCTCTAAGTTAATTCCGACATCTGTTACTTTGTCTCTATGTTAAGGCACCTGTTACTTTGTCTCTATGTTAAGGCACCTGTTACTTTGTCTCTATGTTAAGGCATCTGTTACTTTGTCTCTATGTTAAGGCACCTGTTACTTTGTCTCCAAGGTAATTCCGACATCTGTTACTTTGTCTCCAAGTTAATTCCGACACCTGTTACTTTGTCTCTATGTTAAGGCACCTATTACTTTGTCTCTATGTTAAGGCACCTGTTACTTTGTCTCTATGTTAAGGCATCTGTTACTTTGTCTCTATGTTAAGGCACCTGTTACTTTGTCTCTATGTTAAGGCACCTGTTACTTTGTCTCTATGTTAAGGCACCTGTTACTTTGTCTCTATGTTAAGGCATCTGTTACTTTGTCTCTATGTTAAGGCACCTGTGTTACTTTGTCTCTATGTTAAGGCACCTGTTACTTTGTCTCCAAGTTAATTCCGACATCTGTTACTTTGTCTCTAAGTTAATTCCGACATCTGTTACTTTGTCTCTATGTTAAGGCACCTGTTACTTTGTCTCTATGTTAAGGCACCTGTTACTTTGTCTCTATGTTAAGGCACCTGCTACTTTGTCTCTATGTTAAGGCATCTGTTACTTTGTCTCTATGTTAAGACACCTGTTACTTTGTCTCTATGTTAATTCCGACATCTGTTACTTTGTCTCCAAGTTAATTCCGACATCTGTTACTTTGTCTCCAAGTTAATTCCGACATCTGTTACTTTGTCTCTAAGTTAATTCCGACATTTGTTACTTTATCTCTAAGTTAATTCCGACATCTGTTACTTTGTCTCCAAGTTAATTCCGACATCTGTTACTTTGTCTCCAAGTTAATTCCGACATCTGTTACTTTGTCTCTAAGTTAATTCCGACATTTGTTACTTTATCTCCAAGTTAATTCCGATATCTGTTACTTTGTCTCCAAGTTAATTCCGACATCTGTTACTTTGTCTCCAAGTTAATTCCGACATCTCTTAGTTTGTCTCCAAGTTAATTCCGACATCTGTTACTTTATCTCTAAGTTAATTCCGACATCTGTTACTTTGTCTCTAAGTAAATTCCGACATCTGTTACTTTGTCTCTAAGTTAATTCCGACATCTGTTACTTTGTCTCTAAGTTAATTCCGACATCTGTTACTTTGTCTCTAAGTTAATTCCGACATCTGTTACTTTGTCTCTAAGTTAATTCCGACATCTGTTACTTTGTCTCTAAGTTAATTCCGACATCTGTTACTTTGTCTCTAAGTTAATTCCGATATCTGTTACTTTGTCTCTAAGTTAATTCCGACATCTGTTACTTTGTCTCCAAGTTAATTCCGACATCTGTTACTTTGTCTCCAAGTTAATTCTGACATCTGTTACTTTGTCTCCAAGTTAATTCCGACATCTGTTACTTTGTCTCCAAGTTAATTCTGACATCTGTTACTTTGTCTCCAAGTTAATTCCGACATCTGTTACTTTGTCTCCAAGTTAATTCCGACATCTGTTACTTTGTCTCCAAGTTAATTCTGACATCTGTTACTTAATTCCGACATCTGTTACTTTGTCTCTAAGTTAATTCCGACATCTCTTACTTTGTCTCTAAGTTAATTTCGACATCTGTTACTTTGTCTCTATGTTAAGGCATCTGTTACTTTGTCTCTAAGTTAATTCCGACATCTGTTACTTTGTCTCCAAGTTAATTCCGACATCTCTTACTTTGTCTCTAAGTTAATTCCGACATCTCTTACTTTGTCTCTAAGTTAATTCCGACATCTGTTACTTTGTCTCTAAGTTAATTCCGACATTTGTTACTTTATCTCTATGTTAATTCCGACATTTGTTACTTTATCTCTATGTTAATATCGACATTTGTTACTTTATCTCTATGTTAATATCGACATTTGTTACTTTATCTCTAAGTTAATTCCGACATTTGTTACTTTATCTCTATGTTAATTCCGACATTTGTTACTTTATCTCTATGTTAATATCGACATTTGTTACTTTATCTCTATGTTAATATCGACATTTGTTACTTTATCTCTATGTTAATATCGACATTTGTTACTTTATCTCTATGTTAATATCGACATTTGTTACTTTATCTCTATGTTAATATCGACATTTGTTACTTTATCTCTATGTTAATATCGACATTTGTTACTTTATCTCTATGTTAATATCGACATTTGTTACGTTGTCTCGAAGTTGATTCCGACATCTGTTACTTGTCTTGCATTGTAATTGTCTCTGAGTTGATTCCGACATCTGTTACTTGTCTTGCATTGTAATTGTCTCTGAGTTGATTCCGACATCTGTTACTTGTCTTGCATTGTAATTGTCTCTGAGTTGATTCCGACATCTGTTACGTTGTCCCGAAGTAGATTCCGACATCTGTTACTTGTCTTGCATTGTAATTGTCTCTGAGTTGATTCATTTTGAGGAACACTTATTATTTCATCCTTTTAATGATTATCGTTTAAATTGTGATTTTTTTTCTTTTTCCTAGAAAGAGTCTTTATTTGCCCGTAGCCCTTTAAGCCAGGAGCAATACAAAGAATGAATGGAACTATAGGTGATGAACTTTGGTTAATTTCTTCGTATTGATATACGGAAAGAGGAAAACAAACTAAAAGGAAAGAAAAACCGAATGGAGCAAAATGGAAAAGGAAACATTGAAGAAATGCCAGCAAATACTGGGCGTAAACAAAGTAGAAGAAATGGATACATACCTGTTGGATTTTAGCGCTGCTGATTCAGAACAAAATAGCCAAAACATATTATTAGCAAGATGACATGAAATAATTAGAAATAAAAAAAGATGTTACCATTGTATCGATTTCGGGGTTTTGAGTATTTTATAAGCCTTCAATTACATCACCTTCCTTGCAATACTGCAGATGCCAACTTCTTTTCCTGCTTATATGTCTGGATATATAGGCATATAGCCTGCAATAAGATACACATGCAATATCCTTAGTAACGCGATGACATCATTCAGGAATAAAGTTATGTTGAATTGAACAGAATCCTATTTTAAAACTGTGGTTAGATTACCTCTTGGTTGCTAGGTATCAATTAACTGGATTGACTTCAGGACATATGGTTGGTTTACTATAGGAAATGGTTCTATTCTTTACATGCATGTTCTGGGGATGTTAATTTTAAATATTCTATGTGTTTCCTACGGGTCGAGCCCAGGGTTTTCCACAGAACCCTCAAATTGAATAAATTTAGGAGTCCTGAAACTCCCATCACCAAATCTATACAGTAAAATTTATAACTTTTGGGGGTCCTTTGGCAATTAAAGGAGTGAAAATGCAGGTTTTTGCGAGTTGGGGAAAACTCTGGTCGAACCTGCGTTCAGTTATTTTAATGGTTATTTTTACCAAAAAACATAGGTAACTTGTTCTTGGGGTTTTAGAAGATAATCTTTAAAACAGTTTTGAAAGTATATTTTATTACTTTTTGCGAAGTACTTTTTGGGATTTCTGGAAAATTGCTATGTTTGGACAACCAGATCTGACTCTGCAAGGTGTATATCTGAAACTGTTCAAATGTTCTGGAGCCAAGTCATGTGAAACCTTGTACATCACAACTGACTGATTATATTAAACACGTTTAGAAAACGGTAACAAATTTTACATTTTCAACATATCACAGGATGGTGTATGCTGCTCTTTTCAGAAGTTTGTCAAGTTTGGAAGTATCATTTTGTGAAGTATATCCGCAGATGTTTACACAAAAGTTAAAATGGGGATTGCCAAAACAGTCTAAAATTTGTTAGACATGAAGACTGACTGAGAAACGGACTCAAACGCTTCATTTGAAAAATGTAGAAAGACATTATTAATTTGACAATTCCAAGATAAACATTCATCCACATTGACAATTAAGTTTTCAGTTTTTACATTTTTAACCACAGAGTCATCATAATAACAATAGCAAGGCTGTGATTTTGTCTAATATTATGTTGGCAAGTACCAGTCAACTTTGATTTCGTTTTTTCAGTATCTATACACATTTTTGTTCGATCTAGAACATTCGGAAATAAGTTGTGCATCAACATTTAGTTTTTCGCTAATTACATTTGCAAGAATACACAATTGTGGTATCAATAGCGTAAATGAGGGAGTAAGATTATAGGATGCAGCGCAAGTAAGATTATCATTAAATTTATGAACTACGTTTTTGCAAAAGGTTCCAAATTAGAAATTAAATCGGACATTAACTGCTGTTAAACAAATGTTATGTACTAATATGTAAAAAGTGTGGATCCTTTTTCATAAAGGAAACCCCGAATGAGAATTGAAACGACGCACGAGTTTACATAGATAACAAATGCAGAGAAATTGTTCTAAGGTTGGCAAGCAGATGTATCAAAATTGTGAAGATGAATTTAATATGCTTCTTTTTTTACAAACTACATACCAATAATCCAGTTGCGAATTAAAAAAAATGACACCCTACTTAAATGCTCACTCGTTGCATTGTGAATTGGTTGTACATGTTTTCTTTGTGAAAACGGTACATGTAACTAGTAAACATCATCCCAAGAGGGCAGAAAGGTCTAGCGAGCAGAACATCAGTCCATATGAAGAACACCAAACAGGCGGAAAGTTCTAACGGTAAGAACCTCAGTCCTCCTGAATTAAGAAGCCCAACGAGGCACAACGCTTTAACGGTCATAACATTATCAGCCCGTCTGAAGAAGCCTAATAATGTAAACTGTTCATAAGGTCAGAACATCAGTCTTTCTGAAGAGACCACTGGAAACAGAGCTTTAGCGGTCAGAACATCAGCCCGTCTGAAGAAGCTGCAGGAGACAGAAAGCGCTAACGGTCATAACATCAGCCCGTCTGAAGAAGCTGCAGGAGACAGAAAGTGCTAACGGTCAGAACATCAGCCCGTCTGAAGAAGCTGCAGGAGACAGAAAGCGCTAACGGTCAGAACATCAGCCCGCCTGAAGAAGCTGCAGGAGACAGAAAGTGCTAACGGTCAGAACATCAGCCCGTCTGAAGAAGCTGCAGGAGACAGAAAGCGCTAACGGTCAGAACATCAGCCCGTCTGAAGAAGCTACAGGAGACAGAAATGCTAACGGTCATAACATCAGCCCGTCTGAAGAAGCTACAGGAGACCGAAATGCTAACGGTCAGAACATCAGCCCGTCTGAAGAAGCTACAGGAGACAGAAATGCTAACGGTCAGAACATCAGCCCGTCTGAAGAAGCTACAGGAGACAGAAATGCTAACGGTCAGAACATCAGCCCGTCTGAAGAAGCTACAGGAGACAGAAATGCTAACGGTCAGAACATCAGCCCGTCTGAAGAAGCTACAGGAGACAGAAATGCTAACGGTCAGAACATCAGCCCGTCTGAAGAAGCTACAGGAGACAGAAAGTGCTAACGGTCAGAACATCAGCCCGTCTGAAGAAGCTACAGGAGACAGAAATGCTAACGGTCAAAACATCAGCCTGTCTGAAGAAGCTACAGGAGACAGAAAGTGCTAGCGGCCAGAACATAGAAGCCGCAGGAGGCAGACAGTTCTAGGGGTCAGTCTTATGTACTTTTCTTCACAAATACTTCTTACTTCTTCAACTATCTGATTTTCGTAATGAATGTCGACTGCTGACAAACTAGAACAACTCAAGTATTCGAGATATACAGGTCGATCAGAACTATGGGCAAGTTTTATGGTCGCCATCTTTGTCTCATTGAGAAATATTCTGTATCTTAAAGTGATATGAAGATGGGCGTTTTTTAGTATGCTCATTAGTGTGTTTACTTGTTGTGATTGACAATGATACTCGGTTCTCATTTTGAGAACTTGATGTTTACTTGGATGTTACAAAGATTTACATGGAGGGTGACGTCGATGAAGCAGAACTCATCTACGCCTACTCTTCCGGAACACCTGGACTTATTCTCTTGCACTTTTACCAGGGTCTCAATGTGAATCTTTCCCTTGTTCATTTTTGCCCCTGGTTTAATCGATTTTGAGTTCGGATTATGATTATGTTAACGCTTCGGTATTTTCTAATTTATTTTTATATTTTTGTTTTGCAAACAATATCTTGCTACCTTTATTACGAAATACATGTCATATATTTTCGATATCACGAAATTCTAAACTGTCCCCGAGGTTTTTTGGAGCCTTGAAAGACGACTGCTTCGGCGTACTGTATCCGTTACTTGATTTAAAAGGGGCTGTATATATGTCTATGTGTGTGTTAGGATCATCTTTTAAAAGTTATTTGGTTCGGAATTATCAACATCAGATTAAAGAAAAGCAACAATTAGGTTTTCATAATAAAAGTCGACTTTTGTTATTATTAAGCGTATCAAGCGTGAAGCAAGGGAGTGTAGAAGTGTTATATTTTACTGCAATATTATTTACATAATGTTAAAGAAACTGTAAAAAGCACGATGTCAAACCTTCATATTTCATTTTAATGTGCTAATGAGAACAGACAATTTATACATGTCACACGTATATCATGTTTTGCAAGCTACGTTTAATTTCTTCTTCAGAAGTTCTCATTTTACAAATTACCATAAGTTGTGATATATTTTGTCATTTGGTAGCCTATTCGGTGGTTTGTCCGACTTGCTAATTGTATTTTAATATCTTTATGCATAACTATGTAAATATCATTGTCACTGATGTTTCATTTCCGAGGTTCATTATGCCGCTGGTTATGTTAGTTTAGTTAAGATATTTGACGTGTTTGCAGAAAACATTATGAAATAAAGCAAAATGATTTCAGTAAACTAACGTTTACTGGGCAAGCGGACGCAATGTCGACAGAAAGGTAAGCATGTTCTAGCATTTATGTCTTGTGTATAGTTATTTGATGTTATTTTAATTAATTACAAAAAAACGCCACTCGAGCAGAATAAAACTTCATTTCAGTGCCAAAATCGATCTTCTTATACATGTTTTCATCATTTCTACTACCATTCCCTTTTGAACAAATGAATTGAAGGACGAAATGTCCATATATTGCGATTTTTTAAATGTTGTCAACTATTTATAAAGGAACATAGTTTATCTGAAATATGAAGTTAAGCCTCTTGAAGTAAGCTGGTATAAATAGTTCAATCTATCTTGCTAGTTGTTTTAACCCAAAAAAATAAAAGCTTGATATAACGTCTGTTATAAAACAGGATGTTCTGGGTTTACCGTTAAATCAGGGCTTCAGTTTTATTGTGACACTGTATACTCCAGAAGTGGCATGAATGGGATGTTGATTTTAAAACTCAAAAGATCTTGTGATCAGTCTTGACACCCCATCTTAAAAATGTTTCGTCCATCAAACCATTTGATTTTTCCGACCTGTACACTACCATACCACATGCCAAACTGAAAGAACGTCTTAGGTCTCTCACTATGAGAGCTTTCTTTTCCGAGAAAGGTGAACGACGATACAATACATGGTTGTGAGCTATCTTGGAGCATACTTTGTAAAAAAAACACAACAAAAGCTAGGTTGAAATATACTGAGGGAAATATAGTATAAATATACGAATGATTGAATTCCTGGTTGACAATATCTTTGTTGAGATGGGACGAAAGATTTTCCAACAGACTTGGCATTTCAATGGGCAATAACTGTGCACCCCTTATGGCTGACTTGTTTTTGTTTTCATACTTATCAGGACGGGTAACAAAAACCTTGCCAAATCTTTCAATTTCACTTTCAGGTATATCGACGATGTGTTGTCTATAAACTACAAGAAGTTTGCTGACCTAGTCGATCGTATATACCCTACTGAACTTGAGATTAAAGACACAACAGACTCTCCTACATCAGCTTCTTACCTCGATCTTTACTTAAACTATGACCAAAACGGGCAACTTACTACTAAGCTGTATGATAAACGTGACGATTTCGATTTTCCGATTGTAAACTTTGCCTTTCTTGATAGTAACATCCCTGCTTCTCCATCCTATGGTGTTTACATATCGCAGTTGATTCGTTATACTAGGGCTTGCTCTGAATATCGAGATTTTCTTGATAGATGTCAACTGCTGACGAACAAACTTACGACACAGGGATTAGAGAGATGCAGGTTGATGAAGACTATGGACAAGTTTTATGTTCGCCATCTTGGCGTTTTTGAGTTTGCTTTATAGGGTGTTTACTTGTTGTGATGACAATGATAACTCGGTTCTCGTTTTGAGGATTGATGCTTACTTGGCTGTGACCAAGATTTACATGGTGGGTGTCGTCGATGAAGCAGAAGACGCTTACTCTTCTGGTGAACGACGATACAATACGATATGTAAACACCATCCTATGGTGTTTACATATCGCAGTTGATTCGTTATACTAGGGCTTGCTCTGAATATCGAGATTTTCTTGATAGATGTCAACTGCTGACAAACAAACTTACGACACAGGGATTAGAGAGATGCAGGTTGATGAAGACTATGGACAAGTTTTATGTTCGCCATCTTGGCGTTTTTGAGTTTGCTTTATAGGGTGTTTACTTGTTGTGATGACAATGATAACTCGGTTCTCGTTTTGAGGATTGATGCTTACTTGGCTGTGACCAAGATTTGCATGGCGGGTGTCGTCGATGAAGCAGAAGACGCTTACTCTTCTGGAACACCTGGTCTTATTCTCTTGTGCTTTTACGAGAGTCTCCATGTAAATCTTGCCTTTGTTCCTATTTTGCCCCTAGTTTGATCGATTTTGAGTTCGGATTATGGTTTTGTTGACGCTTCGCTTGCTAGGTTAGTGTGCTCAGATGAGTCTTCATTCCGCTTGAAAAGAAGTGATGACCACTATAGAGTGTGCCTCAAGTTGGAGAGCGGCCAGGACAGTTGTGTTCTTGTGTGGTGGTCTAACGGCATAACACTGAATGCCAGAGCGTTTCTGGTGTTTGTTGACCGATATTTGACCGGTGCACCTTACCGTGATGGGATCCAGAAAGCCCATCTTTTCCTCGACATAATCATACAAAGGATACATTGTTACTGATGTCCTGACTCAGCAGATTGTAGGTGTGTTGAACTGGCCTGAAGATATGATATTCACCTATCAATAATATTCAACTTCGGTAGCGTCAACCTGCAACATTGGCTGTGCTTTTCTGTCTCGGATGACGTGATGTAATGCGTGCATCATTGACATTGTAGATAAGCTCATGCTATGCACTTCATGTCTATTTAAGGTGACTTGACATTCTGCTAGCTTAGCCTTCCAACTCTGGGTGGCTGGTTCGTGGAGCAGTCGCCAGTTACTGGCTGTTGATCGGTGGTTTTTCTCTGGGACTCGGTCTTTCTCAACACTAAAATCTGGAATAACCTCAAATGATAAATAGATGTTAAACCAATCAACCTTGTTTTAAAGTAGTTGCTATGTATAACGTTTTATCTTCGTTAATTTCTCTCCCTCTGTTAGTAAAATTAGTCAGATTTAATTTCTTAGTTTTAGAAAAAAGCTGGAAATATTTTTTAGATTACCTAGCTATAGAAATAAGTTTTGATTTTAAAATTGTGAAAAGTGCATTGAAATAAAGCTGATTTTCTTGTCAATTTGTGTTTTACAGGTTGCTCGCCATGTCTACCAGATATGCGTTTCTGCTGATGTGTATGTTTGTTCTGACAAACAGTATGTCTTTAGTTGATCTTTTGAGCAAATTGAGAAGAGGGAACCCTGTCGGCGGTCCTACTAATGTGTATGACAGATATCCCAAAATAAACACGGTGTCGTTTGGTGTCCCTGACGGGTATAATAACGCAGCTTTTCAAAGCCACTTAATTCAAAATGTGCAACCCAGTGAGCTAAAGAGCAATTTCCATAGTGTTCTTGGACAGTTTCGCGCTAGTGGGGGTACCGGCGCCCATACAAGCACTAGGAACACAGCACGAAACAGGCACCAATACAGCCCAGCAAGTGGACGACAGTACACCCCAGTGCAACAGGCAGCACTCGGTCGACAGTATACACCTGTACACCATGTTTCCAGTAGACAACAACAGCTGCTTCAAACACAGCAGGTCAGTGTGTTGTAATCCAAAATAAATCTTAACATAGCGGCATAATGGTATTGCACATTTAAAGTCAATAAAATATGTTTACTATGAATATTTAGATTCCCCTGGCCACCATCGCCACATCCACGGAGTTCATGAGAAATTATCCTCCGCATAAATAAACTTTAAGATGTCATTTCGTAGCTTCAGTTTAGTCACTGAAGAGATTGACATGTTATAAGTCTGGTGAGCTAATTTAATGAAGACATCAGCCTTAATGCCGTAATTATTATTGACTGCGTTAACCTAGTTATGTACCATTTAAATAGCGTACATACAAGTTCAATATATCGTAATTGCATATATGATATCTGATTTTGATAGGAGTCTTTGGTCATAATTAACCGGGGTTTGAAATCTATGGTGACTTGATGTTTTAGGGGCTTGTTTTGCTGAAGTTCGCCGTCCAATCAAAGCGATTATCGCCAACAGTTATCGTATATATTGATGTTTTATGTAGGTGCATTCTCGATATCCAGGGGTAATGATCACCTACGCTCTATCCATCCCTGAAATCATTCTCGATATCCAGGGGTAATGATCACCTACGCTCTATCCATCCCTGAAATCATCCTCGATATCCTGGGGTTTCAATCACCTACGCTCTCTCCTGGAAGATGTTATGGCAAAACTGACATTTCCCAGGTGTGTAGGTGATCGTAACCCCTGGACATCGAGGCTGATGTGGTGTATACCTGTGTAATATGTTGTGGCTAGTTAAAGAGCTTAGGCGGATAGTCAGAGGATTTGACAATTTATTTGCCCGTGTTCTTGCTGTATACTAATCTAATACCAGGTATATATATGTGTGTCTTGATATGATTTTACACGTTTATGTTCTGTCAAATTTATCGTATTCCTACTTCATATCAAATAAATGTGACGTTGTCTAAAAGTGACATTTTAACCAAATAACATTTGATTCAGGGCGAGACGAAGTATTAAAGACCCATTATACGTAACTTTCGGCATAACTTGAATCGAAAATCAAGTCTAATAAATTTTTATATTTATAGATTTAGTTAGGATTAACTGATATCAGCAATATTTAAGATGAATTCTTACGCGGTTACCAGTACAGCAGCAGTTGAAACTATTTATATATTATTATTTATAAACACGAGTCTATTTTGAACTGTCTTTTTGCTTCGGCTTGTTGTTGAAGTGGGCCCCACCTGAATTATTTTCAATTCTTTGGATTTTTCTGTCAAGAGTTTCTTTCGATTTAGGCTTATTTTTGCATGGTTATCAATTGGATTTTTTTCAGAATCACGAAAATTTTTCTTAAGTTACGTATATTTGGCCTTTAAGTAAACCATGCGAACATGCAATACTTTCAGTGCAGTGGATAAAGATGTAATAACATGTAACCGTACGTACGAGACCGTGTAGTTAATTAAAGAAGTAATTAATTACGCCGAGTTGTGTAGCTAATTACTATTTAATTGCAAACACACGTGTTGGTGTGTTCCACCGATTTATGTCTAGTGTCAATCAAACTGCCCCTGCCACAAACATTCATGAACAAAATGTCACATTGTCATATTTCATTGGAATAATCCTGTATTTGTCTGGGCTGAAATTAGGAACCAAACATGAATATAGTTTTTTGTTCACAATTTCGATGAGTGGTTTTGACATTGCGTTCAAACGATTCCCTGCTGAATTTGGTACCGCATTTCGCTACTCTAGGTCTTCAGATATCATGTGACCTTGGACATCCCCAAAAGAATGAATATTCACTAGGCTCATTAAGTGTTACCTGTAACTTGTGTGTCATTTTAGTACCGAGAGAGATTGACTTCTTCCGCTGTTCCCTTCCACCCCAAACAACACATCGCCAATGCCAGCCGATCGCTACCACACACACATACACATATCCCACCCCGCTCCAAGATACGAGATTTTTTTTCGAAATATGATTATAGCTACAGACGTTTTCATCAGTACATTGTTATTTTTCTAGAAACGCGGAGGTTGGATGACTTCAACGACGTCAAACCAGAGCCCTGGTGCCAGGCAACAGCTTTATCAGGGATACACACAGACGCAAGGAATGGTACCAAACCAAAGCCGGGCGCCGATAACACAAACAAGTGGATATATGCGGGAGCAGGTGTCCGTACCAACCTATGGTAGAGCACAGGTCTCACAGCAATCTGGATTCACGGGAAACCTAGGACTAGTACCAAGTCCTAGCAGAATTCAGATCCCACGAACGAGTGGATACACACAAGAGCAGCTACTCTTGTTAAACAGAGGAGGACAAATCGCACAACAAAGTGGATTCACGCAGAAACACACGACCGCATCGAGCCAAAGAGGGGCACAACCGTTCACACGGCAAACAGGATTCAAGCAGAATAGCATACCGAAAGCCAGCCTTGGCGTGATGCGACAGTTTGTAACCAAAATGAAGAGGCCGGTGACGTCAGGAACCAGCTTTGGTCGAGTACCTTCCAACCCTCGGTACACCCGTCCCGGTCTCCGGTCGAGGCAGTTTTAAACCTGGACGTGCCATAGAAGGGTCTGGCGTCCTAAAACAAATAATTTACCTGCATCTATACTGGTTTGCACTTTCGTTGATCTTATACCATACGAACATGTAGAGGCGCCAGTAAAACATAGAAACAAATGCAGAGGATCTAATGAAGCGAAGATATAAGGTAGGAAGTAAGCATGGTATGGATCAGCACCATGTACCACACAGATAGCGCCAGTGGTATCAACTTGAGGGAATCTACATATATCGAACCATTGGAACTTTCTGATATATATGCCATACTGTTCACTAAACCATCTTGGTGATAAATTCGTCTTGTATTGTGTTCGTCAGTGCATTGATATTGACCATATAACTAATTCCGCTGAAACTTATTACAGATCGTAGGGTCTACTTCATTCGTGTTCCATGTCATAATCAAATCAACACAAGATACATTTCTTAACAGAGGTAGACCGAGACTTATAAACAAGGGGATCATTAGAACAGTGTGACGACCAGGTGTCCCGGAAGGACAAGCGTCTTCGGCTTCCATCGACGACGCCCGCCTTGTAATGTAGGATTTTTCGAGACATATCAGGCAACGAAACCACAAAGGGACACACAACGTGTAAATTATAGAGAGGGAGTGGCACAATGAGGGAAATGTTCAGAAAAATAACAATAGCAAAATCAAAGTCCTTCCGCTTAGCTTGTCGTTATACATTTTATAACATTCCTTCTTTTTGAGAATTTTTTATTAACAAGTATATACAGTCGGGCAATGAACACCGGTAAAGCCCCATTCAGTCATATCCATTACATTTCCTTCAACTATTATAATCCATAATGTGGAATTCCTTTCGATTTCTTTATATTTATATAAGTATTACAAACAAGAACATTAACTCTGCAGTTACTCTGCCTACTTAGTTGCATACAGGAAAACATATAGTTTTCTTGTTGATTTAGAATAATTCAAATATGATACATTTATTGAAAATAAATGCAATGTAAAATACCCCGGGAAATTAAAAATATATGCATGTATATATATATATATTAAAGTCATATAATATTGTTTGTTTAAACAAAACTTTATATTAAAACAATTTAGCTTGTACAGTTTAGGATATTTCATAATTTTGAATTATCGCAAAAAGTAACTAAGCATAATGTAATAAATGTATATAAACAGCACAAAGTGTATATTGTTATTGAAATAAATTCAAATAATACCGTAAAAGTTTTCAAAGAAAGGTTTCATTTAATAGTAGAGAAACAGGAGATGGAGTTCATGATTAAAAAATATTCTAACCTTTCATACGTATGATTGGAGACAGCTTCCAAATGGAAATTTATTTTAATGAGTGTCGTCGATAAGGAAGAGGAACTTAGATTTTGGTTATTTTAAAATCATGCCAACAGATGTACTTATAGTCCGTAAGTGTGTTTTTCTGGTTTTGAGACCTTCCCCCATGACAACCTCTTCCGGTTGTCGTATCTAAGGATGTGTCGATGTTTTAGTATGTACTTTGAAAGTCTCGCTGACTATAAAAAGCGTGACCGACTTTATTTAAATGAATGCTATTATAGTAAATGGTGTTACAGTCCTATAACACATATTGCTATTGATGGCAAATTTAATAAAGCCATGCGGGGTTTTATGCAAGTTTGTCAGTGATAAAAAGGTGTTATGTTACCGAAACAATATTTGTTTAAAATATTCATTTCCTAACAGAAAAAGGAAAACGCGCGTAGCCCAAGAAGGGAAACTGTCGAGTGAAACAATAGTGGACTCAGGTGTACCACAAGGCACGGTCTTACGACACATACTATTCCTATGCCATATGCTCGACCTCCCTAGTGCACAGGGACCTGAGAATTTGTTACAGCTAGTTTTGGACCTAAAAAAGGGTGTTTAGCATAATTTTACACATTTGGGGGTTAAGATCAATTTTCGATAAAAATGCCCCCTCAGTTTTATGACCATTGAGGGGGCATTTTTATCGAAAATTGATCTTAACCCCCCAAATGTGTAAAATTACGCTAAACACCCTTTTTTAGGTCCAGAACTAGCTGTAACAAAATCTCAGGTCCCTGTGCCCTAGTGCTGTAAAATCGCCAGCAAGGCTCTTCGCAGATGACTGTCTACTATAGTTTATAAACAGCGAACAAGACAACCAAACGCTGCAAAATTATTTAAACAACCTGAAAGAATAGGCAAACATTAAAAACAGAATGGGGGGGGGGGGGTGAGATTTAAAACAAAGAAATGCTACATTATGAACAAAAAAAGCAAAAACAACCGCCTCTAAACCCTACACCAAATTCTTACAAAAGTAGAATCCAACCCATAGTTAGGCCTTTAGATATCCGAAGATCTCAGATGGGGAGAACAAATTAACAAGACCTGCAAAAAAGAGCTAGTGCAACCGTGGGGTTTCTGCGTAGGAACCTACAGCACTGCCCAAAGGAATGTCGTTAGACTGCCTATATTGCTCTTGTATATCAGTCATGGAATACGGGGCTATATAGTATTGGACCCATATACGAAATGAGACATAACAAAGCGAGAGAACAACCAAAGAAAAGGGGCAATATTCATCCAGAAAGACTACAAGTCAAGACAAGAAGGATCCATGAGGAAAATGCTCAAGGACCTAGACTTACCAAACAGGAGACGAGAACAACGATTAACCTTCTTTAACAAAGTGGTTGAGGGGCGAATACCGGCTATACCTGCATCGTCGTACATAAACTTTCATAAACCAAAATGTTAAATTATCTTTAAAAATCTTTGGCGGCTGTCTAGCAAAAAATATAGTATCCAGATCAATGAGGAACAACAACAGAGCAGTAGAATTACCGAGAAACAACACGGAACAATATGGGCAATCCTACTTTGTGAGGACTAGACTAGAGGTGACTATTGAGCACAATTTTACCATTACGATAGTATTGCGATAGTCAGAATTACTATTACGATAGTATTGCGATATCAACAAACTATTGCAATAATATTGCGATATGTAGTCATTGATACCCAAAATATTTAAAAACTTGTATTTAAAATGACATACATACCTTAGTTTACTAAGTTTAGGCGAAAATATTTATATTTTTAGTCCATTTAAGTTTGCATAATGAGTAAATTATACTTATTATTGTAATATTCACTCAAACGTTTCCTATTAACCAACTACATTAAAACTTCTTGATGAATAGTTCTTTAAATGATGTTATTTAGGCAATAAAATACTACTGTAGAAATTATCGATACTATTGCGATTGTCACATAGTATTGCGATTAACTATTGGGTGGTACACTATTGTGATAGAACTATTGGGTGGTACACTATTGTGATAGAACTATTGGGTGGTACACTATTGTGATAGAACTATTGGGTGGTACACTATTGTGATAGAACTATTGGGTGGTACACTATTGTGATAGAACTATTGGGCGGTACACTATTGCGATAGAACTTTTGGGTGGTACACTATTGTGATAGAACTATTGGGTGGTACACTATTGCGATAGAACTTTTGGGTGGTACACTATTGTGATAGAACTATTGGGTGGTACACTATTGCGATAGAACTTTTGGGTGGTACACTATTGTGATAGAACTATTGGGTGGTACACTATTGCGATAGAACTATTGGGTGGTACACTATTGCGATAGAACTATTGGGCGGTACACTATTGCGATAGAACTATTGGGTGGTACACTATTGCGATAGAACTATTGGGTGGTACACTATTGCGATAGAACTATTGGGTGGTACACTATTGCGATAGAACAATTGGGTGGTACACTATTGAGATAGAACTATTGGATGGTACACTATTGCGATAGAACTATTGGGTGGTACACTATTGAGATAGAACTATTGGGTGGTACACTATTGAGATAGAACTATTGGGTGGTACACTATTGAGATAGAACTATTGGGTGGTACACTATTGAGATAGAACTATTGGGTGGTACACTATTGTGATAGAACTATTGGGTGGTACACTATTGCGATAGAACTATTGGGTGGTACACTATTGAGATAGAACAATTGGGTGGTACACTATTGAGATAGAACTATTGGGTGGTACACTATTGAGATAGAACTATTGGGTGGTACACTATTGCGATAGAACTATTGGGTGGTACACTATTGCGATAGAACTATTGGGTGGTACACTATTGAGATAGAACTATTGGGTGGTACACTATTGTGATAGAACTATTGGGTGGTACACTATTGTGATGCATCGATAGTTCGATGTATTGTTACACCCCTAGGGAGGACAGCAGCTTACTGGAACAAACTAAAAGACAGTACAGAAAATAGCTCAAGTCTGCTACCATTCAATGCAGCTATTTCATCCAGTAAAGACTGATGCGCCCTCCCTCCGTCATAAAATAGCCCATATGGGAATATATGACGTATTAATACAGATACAGACTGTTCATTTTTACATTTTAATAGAGTTGCTACGCACAAGTTGTTTCAAACGGAAAATCAGATGGTGACCAATAAAATTCACGACGATGCAGACATTTTTGACATAATTCAGCGACAACAACAAAAATCATAATGGTATAAATTATTAAATAATCGCAGCAAATTATTCACGGATTTCTTTGTTTTTGTTTATTTTGTTTTACGTCCTATAAACAGCCAGGGTCATTTAAAGATGGCTAGGTTTTGAAGGTGGAGGGAAGCCGGAGTACCTGAGAAAAACCACCAACCTACGGTCAGTACCTGGCAACTGCCCCACATGGGATTCGAACTTGCAACCCAGAGGTGGAGTGCTAGTGGTAGAATGTCGGAACACATTAATCACTCGGACACCGCGGCCCGGAGGCGGAGGGCTAGTGGTAGAATGTCGGAACACCTTAACCACTCGGCCACCGCGGCCCCTTCACGGATTTCCATAAAAAGAGACATCAAACAAATACAGTCAATTTCACAAACAAGACCAAATAACTTCTGCAGATTTTACATAGAAATATAACATAACACCACAATTACACAATGGAGGGGTAATAAAACTACATCAAATCCAATAGGTCTAGACCACAGGGACCTTGGAATTTGTTACAGCTAGTTTTTTTACATAAACCAGGGTGTTTAGAGAAATTTTACAATAAGGGGGGTTCAGATCAATTTTTGATAAAAATTCCCCCTCAATGGTCATAAAAGCTAAAGGGTGGAAATCTTTCCAGGTCGAAAAATTGACCCTAACTACATTTCTTGCATCAAAAATCACATTTCTAGTTGAGGTACAAAAAAAGTAAACCTATAACCAACAAGCTATATACAAACATGCTATTGGTCACCTTTACCATAACGCCCCGGCTGTCACAAATACAGAGGGAAATTGATATCGGCTGGAGAGTTGAGTCGTCGAGTTAAACCTTGGTTGGAGATTTAGAAAAAAGGAAGAATAGTGTAAAAGATGTGCATTGATTAGGTTGCTTAACATGCGCGAGCAGTTGGGAATTCCCTTTAGCTCAGTCAGTAGACCATGGACAGTTTTTATCTTATAACAAAAAAAAAAGAAAAACACACATAAAAATACATTTTATCCGGTGACCGGGCCTGTGCACAACAGGTCGCTTGAGAAGTATTACACTCTACTAAGAATCATCTCCTGTTTGGGAAGAAGAAGAAGAATTTTACATAGTTTTTCATGTAGTAATCATAAAGCGCATTCTTGAACAAACTTTATATTTCTCATAAAGATGTGGAATAAGTGCCTACATATTCTTATTTGATATTAAGTTTGTTCAAGAATGCCCTCAATAGTTTCTAATAGAAGACTATCAAAATATGGGCCAAAATTGACTAAATGGTCAAAGTTCCCTAATTTATGCATATTTGATATGGTTAGTATGACAAAAATTTATGTTTCAGTATTAACAGGGATGTATTCCATATTTGAAATACATGTACATTGATTCGAGGGTTTAATTATCAGTTTAAAAAATGATGATTTGGGGGCCAAAATAGGCCCAAACCATGCATAGTCTTTTTAAGTTATTCATACATTAATCGTTTTTCTTCAGTTATGAAATACATGGAGTAACCTTTTCTTATTCACTAGGCATAACCTCCTTCTACCATACATGTACCTTATAAAACTTATTTGGCGGCATATTAATTTCTACTTTCACTTTCCGATACTTAATTATTGGCTTAAAAATAACGGCAAAATAGCACAAGCCTTGCATAACATGCATGTTCATTATAAAAAAATATGTATAATAAAAAGTATTTTAAGTTTCTGTCCAAATTTTGTGGTATCTTTGGGTGTTTCGAGGGTAGATCTATTTTGTGATATTGTAAAAAATGCAAGTGTTTGATTGACGTTATTCCATTCGTTGGGTACGTACTAAAGCCATGAGTTTTTAGTTGCTCATTCCGGTCATCATTTCCACCTTCCTGAACATAATTTTCATCAATATAAAAAAGTGTTCATTTATTTGTCCTATGTTTGTCTATAAAAATGTTCAATAAGTACACGACCTTATAAAATAACACAAATTCCCATTACGCCTGGGTATGTTCCGGGTTTTATACACACCCCAACTGTTTGTGTTAGGGACGCTGGAGTGCAGGCCCGATTCGAAGTACAACAAGGGCCCAATATAATGATTGCCTAGGACCTACGATATGTTTGAAGGTACTGTAAGTATTGAATTTGATTCTTGAAACCGAAATATAATTGATTAAATAGATCTTATATGAAATTTGTGAGACGTAAACAGGCGGTCACAGAATACAAATAATTTAATTTTAACCAAGAAGGTCTATTAAATAATCGACGGGGTAATCAAATCATCTCAGATACCGCTCAAAACAACGATAAATTAGATACATTTTGTGTGCCAATATTATTTACTCAATACTATTACCATACATGCATGGATTTTTGTCGGTCAAGTCGCCATTGCTTCAATTCTTTCCAGGCGTTTTCTTTTTGCTTATCGCTATAATAACCCCGCCATGAATAGTATTGTAATATCGACGGTGTATGGAGATCCCTGGCGTATCAGAACAGTAAGGCCAACCAATCGAAAGTTGTTATAGGGAATCATTGTCACAAACGATTATTTGAGTTTCATACTAATATTTTGTAGAAAATTTCACATTTGATATATTTTAACATTTATATTACTTAATTGTGTCGTCTAAATATAGCATACAGATATATGTAGAGTGATATTTTTACAAGCTTCACATGTACACAGTATAATTAATCACTTATCGCGTGATGTCTTTAAAAATTCATTAATCACTACATTTGTATTTTCAGTAAATTTAAAGAAGAAGTAACTTGATCATGCAATTGGTGGTATTTATTGTGACTAACATTGATGGACCTTGCTTTTGACATGTACATTTAATATATTTTTTTGCCAAGATGTTTGTTAATTTCGACAAAGCACATGAAAAAATGCATGTTCCGGGGGGCGGGGGGCAATTGAAATCAGCTCATGTAGATCATATATGTTGCACAAAATATCAATGTCATTATACCCTCAAGTGTTTACAGTACACAAATTATTAGGGGCATTAATGTTTGAATGGATATGGCTCTATTAAAGCTGACATGGCTTGAGTTATAAAGTATTGTTAGCTCTTTATGATAACATGTGCCAACAGTACAGTACACAAATTATTAGGGGCATTAATGTTTGAATGGATATGGCTCTATTAAAGCTGACATGGCTTGAGTTATAAAGTATTGTTAGCTCTATATGATAACATGTGCCAACAGTAGCATCACAGTTGCGTCCCATGTAATAATGTTCAGCTAAGGTACAATGTACATATGGGGCAAATACTGTCTTACAGCTAGCAATTGCAAACTGTAGCTTTTTCAGTGATGCTGTACTGGTTAAGCAACACTGAGCGTGGTCAGTAGTGACAATGTACATGCATGTAGATGGGTGACTGCCTATATGTTGGTGGCAGCGGTGGGATTCTGTGTGATCATGTAGGACCAGAGTTCCAGGTGGTTTGGGAAAGTATATTGAAAAGAGAAGAACTTACTGATTCCTCTGGCCAAGTCTCCGAACAAGACTACTTCGGGGGAGAGAGGCTTAACATTGTTCAGGGAGAAATTGATGGTTTACTAACTGGCAAGCTACATGTAGCTTTTCCAGTCATGCAGTATCATCCAGGGACCCGGCGCCCGCTCACAATAGTTCAGCAAAGGTGTGTATCAGTAGCATGATGGGTGATGGGTGTCCACCTGCACATTACACCATCAGCAGTATTCAGACAATTCTTGTCGCTATTTCTTGAGAAGTACAGGATGGATATTTCTCAAATATCATTAAAAGGCACCACATACTAGATACTGTATTGCAATCGACCTAAAATATGCACAAAAACACAAAGGTTGCACTTGATAAAACTTATGTACTGACAAAAGTTTCCATATATATGTTTTTCCTTTTTTTCTGATACAGTGTGTTTCGTTAAAAGACTGAAGATTGTATAATGTAAGGAACTTTAATTAGTAAACTAGTCCTCTTTCTCTGAAAAAAATGTGGGGATGCATTGAAAGGGGCAATTAAGTGCCCTTATGGTATTAGGTCAAATACAATAACTCATTTATAAGGATGATTGACACAATTCGTTTCTATTCAGGAAAAATGCTTTCTTCCTAATTCCTCCCATTTTCTTGAAAGATTAATAATTAACAGAACTAACAGCTACAGAATGGGAGGGTAGATAAATGCAACATGAGTGAAATAGTTTTGTGTGTGGTTAACTCCAAATTTAACTTTTAATGTTTTATGGTAAAAAAATGAATTAAATCACATGCTAAATTGAATGTAAGTTAGTTTTACACATAAATGCAAACATTTTACAAACACTACTGTTCTATGATAATTTTAGCTATTAACCTTAAGTACATATAATAATGTAGCTAGAATTGTTTGGTCTCTCTGTCAGTTCACTTTTATCAAACAATTTGCTATAGTCAAAATATTTAAAATAAAAACATGGTTTTTAGCTCTCCCTTAGTCAGTGTGTCTTCTACCAGGGGTCAAATTTCCTTTCAAACAAGTTCTTCTCAATAGCTACTGATATTTTGAAAGCAGCATGTTGGGATGAAAGGCTACCAAATTTGTTCAAATGAATGACCTTGACCCACTTTCAAGGTCAGAGGGGTCAAAAATGTTTAAATATTTGGGTGCCTTCTGAAGAATATTGATCAGTACTGGGGAAGCATGATAATGAAAGAAAGGCTATATATGTTTTACCATTGAATGACCTTGACCCACTTTCAAGATGACATTTAGTCAAATATTTTTGAATATTCAAATGATCATATCTCAATTAACTAAAGGTTGAGGGTGGTGATATTCGACAAGTTGCATGCTGAGATAAAGGGATATGAAGTTTGGTCAATGCTATTACCTTGTTTGACTTTCAACATCACAGGTCAGATTTTTTTACATCGGTTTTTTGAATGACCCATGCATACAGTAGTAAAAAATATTGATATTTGCTAGTGTAGGTTACATGTATAAGATGAATACCAGGTGAGTAATGCAGACCCATTGGGTCTCTTGATTACAGGGATTAATGCTAGTGTAGGTTACATGTATAAGATGAATACCAGGTGAGTAATGCAGACCCATTGGGTCTCTTGATTACAGGGATTAATGCTAGTGTAGGTTACATGTATAAGATGAATACCAGGTGAGTGATGCAGACCCATTGGGCCTCTTGATTACAGGGATTATGAAGTCCTACAATACAATATGATAGAGAGATATCCCCTACATTGATACGGTCTCATTATGACTTATCTTACTGACAGATACCGTACATGTGTGACAGAACCCTGGAGAACCAAAGCTAATCAATACACCTTCCCACTATGAGCTGTACGGACTTCTCACAGCCACAGGGGAAGTAACTCTGAATCACCCCTGTAATACAAGTGATGTATCAGTGACAGACGGTTTGGACTTGGTATTGTACATCAGGTTTAGGTGAGTATCCACATACTTTCTTAACTCTTAGAGAATAGAAGAGTTCTACACATGTAAGGCACTAAGTGACTTTGGTTTGTATTGTGTGTGTCACTCACTTCATGTCACATGCATTATACATTTACTCTTATTTCAATGGAGTGGGAAGTATGGAATGGATCATTATCAGATGCCATATGGAGGTTTCCCTTGGTCTCTGGATCTTGCCCTTTGATTTTGGGACTGATCGGAAAAACAAAATGGCTAACAAACAGCCATCTTGGATTTTCATGTTAAAAATTTGTTGCCGCTCTTTTCTGAAAGATACTGGGTGGAACTTTCTCAAATTTTATAATTAAGGTTAACCTTGTTTCGTAGTTGCATTCTTTTGATTTTGGAACTTACCTGAAAAACAACATGGCTGACAGACGGCCATCTTTGATAGTGTCAATTAAAATTTGTTACCAATTTTTTTGAGAACTTGTGAATGAGTTAATCTTTTTCAAATGTCATATACACATGCAGGTTCCCATCAGACCTTAGTGGTACCCTTTTGACTGATTTGAAAAGCAAAATTGCTTTTTTAAAGAAATTCTCAAATTTCAAAAATTGGAAGAACAAGTAAAAGAAAAGAAGCTCAAGGAAAGGAAAAGAACCAACTATCAAAGTACCAACTATCAAAGTACCAACTATCAAAGTACCAACTATCAAAGTACCAACTAAAGTACCAACTATCAAAGTACCAACTATCAAAGTACCAACTATCAAAGTACCAACTATTAAAGAACCAACTATCAAAGAACCAACTATCAAAGTACCAACTATCAAAGTACCAACTATCAAAGTACCAACTATCAAAGTACCAACTATCAAAGTACCAACTATTAAAGAACCAACTATCAAAGAACCAACTATCAAAGTACCAACTATCAAAGTACCAACTATCAAAGTACCAACTATCAAAGTACCAACTATTAAAGTACCAACTATCAAAGTACCAACTATCAAAGTACCAACTATCAAAGTACCAACTATTAAAGAACCAACTATCAAAGAACCAACTATCAAAGAACCAACTATCAAAGTACCAACTATCAAAGTACCAACTATCAAAGTACCAACTATCAAAGAACCAACTATCAAAGTACAAACTATCAAAGTACCAACTATTAAAGTACCAACTATCAAAGAACCAACTATCAAAGTACCAACTATCAAAGTACCAACTATCAAAGAACCAACTATCAAAGAACCAACTATCAAAGAACCAACTATCAAAGTACCAACTATCAAAGACCCAACTATCAAAGAACCAACTATCAAAGTACCAACTATCAAAGAACCAACTATCAAAGAACCAACTATCAAAGTACCAACTATCAAAGAACCAACTATCAAAGAACCAACTATCAAAGTACCAACTATCAAAGAACCAACTATCAAAGAACCAACTATCAAAGAACCAACTATCAAAGTACCAACTATCAAAGTACCAACTATCAAAGTGCCAACTATTAAAGAACCAACTATCAAAGAACCAACTATCAAAGTACCAACTATCAAAGAACCAACTATCAAAGAACAAAATAAAGATCAAACACTGGTGGGTGCCTAGATCCCTTGTCCTTTTTCAATCTCAGAAAACAAATACTTATGTAACAAGAGAGGAAATATGCATGACCATACTGGGATTTGAACCTGGGACTCTGGACAGACGATCAACTAAGCTATCTGATCACTGACAATTGCCCCAGTCCTGTACTGCTATAGTTATATACAATACTCCCATCGTATTACTTCTGTCACAGCTCCATGTAGACACTTATCTGGTATGGTTGTATATTGTCTTTTACGTTTTGATAATATCAAACTAGAAGGGATGTTATGCTATTGTGAGGAAGTTTGAAAGAGTTATCTCCCCTGGACAGCTAAACGTATCGATGTAACTTTAGGAGCCAACAATATTGCTCTATTTTTTTGATAACTGATTTTTGGAGCTAAGATCAGTTCTGCTTGTTGTTATGACAGGTTGACACACGCCATATTTCACTATTCTGCAGGAGACTGTGTATCACTAGGGAGAGTAAGCTGAAGGTACACCCTCTACAGCTTATCTCAGCTTTTGATTATGTTGTTACCAGGTATATTTTTGTAATCGCAATACTTTTCAGTACAAAATCCTATACCATCTATAGATAATTTTAAAACCCACTTACTCGAACCCGTCTTACATGAAAACCCCTCATTTGTCAAACAGTTCGTTTGGTCCCAACTGAGTTTGGATATATTCAACCAACCTTGGGTTACTGGTATATCATATATTCCGCAAACTTTTGATCAGGTCCCCACAAGTTCAAGAAAGTGGGATTTTACTGTACTCCTAAAACTCAGAATTTTTCGCTTGCCTGTTCAAAGAACTGGGAGAGCTATTGCAATACCCTGGCGTGAGCGTTAGGTGAGCATCAGCGTCAGCGTGAAAATGGTGAAGAAGAATGGTTGAGTCAGTTGTGAAGTAGCTTCTAGTTCTACATCAAACAAACTTACATGGCCGATGTGTCTAAGGATATATAATTGAGCTAAGCTTCAGGGCCCAGTTGTTCAAAGGGTGACTAGCTTAATCACTATTTATTAGTATTTAACAACATTTTTCAAACTTGAATATACAAGTTACAATCTTAACATTTTGTATGTTAATTAACAATATTAGGTATTTCATATCTGCAAAGATGTAATTAAATCTATGGTTTCATTTTAAAGTTACAGGATAATCAAAATTTGCACTAATCACTGATTAAGCTAATAATCTTTTGAACAACTGGGTCCAGATGCTGGATTTGACCTATATTTTCCGCTTGAATGACTATGTTTGTGGACTTGGTGAGTCTGTTGTGAAGTAACTTAAGTCCTACATCAACCAAACTTACTTAATGTGTCTAAGGATACACAGTACATGCTAACCTTTGGATGCTGGATTTGACCTATATTTTCCACTTGAATTATCATTATGTATAAAAATTTTATATATCTTATATGAGGTTTTAACATAGTTATTTCATGACATTTTCATGTGAATCTTCATGATATTGTATAGTCATTATGTGTACTACACAGTAAATACAAAATTATGAAATATGTGTGTACAGGCAAGCATTGGGTGGCTTTGACACCATTTCTGGTTTACTTTTCAGTGTAGAAGTAGAAGAGTCATGACGGAACGCTACAATCTGAGACACAGAGTGAGGTCTGGTAATGGTAACAGAGAGCCGCAGCTTCAGCAAGACATTCCTACCCCTTCTGATGAGACTGAGGGGCCAGGAAAACATCAGCCAGTTTTGGGGTTTAATCTTAGTCAACTGACATCGTTTTCATCGTTAGTTAAACTTCTGTGCCGGCCCACAGATTCCGCATGTTTAGGAGTTACACGATTTATGTTTGGTAAGGACAGTAAAAACATAATTCATTATGGCCCCTGTCTCTGACATAAACAACATATACCGGTATGTACCCAGGTGTCCTCAACTTATGTTGTAAAGCACTTCAGGGTAATTTCATAAACTTTATATCTAGGGCGCTATATTAATGTTGAATATTATTACTGTCTAACCAGTATTAAGCGGTTGCCGAAGAGACTAACAAATTGGGTGCTTAAGCCAGGTTCACCAGAATCTCACATCAAACATCAAAGTTTCATAAATTTATTGTCGCTGAGTACGTGATGAAATAACGACTAGGGCCAGATTTCAGTGACCATTTTTGTTCAGGTTATTTGACAGGTCTACTTACGATTATGTTTATGTGACAGGTCTACTGACGATTATGTTTATGTGGCAGGGCAACTGACGATTATGTTTATGCAGTTTTTATACTAATGGTTATGTTTATGCTGTATTTATACTGATTATTATGTGTATGTCCCAGGTCTGCTGATGGTGATTGACATCCCCCAGGAGAGGGGGATGGGTGTGGCAGACACTCGCTGGGGTGACCCCTCCACCTGTCACTTTCCCCTATTTGACTGGCTGCGCCCCCTCCCCCTCGCGTGGATGTATGTGGTCTATCTTATCATGTTGTTCGGTAAGTATCGTCCCCAATATTCAGGAATTATGTTTACTCTTGCTCTTTTTCTTGGCATCCAGAGGTTACGCTCACTTATGCTCACTTACACTCTCTAAACCCCTCACCAATATCCAGGGGTCATGTTCACTGACGCTGTCTATACTCTTCACCAATATCCAGGGGTTACCCTCAATTTTGCTCTCTGAAAACTTTGAATATTTCGTAAAAAAGAATGAAAGCATACAGCTAGTTTTTTGATACATATCAGATAAATATCCATAACCAATCACCAGTTCAATACTTGTCTATTTAAAATAAAAGAAGAGCAAGTCCCTACTTGAAAGCCAGTAAGTTTTACTGTTTTGCTGCTGCGAGATTCTTTTGATGAACTTTTTATGTAGGAGAATCAGGGGCAGCAGCATCAAGGCATGGTAAACAATGACTGTTCAATAAGTAATATTGGGATAATCTTTATTCTTCCTGAACAGCGCTTCAGTAACCAATGGAAAATGTGATACTATAAATGTACTTATTTTAGCGAATACATGTACTGTTATTTTAGTAATTTTCTTTCTGAAGGCATTCCGCTAAATTATTGCACTTATTAAAGATCTGTATATTGCTTTCTACAGCATACATTTATTATTTTAAATCTGTTTGAAGTTGGGTATGCACTAACATTTTAATGTGCCAAATTACGTATATGTATAGTGATTAGTTAATGAAAGATGGTGTTTTATACACTAGGTGCTATAGGGATCATGCTGGGCCTCCTGTACCGACTGAGTTGTGTGATGTTCCTAGTGACCTATTGGTATGTGTTTCTGTTGGATAAGACGAGCTGGAACAACCATTCCTACCTGTACGGTCTCATCGCTGGGATACTGCTGCTGTGCGACGCCAATCGCTGCTGGTACTCTCCTTATTATCTTATAAGTATACCTTCTCAACTTGAGGGCCTAGGTGGTCAAGTGGTAAAGTTGCCTGACATTCTGATACCACCAGCCCTCTTCTACTTGGATGTATTGGCCAAGTGGTTCAGGTGTCTGACATTCTGCTACCACTAGCCCTTCACCACCGGGTCACGGTGGCCAACCAATAAAATTGACTGACATTCCGCTACCACTAGCCCTCCACCTCTAGGTCACAGCTTCTAGACCATAAAAGGAGCAGACTATAGGTCGGTGATTTTGAAGTGTCTTTCGGGGTGAATGAGTTAATGTATAACTGCTGGTTGGTGGAGATAAGGTTTGTACGAAGTCGTTTGTTATAAATAATTAGATTGGTGTCGCTACCGTTTCTGTATACTGTACGTCACCTTAGTAACGGGAGAGGAAAAATGTCATAGCTATAGACCAGGGTTCAAACTCTAGATGGACTCTTATCCATGGACTCCATACCATACCCTGTCTTTTGGTCTTTGGTCTTGTAGATTTTGTTGGGTGCCAAATGTAATAGAACAGGCAAAAACACATTCCTGGTTCTCTGGTGTGATCATCCACTGTTCTACCAACTGAGCCAAAGGAGCATGCTTTGAAAAATAGCTCTATATACTGTATTTAAGGTCAAATGTTATCGAATACTTTCACTCAGGGATCACAAAGTATAAAATGAAAGGCCACATCAATGAGGATAGGGGCTTATGTTCTTGTTAACTTTTGAAGTTTATTGTTGGTACGTATACAGGTCTGTAGATGGATGGTTGAGGCCCCTTATGTTCTTGTTAACTTTTGAAGTTTATTGTTGGAACGTATACAGGTCTGTAGATGGATGGTTGAGGCCCCTTATGTTCTTGTTAACTTTTGAAGTTTATTGTTGGAACAGGTCTGTAGATGGATGGTTGAGGCCCCAGATACGACACTGTCATGTCCCGTTGTGGAACTACACTCTCCTCAGGAGTCAGGTATGTGAAAACTGATTGTGGTAGAAATACAAGTAACACACCTAGGCCTATACTCGTTACAAATTAATGTAGCAAATGGTCTGTTGATTGTCAGTAACAAGTGACCAGATGAAATACTCCTGGATATCAGGGCATAGTATTTCAGTGTGATAGCGCTATCAAGTCAGCATTAGATCTGCACTATCACAAGGAGGCAAATACACCAACATACCCTGTCTCTGGCACACATACCCCAACATACCCTGTCTCCGGCACACATACCCAAACATACGCAGTCTCCGGCACACATACCCAACACACCCTGTCTCTGGCACACATACACCAACACACCATGTCTCTGGCACACACACACCAACATACCTTGTCTCCGGCACACATACACCAACATACCTTGTCTCAGGCACACATACACCAACATACCCTGTCTTTTGGTCTTTGGTCTTTGAGATGATACTTTGAAGATTTAAATTGTTCTTAATTGAATGAAAACACAGTTTCCCAAATCACAGTGTATAATGCTGACAAGTATTACCTATTTAAGGACATGGTCCCATTCAGAAAATTCCTGGCAACATCTCCCTGGCCTTTCGTATCACCAGTTGTTATAAAACTTTAATGTTTAATACAAAGTTTATGATAGCATATTCTTTTATGTTTCATAGGTGTTCCTCGTTTACTTTATTGCGGGGTTGAAGAAGCTGGACATGGATTGGATATCGGGGTACTCTATGCAGTACCTGTCAAGTAAATGGGTATTCGACCCCTTCAGGTGAGATATAGGGGTACTCTATGCAGTACCTGTCAAGTAAATGGGTATTCGACCCCTTCAGGTGAGATATTGGCGTACTCTCTGCAGTACCTGTCAAGTAAATGGGTATTCGACCCCTTCAGGTGAGATATTGGCGTACTCTATGCAGTACCTGTCAAGTAAATGGGTATTCGACCCCTTCAGGTGAGATATTGGCGTACTCTATGCAGTACCTGTCAAGTAAATGGGTATTCGACCCCTTCAGGTGAGATATTGGCGTACTCTCTGCAGTACCTGTCAAGTAAAAAGGTATTCGACCCCTTCAGGTGAGAACTAAGCACATATTTTCATGCTCAGTTTAATCATCAGTCCTGCTATAGGTTTACATGTTATAGTTCCATCAATTACATGACCTTGACCTACTTCAAAGATAAAAAGAGTTGAAATGTAAAAACAAACTTTAAACAACTTCTCCTGCAGTACAAGGAGGATGTTAGGAATGGAATACAGTACAAAAGTATCATTTGGTCTGGAGCATTCTTAAGGCAAAAAGACACAATATGATATAAAAACATTTGCAAAATTGAAATAAGAAAATATTCTTGAAGTGAACACATTTTGAACCCTCATTAGAACAGATGTGTCGTACACCGTTGATACTTCTCCACAAATCTAGAAGGGGTCTGTGCAGGCTGAGTGGTTAAGATGTCCTGAGGTTCTACCACTAGTCCACCTTTGAGCTGCGGTGGCCGAAAGGTTAAAGTGTCCCAACATTCTACTACTAGCCCTCCATCTCTGGGTTGTGAGTTCAAAACCCATGAAGGGCAGTTGCAAGGTACTGACCATAGGTCGGTGGTTTTTCTCTGGGTACTCTGGCTTTCCTCCACCTCCAAAAACCGTACACATCCTTAAATTACCCTGGCTGTTAAGAGGATGTAAAACAAAATGAACCAAACCAACATTGGAATTCCGCCAAGATAGGCACTGGAGTCAACATAAATGTTTCTAGGATCATGAGATTGACAATAATGAATTCACTCAGTGGCGGGACATCAGCATAAACTCTTACATGAATATAGATCGGAAATATATATGCATACATTCCTGTGTCCAGTTATATTATAAAATCACTCAAATATTCAAGTGAACCATACAGGCCCTTTTTGCCTCTTGTTATTCGACAAGTATAAGAGGTATGAATAATGACTATCATAGTTTTGACTTTAATAGCAGGAGTTTTCCTATAAATAATAAAAACAGTGACCAGTACAAGATGACCTCCTGTTGTAGACTGTTCCTGACCGATGGTCAAATTGACCTGTATATAGTACATATATGTGGACTGGTACTGGACCTGTTCATTGGCTTCTTCCTGTTCTTCGACAAGACCAGACCTGTAGCTTTATTTCTCGGATCATCCTTCCATCTAATGAACTCCCAGATGTTCAATATAGGTAAGTATCGAAAGTTTGTTTACACTAATGTAAAATTGTTCAATGTAAATTATATAATCAAAGGAATGGTATGATATTAAAGATATTTATTACAATACTCTCAAGTCTGGGATTAACTGCAGTCAATGTAAAATATGTTTTTGATAAGGAAATCTAGATATCAATTTATAACCTTAAGGAAATTTTTATTACCCCCCCTCCCACACACCCCAAATCTCACAATTAGATCTCTTCCAATTACAAAGTTGGAAGAGTTCATTATAAAAATACTAGGGGTGAATGAGTTAACTCATTCATCCCTGAAATTTCAACATGAACTATTCCAACCTTTTAAGTGGAAGAGTTCAAATATATCTTCAGGGGTGAATGAGTTGAGAAACCTTGAAGGTTGATACCAATACTTGATCTTTAGGTATGTTTTCCTACACAATGCTGGCTACCCTGCCTTTATTCTGCTATCCTGATTGGCCCAGGAGGGTCCTACACTACCTCCCTATACCAGGTGGGCGGACAACCCCACAACAGCTACGGCCCAACAGTCACTGTGTGTACGGGAAGGAGCTGGTGAAGGCTGACGAACAGACACACAAACCCCAGGTAAACATAATCAATGTTAGTGAAAATTTATAGTTTTAAAGCTCAATCGCATATAATCAGTGAATTGTTTTCATGTGCAAAAAGTATTCCATACACCCAACTAGACAGGATGTAATAAGTATAATATGTTTATTTACAGAGCAGCAACATGTCCCCACAAGTGGCGCCGCCCACCACACCAACATTTCACCACAAGCTGTTCTCCTGTGTGGCTCTCTTTTACCTCAGTAGTCAAGTGTTCCTACCGTATTCCCACAGCATCACCAAGGTAACCACTTAGTTCTCATATACATCAGAGTGATCAGTCTTATGACATGTCTGTTACAGTGGTTGGGAGTGACTGTCACATGGGTTGTATAACAACAATGACGTATGTAAGTTTGGTGTACAACATATTGTTCTCTCTCCTAATCTGCTGTGATGTGCTGTATTTAGATGTTTATCCTCCACTTCTGTTTCCAGGGTTACAACACATGGACAAATGGTCTGTACGGGTACTCCTGGGACATGATGGTCCACTCCTGGTCAACACAGCACGTCCGTATCACCTACGTTGACCTGGAAACTGGCGATCAGGGCTACCTTGACCCTTATGTGAGTTTTAATTAATGTGTCTGTGATGTTATAAAGCTGCGACTCGGTGTAACTATGGAATTCCAGTAATGTGGTATAACCCGCGGGGACCTGCTCACTTGCTCAGCAACATGGAGCGAGGTTGGTAGGCTTGATGGGTGACCGCCCGCATGTCACACACGACTCTGGATGACTGATCTGCCAGTCCCTGGTTTATTAGTCACTTATTGGAAAAATTGACCTTCTAACTTCTGTCCTGTAAAGAAGGACAACCTTGTATAACAATATCAGGAATTTATGAACCAGTTCAGCAGATATGGTCCATTTGGCCTCGTGGAATCATCCTGGCTCCATAAAGTCTAGGGTTCACGCCCCGCGCGTCTCACTAGCTTCATTTCTTCTCTTTCTACTTACAAAATTGTTTGGTTTTTTTATCCTTGTCAAGGTGTTTGTGCGTTATGATTTTTACAATTAAATAATTTTCTTATATAGATTAAGTCCTTGGTTACCATTTCTGTTTTATGCTGCATCATGACGGATCTGGTTTGATTAATTATTTTGTGTGTCTTCGTTATGTTCTAGTCTGTCACATTTGTAACACTTCAACATTTTCCTTCAGGCTTGGGTACCGGGTAAGAGTAGCCGCTGGTCGAGTCATGCTGACATGGTAAAACAGTACACAACTTGTATAGCAGATCGACTGACGGAATACAACCTCACCAACGTCGAGTTGTATATCGACGTGTGGAGGTCTTTAAATGATCGCTTCCAACAACGGTAAGAGTCGGATAAAAATACTGGATAGTGTATCACTCTGACATGTTTGCAATGTAACAACACTTTTCATTGGTTAAAATACTTTTGTATTATTGGACGATAGACAGTAAAAGTGGATGTATTATTTGCCATGGTTGAGCATTGCTAGAATTATTGAGTACTTACTGTAAGATGCATGCTTCCAAGGGAGTTGAGGAAAATATCAGCTGGTTGCAAAGGCGGTATACCATGGATAATCATTTGTGAACGGTATGAGGGGACCTGCAAGCTAGCTTGTGGTAGAATGGTATATCAGAACCTTGAATTACAGTCAACTTCAAAAATAATGAAGTTGGGAACAACGAAATTCCGGCAACAGCGAAGTAAATTTTAAGTCCTGACTTTCACTCTTTCACTATATATCTTATGTATGTCTTATCATTGCTTATACCTAAAACCTTGTTATCGGAAATAGCGATTTCCTGATATAACGAAATATTTTTCATGGTCCTCAGTAATTCGTTATAAACGAAGTTGACTGTAAAATTATCATTATTGATAGCTCAATGGTCATTTAAACATGAGTACACACATTTTACATGTGACTGATTTAAAGGTTTGCTAACAGAGAAAGAGTTTCTGTATGACTTCAACTTTAAACCTGGCAAAACGATCCTCTGAACTCAGCATGAAATTGACATGAAGAGTTGTCAAATGTTGATTTCAAGTGTTGATGAATGATGTCAATAGAAAAGGAAATTTGATTGATTGAAATGAACATCGTGTATAAAGCATGATGTCTGTGTTAATTGTTTATCATCTGTCAACCTAATGGTGATTGAAAATGAAAAATCTTTCGGGAATATAAAATTATCTCGGTTACCTAGGTTACCTACCTAGATATATACAATGACACAGAATAGTTTACAAACACACAAAGGTGAATTAAAAAGTACACAAGACAATCAAGTTTATTATGAACACACAGATGTAGAGCGTGTAACCTACCTTTACTTATTTACCCCTGAAAACACATTTCAACTCATCCAATTCAAAGGTTGGAATAGTCCATTATGAAATTTCAGGGGTGAATTTGTTAATAGTTCATACTTTACAGCTTACAAAGACTTTAATTATGCTAAGTTGCGTACTCCAGTTGTAAATATTTCAGAGTTTTTAACCCCAACATCGACATACTGAGCGCCCCCTGGGGACCGTTTTCTAAAGTTTCCTTTGCCTTCCCTTTACTGGTTGACCTTTCCGACTGGAGACACAAACTGTCCGAGATTCAGGATGAACTTCATAGCTCATCAAACTTCACTGATGTGGTGTTTGTGGCAGATTTTCCAGGTATGTATATACCGGTAGAGCACACAACTTGTATTTATTGATATTTTAATTTTCACAACAATCAAAGCTGACAGTGCAAGTTAAAAAGCTTTCAAGAAAAAAAAAGGAAAAAATAAAAATGGAAAGCTTATTTTTAGCCCACCTGGCATGAAGTGCCTGTTGAGCTTATGGTATAGTGTGTTGTTGGTCATTCATTGTCTGCCAAGTTTGTGTTTAAAAATTGAGCTTCTTCTTAAGAACTTGAGAACATAGGGCCATATTTTGGTAGTAGGTACCTGGTAACATAGGTCAAATATGTAAAACCCTTTAAAATCTTCTTCTGAATAACCAGGAGTTCCAGACTACTAGTACTTGGCCATATTACTTTATTGACATGAAATGCTTTAAAGTTTCCTAATATAAATCACCTTGACCTACTTTCAAAATCAAAATCTTAAAAATCTTCTTCTGATTAACCAACAAGCTCAGAGTATTGCTATTTAGCCAGTAGTAAAAGGCAGGTGCACCATCCACTGCACCACCCGACCACGAATCCTAAAATTCTGTGTGTGATACAATAGTCAGTATTATATCAGTTTAAGGATATTTGATGAGGTTTAACAGTAATACAATGGTGTATTATTTACACAGGACTGACACTGGAGAACTACATACAGCCGGACCTGGGAAACACAAGTATCACTCTACTGAAGGGAAAGGTGATCGTAGAGATTATGGACAGGAAACGTAACTATACCCTTACAGAAGGACAACAGCTACAGGTACTGCCACCACTAACTACATGTACTGTTACCCCCTAGTTACAGGTACTGTTACCACTAGTTACAGGTACCGTTACTACTAGTTACAGGTACCGTTACTACTAGTTACAGGTACAGGTATGGTAACAACTAGTTACAGACTCTGTTACCCCTAGTTACATGTACTGTTACCACTAGTTACAGGTACCGTTACTACTAGTTACAGGTACAGGTATGGTAACAACTAGTTACAGACTCTGTTACCACTAGTTACAGGTACTGTTACCACTAGTTACAGGTATGGTAACCTCTAGTTACAGGAACTGTTACCACTAGTTACAGGTACTATTACCACTAGTTACAGGTACTATTACCACTAGTTACAGATACTGTTACCACTAGTTACAGGTACAGGTATGGTAACCTTTAGTTACAGGAACTGTTACCACTAGTTACATGTACTGTTACCACTAGTTACATGTACTGTTACCGCTAGTTACATGTACTGTTACTGCTAGTTACATGTACTGTTACCACTAGTTACAGGTACTGTCACTCAAAACCTTGTCAGTCAATGACACAGGTAAGATATCCCTAAACACCTAAACATGTACTGTTACCACTAGTTACATGTACTGTTACCACTAGTTACAGGTATTGTTAACGATAGTTACATGTACTGTTACCACTAGTTACATGTACTGTTACCACTAGTTACAGGTACTGTTACCGCTAGTTACATGTACTGTTACCATTAGTTACAAGTACTGTTAACGGTAGTCACAGGTACAGCTAACAACAGAAACCAAGTCAGCAGACTGAGGTTTTAGGGACAAGTTAGACAAGTTAGACAAGTCTGGAATCTAGGCAAGATCTAGTGCTTGTAGTTATGTCTCACCTTTGACTGAAAATAGTCGTATTTTATCAGCACTGGTTTTCTTGTTCTGGTTCTTGTTGTTCTCCTTCTGGGTCTGGTTGTTTTCATATGGTCTTGCTCGGTCCATAACTTTAAAACTGCTAAGGTTGTTTTGATGAGCTTTGCAGTATACGACATGTGCAACATAGACGATGAACAGTGCACTGTCATTAAGTCATTTTGACCTTGAACTCAATATCAAAGGTCAAATATGTGCTTTTCAGTACATTCTTGTCCAATCTATAACTTTATGAACTTTAAAGAAACCTTGATAAAACCTGCATAACCCATTGATTATATGCAATGCACTGTCATAAGGTAATTGTGCCTTTCACCCAAAGGTCAGAGGTAAAAGATATCTGATTGTATTAAACATATAAGGGTGTATACCCCATATATCCCTTGAAGCTAAATGAAGAATATTTCGCCATGGTTGCTTAGATATCAAGATTGGCAGTTTAATTGATACAGTTGTATGTTTGTGTAGCTGCCTGCTGGTGCCTTCCACAACGTACACACAGTGTCCTCTGAACCATCCTGTTACATGTACATCTTCATCAACACCACAAAGGAACACTTCATCAACAAGTTAGAGGGATACCGACATGCTCTTAATGCTTCCATCAATGGCACAGGTAATCTCCCTTAAAACCTTGTCAGTCAGTCACACAGGTAGTCTCCCTCAAAACCATGTCAGTCAGTCACACAGGTAATCTCCCTTAAAACCTTGTCAGTTAATCACACAGGTAGTCTCCCTTAAAACCTTGTCAGTCAGTCACACAGGTAGTCTCCCTCAAAACCTTGTCAGTTAATCACACAGGTAAGATATCCCTAAAAACCATGTCAGTCAATCACAACCTCGTCAGTCAGTCACACAGGTAATCTCCCTCAAAACCATGTCAGTCAATGACACAGGTAATCTCCCTCAAAACCATGTCAGTCAATCACAACCTCGTCAGTCAGTTACACAGGTAATCTCACTCAAAACCTTGTCAGTCAATGACACAGGTAAGATATCCCTAAACACCATGTCAGTCAATGACACAGGTAATCTCACTCAAAACCACGTCAGTCAGTCACACAGGTAATCTCCTTCAAAATCATGTCAGTCAGTCACAAAGGTAATCTCCCTCAAAACCACTCTTCAGTCAGTCACACAGATAATCTCACTCAAAAAAACCTTGTCAGTCAATCACACAGGTAAGATATCCCTTAAAACTATGTCAGTCAATGACACAGGTAATCTCCCTCAAAACGTTGTCAGTCTATGACACAGTTAATCTCTCTCAAAATCTTGTTGGTCAATCGAACAGGTAATCTCACTCAAAACCACGTCAGTCAGTCACACAGGTAATCTCCCTCAAAACCTCGTCAGTCTATGACACAGGTAATCTCTCTCAAAATCTTGTTGGTCAATCACACAGACAATCTCACTCAAAACCACGTCAGTCAGTCACAACCTTGTCAGTCAGTCACACAGGTAATCTCACTTAAAAAACCTTGTCAGTCAGTCACACAGGTAATCTCACTTAAAAAACCTTGTCAGTCAATCACACAGGTAATCTCACTCAAAACCACGTCAAGTCAGTCACACAGGTAATCTCCTTCAAAACGTTGTCAGTCTATGACACAGGTAATCTCTCTCAAATTCTTGTTGGTCAATCACACAGGTAATCTCACTCAAAACCACGTCAGTCAGTCACACAGGTAATCTCACTCAAAACCTTGTCAGTCAATCACACAGGTAATCTCCCTCAAAACCATGTCAGTCAGTCACAACCTCGTCAGTCACTCACACAGGTAATCTCACTCAAAACCACGTCAGTCAGTCCCACAGGCAATCTTACTCAAAACCATGTCAGTCAGTCACAACCTCGTCAGTCAGTCACACAGGTAATCTTCCTCAAAATCAGGTCAGTCAATCACACAGGCAATCTCACTCAAAACCATGTCAGTCAGTCACAACCTCGTCAGTCAGTCACACAGGTAATCTCCTTCAAAACGTTGTCAGTCTATGACACAGGTAATCTCTCTCAAAATCTTGTTGGTCAATCAAACAGGTAATCTCAATCAAAACCACGTCAGTCAGTCACACAGGTAATCTCACTCAAAACCATGTCAGTCAGTCACAACCTCGTCAGTCAGTCACACAGGTAATCTCCTTCAAAACGTTGTCAGTCTATGACACAGGTAATCTCTCTCAAAATCTTGTTGGTCAATCAAACAGGTAATCTCAATCAAAACCACGTCAGTCAGTCACACAGGTAATCTCACGCAAAACCTTGTCAGTCAATCACACAGGTAATCTCCCTCAAAACCACGTCAAGTCAGTGACACAGGTAATCTCACTCAAAACCATGTCAGTCAGTCACACAGGTAATCTCACTCAAAACCACGTCAGTCAGTCACACAGGTAATCTCACTCAAAACCATGTCAGTCAGTCACACAGGTAATCTCACTCAAAACCATGTCGAGTCAGTCACACAGGTAATCTCAATCAAAACCATGTCAGTCAGTCACAACCTCGTCAGTCAGTCACACAGGTAATCTCACTCAAAAAAACCTTGTCAGTCAATCACACAGGTAATCTCACTCAAAACAATGTCAGTCAATCACACAGGTAATCTCACTCAAAACCATGTCAGTCAGTCACAACCTCGTTAGTCAATCACACAGGTAATCTCACTCAAAACCATGTCAGTCAGTCACAACCTCGTTAGTCAGTCACACAGGTAATCTCACTCAAAACCACGTCAAGTCAATCACACAGGTAATCTTCCTCAAAACCAGGTCAGTCAATCACAAAGGTAAAAACCAGGTCAGTCAATCACACAGGTAATCTCACTCAAAACCATGTCAGTCAGTCACAACCTCGTCAGTCAGTCACACAGGTAATCTCACTCAAAAAAACCTTGTCAGTCAATCACACAGGTAATCTCCCTTAAACCATGTCAGTCAGTCACACAGGTAATCTCAGTCAAAACCACGTCAAGTCAATCACACAGGTAATCTTCCTCAAAACCAGGTCAGTCAATCACACAGGTAATCTCACTCAAAACCACGTCAGTCAGTCACACAGGTAATCTCCCTCAAAACCTCTTCAGTCTATGACACAGGTAATCTCTCTCAAAATCTTGTTGGTCAATCACACAGACAATCTCACTCAAAACCACGTCAGTCAGTCACAACCTCGTCAGTCAGTCACACAGGTAATCTCACTTAAAAAACCTTGTCAGTCAATCACACAGGTAATCTCCCTAAAACCATGTCAGTCAATCACACAGGTAATCTCACTCAAAACCACGTCAAGTCAGTCACACAGGTAATCTCCTTCAAAACGTTGTCAGTCTATGACACAGGTAATCTCTCTCAAAATCTTGTTGGTCAATCACACAGGTAATCTCACTCAAAACCACGTCAGTCAGTCACACAGGTAATCTCACTCAAAACCTTGTCAGTCAATCACACAGGTAATCTCCCTCAAAACCATGTCAGTCAGTCACAACCTCGTCAGTCACTCACACAGGTAATCTCACTCAAAACCACGTCAGTCAGTCCCACATGCAATCTTACTCAAAACCATGTCAGTCAGTCACAACCTCGTCAGTCAGTCACACAGGTAATCTTCCTCAAAATCAGGTCAGTCAATCACACAGGCAATCTCACTCAAAACCATGTCAGTCAGTCACAACCTCGTCAGTCAGTCACACAGGTAATCTCCTTCAAAACGTTGTCAGTCTATGACACAGGTAATCTCTCTCAAAATCTTGTTGGTCAATCAAACAGGTAATCTCAATCAAAACCACGTCAGTCAGTCACACAGGTAATCTCACTCAAAACCATGTCAGTCAGTCACAACCTCGTCAGTCAGTCACACAGGTAATCTCCTTCAAAACGTTGTCAGTCTATGACACAGGTAATCTCTCTCAAAATCTTGTTGGTCAATCAAACAGGTAATCTCAATCAAAACCACGTCAGTCAGTCACACAGGTAATCTCACTCAAAACCTTGTCAGTCAATCACACAGGTAATCTCCCTCAAAACCACGTCAAGTCAGTGACACAGGTAATCTCACTCAAAACCATGTCAGTCAGTCACACAGGTAATCTCACTCAAAACCACGTCAGTCAGTCACACAGGTAATCTCACTCAAAACCATGTCAGTCAGTCACACAGGTAATCTCACTCAAAACCATGTCGAGTCAGTCACACAGGTAATCTCACTCAAAACCATGTCAGTCAGTCACACAGGTAATCTCACTCAAAACCATGTCAAGTCAGTCACACAGATAATCTCACTCAAAACCATGTCAGTCAGTCACAACCTCGTCAGTCAGTCACACAGGTAATCTCACTCAAAAAACCTTGTCAGTCAATCACACAGGTAATCTCACTCAAAACCATGTCAGTCAATCACACAGGTAATCTCACTCAAAACCATGTCAGTCAGTCACAACCTCGTTAGTCAATCACACAGGTAATCTCACTCAATACCATGTCAGTCAGTCACAACCTCGTTAGTCAGTCACACAGGTAATCTCACTCAAAACCACATCAAGTCAATCACACAGGTAATCTTCCTCAAAACCAGGTCAGTCAATCACAAAGGTAAAAACCAGGTCAGTCAATCACACAGGTAATCTCACTCAAAACCATGTCAGTCAGTCACAACCTCGTCAGTCAGTCACACAGGTAATCTCACTCAAAAAAACCTTGTCAGTCAATCACATAGGTAATCTCCCTTAAACCATGTCAGTCAGTCACACAGGTAATCTCAGTCAAAACCACGTCAAGTCAATCACACAGGTAATCTTCCTCAAAACCAGGTCAGTCAATCACACAGGTAATCTCACTCAATACCATGTCAGTCAGTCACAACCTCGTCAGTCAGTCACACAGGTAATTTCACTCAAAAAAACCTTGTCAGTCAATCACACAGGTACTCTCCCTAAAACCCTGTCAGTCAACCACACAGGTACTGCAGCAAATGTTTTCAAAACCAGTTTTTCCAGTGTTTTCCTTGTTTTCTCCACAATATCATATTAATTAAAGAGTAGAATTATCGTCTGCTAAAATGTCCAGGATCCATGTGCAAAGACATGCATCTCATTTTACCCTAAAGACACATTTGATCTCTTCTAATTCAAAGGTTGGAACATTTCTTTATGAAATTTTCAGGGGATAAATGAGTTTACTGGCTTACTCCTGTCAGTGTTAACTTTGTAAGCTGTGGTTCTGATGAGGTCTATGTATGCACTGATTTAAACAGATCCCTCTGGAGAATTGCTGAGGCAGTTTGAAGATGATCCGAACCTCCAACAGTACCGGGACCATCTGGCAGAGGAAGGGACAAGGAAGAAGGAAAAGACACCCTGGCAGATAGCCACAGAATTTTTTCATCGCAAATACAAAAAGTTTACAAGAAGGTGATTTGTTAATCTGAAAAATTATCAAGTTAAATAATGCAGGAAGGTTCATGCTCAAAGCCAGACTAAACTGGTGAATTAATTTGCCCAAGGTGCATGAGAGACAGGGTCAAAAGGGGTCAAATTGACTGAAATTCAAGTATCTTCTTCCAACTCAGAATCTGGAATCAAATACAAAATGTACTCGTCATACATTAAAAAACCCTAAGGTGCTTTGTTCATATTAGTAATAACGCAAGCAAAACCAGTCAAGACTGACCTCTGTCTTATACAAAACCTTGTCTATTCTGGCCTTACCATTTGGTATTTCAATTCTCTGAACTAATATCCCACATCTTCAAACTGAACACCTGTTTAAACCAGCCAAAAATTTGATCCATCGGTGACTTCCGGTTTCAAAAGGTTATACTTGGTACTACCTGTCTCGTAAATTTACATGCTTGATTAATGATTATAACCCTCGTTCAGTCATGTGACTTCAGTCATGTGACAAGTTGTCTTTCTGCTGTAAATGTATGATTGATTTTCCTTTTGTTTCAGTTTTCTCTTCGTTCATGCAGCCCTGAAGAGTATTATTTTTGGTGAATCTTTTGAAGGTTTTCGTGAGGCTTTATACAATATGGAAGTCACCCAGAAAAACCTTGAAGAATCGATAACGGAACCACGTGCTACAACTACACAGCCATAGACTTTTAATTCATCGTTCATTTTAGGTGCCGACATTTGCTTGCTTCACTCAACATAACTGGTGATTTGAATATTGATAGTTGCTTATACCGGAAGGTTTATATTCCGCTAAATATACGAATACACAAAAGTTCGCGAAAATGAACCCTCATGAAAATTTTTGTTTTATGGCTATATAAATTAAGTTTCACAATTATTTTGTGATCCACCAAATAAAACCCTGTGAATGAATTATACACAGGAAATTGCTATCTCACTTTGGCCTTTAGTAGATTTAGGAAGGCTATGGGTTCTGTCCCCTGGCCGAGACATACTAAAGTTTTAATAATGGTAGTTTCTACTCCCTGCTTGGTGTTCAGCATTATGGGATTCACCTGTTGTCAGTATAATGTGATCTGGTGGGGTGTTCTGCTGGGAGCCTTCAGCAGTATATTTCAGTGTGGTAGCACTTTAGACTGGCAAACAGGAACATACTGCCTCCTCCCAAATACACATGACGCAACACATGCATCGGGAGGCTGTCCTTAAATGACTGGCTGGTAATAGGACATAAAAACAACCAAATCAAACCAAACCTTGCTTGGGTAATTTGTATGAAATTGATTTTATGCTTTTAGTTACTAAGACAGGATCACTCATTTGGCTACCTGAGACTGCCAACTTGTTCTGATTGTCTTTTGTCCATTTTTTAGATCTTAAGATTTGTATTGTCCGCAATCATGTATTATTAATTTAAGTTGATCTCTTGTTTAATAATTTATGTAGATCCGTATAACACTAACAAAACTAATTGTGATATATTGTTTTATAATTGTTGACTGTCTCCATATTCAATGGTTTTGTACCTCCTGTATGTTGCTAAGCTGAGGTACGTACCGTTTCTGTCCCAGAGTTGACAAGGTACCGTCCACTGATCACAGATCTCCACTATTATTTTACGATGTAAATATTTCTTAAGAGGGTTGAATAAAAACATCTACCACAACATCAGAAGTTTGGCTTCTTTTTTATTCTCTCTCTATTTTTTACCGTAATCACAACATCAGAAGTTTGGCTTCTTTTTTATCCTCTCTCTATTTTTTACCGTAATCACAACATCAGAAATTTGGCTTCTTTTTTATTCTCTCTCTATTTTTTACCCTAATCACAACATCAGAAGTTTGGCATCTTTTTTTTCTCTCTACTTTTTACCATTTCGTGTGCTAGATGTTACAAATGAACAAGAATGCTGTGATGCTGAAACTGCCAGTGTGGCTAAATTGAAAAATAAAACATTTTCATTGTTTTCCCCATATGATTTTGGGACTGATTGGAAAAACAAAATGGCTGAAAAGCGACCATCTTGGATTTTGCTACTGAAAGTTTTTTATCGCTATTTCTTGAGAAGTACTTGATGGATCGTACTCAAATTTCGTATGTAGGTTCCCCTTAGTGCCTTTTTATTTTAAGACTGATCAGAAAAACAAAATGGCTGAAATGCAGCTGTCTTGGATTTTGCCATTGAAAATGTATTATTGCTATTTCTTGATAAGTGCTCTATGGATCTATGTCAAATTTCATATGTAGGTTCCCATTGGTGCCTAGTTGTGCCCTTTTGATTTTGGGAGTGATCAGAAGAAAAATGCTCATAGTCTACCATTTTTCAATTAATGCATTTTCTTGAAAGGAACTCTTTTTAAATTCCATATATAGTAACTAAGATTAAATACTTGAAAGAATTAAGAAGGGAAAATATCCAAATTTTTTAGAACAAAGAAGATTGTCTGGTGGGCACCAGGATCCCTCTGGGATCTCTTGTCACACTAAAGCAGGATTTGCTGACAGCTTATTGCTGCTTAATAAATCTTTTGTCTTACTAAGATCTTCCTTTCCATCTATGATGACCTCTGGTGGACGTTATTGGCGTTAATCTTACAATTATATTGTGTAGATTCATACAAACCTGTCAATAACTAGCTGCACAAATGAATCTGTTGTGTGAACTATCATGTTGACTTTCGTATTAAAGTATGGTAATATCTAATTGTTTGCTTTAATGCCTAACACTGGCGACTACAGAACTCTTAATTTCCTTGAGAGCCCTTACTTTTCACCAACAAACTCGTACTTTTTCAGCGTGGTCGGTGAAAAGCCAACTCTTACTGATCTCTGTAATCCATCCAAATTATCATATTTAAGCTGTTTTTGCCTAAGCATGCAGGACTTTCAGTATTTTGATTTTGGAGATATTGGTTAAGAATGTGTATTACATACCCTTATACATGTAATAGACACACACAAAAAACATGTTAACCGGCGTATAAAACACACCAACATCAGGTACGAAAACCTATTTATTCATAAAATATACAAAATTTTATATAGTGCCCTATCTAGCTGACATAATAGCCACAGTACAAAGATATACAATTTTTATACAGTTAACATATACAATTCTGAGGAATCGCAGGAGCTGCCTTATCAGACGCTAACTACTAGTCTATTTATCAATAGCTTTATTCCAATAATCTGTTCGGTATACATTATAATTTACACAATGATTAAAACATGACAGGTATTTGACTCACCAAACTCCCAATTACTGACTAGACTACAACATGTTAATTAATTGATACATACATGAAATTCTGACAAGATTTTCACGGTTTATATTCAATTTGTGGCAAGTGGTTTCAATAGCAAATTAAAATGTAATTATAACCAACAATCAAGGTAATCATTGTTACTGGCATACAAATCTAATTCATAAAGAAATAAAAGTCCAAACAGGCCTGTATTGCTAACCTATTTCTAATCTCAAACTATCAATAAGTAAAAGTGGTCCAAGGTTTAATATATAGTCAATTTTATCTACACGCCATACCTGGCCTTTTGGCCATTAAAAAGAATTTTCTTTTCACACTTGACCCTTATGATCTGGAAAGCAGGTCAAGGTCATTCATTTAAAAACAAATCTTTTCATCCTGCTGGTCAAAACTAGCAGTCACCCTGTACCTTTTGGTAATTTGGAAGAATTCATCTACTGATTTAATACATTTGACCCTGTGACACATGTCGGTCTTCACAAAATAAAATTGCCAAATACCACCACATTTGGCCATTGGACTTTCTGGCCAGGTAGGCTAAAACACATTAATTAATGAAGACATTTATAAATTTTCACTCTGATTTTTTTACCTCAAAATATTTTACATTGACTTTAAAATTCATTATTTGATGTACATTTACAACTTGAGTTTGGAAATTGTACTGTCATTAGTTTCTGAGAAAAATGCAAAGACAAAAAGAAAACATTGACAGATTTTTAAATATCACACCTGTGACCTTGAAAATGGGTCAAGGTCATTTATTTGAACACATTTTGTAGCACTTGATCTTAGAATACTATAGGTACAATATCAGTATCTTGGGCCCTTTGGTTATTAAGAAGTTGCATGAAGATTTTCAGACATTTGACCCCTGTGACCTTGAAAGTTGGTCAAGATCATTCATTTGAACCAACTAGGTAGCCCTTTGTCTCAGCATGCTACATATTTGATATCAGTACCCTGGGCCTTTTGGTTTCTGAGAAGAAGTTGCTTGATAATTTTCAAATTTCTTAACTTTGTGACCTTGAAAATGGATCCCTTTTAACAAATTTGACCTCTGTGACATTATAGTGAGTCAAGGTTATCGATTGACGGACAACAGACACCACACCATGGCATAAGCTTACTTACCCTTTGAACAGGTGAGCTAAAAACTAATATTTAACAATGCCTGCTGTCAAGTGCACAGTGACTGACTACCTACACAATCAAGTCTTTTAAAATTCTTCACCAAATTGTATAGACTTTGATCTTATTTATTTGACCAAGTCCTTTAAATACCCCACCAATCACAACTCAATGTTCTTATCAATTACTCATCTAGTGTGTATGTTGCTCCTGCTCACCATGTTCCATCAGCAACCGTAGTGAACAGACAGATGGACGGACAGGCCTCACACCATGTATCATTTTGAAATTGTGGCGATCCCTGCATGATCCTGATATGTTACATAAAAACTCCGACTGATGTGCAAAAATAGAAACAGTGTGTGGGAGTTGACACTGATATACCCGATACACCATGGCATATGTTAAGTATAGCCAGGTAATAATTTCATTCAATCTCCCTCAAATCATCAAAGGTTTTGGCATGGGTTCATACATTGGCTCCTCAATACCTCACCTTAGTGACACCTCAACATTTCTTATCAACAACGCTAGGAATGCAGACAGGGGGAGGATAAATGCACAGCCAGAACAGAATTTGGGCCAAGGACCTTCCAAACATCAGACGGACCCTCAACAAATAGAACTATCTGGTCGCTGACAATCCGACCAGTCCAGTCATGTCTAGAAATACTTATATTCAACTAAAAACAGAAATATCCTATGTAGAACTCTCTACTATAATTCTGTCATCGCCCTATTTGTTTCATCATCCTTGTCAGGACCAACATCATCCTTGTCTGTTTGTTTCTTTAACCACAATGGCCCCACTATAGCTATGAGGGCAGCCCCTATGGGAGCTGTTATGATGATTGACAGCACAGCGATGGTCAGAACTGACGTCCCCAGCTCCATCAATCTGGCATCTCCTCTTTTTGTAGCCTCGTCCAAGGCTATTCCACCAATGGCAGCCTGTAACCATGGAAACTTGATTAGTCAGTATGATTGTTAGTCAAGGGGAGACAACCAAATTTCTTTTTTCTTTCAAACTTGATTTTAACTACTTTTTCAAGTGGTCTAATTTACTTTTCCATGTAAAGTGTAACTAAAGTGGTTAAAACTTTGTAAGAAGATGGAATATTTTTTTTGTTATACAATACCTTTATAATGTAATCTTGTTTAACTGCATTGAGCCATCTGGGCCCAGTTGTTCAAAGAGTGATTAGCTTAATCACTATTTAACAACATTTTTCAAACTTGAATAATTCTGTCAATATACAAGTTAGACTCTTAAAATTTTGTTAGTGAATTAACAATATTAGATATTTGATATCTGCAAAGTTGTAATTAAATCTGTAGTTTCATTTTAAAGTTACAGGATAATTAAAATTTCCACTAATCACTGATTAAGCTAATCATCTTTTGAACAACTAGGCCTTGATTAGTAAGCATTTATAAAGAATAATTTAATTTCAGACAAATTGTTTTCTAATCATTAGGAAAACTGCTATTTTTATTTCCAAATAAGTCGAAAATTAGATGATACCCAACTAGGGACTAAGGGGAATAGCCTATCCAGCACTAATGAAATAGCGATAGCAATAATTGTTGAAGGACAGACGGCCCATGATCAACGGGCCATTTGACGATGGTGGGATGAAAAAGACTAGTACCTGTATTAGGTAGGTCATGTTTTAGGGTATTTACCTGTACTGTGGCCTTAGGGAGCCATGCTATGGGGATGATTAACATTGGGGTTTACCTGTGCTGTGGCCTTAGGGGAGCCATGCTATGGGGATGATTAACTTTGGGGTTTACCTGTATGGTGGCCTTAGGGAGCCATGCTATGGGGATGAATAACATTGGGGTTTACCTGTACTGTGGCCTTAGGGAGCCATACAATGGGGATGATTAACATTGGGGTTTACCTGTATTGTGACCTTAGGGAGCCATGCTATGGGGATGAATAACATTAGGGTTTACCTGTACTGTGGCCTTAGGGAGCCATGCTATGGGGATGAATAACATTGGGGTTTACCTGTACTGTGGCCTTAGGGAGCCATGCTATGGGGATGAATAACATTGGGGTTTACCTGTACTGTGGCCTTAGGGAGCCATGCTATGGGGATGAATAACATTGGAGATTACCTGTACTGTGGCCTTAGGGAGCCATGCTATGGGGATGAATAACATTGGATTTTACCTGTACTGTGGCCTTAGGGAGCCATGCTATGGGGATGATTAACATTGGGGTTTACCTGTACTGTGGCCTTAGGGAGCCATGCTATGGGGATGAATAACATTGGGGTTTACCTGTACTGTGGCCTTGGAGAGCCATGCTATGGGGATGAATAACTTTGGGGTTTACCTGTACTGTGGCCTTGGGGAGCCATGCTATGGGGATGATTAACATTGGGGTTTACCTGTACTGTGGCCTTAGGGAGCCATGCTATGGGGATGAATAACATTGGGGTTTACCTGTACTGTGGCCTTAGGGAGCCATGCTATGGGGATGAATAACATTGGGGTTTACCTGTACTGTGGCCTTGGAGAGCCATGCTATGGGGATGAATAACATTGGGGTTTACCTGTACTGTGGCCTTAGGGAGCCATGCTATGGGGATGAATAACATTGGGGTTTACCTGTACTGTGGCCTTGGAGAGCCATGCTATGGGGATGAATAACTTTGGGGTTTACCTGTACTGTGGCCTTGGGGAGCCATGCTATGGGGATGATTAACATTGGGGTTTACCTGTACTGTGGCCTTAGGGAGCCATGCTATGGGGATGAATAACATTGGGGTTTACCTGTACTGTGGCCTTAGGGAGCCATGCTATGGGGATGAATAACATTTCCTTGATACTGAGGCCAGAATACACCACTGCTCCAAATGATGCACACAACCTCACAAACAGACCGATGGCCAAGGTTCCCATAGCTAGACCTGCAATCAACAACACAAAGTGTTAACATTCAGGTTATGGATTTCATCAAACAATTTCCTGTATGTTACATCATTTTAGCAGTACATGTACAAACAAGAGGCCCAGATAGCCTGTATTGCTCACCTGGATAATAAAACAACCATTGGATATTATTCTTATTACATCAAATCCCTCTAATGGTTCATAAGAGGTAGTTTTAAAGATTTTAAGTATCAAATTCTCCTATTATATAAGCTCAGTGAAATAACCAAAATCTTGACAGGCCACATACTGTCTGTGGCTCTGCTAACCCTTTATTTACAGTTTATCAAAATAAATATTCATTTTGTCAACTTGTGAAAGATGAACTGGTGTCCAAGATAAATCATGATTCTTGTTTATTGTTAATCAAGAGACAGTATCGTAGCAGAACTGTACTGGGTTTATTGACAGCGACCAGATAGCTCACTTGGTCAAGCTTCCATCTAGAGTTCAGAAGGTGCCAGGTTCGAACCCCGGTCTGGCTGTGGATTTTCCCTCTCCCGTTACAGTGGAACCTGTGACCAACCCTTGTTTCAAGCATTTGGCGTATGCTTTATACAGGAATACCTGGGTTGTAAAGATATGCCACCTTGTGGAACAGGACGTTAAAAAGGAGGGAGTAATGTAGTGAAACGAGACAGGGTTGATTGTTGATATCCAGATGGCTCAACTGGTTGAGTGTCCGTCTAGAGTTTGGAAGGTCCCGGTGCAGACCAAAGTCTGGCCGTGCATTTTCCCTCTGATAGTTCCACTGCACCATGTACTGTAACAGGTCACCGACAACTGACCCAGTCCAGTTCTGCTACTCCATGTTTAAGGATATCCCTCATATCTACTTGAAGGCAGTGTTAAGTACCTACCTACAGTACCACCGTCTATGGTGGTGATATCTACAGCAGCACCAATCAGGCTGAACAGCAACGGCTGGAAAATCATCCACAGCAGACCGACAATGTCAGCGATTCCATTCTGTAAGGACAGATTATATTCATCAGACTTCGGTCTAGAAATTTTTATATACAGTAGAACTTTGTTATCTCGAATACCCATATAGCTCAAAGACCACGTTTAATTCAATGTATTTTGTTTGACCCAGACAAGCTTTACACTAACTAAACTCATGTAAATCGATTACTCGGATAACTCTTAAGTTTTCCTATTGTTCCACCGACTTCGAAATGATGAGGTAGGACTGTACTCATTTAGGATCTCAAAATGAATGTTTCTTAATTGTGTTCCAAGTTTTATGTTATATACTTCATGCTTTCTTGAGAAGTCAAAAAAAGGTCAATCAATCGGAGATAGAGGAGGCCATCTTGGATTTTCAGTTAGCATGAGCAATATGAGTTCTAGTTTCAGACATCATTTAAAATATTTCAAACCTTGATGGCGATGAGGTCGATCATCGAGTGGTTTAGAGAGAAAAAAAAAGTAAAAAGTAAAAAAAAAAAAAAAATGGCCCAATGTCTTGAAGCATAACTAGATATGACATGTTTTAAGCCAAAATATAATTACTCTTTTACAAGAACGTTTAAAAAGGCTTCCACAAATTGGTCCCTGTGACACTTGGCCGTTTGGATGAGACTAGAAGGTAGTGACTTGTCGTATGGAATCATCAGAGAATCAAAAAAACTCCAAGAAGTCACCAGAACTGCTCGCCTGGATATTTCAGCAGTCATGGCAAAATATTTTCAACAACAGTAATATTGCAAATTAGGTCCTTGGGATTTAGTGAATTTCCTGGGCTCGCTAAAGCAGTTGCAAAATTTGTCATTGCCAAATTACCGATTAGTTAGCCCTACCCCTCAGTCCCTGAAAAGGTTTGCCCTTCAGCTTGTACAGTTTTTTATTCCCCACCGCCTGAGACTACCTCCAATCCAATATGGTTGTTATTTAGTTCTAGAGGGCATGGAAGAACCATTCAGGGAAATTGGACCCAGCATGCTACAGAGAAGAAGCCAACCGGGAGTCCGTACCAGTCAGTCAAGTAGATATACAGTAGAACCTCACTTTCTCAAACTCGGTGCCTCCCAAGCTTTACACAAGCTTTCAAAATCACGTAACTCAAAAACTCAAAATTAGTTGAAGTTTGCCTATGGCACTGGCCCTGTCGACTTTGAGATAATGAGGTTTGACTGTATGTCTTCAATGGTCTTAGACTAATGTATTACGTAAACAATGGTGAATAAGAGAAAAGTAATTATTGGCCTCATCCCTCAAACCAAGGTAGATACAAAATAAATAAAAAGGCCGTACATCTCCTTCCTTTTCCGCTTCCTTCCTCCAGCGAAGTGCGGCTACAAAGGCAAGAGTGAGGCAGCCAAGTGGGCCTGCACCAGACAGGTGGACAGCTGAACTTCCAAATGTGGCCATCAGTCCCGCTCCCAACAACAACAGTGACCTGTACAGTGTGGCGTTTTTCTAAAATCAGCAACAAAGTTTTCATGATGTTTTGCTTAATGTTCACAAAATATAACTACTGTAAGTCTACATATTATAATGGTATTCTTATTTCAGCAATTTTTGATCTGAAGGTATCCTGCTAAATTATGATAACGCTAGTTACAGATTCTGTTTTTTTGCTTTCTACAACAAGCAACCACGACACTAGAACATTGTACGAGGATCAAAATGACTTTAACATTTAACGGTTAACCTCATTATGTATGACAAGAACGTGTCACACAGGAAATACAATTCACATTTGTGATATTGGACATAGAAAATTACACTTGTCCTTTTGGTCATTTCACATGATAAAAGCAAGTTGAAAGAAAGTTTATTTGAGAACAGAATCCATGCTTGAGCATGAGAACAGTCTTAAGGAGTACAGGTGTTTTTCTTGGTAAAATTTATCAGAAATGTTATGTTAAAGTATCTCCTGTATTGTGCCTCTATACATTTCCCTCAGATGTTTGTAGCTAAAGACCTGGCTTCTACTCACAGTGTTTTTTGATGGGAGGTACCACAAGGCAATTCCAACCACAATTCCATAGACGACTCCCAACATGGCTTCTAACGGACCCTTCACAATGGTCAGGGCAATATCACCTGTAACGTAAACAGACGAAGTCATTTGATCTATCAACCAAGTAACTATGCCAGCATAACCAGCACAGGGAAAGACAGCAACACATTGCTAGTTATGGTTACCAAGAAAAAGATGTCAAATAATGGTTCTAGCCATAAAATATTGTAATTATTTAAGGAATGAAATTTATTTTTTCAACATTCATGAGGTCATAACAACATTGGCTTCTGGACATATTCCAGAAAGCCAATGTTGTTATGACCTCATGAATGTTGAAAAAATTAATTCCATTCCTTATGTTTACATTATGATTATTTTTTATTTTATCTGTTAAGGCACACCATAATAAAAAAAATGCATTTTTTCATGTCTTTACCCGGGAGTGACGTCGGAGAGAGAACAGAGGTTTTTGCGGGAAAGTATTTTACAGTTCGTGACACGGTCTCAGCAACCGTCATAACAACAATCGAAACAAAATGTAGTTCCATCTAAGACATTTATTCTGTGAGATTTTTGGAGTGATTTTTCTGTTTTGAACTTTAGAGGACTGTTACAATATTGAATGACTCTACATAATACATGGATCATGTTTTTTAAAATAGCACGGTTAGAAGAACAATTCCGATGACTTGACGTGGGTAATACTAGGCCTATCAGATGACAGGGTAACTTCCGGTTTTGACACTTTTGACTTCTCTGATCTTGATAGTAATTCAAGGTCACAAGGATCACAGACCGACAGACCATCAGGGTGATTCCTGTATACTCCTCAAACTATGTAGGGGTATCATTATCCTACCAAGGATCACAGACAGACTGACACACCAACAGGGTGATTCCTGTATACTCCCCAAACTATGTAGGGGTATCATTATCCTACCAAGGATCACAGACAGACTGACAGACCAACAGGGTGATTCCTGTATACTCCCCAAACTATGTAGGGCTATCATTATCCTACCAAGGATCACAGACAGACATACCAACAGGGTGATTCCTGTATACTCCCCAAACTATGTAGGGCTATCATTATCCTACCAAGGATCACAGACAGACAGACCAACAGGGTGATTCCTGTATACTCCCCAAACTATGTAGGGGTATCATTATCCTACCAAGGATCTCAGACAGACAGACAGACCAACAGGGTGATTCCTGTATACTCCTCAAACTATGTAGGGGTATCATTATCCTACCAAGGATCTCAGACAGACAGACCAACAGGGTGATTCCTGTATACTACTCAAACTATGTAGGGATGTCATTATCCTACCAAGGATCTCAGACAGACATACCAACAGGGTGATTCCTGTATACTCCCCAAACTATGTAGGGGTATCATTATCCTACCAAGGATCTCAGACAGACAGACAGACCAACAGGGTGATTCCTGTATACTCCTCAAACTATGTAGGGGTATCATTATCCTACCAAGGATCTCAGACAGACAGACCAACAGGGTGATTCCTGTATACTCCTCAAACTATGTAGGGGTATCATTATCCTACCAAGGATCTCAAACAGACAGACCAACAGGGTGATTCCTGTATACTCCTCAAACTATGTAGGGGTATCATTATCCTACCAAGGATCACAGACAGACAGACAGACAGACCAACAGGGTGATTCCTGTATACTCCTCAAACTATGTAGGGGTATCATTATCCTACCAAGGATCTCAGACAGACAGACCAACAGGGTGATTCCTGTATACTCCTCAAACTATGTAGGGGTATCATTATCCTACCAAGGATCTCAGACAGACAGACAGACCAACAGGGTGATTCCTGTATACTCCTCAAACTATGTAGGGGTATCATTATCCTACCAAGGATCACAGACAGACAGACAGACCAACAGGGTGATTCCTGTATACTCCCCAAACTATGTAGGGGTATCATTATCCTACCAAGGATCACAGACAGACAGACAGACCAACAGGGTGATTCCTGTATACTCCTCAAACTATGTAGGGGTATCATTATCCTACCAAGGATCACAGACAGACAGACAGACAGACCAACAGGGTGATTCCTGTATACTCCTCAAACTATGTAGGGGTATCATTATCCTACCAAGGATCTCAGACAGACAGACAGACAGACCAACAGGGTGATTCCTGTATACTCCCCAAACTATGTAGGGCTATCATTATCCTACCAAGGATCTCAAACAGACTGACAGACCAACAGGGTGATTCCTGTATACTCCTCAAACTATGTAAGGGTATCATTATCCTACCAAGGATCACAGACAGACAGACAGACCAACAGGGTGATTCCTGTATACTCCCCAAACTATGTAGGGGTATCATTATCCTACCAAGGATCTCAGACAGACTGACAGACCAACAGGGTGATTCCTGTATACTCCCCAAACTATGTAGGGGTATCATTATCCTACCAAGGATCACAGACAGACTGACACACCAACAGGGTGATTCCTGTATACTCCCCAAACTATGTAGGGGTATCATTATCCTACCAAGGATCTCAGACAGACTGACAGACCAACAGGGTGATTCCTGTATACTCCCCAAACTATGTAGGGATATCATTATCCTACCAAGGATCACAGACAGACAGACCAACAGGGTGATTCCTGTATACTCCTCAAACTATGTAGGGGTATCATTATTCTACCAAGGATCACAGACAGACAGACAGACCAACAGGGTGATTCCTGTATACTCCTCAAACTATGTAGGGGTATCATTATCCTACCAAGGATCACAGACAGACAGACCAACAGGGTGATTCCTGTATACTCCTCAAACTATGTAGGGATATCATTATCCTACCAAGGATCACAGACAGACAGACCAACAGGGTGATTCCTGTGTACTCCTCAAACTATGTAGGGGTATCATTATCCTACCAAGGATCACAGACAGACAGACCAACAGGGTGATTCCTGTATACTCCTCAAACTATGTAGGGGTATCATTATCCTACCAAGGATCACAGACAGAAAGACCAACAGGGTGATTCCTGTATACTCCCCAAACTATGTAGGGGTATCATTATCCTACCAAGGATCACAGACAGACTGACACACCAACAGGGTGATTCCTGTATACTCCCCAAAATATGTAGGGGTATCATTATCCTACCAAGGATCTCAGACAGACTGACAGACCAACAGGGTGATTCCTGTATACTCCCCAAACTATGTAGGGATATCATTATCCTACCAAGGATCACAGACAGACAGACCAACAGGGTGATTCCTGTTTACTCCTCAAACTATGTAGGGGTATCATTATCCTACCAAGGATCACAGACAGACAGACAGACCAACAGGGTGATTCCTGTATACTCCTCAAACTATGTAGGGGTATCATTATCCTACCAAGGATCACAGACAGACAGACCAACAGGGTGATTCCTGTATACTCCTCAAACTATGTAGGGATATCATTATCCTACCAAGGATCACAGACAGACAGACCAACAGGGTGATTCCTGTGTACTCCTAAAACTATGTAGGGGTATCATTATCCTACCAAGGATCTCAGACAGACAGACCAACAGGGTGATTCCTGTGTACTCCTCAAACTATGTAGGGGTATCATTATCCTACCAAGGATCACAGACAGACAGACAGACCAACAGGGTGATTCCTGTATACTCTTCAAACTATGTAGGGGTATCATTATCCTACCAAGGATCACAGACAGACAGACAGACCAACAGGGTGATTCCTGTATAGTCCTCAAACTATGTAGGGGTATCATTATCCTACCAAGGATCACAGACAGACCAACAGGGTGATTCCTGTATACTCCTCAAACTATGTAGGGGTATCATTATCCTACCAAGGATCACAGACAGACCAACAGGGTGATTCCTGTATACTCCTCAAACTATGTAGGGGTATCATTATCCTACCAAGGATCACAGACAGACCAACAGGGTGATTCCTGTATACTCCTCAAACTATGTAGGGGTATCATTATCCTACCAAGGATCACAGACAGACCAACAGGGTGATTCCTGTATACTCCTCAAACTATGTAGGGGTATCATTATCCTACCAAGGATCTCAGACAGACAGACAGACAGACAGACCAACAGGGTGATTCCTGTATACTCCTCAAACTATGTAGGGGTATCATTATCCTACCAAGGATCTCAGACAGACAGACAGACCAACAGGGTGATTCCTGTTTACTCCTCAAACTATGTTGGGGTATCATTATCCTACCAAGGATCTCAGACAGACAGACAGACAGACCAACAGGGTGATTCCTGTATACTCCTCAAACTATGTAGGGGTATCATTATCCTACCAAGGATTTCAGACAGACAGACAGACCAACAGGGTGATTCCTGTATACTCCTCAAACTATGTAGGGGTATCATTATCCTACCAAGGATCTCAGACAGACAGACCAACAGGGTGATTCCTGTATACTCCTCAAACTATGTAGGGGTATCATTATCCTACCAAGGATCACAGACAGACTGACAGACCAACAGGGTGATTCCTGTATACTCCCCAAACTATGTAGGGGTATCATTATCCTACCAAGGATCACAGACAGACAGACCAACAGGGTGATTCCTGTATACTCCCCAAACTATGTAGGGGTATCATTATCCTACCAAGGATCACAGACAGACAGACAGACAGACAGACCAACAGGGTGATTCCTGTATACTCCTCAAACTATGTAGGGGTATCATTATCCTACCAAGGATCACAGACAGACTGACAGACCAACAGGGTGATTCCTGTGTACTCCGCAAACTATGTAGGGGTATCATTATCCTACCAAGGATCTCAGACAGACAGACAGACAGACCAACAGGGTGATTCCTGTATACTCTTCATACTATGTAGGGGTATCATTATCCTACCAAGGATCTCAGACAGACTGACAGACCAACAGGGTGATTCCTGTATACTCCCCAAACTATGTAGGAGTATCATTATCCTACCAAGGATCACAGACAGACAGACAGACAGACCAACAGGGTGATTCCTGTATACTCCTCAAACTATGTAGGGGTATCATTATCCTACCAAGGATCTCAGACAGACTGACAGACCAACAGGGAGATTCCTGTATACTCCTCAAACTATGTAGGGGTATCATTATCCTACCAAGGATCACAGACAGACCAACAGGGTGATTCCTGTTTACTCCTCAAACTATGTAGGGGTATCATTATCCTACCAAGGATCACAGACAGACCAACAGGGTGATTCCTGTATACTCCTCAAACTATGTAGGGGTATCATTATCCTACCAAGGATCTCAGACAGACTGACAGACCAACAGGGTGATTCCTGTATACTCCTCAAACTATGTAGGGGTATCATTATCCTACCAAGGATCTCAGACAGACTGACAGACCAACAGGGTGATTCCTGTATACTCCTCAAACTATGTAGGGGTATCATTATCCTACCAAGGATCACAGACAGACAGACCAACAGGGTGATTCCTGTATACTCCTCAAACTATGTAGGGGTATCATTATCCTACCAAGGATCTCAGACAGACAGACAGACAGACAGACCAACAGGGTGATTCCTGTATACTCCTCAAACTATGTAGGGGTATCATTATCCTACCAAGGATCACAGACAGACTGACAGACCAACAGGGTGATTCCTGTATACTCCCCAAACTATGTAGGGGTATCATTATCCTACCAAGGATCACAGACAGACAGACAGACAGACCAACAGGGTGATTCCTGTATACTCCCCAAACTATGTAGGGGTATCATTATCCTACCAAGGATCACAGACAAACCAACAGGGTGATTCCTGTATACTCCTCAAACTATGTAGGGGTATCATTATCCTACCAAGGATCTCAGACAGACAGACAGACAGACAGACCAACAGGGTGATTCCTGTATACTCCTCAAACTATGTAGGGGTATCATTATCCTACCAAGGATCACAGACAGACCAACAGGGTGATTCCTGTATACTCCTCAAACTATGTAGGGGTATCATTATCCTACCAAGGATCTCAGACAGACAGACAGACAGACCAACAGGGTGATTCCTGTTTACTCCTCAAACTATGTAGGGGTATCATTATCCTACCAAGGATCACAGACAGACAGACAGACCAACAGGGTGATTCCTGTATACTCCCCAAACTATGTAGGGGTATCATTATCCTACCAAGGATCACAGACAGACAGACCAACAGGGTGATTCCTGTATACTCCTCAAACTATGTAGGGGTATCATTATCCTACCAAGGATCACAGACAGACAGACAGACAGACCAACAGGGTGATTCCTGTATACTCCCCAAACTATGTAGGGGTATCATTATCCTACCAAGGATCACAGACAGACAGACAGACCAACAGGGTGATTCCTGTATACTCCTCAAACTCTGTAGGGGTATCATTATCCTACCAAGGATCTCAGACAGACAGACAGACCAACAGGGTGATTCCTGTATACTCCCCAAACTATGTAGGGGTATCATTATCCTACCAAGGATCTCAGACAGACTGACAGACCAACAGGGTGATTCCTGTATACTCCCCAAACTATGTAGGGGTATCATTATCCTACCAAGGATCACAGACAGACAGACAGACCAACAGGGTGATTCCTGTATACTCCCCAAACTATGTAGGGGTATCATTATCCTACCAAGGATCACAGACAGACAGACAGACCAACAGGGTGATTCCTGTATACTCCCCAAACTATGTAGGGGTATCATTATCCTACCAAGGATCTCAGACAGACAGACAGACAGACCAACAGGGTGATTCCTGTATACTCCCCAAACTATGTAGGGGTATCATTATCCTACCAAGGATCATAGACAGACAGACAGACAGACAGACCAACAGGGTGATTCCTGTATACTCCTCAAACTATGTAGGGGTATCATTATCCTACCAAGGATCTCAGACAGACAGACAGACCAACAGGGTGATTCCTGTATACTCCTCAAACTATGTAGGGGTATCATTATCCTACCAAGGATCTCAGACAGACAGACAGACCAACAGGGTGATTCCTGTATACTCCTCAAACTATGTAGGGGTATCATTATCCTACCAAGGATCTCAGACAGACAGACAGACCAACAGGGTGATTCCTGTTTACTCCTCAAACTATGTAGGGATATCATTATCCTACCAAGGATCACAGACAGACAGACAGACAGACACACCAACAGGGTGATTCCTGTATACTCCTCAAACTATGTAGGGGTATCATTATCCTACCAAAGATCTCAGACAGACAGACCAACAGGGTGATTCCTGTATACTCCTCAAACTATGTAGGGGTATCATTATCCTACCAAAGATCTCAGACAGACAGACCAACAGGGTGATTCCTGTATACTCCCCAAACTATGTAGGGATATCATTATCCTACCAAGGATCACAGACAGACAGACAGACCAACAGGGTTATTCCTGTATACTCCCCAAACTATGTAGGGGTATCATTATCCTACCAAGGATCACAGACAGACTGACAGACCAACAGGGTGATTCCTGTATACTCCTCAAACTATGTAGGGGTATCATTATCCTACCAAGGATCACAGACAGACAGACCAACAGGGTGATTCCTGTATACTCCTCAAACTATGTAGGGGTATCATTATCCTACCAAGGATCACAGACAGACAGACAGACAGACAGACCAACAGGGTGATTCCTGTATACTCCTCAAACTATGTAGGGGTATCATTATCCTACCAAGGATCACAGACAGACTGACAGACCAACAGGGTGATTCCTGTGTACTCCTCAAACTATGTAGGGGTATCATTATCCTACCAAGGATCTCAGACAGACAGACAGACCAACAGGGTGATTCCTGTATACTCCCCAAACTATGTAGGGGTATCATTATCCTACCAAGGATCACAGACAGACAGACAGACCAACAGGGTGATTCCTGTATACTCCCCAAACTATGTAGGGGTATCATTATCCTACCAAGGATCTCAGACAGAAAGACAGACAGACAGACCAACAGGGTGATTCCTGTATACTCCCCAAACTATGTAGGGGTATCATTATCCTACCAAGGATCATAGACAGACAGACAGACCAACAGGGAGATTCCTGTATACTCCCCAAACTATGTAGGGGTATCATTATCCTACCAAGGATCACAGACAGACAGACCAACAGGGTGATTCCTGTATACTCCCCAAACTATGTAGGGGTATCATTATCCTACCAAGGATCATAGACAGACAGACAGACCAACAGGGTGATTCCTGTATACTCCTCAAACTATGTAGGGGTATCATTATCCTACCAAGGATCACAGACAGACCAACAGGGTGATTCCTGTATACTCCTCAAACTATGTAGGGGTATCATTATCCTACCAAGGATCATAGACAGACAGACAGACCAACAGGGAGATTCCTGTATACTCCTTAAACTATGTAGGGGTATCATTATCCTACCAAGGATCACAGACAGACAGACAGACCAACAGGGTGATTCCTGTATACTCCCCAAACTATGTAGGGGTATCATTATCCTACCAAGGATCTCAGACAGACAGACAGACAGACCAACAGGGAGATTCCTGTATACTCCCCAAACTATGTAGGGGTATCATTATCCTACCAAGGATCTCAGACAGACAGACAGACAGACAGACAGACCAACAGGGTGATTCCTGTATACTCCTCAAACTATGTAGGGATATCATTATCCTACCAAGGATCTCAGACAGACAGACCAACAGGGTGATTCCTGTATACTCCCCAAACTATGTAGGGGTATCATTATCCTACCAAGGATCACAGACAGACAGACAGACCAACAGGGTTATTCCTGTATACTCCCCAAACTATGTAGGGGTATCATTATCCTACCAAGGATCTCAGACAGACAGACAGACAGACAGACCAACAGGGTGATTCCTGTATACTCCTCAAACTATGTAGGGGTGTCATTATCCTACCAAGGATCACAGACAGACAGACCAACAGGGTGATTCCTGTATACTCCTCAAACTATGTAGGGATATCATTATCCTACCAAGGATCACAGACAGACAGACAGACCAACAGGGAGATTCCTGTATACTCCCCAAACTATGTAGGGGTATCATTATCCTACCAAGGATCTCAGACAGACAGACCAACAGGGTGATTCCTGTATAGTCCTCAAACTATGTAGGGGTATCATTATCCTACCAAGGATCTCAGACAGACAGACCAACAGGGTGATTCCTGTATACTCTCCAAACTATGTAGGGGTATCATTATCCTACCAACGATCACAGACAGACAGACAGACCAACAAGGTGATTCCTGTATACTCCTCAAACTATGTAGGGGTATCATTATCCTACCAAGGATCACAGACAGACAGACCAACAGGGTGATTCCTGTATACTCCTCAAACTATGTAGGGGTATCATTATCCTACCAAGGATCACAGACAGACAGACAGACAGACCAACAGGGTGATTCCTGTATACTCCTCAAACTATGTAGGGGTATCATTATCCTACCAAGGATCTCAGACAGACAGACAGACCAACAGGGTGATTCCTGTATACTCCCCAAACTATGTAGGGGTATCATTATCCTACCAAGGATCTCAGACAGACAGACAGACAGACAGACCAACAGGGTGATTCCTGTATACTCCTCAAACTATGTAGGGGTATCATTATCCTACCAAGGATCACAGACAGACAGACCAACAGGGTGATTCCTGTATACTCCCCAAACTATGTAGGGGTATCATTATCCTACCAAGGATCACAGACAGACAGACCAACAGGGTGATTCCTGTATACTCCCCAAACTATGTAGGGGTATCATTATCCTACCAAGGATCACAGACAGACAGACAGACCAACAGGGTGATTCCTGTATACTCCTCAAACTATGTAGGGTATCATTATCCTACCAAGGATCACAGACAGACAGACAGACAGACAGACCAACAGGGTGATTCCTGTATACTCCTCAAACTATGTAGGGGTATCATTATCCTACCAAGGATCATAGACAGACAGACAGACAGACAGACCAACAGGGTGATTCCTGTATACTCCTCAAACTATGTAGGGGTATCATTATCCTACCAAGGATCATAGACAGACACACCAACAGGGTGATTCCTGTATACTCCTCAAACTATGTAGGGGTATCATTATCCTACCAAGGATCACAGACAGACAGACAGACCAACAGGGTGATTCCTGTATACTCCTCAAACTATGTAGGGGTATCATTATCCTACCAAGGATCACAGACAGACAGACAGACCAACAGGGTGATTCCTGTATAGTCCTCAAACTATGTAGGGGTATCATTATCCTACCAAGGATCACAGACAGACAGACACACCAACAGGGTGATTCCTGTATACTCCTCAAACTATGTAGGGGTATCATTATCCTACCAAGGATCTCAGACAGACAGACAGACCAACAGGGTGATTCCTGTATACTCCTCAAACTATGTAGGGGTATCATTATCCTACCAAGGATCTCAGACAGACAGACCAACAGGGTGATTCCTGTATACTCCCCAAACTATGTAGGGGTATCATTATCCCACCAAGGATCAGACAGACCAACAGGGTGATTCCTGTATACTCCTCAAACTATGTAGGGGTATCATTATCCTACCAAGGATCACAGACAGACAGACCATCAGGGTGATTCCTGTATACTCCTCAAACTATGTAGGGGTATCATTATCCTACCAAGGATCTCAGACAGACAGACCAACAGGGTGATTCCTGTATACTCCTCAAACTATGTAGGGGTATCATTATCCTACCAAGGATCACAGACAGACAGACCAACAGGGTGATTCCTGTATACTCCTCAAACTATGTAGGGGTATCATTATCCTACCAAGGATCTCAGACAGACAGACCAACAGGGTGATTCCTGTATACTTCCCAAACTATGTAGGGGTATCATTATCCTACCAAGGATCACAGACAGACAGACAGACAGACCAACAGGGTGATTCCTGTATACTCCTCAAACTATGTAGGGGTATCATTATCCTACCAAGGATCACAGACAGACAGACCAACAGGGTGATTCCTGTATACTCCTCAAACTATGTAGGGGTATCATTATTCTACCAAGGATCACAGACAGACAGACAGACCAACAGGGTGATTCCTGTATACTCCTCAAACTATGTAGGGGTATCATTATCCTACCAAGGATCTCAGACAGACAGACCAACAGGGTGATTCCTGTATACTCCTCAAACTATGTAGGGGTATCATTATCCTACCAAGGATCACAGACAGACAGACAGACAGGCCAACAGGGTGATTCCTGTATACTCCTCAAACTATGTAGGGGTATCATTATCCTACCAAGGATCACAGACAGACAGACAGACAGACCAACAGGGTGATTCCTGTATACTCCTCAAACTATGTAGGGGTATCATTATCCTACCAAGGATCACAGACAGACAGACCAACAGGGTGATTCCTGTATAGTCCTCAAACTATGTAGGGGTATCATTATCCTACCAAGGATCTCAGACAGACAGACCAACAGGGTGATTCCTGTATACTCTCCAAACTATGTAGGGGTATCATTATCCTACCAACGATCACAGACAGACAGACAGACCAACAAGGTGATTCCTGTATACTCCTCAAACTATGTAGGGGTATCATTATCCTACCAAGGATCACAGACAGACAGACCAACAGGGTGATTCCTGTATACTCCTCAAACTATGTAGGGGTATCATTATCCTACCAAGGATCACAGACAGACAGACAGACCAACAGGGTGATTCCTGTATACTCCTCAAACTATGTAGGGGTATCATTATCCTACCAAGGATCTCAGACAGACAGACCAACAGTATGATTCCTGTATACTCCCCAAACTATGTAGGGGTATCATTATCCTACCAAGGATCTCAGACAGACAGACAGACAGACAGACCAACAGGGTGATTCCTGTATACTCCTCAAACTATGTAGGGGTATCATTATCCTACCAAGGATCTCAGACAGACAGACCAACAGGGTGATTCCTGTATACTCCCCAAACTATGTAGGGGTATCATTATCCTACCAAGGATCACAGACAGACAGACCAACAGGGTGATTCCTGTATACTCCCCAAACTATGTAGTGGTATCATTATCCTACCAAGGATCACAGACAGACAGACAGACCAACAGGGTGATTCCTGTATACTCCTCAAACTATGTAGGGGTATCATTATCCTACCAAGGATCACAGACAGACAGACAGACCAACAGGGTGATTCCTGTATACTCCTCAAACTATGTAGGGGTATCATTATCCTACCAAGGATCACAGACAGACAGACAGACAGGGTGATTCCTGTATACTCCTCAAACTATGTAGGGGTATCATTATCCTACCAAGGATCTCAGACAGACAGACCAACAGGTTGATTCCTGTATACTTCCCAAACTATGTAGGGGTATCATTATCCTACCAAGGATCACAGACAGACAGACAGACAGACCAACAAGGTGATTCCTGTATACTCCTCAAACTATGTAGGGGTATCATTATCCTACCAAGGATCTCAGACAGACAGACCAACAGGGTGATTCCTGTATACTCCCCAAACTATGTAGGGGTATCATTATCCTACCAAGGATCTCAGAGAGACAGACCAATAGGATGATTCCTGTATACTCCTCAAACTATGTAGGGGTGTCATTATCCTACCAAGGATCACAGACAGACAGACAGACCAACAGGGTGATTCCTGTATACTCCCCAAACTATGTAGGGGTATCATTATCCTACCAAGGATCTCAGACAGACAGACCAACAGGGTGATTCCTGTATACTCCTCAAACTATGTAGGGGTATCATTATCCTACCAAGGATCTCAGACAGACAGACAGACCAACAGGGTGATTCCTGTATACTCCTCAAACTATGTAGGGGTATCATTATCCTACCAAGGATCTCAGACAGACAGACAGACCAACAGGGTGATTCCTGTATACTCCTCAAACTATGTAGGGGTATCATTATCCTACCAAGGATCAGACAGACCAACAGGGTGATTCCTGTATACTCCTCAAACTATGTAGGGGTATCATTATCCTACCAAGGATCTCAGACAGACAGACAGACCAACAGGGTGATTCCTGTATACTCCTCAAACTATGTAGGGGTATCATTATCCTACCAAGGATCACAGACAGACAGACAGACAGACCAACAGGGTGATTCCTGTATACTCCTCAAACTATGTAGGGGTATCATTATCCTACCAAGGATCACAGACAGACAGACCAACAGGGTGATTCCTGTATACTCCTCAAACTATGTAGGGGTATCATTATCCTACCAAGGATCTCAGACAGACAGACCAACAGGGTGATTCCTGTATACTCCTCAAACTATGTAGGGGTATCATTATCCTACCAAGGATCACAGACAGACAGACAGACAGGCCAACAGGGTGATTCCTGTATACTCCTCAAACTATGTAGGGGTATCATTATCCTACCAAGGATCACAGACAGACAGACAGACCAACAGGGTGATTCCTGTATACTCCTCAAACTATGTAGGGGTATCATTATCCTACCAAGGATCACAGACAGACAGACCAACAGGGTGATTCCTGTATAGTCCTCAAACTATGTAGGGGTATCATTATCCTACCAAGGATCTCAGACAGACAGACCAACAGGGTGATTCCTGTATACTCTCCAATAATGTAGGGGTATCATTATCCTACCAACGATCACAGACAGACAGACAGACCAACAAGGTGATTCCTGTATACTCCTCAAACTATGTAGGGGTATCATTATCCTACCAAGGATCACAGACAGACAGACCAACAGGGTGATTCCTGTATACTCCTCAAACTATGTAGGGGTATCATTATCCTACCAAGGATCACAGACAGACAGACAGACAGACCAACAGGGTGATTCCTGTATACTCCTCAAACTATGTAGGGGTATCATTATCCTACCAAGGATCTCAGACAGACAGACCAACAGGGTGATTCCTGTATACTCCCCAAACTATGTAGGGGTATCATTATCCTACCAAGGATCTCAGACAGACAGACAGACAGACAGACCAACAGGGTGATTCCTGTATACTCCTCAAACTATGTAGGGGTATCATTATCCTACCAAGGATCTCAGACAGACAGACCAACAGGGTGATTCCTGTATACTCCCCAAACTATGTAGGGCTATCATTATCCTACCAAGGATCACAGACAGACAGACCAACAGGGTGATTCCTGTATACTCCCCAAACTATGTAGGGGTATCATTATCCTACCAAGGATCACAGACAGACAGACAGACCAACAGGGTGATTCCTGTATACTCCTCAAACTATGTAGGGGTATCATTATCCTACCAAGGATCACAGACAGACAGACAGACCAACAGGGTGATTCCTGTATACTCCTCAAACTATGTAGGGGTATCATTATCCTACCAAGGATCACAGACAGACAGACAGACCAACAGGGTGATTCCTGTATACTCCTCAAACTATGTAGGGGTATCATTATCCTACCAAGGATCTCAGACAGACAGACCAACAGGGTGATTCCTGTATACTCCTCAAACTATGTAGGGGTATCATTATCCTACCAAGGATCACAGACAGACAGACCAACAGGGTGATTCCTGTATACTCCTCAAACTATGTAGGGGTATCATTATCCTACCAAGGATCTCAGACAGACAGACCAACAGGGTGATTCCTGTATACTTCCCAAACTATGTAGGGGTATCATTATCCTACCAAGGATCACAGACAGACAGACAGACAGACCAACAGGGTGATTCCTGTATACTCCTCAAACTATGTAGGGGTATCATTATCCTACCAAGGATCTCAGACAGACAGACCAACAGGGTGATTCCTGTATACTCCCCAAACTATGTAGGGGTATCATTATCCTACCAAGGATCTCAGAGAGACAGACCAATAGGATGATTCCTGTATACTCCTAAAACTATGTAGGGGTGTCATTATCCTACCAAGGATCACAGACAGACAGACAGACCAACAGGGTGATTCCTGTATACTCCCCAAACTATGTAGGGGTATCATTATCCTACCAAGGATCTCAGACAGACAGACCAACAGGGTGATTCCTGTATACTCCTCAAACTATGTAGGGGTATCATTATCCTACCAAGGATCTCAGACAGACAGACAGACCAACAGGGTGATTCCTGTATACTCCTCAAACTATGTAGGGGTATCATTATCCTACCAAGGATCTCAGACAGACAGACCAACAGGGTGATTCCTGTATACTCCTCAAACTATGTAGGGGTATCATTATCCTACCAAGGATCAGACAGACCAACAGGGTGATTCCTGTATACTCCTCAAACTATGTAGGGGTATCATTATCCTACCAAGGATCTCAGACAGACAGACAGACCAACAGGGTGATTCCTGTATACTCCTCAAACTATGTAGGGGTATCATTATCCTACAAAGGATCTCAGACAGACAGACCAACAGGGTGATTCCTGTATACTCCCCAAACTATGTAGGGGTATCATTATCCCACCAAGGATCAGACAGACCAACAGGGTGATTCCTGTATACTCCTCAAACTATGTAGGGCTATCATTATCCTACCAAGGATCACAGACAGACAGACCATCAGGGTGATTCCTGTATACTCCTCAAACTATGTAGGGGTATCATTATCCTACCAAGGATCACAGACAGACAGACCAACAGGGTGATTCCTGTATACTCCCCAAACTATGTAGGGGTATCATTATCCTACCAAGGATCACAGACAGACAGACCAACAGGGTGATTCCTGTATACTCCTCAAACTATGTAGGGGTATCATTATCCTACCAAGGATCTCAGACAGACAGACCAACAGGGTGATTCCTGTATACTCCTCAAACTATGTAGGGGTATCATTATCCTACCAAGGATCACAGACAGACAGACAGACAGACCAACAGGGTGATTCCTGTATACTCCTCAAACTATGTAGGGGTATCATTATCCTACCAAGGATCTCAGACAGACAGACCAACAGGGTGATTCCTGTATACTCCCCAAACTATGTAGGGGTATCATTATCCTACCAAGGATCTCAGACAGACAGACAGACCAACAGGGTGATTCCTGTATACTCCTCAAACTATGTAGGGGTATCATTATCCTACCAAGGATCACAGACAGACAGACCAACAGGGTGATTCCTGTATACTCCTCAAACTATGTAGGGGTATCATTATCCTACCAAGGATCTCAGACAGACAGACCAACAGGGTGATTCCTGTATACTCCTCAAACTATGTAGGGGTATCATTATCCTACCAAGGATCACAGACAGACAGGCCAACAGGGTGATTCCTGTATACTCCTCAAACTATGTAGGGGTATCATTATCCTACCAAGGATCACAGACAGACAGACAGACAGACCAACAGGGTGATTCCTGTATACTCCTCAAACTATGTAGGGGTATCATTATCCTACCAAGGATCACAGACAGACAGACCAACAGGGTGATTCCTGTATAGTCCTCAAACTATGTAGGGGTATCATTATCCTACCAAGGATCTCAGACAGACAGACCAACAGGGTGATTCCTGTATACTCTCCAAACTATGTAGGGGTATCATTATCCTACCAACGATCACAGACAGACAGACAGACCAACAAGGTGATTCCTGTATACTCCTCAAACTATGTAGGGGTATCATTATCCTACCAAGGATCACAGACAGACAGACCAACAGGGTGATTCCTGTATACTCCTCAAACTATGTAGGGGTATCATTATCCTACCAAGGATCACAGACAGACAGACAGACCAACAGGGTGATTCCTGTATACTCCTCAAACTATGTAGGGGTATCATTATCCTACCAAGGATCTCAGACAGACAGACCAACAGTATGATTCCTGTATACTCCCCAAACTATGTAGGGGTATCATTATCCTACCAAGGATCTCAGACAGACAGACAGACAGACAGACCAACAGGGTGATTCCTGTATACTCCTCAAACTATGTAGGGGTATCATTATCCTACCAAGGATCTCAGACAGACAGACCAACAGGGTGATTCCTGTATACTCCCCAAACTATGTAGGGGTATCATTATCCTACCAAGGATCACAGACAGACAGACCAACAGGGTGATTCCTGTATACTCCCCAAACTATGTAGTGGTATCATTATCCTACCAAGGATCACAGACAGACAGACAGACCAACAGGGTGATTCCTGTATACTCCTCAAACTATGTAGGGGTATCATTATCCTACCAAGGATCACAGACAGACAGACAGACCAACAGGGTGATTCCTGTATACTCCTCAAACTATGTAGGGGTATCATTATCCTACCAAGGATCACAGACAGACAGACCAACAGGGTGATTCCTGTATACTCCTCAAACTATGTAGGGGTATCATTATCCTACCAAGGATCTCAGACAGACAGACCAACAGGGTGATTCCTGTATACTTCCCAAACTATGTAGGGGTATCATTATCCTACCAAGGATCACAGACAGACAGACAGACAGACCAACAAGGTGATTCCTGTATACTCCTCAAACTATGTAGGGGTATCATTATCCTACCAAGGATCTCAGACAGACAGACCAACAGGGTGATTCCTGTATACTCCCCAAACTATGTAGGGGTATCATTATCCTACCAAGGATCTCAGAGAGACAGACCAATAGGATGATTCCTGTATACTCCTCAAACTATGTAGGGGTGTCATTATCCTACCAAGGATCACAGACAGACAGACAGACCAACAGGGTGATTCCTGTATACTCCCCAAACTATGTAGGGGTATCATTATCCTACCAAGGATCTCAGACAGACAGACCAACAGGGTGATTCCTGTATACTCCTCAAACTATGTAGGGGTATCATTATCCTACCAAGGATCTCAGACAGACAGACAGACCAACAGGGTGATTCCTGTATACTCCTCAAACTATGTAGGGGTATCATTATCCTACCAAGGATCTCAGACAGACAGACAGACCAACAGGGTGATTCCTGTATACTCCCCAAACTATGTAGGGGTATCATTATCCTACCAAGGATCTCAGACAGACAGACCAACAGGGTGATTCCTGTATACTCCCCAAACTATGTAGGGGTATCATTATCCTACCAAGGATCACAGACAGACAGACCAACAGGGTGATTCCTGTATACTCCCCAAACTATGTAGGGGTATCATTATCCTACCAAGGATCACAGACAGACAGACAGACCAACAGGGTGATTCCTGTATACTCCTCAAACTATGTAGGGGTATCATTATCCTACCAAGGATCACAGACAGACAGACAGACCAACAGGGTGATTCCTGTATACTCCTCAAACTATGTAGGGGTATCATTATCCTACCAAGGATCACAGACAGACAGACAGACCAACAGGGTGATTCCTGTATACTCCTCAAACTATGTAGGGGTATCATTATCCTACCAAGGATCTCAGACAGACAGACCAACAGGGTGATTCCTGTATACTCCTCAAACTATGTAAGGGTATCATTATCCTACCAAGGATCACAGACAGACAGACCAACAGGGTGATTCCTGTATACTCCTCAAACTATGTAGGGGTATCATTATCCTACCAAGGATCTCAGACAGACAGACCAACAGGGTGATTCCTGTATACTTCCCAAACTATGTAGGGGTATCATTATCCTACCAAGGATCACAGACAGACAGACAGACAGACCAACAGGGTGATTCCTGTATACTCCTCAAACTATGTAGGGGTATCATTATCCTACCAAGGATCTCAGACAGACAGACCAACAGGGTGATTCCTGTATACTCCCCAAACTATGTAGGGGTATCATTATCCTACCAAGGATCTCAGACAGACAGACAGACAGACAGACAGACCAACAGGGTGATTCCTGTATACTCCTCAAACTATGTAGGGGTATCATTATCCTACCAAGGATCACAGACAGACAGACCAACAGGGTGATTCCTGTATACTCCTCAAACTATGTAGGGGTATCATTATCCTACCAAGGATCTCAGACAGACAGACCAACAGGGTGATTCCTGTATACTCCTCAAACTATGTAGGGGTATCATTATCCTACCAAGGATCACAGACAGACAGACAGACAGGCCAACAGGGTGATTCCTGTATACTCCTCAAACTATGTAGGGGTATCATTATCCTACCAAGGATCACAGACAGACAGACAGACAGACCAACAGGGTGATTCCTGTATACTCCTCAAACTATGTAGGGGTATCATTATCCTACCAAGGATCACAGACAGACAGACCAACAGGGTGATTCCTGTATACTCCTCAAACTATGTAGGGGTATCATTATCCTACCAAGGATCACAGACAGACAGACAGACCAACAGGGTGATTCCTGTATACTCCTCAAACTATGTAGGGGTATCATTATCCTACCAAGGATCACAGACAGACAGACAGACCAACAGGGTGATTCCTGTATACTCCTCAAACTATGTAGGGGTATCATTATCCTACCAAGGATCTCAGACAGACAGACCAACAGGGTGATTCCTGTATACTCCTCAAACTATGTAAGGGTATCATTATCCTACCAAGGATCACAGACAGACAGACAGACCAACAGGGAGATTCCTGTATACTCCTCAAACTATGTAGGGGTATCATTATCCTACCAAGGATCACAGACAGACAGACCATCAGGGTGATTCCTGTATACTCCTACAACTATGTAGGGGTATCATTATCCTACCAAGGATCTCAGACAGACAGACCAACAGGGTGATTCCTGTATACTCTCCAAACTATGTAGGGGTATCATTATCCTACCAAGGATCACAGACAGACAGTCCAACAGGGTGATTCCTGTATACTCCTCAAACTATGTAGGGGTATCATTATCCTACCAAGGATCTCAGACAGACAGACCAACAGGGTGATTCCTGTATACTCCTCAAACTATGTAGGGGTATCATTATCCTACCAACGATCACAGACAGACAGACAGACCAACAAGGTGATTCCTGTATACTCCTCAAACTATGTAGGGGTATCATTATCCTACCAAGGATCACAGACAGACAGACCAACAGGGTGATTCCTGTATACTCCTCAAACTATGTAGGGGTATCATTATCCTACCAAGGATCACAGACAGACAGACAGACAGACCAACAGGGTGATTCCTGTATACTCCTCAAACTATGTAGGGGTATCATTATCCTACCAAGGATCTCAGACAGACAGACCAACAGGGTGATTCCTGTATACTCCCCAAACTATGTAGGGGTATCATTATCCTACCAAGGATCTCAGACAGACAGACAGACAGACAGACCAACAGGGTGATTCCTGTATACTCCTCAAACTATGTAGGGGTATCATTATCCTACCAAGGATCACAGACAGACAGACCAACAGGGTGATTCCTGTATACTCCCCAAACTATGTAGGGGTATCATTATCCTACCAAGGATCACAGACAGACAGACCAACAGGGTGATTCCTGTATACTCCCCAAACTATGTAGGGGTATCATTATCCTACCAAGGATCACAGACAGACAGACAGACCAACAGGGTGATTCCTGTATACTCCTCAAACTATGTAGGGGTATCATTATCCTACCAAGGATCACAGACAGACAGACAGACCAACAGGGTGATTCCTGTATACTCCTCAAACTATGTAGGGGTATCATTATCCTACCAAGGATCACAGACAGACAGACAGACAGACCAACAGGGTGATTCCTGTATACTCCTCAAACTATGTAGGGGTATCATTATCCTACCAAGGATCTCAGACAGACAGACAGACCAACAGGGTGATTCCTGTATACTCCTCAAACTATGTAGGGGTATCATTATCCTACCAAGGATCTCAGACAGACAGACAGACCAACAGGGTGATTCCTGTATACTCCTCAAACTATGTAGGGGTATCATTATCCTACCAAGGATCACAGACAGACAGACAGACCAACAGGGTGATTCCTGTATACTCCTCAAACTCTGTAGGGGTATCATTATCCTACCAAGGATCACAGACAGACAGACCAACAGGGTGATTCCTGTATACTCCCCAAACTATGTAGGGGTATCATTATCCTACCAAGGATCTCAGACAGACAGACAGACAGGCCAACAGGGTGATTCCTGTATACTCCTCAAACTATGTAGGGGTATCATTATCCTACCAAGGATCACAGACAGACACACCAACAGGGTGATTCCTGTATACTCCTCAAACTATGTAGGGGTATCATTATCCTACCAAGGATCATAGACAGACAGACAGACAGACAGACCAACAGGGTGATTCCTGTATACTCCTCAAACTATGTAGGGCTATCATTATCCTACCAAGGATCACAGACAGACACACCAACAGGGTGATTCCTGTATACTCCTCAAACTATGTAGGGCTATCATTATCCTACCAAGGATCACAGACAGACAGACCAACAGGGTGATTCCTGTATACTCCTCAAACTATGTAGGGGTATCATTATCCTACCAAGGATCTCAGACAGACAGACAGACCAACAGGGTGATTCCTGTATACTCCTCAAACTATGTAGGGCTATCATTATCCTACCAAGGATCACAGACAGACAGACCAACAGGGTGATTCCTGTATACTCCTCAAACTATGTAGGGGTATCATTATCCTACCAAGGATCTCAGACAGACAGACCAACAGGGTGATTCCTGTATACTCCTCAAACTATGTAAGGGTATCATTATCCTACCAAGGATCACAGACAGACAGACAGACCAACAGGGAGATTCCTGTATACTCCTCAAACTATGTAGGGGTATCATTATCCTACCAAGGATCACAGACAGACAGACCATCAGGGTGATTCCTGTATACTCCTACAACTATGTAGGGGTATCATTATCCTACCAAGGATCTCAGACAGACAGACCAACAGGGTGATTCCTGTATACTCTCCAAACTATGTAGGGGTATCATTATCCTACCAAGGATCACAGACAGACAGTCCAACAGGGTGATTCCTGTATACTCCTCAAACTATGTAGGGGTATCATTATCCTACCAAGGATCTCAGACAGACAGACCAACAGGGTGATTCCTGTATACTCCTCAAACTATGTAGGGGTATCATTATCCTACCAACGATCACAGACAGACAGACAGACCAACAAGGTGATTCCTGTATACTCCTCAAACTATGTAGGGGTATCATTATCCTACCAAGGATCACAGACAGACAGACCAACAGGGTGATTCCTGTATACTCCTCAAACTATGTAGGGGTATCATTATCCTACCAAGGATCACAGACAGACAGACAGACAGACCAACAGGGTGATTCCTGTATACTCCTCAAACTATGTAGGGGTATCATTATCCTACCAAGGATCTCAGACAGACAGACCAACAGGGTGATTCCTGTATACTCCCCAAACTATGTAGGGGTATCATTATCCTACCAAGGATCTCAGACAGACAGACAGACAGACAGACCAACAGGGTGATTCCTGTATACTCCTCAAACTATGTAGGGGTATCATTATCCTACCAAGGATCACAGACAGACAGACCAACAGGGTGATTCCTGTATACTCCCCAAACTATGTAGGGGTATCATTATCCTACCAAGGATCACAGACAGACAGACCAACAGGGTGATTCCTGTATACTCCCCAAACTATGTAGGGGTATCATTATCCTACCAAGGATCACAGACAGACAGACAGACCAACAGGGTGATTCCTGTATACTCCTCAAACTATGTAGGGGTATCATTATCCTACCAAGGATCACAGACAGACAGACAGACCAACAGGGTGATTCCTGTATACTCCTCAAACTATGTAGGGGTATCATTATCCTACCAAGGATCACAGACAGACAGACAGACAGACCAACAGGGTGATTCCTGTATACTCCTCAAACTATGTAGGGGTATCATTATCCTACCAAGGATCTCAGACAGACAGACAGACCAACAGGGTGATTCCTGTATACTCCTCAAACTATGTAGGGGTATCATTATCCTACCAAGGATCTCAGACAGACAGACAGACCAACAGGGTGATTCCTGTATACTCCTCAAACTATGTAGGGGTATCATTATCCTACCAAGGATCACAGACAGACAGACAGACCAACAGGGTGATTCCTGTATACTCCTCAAACTCTGTAGGGGTATCATTATCCTACCAAGGATCACAGACAGACAGACCAACAGGGTGATTCCTGTATACTCCCCAAACTATGTAGGGGTATCATTATCCTACCAAGGATCTCAGACAGACAGACAGACAGGCCAACAGGGTGATTCCTGTATACTCCTCAAACTATGTAGGGGTATCATTATCCTACCAAGGATCACAGACAGACACACCAACAGGGTGATTCCTGTATACTCCTCAAACTATGTAGGGGTATCATTATCCTACCAAGGATCATAGACAGACAGACAGACAGACAGACCAACAGGGTGATTCCTGTATACTCCTCAAACTATGTAGGGGTATCATTATCCTACCAAGGATCACAGACAGACACACCAACAGGGTGATTCCTGTATACTCCTCAAACTATGTAGGGCTATCATTATCCTACCAAGGATCACAGACAGACAGACCAACAGGGTGATTCCTGTATACTCCTCAAACTATGTAGGGGTATCATTATCCTACCAAGGATCTCAGACAGACAGACAGACCAACAGGGTGATTCCTGTATACTCCTCAAACTATGTAGGGGTATCATTATCCTACCAAGGATCTCAGACAGACAGACAGACCAACAGGGTGATTCCTGTATACTCCTCAAACTATGTAGGGGTATCATTATCCTACCAACGATCACAGACAGACAGACAGACCAACAGGGTGATTCCTGTATACTCCTCAAACTATGTAGGGGTATCATTATCCTACCAAGGATCACAGACAGACAGACCAACAGGGTGATTCCTGTATACTCCTCAAACTATGTAGGGTATCATTATCCTACCAAGGATCTCAGACAGACAGACCAACAGGGTGATTCCTGTATACTCCTCAAACTATGTAGGGTATCATTATCCTACCAAGGATCTCAGAGAGACAGACCAATAGGATGATTCCTGTATACTCCTCAAACTATGTAGGGCTATCATTATCCTACCAAGGATCACAGACAGACAGACAGACCAACAGGTTGATTCCTGTATACTCCCCAAACTATGTAGGGGTATCATTATCCTACAAAGGATCTCAGACAGACAGACCAACAGGGTGATTCCTGTATACTCCTCAAACTATGTAGGGGTATCATTATCCTACCAAGGATCTCAGACAGACAGACAGACCAACAGGGTGATTCCTGTATACTCCTCAAACTATGTAGGGGTATCATTATCCTACCAAGGATCTCAGACAGACAGACAGACCAACAGGGTGATTCCTGTATACTCCTCAAACTATGTAGGGGTATCATTATCCTACCAAGGATCTCAGACAGACAGACAGACCAACAGGGTGATTCCTGTATACTCCTCAAACTATGTAGGGGTATCATTATCCTACCAAGGATCTCAGACAGACAGACCAACAGGGTGATTCCTGTATACTCCCCAAACTATGTAGGGGTATCATTATCCCACCAAGGATCAGACAGACCAACAGGGTGATTCCTGTATACTCCTCAAACTATGTAGGGCTATCATTATCCTACCAAGGATCACAGACAGACAGACTCATCAGGGTGATTCCTGTATACTCCTCAAACTATGTAGGGGTATCATTATCCTACCAAGGATCACAGACAGACAGACCAACAGGGTGATTCCTGTATACTCCCCAAACTATGTAGGGGTATCATTATCCTACCAAGGATCACAGACAGACAGACCAACAGGGTGATTCCTGTATACTCCTCAAACTATGTAGGGGTATCATTATCCTACCAAGGATCTCAGACAGACAGACCAACAGGATGATTCCTGTATACTCCTCAAACTATGTAGGGGTATCATTATCCTACCAAGGATCACAGACAGACAGACAGACAGACAGACCAACAGGGTGATTCCTGTATACTCCTCAAACTATGTAGGGGTATCATTATCCTACCAAGGATCTCAGACAGACAGACCAACAGGGTGATTCCTGTATACTTCCCAAACTATGTAGGGGTATCATTATCCTACCAAGGATCACAGACAGACAGACAGACAGACCAACAGGGTGATTCCTGTATACTCCTCAAACTATGTAGGGGTATCATTATCCTACCAAGGATCTCAGACAGACAGACCAACAGGGTGATTCCTGTATACTCCCCAAACTATGTAGGGGTATCATTATCCTACCAAGGATCTCAGACAGACAGACAGACAGACAGACCAACAGGGTGATTCCTGTATACTCCTCAAACTATGTAGGGGTATCATTATCCTACCAAGGATCACAGACAGACAGACCAACAGGGTGATTCCTGTATACTCCTCAAACTATGTAGGGGTATCATTATCCTACCAAGGATCTCAGACAGACAGACCAACAGGGTGATTCCTGTATACTCCTCAAACTATGTAGGGGTATCATTATCCTACCAAGGATCACAGACAGACAGACAGACAGGCCAACAGGGTGATTCCTGTATACTCCTCAAACTATGTAGGGGTATCATTATCCTACCAAGGATCACAGACAGACAGACAGACAGACCAACAGGGTGATTCTTGTATACTCCTCAAACTATGTAGAAGTATCATTATCCTACCAAGGATCACAGACAGACAGACAGACAGACCAACAGGGTGATTCCTGTATACTCCTCAAACTATGTAGGGGTATCATTATCCTACCAAGGATCACAGACAGACAGACCAACAGGGTGATTCCTGTATACTCCTCAAACTATGTAGGGGTATCATTATCCTACCAAGGATCACAGACAGACAGACAGACCAACAGGGTGATTCCTGTATAGTCCTCAAACTATGTAGGGGTATCATTATCCTACCAAGGATCACAGACAGACAGACACACCAACAGGGTGATTCCTGTATACTCCTCAAACTATGTAGGGGTATCATTATCCTACCAAGGATCTCAGACAGACAGACAGACCAACAGGGTGATTCCTGTATACTCCTCAAACTATGTAGGGGTATCATTATCCTACCAAGGATCACAGACAGACAGACCAACAGGGTGATTCCTGTATACTCCTCAAACTATGTAGGGGTATCATTATCCCACCAAGGATCACAGACAGACAGACAGACCAACAGGGAGATTCCTGTATACTCCCCAAACTATGTAGGGGTATCATTATCCTACCAAGGATCTCAGACAGACAGACCAACAGGGTGATTCCTGTATAGTCCTCAAACTATGTAGGGGTATCATTATCCTACCAAGGATCTCAGACAGACAGACCAACAGGGTGATTCCTGTATACTCTCCAAACTATGTAGGGGTATCATTATCCTACCAACGATCACAGACAGACAGACAGACCAACAAGGTGATTCCTGTATACTCCTCAAACTATGTAGGGGTATCATTATCCTACCAAGGATCACAGACAGACAGACCAACAGGGTGATTCCTGTATACTCCTCAAACTATGTAGGGGTATCATTATCCTACCAAGGATCACAGACAGACAGACAGACAGACCAACAGGGTGATTCCTGTATACTCCTCAAACTATGTAGGGGTATCATTATCCTACCAAGGATCTCAGACAGACAGACCAACAGGGTGATTCCTGTATACTCCCCAAACTATGTAGGGGTATCATTATCCTACCAAGGATCTCAGACAGACAGACCAACAGGGTGATTCCTGTATACTCCTCAAACTATGTAGGGGTATCATTATCCTACCAAGGATCACAGACAGACAGACCAACAGGGTGATTCCTGTATACTCCCCAAACTATGTAGGGGTATCATTACCCTACCAAGGATCACAGACAGACAGACCAACAGGGTGATTCCTGTATACTCCCCAAACTATGTAGGGGTATCATTATCCTACCAAGGATCACAGACAGACAGACAGACCAACAGGGTGATTCCTGTATACTCCTCAAACTATGTAGGGGTATCATTATCCTACCAAGGATCACAGACAGACAGACAGACCAACAGGGTGATTCCTGTATACTCCTCAAACTATGTAGGGGTATCATTATCCTACCAAGGATCACAGACAGACAGACAGACCAACAGGGTGATTCCTGTATACTCCTCAAACTATGTAGGGGTATCATTATCCTACCAAGGATCTCAGACAGACAGACAGACCAACAGGGTGATTCCTGTATACTCCTCAAACTATGTAGGGGTATCATTATCCTACCAAGGATCTCAGACAGACAGACCAACAGGGTGATTCCTGTATACTCCTCAAACTATGTAGTTGTATCATTATCCTACCAAGGATCACAGACAGACAGACAGACCAACAGGGTGATTCCTGTATACTCCTCAAACTATGTAGGGGTATCATTATCCTACCAAGGATCTCAGACAGACAGACAGACCAACAGGGTGATTCCTGTATACTCCCCAAACTATGTAGGGGTATCATTATCCTACCAAGGATCACAGACAGACAGACCAACAGGGTGATTCCTGTATACTCCCCAAACTATGTAGGGGTATCATTATCCTTCCAAGGATCTCAGACAGACAGACAGACCAACAGGGTGATTCCTGTATACTCCCCAAACTATGTAGGGGTATCATTATCCTACCAAGGATCACAGACAGACAGACCAACAGGGTGATTCCTGTATACTCCTCAAACTCTGTAGGGGTATCATTATCCTACCAAGGATCACAGACAGACAGACCAACAGGGTGATTCCTGTATACTCCCCAAACTATGTAGGGGTATCATTATCCTACCAAGGATCTCAGACAGACAGACCAACAGGGTGATTCCTGTATACTCCTCAAACTATGTAGGGGTATCATTATCCTACCAAGGATCATAGACAGACAGACCAACAGGGTGATTCCTGTATACTCCTCAAACTATGTAGGGGTATCATTATCCTACCAAGGATCACAGACAGACAGACAGACCAACAGGGTGATTCCTGTATACTCCTCAAACTATGTAGGGGTATCATTATCCTACCAAGGATCTCAGACAGACAGACAGACCAACAGGGTGATTCCTGTATACTCCTCAAACTATGTAGGGGTATCATTATCCTACCAAGGATCACAGACAGACAGACAGACCAACAGGGTGATTCCTGTATACTCCCCAAACTATGTAGGGGTATCATTATCCTACCAAGGATCACAGACAGACAGACAGACCAACAGGGTGATTCCTGTATACTCCTCAAACTATGTAGGTGTATCATTATCCTACCAAGGATCTCAGACAGACAGACAGACAGACAGACAGACCAACAGGGTGATTCCTGTATACTCCTCAAACTATGTAGGGGTATCATTATCCTACCAAGGATCACAGACAGACAGACCAACAGGGTGATTCCTGTATACTGCTCAAACTATGTAGGGGTATCATTATCCTACCAAGGATCACAGACAGACAGACAGACAGGCCAACAGGGTGATTCCTGTATACTCCCCAAACTATGTAGGGGTATCATTATCCTACCAAGGATCACAGACAGACAGACAGACCAACAGGGTGATTCCTGTATACTCCTCAAACTATGTAGGGATATCATTATCCTACCAAGGATCTCAGACAGACAGACAGACAGGGTGATTCCTGTATACTCCTCAAACTATGTAGGGGTATCATTATCCCACCAAGGATCTCAGACAGACAGACCAACAGGGTGATTCCTGTATACTCCCCAAACTATGTAGGAGTATCATTATCCTACCAAGGATCACAGACAGACAGACAGACAGACCAACAGGGTGATTCCTGTATACTCCTCAAACTATGTAGGGGTATCATTATCCTACCAAGGATCACAGACAGACAGACAGACCAACAGGGTGATTCCTGTATACTCCTCAAACTATGTAGGGGTATCATTATCCTACCAAGGATCACAGACAGACAGACAAACCAATAGGGTGATTCCTGTATACTCCCCAAACTATGTAGGGGTATCATTATCCTACCAAGGATCACAGACAGACAGACAGACCAACAGGGTGATTCCTGTATACTCCTCAAACTATGTAGGGGTATCATTATCCTACCAAGGATCACAGACAGACAGACACACCAACAGGGTGATTCCTGTATACTCCTCAAACTATGTAGGGGTATCATTATCCTACCAAGGATCTCAGACAGACAGACAGACCAACAGGGTGATTCCTGTATACTCCTCAAACTATGTAGGGGTATCATTATCCTACCAAGGATCACAGACAGACAGACCAACAGGGTGATTCCTGTATACTCCTCAAACTATGTAGGGGTATCATTATCCCACCAAGGATCACAGACAGACAGACAGACCAACAGGGTGATTCCTGTATACTCCTCAAACTATGTAGGGGTATCATTATCCTACCAAGGATCTCAGACAGACAGACCAACAGGGTGATTCCTGTATACTCCCCAAACTATGTAGGGGTATCATTATCCTACCAACGATCACAGACAGACAGACAGACCAACAGGGTGATTCCTGTATACTCCTCAAACTATGTAGGGGTATCATTATCCTACCAAGGATCACAGACAGACAGACAGACAGGGTGATTCCTGTATACTCCTCAAACTATGTAGGGATATCATTATCCTACCAAGGATCACAGACAGACAGACCAACAAGGAATTTTCCCGACATTAAAATGTTAAATCATTATTGAAGTCAATTTTATTTGATTTTGACAAAACAAGAAGCTTTGAGGCATGAATAGCTCACCTTGAGTTTTGTTTTTTTATTATTTAAAAGCCGTTGAATAGCTTGTTCATGAAAAGATTAAGCTTTAATAGGTTAAACACACACAGGTAAGAGTTAATATTTACTCATTCACGCCCCTGAAATTTCATAATGGAGTGTTCCAACTTTAAAATTGGAAGAGCTCAAGTTTGTCTTTGGGGGTGAATGAGGTAAACACCACGGGATCTGGTGAAGTAGTAAGCTGTATCACATAGATAGCTGTCCCACCTTTATACAGATGTCGGAGTGTTTATCTACTCTATACCTACCTGGTATACAGACTTGTAATTAATATCTTAGCTTAGTGACACTATCATTGAGTCTACACACCTCCAGTGTTTGTGAAATCCACGCTCCAGTGACTTTATAAACAAACTCTTTAACAAACAGACCCCATGTGAAGCTGGCTAATTGTCAATGCATGTATACTTTAATGTATCGTAAATCTGCACGAGGTGAAACATTTAAAACTCCAGGACAAAACAACATTTTTTAAATATCTTGTATTCTGTGTACTGTAAAAATTCAAATTTTCCTCAGTGAGTGTAGGTTATTTAATTTCTGATGATAGTTCCACTGACTTACATTTGACCCCCTTGTCAGAAAGTTTACAAAATGATTGCTGAATATTAACAGTAAACAATGTTTCCTTAATTCAAATTAACTCCAAAAAGAAACAAAGAAAAGAGAAAACTACTATTTTTGTTGATATTCTAAAAACGTTTGCTGTGAAATTAGTGAAATTAAAACAGGCATTCAGTTATCTGAACTAATGTAGGCTATTTAACATGTGAATAAGCAGGCTTTTTCTCACCGGTTTGGGATGGAACTTTTTTGTCTTATTTTGGGAGGAAAATTGGTGAATTGGAAAAGATATTTTCACATGTAAATTGCAAATTTGGGGAATTTGGCTTAAATATGAAATAATTTCCATTGAGAATTGGGCCCATTAACAGCCCCAAAACACCCTCAGAGAAAGCCCTGATAAGTAACCTTCAAATTTAGGCACCAGTTTCTTTTTTTTCAAGTTCAATGAATTTGTTTTGAAAGAAAGCATCAACAGATAAAATGATGTCCTCATAAAAAGAGGGCTGTCATTCACCATACTTCAATCATTCATGTTTAAGATTTTAAAGTCCAATATAAGATTGCAAGCTAGAGTTGCTGTTGTCTTACTGTGAAAGAGGAGATCTTTATTTTGATACATGTAATAGTAAAGGTGTTATTTATTGTACAACATTAGAATATGTCTGTAAGACAATAAATTGAATTTTCCCCTTGCTGCCTTAAATTTTCTCCAAGCAATGTGAGCTAAAGTTGAAGCTAGATGTATAGAACAATGTATGCATTACTTCTGCATGAACTCACTTGGTCCTACGGAATCTAAAGTCTTTAAAAGAAGTTTTGGTACATTTGTTATTATACCTGTTGAGAAGGATATTCCCAGGACTACCCCAAAACCGGTGATGGCCAGCACATCGTCGACACTGGCCGCGGCGATGACCAGCGTGGGGATTCCTTTGTCCAGGCCATATCCACGATCTGACAGACTGAGTAGTGACGGAACAACGACTGCCGGGGACACTGCAGCCAGTACAAACCTGTGGTACAAAGAAAAGATCCCAGATGGATCTTGGCACAAACAAGTTGGTACAAACAAGAGATCCCAGATGGATCTTGGCACAAGCAGGAGATCCCAGATGGATCTTGGCACAAACAAGTTGGTACAAAGAAGAGATCCCAGATGGATCTTGGCACAAACAAGTTGGTACAAAGAAGAGATCCCAGATGGATCTTGGCACAAACAAGAGATCCCAGAAGGATCATGGCACAAACAAGAGATCCCAGATGGATCTTGACATAAACAGAGATCCCAGATCGATCTTGACATAAACAGAGATCCCAGATCGATCTTGGCACAAACAACTTCTCTGAAAATTCTTACAGCTGGGTTGGAAAGCTTTCTTCTTAAAATAAGATAAATCACTTGAGAATGGTGATAACAAGCTATCCAAGATATCTGGTGGCCATTTTGTTGCTTTTTCTGGATATTTCCAAAATCATACCCAACATAAATATCCTTGGGGAAGATATGTATAAAGTTTGAGAAAGATCTGTCCCATACTTCATTTGAAATTGCAACAGCAAACTTTGAAATTAATAATCCAGTCGGCGTTAAAATGAAACATGTAAAGCTAGGAATTAGGAGAATGAAATTTAGGAAATTATTTCTTGAGAAAGAGTGATAACAATCTTGAACTCCCAAAACAAAGACAGCTGGCATCCATCTTTTTTTCCTTCAGTCCAAAATCAACAAATTAATCACTTTTCTAATTAATATAATTATATATACCTGGGTAAACACACCAGTCTCAGCATGGGGTCTGATTTGATTTCTTTACATTTTACTTCAAAGAGATTTTCATCTTAATGACTTCGTACATCTGATCCCATAACAATTTTCCAGCTTTGTGTGTATTTACAGTTCTCGTACCTCAGACAAGGAAAGCCAAATACTCTATCCAATTTTTTTTTCTATCTCCCCTATCCATTTGGTTAATATCTGCAAAACGGGTGGTGCAATTAGGAGGATTGAATTGGCCCACACTGATTTTCTCCTCTGTAGCATTTTTTTGTCGGAAGCATATCATCCTCGATTATGTGGAAGGAATCATTTTCTATATCTCCATGTATATTTTCCGTTTTGGGTGGTTTTATATTTTTTCTACAAAACAACATTGGACGCTATGTTTTTGACCACTCCACTAAATATTATAGAACACATTTTTAATTACTATTTGTGAAACAAATTAATCCCATTTATTCATTGTTTAATCTAGTATATGTATAATACACTATCATGTTCCATGATACTAAAATTAAATTTTAGCCTCATTTGATGTCTTCTTTGCGAAAATCTGTTTTTTAACTTTTCCCTTTAAAGAAAGGATTACTATCAAATTTTTCAGTCAGAAATAATCTATTGGTTTTTATAAATATCTAATGGAAAAAAATCCATTTTGTGAATTACTGGATATGCCAAGATTTTTTATGTTGAGTACATACACCCCCAATTTTAGGCAACATATCAAAATACTGAATGTACTGAAAAATTGAGGCAATTGCTGCAAAGGGTACATCACATGTTTAATTAAAAATTCTTTTTATGACAACAGTTGAGAAAGATGACGTTCAATCATTTGATTGTTACTCCTTATGTTGTGGGCTGATATCATATTAAAAGTAACCACGCCATGCCGTCCCGTATGATTTACATCATCAGTGACATAGAACTCCTTTGTTGTAATAGCTTTGTGTTCTGTTCCCATGTTCCAAGATAAAACAGCACACTTGCCGTATACACACACATATCAACTGTTCTTTTGCCCGCAGACAAGTACAATAATAACCAGAAATGGGGTTCTCTTGATCTATCTAGACTGGAGTATTGAATCCAACGATTATATTTCGTTCGGGATTTATTTCGGGATTTTAACATATTAAATCAGCTGAGTGTTGATGAACATGTACCTCAAAATCACCTTCTGTAGTCAAATGTTCTATGTGCCACATGTCGGAGTTTCTAAATATTTTCCTAACGTTGGGAAGCTGTAATCCAAAATATTAACAGTGCATTTTGGGGGGAAATAGGCCTAGATTGCAATGGAACAGTTTTAAGGTTATCCAAACAAACATCACATATCTTGTCAAACTGATCATTTGTCCACCCTGTCCATGCAAGACAGTCAGGCGCCATTGTCCATTTTATCATAATTAAAAGTGCACGACAGACGATTGGTACATAACTCGACGCTATTCTCAAGTATGTCACTGATGATACCCTTAGACCTATCTGCTAAATGGTCAGGGTGCTTATCTCGATTAGACAAATCAACAATAATGTTAGGATCGATATTCTTTGTAATTAGATGCTGTGAACACAATCTGGAGGTTTTCAATCAACCACAGACAAGTCCATCCCACAGGTAAGTTCAGGTGGGGAACTGCCAAATCAATATATTGTAAACAAACTTTTTTAGCGGTAGTTTAATTTTAGCGGTAGTTTAATTTTCATGTTTGACTTTTGAATTTTGACCTTTGACCTTGATGTGACCTTGGCAGTACAGTTCAACAAAATTATGAAAAATATAAAATAAAAAGTATGGACAATGCATACTCCACATATAACTACAATTCATTAATGTGAGGAATAACTATAACATGAGTTATACCGATTTCTGTACCCCTACCCCCAGAATCTGTAATTTCAATCTTCCTTACAATATACATAACAAAAGGCTACCATATTTTTCCTAACTGCATTACTTGGACATAGATATACAGAATTTAGTGTTATGTTACCCATAGCACAACTAAAACAAATTATTGGATCAATTTATGTATTTTCATTGAAAAGACAATGAATAATAAAGAGTAATTTTAGGAAAAAAACGATACTTTTTGGAAATATTTGACCTTTGACCTTGATTTGACCTTCAGAAAGGAGGTCACATTATAACTTTTATATATGAAAATTTTAAGTGATGCAAATGTGATCTATATATACCATCTATTTATTCATCTGAAGAGGTTTAGAAATGATAGAGCAATTTCTGTACCCCTACCCCCTTTTTTCAAAACTGTCATTTGGTTTGCCGAGGTAGTATGTATATGACCCTATAAAAAATCTCCAGTGGATTTCCCAGAGGGGTGGCCAGCTGAAATATACTCTAGAAGGTACAAATTTATGAAAAAAATAGGCCACCATTTGACAGCAGGGGGGTGTCCACCTACCTTAAAAAAGCGCCCTTGGCCCCTGGGGTATACAGTGCTAAAATTTTGAATCTAAAACTGAACTTGTACAAAGTATGTATGCAGTGCAACTTTCCTAAACTGACCACCTCTTTAAACCGAACTTAATATATATGTATGCACGGAATCGTTTCTTCTTTATTATGGTTTCAATCCATCTGAATTCCAATTTTGTGTCCGGAAAAGAAGTAGAGAGTTAGAAAACCGGAGTTTTGCATCTAATTTTAACAAGCCAAATCTATCCAGGGGTTCTGGAGATATCTTGTACACAAGCATTTTATTCCCAAAGTGGCCAATGATGACCTTTGACCTTCAACTTTCACCAATGACCACCATGACCTTATCAGGTGTAGAACTCCATTCTGTGATGCTATGGTGTTCATATGAACCAAAGTTCATGAAATATCTTGTACACAAGCTTTTTATTCAATAATTTCATTAAGATAGGTTTAATAGAGTTTAAATATATATCCAACACTGTAAGATTCCATCATATAGGTCCTTCAGAATTATCTTACTCACCCAAGCATGAATCCCCATTCCCATGGAAACCCGAGAAGGAAATGGGCCGCCACTGCCTCTGCACAGCACTCAGCCAAGCAAGGAATGAAGGCAAGGCGCAACACAGTGAACGAGAGCTTACGGAGAGCCTGGGGGTCAAGGCCTAATCCCGCCCTGATAAGGATCACGGTCAAAGCAATCTGCCTGAAAATAAATAAACACATACTTTACCAGGCATCTATATATATTATTTTATTTTTTTATCAATAATATTATATATATAGTGCATTGTACCTGCTTAACAGGAAAAATAAAGGGAAAAAGGAAAGTTCCTTAAGTCCTAATTCGTAAACAATTGAGGTAATTAACAAACTAAAACAAAATGGCTGCTGGCAGCAATCTAGAAATCTGATCGAATCCCCCTCCCTACCTCAGAGCTGATGGCCATGGGTAACAACCAATTCTCAGGACAACATCCCCTCCCTTCCTCAGAGCTGATTACCTAGGGTAACAACCAATTATCAGGACAACACCCCCTCCCTACCTCAGAGCTGATCACCTAGGGTAACGACCAATTCTCAGGACAACATCCCCTCCCTTCCTCAGAGCTGATCACCTAGGGTAACTACCAATTATCAGGACAACACCCCCTCCCTACCTCAGAGGTGATGACCTAGGGTAACAACCAATTATCAGGACAACATCCCCTCCCTTCCTCAGAGCTGATGACCAAGGGTAACGACTAATTATCAGGACAACACCCCCTCCCTACCTCAGAGCTGATGACCTAGGGTAACAACCAATTATCAGGACAACACCCCCTCCCTACCTCAGAGGTGATGGCCATGGGTAACTACCAATTATCAGGACAACACCCCCTCCCTACCTCAGAGCTGATCACCTAGGGTAACGACCAATTCTCAGGACAACATCCCCTCCGTACCTCAGAGCTGATTACCTAGGGTAACAACCAATTATCAGGACAACACCCCCTCCGTACCTCAGAGGTGATGACCTAGGGTAACAACCAATTATCAGGACAACATCCCCTCCCTACCTCAGAGCTGATCACCTAGGGTAACAATCAGTTATCAGGACAACACTCCCTCCCTACCTCAGAGCTGATGACCTAGGGTAACTACCAATTATCAGGACAACACCCCCTCCCTACCTCAGAGCTGATGACCTAGGGTAACAACCAATTATCAGGACAACATCCCCTCCCTACCTCAGAGCTGATGACCTAGGGTAACAAACAATTATCAGGACAACACCCCCTCCCTACCTCAGAGCTGATGACCTAGGGTAACAACCAATTATCAGGACAACATCCCTCCCTACCTCAGAGCTGATGACCTAGGGTAACAAACAATTATCAGGACAACACCCCCTCCCTACCTCAGAGCTGATGACCTAGGGTAACAACCAATTATCAGGACAACATCCCTCCCTACCTCAGAGCTGATGACCAAGGGTAATGACCAATTATCAGGACAACAGCCCCTCCCTACCTCAGAGCTGATGACCTAGGTACCAACCAATTATCAGGACAACACCCCTCCCTACCTCAGAGCTGATGACCGAGGGTAACTACCAATTATCAGGACAACACCATCCTCCCTACCTCAGAGCTGATGACCGAGGGTAACTACCAATTATCAGGACAACACCCCTCCCTACCTCAGAGCTGATGACCGAGGGTAACAACCAATTATCAGGACAACACCCCCTCCCTACCTCAGAGCTGATGACCATGGTAACAACCAATTATCAGGACAACACCCCCTCCCTACCTCAGAGCTGATGACCATGGTAACTACCAATTATCAGGACAACACCCCCTCCCTACCTCAGAGCTGATGACCTAGGGTAACAACCAATTATCAGGACAACATCCCCTCCCTACCTCAGAGCTGATTACCTAGGGTAACTACCAATTATCAGGACAACATCCCCTCCCTACCTCAGAGCTGATGACGTAGGGTAACAACCAATTATCAGGACAACACCCCCTCCCTACCTCAGAGGTGATGACCAAGGGTAACGACCAATTATCAGGACAACATCCCCTCCCTACCTCAGAGCTGATCACCTAGGGTAACAATCAGTTATCAGGACAACACCCCCTCCCTACCTCAGAGCTGATGACCTAGGTACCAACCAATTATCAGGACAACACCCCCTCCCTACCTCAGAGCTGATGACCATGGGTAACAACCAATTATCAGGACAACACCCCTCCCTACCACAGAGCTGATGACCGAGGGTAACAACCAATTATCAGGACAACAACCCCTCCCTACCTCAGAGGTGATGACCTAGGGTGACAATCAGTTATCAGGACAACATCCCTCCCTATCTCAGAGCTGATGACCTAGGGTAACAACCAATTATAAGGACAACACCCCCTCCCTACCTCAGAGCTGATCACCTAGGGTAACAATCAGTTATCAGGACAACACCCCCTCCCTACCTCAGAGCTGATGACCTAGGGTAACAACCAATTATCAGGACAACACCCCTCCCTACCACAGAGCTGATGACCTAGGGTAACAATCAATTATCAGGACAACACTCCCTCCCTACCTCAGAGCTGATGACCTAGGGTAACAATCAGTTATCAGGACAACATCCCTCCCTATCTCAGAGCTGATGACCTAGGGTAACAACCAATTATAAGGACAACACCCCCTCCCTACCTCAGAGCTGATCACCTAGGGTAACAATCAGTTATCAGGACAACACTCCCTCCCTACCTCAGAGCTGATGACCTAGGGTAACTACCAATTATCAGGACAACACCCCCTCCCTACCTCAGAGCTGATGACCTAGGGTAACAACCAATTATCAGGACAACATCCCCTCCCTACCTCAGAGCTGATGACCTAGGGTAACAAACAATTATCAGGACAACACCCCCTCCCTACCTCAGAGCTGATGACCTAGGGTAACAACCAATTATCAGGACAACACCCCCTCCCTACCTCAGAGCTGATGACCTAGGGTAACGACCAATTATCAGGACAACACCCCCTCCCTACCTCAGAGCTGATGACCTAGGGTAACAAACAATTATCAGGACAACACCCCCTCCCTACCTCAGAGCTGATGACCTAGGGTAACAACCAATTATCAGGACAACATCCCTCCCTACCTCAGAGCTGATGACCAAGGGTAATGACCAATTATCAGGACAACAGCCCCTCCCTACCTCAGAGCTGATGACCTAGGTACCAACCAATTATCAGGACAACACCCCTCCCTACCTCAGAGCTGATGACCGAGGGTAACTACCAATTATCAGGACAACACCATCCTCCCTACCTCAGAGCTGATGACCGAGGGTAACTACCAATTATCAGGACAACACCCCTCCCTACCTCAGAGCTGATGACCGAGGGTAACAACCAATTATCAGGACAACACCCCCTCCCTACCTCAGAGCTGATGACCTAGGGTAACAACCAATTATCAGGACAACATCCCCTCCCTACCTCAGAGCTGATTACCTAGGGTAACTACCAATTATCAGGACAACATCCCCTCCCTACCTCAGAGCTGATGACGTAGGGTAACAACCAATTATCAGGACAACACCCCCTCCCTACCTCAGAGGTGATGACCAAGGGTAACGACCAATTATCAGGACAACATCCCCTCCCTACCTCAGAGCTGATCACCTAGGGTAACAATCAGTTATCAGGACAACACCCCCTCCCTACCTCAGAGCTGATGACCTAGGTACCAACCAATTATCAGGACAACACCCCCTCCCTACCTCAGAGCTGATGACCATGGGTAACAACCAATTATCAGGACAACACCCCTCCCTACCACAGAGCTGATGACCGAGGGTAACAACCAATTATCAGGACAACAACCCCTCCCTACCTCAGAGGTGATGACCTAGGGTAACAACCAATTATCAGGACAACATCCCCTCCCTACCTCACAGCTGATGACCAAGGGTAACGACCAATTATCAAGACAACAGCCCCTCCCTATCTCAGAGCTGATGACCTAGGGTAACAACCAATTATTAGGACAACACCCCTCCCTACCTCAGAGCTGATGACCTAGGGTAACTACCAATTATCAGGACAACACCCCCTCCCTACCTCAGAGGTGATGACCTAGGGTGACAACCAATTATCAGGACAACACCCCCTCCCTACCTCAGAGCTGATGACCTAGGGTAACAACCAATTATCAGGACAACATCCCTCCCTACCTCAGAGCTGATGACCAAGGGTAATGACCAATTATCAGGACAACACCATCCTCCCTACCTCAGAGCTGATGACCTAGGGTAACAACCAATTATCAGGACAACATCCCTCCCTACCTCAGAGCTGATGACCAAGGGTAATGACCAATTATCAGGACAACACCCCCTCCCTACCTCAGAGCTGATGACCATGGTAACAACCAATTATCAGGACAACACCCCCTCCCTACCTCAGAGCTGATCACCTAGGGTAAAAACCAATTATCAGGACAACACCCCCTCCCTACCTCAGAGCTGATCACCTAGGGTAACGACCAATTATCAAGACAACACCCCCTCCCTACCTCAGAGCTGATGACCTAGGGTAACAATCAGTTATCAGGACAACACCCCTCCCTACCTCAGAGCTGATGACCTAGGGTAACAACCAATTATCAGGACAACACCCCCTCCCTACCTCAGAGCTGATGACCTAGGGTAACAACCAATTATCAGGACAACATCCCCTCCCTACCTCAGAGCTGATGACCTAGGGTAACAACCAATTATCAGGACAACACCCCTCCCTACCTCAGAGCTTATGACCTAGGGTAACGACCAATTATCAGGACAACACCCCCTCCCTACCTCAGAGCTGATGACCTAGGGTAACAATCAATTATCAAGACAACATCCCCTCCCTACCTCACAGCTGATGACCAAGGGTAACGACCAATTATCAGGACAACACCCCCTCCCTACCTCAGAGGTGATGACCTAGGGTAACAACCAATTATTAGGACAACACCCCTCCCTACCTCAGAGCTTATGACCTAGGGTAACTACCAATTATCAGGACAACACCCCCTCCCTACCTCAGAGCTGATTACCTAGGGTAACAATCAGTTATCAGGACAACACCCCCTCCCTACCTCAGAGCTGATGACCTAGGGTAACAACCAATTATCAGGACAACACCCCCTCCCTACCTCAGAGCTGATGACCTAGGGTAACAACCAATTATCAGGACAACATCCCTCCCTACCTCAGAGCTGATGACCAAGGGTAACAACCAATTATCAGGACAACACCCCCTCCCTACCTCAGAGCTGATGACCTAGGGTAACAACCAATTATCAGGACAACATCCCTCCCTACCTCAGAGCTGATGACCTAGGGTAACAACCAATTATCAGGACAACACCCCCTCCCTACCTCAGAGCTGATGACCATGGGTAACAACCAATTATCAGGACAACACCCCTCCCTACCACAGAGCTGATGACCGAGGGTAACAACCAATTATCAGGACAACAACCCCTCCCTACCTCAGAGGTGATGACCTAGGGTAACGACCAATTATCAAGACAACAGCCCCTCCCTATCTCAGAGCTGATGACCTAGGGTAACAACCAATTATTAGGACAACACCCCTCCCTACCTCAGAGCTGATGACCTAGGGTAACTACCAATTATCAGGACAACACCTCTCCCTACCTCAGAGCTGATGACCAAGGGTAATGACCAATTATCAGGACAACACCCCTCCCTACCTCAGAGCTGATGACCTAGGGTAACAACCAATTATCAAGACAACACCCCCTCCCTACCTCAGAGCTGATGACCTAGGGTAACAACCAATTATCAGGACAACATCCCCTCCCTACCTCAGAGCTGATGACCTAGGGTAACAACCAATTATCAGGACAACATCCCCTCCCTACCTCAGAGCTGATGACCTAGGGTAACGACCAATTATCAGGACAACACCCCCTCCCTACCTCAGAGCTGATGACCTAGGGTAACGACCAATTATCAGGACAACATCCCCTCCCTACCTCAGAGCTGATGACCTAGGGTAACGACCAATTATAAGGACAACACCCCCTCCCTACCTCAGAGCTGATGACCTAGGGTAACAACCAATTATCAGGACAACACCCCCTTCCTACCTCAGAGCTGATGACCTAGGGTAACAACCAATTATAAGGACAACACCCCCTCCCTACCTCAGAGCTGATGACCTAGGGTAACAACCAATTATCAGGACAACACCCCCTTCCTACCTCAGAGCTGATGACCTAGGGTAACAACCAATTATCAGGACAACACCCCCTTCCTACCTCAGAGCTGATGACCTAGGGTAACAACCAATTATAAGGACAACACCCCCTCCCTACCTCAGAGCTGATGACCTAGGGTAACGACCAATTATCAGGACAACACCCCCTCCCTACCTCAGAGCTGATGACCTAGGGTAACAACCAATTATCAGGACAACACCCCCTCCCTACCTCAGAGCTGATGACCTAGGGTAACGACCAATTATCAGGACAACACCCCCTCCCTACCTCAGAGCTGATGACCTAGGGTAACAACCAATTATCAGGACAACACCCCCTTCCTACCTCAGAGCTGATGACCTAGGGTAACAACCAATTATCAGGACAACATCCCCTCCCTACCTCAGAGCTGATGACCATGGTAACAACCAATTATCAGGACAACACCCCCTCCCTACCTCAGAGCTGATTACCTAGGGTAACAACCAATTATCAGGACAACATCCCTCCCTACCTCAGAGCTGATGACCTAGGGTAACAACCAATTATCAGGACAACACCCCCTCCCTACCTCAGAGCTGATGACCTAGGGTAACGACCAATTATCAGGACAACATCCCTCCCTACCTCAGAGCTGATAACCTAGGGTAATAACCAATTATCAGGACAACACCCCCTCCCTACCTCAGAGCTGATGACCTAGGGTAACAATCAGTTATCAGGACAACACCCCCTCCCTACCTCAGAGCTGATTACCTAGGGTAACAACCAATTATCAAGACAACACCCCCTCCCTACCTCAGAGCTGATGACCTAGGGTAACGACCAATTATCAGGACAACATCCCCTCCCTACCTCAGAGCTGATCACCTAGGGTAACAACCAATTATCAGGACAACACCCCCTCCCTACCTCAGAGCTGATTACCTAGGGTAACAACCAATTATCAGGACAACACCATCCTCCCTACCTCAGAGCTGATCACCTAGGGTAACGACCAATTATCAGGACAACATCCCCTCCCTACCTCAGAGCTGATCACCTAGGGTAACTACCAATTATCAGGACAACATCCCCTCCCTACCTCAGAGCTGATCACCTAGGGTAACAACCAATTATCAGGACAACATCCCCTCCCTACCTCAGAGCTGATCACCTAGGGTAACTACCAATTATCAGGACAACATCCCCTCCCTACCTCAGAGCTGATCACCTAGGGTAACTACCAATTATCAGGACAACATATCCTCCCTACCTCAGAGGTGATGACCAAGGGTAACTACCAATTATCAGGACAACATATCCTCCCTACCTCAGAGCTGAAGACCATGACATGGCTATGGACTCGCCGACGATCTTCACCACTGGGATATTCCTCATCATAGCACCTACAATCAGCATACCTGTCCAAAACGTAAAAAACAACCGTGTTACATCTAATTCTGTCAGAACATTTCTGATAGCAAGAGGCCTAGGGAGCCTAATTTGCTCGCTTGGATCTTTATGGCAACATTATATTTGGTTATGAACGGGGGGGGTTTCAACCATTTCAATGTTACGAAACAAGAATTACGACACAGGGTTTGATCCTTGGGAAAGTGCAAGATCTCCGGATCAATCCTTATATCACTATTTGTCGTAATGCCAAGCAATGGTTATTTTGGCTCTCCTGAAAGAAATGAAGAACCAGTTTAATTTGAGGTATTTTGCCGGTCCTTGTCAGGCTTCATACCAAATGCGGTAACTCATTTAACTCTAGCTGCGATAACATAGCTCTTCACGTCAAGACGTTTTTTATATTGCCATAGGAGGCCGGGTATTAATATTAGTTCTAATTTAACTCCAATACTCAGATAACTCCCGCCGATTTTGAGAGGACAAGGTTTGACTTTACAATGATTAATGATTGGAAACTGGAGAATAGATCATACACTGTTTAAAATATGAAATGTAAGTGAATGGTCGAGAGTTTAAAGTCTTACCTAGTAGAGGTGGTAGTCTGAAAAAGGAAACCATGTAGCCTCCAACAACTGATGCATAAAAAAGCACAAACAGTGAGAAGAAGTTCCCCCCTGGGAGGGCCTCAGAATGAGTCAGGGAAACCAGAACTGCCCATGTTATTCCTACTAGAATAAGGAACTGTATGTACCATGCGAGGTTCCCATGAGGGGGGCACAATAACGAATATTTAAGTCTTTGGGGAATGCTTGGATTTTCTGGCAATGGATGGTACTTTGTCCGCATTGGTTTCCAAAATCTGTGACAACATTTCCGCAGTCCTACGCATCGTTTCGGTGTCTCTGTCTCACATTCACTGGATTGTCGGTTTCGTAGTAAACTGGATTCATTGACACCATCCAGTTCTATATTAGGATCCTGGTGGACAGCATCGTCAGACATAGCCATGTCTTTTGCCACGGCTGACATATGTTTCTGTGGGAAAATAAATATACATGTCAACCAATCACAGACATTAAAAGTGTCAGGAAATTGTCCTGGCTATTTTGGGAATTGTCACACAGTCAATTCAGGATCAGGAAAATTTGTAGAGGCATCAATGGAAAAATTGAGAAAATATGTAAAACCACCTAAAAATTACTTATTATAATACCTATAGAGTTTCAAAAACTGGAGATTATGTTGCTGATTTCCTTAAGTTAACGGTGATTTACAAAAAAAAATTCAATTTTGGAATATTTTTTTCCGAATTGGGAATTATCTCCTCTTTTTCAAATTGTGACTAACATGAGAAAGGGTGTAATTACTAATATGGAAATCCCACTAGAATTAAGGAATTTTTAAGGATTGAAGTGGATGGGGGAAACACTGTTAACCAGAGTGGCATTGGATCAATACATGATATTAATCCATGTATCGATACATGTGCAATATATGTGTTGTGTTAAAGTGGATTTTTGTTTGTTTTTTTGTTTTGTATTTTTTTTTGTATTTTTCACACATTTTTACAACCACAATACATAAACAAATAGACTCACACCCTCAATTCACTCTTACATATGGCATCATCATCATCATTATCATAATCATCATCATCAATAACATCATACATATCAAATATATCATCACCATCCATGTCATCATCATCATCATCATCATCATCACCATATCATCATAATCATCAACACATCATCACCATCATCATCATGGATTTTTGTTGTCAGCACCTCAAAACTCTCTGTCACCATATGGTGTCAGATAATTCCATATATATATGTTTTCATAAAAAGGATTGCACTTTGGCTCCACACCAGACATCTTATAAATTGTCAAAATGTTTTAGTTTGGGGTATTTCTGCTTATATGCAGATGTTGAAGCAGACAGCTGAAACGGTTGAACACCAGGTACAGATTTGTGACCACTGTAAAATCCAGCATGTGTTTTTTGAGGGGGTCAAGATCTAGATGTACCTGGTTAAAACTAAATTGCTTACTTTTGCTAGTTTGCATTACTTCTTTATAAAACAATGTAAATCCAGATATTAAAATATGCTATATAATTTAGTTGACTTGTGAAAGAAGCAAATACTATTCTTGATATGTTCAATTATTTATCCTTTAAGTTCGGTCCAAGTGTGTTCGTTTTTCTTGAAATAATTCTTAACTTAAAATAATATTTATTTAGGTAAAAGGCAACAATTAATTAAAAGGAAGCAATATTTAGATGGACAATTGAATTTAAAATATCACAGATGGTAATTATAATCACAGATTTTGACTCCTTTCCTCTTTTCACCTGGGGTCGACAACCCATAAAGCCTTATTTCCAATGGGGTCCCTATACTTAGGATTTAATACAATAATTCATTTAATTAATTAGAAAATGTAATATAGATTTTAGAAATATTTGTATTAAATTGACCTAAGTCTATTTATATGTATATGATACCTCTTAGGCCTGTGTCGTTTAAATCTGTAGCCCTGGTGTAAGGGTCAAAGGAAACTGCATGGGGCTAGGGTTTGACATGATTAGATCTAGAAAAATTAGAAATATGATGTGGAAATTGTGGGTGTGCAAAAGGCATATTCTTTCCAAATATCTTGTGTAGTGGCCCGAAAATTGACTATATATATGCGCGGTCCGGAAACCTACATGCATATATATGGCTACACCGATAACAGGTGAGTAACTAGCCTTTATATATACAGTATATAGGCCTATATAGTCAGAGCTGTTGTAACAAGCCATCAGCATGCCACGGTTTCTAACAAACTACCGGTAAGTTACTGTAGGCCTAAAATACATGTCCCTGTGCATCCACAGTTAAAAATGGAAAATTTAAGACGCCATGGGACAAAGAAATATTAAAACGTATCGCATCTAAATTTATAAGTATTAGGGAGGTACATCGATAAATGACAATGCACGTGTTTAATGTTTACCTATAAAACCGACATCAAATTAAAGCTGCAGCCGGCCTTCCAAGTTAGGTAATGTTTGATTATAAAAATCCGAAACGTTCCGAATAATTCACGGTGGAACGTCACAAGTTTTCGTGTATTTATTTACACAATTCCATTCGGAAGATCACGTGCTAATTTTGTTGTCAGTAACTACAACATACGGGTACCTTTGTGTCCTCGAATTCCTATCGTGAAAATTGGAGCCACCATCTTTGTGGATATTGGTCAATGGATTGTTGGATGTCAAACAAAGCATTGCGATTTGCGTCCTGTGAGGACGTTTGTATTTGAGACATCTGTGCAGTGAAAATGTACAGATACTCGGGAACAGGATTACCTAACCAAATATGGCGATAACTTAATGGATTTTGGAAAATACGCTATTCTCCGATGCAGGAGAGGCAAATGTTGTCTTTGAGGCGTTGCAATGAAGCCATAAACTAAGGTGTTGTAGGGCCTAAATCGTCGTCCTAGACGTCGGGGACGTTTCCACGATGGAGCTGTATATTGAAACGCTAACGGGCACTTTCTTCGAGCTGAGAGTATCGCCTTTCGAGACGATCATGTCTGTAAAGGCAAAAATCCAACGACTCGAAGGTAAAAAAAAAAAAGCGAATATCGGTCAACTTTGATGCCATTGACTCTTCAATTAAATTATGCAGGTGTTATTTAGATCCGCGTTGCACAACATATTACTGGCCTTAACATAATTATACTGACACTCCTTTGACATTGTCTGAGGGAGATCGAGATGACCCACCTTTTTAGTTTTAGGTTGAACGTTGAACGAGATAAATTCCTTTGTCAGGTCCAGTTTGTTTATTTACCTACATGACAGCGCGGCCGATTATTAACTGGAGCCTCACCTATATTCGTTGGCAAACTTGTCACTCCATACAGATACTGTGTAATACTAGTCTGCAATATCACCTTGTTTGGTAACTCTGGAATTCCACGACCATTCTGTTGTTATTGGAGTATGCACTTTGAGGTTATTTAATAGGGTTCCCAGAAACCCCCAACAGAGAGCCCTTCACCCCCCCAAACAGTTATTTGTACCCTTAATTTACAAAGTACAGCCTATATAAACATTGTAATGAGGGTACAAAGTCCAAAAAATATCGACAGATATAATTCAAGCCACTGAAAATGCTACGGCTAAATTTTGCACAGGGAAAGTCTTATTCATTAGACCATTATATAATTTAATGGAAAAGACATGTATTTAAATGCAGTGGCTTTATAATTCTGCCACCAGGTAGCGAAACTGGTAGAATGCATGTCGATCTACAGTTAGATAGGTACTAAACTCGTCTGGCTGTGCATTTTACCTCTCCTGTTACATTTGGCACCCAGTGAAATATTTACCCACTGAAGGTGATATAGAGTCTCATGTGTGTCTTCAGGGTCGGAAGACTTAGTTAAAAGAAGGAGAAATCAATGTAGCATATATCTAGACCAGGTCAAATTGATTGTCGACGACCAGATAGCGCAATTGGTTGAGCGTCCTTCTAGAGTTCGGAAGGTCGCGGTTTCGAACTCCAATGCCTTGTTCTGTGAAGCCTTGTTCAATATAAACCTAAATAAATGCACCTTTCCTTTTTTTTAGGGAAATCTATGAAAAAGTTCCTTACTTCACTGATTTTCTAATACAAACTTCCGTCTTCAGTCTTAATGCAAAAATTCTGTTCATGTCATGTACTTGCATATGCAGGGGTTGACACTAACTTTTAGTAAGTGGCAGCCCTACAGGGTGCCAGGTTCTAAAATTAAACTAGACTGCCCTGCAAAGGATGTGGCATCCTGGGTGTGAGCTGTGCAGGCACAAACGTAGTCGCATTAATTGTCCAAATTTCTAAAAAAAATTCTTAAAGTTATCAAATTGTTTGTAATTCAAATGACAATGAAAAATTTAACACTTTAAATGCACATTCGTGACATTGAAGAAGTATATATGTTCTTTTGGACGAAAATTTGTAAAATAAATGAAAGTAAAAACTTTCCCCAATTAAATGAACAATGATATTTTCCCAATTTGCAGTAAAACTCCCACAAGTTTTCCCAATTTTAGGACAGGGCTCCATTCCCAAAATACCGGACAAAATCCCTGCTGTATATATATTGCTGTATGTGACTCAGCATTTCTATCTGAAATGTCAACATAGCACTCAGCTGTGTCATCATGATCAATACAACGTTGTCGCTAATTTCACACAGGCATATCAACATCAGTGTAAAGATTAAACTGGTAAAGCACATACATAATATATAATTTAATATGCACAATATTTTTGTGTAAACAAATCCATGTTTTGGTCCTAGTTTCCTTCTGGTGCTATAACAGTCCTGGTACTGGTCCTATAACAGTCCTAGTACTGGTCCTATAACAGTCCTGATACTGGTCCTATAACAGTCCCGTTACTGGTCCTATAACAGTCCTAGTACTGGTCCTATAACAGTCCTAGTACTGGTCCTATAACAGTCCCGGTACTGGTCCTATAACAGTCCTGGTACTGGTCCTATAACAGTCCTGGTACTGGTCCTATAACAGTCCTGGTACTGGTCCTATAACAGTCCCGGTACTGGTTCTATAACAGTCCCGGTACTGGTCCTATATCAGTCCCGGTACTGGTCCTATAACAATTCTGGTACTGGTCCTATATCAGTCCTGGTACTGGTACTATATCAGTCCCGGTACTGGTCCTATAACAGTCCTGGTACTGGTCCTATAACAGTCCTGGTACTGGTCCTATAACAGTCCTGGTACTGGTCCTATAACAGTCCCGGTACTGGTCCTATAACAGTCCCGGTACTGGTCCTATAACAGTCCCAGTACTGGTCCTATAACAGTCGTGTTACTGGTCCTATAACAGTCGTGTTACTGGTCCTATAACAGTCCCAGTACTGGTCCTATAACAGTCGTGTTACTGGTCCTATATCAGTCCCGGTACTGGTCCTATAACAGTCCCGGTACTGGTCCTATAACAGTCATGGTACTGGTCCTATAACAGTCCTGGTACTGGTCCTATAACAGTCCCGGTACTGGTCCTATAACAGTCCCGGTACTGGTCCTATAACAGGCCTGGTACTGGTCCTATAACAGTCCTGGTACTGGTCCTATATTAGTCCCGGTACTGGTCCTATAACAGTCCCGGTACTGGTCCTATAACAGTCCCGGTACTGGTCCTATAACAGTCCCGGTACTGGTCCTATAACAGTCCTTGTACTGGTCCTATAACAGTCCCCGTACTGGTCCTATAACAGTCCCGGTACTGGTCCTATAACAGTCCCGGTACTGGTTCTATATCAGTCCCGGTACTGGTCTTATAACAGTCCCGGTACTGGTCCTATAACAGTCCTGGTAATGGTCCTATAACAGTCCTGTTACTGGTCCTATAACAGTCCCGGTACTGGTCCTATAAAAGTCCTGATACTGGTCCTATAACAGTCCTGATACTGGTCCTATAACAGTCCTAGTACTGGTCCTATAACTGTCCTGATACTGGTCCTATAACAGTCCCGTTACTGGTCCTATAACAGTCCTAGTACTGGTCCTATAACAGTCCTAGTACTGGTCCTATAACAGTCCTAGTACTGTTCCTATAACAGTCCTGTTACTGGTCCTATAACAGTCCTAGTACTGGTCCTATAACAGTCCCAGTACTGGTCCTATAACAGTCCCAGTACTGGTCCTATAACAGTCCTGTTACTGGTCCTATATCAGTCCTGGTACTGGTCCTATAACAGTCCCAGTACTGGTCCTATAACAGTCGTGTTACTGGTCCTATAACAGTCCTGGTACTGGTCCTATAACAGTCCTAGTACTGGTCCTATAACAGTCGTGTTACTGGTCCTATAACAGTCCCGGTACTGGTCCTATAACAGGCCTGGTACAGGTCCTATAACAGTCCTGGTACTGGTCCTATATCAGTCCCGGTACTGGTCCTATAACAGTCCCGGTACTGGTCCTATAACAGTCCCAGTACTGGTCCTATAACAGTCGTGTTACTGGTCCTATAACAGTCGTGTTACTGGTCCTATAACAGTCCCAGTACTGGTCCTATAACAGTCGTGTTACTGGTCCTATATCAGTCCTGTTACTGGTCCTATAACAGTCCTAGTACTGGTCCTATAACAGTCATGGTACTGGTCCTATAACAGTCCTGGTACTGGTCCTATAACAGTCACGGTACTGGTCCTATAACAGTCACGGTACTGGTCCTGTACGTTAGAACAGTCCCGGTACCTGACCTAGAGTACATGTAGTCCTTTTTCTATTCCAAGATATGACCTGATTGTGGTACTACTCCTTTAGTTGATTGAGATCTGAATGTACTACAGTAGTCGGTACCAATTATTATCCCAGGGCTTAGTGTTAGTCTCAGGAATTCATACTTTATCTACAGTAAGCATACTATAGCTATAGCCTTGTTCAATTTGTAAAGTATGAAACATAACTTGTCAAGATGTTTTACACACTTATATAATTATATAACCTGTAGCTTTAGCCAAGCTTATAAGGTAGTACAGATTGTAAAATATGGAACATGGCTTGCCAAGATGTTTTACGTATACACTATTAGATGGAACAAGACTTGTCAACATGTCTTACACACTTATATAACCGGTAGCTATAGCCAGGCTTAGGTAGTAAAGATTGTAAAAGATGGAGCGTACATGACTTGTCAAGATGTTTTACACACTATATAGCTATAGCCAATCTAAGTAGTGCAGATAGATTGTATGTAAAAGATGGAACACGACTTGTCAAGATGCTTTACACACTATATATAGCTATAGCCAATCTAAGTAGTGCAGATTGTATGTAAAAGATGGAACATGACTTGTCAAGATGTTTTACACACTATATAGCTATAGCCAGGCTTAGGTAGTACAGATTGTAAAAGATGGAATATAATTTTTCAAGATGTACACCAGCCCAAGCTTAAAGTAGTGCAGATAATATAAATATCTATCAAGTATCCTGTACATGGTGATGATATAGAGATGTATATGCATATGTCTGTATATGCATTGCTAATTGGTTTAGTTCAGTGCAATGCTAAGTTGTAGGTGTTGCGACATTTGAGCATGATCAAGTAGTGTAATCCATGGTCATGTCTGTGTATTACATATATATAAGCTTCCCGTAATCGGTCTACTATTATATATACGGTCGGTGACCATATATACCACTGGGCTGTAATATAATAAGCTAGTGGTAGACGGCTAGTTCGCCACAACAGGTACATTGATCCAGATCTACCTGTGATAGTGTATACGGTATACATCTACCTGGTGGTTATACGTCCCGTTATATCAATAATCGCCCGTAATACACCTTTATTGGCTTTACATTAGAACCCCCGTAAACTTTGTGAATTTCACTGTCGAGAGCTGGCATGGTCCCAAAGATAACAGGGTAAATAGAACGGTTTTGTATCGGCGATTGTTCCATATTGATCGTGACGAGGTGTTTTAGATCTAGCACAATCTATAGGTATAATGTTGCCAGTATCTGGCCGACTGTAAAACTATTATATATATAACTAGAGCCCGGGGCTTAAAGTGGAGCTGAAATCATATAATTTATAAATTAATATGAAAACTATTGACGTAGCAGGAACTCTTTCAAAATTTGACATACAGATCTGGACTACTGTAAGGAAATTCATATTATCTAAAACTAAACTCTGGAGGTGTACCAGTCCAAGTCTCAGGTTCTCGAATGGTAATTCTTTTGAAAGCAAGAGGCCAAGTCTTATTGATCTCAACTGAATTTTTTTTTAAATAAAAACTGGAGTAACATCCGTTTGGATCCACCTCTGCACATAATCTTGACAAAAAAATCCAAAGAATTGAAAATAATTCAGGTGGGGGCCCACTTCAACAACAAGCAGAAGGTAGAAGACAGTTCAAAATGATCAGGCTCTATGAAGCTTTCATTTGCTCATTGATAATTATCTCTGCGTATAACAAATGTTTCAAATATATAATAGCACGCCAGACACATACTAGATTTTTCACTTGTTTTATTGAGAAAAAAAATTGTAAAACTTGTACTGTCCAAATGTCATTTTGTTGTCAAGTTGTCAAGAGTAACCTATATTTGAACCTATGACCTTGAAAGCACTACATATACATTTAGTTAATTTGATGCATCCAATTTTAGTGCTTAAACCAAATGTAAATAGATAGACGCCATGTTGAATTTTTGCACTCGCTTTATATGCTGTTGAGTGCAGCCATAGCCAAAATGCTTTTAGCACGAAAATCACTGAAATAAGATTACCGCTAAAATATAAATGTTTACATTATGTTTTTGCCCAATATCATGAATCACATCTTTGTAAAGTTCTGTAAGACTCTGGCACAGGAATTCGAAGTTTCATCTTCTATTATTAATTATGTAATAACTATAATTTGTAGGTCTCCATCCAAAGAATTTGTAGGGACTTTCCAAGCCTCATGACTTTTACATTTATATACATACACTGAAGAACTTTCTTAATTAATTAAGGCAACATTTTAAGAAAAGATTGATGACAGACCGTGACTCATATTTACAAAAAATGTTGTTAATATATATATATATAGTTGTATGTAATCAAAATTATTGAGATAAATTCACATTCAAATTGATTCAATCATATTAGTCAACTTCATCTGTATTATATACATTATCAGGGTTTGCGCTGGGTATTTTATAAATGGGGTCCTTTCCTAAATAAATGGGGTCCTTCTGCATAGTTCAAATGGGAATCCAGAAAATAAGTGGGGTCCTTTTCAGTTTTTATGGTTGAAAAAGATATAAGGACGGCTTCAATGCAAACCCTGATTATGCATGTAGATCAAATAAAATATATACTTCTTTGTGATCGTGCATTTCAGATATATGAAATATAATACATACCCTGTATTCAAAGTTTTAATTTACAAATTTGAGCTTGGTCTTTTTGTTGGGTGTCATGTTTCCTTGTAGGAATGCATTCAATCCTAATAGTTACAGTAAAGGCTGTATATTATATAGCTCTCCATGAGCCTATCCATGTTATTGACAGGTTTAATTTACAAATGTGACACCTGTAACTTAGTTATATATACACATGTAGGTCAGTGTGCTTACAGTATATATATACAAGTGTATATTTGTGTTCAAAACAAGGTGGAATGATGCGTAAAGATTGACTCTAATCAATATTTTTCACAAAATATCACAAACACAGGGACATCCCTGTCTGTGTAAATGGTACAGAATATCGGTTTCATACTTATGAATTAAGTATGCACTAGATTAAAGATGATGGCATTTTACATTTCAAGGGTGCGTTTTATGCATGTGTCATGCTAGATCGGGGAGAGATTGATGCACTAATGGTTAACAGCGGTAATCTGACAGTAGTAAAAACTAGAAACACTACAATGCTGCAGTCTCTGATTGCCTATCGTATGTCATATGGTTATATTCAAGATCAGTTGTCATCGTTTTGAAGGATGTGAAATTTCAGCCGATTTACAGATCTGATACTGGGATGACATTGATGTTTCGTACATGCAATACACAAACATATGTATACGTACTTCTGTAAGTTTTACCCCATAACCTCCAAAATTGTGAAAATTGATCGTAAGGCACAACATTTATTTTTTAGAGTAACAATGTTACCGTATCCTACCAGCTATATTTTTTGTCTGGGTGTTTCCCTTGATATTTATCTTTATCTACAGTATTGAATGTAATTAGTGGCCAATTACTGTTCATCCTCATGTAAGCGCCCCTCTCTTTCTTTAAAGGTATTGACATTAAATAAGTGACACTCTCCTTTGTTTGAGGTATTGACATTAAAATACCCCCATTCTCCTTCGTTTGAAGTATTGACATTAAATAACCCCCATTCTCCTTTGTTTGAGGTATTGACATTATATAAGTGCTACTCTCCTCCTTTTGTGGTATAAATTTACATTATATAGAATAATTAGTAGTATACTACATGTACCTTTTCTGGATGCAATACATCATAATTATTGACGTAATAAAAACTACATTTTCATCCAGATCTTCAGTTTTGTAGTCCTATTAAGCAAACCCTTTGTAATCTTATCTTTTTAGTCGCCCTGGGTGCTAATTACAGCAAATGTGGTATGTGAATTAACCCTTTGCTGTAGATGTGAGCATTGTTCTGGTATTATGATCTCAATGATGAGTAATTGTATACATTCTGTAAATATCTAGTCGCTTTACATATTGGTCATCTAATAGTGAGTTGTCTTCCCTTGGCAGGTATCCCGATAGCACAGCAGCACCTCATCTGGCAGTCCATGGAACTAGAAGATGAGTACAGTCTCCATGACTACAGTATAAACGATGGGGCCACACTCAAATTGGTGTTGGCCATGAGGGGCGGACCCATCAATACTCGCAGGAGTAAGTATATTAATCATCACTGTGGTTTGTTGGCACATGTACAATTGAGGGCATGTTTGAAGTGGTCTGGTGGCACAATGGGTGGCATGTTTGAGGTAATCTGGTGGCACATGGGTGGCATGTTTAAGGTGATCTGGTGGCATGTTTGAGGTGGTCTGGTGGCACAAGGGGGGCATGTTTGAGGTGGTCTGGTGGCATGTTTGAGGTGGTCTGGTGGCATGTTTGGGATGGTCTGATGGCACAATGTGGGCATGGTTGAGGTGGTCTGATGATGGCACTATGGGGGTATGTTTGAGGTGATCTAGTGGCACAATGGGGGCATGTTTGGGGTGGTCTGGTGGCACAAATGGGGCATTTGTTAGGTGATCTGGTGGCACAAAGGGGGGCATGCTTGGGATGGTATAGTGGCACAATGGGGCATGTTGGAGGTGATCTGGTGGCAAAAGGGGGGCATGTTGGAGGTGATCTGGTGGCAAAAGGGGGGGCATGTTGGAGGTGATCTAGTGGCAAAAGGGGGGGGGCCATGTTGGAGGTGATCTGATGGCACAAAGGGGGGCATGTTTTGGTGATGGTACAATTGGATGCATTCTTTCCTCTCACCAAATTAAAGTGGCCCATGTTTGGTTTTCCCGATTGGAAGTGAAGAGTTCCTTTCTTTAACCTGATAAGCACTTCATCTGAGCTATCAAGCAAGATTGGCATAGACCAATAGACTTGCTTCATAATCGAAGCAAAATAAGTTTTCATGTTAAGCTTTACATAAATCTAACAGAAGTAAGTACATTTTGTTTCAATAAATCAGTATTTCAGATTACACATTTATTTTCAAATACACAATTGCTTTTGCAATCATTTTCAGATGACTTTTAAGATCAGTCAGTATTGGGATTGTACACGTGTACAATAAATCTGTTTTAGTTCCGATGGAGGATCCAACACTCAGGGAAATGGCCGAGTACGTGGAAGCCAACCGCGACGAGATCTGGGAGAAAGTCCCAGGCAATCGTCAGGTGACCCTGCTCGTGTTCCGTGAGGGGGACCAGCTCAACTTCTTTCGTGTGGTGGACCGAGGTGACGGGACCCTTACTCCCCTGTCCGAGTCTCTAAGGTAAACACACTGATGTTCAGGAGTATCGGCTAAAATGTATCTCTACTCGGAACAGTGCTCTCCAAGTCCCTGAGATGAGTACAGTATTGCTCAGGAGTACCGCTAATAATATCGGGTAAAAAATGTATGATTTGTGTACTTGAAACACTCCACCCCAAGTCCCTGAGATGAGTACATTAATGTTTTTGGGTACTATTAATAGGATGGGTAAAAAAATGACTGAACTCTGTAATGCTGCTATCCAAGGCCCTGATAGAGTACAGTGTTGTTTAGGAGTACCGCTAATAATATCAGGTAAAAAATGTATCTGTGTACTCAAAACACTGCTATCCACGTCCCTGAGATGACTGACTAAGGTAGTGAATCTTTCAGCAACACATGTAGGAATAGATAAAAATATTACAGTCCGCTGGGGAGGAGGGGGGATCTTTAACTCTCACAAACAACCTATTGTAAAATAACGTTTGATTTGTCTGGTGTCTTCAGCATGTGGTGCAGATATTATGTCCTAGTTGTTGCATGCATGTTGATAGGTGTTTGAAGGTCAAGTTAGCATACCTGCTACATGATAGATCCTCTTATGTACATACGTTAATACCTATATCATGTTTGGCTGTATACTCCAGTGTACAGGTGTGACCTGCAAGTTGTTCAGGGACTTTCCTGTCTATTTAACAGTCCCTTTGGGAAAAGGAAAAAGGTTAATTACCGATTTGGAGAAAAAAAATAATCAAAATTAAAAAAAAAAATCTGAACATGCTATAACTGTTTCTTGAATTTGAATTTTAAAGATTTCCAAACTAGGCTGTTGCTTTGGTATATTTATATCAGTCTATGCCCCGCCATGAATTGGTCTTGGCCATTATTCCATCGTAATTTTGTTTCTGCTCAAATGTATTTTAACAGCTAGATACATGTCAAATTCTGATTTGGTGAAGCTAGCACTTCTCCTATTCTTTCCAGGGTAATGACAAAACCTTGAAAAAATTAGTAAAATGCGTGACCATCACTCTAAATTTCAAATGGAAATTTCTGAAAAAACATTTTCAAAAATGGATTTTTCTTTGGTTGACACATCTACCGGTAGTTGTCTCTTGCTTAGCTCTTACTTTTCAATATTTCTAAAAACGTCAGTCTGAGATAATTTGACCATGACTGAGTTCCAACTGACCATTGGTCATTCTGTATCGCAGTGGTGCATCAATGTACAACTTCAATGACGAGGAGGAGGAAGAAGATGTGCCTCCAAAGGAAAAACTCGAGGAGAACGAACAACTCAAGGAAAAGATGAAGCAGCTACGTGGCAAGATGGAAAAACTTACTCTAACGAAAAAGGTACAAAGCTGACGTGTAGGGATTAAGTAATGTTTCATTAATTATTGAAAACTTACTCTAAACGAAAAAGGTATCAAGCTGACATGTGGGGATTAAATAATGTTTCATTAATTATTGAAAACTTACTCTAAACGAAAAAGGTATCAAGCTGACATGTGGGGATTAAATAATGTTTCATTAATTATTGAAAATTTTCACTGAACGAAAAAGGTACAAAGCTGACGTATAGGGATTAAGTAATGTGTCGTTAATTATTGAAAATTTACCTAAATGCAAAAGGTATAAAGCTGATAAGTAATGTTTCTTTAATTATTGAAAGCTTACTCTAATGAAAAAGGTCAAAACTGAAGTGTAGGGATTAAGTAATGTTTCATTAATTATTGAAAATTTACTCTAACGAAAAAAGTACAAAGCTGACATGTAGAGATTAAGTAATGTTTCATTAATTATTGAAAATTTATTTTAAACGAAAAACGTATGAAGATGAAGTGTAGGGATAAAATAATTTTAAATCAATCAATTCCTTAGGCCTTAAGCTATATATACAGGAACTAAAAATAATTGGAACCAACCTTGGTGGTATTACCAGTTATGAGCATGTGATTTAGGGTCATAAACCCAAGCAGATAATAGTTTTAAATACTAGAAATGATTATCTATGATTCCGTGTAATCAGATGTATCTATATCTGTGATGAGGCACTGTTAACACGAGGCTGATAAACACTGATGTTGTTTTATGCTTACAAATTTTTTTTCTTTCTCACAGCCAAGAAAGAAACCACATCCTCCAACATCAGGGCACTCTAATGGCCGGGCAGCCACGCGATATCGACAGCTTCCAAGTTCTGGAAGAAACCTCCCGGTGGGTCACCACCTCAACCGAAAGTCGTGCCTTCCCCCAGTGGGGCACACTCTGCCCTCACCGTTCTCTCCAGAGGAGCGCCTCAGTCTCACCTCAATGGGGGGCAAGGAAAGCTTTGCCTCTATCAAGTCATCTGATAACGATTTATCCAGCGTGGATGTCGGCAGCACCATTTCTAAGTCGCCTCACAGCATGAGACATTTAGAGAGTGCCGAAGGTGGAACCAAGCTAAGCCGGACTTTAGAAAGTGTGAAAGAGGACATCGGTGCTGGTAGTGAACATAACACTGCTAGGAAAATAAAAATTGACTCGCCAGAGGCGGCCAAGTGTGATGACAAAGACAGGTCACTGTCTTCTCCTCCAAAAGAAAGTAGTCCAAAACTGTCCGATCTAGCAGCCTCTAGTTCCATATCACATGAAAGTCAAAAGATGGATTACCTAGGGTCAGAGACCAAGGACCTTCAGCGCCTCAGTCAGGAGTGTAGCTCCAGACCAATCACTAGCAGCAAAATGAAGGACCTAGCAATGGAGAGTTTCAAGGATAGTCTCAGGCCTCCCACATCCTCTAAAAACAAACAGAAACTTAAAGGTAACGATCTCACCATAGAAAGCCTGAAGGAAGTGTTAGGTAGACCAACTACATCATCAAGGGACTTAACTCTGGAGAGTTTACAAGAGACATTTGGGCGACCAACTACGTCGTCCCGTTACAAGGGATTGGAGAGGCGGAAAGAAATAACACTAGAAAGTTTGAGTACAAGTGAGGCGCGTGCCATGTCTGGACTTTTAAGACAAGCCTCTCTAGAAAAAATTGGCTCCTCACGAATAGGAAATATTGGTAACTTTGTACCTAGTGGTAGCAAGTCTCGTCTGTCTAATTACACATTTGGAAGTCCAGCCCTACCGGACGGAAGAATCACCACCCCCGAGGGACGGCTAGTGGTAGGTTCAATTATAATTACCTTGACCTACTTCTCAAGGTCACATGGGTATAATGTGTAATAACCAGAAGGTCCAGAGTACTGATTTAGCGATACTTGGCTGTTCGGTATCTGGCATGAAGTACTTCAAAGTTGGCATGAAGTACTACAAAGTATATGACCTTGACCTATATCCAAAGCCACAGGGATCGAATGTTCAAAGAAAAGTTGAATTTCTGATAACCCAGGAATCCTAGAGTAAAAGTACTTGGCTAGAAGGTACTAGACATATCTAGAGTGCTCCAAAGTTTCCTCAAATAAGTCACCTTGACCTACTTTGAGTGTTCCATTGGTCAATTGATGAATTTCTTTTAAACATCTTCTTCTGCAATACTAGGAGGCTGTGGGTGATGATATTTGACCAGTAGCCTATTGGGATGTAGAGTACCAGTATAATGTTTCATCCTGTCTGATAAAATCACCATTCAGATGTACAGGGCCATGGGGTGGATATCAAATTACAGAATAAATGTATTGTACAGGGCCGTGGGGTGGATATCAAATTACAGAATCAATTATTGTACAGGGCCATGGGGTGGATATCAAATTACAGAATAAATAATTGTACAGGGCCAAGTGGATATCAAATTACAGAAAAAATTTATTGTACAGAGCTAAGGGGTGGATATCAAATTACAGAATAAATGTATTGTAAGAGCCACGGGGTGGATATCAGATTACAGAATAAATGTATTGTACAGAGCCATAGGGGTGAATATCAAATTACAGAATAATGTATTGTACAGAGCCAAGGGGTGGATATCAAATTACAGAATAAATGTATTGTACAGAGCCACAGGATGGATATCAAATTACAGAATAAATGTATTGTACAGAGCCGTGGGGTGAATATCAGATTACAGAATAAATGTACTGTACAGAGCCAAGGGGTGGATATCAGATTACAGAATAAATTATTGTACAGAGCCACGGGGTGGATATCAAATTACAGAATAAATGTTTTGTACAGAGGCAGGGGGTGGATTTCAAATTACAGAATAAATTATTGTACAGAGCCACGGGTGGATATCAAATTACAGAATAAATTATTGTACAGAGGCAGGGGGTGGATATCAAATTACAGAATACATTTATATGTAAATGTATTGTACAGAGCCAAGGGGTGGATATCAAATTACAGAATAAATTATTGTACAGAGCCACGGGGTGGATATCAGATTACAGAATAAATTATTGTACAGAGCAACGAGGTGGGTATCAAATTACAGGATAAATGTATTGTACAGAGCCATGGGGTGGATATCAAATTACATTACAATACATTTATTCTGTAATTTGATATCCACCCCATGGCTCTGTACAATGCATTTATTCTGTAAATTAGTACTTATATTCCATCATTCTTATGAATCGGTATTGTGATTGATTCGTATGCTATGAATGCATATGTCTTTCCCTAAAAACTGAAATAAAAACAGATATTTCTTAGTACAGTAAACTCCACTTACTCCAACCCGGTTTACTCAAATACTACTCAATTGTCTAACAGTTTGTTTGGTCCCGACCAAGTTTGTACATATTCAAACAACCTCAGATTATATACTTGAATACCATATTCCTTGAACTATTGACCAGGTCCGCACGAGTTTGAGTACAATATAAATGGGGTTTTACTGTACTTGATTATAACATTTATATACGTTCTGATTAGTGCAATATTGTGAAATCATAACTTTGTCAAAGATTGATCCTGTCCCTCCTGTAAGAACTTTGTAAAATGACTTTTAAAATTTAGATATGTTAGTAAAGACACACAAGAATGAAAACATGAATGATCCTAACTAATAATGTATAAATTAATATAAAGTTCAAATATATTTATAATTAGCTCTACAGGTTGGAAGCACTAAGCTTACATGTATATGTCATGATCATGGCATAAGGACCTTTGTCCTCTGTCAGCTTTTCCTTTAAAAACGGTAACATACTCATTCAGAACAGCTTAATGGATTTAGATTTGATTTGGTCTGGAGGCTGATATGTCAGGCCTAATAGTAATAACCTGATATTATAATCCTTGAACGAAGTTAAGGTGGGGTGGGGGGAATACATTTTAATCACCCTGTTTGACCGTCCGTCTGTCCAGAATATCATGTTACCAAATATTTCTCAAACTTAGCATGAAACATCCTTATGATATATTAAGATGTGGCTTTTTGTAAAATTTCAACAACATTTGGTAGATTAATTGCCCCTTTAGTAAATATTCTGTATGGAATAGTGTGTAAAATAGATCTAAGAAAGTACTGAAGCAATATTTCGCAAACTTGGCATGATTTAAAAAAGCTTAATTCCTATGAGATGTAGTTTTCCCATTTCACTTTTCATCAAATTCAACACTTCAAAGAGTTATGCCCCTTGTTGTAGACATTATGATGACTATATACCCAAGTTAAGTATTGAAGCAATATTTCTTGAAATTAGCATATTACATTATTGTACATCCCTATGAAAACTCCATTTTAATAGTTACCTGGTACAACAGATGACAATTCTAGTCAACAAATGTTGAAACCCATCTTCTGTTTCAGTGGAGGGATTTTAATGAAATTTCCTGAGGCAAAGGGAACAGAATTGTGTATTAATTTTGGGTGTGGCCCAACTCCCACTTGAGTCCCAGGAGGCAGATCCTGCTATGCAATGGGAAATTTAGAGCTCAATATCAGAAATTCTTCTTCTGTAAATGGAAGGAGTTTGAGTGGGTTGTTTTTTAACGGTCCTGGGCAAAGGGGGACCCAATTTTGTATTAAATGAGCGTATGAATCCCCTTGGCACAAACGGGCAGGCTTGTTTAAGAAAGGGATTTTAACCAAAGTTATGAAGCTTCCTAGGAAAATGGGGTTTAGCTTTGTCATAACTGAAGGAAGAGGAGTGGGGCCCAATTGGGGAAACAGATAAATCTTTGTATAAATGGAGGGTGCAGCTCTGAGGGGGGGGGGGGGCCAGAGGGCGGGGCTTTATAGGGGAAAAGTTAAATCTTAGAAATATGTCCTATGTTAAAATGAACAATATAAACCAGATTTTGTCCTTTTGTAAAATTGTCTCTGTTGTATCTGTACATAATCTGTTCCTGTGCTTTCCAGTCTGCTAGACTCCAGCGGGTGACCAATAGTCGAGACGGCCGCCTTCTGTCCCCCTCACACCGCCTTCCTCCGGTGAAACCTAAGAAGAAGGTGACCAAACGTTGCTTTGTGTGTGGCAAAAAAACGGGGCTTGCCACAAGTTACATCTGCAGGTAAGAACGGGGTCAACTTCACTGATGTAATGTGATAAATCATTGTGTTTCCAATTCAATTTATCAAAATTGAAACTTTTGATTTTGCTGTTAGTTTGAACTCGTGTGCCTTTGGGGGGGGGGGGGGGGGGGGCTATTATACTAGTTATATACTTGTGTGATCTGTATCGATCCTGTACTAATTCTCTGGAGTATCGTCATCGGATCACTCAATATGTGCCAAGCTGACCTTGTACAACACAGCTTTGTGATATGCTTGTCTATAGCTATTTGGCTTTCGTTATGTTTAAACTTCCAACTTTTGTACTATTTTGCAGGTGTGGAAATAACTTTTGTGCGACACATCGTTATGCCGAGTCTCATGAATGTACATTCGACTACAAGACGGAGGGCCGCAAGTTACTAGAACAGAGTAATCCAGTGGTCAGTGCGCCCAAGCTTCCAAAGATATAACTCAGGATTCTACCAGCTTTTGTACCACAATTGTCCGAACATTTGGTTTTGTAGTTCTCTGCCCTTGTTACACTTGTGTGTTGTCTCTCTCTCTCTCTCTCTCTCTCTATCTCTCTTTCTCTCTCTCTCTCGCTATTACTTCATTCAGTTAATGTCGTATTGGCTGCTTTGTAAGGAACATTTAAAATTTGTGTTATTTCTCAAGAACACTAATTCAACTAGGACAGCAGAGTTTGCCCAGGTTTATACTGATTACCTACCACATAACACTGAACGTGGAAACTGAAGATAAACATTGACGGGGTTTCATTGAAGTTTTTATTTTTTATTTTTGTCTCAATAATGATGACAGCCAACTCTTAATCTGTGATCAAATCTCTTACATGAAGATTGGGTTCATCGTTGAGAGAGGAGAGTTCTATAAGGGGAGGGAACTCCCATGTCATTTCAAGTGGAGTTGCAGAGGCGGAGGAGATTTTCTGTGTTCTTGTAGTGTTCTAGCTAACAGGTGAAGTGCATGGTTCTTTGGAATGTTCTGACGAAGATTGTGATAGCTTACATTTTTATATTTTTATCAGTCTTTCATGTTTTCCCACATTATAGGGAGTTGTGTATTAAGTGTATGCATCAATTGTGTTACTTCTTTAAAATGGATGCTTCATTTTCCCCCTATTTTACTACATTTTATTTTTATTTTTTTTAGAAATATGAAATAACCCTAGCTATCTTAATTTCTGCTCTATACAGCGACCATAATACATATATATATATACCTTCAATGAAAACTCCACATGTCTCAATAATGTTAAATGTTTATTTCAATCCAAACTGTTTATTTCTATTAAAGATGTTATATTCAGAATACAAAGTCTTTTGTCTGAAAAAGTTGTATTAAATGGTATGATGATTTGGATTACCGTTTCACAATATGTTCTGCCAAGCCATAGATTTTAATTTTGTTGCTGTCATGTCCAAAATAAGAAAGAGTTTTTAATTGAGTTACACTTTGTTATATTTAGGTCGCATGTACAGTATTCGTTTTTTTTTAAACTTGTTTCCTTCTATATTTTTTTTCAATTTTGTTGTTAAGGTCTTTGTTGAAATTTGTTTAAAACCTCCTGAAACTGTCACAAAAGATCATACCTCTAGACCATAACAAAAAAATAATTCATTTTCAAACAATAAACTGTTCAATTGAGGGCTAGAACAGATATATTTTTTCTTTAATTCTTTATTTGAACTGTCTCGGATTAAAAAAAAAAAATCATATGCCATAACCAAAATACGACATGAAAACATGGATTGTAACCAAGTTTGTCACTTTTGTTTTTGTTTGTTTTGTTTATATTTAATATATGGCTTAGTTCTTAAATCTGATGTGATGCCTTTATTTAAGCAACATTTACATGTGAATAGGTTATTTGTGTATCTCGTAACAGAAATGTCTGTTTTTATTGTATTATCCCTATTGGCAGAAGATTAAACAAGGAAACAACAGACCTATAAATTACATTGACCAAATCTTCCATTATAACCTTATTTTCTGACAGATTCGAAAATTTGTGAAATTTTCCCAAACTTTGAAATTTTTTGAAAAGTTTATGATCATAATTTCAAACTTTGATATTATTTGATTTATTTTGATACAAACATGTATGTACTGAGAGATCAAATCGTTGGGCTCTAAGATTTTTTTGTAACGAGTGACATAATCAGTTATCTTGAATTAATTAGTTCAATATCAAAAAGATACGAATCAGAATTACAAATAGAAACTCGTCGCTCCCTCCGTAATGTGATAGTTATTTTGTCTAGTGGGACCTGGAATCCTGCTGACACAGGTTTCAGATTGTTCAAAACACAATTTGAGTACTGAAATTACGTGAAAATTGATCGAGGTTGGCTATCGATAATGCAATAGTAGCCTTTCGTAATCGGCATTCGATCAAAGGTTAGCTGTTGCAATGGTTATCTCCCCTTCATGAATTATAGCCAGGACATGTCACAAAGGAAAGAAAAATGAAATCTTTATCTCTGGTCACTACCATATTAAACTTCAAACGAGAAACTAAGATGTTTAAATCTTAGTGTAGTGATCATTTAGAGATACAGGTTGTGTACATTTCTACCTAATGTTACCTCTATATTATCTGACGTAACTTGAAATTAAGTGATTATTGCAAGTGGAATTGCAGTGATCCTACTTAGTCTTAAACTTCTACGTACTATTTAAAGGCACCTCTATATTATCTGGTGTAACTTGTCAAAAATCATTCCATTTGAAATTCAAGTAAGGCCTCTGTGATTTGTTGACTTTAATGTACTTTTATATGTTTTGAATTCTATGAAATCATGATGAAAGGTGGATGCATTTCGGTTTTAAGAAATGTGTGATGTTTTCAAATAACAATATACTCATAACTCACGTCAAGATTTGCATATATTTTCAACTTTGTAATTATGCTTGCTTGTTATTTTAAGCAGTGCCAAAGACAATTAGTTTGCCACTGAAATTAACAAAACTTTGACAAAGATGACAAATTATGAAACAAAATTTCAAATAAAAGGATAAATATTATAAGTCCATAATTCAAAATTAATGTGTAATTAATTAATATCACATCCTGACATGAAAGAAAACTTATATATATATATATCTTATTATTTACCTTAATGGGTAAAAATACTGACCAATCAGGGAGCCTGTTACGTACTGGTTTGGTGCAAAATGTGAATAGCTATATGTTTATGTCTGAAATTCTGCTATTAGCATTATAAGTACCGTTATGGTTGGATAAATCATGAAACAAGTACAAATAATGTAAGTACTATTTTTTTTTGTTTTCTGTTATTTAGTGCCCGTTAGAGAATGTTAGCAACAACTGATTTTAAATGCGTGTCTACTCATCAAGGGGAGATAACTCTCCAAAGTTACTTCCCTTATTTTATGTGTTTATGTAAGGTGCATACCTTGTATGCATTGGGTGTAACTCGTGGACAGATAATTGAGTGTGGAATAAACAAGTTGACTATAAGTTACATGTTTTATCTTATCATTATGAAATACTGGCTGGATTGCTGTTGGTGTTGAGCTAACCCATTGAAAAGAATCTGTCTGGAGATGCTAGCAAATATTTGCTAGCTTGTGGTAAGAATAATGTTTTCTTAAGCAGGTTTTCTGCATATGACCAGGTAGCTCATTAAAACATCATTCTAGAGTTTAAGAGCAATACCCATATCAGGCTAGGGATGAAATAATCTCTCATGGAAGAAAGCTATGTAAGAAAAATCTGTCTTACATCATTAAGCATATCACACAACGTGACGTCGCAATGGCTCAACAATGACATGATATCGTGAATACGGTAAAATCTAATGACGACATGATGAAATTAAGACCTTTACAAAATTTTTACCGTAAACATCAGAAAGATTTTTCTGTGCACTTTGTTTGCTGGGTTTGGTTTAGGTTAATCTCTCACTCTCATTTGTTTTCGTCAAAAAAACTCAAGGAAAAGGGTGAAATTTTCAACATGCTCGCCAGTTAAAACTTATTTTCATGGTTTTTGAGCTTGTTCAGGTAGTTGATATGAGAGAAGAATACTCTTTCATGACCAAAGGTGTAAGATATAGGAAAATTCTACCCAAGAGGATTTCAAATTTGGTACAACCTGAGGCTTTCCCTATCTTGCATCCCTGGTCATGAAAGAGTCTTATATCTCAAAATCAAGAAGTTTGAAGGAAAGAGGATTTGGAATCCCACAACGATAAGAATTAACAGAATTGGGCAAAATGACGCTCAAAGTAGTAAAAGGTTTATAAGATGCTTTTTGTGGATAAACCATTCAAGAAGAATTGGGAGGAACCAGAAACGAACAATGCCAGGAAATAAGCTGGCAAATATTGGTAAGAACAATTATAAGTAAGAAATGACTTTAACAAATCTGAAAATTTCTTCTAAATAACTTGTATGATGTGCTTTTCTAACCAAAATATGTATAAATAATTAAAACCAGGACATTTATAAACAGTTATGAGGAATAGTGATAATTTTATATACAATAATTTAGATATAATATACATGTACAGGCAAATATTTGCATCCCTTCAAATGAATAATAATAATAATTTGAGGTTCCTATATACTGCTTTATCGCGACCTTAAAGGGCGCCTCAAAGCGGTTCACAAATTATTATTCGTGGTTATAGGGCCTTAGCAACCAGCCAATATCGTTCTCAACTCCTTGGGGAGCATACAACCGGTGCTGCCATTTCGGCGCTCACAGCTTACATGCTTTTGTACATTCTACAATTTCTAGTACAACCCAACTACGTACTCATTTACAGCTGAGTATACTGGAACAAGCAGAGGAAAATTAATGTTGCTCAAGGATACAACACAAGTGCTGCGAACGGGACTCGAACTCGCAACCCTTCGATCACGAGCATGGCGTCCTACCACTAGACCACCGTGGAGGGAGACAAATTGTATTAGTGTGATTTTATAGTCTTGGTCCTGGTCATACCTTTTTAATTGTTGGAAGATATCATGAGGAAACCTGCATCTCTTAAGGCAGAAGTGCAGTGCACTGCCGTTATATCAATGTGATCCTGACCTTGAGATCGAGGGTCAAATAAGTGTAAATTTTCTCAATAACTCTTGTCAGGGCGATAACTTTTGAACTGTTGGAGATATACTGATGAAACTTGTAGTATACTTCCATCATCTATAGACAATGTGCAGTAAGTACATTGTCATTAGGTCATTGTGCATTGCGACCTTCACTCGAAGGTCAGAGGTAAAGAATGTCTGATTTTTTTCAAACATTCAAAATGGTGTACACAATGGTGATGCCACAGGTCCCTCATTGTGTTTAATAATTACATGTAGCAATAATTTACCAAGCCTTGGGTCAAAAGTCAAGCTCATATTTGAATCTTTTTCTTAAAGGTCATCAGATCAAAAGTCAAGTTTTTTTTAAAACTTAATTGAGTAATCAGAATCAAACCAGGTATTAATTAAACCAATGTCAAGGTCATCGGATAAACTGTAAAGGTCAAAGTTTGCATCTCTTTGTTATACATTTTATGACATTATGAAGCAAAGTTGGTTACTATCAAACAAGGTTTCAATTTTGCTTCTCTGCTAAACTTAGGGTCAGATATTATTGTGGGGTCCTTCCTGGCATGTCTGTGTTCCAGTCTGCTTCAACTTTGTTATGACTCCAGGTACCATTTCCTACTACAGTTCGAAGGACTGCTGTAATGCTTCCCAGGCACATTGCAATTAGAACTTGTTTATGCATACATTTTATAATTAAGCAGGAGGCAGTTAATCTAATAATTAGGTCAAATTTGTGCTTACTAGTTAAGTTATTCTGATTTTTGTTCACAGAAACAAATACTAGCTTATCTATATTTTCTTCCTTTTCAACAGTGCAGTCTAACAAACTGGGAATATTGGTGGCAATGCACTACTGCACAAACATTATACACTCAAAAATTGGCCCATTATCTATGGTTTATTAATAATTCAGTCCATTACAATTCCTGTTAGCACTATTTCTAAACTTACTGATGGGATTTACTAGGTACCTCTTTATGCAAAACAAAATGTTGGAAGAATCACATAATCAAGATTGGCAATGATCAGCCATCTTTTATTTTTGAGCCTAGGTTTGTTACTTAGCACTTTTACTCAAAATGTGCTGGAGATACCGTTCTCAAATTTCACATACATTGACCCATGATGCTTAGTAGTCATGTATGTCAAATTTTTAAATTGATCACAAAACAAAAATGGCTGATATGCAGCCATCTTGAATTTGAGTGATTTACTTGTTACTATTTCTCAGAAAGTTTTTGTTCACACAGCCATCTTTCATTATGGAGCGGAAATTTGTTAGCACTATTTATCAGAAATTATTTTGGATATCTTTCTCAAATTTCACATGTAGGTTACCCAGGGTCCATATTTTATCTTATTGTAAATATTATTATCCCGGAAACGCTATTTTTAAGTAAATATTTGAGATTTCATGCGATTGTTTTCCATATTCTCGATCAGGAGTTCAGGGCCTACACGAGGTAGTCATCAGGTACTGGCCGTAGGTGTTTCTCCTAGTAAGACGTAAAACACAAACAAAATAACAGTTACACATTCAATTGTTCTGGACTTTAAAGGAAACTTTGTCAGGATAAAAGAAGGACACGCCAAATATGGCACAGTATCTCCTTCTACACTGGCAGATAATTCCTTCAGGCGAGCTACTTTACACAGATCTGACTTAACTACACAATGTAAAACAATAACAAAGTAGTGAGTCAATGGTGTTTAATGATAAAACGGCGCTGTCAACAAACGAGAAATAAATGTACAGGACTCTTAGCTAAAACATACACTTGGTATATGGTACACTACTGATGATCAATGCTTTATGCTAAATATTATATGAATAATTTACTGCCAATACATGTGAAGTGCCATTGTTTTTGTTCCTGATAATGATGATGAAAGTAGAAAAATAAGTTGTATTTAATTATGCGTCTCAGATTCCCTTCATTGCTTTTCATTCAACAAAGACAGAAAAACTGAAGTACCTCATCCGACCTTATAAGCGCACTGTGCTTACAAAATTACAAAAGGGGTTCCTTTAAATAAACTGTACAGGATAAAGTTGCCATGTTATAAAACTTTAAAGTGTGTTTTTTTCTAATTTCCATCAGGCATGTGAAATCTAGGTAAGGAAAAGTTACAATTTTTTGTAAGACTGAGGATTGTATTGGCTTGTCAGTGAGGTAAGGAACATTTTTATAGGTTTTAATTAGCACACACATCCTCTTCAAACTTTCTTGGGGAAAAAATGAGGACACGCTTTTTGGACAGGTGCGCTTATTATGTTGAATATGGTATACTAACATCGTAACCTGCCGTAGTAACTATCTATAGAGTACTAGTCCAACCTAATTCTGTGTGTAAGATTTTTTATTTAACTGTCTTAAACTCTTTTGTATTAATTACTCAAGATATCATCCTTATGTCTCATAAGCAAAGGTAAAACATTTATCTACAAATAAAATTTAAAACAAACTATACAAATTAGTCAAGATTACACGGAAACAGATAATTGTGTATGTTAATTTCACAAATCTTAACTTCTTAAGTGTACAAGTCTTACCAAAAGAGTTTCCCAAGAGACAAACTAAACATATTCTTAGTCAGTATTAATATTTAAACACAGTTACTAAATTCACAATGAGTTCACATGATTCTTGACGTTGAAAAGGATAATGATCTAACAGAAGTCAGTCACATTTAGAGTCAAATCAAGTAGTGGTAGTTCAACCATTTGAATAGTTCAACTTCATCATATATGTACAACGACCCCTCTAAACAGTCTTTCATATTAATGTTCTTTCTGGTGATTATTTTCCGAAAGTTAAATCAAATCTGCCACATTCATAGGCATTTCGTCAATCTGTGTTGAGTAGTACTGCTCAATGTCTCTTAGAATTCTGATGTCATCATTTTTGACGAAGTTGATGGACACACCCTTCCGTCCGAATCTTCCTGAACGACCGATCCTGTGGATGTACAATTCTCTGTTGTTTGGGAGATCGTAGTTGATGACCAAGGACACCTGTTGGACGTCGATTCCTCTCGCCCACACGTCGGTACTTATCAACACACGACTGGCACCTGAAACATATCGCAGAATATAAATGTCAAATTTAAATTTTGTTATCACTTATATAACTAACTGCTGATACAATGTAATCAATCAGAAGGTAATTAACATACTCTCACAACAGTAAGCTGACATTATGCCATCACTGCTGCATAAGTAAATATAGAAGTCACTCAACTGTACTTGGCCATTCACATAATTACTATGAATGGGCAACTAGGGCAATGCGCCCAAAGTAACTTTTTCTTTGGTGTAGATCAAAGGTAAAAAAGTACATAGTACATAGTCAAAGTGACCTACTTTTGAGACATGACACACTGCCTCACAAATACCTCCCCCCACCCCAGTATAAAGTTAAAGTGACAAGTATTGCAAGAAGTAAACCCTTGACAATCTTTTTCTTTTTGTCATAAGTTAAAGTAATGGACCTACTTTTAATAGATGACACACCACTTCTTCAAAGTATATGTTACCCATACCTAAAGTAAGAAGGTCGGACTTCCAGACAATAAGTGTTAAGCTCTGATCTGCTTTCAGTTGGAATTCATAGGCAATATACGTGTATATGCCAATTGGACAAAGGCAAATTTGAAATGTGTCATGTTGGATTTAATTTCCCTTTGACAAATTGTCCAGTTGGTATTCTTAATTTCATATTGCCTATATATAAATGCCAACTAAAAGCAGATCAATACTTAATTACTTATACAACTATATTTACTTTTTCAAGAATCTGTTCATCTCATAAAACAGTCAATTACTCTTTTTATTTCTCAATATAATTATTAAGCTCAATGTTTCTATCGTGTATACTTGATCATTGAAAAGAACAGCCATCACCTGAGGATGCTCAATGGTTTCTAACGCACCAATGATGACGTTAACAATCTATCAGTGGCATTCATGGCCTTATGAGTTCCAACTGAATTTTATAGTTTTATATATATGTATATGCAATACCATGCATGCAATGGTAAATATTAGGAGATGAAGTTGGGCCCGTACAAGAAAAGGGAGGGACACAACATAAAACTATAGCCCCCTACCCATCCCAATCTTATTCTCATTGGGGGATTAATAACAAGTATATACCTGATCTGAATTCTTTCATGATTGCATCTCTTTCATCTTGTCGCATGTCACCATGCATGGAAGACACTGTAAAATTGGCTTCCCTCATCTTCTCTGTCAACCAATCAACCTTCCTCTTTGTGTTGCAGAAAATGACAGCTTGTGTAATGGTTAAAGTGTCATACAGGTCACAGAGAGTATCAAACTTCCATTCCTCTCTCTCAACAGCAACAAAGAACTGTTTGATTCCCTCAAGTGTCAACTCGTCACGTTTGACCAGAATGCGGATAGGATCTGTCATGAATTTGTTGGTCATCTCCAAAATCTCATGTGGTAATGTAGCAGAGATCAGTAGAACTTGAGTAGCTGGAGGGAGATATCTGTAAACGTCATAAATCTGTTCTTTGAAACCTTTATTCAGCATTTCGTCTGCTTCGTCCAGGACAAGCATTTTGATAGATCGGGTTCTTAGATTCCTTCTTCTGATCATATCAAATACTCTTCCTGGTGTCCCAGATACCACATGCTGTCCAAAATCGAGTTTTCTTATGTCTTCTCCAACATTGGTTCCTCCGATACATGAATGACACTGGACATTCATGTAATCTCCGAGGGCCAAGATGACCTTCTGAATTTGGACAGCCAATTCTCTTGTTGGAGAAAGCACCAATGCTTGTGTTTCCCGTAGCTGTGTGTCCAAACACTGCAGTATAGACATTGAGAACGTCGCCGTTTTTCCTGTGCCCGACTGAGCCTGAGCGATCACATCTCGGCCTTTCACAATGGGTTTTATAGCTCTTTGCTGGATAGCCGATGGCTTCTCAAACCCGTAGGCATATACTCCACGTAAAAGTTCCTCCCTCAGACCCATGTTATCAAACGTTGGGGTGACTTCAACATCTTCACTTGTCTCAAATTCAATGTTTTTCATGATATCATCAGGAACCACGCGTCTATCCTGTCTTTCCGCCATGATTGCGTTTGTCGATATCCCACTCACCTAGATGTTTGAAATGTCCTTCGTCTTTTCAATTCCCTTTAAAACGCATTACTGAGTAGGATTTATAGTTTGTTTCACATTTCTTCTCGTTTGTAATGACGCATTTTATGATAAGACTGAGATATTTTCATGAAAATCTTTCCTCTGAATTGTTCAGTGACTCACCTAAATGAATTTTGAGACTCACTAGACATAATTTGCTATTAGTTTATAAATTGCAATAAGAAATAAATAAAATAAAGCAAATCCGGTGCCCGTCATCTCTTCCTTTTTTAGACTCAACACCGAGTAGCAACAAAACGTGTTTTATGAAAGAGGAAGGATGGCTGATACCGGCGATGCACCAGTAGTGAAGAAACAAAAGATCGTCGCAAGGTAATATGTTAATAGACTTAAAGTGGTGTGTTTCATCATAATAACCATATTGCAATCTTTCATATACGCAACAACAAACAGATAAAAATGAAAGTTGCCAAGTCCCGCCGTTTCGGTATCTTAACATGACCGCGACCGATCTGAGACATCATGATTAACCTCCCGAAACATAAATATTCATTTTAATGATATATTTGTTGTCAACAAAGCCAGCTTATTCAAGATTCATATTTTATTATAAATACAATAACAACAAGTGTTTGATGGCCCCGCAAAATATGAACACCAGTACGCCATTGGATGAAACTGGTGGGGTATACAAGGGAAGAATAACTATTAAACTTATATTGGAATTTATGTCATAACAGTAAATACTTGTATGTATATATATCTATCTTATATAAGGATATTATGAAAAGAAAAAAATACAGTTATTACAAGAAATTAGGAATTAATTATTTAAAATAACCCATAGTGTGCCCCCTTTTATATTTAATGCCCTGATGAAAAAATAGACTGTTCCATATGCCTGGGACGGTATATATACACATACACCTAACAGTCACAACCTCTTTAGATAGGCGACAGCAGTGGGAGTGTACACCTGTGAAATGGCCAAGTGAGTTTGAATATAAAATCCATACACACACCAACACTTAGTTTACTGCAGAAAGCCCAATGCACATTAGTATATAATGTAGTACAATTGTACTTAATTTCTCATGTGTTACTTTTTGATGTGAGAGTCATTACTAAAACACCTTTGAAATCCAATGAAGGGTAACACTCTTGATATAGGCCTATATAATGCACTTCCAACTATTAACCAAAATTTCAAACTAATGAAAGGTCCATTCTGTGTTTTTGCCTGATTTGATTTTATTTTTAGTAGATTGTACATGACCATACATAACACAGACACAGACTTCTACATGATGAGCCTGTTCCTGGATTGACTGTAGAGCAACAGTTGTGCTTGCTGTTACAGCTAGCGCTGTATTAAGAAAAAGATGAGGACAAGCACTTGTCATATTTTGAAAGCTGTTATATGGACAAAAAATACATTTACAAACTTGTTCATGTTTTGGTAGAAAAAAACCCACCCCACAGAATGTTTCTAGAATAAGTCATCGGTGTTTTTAAAAAATAATTAATAAATTATACAATTGAAGGTTTAAAATTATAGATAGAAAAATCAAATGGCTTCAATGGCAAAAATATTATTAAAATGGAAATGTATGACAGGGTTTTTTACAACTTTTTAAAGACAAAATTTTGGCAGGGAATCTGTGCTGTGTTCATTCAGTGGCTTTTATATTTTCCAGTACATGTTTATCACAAACAAGTTAAACAACTGCCTGTTGGTTTTTGGAAATTGCTTTTTTAAATTTTTGTTCTTTAAGAATGTCATAAGTTTAAAATGTGCCAATTTAATAAAATTGTTGACTTCATGGAATAAATCAAATTCGATCAGTTGTAAAAATTTTCCTGTCAATAACAAGATTAAAATCAGAAATAGCACTGAATTTTGTATGTATGTGTTTTTGTGAAAATATACTGATTCATTGCTTCAACAATTACTTATGTTTAAGAAATTAAAACCCAATGCCTCCTGCTTAATATACCTGGTATGAAGTCCTTTGTAAACGCCATTATCAGTAAGACACACAGAGATAAGATATTAAACTTGAGTGTAGGGGTGACCAGGGGTATAATGTATATACTAGAATTTTCTATTATTTTCCAGGCAGTTGTTAATGGAAACTGACAAGAAATTTGATAAAAAAATGAATTACGGTAGAGGGAAAATAGACATTGGTGCATCTATTTATTAATGATAATGGTCAAAAATGTTAACCGGTATAGGCTTTTCCCAAAAGTGTTGTTATTCCCCTTGATAGGCCACAATGATGGATACAAGATGGACTTTCGGGAAGTGTTTTTGTTATGATTTGCTGCCATATGACAATCGGATGATGCCATTCCCATTATGACATCATGCTTGCATGGCACAAATTCGTTCCAAAAACACTTCCCAGTGAAGCCTTGACACGGCAAACAAGGGAGATAACGCCACTTTTGAGATAGGCCTATATCTTTAATTGTGGCTTGAAAGTGGGTTGGTCATTTCTGGACCTGTTTCTGAGCCTGATTATATAAACCAATATATCACAATTAAAGCTCATGGAAGGGTATTGCTACGGTCCAAAAAATAAGAAAATGGGTCGCTAAAAAATATTAATGACTAAAAATGTAATATCCATGTAATAAAAGGTTGAAAACCATCAAATTTAACACAATACTATCTTAAATTGTTCTTCTCTTTACTCAGAATACATACAGTATAATATTTAGAGATAGTATAATATTGCATGTTTGTTATAAGCTAAAGCAATATTTCTCAATCTTGGCATACTTTATCCTTATGATAAAAAATTGTACATTTTCGCTTTTCATAAAATTTCAACAATATTTGGTTAAGTTATGCTCCTTTTAGTAGATATTCTGTAAGGAAAATTGTTTCAAGTAGATCTAATAAAGGACCGAAGCAATATTTCTCAAACTTGATATATAGTTGTGCCCTTTCACTTTTTATCTAATTTCAACAACATTTGTAAAGATTTATGCCCCTTATTGTAGAAAATATGTCGACAATATAAATTATAGTAAAGTATTGAGATTGGCATATTACATCCATATGGAAACTCTTATCTTTACTAACCAGTATATTTTATTGAAACTTCTCTTGAATGAGCAATATGTTATGTAGTTGTGCACAGGCATTTCAGTTGCAGATTTCAACCTTTTTTACAGAAGTTACCATCTCTTATGCCACGGACTGAGATAGCTAATCCCATGCTTATTTGAAATTTAAGACCAAAATATCTCTTAACAAGCTTTCATTTCAAATAAGTTGACCCCAAGTTCAAGATTACTTAATGTATAAACTGCCAGCATCTGCAGGGGTATTAGTTATCCCGCAGTTTGTTCCAAAGAAGGATGTTTGTTAGGGTATGAAAACTAGGGATATTATAATATTGTATGTTTGTTTTTTTCCAGAGGAGGAGGTTTGTTAACTTGGGGCCGCGGGGTATGGAAACTATGGATAGTATTGTTATATTGAATTTGCATATTTGTTTGTTCCAGAGAAGGATGTTTGTTAGGGATATTATTGTTGTATTGTATATATTTGTTTGTTCCAGAGAAGGATGTTTGTTAGGGATATTATTGTAATATTGTATATATTTGTTTGTTCCAGAAAAGGATGTTTGTTAGGGATATTATTGTAATATTGTATATATTTGTTTGTTCCAGAGAAGGATGTTTGTTGGGGTATGGAAACCCTTTGTTGGACATCTCTGTACAGGGAACTACAGAGTTCCTGAAAAAGTAAGTTAGCCGAACACCTGTTGTATATATGTATTCAATATCTCTATTATGCAAATTAGATCTATATATTATCATAGCTATGTTGGTCCAGTGTCGGAATTGTGTTAACACATGAAACAGAATATGAAATCAATACACAGTTAAACTGATGGGTTGGTTTATGAATTATTCATACCCGATCTAGAGTAATGAAATAGTTCTTTCTGTTGAAAAATAAGTTCTCTTATTCTGTGCTGGTTGATTAATTATAATAATGTAATTAAGATTTAAGATAGTGAAAAAGAAAAAGAAAAATGGTCAAACTTCAGTTAAAATTGGTTTCAAGAAATCATCTCACTTATATTTACCAGGTATGGACTGGAGGCAGACAATGCCATACTGGCAGAGGAAAAACACAAAGGAATGTATGTATGGAGACAAGACAGAAAACATTTAAAATGCCTTTATTATGTGTAAAGGTAATAATTCCAGTATGGTTTTAGATAAAAGGGGTTTGGCCTTGGAAAATATTTTCTGAATCTCCCCAAGAATAATATATATTCTATGTATATATATGTTTGTTGATGAGTCGCAATACACCTGCAAAAAATTACATTTTGGATTTTTAGGTCATCTGACCCAAAGAGTCCAGACGATCTTATCATCATGCTTCGTCTGTCACAATGTGTACACTTTTTCTCTGAAAATGCTGTTCTTCCTTCATACCTTGGTCCATTTTAAACCAAATTTTGACAAATGGATATTCGGGTGGGAGCAATCATTTCTTCAGAATATTTATTTGACCAGTATGGGCTATATGTTGTCTGTAAGGTAGAAGTTGGCTGAAATTAGCTATAAAACTCTACTCTTACTTCTTGCATTGTTGGATTTCAACTTATATAAGTTGGGGTTTTGGTGATAAATTTGTGTGTTGTCCCATTCTTGATCAATCCAAAACAATATTGCCAAAAATAACGTTCCCTGAATTAGGGCGAGAGAACCAACGTCCTGGTTGTGGTAAGGCGGTAACGGTATGTTATGGGAATCTTCGATGGATACCAAACAGTATTCGCTAGACCTCCATCAGGTTGAGTAGGTATAATAAATAATGAGGATGGAGCATCAACATCTAGATTCCGTAGTTTTACTAGGCTAGCCGAAACATGTCATCCTGCTAATAAAACTACGGAATCTAGATGTTGATGCTCCATCCTCATTATTTATAATATTGCCAAAAGACAGCCATCTTGGGGATATGGGGTCTCAAATATGGAGGTTAGAACATGTTAAGTAATAGTTTGTTATTGTTATTTCTGTATGGATCATTTCAAAATTCCATGTGCATGTTTTCATTGGTCCGTAGTTGTAATTGGTCCAGTTTTGGGACTGGACTCGGGTAAGAATATGGCGGTATGCACCAATCTTTGATCTTGATCTGTCTCAATTTTTTACATGTTGGTTCCTTCCCGGGTATTGGTTCTTAGTTGTGTTCTTTAGATTTTGGAATGGAGTGAAAATATTCAACTTTTTCAGAACAAAAAAAATATCAGCATTTGTGGGTGGAAGATCCCTCTGAGATCTCTGGTTGATTTATTTGGCTCTACGGTTGATCCTCTGCCTTTGTCTCTAAGACAGGCCTTGACTTAAGTTAACATGGTTGGTATGCACCATGACGTTAGTTACCCATCTTGTTGTATTAACCAAAGGATAATTTTCTTTATTGTTGTTTATGGATTAATTTCTTTTCTGAGGTATATATACCACAAATCACCAGATTAGATATTTACCATTTAATATTCCTTTAAAGGCCTAATATACGTAACTTCAGGGAAATTTTCTTGATTCTGAAAAATTCTGAAAAGAAATCCAGTTGATAACCATGCAAAAATAAGCCTAAAACAAAGTAAACCTGAGTGGTAACTAACAAGAAACTCTTGTCAAAAAAATCCAAAGAATTGAAAATGATTCAGGTGGGGCCCACTTCAACAACAAGCCAAAGGTAGAAGACGGTTCGAAATGGGCGTGTGTTTACAAATAGCGTGTTTCAACTGCTGCTGTACCGGTAACCGCAAAAGACTTCATCTTGAATATTGCTGATATCAGTTAATCTTAACTAAATCTATAAATATAATAAGTTTATTCAGTTATTAGGCTGGATTTTCATTTCAAGTTTTGCTGAAAGTTATGTATATTGGGCCTTTAAGAACGATATGTAAAATATTTCCAGTAATTGACTGGTTTATAAAATATTTCATGAAAAATTTATCTAAAATATTGACATGTGTTGTTGATGATGTCAATTTATAGAGAAAATTTAGCTTTTATTTATATACAAAGAAAAAAAATAAGAACAAGGACATTTTCCCCTCAATCTAGAAAATGTCTGCCCTTTTCAGAAAAGGGTATATTATTCCCCCTAAACCTATATTGATCACAGCTAACCAATAAAGTCCTTTGTTATATATATACATAGTCAAAAATAAATCTGAATTAAGATTATCTTATTAAACAGGTATGATGATATGACGGAGACATTTGAGGACTCGGTGGAGTATGTACCAGGGGGAGCTACTCTTAACTCAATCAGAATTGCTCAGGTAACGATACGTTTGTTAATGTTGTTCATTACACTGAGAGATACAAAGTCTTCGTAATCTATATAGTTACATTCATGACACCATATGGACTTCATAAAAACAATATATTTATCATATAGCATGTTCATGCATTTGTGTATGGTGTTGTTAATTAACTCTTTCACCCCTGAAGACACATTTAAACTCTGCCAATTCAAAGGTTGGAAAAGTACATTATGAAATTACTGGAGTGAAAGAGTTAAAATGAAAATAAGATTTCAGTTGAACTTTGGCATCTTGAACTCGTATAAATTCACACATAACATTCATATTCTTGTGTTTGATCTTCTAGTGGCTGACAGGAGTACCACAAGCGACATCATTTTTTGGCTGTATAAATGAAGACAAGTACGGCACGATTCTGCTCAAAAAAGCGACGGAAGACAACGTCAACTTCAAGTGCCAGATCACCAAAGAGGCACCAACCGGCACATGTGCCGTCATTGTGACTGGTACTAGCAGGTATAAAGCATGTGGAAGTTATTTAACTCAATCACCCTTGCAATTCATAATGAACTATTCCAACCATTGTATTAGGAGAGTTCAAATGTGTCTTCAGGGGTGAATGAGATAAGTCCAATTTTGGGAATCTTCAACAGGAAAAATTTTGCCAATTCAAAGAAATCTCAATTTTATAAGGAATTCCTTAGTTTCATAAAAAAAAAGTTGCCACCTCCCATATGGGTAAGTTTACACATAATTTCTATTGTGACATAACACAAGTTTGCTAAGGAAATGGCATATTTTGTTTAGGGGTTTCTGTGTATTTACGTCTTGTTTCCTGGCAATATGATGATGTTACAATGGAAATGATGTACATACACCCGAACGGGAGATTCACGATCACGGATTGAAATTTATCTTGATCTCCGCACTGTCTTATTAACCTTGCAGATTGGTATTTACGACACGGAATAGAGTTACGGAACGACCTGCAGATCAAGATATGATTTTGATCAGATTGGCAGATTCGAAAACAATACTAGGCTTAAAATTCTTTTAAACAAAACTAGAATATCTTTCTTAGCAGTGAATCAAGAAAAGTAGAGGGGCAACTTCCATATTCTTCCAGCTCTTACATTCTTTTAAGGTACTAGGATAAAAATCACAAAATCACTGCATTGTTTAAGTGAAGTTTTAGCTCGTTCACCCCTGAAATTTTGTAATGAACAATTCCAACATTTGAATGGGGAGAGTTCAAATGTGTATTCGGGGTGAATGACTTAATGGATGCCAAGACTTGATGTGATACCAGATATTTTGTGCACTGATGCCAAAAAGCATACTTCAACTATATAGCATAAACATTGTTTGGAAACAAAACAGGTTGATTACAAATGGCTGAATACTGTTGAATACACTTTTCCAATCGGATTAAAATACAGATCCTCACTATTACTATCGTGTGTAGGATCTGACAGTGACCAGTAGAAGGTCATGTGCAGATGTCTTTTATTACATGTATTTTCATATCTATGAAATGAACAGACAATCAAAATGTACCTTGTAAACGGTGTTTGCTAGACGAACAAAAATGGCGGCGGATCGAAGCAAAGAAGAGAAAATCATTCAGGGCGTTATGTAACAATTTGATAGTATATTTTGTGATAATTTCTTTACCTTCAGTTGTTATTATGTCCCCCAAACGAAGTGGGGGGACATATTGTTTTTGCTCGGTTTCTTATTATTATTATTATTATTATTATTATTCTTGTTTCTTCCACTTTCTTCCGCCGCGGAGGTTTCCGACCGTTTTCTCAAAAACTACTGGACGGATCTTCACGAAACTTCACACACATACTCATTAGGGGCGGGGTGTGTGAAAACGGGTTGTTTTTTCGCGACCGGAAGTCCAAGATGGCCGCCAGAGCTAATTTCCGGTTTTCAAAATTCAGTCTCCGATTTCAGTAAAAATTGGTACATGGGTGTTTTAAGGGATGCTGAATAACATGGTAACATTTTTGTAAAGTTTGGTTGCCACCGAAACGAAAATGGAGGCCTCTGATTGGTCGAAATTTATATATTGTCCGATTTCAATGAAATTTAATATATATGTGTAGTATTACACCAACAACATTGTCGTCACATCCGTTTCATGATTCGTCAACATGGCCGCTATTTCCTGGCTTCTGATTGGTCGAAATTTATATATTGTCCGATTTCAATGAAATTTAATATATATGTGTAGTATTACACCAACAACATTGTCGTAACCTCCGTTTCGTGATTCGTCATTATGGCCGCTATTTCCTGGCTTCTGATTGGTCGAAATTTATATATTGTCCGATTTCAATGAAATTTATATATATAACTGTAGTAGGACACCACGGACATTGTCGTAACCTCCGTTTCGTGATTCGTCAACATGGCCGCTATTTCCTGGCTTCTGATTGGTCGAAATTTATATATTGTCCGATTTCAATGAAATTTTATATATAACTGTAGTAGGACACCACGGACATTGTCGTAACCTCCGTTTCCTAATTCGTCAACATGACCGCTGATATATGTGGTGTCAGCTATATTTCCATTGTGAGTTCATTGGGCTCATCAGTTTCGACCAAAGGGGTAGTTTGGGGGACATCTGTAATGGTACCCCATTACAATTAGCACTTGTTTCTTTTCAGACAAACAAAAAACTACAAATCAAACAAGATAATGTCTAAAAAGAACATGCGGCATGGTGTAGAGACCACTGAACTGGGCGCCGCCATTTTTGTATACAGTCGTTCGGGTTTCTCGCTACTTTACTCTGGTTTAACGACAAGTGTAGAAACAAATCGAAATTAGCTTTTCACTTTTAGAATCTGATGAGCAATGGTTTGATTGGTGAATACAAAGGTCATCTGCACATGACCTTCTACTGGTGGCTGTCAGATCCTGTACACGATAGTAACAGTGAGGATCTGTATTTTAATCAGATTGATACTTTTCTTTCGTTTGTTTAAATTTCTTTTTCTTTTTTACATCATCTTTAGGTCATTATGTGCAAATTTAGCTGCAGCCAATTGTTTCAAAGAGGATCATCTGGATGTTAAGGAGAATTGGGACCTGGTAGAGAAAGCACAGTACTATTATATCTCTGTAAGTATTTCTTAAATAGTTTCACATAAAGGCTATCTACACAATGAGAATAAATATATGTACATATTTGATATGTCAATTGTACCTGTTCAGTTTAATTCCCAGTTATTTTCATAAAACTTTTAATTTTCTTAAAATATTTTGAGGCCCTCTATAATGGTCAGTGTTGTAGAAGTTGCAGGAGGTGATCAATGACAAGGATTGTGTTTTGTTTATTAGGGTTTTCCTCTGACCGCTTGTCCAGCAGCCATTCTCAGAATAGCTAAACACGCGGGTGAAAAAGGCAAGACTTTCGCCACCAATCTATCGGCTCCCTTCCTCTGCCAATTCTTCAAGGACCCGATGATGCAAGTCATGCCCTATGTTGACATCCTGTTTGGAAATGAAACTGTAAGTTATGTGAGAATTTTTCTCATTAGTTCATGGGTTAAAATTGTTTACGAATTCACTTAGTTTTTCTAAGATTTTCCAATTAAAGATGTTTTTCTCCTTTTCAAGCAGACAAACTTACATCTTCACTTAACCCCCATTTCTTAATATGTCACTTTCATATCAGTGAACAGCAGCAATTTGAAGATGTGATTTTAATGAAATCAGCTTACCTAATCCAAATGGTGAAGTGAATAAGAGCCATGGTAACTAGTTCATCCTGCTTCAATTTTTTTTCACCAAAGTCAGGGTACATAAGAATTTGCTTTGTCAATCATGTGATCAGTCCATCGTTTTGTGTCGACTTTGGTTTCATATTTCATCCGTTCTTTCATGATTAACTATCTAAATTTAATATAAGCCAGGGGAAAGTAAGGCATGGATAACCTGCATGTACAGTGGGATGGTGTCATCTAAAACTTGTTTAATTTGAAGAGCCCATTGAAGTATTCTGTCGGTTACAGTCAAACTTTATACCAAACATTTAAACTCACTTTAATAACTGGAATACTTAGATTGCTGGTAGTTTCCCCAATAGTTCCCACGACTCCGAGATTGGGAGGTTTCTCTACCCTGCATTAAATGCCTGCTGTAATAAATCAGGTCTCTTTGTTCATTCACCCCTGAAGACACATTTGAACTCTTCCGATTTGAACTTGGTCGGTATCAAATAAACTGTTCGGCAAATGAGGGGTATTCAAATATACTGTAGTTCATTATGAAATTTCAGGGATAAACAAGTTAAACTGTTCAATATTTGCAGAATAAAAAGATTACAGCAGTTGTGCAACCTTGGCAATCCCTGAGTAATTGTTATATTATATTTTTTAACAGGAAGCAGACACATTTGCCAAGGAGCATGACTTTGGAGTAAGTAAAATACTGCTTGTCTGAAGTCAATAAGGAATAGAAGGAAACTCCATTGATCTCCAGCCAGTTTGGATTAGTATTAAACCCAATAGGTTTAATACCATGGACCTTATAATGAAGCCCCTGCCTTCTCGTATGCGGGACGTATATCTTTTATCGAGACATTAAAATTTAACAGCTAGTGTTATGTTTCTGTAACAATACCTGCAACAACAAAAAAGTCAATCTTGAGCAATTTTCAGGTTACCTGCAGCTGCAGGCACACTAGACCTCTTGTCTATAGTTAAAGATTTGCTATCCATACTGTAGGAGTACATCCTTTTTTTCATTTTTACTCTTCTGAGACAAGAGCACCAGTAAATTCCAACAAAAGTACAGTAGAACTACAGTGGGATTTTTTCATTTACAGACTGAAGACAGGAAAGAAATTGCCAAAAAGATGGCTGCTTTACCTAAAGAAAACAAGAACAAACAAAGGGTAGTAGTCATCACCCAGGGATCAGATCCCGTGATTGTAGTGAAGGGTGAGTCACTAGAACCGTACAATGATTGAAGTGAAGGGTGACTCACTAGAACCGTACAATGATTGTAGTGAAGGGTGAGTCACTAGATCCGTAGATTGTAGTGAAGGGTGAGTCACTAGAACCGTAGATTGTAGTGAACGGTGAGTCACAAGAACCGTAGATTGTAGTGAAGGGTGAGTCACTGGAACCGTACAATGATTGTAGTGAAGGGCGAGTCACTAGAACTGTACAATGATTGTAGTGAAGGGTGAGTCACTAGAACCGTAGATTGTAGTGAAGGGTGAGTCACTAGAACCGTAGATTGTAGTGAAGGGTGAGTCACTAGAACCGTAGAATGATTGTAGTGAAAGATAAGTCACTAGAACCGTAGATTGTAGTGAAGGGTGAGTCACTGGAACCGTACAATGATTGTAGTGAAGGGTGAGTCACTAGAACTGTACAATGATTGTAGTGAAGGGTGAGTCACTAGAACCGTACAATGATTGTAGTGAAGGGTGAGTCACTAGAACCGTACAATGATTGTAGTGAAGGGTGAGTCACTAGAACCGTACGTAGATTGTAGTGAAGGGTGAGTCACTAGAACCGTAGAATGATTGTAGGCAGTGGAGGGCGAGTCACTAGAACCGTAGATTGTAGTGAAGGGTGAGTCACTAGAACCGTACAATGATTGTAGTGAAGGGTGAGTCACTAGAACCGTAGATTGTAGTGAAGGGTGAGTCACTGGAACCGTACAATGATTGTAGTGAAGGGCCAGTCACTAGAACCGTACAATGATTGTCGTGAAGGGTGAGTCACTAGAACCGTAGATTGTAGTGAAGGGTGAGTCACTGGAACCGTACAATGATTGTAGTGAAGGGCGAGTCACTAGAACTGTACAATGATTGTAGTGAAGGGTGAGTCACTAGAACCGTAGATTGTAGTGAAGGGTGAGTCACTAAAACCGTAGATTGTAGTGAAGGGTGAGTCACTAGAACCGTAGAATGATTGTAGTGAAAGATGAGTCACTAGAACCGTAGATTGTAGTGAAGGGTGAGTCACTGGAACCGTACAATGATTGTAGTGAAGGGTGAGTCACTAGAACTGTACAATGATTGTAGTGAAGGGTGAGTCACTAGAACCGTACAATGATTGTAGTGAAGGGTGAGTCACTAGAACCGTACAATGATTGTAGTGAAGGGTGAGTCACTAGAACCGTAGATTGTAGTGAAGGGTGAGTCACTAGAACCGTAGAATGATTGTAGGTAGTGGAGGGCGAGTCACTAGAACCGTTGATTGTAGTGAAGGGTGAGTCACTAGAACCGTACAATGATTGTAGTGAAGGGTGAGTCACTAGAACCGTAGATTGTAGTGAAGGGTGAGTCAAGGGAACCGTACAATGATTGTAGTGAAGGGCCAGTCACTAGAACCGTACAATGATTGTCGTGAAGGGTGAGTCACTAGAACCGTAGATTGTAGTGAAGGGTGAGTCACTAGAACCGTAGAATGATTGTAGGTAGTGGAGGGCGAGTCACTAGAACCGTAGATTGTAGTGAAGGGTGAGTCACTAGAACCGTAGATTGTAGTGAAGGGTGAGTCACTAGAACCGTACAATGATTGTAGTGAAGGGTGAGTCACTAGAACCGTACAATGATTATAGTGAAGGGTGAGTCACTAGAACCGTACAATGATTATAGTGAAGGGCGAGTCACTAGAACCGTACAATAATTGTAGTGAAGGGTGAGTCACTAGAACCGTACAATGATTGTAGTGAAGGGTGAGTCACTAGAACCGAACAATGATTGTAGGTAGTGGAGGGCGAGTCACTAGAACCGTACAATGATTGTAGTGAAGGGTGAGTCACTAGAACCGTACAATGATTATAGTGAAGGGCGAGTCACTAGAACCGTAGATTGTAGTGAAGGGTGAGTCACTAGAACCGTAGATTGTAGTGAAGGGTGAGTCACTAGAACCGTAGAATGATTGTAGTGAAGGGTGAGTCACTAAAACCGTACAATGATTGTAGTGAAGGGCGAGTCACTAGAACTGTACAATGATTGTAGTGAAGGGTGAGTCACTAGAACTGTACAATGATTGTAGTGAAGGGCGAGTCACTAGAACCGTACAATGATTGTAGTGAAGGGTGAGTCACTAGAACTGTACAATAATTGAAGTGAAGGGTGAGTCACTAGAACTGTACAATGATTGTAAAAGGGCGAGTCACTAGAACCGTAGATTGTAGTGAAGGGTGAGTCACTAGAACCGTAGATTGTAGTGAAGGGTGAGTCACTAGAACCGTACAATGATTGTAGTGAAGGGTGAGTCACTAGAACCGTACAATGATTATAGTGAAGGGTGAGTCACTAGAACCGTACAATGATTATAGTGAAGGGCGAGTCACTAGAACCGTACAATAATTGTAGTGAAGGGTGAGTCACTAGAACCGTACAATGATTGTAGTGAAGGGTGAGTCACTAGAACCGTACAATGATTGTAGGTAGTGGAGGGCGAGTCACTAGAACCGTACAATGATTGTAGTGAAGGGTGAGTCACTAGAACCGTACAATGATTATAGTGAAGGGCGAGTCACTAGAACCGTAGATTGTAGTGAAGGGTGAGTCACTAGAACCGTAGATTGTAGTGAAGGGTGAGTCACTAGAACCGTAGAATGATTGTAGTGAAGGGTGAGTCACTAAAACCGTACAATGATTGTAGTGAAGGGCGAGTCACTAGAACTGTACAATGATTGTAGTGAAGGGTGAGTCACTAGAACTGTACAATGATTGTAGTGAAGGGCGAGTCACTAGAACCGTACAATGATTGTAGTGAAGGGTGAGTCACTGGAACCGTAGATTGTAGTGAAGGGTGAGTCACTAGAACTGTACAATGATTGTAGTGAAGGGTGAGTCACTAGAACCGTACAATGATTGTAGGTAGTGGAGGGCGAGTCACTAGAACCGTACAATGATTGCAGTGAAGGGTGAGTCACTAGAACCGTAAAATGATTGTAGTGAAGGGTGAGTCACTAGAACTGTACAATGATTGTAAAAGGGCGAGTCACTAGAACCTAAGGGGTAACAGGAAAAAATTTACTGTAGGGGTTCAGAGAAAAACCATACCTAGGGATGACAAGGAAAATATACTGTAGGGGTTCAATGAAAAATTATACCAAGGGGGCGACAGAGGAATTATACACTAGAGGTCGACAGAAGTGTCATGGTCAGTAAAGCAGAAATACTTACCACATTGTTTTGGTTGGATTGAATTCAGTGTATTATCTTTCTGTTGTAGAAATGTTGAGTTCCTACTCAACATTTTTTGTCTTATGGCGATTTTAAATTGAATCCCTTCATTATTTTGTAGAGATATTAATTTTATTGTTTGTGCTGCTTCAGATGGTGTTTTGACAGAATACCCAGTCATTCCAATCAAACCTAAGGACATCGTCGACACTAACGGAGCGGGAGACGCGTTTGTTGGAGGTAAGTAGAACTGTTTGTTGGAGGTAAGTAGAACTAAGGGAGACGCGATTGTTGGAGGTAAGTAGAACTAAGGACATCAACGACACTAACGGAGCAGGAGACGCGTTTGTTGGAGGTAAGTCATGCAGATATTTCAAGAAATGGTCATTTTAATATACAGATATTTCATGTAAGTTTTATTTATGAATAACCAGGAGGACTGGTTAGAATCTGTTGAAGTCCACCATCTTCGGATGGTGATCTGTTGAACTCTGTCGTCTGTCCTGTTCTTGTTCTTGTTCCTTGTTCCTGCTATATGTGGAAAAGGACCAGATTTTTCTCAAATTTCTACGTTATGCGGGTCCCTGGTTATGCCCCTTTGATGATTGGCCTGATCCGAAAAACAAAATGGTTGTAAGGCAACTATCTTGGATTTTGAAAATGAAAATTTGCAATGACTTTCTTGGAAAGTGCTGGATGGATCATTCTCAGATTGCATATGTAGGTCTCCTCTTGTTCCTAGTTGCATATTTTGATTTTAGGATTGATCAGAAAAATAAAATGGCTGACAAGCAACTATCTGGTTCAAGACTCTCATTTTGGTTCAAGACTCAAAAGAGTTTTCACATTTTATGAAATTAAGAGCAAGTAAGAGAAAAAAGAGCAACAAAGGAAAAGAAGCAACTATCAATGAACAAATGAAGATCAAACAATTGTTGACACCAATATCCCTCCAAGATCTCTTGTTTAGGAGTACAGTGGATTCCACTTAATATCATCCCTGTTAATATAACATTTCACTATATATCATGTTTTTCCCAAGCACCATTTTCTCCTCTATATAATCTATGTAATTTCATTTGGTTAATATCATGTACTTTGATGTGAATTCTTCTTAATATCAAGTTTTTTAACCAATCACATAAAATATCCAGAAAATGATGTAATTTCCAATTATTTCAGATACAACTTGTACAAAATATTGCATAGAAAATAAAAAATAACAAAAAAACTATGATTTTTGTAATAAATAATGTTAAACATTGATTGAAACATCTTAATATGTACATTGAATAGCTTACTTTTAGTTATGGAGATTGGAAATGCACTAGATTTCAAAAGTGGAAAAACATGTTTCTCTTAATATCACATTACTGTTAATATCATGTTTTTGACAAATTCAATATAATATAAACAGGAATGCACTGTACTGAGGATTGATAGAAGTCTGTTTCTATGGTTTTATGTATGTTATGAATTTCTATGTTTGGATGTTAATTTTCAGGTTACCTAGCTCAGTTGGTGAAAGGTGAGGATGAAGCTAAGTGTGTAAAGTGTGGGAACTATGCAGCGAACACCATTATCCAGCGGTCCGGCTGTACATTCCCCGCCGAGCCAGATTTTGAATGACTTTGATGTAAACAGAGATATTAGATGGACCAGAACTTCATTATATTACCACTCCACAGCAGGCCACCATGTGGACTGTGTTATCCTTGTGTGTATTTCGATACCGCTGGGATGAAAGTATCCAGGCAACCAACAATAAATATGATAGGAATACTCGGCATTGAATCCACTCGTGTTGACACCCTGTGTTCACATTATATTTCTCTTGACAGTGGGAAAAAAACATTAATATTCTCTTTAGAAATACAAGTGCAAGGTTAAAGAAGCCATGTGCAGGACCACAGTGTTTCGAATGACTTGAGTTACTTTCACTATAGGCAAACATTGAATGAAATAAAAAATGAAAGGAAATTTACTTGAGCCAAATTAAAGTTTGTGTTTCCTGTTTCAATTCCTAAAAAAGAATATGTAAAAAATAAGGAAAGCTACATGTATGTTTTTATATTTTGGGTGGAAAAAAATCAGATATTCAGGTGTTGTCAACATTTAGAAATTTTGGAATTTTATATGGGGGAGAAAGCGTGTGTGTGTGTGGGGGGGTTGGGGGTATTTTAAAAAAGGTACGAGTAAGTAATTATTATAAAATTGTGGAGATATATGATGTGTGCAGTCACACCATCACTATTAAAGAGTATGCTCACGGGTCTTCAAATAAGTAAGGAGATAGTTGTAATCGTATGTAGGCACAGTCAGCAGTCCAAGGGAGATAACTCTCCTGAAAATCACTACAAAACCTCTTATTTACATCTCGGTAGATATAGTAACTCTAAAAAAACACAACAACATTGCTTTAACTATGCCCTTGGACACAATTGACAGACCAGGTCTTCTCAAACACACATTTACACACAAAGTGGTCGATTTTACTGAAGGAGAGGCTGTGGTCTACCAAAACGTTGCGAAAAATCCTTTTCTTTTTGCAATAACTGCGTATGCTATTGTTCATATTTTCTGTAAATGCAATAAAACTAATTTACATTATTGCAAAATTATGTATAAGTCTAGGCCTGAACACTGGGGCTACACATATCGTAAAATATAGTCTGTCATATTGTAGTATTTCATCAAACAAAACGTAAAAATGCTTTACATTTATCATTTCAACATAAGTATCAAAATACGGTTATATAAGCTGTGGCCATGGGGATTGGCCCAATCTCTCTGGGAAAACAACTCGAAAAAAGAACTTAAACTACCACGGAAATGTTTATTATGTTAGCATGTACTTTGTCACCATTCATACTCAAGGACCAAATATATGAATTTACATTTGACAAATTCATTCACATAAACTTGCCATCAAAACTGCAAGGAAGATGACAAAAGATGGTTAATGATTGTGTCGCTGGAAATCGGCCCGACTACTCAGACTACAGTTTTGATCTTTGTTGTTACTCGTAAATCAGATAAACACGTGTACCAAAACATGGTAACTACAAATCTTAATGTATTGAAATACAGAGGAATGTAAGACAAGTATGGACTTACAAAATCAACAACAAAGTTAAACTTACCAACAGCACCCTAGCAAGAGTGGAAGAGAAATTAAACATTTGTCCAGGGAGAGAGTATGAAAGTGAAAGTGGTTCAGTATTGCTAGCGAGAAAGAAATTTGAGTACAGAATATGTGCTGAGAGTGGAAAATAGAGGTGTCTAAATAATAGTCACATTCTTTGGGAAAGTAATTCATGAAAGAAGGAATTAAAAGACATACAATCTTAAGTAACAAATATAAAGCAGTGCGCTGATGAAATGGCTCAGGGCTAAGCGCCAATATTCAAACATAAAAAAGGAGGTAGTTTTGTATATTTTATGTGTCTACGAGTGCTAAATAAGAAACACACACATGGTCATATAACTTCTCTCCTGGTAGATTGTTTGAGTTTCCACCTATTAACTTGTTCATCCCTGATATTTTGTAATGAACTATTCCAATCTTGAGTTGAAAGAGTTCTAATATGTTCTCTGGGTAAAACAGTTAACATATGTGAGATATTTGATATTTTTTATCAATACTAAAATCTCAGGGACTTGACTGCTTCATTTGATTATTTCATGTATACAAGTAATCATGAACACTAGTGAACATGTATATCGAGTGAAAGATTTTCCAAGGCCCCGTGTTTGTTTCTATCTCATCGTAGTCCAACATATTTTTCATTGTAAGAAGATTTTTGGCTTTATTTATAAATTTATGGCATTCATGACATTTAAGTGGAAATCATAAAATAAAAAGAAAACTAAAAACTGTTGTTCATTGTTTTTGTTAAAAGGAATTTGCTCTCCAGTCAGGAGACTAAATTCTGTTCAAGATAAACTTTTTTGTATGTTGACAAGATTATTTCTATAGATGTAGTTTATATTTGAAAACGGAAAAAAAAAAAAAAAATTATTTCTCCAGAAAATTCCATTTGCCAATTTCAAAAAGCAGTCTTTCATTCTTATTTTGAATAAATACTTGAAGTCTTCTTTAAGACTTACAGAATGCCTGTACCACACATAATGTAAATGTACCTATTTTGTTCCACTCAAATGTCAGCGTATATCAGAGTTTATGAAGATAAAAACACAATGATGAATTGGCCCACTCACAATACTAGATGTAGAAAGCAATACTTGTAATACTGAAGCAATAGTTAGCACAGTCATGACTTAGCAAAAGTCGCTGAAACAAGACTATTGCTAAAACCATAGGTTTGGTCCATCAGCCCGACCACTGGTCCATCAGGCCGATCATTAGTCCATCAGACCTATCACTAGTCCATCAGACAGATCACTGGTCCATCAGGCCAATCACTAGTCCATCAGACCGACCACTAGTCCATCGGGCCGACCACTAGTCCATCAGGCCGACCACTAGTCCATCGGGCCGACCACTAGTCCATCAGACCGACCACTAGTCCATCGGGCCGACCACTAGTCCATCTGACAGATCACTTGTCCATCAGGCCAATCACTAGTCCATCAGGCTGACCACTGGTCCATCAGGCCGCCCACTAGTCCATCAGCCCGACCACTAGTCCATCAGGCCGACCACTAGTCCATCTGACAGATCACTAGTTCATCAGGCCGACCACTAGTCCATCTGACAGATCACTGGTTCATCAGGCCGACCACTAGTCCGTCTGGCAGATCACTGGTTCATCAGGCCGACCACTAGTCCATCTGACAGATCACTAGTTCATCAGGCCGACCACTAGTCCATCTGACAGATCACTGGTTCATCAGGCCGACCACTAGTCCATCTGACAGATCACTGGTTCATCAGGCCGACCACTAGTCCATCAGGCAGATCACTGGTTCATCAGGCAGATCACTGGTTCATCAGGCCGACCACTGGTCCATCAGGCCGCCCACAAGTCCATCAGACCTATCACTAGTCCATCAGGCTGACCACTGGTCCATCCGGCCGACCACTAGTCCATCTGACAGATCACTAGTTCATCAGGCCGACCACTAGTCCATCTGACAGATCACTGGTTCATCAGGCCGACCACTAGTCCATCTGACAGATCACTGGTTCATCAGGCCGCCCACTAGTCCATCAGGCCGGCCACTGGTCCATCTGACAGATCACTAGTCCATCAGGCCGACAACTAGTCCATCAGGCCGACCACTAGTCCATCAGGCCGATCACCAGTCCATCAGGCCGATCACTAGTCCATAAGGCCGACCACTGGTCCATCAGGCCGACCACTGGTCCATCAGGCCACCCACTAGTCCATCAGGCCGATCACTAGTCCATTAGGCCGATCACTAGTACACCAGGCCGATCACTGGTCCATCAGGCCGCCCACTAGTCCATCAGGCCGCCGGATTGTCAATCAGGCAGACACATTTGTGTGAAGGTGTATGTATGTATGAAGGTGTCCTTATGTATGAAGGTGTACGTATGTATGAAGGTGTACGTATGTATGATGGTGTATATATGTATGAAGGTGTATGTATGTATGAAGGTGTACGTATGTATGATGGTGTATATATGTATGAAGGTGTATGTATGTATGTATGAAGGTGTATGTATGTATGAAGGTGTATATATGTATGAAGGTGTATGTATGTATGAAGGTGTACGTATGTATGAAGGTGTATGTTTTTACGAAGATGTACGTATGTATGAATGTGTATGTATGTATGAAGGTGTATGTTTGTATGAAGGTGTATGTATGTATGAAGGTGTATATATGTATGAAGGTGTATGTATGTATGAAGGTGTATGTATGTATGAAGGTGTATGTATGTATGTATAAAGGTGTATATATGTATGAAGGTGTATGTATGTATGAAGGTGTATGTATGTATGAAGGTGTACGTATGTATGAAGGTGTACGTATGTATGAAGGTGTATGTATGTATGAAGGTGTATGTATGTATGAAGGTGTATGTATGTATGAAGGTGTATATATGTATGAAGGTGTATGTATGTATGAAGGTGTATGTATGTATGAAGGTGTATGTATGTATGTATGAAGGTGTATATATGTATGAAGGTGTATGTATGTATGAAGGTGTATGTATGTATGAAGGTGTATTTATGTATGAAGGTGTATATATGTATGAAGGTGTATTTATGTATGAAGGTGTATGTATGTATGAAGGTGTATGTATGTATGTATGAAGGTGTATATATGTATGAAGGTGTATGTATGTATGAAGGTGTATGTATGAAGGTGTATGTATGTATGAAGGTGTATGTATGAAGATGTATGTATATATGAAGATGTACATATGTATGAAGATGTACGTATGTATGAAGGTGTACGTATGTATGAAGGTGTACGTATGTATGAAGGTGTATGTATGTATGAAGGTGTACGTATGTATGAAGGTGTATGTATGTATGAAGATGTACATATGTATAAAGATGTACGTATGTATGAAGGTGTACGTATGTATGAAGGTGTACGTATGTATGAAGGTGTATGTATGTATGAAGGTGTACGTATGTATGAAGGTGTATGTATGTATGAAGGTGTACGTATGTATGAAGATGTACGTATGTATGAAGATGTATGTATATATGAAGATGTACATATGTATGAAGATGTACGTATGTATGAAGGTGTACGTATGTATGAAGGTGTACGTATGTATGAAGGTGTATATATGTATGAAGGTGTATATATGTATGAAGGTGTATGTATGTATGAAGATGTATATATGTATGAAGGTGTATGTATGTATGAAGGTGTATATATGTATTAAGATGTATGTATGTATGAAGGTTTACATTTGTATGAAGGAATACGTTTTTACGAAGATGTACGTATGTATGAAGGTGTACGTATGTATGAAGGTGTACGTTTTTACGAAGATGTACGTATGTATGAAGGTGTACGTATGTATGAAGGTGTATGTATGTATGAAGGTGTATGTTTTTACGAAGATGTACGTATGTATGAAGGTGTACGTATGTATGAAGATGTACGTATGTATGAAGGTGTATGTATGTATGAAGGTGTACGTATGTATGAAGGTGTATGTTTTACGAAGATGTATGTATGTATGAAGGTGTATGTATGTATGAAGGTGTACGTACATGTATGTATCAATGCGATATTCAAGATTTAAACTGGTTTAAATCTTATCTCTCAAATCGATACCAAAAAGTTTCAATTGGCAGTCAAATTTCAAACAGTAAACCAATCACACATGGTGTACCTCAGGGATCCATATTAGGTCCCCTGATGTTTTTGATTTTTATCAATGATTTGCCTCTAGGACTGAAGTCCAGTACAGATATGTACGCAGATGATTCCACGTTAAGTGTTTCTGGTAGCTGTGTTTCTGATGTACGCACACAGTTACAATCAGACATGACCAAAGTACAGGATTGGTGTCATGAAAATAGAATGATTTTAAATAAATCTAAAACAAAATGTATGCCAGTTGCATCTAAACAAAAAGCAAACAGAATTTCAGATAACCTTAACCTCACTTTGGATCAAGAACATATTGAACAGATAACTACTGAAAAACTTCTCGGTGTGAAAATTGACAATTCCCTATCCTGGTCCGATCATATTGTATATACTATTTCCAAAATAAATCGTGGATTAGGCCTTCTCAGACGTATACGTCAATACCTTCCACTCTCAGCAAGAATCAAATTTTTCCATGCCTGTATTTTTCCTCATTTTACATATAGTAGTACTGTCTGGAGTGAATGTTCCCTTAACCTTATGCAAAAGCTGTCAAAGGCTAAAAAACAGGCAGCTAGACTACTTCTAGATGCCCCATTTGATACACCATCCAAAGACATGTTTTCATTATTAGGATGGTTACCAATCAATGAATATTTGAATTTTAAAAGAGGTGTCATGGTGTACAAATGTGTAAATGACCTTGTACCTCATTATCTGAGTAACAAATTTCAAGTTTCTAACAACACACGTACAAGATCTGGGTCACAAAATTATATTCAGATACCCAAACACAAATCTACTTTCTTTTCCAAGCATTTTTTGATAGATGGTTGTAAGATTTGGAACAGCCTACCTGTGGAAGTCAGACTATCCTCTTCACTACATAGTTTTAAACAGAACATGATTCAAACCATTAAAAACAAAAGTTGATTTTATTTTTATAAATGATCTTTTAATGGTTGGTTATATATACTGTTTTATTTACGCTATATTAGCGTGTATTCTGTCAAATCTTGTCAGTTTGCTATATTAGCATTTATGTATATTGGACATAATGTCTTTTACTGATTACCTTCTGGTTAAGCTTGGATGTTGATATCTTTGCTTCTGTGATAATTTTATTTCATACTGTCTGTGATATTTTCATATGAACATTATTTAACCTTGTAAGTGTCATTCATTTAACTAGGGCGGTTTTATAGCAATACTATGTATGCATTATGTAATAATTTTTATAGAATTGTAATATTATTCATGTTATATGATATAATGTTCTCTTAAACAAGTTCAATCCTTTATATGTTTGATCATAATTTTATGTACATTATAACTGTAATATTTATGTGCAACTAACGTATTTTACTAACAGAGGACCCTGTGGAAGATTAGCTTTGCTAAACAGGTTTTTATCCTCAATAAATAAAGTTTATTATTATTATTATGTATGAAGGTGTACGTATGTATGTATGAAGGTGTACGTATGTATGAAGGTGTACGTATGTATGAAGGTGTACATATGTATGAAGGTGTATGTATATATGAAGGTGTATGTATGTATGAAGATGTACATGTATGAAGGTGTACGTATGTATGAAGGTGTACGTATGTATGAAGGTGTACGTATGTATGAAGGTGTACGTATGTATGAAGGTGTATGTATGTATGAAGGTGTACGTATGTATGATGGTGTATGTATATATGAAGGTGTGTGTATGTATGAAGGTGTACGTATGTATGAAGGTGTACGTATGTATGAAGGTGTACGTATGTATGTATGAAAGTGTACGTATGTATGATGGTGTATGTATATATGAAGGTGTGTGTATGTATGAAGGTGTACGTATGTATGAAGGTGTACGTATGTATGAAGGTGTATGTATGTATGAAGGTGTATGTGTGTATGAAGGTGTACGTATGTATGTATGAAGGTGTACGTATGTATGAAGGTGTACGTATGTATGAAGGTGTATGTATGTATGAAGGTGTATGTATGTATGAAGGTGTATGTATGTATGAAGGTGTATGTATGTATGAAGGTGTACGCATGTATGAAGGTGTATGTATGTATGAAGGTGTATGTATGAAGGTGTATGTATGTATGAAGGTGTACGTATGTATGAAGATGTTCGTATGTATGAAGGTGTATGTATGTATGAATGTGTTTGTATGTATGAAGATGTTTGTATGTATGAAGATGCTTGTATGTATGAAGATGTTTGTATGTATGAAGATGTTTGTATGTATGAAGGTGTACGCATGTATGAAGATGTTTGTATGTATGAATGTGTATGTATGTATGAAGGTGTATGTATGTATGAATGTGTGTGTATGTATGAAGGTGTACGCATGTATGAAGGTGTACATGTATGAATGTGTTTGTATGTATGAAGGTGTTTGTATGTATGAATCTGTATTTCAGCATTGAATGGTTACCATGCAGATGTAGTATACAGTAGATATGAATACAGTTTGGATACAGATCTTCACTATACACTACGCTATACGTTTTCTTTATGTACGAATAATTTCCAAGACAGAACTTTTCTGATTTACGTGATGTGACGCTATAAACTAAAAAAATACATTTGAATTTTCAAGTTTATTTTATCAAAGCTGATATTAGTTTGTGAAGACATATAATCATAACCCTTTTCAAGTCTGAAATATTTAACTATGAATATTTTTCTACCGAAAATTATAGTCTATCCCCAAACATTTTCCAAAATTATCAACTTGTATTAGAAATGAATAGAGGATAGTATCTATTTGTAAAAACTTAACAAGCGTATTTGTAATTTACAATGATGGCATAACTATCATTGATTTATATCTGAAAGTATTCCGATTTCCGATACAGTGACAAGTCCTATTTGATGTTTGGTGAACATAATTTCAACATATGTAGAACAACCGATTTGTCTGGGTTTAAATGCAAGATTTAATTTTCAGGTGGTATAAATCCAGGAGGATCCGCAATTTTAATTATATATGTAGATTTTTTTTACAGGCTTTGACAAGATTCGTCTAAAAGTAACAACAGTTGCTAGGTCCGACCTTAGTTAATGGTACGCCCTAGAGTTTGGACTGAATGGTTGGTTGGTTGTTTTTACGCCCCAAAATGCTGAGTGTAAAGCAGAGAGTAATAGCTACCATTGTTAGAGACTCTGATAGGTTTCGACCTGGGGACAGAACCATCATCGGCATAGCCATCCTCACAGGGACGAACGCTCAACTAAAGGCCAAAAATGAGGTTGTGTATCAAGGAAGATATTAGGAAGGAGAAAGTTGTTTAGAAAAGAATGGAAAAGATAATATCCCAAATTTAGTCGCCTTCTACGATCATGCAATGGGGGCAGCAGGTACAATTTTTTCGCCCTATCCGCATACCCACAGAAACAGTATTGGTTTATGAAGCCACGGAATTATAATATATTGCTATCTAATCCGTAATGAAACCAATTACTTTGTTAACTTCATATGTAGTTTCTGTATAGTCTTATTTCTTGATGTGACATTATACATGTACCGTTCTATTGACATAATTGTGTTAAATTGAGGGGAAAAACAATTCTGAAAAATAAAGTCTCTTTTGGTATAAAACGCTATTTTTAATGGAAGTAAAATTTTCTCGTCAAAATCTGGTTTATTGAAATTTGGCAGGGTTGATAGGAAATAAACTTTATACAACTGTCTATGGTGTACTAAGACTAAGTAAGATGAAGACTGAACATCTCAAAGATGTATTCGACTGCACAGAGCCTTAGCTCACAGGGACCTGAGAATTTGTCGGGGGTAGATCAATTTTCGATAAAAATACCCCCTCAATGGTCATAAAAGCTATTTACAATTTTAGTTCCAAAACTAGCTGTAACAAATTCTCAGGTCACTGTGCCTTAGCTCGCAGAGACGTAAAAAGGTTTAATAATTTATAAATACGTCTCTGCTTAGAGGCAAATATTCGATATGCGAAAAGGTTTACTAAATAATATCTATTCATAATATTTATCTCTTTTCAATACAGTTATACAGCTGTAAATTGTAATATTAAATACTTTTTGTCAAGATCACCGTAAAAAATCCCGGTTCCGGATAACGAGCGTGGGTCTAATTTTAGACGACGGGCGACATCACGGCTTAGAGCCTAGTTGAGCGGGCTGATCAGTAAGGAGGGTGAGTTAATTTTGTTTTTGAGATCTGTCATTTGACAACAGTGCAGCACTGATAAGAGACATGCTGTCCAGTTCCGATCGAAACATTTTTGCACACGATAAGTTAATGCCATGCATAATTCTGTAGAAATAACCTTGGGTGGATACACGGCCTAAGCTTAGCTGAACAGAATCACTGAATGGGAGTGGTGGGATACGTGTAGAATTTCTACGAGCTCACGACGACTTTCTCTGTTTAGAGTCAAAACACATAATTCATGAAAGCACGGTTAGTATTTGATGTATGCTATTCATTTTCTTCAATAATTTTAAAATAATCTCGTGTTTTCCCTCTTCATGTTTTCAGTTACACCTCAGGGTAACGTTTTACACATTAAACCCCAGGGTAAGGTTTGACAGTTACACCCAAGGGTAAGGTTTAACAGTTACACCCCAGGGTAACGTTTAACAGTTACACCCAGACTGAGGTTTAACAATTACACCCAGACTGAGGTTTAACAGTTACAACCCATGGTAAGGTTTAACAGTTACAACCCAGGGTAAGGTTTATCAGTTACACCCAGACTGAGGTTTAACAGTTACATCCCAGGATGAGGTTTAATAGTTAAACCCCATGGTAAGGTTTGACAGTTGCACCCCAGGGTAAGGTTTAACAGTTACACCTCAGGGTAAGGTTGAACAGTTACATCCCAGAGTAAGGTTTAACAGTTACACCCCAGGGTAAGGTTTAACAGTTACACCCCAGGGTGAGGTTTAACAGTTACACCCAGACTGAGGTTTAACAATTACACCCAGACTGAGGTTTAACAGTTACAACCCATGGTAAGGTTTAACAGTTACACCCCAGGGTAACGTTTAACAGTTACACCCAGACTGAGGTTTAACAATTACACCCAGACTGAGGTTTAACAGTTACAACCAAGGGTAAGGTTCAACAGTTACACCCCAGGGTAAAGTTTAACAGTTACAGCCCAGGGTAAGGTTTAACAGTTACACCCCAGGGTAAGGTTTTAGCAATTAAAATCCAGGGTAAGGGTTTACTATAGTTTTTTCAGAAAAATTACACTTTTGTGTACTATATTTTGTATATATTCGGTAGGAAATAATTCGAACTAGTTTGGAATTATGACCAGGAGACTCTGGTCCAACCCTGGGGCTGTGGAATGGGGCTCAAAAGCGTCAAATTGGCTAAAATGTTATCAATCTTCTTCTTCAAACTCAGATATGCTTGAATGTGATCTTCTTCATATAGACGGAAAGGTCTTAAGGTGTTTTATCAAACCTGTGAATTTCATAACCCTGGGGTTGAAGTTCGTTATAGCTTATATATATAGGAACTTTCAGGTAAAATTAGGGACCTCATCAGAGTAACATTTTTGCCAAGAGGTTCAATTCATAGAAATACCTACTGAGATCTAAAACCAAGGTCCAAGGTCAAGGTCACTGTGTCAAAGGTCATGCTCAAATTTTGTAGCTTTTTTACTGATGAACATTTTGTTTTGACATTGTGATTTAACATTTGTTGGAATTAAATAAGGAGTCTACTGACCAGGGGTCAAATATATCAAAACCTTCAAACTACTTCTTCTGAAACACCAAAACACCTGGAGACATGATATTTAGCAAGGAGTCTCTTTGGAAGGAGCTGAACAAAGTTTATATAAATCACTTTGACCTTCTTTCAAGATCACAGAGGTCAAATATGTCAAAATGTTCAAATTACATTTTCTGAAATACAGTAAGGCCTATAGGCATGTTATGTAGCTAGAAGCCTTTTTGGAAGAAATATTTTTCAGTAAAAACTACCTTGACATAAACCTTCAATGTCACAGGGGTCAAATTTGCTTAAAATATAATGTGTTCTTTAAAATTACTTTATCAAAGATTTTAGAAGATTAATACCAGGTGAACAATGCAGGCCCATTGGGCCTCTTGTACACTGCATCTTGTTTGTTGATTTTTTTTTTTAAGTGTGCAGTGTGCTTTTTAGGTCGAAAAGACAGACTCATAACTGTCAGTGTAGAAATACTTTAAAAAAATATGCTTGTGCTGAAAAGCGATGTACAGTAATTCTTTAAAATTACATAGGGTGCTGTATACCATGCATACATTATGATAATTAAAATCAAATGAAGTGATTTATAAGCAGCCTGTCCTTGAGCCATAATGCATTGCATAGCTGGCAGGTTACCGAGTGTTAGAAAACAAATTAGTTCGTTTTGTTTGTGTTTTTCGTCCTATTAACAGCTATGATAACTTGAGGATGTGCCAGACATTAGAAGTGGAGGAAAGACAGATGTTTGTAGAAAAATGACTGACCTACGTCCAGTACCGGGCAACTGCCCCGCGTAGGCCTTAAATCCTCGATCCAGAGGTGGAGGGCTAGTGGTAGCAGAATGTCAGACACACATTAACCACTTGACCACCGTGACCCAAGTGTTCTCACTAAGTTTTGCAGTTGTTGGTTGACCTCATTAGAGTAGCCAGTTGAATTTTCACATGACATAATGTTAACATGTGTAAAATTCTGGAAAAATAGCTGGTTCAAAGTTGATGAATAGCAGGCTACTTTTGCAGGCAACTGGCTTTTAAAGAGAACACTGGACCCAGTGGTGGAGGGCTAGTGGTAGCAGAATGTCAGACACTTTGACTTTAACCACTTGGCCACCGCGACCCAGTGGTGGAGGGCTAGTGCAAAATATGATGAGCAAAAGAAAGATTTATTTACGCTGAGACCTTGAAAAGATATAAGAGAATAAGACCAGGTGTTCTAGATTCTGCTTCATTGACAACACTGTCATGTATCTAGGTCACATCCAAGTAAATGTTAGGTCCTCAAAGTGAGAACTGATGTTTCTTTTTACAAACATTACAACACAGCATACTAATGAGCTCAATCAGAAGCATGTAACCCTCATACCAAACAGCGATTCAGAATACAAAAATATATATGAAAGTCTTCATCAATGTTATTAGGTAACAAAATATTTCGAGATGCAATTTTCTTTGAACTAATTAACAAAGACATAATGACCGAAATGTATAGCGTTATGTACCTAATTTCAAGTAAAATAGCAATATTTGAATATTGTTCACATGGTTCAAACAGAAGATGAAAAGTGCTTGAATTTGGGGTCAGTGCTTGAAAAGTGCTGGAATTTGGATCAGTGCTTAAAAAGTGCCGGAATTTATACTTACTAGCTGTAAACATGCATTTTTTTTCAGATTTACCCGTGGTATATAAAAAAAAAAAAAAAAAAAATTTAAATTAGGTGAACGATTATTTCCCAATTTCTTTCAAATTTGGACAGAAAATTTGCTTGAAAAGTGCTTGAATTTTGGCATTAAAAGTCTGTAGGGACCCTGCTTCAATTTCAACCAAGTTTTGAAAATTGATAACTTGTAACACTATAACACTACAGACATTATTGACAGCATTATAGTGGCATTAGGGGGACATATGTAAGGGGGGGGGGGCTGTCACAATATGTGCTTGTCATGTTTGTCTTTTTGTTTTACGTCAGAGATTAAAAATATCATAAATCTTTATCAGCATGCTGGATTGCTAAATATTGACATAGTTTACACTCTCCAGCAGGAATTGGTGGAGTGTTTGCGTAGCATTGACACTGTCTCTCAGCGATTGGTGGACATTTCCGTCACTCAGTGGGATCCTGAATTAAGATGTCACAGAGACGGGTATAGCACTTAAGGAGAGCTGTTGAGATAATACACCAGGGCTGGAAAGTTCTACTGAACCTAACTCTATAGGTCCTGGATTCTCTTCAATATGGCATGACAAGAAAGGGTGAAATTTTGTCCCCAGGAAGTCTGTGGCTTGCCATATGTTATGTATAACAATTCTTCTGTATTACAAATGGACCAGAATCATTTTCACCTTTGTGACTATTAGCTGACACTTGTGAATATAAGTGATCTTGTGACCAGCTGTGTACTAGCTGTGTGTTATTAGGAACTCCAAAAATAATGGTGTTATAAAGAGTGTGACAAATAGAACAGTGTAGATTCCTAGGTTTTTCGGACATCGGGAAAGACATCATATTGAGTTCCCAAAGGAGAGCAGATATAGAGAGTCGTAAAAATCAGTTGATACATGAAAGTGCATGGTGTTTATTTTGCGATTCTGGGGATATAATTACGATATGAACGTGATATCAATGAGACATTTGTGAAGATAACTTCAGACGTCTTCAACATCGCTGCCTTGTAATGGGGCTGTCCAGACTGGCATTCTCCACTACCCTTCTAGTAGCATTGCTATCAGCAGGCTACATGTATATTAATGGGACACACAACTTTGTAGAAATGGTAAGCTGTTTAACAAAGAGTTATATTTTAGGTGAAGTTTTGTCATTTTAGTGCAATAATCTGAGACCGTTACAAACTTACAATAACCAGGAACAACTTCTTCTAGATATTTGTGTCAAAACACACATGAATTAACTGAATTTAGGATGGACATTTTTTTGGCATTACTGGGAGTATTGTTGAAATCCGATCATTGCTCATTTAGGTCCTTTTGTATGATAGCTTATAATGGACACATCATCACACATAGCATACTGTTACGTAAAAAGTGTTGTATAAATCGTAATATTTTTACAATAGAATTTTTTGATTTGTATAACTTTATGACTAGATGACATTTTAGAATTCATGTGAACTACAATAGCAAAAACGTTTTTAACAAACACGCTTACAACTAATACATGGTTATGTAGTGTTTTTCATTCCCTGCCATCTGTGTGTTGTACATGTATAATGAACTATGCTTATATTGAACTAATTTCCTTGGTCCCCAGAGATTTATTATAAACATGTTTTACTGTATAAATATACACTCCAGACGCATGTCCTAGGGGTTTTGGGAATAGCTATATTATCTATTAATTTACATTTGATAAAGATGTCATTGCTTTTTGTATTAACATATTTCTATGGAAATAGTAGTAAACTTTTGCAACACACAGAAAAATTATTTCAGCTCCATTGGAAATTTAGTTCAGCTATATTTACAAAAACTGGAGTTTTTTTATCTTCAGTATAGAAGAGGGACATGTGAGTTGTATTATGTTATCTAGTCCATTGCCTCCTTTAAACACGTAATAAAACAAAATTAGTACAGGTACCAGATAAACCTGGTTTAATGGCTCTATTAGAGACTTATTACCTTCCCTTGTTACCAAGGGCGACCAGGTGGACGAAATTTATTCAGTGATAAAAGCTGTAACTAGCATTGTTATCGTGATGATTGTTGTGTCGTTATCATGTAGAATATGTCATAAACAAGTTTAAATATCCCTATTCTTGGTTTTATGAAATGTCGTTGACAGGTCCAAATTAACTCCTATGTTTGTGTCAGACTCAACCAAACCATATGGTCTATCTTTGTAATCCCCAACCAAACACACTAATGTACTATACACTGATGTGTAGTGGGTATTATTAGTTTTGCATTATATGTCAGTCTGTTTGTCATATATGCTGTCACTCCGCTAAATTGTCGGGACTCTATCTCCTTCTGTCCTTCCGCTAAATTGTCGGGACTCTATCTCCTTCTGTCCCTCCAGTAACTTGTCGGGACTCTATCTCCTTCTGTCCTTCCATTAACTTGTCAGGACTCTATCTCCTGCTGTCCTTCCGTTAACTTGTCGGGACTTTATCTCCTTCTGTCCTTCCGCTATCTTTTCAGGACTCTTTATCTCCTAGGTACATTTCTTGTCACTTGACTTGAACTTCATACTTAGGGTATGGGTTCATCTTGGTGATGTGGTGCACGTGTCCTGTATAATAAAAATGGGTCACTGAACTACATTTTACCTACCTAGTACAGGAAAGAAAAATAATTCTGGTCTCTTTATCTTGTACTGCTTGTCAGTTGAACTTCATACTTTGGGCATGGTTCACCTTGGTGAGGCAGTCAAATTCAGTGGAGAACTGTAATTCCCCAAATTGTCTTGTTGTCTCTCTCTTCCCTTGGATTTAAAATAAATTCATCATAAACACAGAACAAGGTCGTAACGTAGTTTTATTCAGTGAAAATTAAGTACTTGGGACCAAGTCTTCACCATCCTGTTTCAGTACATTTTGTAATTAGTTTCTGGTAGTGAACTAAAATTGATAAACTCACTCTTGTGATAAACTCACTCTTGTGATTAACTCACTCTTGTGATTAACTCACTCCTGTGATTAACTGACTCCTGTGATGTGATTAACTGACTCCTGTGATGTGATTAACTCACTCCTGTGATGTGATTAACTCACTCCTGTGATGTGATTAACTCACTCTTGTGATTAACTCACTCCTGTGATGTGATTAACTCACTCTTGTGATTAACTCACTCCTGTGATGTGATTAACTCACTCCTGTGATGTGATTAACTCACTCCTGTGATGTGATTAACTCACTCTTGTGATTAACTCACTCTTGTGATTAACTCACTCCTGTTTTCTTAAATACAGCACTACTGTGAAGTATGAAATATGGTACAAAGTGATAATCAATGAGCAATGATCACTCTGTAAAATACGTTAACCAGAAGTACAGTTCAGTTGTAACCGTATAGGTTTAATAAATTGTGTGGAGAAAATGATGTTCCATTCTTATCTATTTCATTGGTTAATGCTTTTACAGTAAAACGTACCCCACTTGAGGGGACCTGATGAGTAGGTCAAAGAATACATTGTATTCGAGTAATCTGTATGAACTCGGTCGGGACCAAACTAACTGTTTGACGAATGAGGGGTATTCGAGTACCATTTTTGACCGGGAATAAGCCCCCTAAGTGGGATTTTACTTTACTGACGTAGTTGTGTGAAAATTTAATGAACTTGATTTATACAAACTATTAACGATAATCTCTCGTGTTAGACACCACATCAAAGTGTGGTATATACAGTCTTCAGGAATTATTTTGATTAGAAATTATGAAATTTTGAATTTATAATAACATTTCAACACAAACACAGTGTTATTAACAGATGTATAAAATTGAACTTCCTAGCTTGTGTTTGTTCACATATGAACACATTTTTTCTTATTATTATGTGCATAATTCCCAAGTTCAGACTGTACAGAATTTCTAATGGTCCTAAAATGTTAGAAATATTGAAGTATACTACAATGTATATTAAATCTGATTGCTCCAAAGCTAACAGTTAACAGACGAGTGTTTTGTTTGTTTTTAAAAGAATAGTATACACTGCTTGTCACTAAAGCACACACTCTTACTGAACAGAAGTTAATCTTCTCACTCAGAATTTAACAGCAAGGAGTCTACAAATATTCAATACATGTACTCAACTTTTTGAAGTGTTGAAAACTTAATCCCCAACTTTCACTGGCATAGTGTATAAGTTCATGGTAGGGTAACTTAGGTGGGTTTCTCATTCTTAATCTGAGACAGCCTTACATGGTAGGTTATGTTTTGAGTAACAAGTTAACTGGGTTATTGGTTTGGCCTGGTTTGTTTCTGTTTGACATCTTATTAACAGTAATGGTCATTTAAGGATCTACCAGGTTTTAGTAGTCAAGAGGAAAACCAGAATTCTTGGAGACAAATCGGAGACCAATGGCCAGTTTTACTTGGCAAATGGCTGATTACATTATGATGCCTCAAACCCCTGATCCTGTGATGAAGGGCTAGTGGTAAGAGAATGTCAGACACCTTAACCACTTAGTCACCATGACCAAGAGGTAGAGGGCTAGTGGTAGCAGAATGTCAAACACCTTAACAACTTAGCTACCATGACCTAGTGGTGGAGGGCTAGTGATAGGAGAATGTCAGACACCCTAACCACTTGGTCACTGCGACCCAGACGTGGGGGGCTTGTGGTAGCAGAATGTCAGACACCTTAACCACTTGGTCACTGCGACCCAGGCGTGGAGGGCTTGTGGAAGCAGAATGTCAGACACCTTAACCACTTGGTCACTGGGACCCAGACGTGGGGGGCTTGTGGTAGCAGAATGTCAGACACCTTAACCACTTAGTCACTGGGACCCAAATGTGGAGGGTTTGTGGTAGCAGAATGTCAGACACCTTAACCACTTAGTCACTGGGACCCAGATGTGGAGGGCTAGTGGTAGCAGAATGTCAGACACCTTAAAAAACTTGGTCACTGCGACCCAGGCGTGGAGGGTTTGTGGTAGCAAAATGTCAGACACCTTAGAAAACTTGGTCACTGCGACCCAGGCGTGGAGGGTTTGTCGTAGCAAAATGTCAGACACCTTTACCACTTGGTCACTGCGACCCAGGCGTGGAGGGTTTGTGGTAGCAAAATGTCAGACACCTTAGAAAACTTGGCCACTGCATCCCCCAACTGCATGAACTACAGTGTAGACTAAACCTTAGCTCACCTGGATGATTGTGATGTTAGTAACTTGTAAGTGGCCTGTTCGTTGAACAACTTCTTCTCAAGAACTGGAAGACGAAAGGCCAAATTGTTGACCTTGACATACCTTCAAGGTCACAGGGTCATATACGTTAAAACCTTTAAGCAGATTCTTGGCCCACTAAGGCACATACAGTGGTATGACCAGATTGTATGTGGGATAGAGTGCTATAAGATTTCCCAAGTAAATAACTTTCACCTACTTTCATAGTTGTCAAATACATATTTGCTTTGAAGCATAGATTGTAGATTTAGAAATGATATAAATGGAGGGGCTGACATCCCAGGGTCAAGATCAAAATGTGTAAATGAGTCATTTAAGGATTGACCTTTGATTTTGTTTAGTTTATGAGATCATAAATCCAATGGAGCACGAGGTAAATTGCGTAAACGCGATTACGTTAAATTTACCGACTGCTCCATTGGATTTATGATCTCATAAACTAAACAAAATCAAAGGTTAATTCTTATATTTACAGTATTTTCCTGTAAATGGTTCATAATTTTTCGGTTCAATTTAGCCCCATCTGCAGACATTATTTAATTTCAAAACTTACAAACGTGAAAACAGTTCAATAAATGTAACAGCATGAAATTTGCATAAGCGGTAGCTACTCCCCCCATGTCAATTGTTGATGACGTCATACAGTTGTGATTCGAACGGGATAATTTGCATAGTTCCGCCCTCATGTATTGTTGTCGACGTCATAGAAATTTTGCATGTTCTCAAGTATAGTTATTGGAAAATAACACTAGTTTGCAGTACAATGGTTATCAAGTGAATATCAGTGTAGACTGTAAATATATTGATTTAAATTACTTTTCCTGCGAAAAGTTGGATTAGAAGCTTTGTCAGGTGATTGAGATTCAAAATACATGATGATGTAGTACTAATTGAAGAACTGACACTGAAGACTAGTGTGTGGAGGGAAAAAAGAGATTTTAACATCAGAGATGATTATATACAATCCCAAACATATAACTACATTTTCAGAAACAATTGCACATAAAATTCCAGGATTGCTCCAGGGTCCAACCACATTGAGACTAGGCCAATTTGATAATTCTGAAATTGGTGACATTTCAAATCCAATACCATGTATAAAATTGCTGCTTAGAACAAAGAATGAACACAAATTTATTTATTTGCTTTCTGTTAACATTCCTTACTTTCTGTTAACATTCCTGGCTTTCTGTTAACATTCCTGGCTTTCTGTTAACATTCCTTACTTTCTGTTAACATTCCTTATTTTCTGTTAACATTCCTTACTTCCTGTTAACATTTCTAACTTTCTGTTAACATTCCTAACTTTCTGTAATCATTTGTTACTTTCTGTTAACATTTCTTACTTTATGTTAACATTTCTTACTTTCTGTTAACATTCCTAACTTTCTGTTAACATTCGTTACTTTCTGTTAACATTTCTTACTTTCTGTTAACATTTCTTACTTTCTGTTAACATTCCTGACTTTCAGTTAACTGTCCTGACTCTCTGTTAACATTCCTTATTTTCTGTTAACATTCCTTACTTTATGTTAACATTCGTTACTTTCTGTAAACATTTGTTACTTTCTGTTAACATTCCTTACTTTATGTTATCATTTCTAACTTTCTGTTAACATTCCGTACTTTCTGTTAACATTCCTTACTTTCTGTTCACATTCCTAACTTTCTGTTAACATTCCTTATTTTCTGTTAACATTCCTAACTTTCTGTAAACATTCCTGACTTTCTGTAAACATTCCTGACTTTCGGTAAACATTCCCGACTCTCTGTAACATTCCTAACTTTCTGTTAACATTCCTAACTTTCTGTTATAACATTCCTTACTCTCTGTTAACATTCCTTACTCTCTGTTAACTGTCTTTATTGTTGTTGTTGTAGGTAGTGAACTTTCGTCCCACACTGATGGGGGTGACCAAGGCCCTGCTGGGGATGGCGGGGGTGACGGCCATGGCGGCCACCCTCTGTAACATGCCTGTGACATGGTTCATGTCATCAGAAAAAGCCACGCTGAAATATTTGGAGAAAGCCAGGGTGCAGACCTTGGACTCTCAACCTAAAAACATCACAGTAAGTCAAATAGATACACCATTTGATATAGCGCCCTATCTAACATTTTTATTATTAACTCACTGTAAAGTGCTTTACAGTGCATAAATTCAATCTATACAATTACTTCATCAACATATACATAAATCAATAAAATTCTGAGGAATTCACAGAAGTTGCCTTTCCTTGCACTAACAACTAGTCATATGCCACCTGGCTAGTATCTCCCTTGATTGTATGTGTGTATGTGTGCTCAGAATGTATCGTGTTCACTTGTTCATTCAAGTGTGACTAAGGATACTAGCTCTGTAGGCTTCAACATGTTATAGATACTGATTGGGCCTTGATCGAAGATCAGGCGGCTTATTGCTTTTGGTCCATCTGTTTTTCTTCACGAAACTCCAAAGTCTTGTATATCTCTTTTCAATGTTATAACTTAATGCTTTCTTAGTTGGCATGTATATTCCTCAAAATTTTTAAGTTTTGAAGTTTGAATTAGTTTTAGTGTTGCCTTGGAATAACTTTAAAATCATTGAAATAGATAATTTCTTTGTTTCTGTAGTGTCAAAAACTTCAATTTTTACCATCATAAAGATATGGGTGCTCATGTATTTTGTCCAATTAAGTTTTGCTAGTTTAAGATGAGGTGCTATCAAATTTTTCCATTTTCAAGATCAGAGACAGGTTTCAAACTTTAAACCTTCAAACAATTTCTGCCTATAGTAATCCCGAGAACGTCAAGGTGATGGTATTTGGTTACTGTTTTATAGTCAATGACTCCATAAGAAATATAAGGATAACATTATTATTACCATTAAGTCTCAGTCTCGGAAGGAGACTTCAAGTCTTTTATACATATATAATGTTTGTTTCTTGCAGGCTTCTGAGTTATGGAAAAACAACGGTGTAGTCATGATGGCTATACGGCGGCCCGGATGATCCATGTGCAGGGAGGTTAGTAAGATGGTGTATACCATTTTTTGTAACATGCTTTCTGATTGGATATCTTGTGGAGGTCTATATTTCCATAGCCCCATAGCCCGAGCTCTGCTGGGGTCTCTGAAAACATGTGCAAGGGGAAAAAACAGAAACTTATGCAATCTTCTTTCAAGGGTTCTGAGTTTGAAATACGTTTTCTTGTGCTATTTGAACATAAGAAGTAATCACAAAAAAATGGTGTATGGATAGTAATCCTTACATCATTGTTATAACTGACCTGTTGACACATCCATTGATTAAAAAGTACATTGGGGATTTGTTTTGTTAGAAAGAGATCTGATTTGGGTACTGATCTGTTTTGAATTTTGCCTAAATATTTTTATATATTATATACATGTGTATATATACCTGGTATACATCAAACTCGCAAACTAATTTAAAATTTATAGAATAGAAGAATTCAAAGGTTGTCAGGGTAACAAATTTGTTGTCTCTTGATTAGGAGGCATCTACAGGCTCATACAGCTCTTTGTCAGAATGGGTCTATGTGCCTGTAGACCCTTCCTAGTCCAGAGATAAGTTATAATAGCCTAGATGTTCCAAATGCTGTGATTTGTGATGGCTATTCAGTTAAAGGCCCAATATACGTAACTTTCGGCAAAACTTGAAGCAAAAATCAAGCTTAATAAGTTATTATATTTATAGATTTAGTAAAGATTAACTGATATCATTAATATTCAAGATGAATTCTTACGCGGTTACCGGTACAGCAGCAGTTGAAACTCGGTATTTGTAAACACACGTCCATTCTGAACTGTCTTCTAACTTCAGCTTGTTGATGAAGTGGGCCACACCTAAATTATTTTCAATTCTTTGGATTTTTCTGTCAAGAGTTTCTTGTTAGTTACTGCTCAGGTTTACTTCGTTTTAGACTTATTTTTGCATGGAATTATCAACTGGATTTTTTTGATAATTTTTCAGAATCCCGAAATATTTCCTGAAGTTACATATATTGGGCCTTTAACAGTATTTATTGCTATGAATATTGCTTGCAATATTTTCTTTCATATCTATAGATAAGCATTGTATTGGATATAAGATATCATCCCCCCCAACAATCTACTTTACAAATTGCAAAATCTGTGTATGTAGTTTTAAGTGGGTTGTTCTGTACTGCTGCTTTAAAGATTAGCCTTTTGTCCTTCTCTCTCTTCAGTGACGGGTAGACATATCTCCGGCAGGTAATATAGACATGTGTAGGTGTGTCAGGTATATTTACCTGGTTTCTCGTTAACCTGTAGATTAGATATCTACCTTGTTGGTATGTCAATAAACGATTGCCGAGCAGGTAATAAAGCAGTAAAGGTCTGACGCTATCAGTGTTACCTGTCGTTAATTTCATGGAGATAGATGTATTACCTTGTTACCTTTACTCATTCTTCCCCTGAACACAGTTGAACTCTTCCAATTCAAAGGCTGGAATAGTCCGTTATGAAATTTCAGGGGTGACTGATTAAAACAAATCGTAAATACACCTTTATGTTTTTGTTGTACAAATAATGTCTTTACATTAAGTTAAGTGTCATCTCAAGCTTTCAAGTATGTGTATGTAAATTTTATTTTTTTTGTGAGTTTAAATACAAAGAGCAAAGCTCAAACCTCTTTTCGTGATAGGCTTGAAAAGAAAGGTATAGAATATCTCAAGTCCATGTCAAATTATAATTATGATGTGTTTGTTATACTCTAAGAGTCCTAGTTATCTCTTGTTTGAGGGTTTTCTATAAAAAAAATTCTGAAATCGTTACAACTGTATGATTTTGTTGTAGGAGGCCCTCGGCCTGTCCTCCCTGCTCGAGGACCTTAACGCCCATGGAGTGAAGCTGTACGGAGTCGTACACCAAACTCTGGGCGTAGAGGAATTCCAGCCATTTTTTAAAGGACAAATTTTCTTAGACAATGAGGTACGTCAGTTATATAAATGATTTCTATTCCGACCCCAGACAAGCTATGTCTACATATTTTTCTGTCATCTTCTGATGTACAATTTCCTTATCTTTAACCCTTGGGCTGGAATCTTACACTGCATATATTAGCCCTTTATGAGACATACCCCCTATAACTGAGGGTAGGTCAAGCTTAATCTTAATTTTTTTTCTATTTCAGAAAACATTTTATGGTCCAAAAGAACGATGGATGCCATTATTTGGTCTGTTTCGAGTAAATGTGATTCAAAATATTATCCGAGTTTATAGAAAGAAAATCCCTGGCAATATGGATGGCGAGGGACGTTTAATGGGAGGTAAGTAGATAATGGTAAAAGACACTGAATGAAAGGTACTTTATGGAATGGTTGAGGTCTCTAAATGGAGATAATCTGGAATGGTGGGGATGCTAAATGGAGATAATCTGTCGAATAATGGGGTCGCTAAATGGAGATAATCTGGAATGGTGGGGATGCTAAATGGAGATAATCTGTCGAATAATGGGGTCACTAAATGGAGATAATCTGGAATGGTGGGGATGCTAAATGGAGATAATCTGTTGAATAATGGGGTCGCTAAATGGAGATAATCTGGAATGGTGGGGATGCTAAATGGAGATAATCTGTTGAATAATGGGGTCGCTAAATGGAGATAATCTGGAATGGTGGGGATGCTAAATGGAGATAATCTGTTGAATAATGGGGTCGCTAAATGGAGATAATCTGGAATGGTGGGGATGCTAAATGGGGATAATCTGTTGAATAATGGGGTCGCTAAATGGAGATAATCTGGAATGGTGGGGATGCTAAATGGAGGAGATAATCTGGAATGGTGGGGATGCTAAATGGAGATAATATGTGAATGAAAGTGGATCTAAATGGGAAGTAAATTATGGAATGGGGGGGGGGGGGGCTTAAACAAAGTATGATTATCTCCTTACTGGTGTGTTTGTCACTCACAGGTAAAACTGTAATTATCTCGTTACAGGTGTGTTTGTCATTGGACCAGGTAACCAGGGTATTCTCTACCAACACCAGGAACAAGAGTTTGGAGATCACGCTGATCTGGAGGAGGTGCTAAAGGCCGTCAGAAACATCAAAATACCTACCTCCAGTCTATAAATCCCTCCAGTTTTAATTTTAAAATTATGGTAAATAACGATTTAATGAATCATAATTATATGTAATTGAAAATATTCAAGACCAATTCCTAAATATTCAGCCACTGAAAATGTTTGAATTTAATTCACATCTGTTTGTCAATCAAATCAAAAGTTATAAATTACTTAGTTTCAGTGATATGTTTTGATTTACTGCATATTAACCATTATATTAAAAACAGCTGTTGGCCATAAGAATTTTTTTCTGCAAATCTGAAACAGAAAGTTGAATTCTTTCAGTTCACTTGACAGATTGATACATAACTGGTGGAACAAATTATTGATTGAAATAACAGATATAACAAAGATTAAAGGCGTGTTTACAGTTATGATGACCAGGGTAAATATCATTTCTAAACTCATTCACCCCTGAAGACGCATTTAAACTCTTCCAGTTCAAAGGCTAGAATAGTTCAGAATGGAATTTCAGGTGTGATTGAGTCAAGCTATACATACTAAGGGAAATAACTCTGTCTATCATGTGTAATTGCACCAATGCTGACTGGGTTAGGGACAAAGTTTAAATAAATGTATATGTTTACTTCTGGCTTGAGAAGTATACCATGTGCTTGATATTGCTTACATGAATTGACATTACATGTGTATTTCATAAAAGTCCCATTGCCATTAAAATTATTTTTTTTTTCATGTAGAAAACATTTATTGAAATATTCTGTCAAGTTATAATAATATTTTTTTTAATTTGTGTGTTATTAGCTCACCTGGACCGAAGGTCCGGTGAGCTTATGCCATGGCGCAGCGTCCGTCGTCCGTCGTCCGTCCGTCGTCCGTCGTCCGTCCGTCGTCTGTCAACATTTTCTTCAAATCGCTACTAGTCAAAAAGTCCTTATTGGATTTTAACCAAATTTGGTCAGGAACATCCTTGGGCGAAAGGGAACAGATTTTGCATAAATGGTGACTCTGACCCCCAAAGGGCCAGAGGGGCGGGGCCCAATAGGGAAAATAGAGGTAATTCTTTAAATCTCTTCTTGTCAAAAAGTCCTGATTGGATTTTGATCAAATTTAGTCAGAAACATCCTTTGGGGAAGGGGAACAGATTTTGCATAAATGGTGACTCGGACCCCAAAGGGGCCAGAGGGGCGGGGCCCAATAGGGAAAAAAGAGGTAATTCCTTTAAATCTCTTCTTGTCAAAAAGTCCTAATTGGATTTTGGCCAAATTTAGTCAGAAACATCCTTGGGCGAAGGGGAACAGATTTTGCATAAATGGTGACTCTGACCCCTAAGGGCCCAGAGGGGCGGGGCCCAATATGGGAAATAGAGGTAATTTCTTTAAATCTCTTCTTTCAAAAAGTCCTGATTGGATTTTGGCCAAATTTAATCAGAAACATCGTTGAGGGAAGGGGAACAGATTTTGCATAAATGGTGACTCTGACCCCAAAGGGGCCAGAGGGGCGGGGCCCAATAGGGAAAATGGAGGTAATTCTTTAAATTTCTTCTTGTCAAAAAGTCCTGATTGGATTTTGATCAAATTTAGTCAGAAACATCCTTGGGCGAAGGGGAACAGATTTTGCATAAATGGTGACTCTGACCCCTAAGGGCCCAGAGGGGCGGGGCCCAATATGGGAAATAGAGGTAATTTCTTTAAATCTCTTCTTGTCAAAAAGTCCTGATTGGATTTTGGCCAAATTTAATCAGAAACATCGTTGAGGGAAGAGGAACAGATTTTGCATAAATGGTGACTCTGACCCCAAAGGGGCCAGAGGGGCGGGGCCCAATAGGGAAAATAGGGGTAATTCTTTAAATTTCTTCTTGTCAAAAAGTCCTGATTGGATTTTGATCAAATTTAGTCAGAAACATCGTTGGGGGAAGGGGAACAGATTTTGCATAAATGGTGACTTGGACCCCTAAGGGCCCAGAGGGGCGGGGCCCAATATGGGAAATAGAGGTAATTCCTTTAAATCTCTTCTTGTCAAAAAGTCCTGATTGGATTTTGGCCAAATTTAGTCAGAAACATCGTTGAGGGAAGGGGAACAGATTTTGCATAAATGGTGACTCTGACCCCCAAAGGGCCAGAGGGGCGGGGCCCAATAGGGAAAATAGAGGTAATTCTTTAAATCTCTTCTTGTCAACAAGTCCTGATTGGATTTTGACCAAATTAAGTCAGAAACATCCTTTGGGGAAGGGGAACAGATTTTGCATAAATGGTGACTTGGACCCCAAAGGGGCCAGAGGGGCGGGGCCCAATAGGGAAAATAGAGGTAATTCCTTTAAATTTCTTCTTGTCTTAAAGTTATGATTGGATTTTGACCAAATTTAGTCAAAAACATCGTTGAGGGAAGGGGAACAGATTTTGCATAAATGGTGACTCTGACCCTAAAGGGGCCAGAGGGGCGGGGCCCAATAGGGGAAATAGAGGTAATTCCTTTAAATCTCTTCTTGTCATAAAGTTATGAATGGATTTGGCCCAAATTCGGTCAGAAACATCCTTAGTGGAAGGGGAACAGATTTTGCATAAATGGTGACTCCGACCCCTAAGGGGCCAGAGGGGCGGGGCCCAATAAGGGAAATAGAGGTAATTCCTTTAAATCTCTTCTTGTCATAAAGTTATGAATAGATTTTGTCCAAATTTGCTCAGAAACATCGTTGGGGGAAGGGGAACAGATTTTGCATAAATGGTGACACTGGCACCCAAGGGGCCAGAGGGGCGGGGCCAAATAGGGAAAATAGAGGTAATTCCTTTAAATCTCTTCTTGTCAAAAAGTCCTGATTGGATTTTGACCAAATAAGGTCAGAAACATCTTTTGGGGAAGAGGAACAGATTTTGCATAAATGGTGACTCGGACCCCAAAGCTGCCAGAGGGGCGGGGCCCAATAAGGGAAATAGAGGTAATTCCTTTAAGTCTCTCTTGTCATAAAGTTATGAATAGATTTTGTCCAAATTTGGTCAGAAACATCGTTGGGGGAAGGGGAACAGATTTTGCATAAATGGTGACTCTGAACCCTAAGGGCCCAGATGCACTGGGCCAATTAGGGGAAATACAGGTAATTCTTTTAAAATCTCTTCTTGTCATAAAGTTATGAATGGATTTGGCCCAAATTTGGTGAGAAACATTCTTGGGGGAAGGGGAACAAATTTTGCATAAATGGTGACTCTGACCCCTAAGGGGCTAGAGGGGCGTGGCCCATTAAGGGAAATAGAGGTAATTCCTTTAAATCTCTTCTTGTCATAAAGTTATGAATAGATTTTGTCCAAATTTGGTCAGAAACATCGTTGGGGGAAGAGGAACATATTTTGCATAAATGGTGACTCTGACCCCTAAGGGGCTATTTTGGCACTTAAGGGTTACAAGTCAGAGATTAATTCCAGGTGAGCGATGCAGGCCCATTGGGCCTCTTGTTTTTATGTTGTATTTGACTTGTAACACTGTTTTCATGATAGTCAATACCATATGGTATAGCGTTGTTAACTTTGTAGCCAAAACAATCCTTGTTTATCAACTTTGATAGAATACTTGTAAAATTAAAAATCATCCACAAGATAGAATAAAGCATTTTCTTGCATTGAGGTTGATATCTAGGCTTAATGAAGTGCATTACTGAAATCTATCAGACCAGTATTGGACGGAGAATCTCGCCTGATGTGTAAACTTAATGCAAGAACAGGCGTTTTATTTTCAAGTGGATGAAACATGTTAATTTTATGACATTGTATTCTGATCGTAAAATAATGAAATGTGAATGAATGAATGTTTGTATAATGTCAAAAGTTTGTTTGTCTTTTTTTCCCACCGACAAAACATATTATTGCATATCAATTTATCATCTCCAGTCAAGATTCTTTCTAATTTGGACTATTTAAGTAAATTTGTTTCTTTAGTGACCTTTTGGTATTGCGATAGCTCGTTGTCATCCATCTTTAACAATGGACATTTGTGACATCTCAAAAAATCCTCAACCGATCGCGATTTCAACAACATTCCTTGGACAAAGCGAACCAAAATTAATTCCCAACTTCTTTTGAAGATCCAGATGTATGCTACAATTAAATAATCGTCATAGAAGATTAATGGTTTCTAAGGTGATATTATCACCTTTGTGAATTCCATTACCCCCCTCCCTTCGATCACCCATTCTCAAGTCATTACTTAAGTCTGTAGAGGGAAACAATACTTTTGGGCATAACTTGTAAATGAGATAATGCAATTAGTTAAAAACGTTTATGATAAGATACAAGAAGATTTATTTAAAAGTCGTATATGTTAAAACAATAAACATTAGCTCTAGAGAGCTTTTTTACGACTAAAAACATAAGTAGAATACATCGAGAAAATTATAACATAACAAAGGATATGGATAATACATCATGCATATTAGACTATAATGACAAATAAACAGCAAGCGAGACGAAGAAACTCATTTATAAACATTTATAATAAGCTAGTTCTAGCGTGGTAAATTGTCCGAGAGCCCGGTCTCTTCTGAAATCATATGAAGATTTTTTTAGTTTGACCAAGTCCTGTATATATTCGGAAAAAAAATCTTATGCAGTATTTTAAATACCCCACAGCCCATATTTTGGACTCTCTTGACATGTCAAAGAGTACTATTTGTCGACTGTTTTCTGCTTTTAAAGTTGACTGAAAGATGTGACATAATCACTCTCCACAAATCTCAACACACGCCCCTGGACCTTTTCCATCTTTCGCAGCACACTTTCCATACTGGTAAAATGCCAGATCAGTGGACAGAATGGAAAGCTAGATATGATAAAAGAGTTATATATGACCCTTCTGTCCTGCTTTGTGAAGAAATTTCCAATTTCAAGTTTTTAGGACATTTATCTGTTTAGAATCCTTTGAACAGATTTATGCAATGTATGACGTCACGGCAGCCTTTTTTTCAAATAGTTAAACATGTAAACAAATTTAGGACACAAATATAATTACATAATAGAAAAATAGGTTTGAAATATTTTCACCATTTTAAAAAGTTGAAATGAGCTAAATAAATATAGAGTAATAACAGTCAACGTTACAATAACAAGAATTCCGCGGAAGTGGATGTGTCGCCTGCGTTGCAAGTTGGGAGATAAGTTTTTAGGAGCTAGCTATGACTTTGAAAAGCAATCCCAAGCAAGCACTTTTGTTAATGAGGCATTGTATGAAGTTTTAGTTTAATTGGCCCAAGGAAACTGAAGTAACTGCACTCAAACATATTTTCTATTTTTAGCAACAGTGACCTTGATCTTTGACCCTGAAAAGCAATCCCAAGCGAGCACTTTTGGTGAGAAAGCACTGTATGAGGTTTGAGTTTGATTGGCCCAAGGAAACTCAAGTTATCGCACGGAAACCGATTTTCTATTTATAGCAACAGTGACCTTTGACCTTTGACCCTGAAAAGCAATCCCAAGCGAGCACTTTTGGTAAGGAAGCACTGTATGAAGTTTGGGTTTGATTGGCCACAGGAAACTGAAGTTATCGCACGGAAACCGATTTTCTATTTATAGCAACAGTGACCTTGACCTTTGACCTTCGACCCTGAAAAGCAATCCCAAGCGAGCACTTTTGGTAAGGAAGCACTGTATGAAGTTTGGGTTTGATTGGCCACAGGAAACTGAAGTTATCGCACGGAAACCGATTTTCTATTTATAGCAACAGTGACCTTGACCTTTGACCCTGAAAAGCAATTCCAAGCGAGCACTTTTGGTAAGGAAGCACTGTATGAAGTTTGAGTTTGATTGGCTCAAGGAAACTCAAGTTATCGCGACGCCGACATAGTGATCCCTATATGTCGCCTTTTCAGGCGACACAAAAATGAAATGGTGAAAATGTTTCTTTAACTCTAAGCGAAGATTTTATTTGGTCTTTTCTCTGATAACATGTCATGAACATTTCTTCAAATAACTTATAATTGCATTAAAGGTTTCTGAGGTATAATATATGACATGTTCAATATTATGAGGTATGGTACTTTGTTCGTGGACCAAGGGAAATCACTGGTACAAAAATATAATTAAAGCAAGGAGGGATAACTCTTGAGTAACTAAAAATGTGTTTGAAATAAACTTAATTCATTTCTACTTATAATATTAATCACTCTTGTCGGCCCGGATGTAAGCACGCGAGGGTTCTTATTGTGTTGTTGTCGACTCGTTTATGGTCTCTTGTTCTGAAATAGAACGAACATTTCATCAGGAACATTTCAGAATTACACATCAACAAAATGATGAATTGGTGGAAACTAATTAACTAGAGCGTATTCTTTTTAAAACAGTTTCACAGACCTTTTATTCGAACAAGAACTCGCAAAATAAATTCATCGAGTTATCTTCATCAGGTCTAAGGTTCTTCAAATATGTTTAAAAGACGATGAAATCTGTCAAGTAAAGTTGGATAAACAGCTATGTGGTTTTCCTAGTGATTGGGCTCAATATACGTAACTTCAGGAAATTTTTCGTGATTCTGAAAAATCTTGGATATTGCTATCAGTTAATTTTAGCTAAATCTATAGATATAAAAAGTTAATAGGCTCAATTTTCGCTTGAAGTTTTGCCGAAAGTTACGTATATTGGGCCTTTAACAAAAACATCCACATCATATAGAAATCGACTCTAAAAGAAGAACAACTGGAAAGTCAGGAAAAACAAAGAATCCGTCTTGATTAGAGGAGAATATGGGGTCCGATAAACAGAGATGACCTGGTGTGGATTAGCGAGCTGTTTAGCAAACAGTTAATGTCACGAGTAAAATGATAATAATCAACTTCTCCCAATATGCCGGTAACATGCTTAGATGAAGGCATTCATACAATAAAGGCATCAGGGCGAAGTAAATTGAAACATTTAAACATCTTCTCATAGATAACGAAACGAACCAGAGTGATGTCAGTAGTAGCATGGTTTGATGGGTTAATACATGGGTTAATGTGATGGAGGGTTAAAGCTTGATTGGATGAAGGGTTAATACTGTATAATGGGAGGGAGTTTGTCTTCGTTCTGACTTAGTTGTCGGTGTTGTCATCGCATACTGACGTTAAATTATCCTTATGTGTTGTCATCTCGACCTGAGGTTCAGTTTGGTGTCATGTCGTGCTGAAGTTCAGTTGTGCTTGTGTTGTCATCTCGAACTGACTTTCAGTTGTCCTTGTGGTGACATCTCGAGCTGACGTTAAGTTGTCCTTGTGGTGTCATCTCGTACTGACGTTCAGTTGTCCTTGTGTTGTCATCTCGTACTGACGTTCAGTTGTCCTTGTGTGTTGTCATCTCGTACTGACGTTCAGTTGTCCTTGTGGTGTCATCTCGAGCTGACGTTCAGTTGCCCTTGTGTGATGACTTATCGAGCTGACGTTTAGTTGTCATGGTTTGGAGTCATCTCGAGCTGACGTTTAGTTGGCATTGTGTTGTCATCTCGAGCTGACGTTCAGTTGTCCTTGTGTTGTCATCTCGAGCTGACGTTTAGTTTTCCTTGTTTGGTGTCATCTCGAGTTGACGTTTAGTTTTCCTTGTGTGGTGACATCTCGAGCTTACGTTTAGTTTTCCTTGTTTGGTGTCATCTCGAGTTGACGTTTAGTTTTCCTTGTGTGGTGACATCTCGAGCTGACGTTTAGTTTTCCTTGTTTGGTGTCATCTCGAGTTGACGTTTAGTTTCCCTTGTGTGGTGACATCTCGAGCTGACGTTTAGTTTTCCTTGTGTGGTGTCATCTCGAGCTGACGTATAGTTATCCTTGTTTGGTGTCATCTCGAGTTGACGTTTAGTTTTCCTTGTGTGGTGTCATCTCGAGCTGACGTTTAGTTTTCCTTGTGTGGTGACATCTCGAGCTGACGTTTAGTTTTCCTTGTGTGGTGTCATCTCGAGCTGATGTTTAGTTGTCATTGTGTGGTGTCATCTCGAGCTGAAGTTTAGTTTCCCTTGTGTGGTGTCATCTCGAGTTGACGTTTAGTTTTCCTTGTGTGGTGTCATCTCGAGCTTAAGTTTAGTTGTCATTGTGTGGTGTCATCTCGAGCTGAAGTTTAGTTTCCCTTGTGTGGTATCATCTCGAGCTGATGTTTAGTTGTCATTGTGTGGTGTCAACTCGAGCTGAAGTTTAGTTTCCCTTGTGTGGTGTCATCTCGAGTTGACGTTTAGTTTTCCTTGTGTGGTGTCATCTCGAGCTGAAGTTTAGTTTCCCTTGTGTGGTGACATCTCGAGCTGAAGTTTAGTTTCCCTTGTTTGGTGTCATCTCGAGCTGATGTTTAGTTGTCATTGTGTTGTCATCTCGAGCTGACGTTTAGTTATCCTTGTTTGGTGTCATCTCGAGCTGACGTTTAGTTGTCATTGTGTTGTCATCTCGAGCTGACGTTTAGTTGTCATTGTGTTGTCATCTCGAGCTGACGTTAAGTTGTTATTGTGTTGTCATCTCGAGCTGACGTTCAGTTTTCCTTGTTTTGTGTTATCTCGAGCTGACGTTTAGTTGTCATTGTGTTGTCACCTCGTACAGATGTGCAGTTGTCGTTGTCTGGTGTCATCTCGCACTGGGGCTTGTGTGTTGTCATCTTTACTGAAATTTAGTATCTCTCGTTATAATTGTTATGTCTGTAGAAAGATATTGTACTGAGTCATCCCTGTGTATTCAGGCACCTGTCTAATCAGACCCCTGGATATTCTGACATCCTGTGTCACCTCATACTGACGTATAGTTATCCTTGTGTTGTCATGTCGTTCTGACGTTTAGTTGTCCCTGTGTTGTCATAGCGTACTGACGTTTAGTTGTCATTGTGTTGTCATAGCGTACTGACGTTTAGTTGCCATTGTGTTGTCATAGCGTACTGACGTTTAGTTGTCATTGTGTTGTCATAGCGTACTGACGTTTAGTTTTGATGTGCGTTCCTTTAGCGTGGTTATCTTCATTCATTGGCATTGTTGGTGTTTGAAAAGTAAAGTGCAATAAAGCTTCCATCGCAGCGTCATTGAATGGTATAATTCCCTCGCCCTGTAACCAGACTGAGCGAGTATCCATTTACTGACGTTTGTATTTTGTCCAAACTAGTATCCCCACTTAAGTAAATTAGTCTTAATGTAACGAAGCATGTGCAGCTTGAGGTTAGGTCTATAACCTCAAGCTTTTGCCTGTATTTAGACACCATTGCTAGTCCTATCCAGCATGCGTCGTGCTGAGCAAGAGTTATCGGTACTTGCATGTTGTGATCGGACTGGATACTCCGTAAGTTTTCCTCGTCGGGCTACAAAGCATATATTGAAGATGTAAGTTCACGCTGGTCGTGTGTGATCTTGTATCGATCTGTCCTGCCGTCGCAAACGCTTCTGGCCCGGTCTCGTTTGGCCAACAGCTGAAATGGCTAGTCAATAACTGCCTCTGTATTTCCGCTTGAATTTAGATTGACATTATGAACTAGAATAAAGAAAGGGTGATGTGTATCATCATGGCGTAGAGGTGTTGATAAGTAACTTGTTATACAGCAGGTAGATATGCACATATACCCTACCAGTGACCTTACGTTTAGCCTCAACTCACGGGCGTCACTCAAGCTATGCTGGTCGGTATGAGTGAAATAGATCAATACTAGTTAAAGCTCCTCTAACTGGAAGGAAGATAATCGTCTTTAAATATGTGTAAAATGAAATGTCACTCAGGTATTTACTCTCTTCAATTTCCATCTGTCACTGGCGGATTTTGATGGGATTTCGACCGCCAGCTGCAGCCCGATGTGACATGTGGCCGATCGTGTCGTCTGCTTTTTTCCCGCTCTTTTGTTTGTCGTCTGCTTGTCTTTGTATACATGGAACGCACGCAGTCACCCCTCCATATATTAGACACCTTGTTGATCTATCTAATTTAGCTGTGGCTTGGCGATATGTGTTGTGGCTCAGTTGACCTACTAACCGTGGTGATTAATAGGGCCACTACCTAACGTCCAGGGAATCAACTGGTACATTACTTCACTGATCAAAACAATATACACAGGGGTGACTAATATAAAGGGTGTCGGGTTGTAAATATACTTCAATTTCTTAATTTGCTGTATGGTGGGGTTACCACCTGTGGCTGTAGGCGATATAAGGTCAGCTCTGCACATGTCGTGACACCTGTTGGGGGCAGACAATACGGATCGCTTTGTCGAAATAACCATATTTTCTTTGGGACTATTTAGCACACATATGCTGTATTGAAATCATGGTACGTGTTCATATAGGGCTAGGAAAATTCTCTCTTGTCCGAAATTTCCTGAGAAGCAGGCCTAGTGAAATTATTTTTCCCCAAAGCTTCCGAGTATTACTGCCGAACTCTGACAGACACAGCCAGAACGAGTAAGTGGGTTCAGTAACAGACTGATTCTCCTCCTTGCCGCCGGTCGCCTTAAGTTTCTCTGTAAACTGACATCTCGAGATCTGATAATGGAGCCTAAGGTAATCACCAAATTAAAACTCTCGGGGCCAAATTGCTAGAACGTTGTCGCTCACGTCATTGCATTGGATATAAGTTAAGGAAGTAAAGGATGGTACAGGATTCTGCAAACAAAAGAATGGTCCAGAGAAACATCATCACAGATATGAAAATAGAGATGTTTGTTGACCAACCTATCGGCCCTAGAAAGTATGATGAAAACCGAACTCGACGTATATGGTATTCCGACCAGAACACCAATCGCTTAATAGAAATGGAAGAAAGCACAACACTAGAAACTTGCCATTTTTAGAAAATGCAAAACTGGCAATGCAGAGAAAGAAGTTGGCAGTGTTCCCGACTTCGCAAATTCAACAAAGAAAGCACAATGAAACACCGGAAAGACAGGCCCGTTTTTGGTATCGATGGGCGATATCGAACCAAAAATATCAATTTTCAAGAACATGGAGTATTTAGTAGGAGAGATAATTCAACACTGTGAAAATAAGTAATGCTCTAACAAAGACTGAAAGGGTACAGGGAAAAGAGTAATGGGAGTAAGCAGAATCACATACAGCCCAGGGGTCATCCTGGGCCAGCAACAGTGATAGCATAGCAATAAACAAAACAGAACACATACAGCCCAGGGGTCATCCGGGGCCAGCAACAGTGATAGCATAGCAATAAACAAAACAGAACAAATACAGTCCAGGGCCTACCCTGGGCCAGCAACAGTGATAGCATAGCAATAAACAAAACAGAACAAATACAGTCCAGGGCCTACCCTGGGCCAGCAACAGTGATAGCATAGCAATAAACAAAACAGAACACATACAGCCCAGGGGTCATCCGGGGCCAGCAACAGTGATAGCATAGCAATAAACAAAACAGAACACATACAGCTCAGGGGTCATCCGGGGCCAGCAACAGTGATAGCATAGCAATAAACAAAACAGAACAAATACAGTCCAGGGCCTACCCTTGGCCAGCAACAGTGATAGCATAGCAATAAACAAAACAGAACAAATACAGTCCAGGGCCTACCCTTGGCCAGCAACAGTGATAGCATAGCAATAAACAAAACAGAACACATACAGCCCAGGGGTCATCCGGGGCCAGCAACAGTGATAGCATAGCAATAAACAAAACAGAACACATACAGCCCAGGGGTCATCCGGGGCCAGCAACAGTGATAGCATAGCAATAAACAAAACAGAACAAATACAGTCCAGGGCCTACCCTGGGCCAGCAACAGTGATAGCATAGCAATAAACAAAACAGAACAAATACAGTCCAGGGCCTACCCTGGGCCAGCAACAGTGATAGCATAGCAATAAACAAAACAGAACAAATACAGCCCAGGGGTCATCCGGGGCCAGCAACAGTGATAGCATAGCAATAAACAAAACAGAACACATACAGCCCAGGGGTCATCCGGGGCCAGCAACAGTGATAGCATAGCAATAAACAAAACAGAACACATACAGCCCAGGGGTCATCCTGGGCCAGCGACAGTGATAGCATAGCAATAAACAAAACAGAATACATACAGCCCAGGGGTCATCCGGGGCCAGCAACAGTGATAGCATAGCAATAAACAAAACAGAATACATACAGCCCAGGGGTCATCCGGGGCCAGCAACAGTGATAGCATAGCAATAAACAAAACGTTATAATGTTTCATAGACGGAACCCGATCTGTAAACCAAATAGTTAAATACAGATCACGAAAACATCATAATGTTTTATAGACAGAACTCGATCTGTAAACCAAATAGTTATATACGGATCACGAAAACATCATAATGTTTTATAGACGGAACTCGATCTATAAACCAAATAGTTATGTATCGGAACATTGAAAAAACGAAGGGTAGAGGCTTGCTATTTCTCATCGTCGAAAACCCACGGTACACTTCTCTGACGTTTGCATCCCGTGGCCAGAATCGGTATAAACCTTCGTTTCCCCGAATAGAAGTATATTCGGAGATTTCGACCAATCAGAATGGTCGTTTCTCGTGACACTCTGTTGGATCATTTTACCGTGACCACGACCAGAATGTTTCTGTAGGCATGACGCCGATGACAATCGCCGTATAGCAGGACCTTATATTTTAATCACAGTCGACACAATTGTAACACAACCGACAGGTTTTGTTTACAGGCGGTGCTACAAATGAAACGGGATACCCGGCTTGATGTCCCGGCTGTATGTAGTCACAGATAAAACAATCGATGTGATTGGCTACTATTTTAGTACGAAAACGAGAGTTTCTTTTCATTTTAGCCCACGGGATGCAAACGTCAGAGAAGTGTATCGTGGGTTTCCGACGATGGCTATTTCTTATCAACTCGAAACTTAGAAAAAAGAAAGTACGATGGAAATATCGTCCCAGAATAAAACATTTTTGTGGAGATAAGTACAAAAAGCACAAAAGTTCTAGTAGGTCTTATGTACCTCTATGGATCGTGACTCTGGAACTGCTGATAGTAACAATTACCAATATCTAAATCTAATGGGCGAAAAGGCCCAGAAACGCTATGAAAGAATATTGACAACGGGAGATCTAAACTAGCCAATGGTAAATTGGGAGTCGTGGAAGACAAGGGGAGAGAAAGTCGAAACATAGGAGTATAAAACCATACAAAAACTACACAAATCTTCCTTTTCCAACAAGTAAAGGAGCCGAAAAAGTTACCCTATATCCTGAATTTAGTTGACACAAAAAAAAAAAAATGCAAAATGGCTACAAAAATGCTGATTTCGGCGAAATCAATGCCTAACTGAGCAAGATAAAAAAAAATCAGAGAATACCAAAGCGTCAACAAAATCATAATCCGAACTCTAAATCGATTAAACTAGAGGCAAACTAGGAACAAAAGAAAGATTTACTTGGAGACTCTCGTGAAAGCACAAGAGAATAAGACCAGGTGTTCCGGAAGAGTAAGCGTCTTCTGCTTTATCGACGACTACTGCCATTCAAATCTTTTTTCACATCCAAGTAAACACCAAGTTCTCAAAACGAGAACTGAATATCATTGTCAATCAAAACAAGTAAACACACTAATTAGCATACTCAAAAACGTCCATCTTCATTTCACTTAAAGATACAGAATATTTCTCAGTGAGACAAAGACGGCGACCACGAAACTTGCCCATAGTTCTGATCAACCTGAAAATTGAGATAAAAAATACAGAAATCTTGTAACACATTCAGGAAAATAATTAAAGAAGTAGAAAATAAAAATTTACCAGAAACAATAATTAAAGTTGGTATGAATGACAAGCACAGCTTTACAATAACAAGCACAGCTTTACAACAACAAGCACAGCTTTACAATAACAAACACAGCTTTACAATAACAAACACAGTTTTACAACAACAAGTACAGCTTTACAATAACAAACACAGCTTTACAATAACAAACACAGCTTTCCAATAACAAACACAGCTTTACAATAACAAACACAGCTTTACAATAACAAGCACAGCTTTACAATAACAAACACAGCTTTACAATAACAAACACAGCTTTCCAATAACAAACACAGCTTTACAACAACAAACACAGCTTTACAACAACAAACACAGCTTTCCAATAACAAACACAGCTTTACAACAACAAACACAGCTTTACAATAACAAACACAGCTTTACAATAACAAACACAGCTTTACAATAACAAACACAGCTTTACAATAACAAACACAGCTTTACAACAACAAGCACAGCTTTACAACAACAAGCACAGCTTTACAACAACAAACACAGCTTTACAATAACAAACACAGCTTTACAATAACAAACACAGCTTTCCAATAACAAGCACAGCTTTACAACAACAAACACAGCTTTACAATAACAAACACAGCTTTCCAATAACAAACACAGCTTTACAATAACAAACACAGCTTTACAATAACAAACACAGCTTTACAATAACAAACACAGCTTTCCAATAACAAACACAGCTTTACAATAAAAAGCACAGCTTTACAACAACAAACACAGCTTTACAATAACAAACACAGCTTTCCAATAACAAGCACAGCTTTACAACAACAAACATAGCTTTACAATAACAAACACAGCTTTACAATAACAAACACAGCTTTCCAATAACAAACACAGCTTTACAACAACAAACACAGCTTTCCAACAACAAGCACAGCTTTACAATAACAAGCACAGCTTTACAATAACAAACACAGCTTAACAACAACAAACACAGCTTTACAATAACAAACACAGCTTTCCAATAACAAACACAGCTTTACAATAACAAACACAGCTTTACAATAACAAACACAGCTTTACAACAACAAACACAGCTTACCAATAACAAACACAGCTTTCCCGCTGATCAAGTAACTTTGGGGCTGTCACGAAGCATTTATTGTTTAGAAATTCGTCAACAAGTAAAGACACAGAGAAAATGAACAGAAAAAAAGGAAAAAATACCAAAGCGTTAATAAAACCATCACCAGAACTCAAAATCGTTTAAGCCATGGGTAAAATATGAACAAAGTAAGAGATTTACATGGAGACTCTTGCAAAAGTACAAGAGAATAAGACCATGTGTTCTGGAAGAGAAAGCGTCTTCTGCTTCATCGACGATACCCGCCATGCAAATCTTTGTCACATCCAAGTAAGCATCAATCCTCAAAATGAGAACCGAGTCATCTTTGTCAATCACAAGAGTAAGCACATTTATAAGCATAGTTAAATACGTCCATCATTATATCACACAAAGATACAAAATAGTCTCGACGAGTCAATAATGGTGACCATAAAACTTGCTCATAGTTCTGGTCAACCTGCATCTCTCGAATCTCTGTGTTGTAAGTTTGTTTTTCAGCAATTGACATCGATCACGAAAATCTCAATATCAAGAGCAAGTCATAGAATAACGAATCAACTGCGACATGTAAACACCGTAGATTAGAGCATCCTCGAAATGCAGGTGTAACGATCACCTACGCTCTCTATACACATGGAATATGGCACGGCAAAACTGAATGTAACGCTGAGATAAAAAAAATCCTGATCAATCGCTAGGCCGCATGCCTGTCCTTTGCAGATTACAAAGACGCTGCAACCGACTTCAAAACCTGTAAATTTTTACCGTTATGTGACCGCGAAATTCTTTTGATGTACATCAAAGGGTCGAACCAGTCTGCTTGTCTCATCAACAAGGCGGCGTTCACGGAGCCTTCAGTTTTGCCATCACATATTCCAGGGGTGAAGAGAGCGTAGGTGATCGTAACCCCTGGATATCGAGGATGAGGTGGAGAAGCAATGATGTTCCTATCACGAAGTGAAAGTTTTTACGATCGAAAAATTGAAATCATCACGTTTATCGTTTAGCTTAGTAGTAAGCTGTCCATGTTGGTCGTACTTTAAGTAAAGATCGAGGTAAGCAGCTGATGTAGAAGAGTCTGTTGCGTCCTTTATTTCAAGTTCAGAGGGTACATATGATTGACTTGGTCAGCAAACTTCCTGTTGTTAATAGACAACACTTCGTCAATATATCTTAAAGTGAAATTAAAGGATTTGGCAAGGTTTTTGTTATCTGTCCTGATGAGCTCTTCCGCAAATTCCGCCTCGTATGAAAACAAAAACAAGTCATCTAAGAGTGGGGCACAGTTTGTTTCTATGGGAATGCCAACAGTCTACTGGAAAATATTTTCTCCGAACTCAACAAAATTATTGTCAACCAGTATTTCTATCATTCGTACTATATCTTCTTCAGTATATTTCATCTTGGGTTTTGTTGTGTTTTTCACAAAGTATGTTCCAAGATAGCTCATTACCATATATTTGTATGGTCGTCCGTCTTTTTTGGAAAAGAAAGCTCTCATTACGAAAGCTCTAAGACTCTCTTTCAGTTTTGTATGTGGGATGGTAGCGTACAGGGTGGAAAATCAAAAAACATTTTTAGGATGGGTTACTAAAGCCCTGATTTAATGGTACTAAGAATGGTTGAAAGATCTTTTTTGATAAAGGCTTGGTCGAGCAATTAGCAAAGCCAGCGATAAAACGTTACTTATAAAGATCGGTATCCAGTAGTTCATTAACCGGTATCTTGAAAGATTGTAATACTGAAGAATTGTTAGAAAGTATTTCATCTTCCGAAAAAGCGGTTAATGTGTAAGTAGGGTTACCTTGGTTATCAAATAGGCCTAGTTCTTTTTGCAAGCAATAAATGTAATAGCGTTTGCAAACAATTATCAAGTTGCTTGATGGATTATCTGCAAAAACAATTCAAAGTTATCATGTAGATCGTTGAGTGTTGTTTGAACATAGAAAGATTTACAAGGAAACCCTTGAAAAAGTAAAAGTGAAAAAGTCCAGGTGTTCAAGAAGAGAAAGCTTCGAGGATGTGTTTGTTGAGGAGTTTATCAGGACATGTAACAAATACATTGTCGTTACACTTCATTTTCAGGTATATCTACGATGTGTTGTCTAAGAACAACAAACGGTTTGCTGTCCTAGTCGATCGTATACACCATTCAGAATTTGAAATTGAATGACACAACAGACTCTCCTACTGCTTATCTCGATGTTTTAAACTTTGACCAACATGGCCAGCTTACTACTAAGGTATAAAATAAACGTGTCGAATTCAATTTTCCGGTCGCGAACTTTCCTTTCCTGATAGTAACATTCCTACTTATCCAACCTTTGCTGTTTACATGTCGCAGTTGATTATTTATTCTAGGGCTTGCTCTAAATATCGAGATTTTCGTGGGTTGATGAGCAATTTATAGCCGCCATGTTGGTCTCATTGAGAGATATTCTGTATTCTTGTATGATATAAAGGTGAACGTTTTTCAATTTGCTTATTACTACTATAATTCCGTGTTATATTCCGAAAAGGCAGACGACGATACAAATATATAATAGTGAGCTATATTGGAACATACTTTGTGAAAAACACAACAAAAACCAAGATGATATATACTGAACAGGATATTGTACGAATGATAGAATTCCTGGTTGACAATTTTTTTTTTTTTAGTTTGGAGGAGAGATTTTCCAGCAGACTGCTGGCATTCCCATGGGGAAAAAACTGTGCCCCACTCTTATCTGGCTTGTTTTTGTTTTCATAAGAGGCTGAACTTGTTGAGGAGCTATTCAGGACAGATAACACAAACTTTGTCAAATATTTTAATTTCACTTTCAGATATATCGACGATGTGTTTGTTGTCTATGAAAAAAAATGAGAATACCGACGCGTTAACAAATTCATAATGCTTTAAACTAGGGACAATATATGAACAAAGGAAATATTTACATGGAGACACATGAAAAAGTACAAGAGAATAAAACCAGGGGTTTCTGCTTCTCTAACCTGTGGTGTTTACATGTCTAAGTTGATTAATTATTCTAGGTCTTGCTCTAAATATCGTGAACTTCGTTATCGATGTCGACTGCTGACAAACAAACTAACAACACAGGGATTCGAGATGCAAGTTGATCAGAAATATAGACAAGTTTTGTGGTCGCCATCTTTGTCCCGTTGAGAAATATGCTGTTTCTTTGTGTAATATTAAGATGGACGATTTTGAGTATGCTCATTAGTGTGTTTACATGTTGTGATTGACAATGATGACTAGGTTCTCAAATCGAAGACTTGGTGTTTACTTAGATGTAACCAAAATTGACATGGCGGGTGTCGTCCACGAAGCAGAAGACGCTTACTTTTCCGGAACACATGATCGTATTCTCTTGCACTTTCCTTTGTTCCTATTTTGCCCCTAGCTTAATCGATTTTGAGTTGGATTATGATTTTATTGAAGCTTAGGTCTTCTCTATTTTCCCCGTTGCTGTGATTGTGTATGATGCTTATGTTCTCACTTTGGTGACGTGACATTAATTGGGTATAACCATAAATTAACATGGCGGTGTCGTCAATCACAGGGACCTGAGAATTTGTTACAGCTAGTTTTGGACATAAAATAGGGTGTTTAGAGTAATTTTACACATTTGGGGGGTTAAGATCAATTTTCGATAAAAATGCCCATTTTATTTAATTGATCTTAACCCCCCAAATGTGTAAAATTACTCTTAACACCCTATTTTAGGTCCAAAACTATCTGTAACAAATTCTCAGGTCCCTGTGTCGTCAATGAATCAGAAGACGCTTACCCTTCGGGAACACTTGGTCGTATTCTCTTGTACCTTTCTAAGACTCCAGGGTAAATATTTCCTTTGTTCATATTTTGCCTCTAGTTTAATCGATTTCTGGTTTTGATTATGGTTTTGTTGATATTCTCTGATTTGTTTTTAATCAAGTAAGGATCTACTACTGGGTCGTATACCCGTAAATAATGGAAACTGGGGTGGTCACCAAGTCATTATCTATTACTGGTCGTATACCCGTAAATAAAGGAGACTGGGATGGTCACCAAGTCATAATCTATTACCGTGTCGTGTACCCGTAAATAATGGAGACTTGGTATGATCACCAAGTCATTATCTACTACGGGGTCGTATACCTGTAAATAATGGAGACTGGGGTTATCACCAAGTCATGATCTACTACAGGGTCGTATACCCGTAAATAATGGAGACTGGGGTGGTCACCAAGTCATGAACTACTATCGGGTCGTATACCTGTAAATAATGGAGACTAGGGGTTATCACCAAGTCATAATCTACTACAGGGTCGTATACCTGTAAATAATGGAGACTGGGGTGATCACCAAGTCATGATCTATTACCGGGTCGTATACCTGTAAATAATGGAGACTGGGGTGATCACCAAGTCATGAACTACTATCGGGTCGTATACCTGTAAATAATGGAGACTAGGGGTTATCACCAAGTCATAATCTACTACAGGGTCGTATACCTGTAAATAATGGAGACTGGGGTGATCACCAAGTCATGAACTACTACCGGGTCGTGTACCCGTAAATAATGGAGACTGGTGTGGTCACCGAGTCATGATCTATTACCGGTCGTATACCCGTAAATAATGGAGACTGTGTGATCACCAAGTCATAATCTACTACAGGGTCGTGTACCCGTAAATAATGGAGACTGGTGTGGTCACCGAGTCATGATCTATTACCGGTCGTATACCCGTAAATAATGGAGACTGTTATCACAAAGTCATGATCTACTACCGGGTCGTATACCCGTAAATAATGGAGACTGGGGTTATCACCAAGTCATGATATATTACCGGGTCGTGTACCCGTAAATAATGGAGACTGGGGTGGTCACCAAGTCATGATCTACTACAGGGTCGTATACCCGTAAATAATGGAGACTGGGGTTATCACCAAGTATGATCTACTACAGGGTCGTATACCCGTAAATAATGGAGACTGGGGTTATCACCAAGTCATGATCTATTACCGGGTCGTATACCCGTAAATAATGGAGACTGTTATCACAAAGTCATGATCTACTACCGGGTCGTATACCCGTAAATAATGGAGACTGGGGTTATCACCAAGTCATGATATATTACCGGGTCGTATACCTGTAAATAATGGAGACAGGGTGATCACCAAGTATGATCTACTACAGGGTCGTATACCCGTAAATAATGGAGATTGGGGTTATCACCAAGTATGATCTACTACAGGGTCGAATACCCGAAAATAATGGAGACTGGGGTTATCACCAAGTCATGATCTACTACAGGGTCGTATACCCGTAAATAATGGAGACTGGGGTGGTCACCAAGTATGATCTACTACAGGGTCGTATACCCGTAAATAATGGAGACTGGGGTTATCACCAAGTCATGATCTACTACAGGGTCGTATACCCGTAAATAATGGAGACTGGGGTGGTCACCAAGTATGATCTACTACAGGGTCGTATACCCGTAAATAATGGAGACTGGGGTTATCACCAAGTCATGATCTACTACAGGGTCGTATACCCGTAAATAATGGAGACTGGGGTTATCACCAAGTATGATCTACTACAAGGTCGTATACCTCTACACCAAGTCATGATCTATTACCGGGTCGTATACCTCTACACCAAGTCATGATCTATTACCGGGTCGTATACCTCTACACCAAGTCATGATCTACTACCGGGTCGTATACCTCTACACCAAGTCATGATCTATTACCGGGTCGTATACCTCTACACCAAGTCATGATCTATTACCGGGACCTATACCTCTACACCAAGTCATGATCTATTACCGGGTCGTATACCTCTACACCAAGTCATGATCTATTACCGGGTCGTATACCTCTACACCAAGTCATGATCTACTACCGGGACCTATACCTCTACACCAAGTCATGATCTACTACCGGGTCGTATACCTCTACACCAAGTCATGATCTACTACCGGGTCGTGTACCTCTACACCAAGTCATGATCTATTACCGGGTCGTATACCTCTACACCAAGTCATGATCTATTACCGGGTCGTATACCTCTACACCAAGTCATGATCTATTACCGGGTCGTATACCTCTACACCAAGTCATGATCTATTACCGGGTCGTATACCTCTACACCAAGTCATGATCTATTACCGGGTCGTATACCTCTACACCAAGTCATGATCTATTACCGGGTCGTATACCTCTACACCAAGTCATGATCTATTACCGGGTCGTATACCTCTACACCAAGTCATGATCTATTACCGGGTCGTATACCTCTACACCAAGTCATGATCTATTACCGGGTCGTATACCTCTACACCAAGTCATGATCTATTACCGGGTCGTATACCTCTACACCAAGTCATGATCTACTCCCGGGACCTATACCTCTACACCAAGTCATGATCTACTACCGGGACCTATACCTCAACACCAAGTCATGATCTACTACCGGGACCTATACCTCTACACCAAGTCATGATCTACTACCGGGTCGTATACCTCTACACCAAGTCATGATCTACTACCGGGACCTATACCTCTACACCAAGTCATGATCTATTACCGGGTCGTATACCTCTACACCAAGTCATGATCTACTACCGGGTCGTATACCTCTACACCAAGTCATGATCTACTACCGGGACCTATACCTCTACACCAAGTCATGATCTACTACCGGGACCTATACCTCTACACCAAGTCATGATCTACTACCGGGACCTATACCTCTACACCAAGTCATGATCTACTACCGGGACCTATACCTCTACACCAAGTCATGGTATATTACCGGGACCTATACCTCTACACCAAGTCATGATCTACTACCGGGACCTATACCTCTACACCAAGTCATGATCTACTACCGGGACCTATACCTCTACACCAAGTCATGATCTACTACCGGGACCTATACCTCTACACCAAGTCATGATCTACTACCGGGAACTATACCTCTACACCAAGTCATGATCTACTACCGGGACCTATACCTCTACACCAAGTCATGATCTACTACCGGGACCTATACCTCTACACCAAGTCATGATCTACTACCGGGACCTATACCTCTACACCAAGTCATGATCTACTACCGGGACCTATACCTCTACACCAAGTCATGATCTACTACCGGGACCTATACCTCTACACCAAGTCATGATCTACTACCGGGACCTATACCTCTACACCAAGTCATGATCTACTACCGGGACCTATACCTCTACACCAAGTCATGATCTACTACCGGGACCTATACCTCTACACCAAGTCATGATCTACTACCGGGACCTATACCTCTACACCAAGTCATGATCTACTACCGGGTCGTATACCTCTACACCAAGTCATGATCTACTACCGGGACCTATACCTCTACACCAAGTCATGATCTACTACCGGGACCTATACCTCTACACCAAGTCATGATCTACTACCGGGACCTATACCTCTACACCAAGTCATGATCTACTACCGGGTCGTATACCTCTACACCAAGTCATGATCTACTACCGGGACCTATACCTCTACACCAAGTCATGATCTACTACCGGGACCTATACCTCTACACCAAGTCATGATCTATTACCGGGACCTATACCTCTACACCAAGTCATGATCTACTACCGGGACCTATACCTCTACACCAAGTCATGATCTACTACCGGGACCTATACCTCTACACCAAGTCATGATCTACTACCGGGACCTATACCTCTACACCAAGTCATGATCTACTACCGGGACCTATACCTCTACACCAAGTCATGATCTACTACCGGGACCTATACCTCTACACCAAGTCATGATCTACTACCGGGACCTATACCTCTACACCAAGTCATGATCTACTACCGGGACCTATACCTCTACACCAAGTCATGATCTACTACCGGGTCGTATACCTCTACACCAAGTATGATATATTACCGGGTCGTATACCTCTACACCAAGTATGATATATTACCGGGTCGTATACCTCTACACCAAGTCATGATCTACTACCGGGACCTATACCTCTACACCAAGTCATGATCTACTACCGGGACCTATACCTCTACACCAAGTCATGATCTACTACCGGGACCTATACCTCTACACCAAGTCATGATCTACTACCGGGACCTATACCTCTACACCAAGTCATGATCTACTACCGGGTCGTATACCTCTACACCAAGTCATGGTATATTACCGGGACCTATAACTCTACACCAAGTCATGGTATATTACCGGGACCTATAACTCTACACCAAGTCATGGTATATTACCGGGACCTATAACTCTACACCAAGTCATGGTATATTACCGGGTCGTATACCTCTACACCAAGTCATGGTATATTACCGGGTCGTATACCTCTACACCAAGTCATGGTATATTACCGGGACCTATAACTCTACACCAAGTCATGGTATATTACCGGGACCTATAACTCTACACCAAGTCATGGTATATTACCGGGTCGTATACCTCTACACCAAGTCATGGTATATTACCGGGACCTATAACTCTACACCAAGTCATGGTATATTACCGGGACCTATAACTCTACACCAAGTCATGGTATATTACCGGGTCGTATACCTCTACACCAAGTCATGGTATATTACCGGGTCGTATACCTCTACACCAAGTCATGGTATATTACCGGGTCGTATACCTCTACACCAAGTCATGGTATATTACCGGGTCGTATACCTCTACACCAAGTCATGATCTATTACCGGGTCGTATACCTCTACACCAAGTCATGGTATATTACCGGGTCGTATACCTCTACACCAAGTCATGATCTATTACCGGGTCGTATACCTCTACACCAAGTCATGATCTATTACCGGGTCGTATACCTCTACACCAAGTCATGATCTACTACCGGGACCTATACCTCTACACCAAGTCATGATCTATTACCGGGTCGTATACCTCTACACCAAGTCATGATCTATTACCGGGTCGTATACCTCTACACCAAGTCATGATCTATTACCGGGTCGTATACCTCTACACCAAGTCATGGTATATTACCGGGTCGTATACCTCTACACCAAGTCATGATCTATTACCGGGTCGTATACCTCTACACCAAGTCATGATATATTACCGGGTCGTATACCTCTACACCAAGTCATGATATATTACCGGGTCGTATACCTCTACACCAAGTCATGATATATTACCGGGTCGTATACCTCTACACCAAGTCATGATATATTACCGGGTCGTATACCTCTACACCAAGTCATGATATATTACCGGGTCGTATACCTCTACACCAAGTCATGATATATTACCGGGTCGTATACCTCTACACCAAGTCATGATATATTACCGGGTCGTATACCTCTACACCAAGTCATGATCTATTACCGGGTCGTATACCTCTACACCAAGTCATGATCTACTACCGGGACCTATACCTCTACACCAAGTCATGATCTATTACCGGGTCGTATACCTCTACACCAAGTCATGATCTATTACCGGGTCGTATACCTCTACACCAAGTCATGATCTATTACCGGGTCGTATACCTCTACACCAAGTCATGGTATATTACCGGGTCGTATACCTCTACACCAAGTCATGATCTACTACCGGGTCGTATACCTCTACACCAAGTCATGATCTATTACCGGGTCGTATACCTCTACACCAAGTCATGATCTATTACCGGGTCGTATACCTCTACACCAAGTCATGATCTACTACCGGGACCTATACCTCTACACCAAGTCATGATCTATTACCGGGTCGTATACCTCTACACCAAGTCATGATCTATTACCGGGTCGTATACTTCTACACCAAGTCATGATCTATTACCGGGTCGTATACCTCTACACCAAGTCATGATCTATTACCGGGTCGTATACCTCTACACCAAGTCATGATCTATTACCGGGTCGTATACCTCTACACCAAGTCATGATATATTACCGGGTCGTATACCTCTACACCAAGTCATGATATATTACCGGGTCGTATACCTCTACACCAAGTCATGATATATTACCGGGTCGTATACCTCTACACCAAGTCATGGTATATTACCGGGTCGTATACCTCTACACCAAGTCATGATCTATTACCGGGTCGTATACCTCTACACCAAGTCATGGTATATTACCGGGTCGTATACCTCTACACCAAGTCATGATATATTACCGGGTCGTATACCTCTACACCAAGTCATGATATATTACCGGGTCGTATACCTCTACACCAAGTCATGGTATATTACCGGGTCGTATACCTCTACACCAAGTCATGGTATATTACCGGGTCGTATACCTCTACACCAAGTCATGATATATTACCGGGTCGTATACCTCTACACCAAGTCATGATATATTACCGGGTCGTATACCTCTACACCAAGTCATGGTATATTACCGGGTCGTATACCTCTACACCAAGTCATGGTATATTACCGGGTCGTATACCTCTACACCAAGTCATGATCTATTACCAGGTCGTATAGTTCTACACCAAGTCATGATATATTACCGGGTCGTATACCTCTACACCAAGTCATGATCTACTACCGGGTCGTATACCTCTACACCAAGTCATGATCTATTACCAGGTCGTATACCTCTACACCAAGTCATGATATATTACCGGGTCGTATACCTCTACACCAAGTCATGATCTACTACCGGGTCGTATACCTCTACACCAAGTCATGATCTACTACCGGGTCGTATACCTCTACACCAAGTCATGATCTACTACCGGGTCGTATACCTCTACACCAAGTCATGGTATATTACCGGGTCGTATACCTCTACACCAAGTCATGATCTATTACCAGGTCGTATACCTCTACACCGAGTCATGATATATTACCGGGTCGTATACCTCTACACCAAGTCATGATCTACTACCGGGTCGTATACCTCTACACCAAGTCATGATCTATTACCGGGTCGTATACCTCTACACCAAGTCATGATCTATTACCAGGTCGTATACCTCTACACCAAGTCATGATCTATTACCAGGTCGTATAGTTCTACACCAAGTCATGATATATTACCGGGTCGTATAGTTCTACACCAAGTCATGATCTATTACCGGGTCGTATACCTCTACACCAAGTCATGATATATTACCAGGTCGTATACCTCTACACCAAGTCATGATATATTACCGGGTCGTATACCTCTACACCAAGTCATGATCTATTACCGGGTCGTATACCTCTACACCAAGTCATGATCTACTACCGGGTCGTATACCTCTACACCAAGTCATGATCTACTACCGGGTCGTATACCTCTACACCAAGTCATGGTATATTACCGGGTCGTATACCTCTACACCAAGTCATGATCTATTACCAGGTCGTATACCTCTACACCAAGTCATGATATATTACCGGGTCGTATACCTCTACACCAAGTCATGATCTACTACCGGGTCGTATACCTCTACACCAAGTCATGATATATTACCGGGTCGTATACCTCTACACCAAGTCATGATCTATTACCAGGTCGTATAACTCTACACCAAGTCATGATCTACTACCGGGTCGTATACCTCTACACCAAGTCATGATCTACTACCGGGTCGTATACCTCTACACCAAGTCATGATATATTACCGGGTCGTATACCTCTACACCAAGTATGATCTACTACCGGGTCGTATACCTCTACACCAAGTATGATCTACTACCGGGTCGTATACCTCTACACCAAGTATGATCTACTACCGGGTCGTATACCTCTACACCAAGTCATGATCTATTACCGGGTCGTATACCTCTACACCAAGTCATGATCTATTACCAGGTCGTATACCTCTACACCAAGTCATGATCTATTACCAGGTCGTATACCTCTACACCAAGTATGATCTACTACCGGGTCGTATACCTCTACACCAAGTATGATCTACTACCGGGTCGTATAGTTCTACACCAAGTCATGATCTACTACCGGGTCGTATACCCGTAAATAATGGAGACTGGGGTTATCACCAAGTCATGACATATTACCGGGTCGTATACCTCTACACCAAGTCATGGTATATTACCGGGTCGTATACCTCTACACCAAGTATGATCTACTACCGGGTCGTATACCTCTACACCAAGTATGATCTACTACCGGGTCGTATACCTCTACACCAAGTCATGATCTATTACCGGGTCGTATACCTCTACACCAAGTCATGATCTATTACCAGGTCGTATACCTCTACACCAAGTCATGATCTATTACCAGGTCGTATACCTCTACACCAAGTCATGATCTATTACCAGGTCGTATACCTCTACACCAAGTATGATCTACTACCGGGTCGTATACCTCTACACCAAGTATGATCTACTACCGGGTCGTATAGTTCTACACCAAGTCATGATCTACTACCGGGTCGTATACCCGTAAATAATGGAGACTGGGGTTATCACCAAGTCATGGTATATTACCGGGTCGTATACCTCTACACCAAGTCATGGTGAACAGTTACTTTATTGAACCAATGTCATCGACCAAGGAGTTTAGAAGAAGTGTGAAAGACATAATTGGGCTTACTTATCGAATCATTAAATATTGCTCATCTCAACTGCTGCCAATCACTTTTGTTGGCCAGGATGTTAGCGAACAACTGTTCTGAATTAATATCGGGGAAACTGGACTCTTGTAAAAAAAAAAAAAAATAACCGGGCGGGTGGAGATTGAATCCTGGTTGCTTTAGTGAAAGGCGTGTGTTTGTTTAGTGATCACCGGGCTACCTGATCATCCCACCAGTTCCGCTTTAATGTTCTTTTTTTTCATTTCTTTTTCTTTCATTAGAATAACTGAGGTTTATGATGCAGTGAGAACAATTTGATGAAATGATAAAAGTAATTTGCTGTTTAAATATTTAACCTTGGGTTTTGAGAATACCTGGTAGAATTTACTATCCCTAAGGGTGGTCTCTCCACTGGTATATTTCATCACGAATTTTAAACCATGGCAGCGTTATGTTTCTTTGATATTCACATTCCAAATCATCGTCGGAAACCCACGGTACACTTCTCTAATTCTTGCGTCGCATTAGAAAAAGGTACCGTGGGTTTCCGTCGATGATTCCATATGGTAAATATAAAATTTAAGTGTTAACTTTACATTGTTTACGTGTAAGTGACGGACGTAGCTTTTGGCAACAGCAAGCAAACATAATTATAATTCCCTGGCCTCTTTTTCAGTTATGTTAGGTAAAACTTTGCACACATATACAGAGCTATTCGGTAACTTTGTACGTCTCTGCTTGAAATACATAAATACTTATTGTGTTTACGTTATCAATATGTCAACTTTTGATTCCAGCATGAGAGAGTTAAAATTGCTGTTAAAAAGACTTTGAGCGGTTAGATTATCATATTCATAACTTTATTATAATGGGCGATTATATAAATTTACCAACAAAAGAACTGAATAATCAAAGGATGATGGATGAATTCAGGGAAAATATATTTCATATCCTGAAATGCACAGTATACATGTACATCAAGTCACGCCGTGACATTTTTGAGGTGTCACATTGTAAAGTGCATCAAATAGTTATTTTCATTATTAAAGATAAACAAATCAAGCCACGGGAACTTCCCTAACATAAAAAAAATCTTCATTGGAAAGCATTACTCAAGTTCGGGAAAGTTCCTTAACTTAACCCAACCCCCTAACTTCTGTGATGTTGAGTTGAGAAACGTTCGTGAAACTGCGGCCATACTCTTTTCGGCATATTGATGTCTTTGAAAATATGTACATGTGAACATTGATTTGGAGGTTTCGATTTTAAAAACGAATCAATCAATCAATCAATCAATAAATAAATACCGAATACTTAAAAACTTATAACAAAAGAAATGAAGGAGGGAGAGAGTCATCCTGTGGGTCTGCTACATAAATGGATGAAGATATCACATTTAGGTGGGTGGACAGACGGGTGGTACTTGTATGTTTATTTCAGATTTACAAAATGTAGAGAAATCGCAAATTGATATGGTCGTGAATTCTACAAAAACGGTCTTAACTGTTTTTCATTTGTTTTCTGTTTTTGTTTTTGTTTTTTTTTTGGGGGGGGGGGGGGGTGTTCATCTCGGTGGCACTATATCTGATAAACAAATGTCAAAGTGTGAAATATGGCTCGGCCTTATTATTCCTCAAAATTGAATACCCGCGTTATTTTGTTTACAAACACTGACACGTGCACGCGGGAGGTTTTTTTTTTACAATACGTCGACTCAACACTTCATTCACGTAAGTCAGTCTAATTATTTCCTAGTTGTAAATGCATTTCATTACCTGATTCAACAAGATGCTTAAACATATTGATTAGCCCTAATCTTAACTTACATTGATGTCGATATATATATTGGTCAATTGAATTAATGACTCGCCTCATCACCCCTTACCTTGTTATTTTGAACGTTTTTATGTGCTGCATGACTTAAATGTCTTTAAAAATCTGTCCATCGCTAACACAACATCCAGTTTTCATCCATTTTTCTACAAATGTTTATTAATAAGCTAGGTATATTTAGATCTTTCTCTCATATCTGTTACACTCATGTGTGCTCGTAAGAATCAAAGCATATCACTTATCACCATTGACCAATCAGAATTCGTTATTGTAAAGAACAGGACAAATTGTTTCAACAAAACCATGCGCAGGGAGAAATAGGCTAGGTCAGGATTCATAAAAAATACAAAAATAATAAAACCTTAAATTTTTAGGCGTCCAAAATATTGTTATATGATACAAATATAGATACTGAATCTATTTGCAACAGACTGAGAGATGCATATACTCAGATATTTACGTAAAAAATGCAAGATTAATCGGAAAATCGACCTCGATATCTAAATTCTCCCAACGATACACGAGCGTCCGTAGTTCATTGGTAGCCATATTTTCAATGGCGGACGGCTAGTCGAACCGAGGAGGTCTGGTGGCTTGTGATTTCACATTTTTCTCGGCATTTAGAGTCACAGACAAAGGAAATTGTTTATGTTATACTTAAGTTGATTCGTTAAACTATTGGATTGAAATATTTTGAAGGAAATCTAACGGTGAGTTTAACGATATTTGCTGTTCGTTTGCATGGTTCAAATTTTGAAATCATTGTTGACAGTCCGACATGACGATGCGAAACATTTTTTGTGTAAGGATGTTTCTGAGTTATTATCATAATTTTATTATATGATATACATGTCTAAGATGTACTAAAATTACTATTGTAATCGTTTCCGTGGCGAAAACACCCTCCATATGTCTAAAATTGAGTGTAATATTCGTCAACATCGAGTTGCCGCCATTATTATCATGGCTGCTATTCCGACGTACCCTTAGTCGCCATTTTACGTTTTCTTCTTGGTTCGGGCAAGGCGTTGCCTAGCGGATTGTGCAAATCTAATTATTTACAAACCCGTCGTTTTGAAAAATTTCAAATTTTGGCTTCAACCTAGCAAATAAAGTTGTTACCGGGTTTCACGGGGTGCCAGTTTCGGGCGTGGGGTTTTGTAAGAAAATCGTTTTATGGATGATTTTATGAGGAAAAATGCTTGCCGGGCTAAAACCTCATTGTCTTAAGTGATCGGTTATGACGCAAATAATTATGAGTTTCAATTTAAACTTCAATTTGTGTAATTTTACATTGCGTTATGTATATCGCTTGCATTTTTCATGGATGTGGATAATATATGAATTCGTATGAGGATTAAATAAAAAGGAAAAACATTACTCCATATTTCACACGTTCGTTTTTTTATATAAATCATTTTGTAATTCAAGTTTAAAGCTTAAATGATGATAATATATTGATATTTTGATATATTACTACTGTCAGTATTAATTCGTCGGGTATAGTCGTCTTATTGTAATCAACATGAAAAGGGGTCCCGTAATTAGTTTTCGTGAATGTTAGAACCATAGAAATGTTGCATTGTTGAAATTCCGTAAAACGTTAGTGCATCCAAAAACTGCAGATTAAAATCATGCTGTTTAAAAGTTATGAAATGCAGTATTATGTACTGGTATTAATGTCTAAAGAATCAATGCAATTAAATACGTGATTAAGCTTAAAGTTACATATTTACAATGATTTTAAAACTATTTTGGTTTTTGTATCATGTACATTAAAATGTTAACATGGATGCAATATTAATTTTAATTTCAATGTTTTCTTATGAAATAAGTGCATAGTGTTTTGAATATTTTAATTTGCTATGCTTACTAACTTTTCCGAGGTCATATGTGTATTAATGATAAATTGCTTTATTTTTCAGGTCCAAAATGAAGTTTTTATGTATCTTTAAGATGCGTCCAAAGCGCTGGCAGGTGATTTGGACCTGTTGACAAAACACAATTCATGGCTGTTGGAGGATAATTGTATAATAATTTGTCACTGAAAGTGAAATGTAGCTCAGAAAATATGTGAATATCAACATTTTCAGCTCCTGATCATAACCCATTTTTGGAATAGAAATGGTGAAAGAGGGAGAGAGGGAAGGTCTTGCTAATCCAACATATTTGAAATGGATTTTAGAGGCCATTGGGAAAGTAAAATGTCAGAAACAAAGACCCAGTTTAGATAGAATCTGTCATGCAATTAAACAATATCATAAAGTCACTAAAGAGTCCATCGAAGAACAACTAAATCTGGCAATTAAAGATGGCACCGTGTTACAAGTATACAACAAAGGTTTGGTCTCCTACAAAGATGCTGATGCAAATGCACACCTCAAACCTCGAGTTTTACATGTTGATAAATCCACAGACTTGTGCAAAATCATTGTCAGGTCGCTACGTGCAATGGCGGACACGGAAGGGACATCATTGTCCAAGATCGAAAAGAACATTCAGAACAGTTACAATGTGGAACTGCATGATGGCATTGAATTAATGCACCAATTGAAGGATTCTGTGAAAAAAGGAGAATCGTCCGGATTATTGGTGAAGGATGGACGTATCATCAAGCTGGGTGAGAAAAGTCAGGAGTCCGACTCGGCAGGAAGCAGTAGCCACTCTGGATCCTTTGACGAAGACTCCGGGAGTGATCTGTCATTTTCCTTCGAGCAGAATTTGGTAACTATCAATAGGACCATAAAATCAAAATAATAATAGATATAAAGGGCCCTAGCATTGATAATTTGGGGGGGGGGGGGGGATGAAGAAGACCAGTCAATATTGATACGCCCACACAATTACAGTCAAAAGATTACGATGCTAAATTTTTCAAACAATGTTTAATTTGTTTAGTGATAATAAAAGGAATAAAACACTGAAGTGATTGTGATAACTATTTTGTATTGAGTTATATAATACGTTAATTGCAAAGTAAAGCAATTAGGCAGTTTAAACACATTGGGGATAATTTTCTCATTTGCGGTAGTGACCGACATTTTCAAGTATTTATGCAGCTAACAACACAAGACATTGCATTATTAAGTGGCTCATCCATTTTCAGTGCGTTGAAGTCTGTGTATCAGTTGTGTTAATTATTTTAGTAATTGTAATTAGGAAATATCTTGTGGATGCAAGTGATGAGTTCCTAATTATTTGTGAAATACTTTTAAGCTTTGAAATTCACTATTTGGAGGGGGGTGTTGGCTATTTCCAACTGTACTTGTAAAGTCTGTCCGACTTTCTCGTGAAGTTTTCCTGTGTGACTCTCAAACATTTTTAGAACCCAGTTAGCTTTATTTCTTGGCTGTGGCAAGATATTCACGAGTTCAGAAGTATAGAGAGGTGTAGTTTATCTTGGTGTATATAATCACTATTAATCGGTGAATTTTATGTTTCCTTAAATTTGCTACCATTAACAAAGATTTGCTGGTTTATCAAAGTCAAAAAGAGGCTCCAAGTCCCTAAATTGATATGTCTGTCCCTGAAATTGACTGATATATTTAACAAACACCCGTAAAAGTTTCTATCTTTATGTAGAATAGATATTTCACAAAGTGTCAAATGAATGTAAAATACACATAATAACCGTTTTGGGTAAATAACTTTGTCAAATAGAGGCCTAATAACAAGTGTTGTGTTTGGAAGAATTGAGAGAAAAATTCATTGCTTTTACCATTGATCAAAAGGCATTACATAATACTTCATTCTTGTTGACAATGAAATTCTTGGCAGCAAGCTTAGTAGAAAAGTTTACATAAATGATCTACCATAGTTAAAATGATGATCTGTTTTTCAACGTATGTTGATTTATATCTTTATTACTTGTTTCTTTTTGTATGTGTTCTTTTGAATTCCCAATCCCAGTTTTGCTGTGACAGCTGGGATATGTTTGCAAGTGGAAGTTATGCTTCAGCATGGTCCTTGCTCTGTTCCTATGAATTTGAGACCAAAATATTTTGGTGCTGTTGTACATGTAGTTGACATTTTGTAGATTGAAATAGGTGGACAAGTGTTAAGAAGAGGCTGTAGAAGGAGCCCGGTTAACACTGTAGGTGGCCCTAGCTTTGTGATTTAAAAGCCAATATCAGTGACCTTGGCCAGTGTTGGGAGGATATATAAGTGGAGATATATAAAAGACTTACTGGTCTGGTATATCGAAATTGAAAATGCAGACAAATACAGGCATGGAGCAAGTGGCTATCAATGGGGGAAGCGGTGAAGCTTAAGGTTATAGGAAATGGTAAAAAAAGATTGTTAGACTGCAAATATGTACTGAACTATTTTCAGCTGGGATAAATGATGAAGGCTCTATACAGTATATAAATTGCCTGTAAATGATGTATGTATTGTGAGGTAGAGAAAGTACCTGGATGGGAAGTGGGGTGCTATAAGAGATATGAGCCTGTAGATACAGATTACAGGCATCATCACTCCTCCTCACTGCTGCCTGTGGGCACAGGCAGGCAATGATCATGTATGAAATTCCACCTTGTGTATTTATCTAGTCTCTAATGAGACATCTAATAGGGGTTTAAACACACAGCACCCAACAGTTACATGGAGCACAGCCTGTCTGGCACAGTTAGGCAGGCCACAGCCACCAACATAAACAAAAATCAATACGCTGTTGTATAACAGCAGAAATTCCGGCAGATTAATTGATTAGCTCTATAGCCAGTAGCTCAAGGTAAACTACCGGCTCAGTTAAAACTGACACCTCTAGCTGGGACTTCTACATGATACAGCTTCAAACTTGTCCCTCCCCTCCCTCCCCATCCTCTTACATATGTCTGCCATTCTTCCTGGGGTGATTTTATAATTTACAGCACAGAGAAGTGGATGTCAAATGAAGGATTTTTTTTGTTTGTTGATTAATGGTTAGACATGTAATGTTTATTATCGAAGAGAAAATTATTGACATTATTACAGAATTAAACCTTGATTTTGTTTTCCAAAAAATGGGGGTAGGTGGAATGTCAGTTTTATCTTTCTGGAGGAAAACAATTAAAAAAGTCCAATTGACCAATAACCTGTTTTATAAAACTGTATGAACCTTTTTAAAAAATTTGTTGCAAAACAAATAAGGATTTTTCATAAATTGTATTGTTATGCTTTTGTGCTGAAGTTATGAAAAACTTGTAAAAAATTGCTAAATTTAGATATGATTTAGAAAGTTATTGTAATGGAATATTTATAAATTTGATGCACATGTAATATTTGCCCTTCAAGCAGGAAAATGAATGTAAATATGAAACATTACCAATGTACATATGGTATTTTTCAAGTCTTCATTTACTAATTAAGTTGGTAACTTCAGTTCTCGCTAAGTTTCTTTTCTGTAAATATAACCTGACTTACAATTGTAATGGGCCACACATGTTTATAAAGGCAAACAGCTTGTAATGGTAGAATTTTATATCATTTGTGTCAAAGAGTGTTTGTAGGAAATAAAATGTATGCAATATTTTTCATGTTGACATTTATTTTTCAGAAATGTGCCAAACCTATTCCAATCTGCTGCTTCTGCTTGGGGGATGAGAACAAGAATCGCAATAACGAGTGTGAGGACCTGATCTCCTGTGCTGACTGTGGAAACAGTGGTAAGTGTTACAGGTGGTCAGTATTCTGCTGGAGGGTCACTGATGTCTCCATACTGGCGAGGACAGTAAATATATTGTGTTGACAACTGGATATTCTTCTAAACACTTTGTACAGAAGAACAGTGAAATGTTTGGAAAAAAGACATGAAATTTCATGGTTCGTGCAGAATATAAAAAGTACTCGAATTGGCGTCAGTACTGGAAAAGTGCTTGAATTCTGGCATGAAAACATCTGTACGCACCATAAATTCTGAATGGATGTATGGCCATTGACCGGTTTCAAATATTAAGTAATGATCACTAAATAAATAAATATACAAGTTTCTGACAGTGTGATAGGGTTAAATCTTTGGTATTACTAAACCTGAGTGGACTGTATTTGAGTTCAGAAATACACATGATAAAACATAAAGTGGAACCTGCTTATTATGATAAGCTATTTGCCAGAGAAAAATATCATAATAACCGATAAAGCTGTTTTAGAACATTTTTATATTGTCAATATTGTCATAACCAGAAGTGAAGTCTGCCCTATAGTTATATAATCACAAGCCATAAATTGATAAGGAAATATGGGAAGATATCATTTAATTAATATAAATTGATATAATGAAAATTAAAATAGTTTATTAGTCATTTGTGAATTTCAGCATATTGGCAAATTTGCCATCGTAATGTTCTGTGAATTCTACTTTCACTTTTAAATAATTAACTTTGAGATATATGCCGAAGAACTATTGTTATGCTTCATCCTAGCTAATGATACTGAAATGTAACATTCAATAAGATGAAAGAATTGATATAAATTGTCAGAATTTTAGGTTCTTTGGTTACCTGTCTTGGATTAGTAGCAGACAAGTGACTAGATTCTAACTTTGGCCACTTCATTTGTTTTTTTAGGTCACCCATCTTGCCTGAAGTTTTCTGCCGAGTTGACAGAAGTTGTGAAGGCTCTGAGATGGCAGTGTATTGACTGTAAAAAATGTTCCTTTTGTCAAAAATCTGGACGGGAGGTAAGTACGGGTACATCATGCTCCTATTGCTTTTTATGCCATACTTTTCTGTGGATGATCATAGTACATGTACAGTAAAATTTTTCTCAATGTTGGAAGGAACATTTATGAAAACTTAAAATTATACAAGTAGCTGAGTCAACTTTACGTGAGTTTGATAACCAGGGCAGGCAAAATATAGACAGGGTTGGAAGTGATATGATTTCAAGGTAATGAGGTTCAACTATATCAACTGTGGGACAACACTTTTGACTTGGAATACTATGTAATATGTATACAATGCTAATTGTATATACTTAAATTGATTGTTTATTTGTTTGATAGTGATTCCATACAATGTACAAGCAGTTATTGAGAGAATTGTTTGTTTATTTGATAGTTATTCCATACAATGTGCAAGCAGTTATTGAGAGAATTGTTTGTTTGTTATAGTGATTCCATACAAGCAGTTATTGAGAGAATAAAGCAGAAATTGTCAATTGTAAGCCGTGTACAATTTTCATGTTACTTGTTTCAGGACAATATGCTTTTCTGTGATTGCTGTGACCGTGGGTTCCACATGGGATGTTGTGACCCACCACTTAACAAAGCCCCTAAAGGTACTGACTTATATACATGTATAGAGACTGTATTGAGAAAAGTAACGTTTTGTTTCAAGATATCATGTGAAACTTATAATAACTAGGAGTACTTATAGATATTTAAAATACTGAAAAGGGTGAATTAGCACAATTGAAAATAATGTATGTGTTGAACCAATATGTAACATAGCTTGAAATAAAGAAGAAAATGGGTTTTCCTAGCAGTTAATGTATATGTAGTATATTATGTCTTTGATTTCAAATTTCATTACTGTAAATATTTTAGAGCAATTATTGCTACCATTACGTATAATTTTTTCATCTCTTCAAATCAAGATGAAATATCGCCTAAAATATGGATTGGATAAAGTAAAGTGGCATTATACAACTATTGAGTTGAATAAACTGGATGATGCGAGATTGAATTGTTGACATTTGATTAAATCTTACAGGCAAATGGAAGTGCAACATATGTGACCCAAATAGAGGCAGCAAAAAGGGCAAACGATACCTAGAATTAGCAGCTAAAATGACAAAGAAGTTTAGCAAAACGATGGGAACGAAGAGTATGCGAACCCCGAAGGAGAAACCACCAGTTGCAAAGTAAGATTGAAAATCAAAGCGTCATTAAAGAGGTTGTGTCATTTATTTTCTGCTGGAATAGCCTTATTGTTAAATTATGATGATTTTATCCCAAATACCGGGTAGGTATTCTTGTTTACTGAATGAAAAATTCATGTTTAAAGGCCCAATATACGTAACTTTCGGCAAAACTTGAAGCGAAAATAAAGCCTAATAACTTTTTTGTATTTATTGATTTAGGATTAACTGATATCAGCAATATTCAAGATGAATGTTTTTGCGGTTACCGGTACAGCAGCAGTTAAACCTCGGTATTTGTAAACATGTGTCCATTTCGAGCTGTCTTTTACCTTCGGCTTGTTGATGAAGTGGGCCCCACCTGAGTTATTTTCAGTTCTTTGAATTTTTCTGTTAAGAGTTTCTTGTTAGTTACCGCTCAGGTTTACTTCGTTTTTGGCTTATTTTTGCATGGTTATCAACTAGATTTTTTTCTTCAGAATTTTTCAGAATCATGAAAAAATTCCTGAAGTAACATATATTGGGCCTTCAAAGAGTTACGGTTTGTTGATATAAATTTGAAATATAATTTAGCTAAATTGAATAACGATAATAATGTGGGGTAGCGATGGCAGTAAGCGTTTTAGCTCAAAGTTGAGGAGGGACTTGTGCTATACCGTCGGCGGCGTCCACGTCAAGTTGAGAACAAATGTTGAGTCGATTGTGAAGTAACTAAAAGTTCTACATGAAACAAACTTACATGGCTGATGTATCAAAGGATATATAGCACATGCTAGGTTTCACATGCTGCATTTGACCTGCATTTTCTGCTTGAATGACCATGTTTTAAGATATAGTGAACTAAGTTCTACTGCTGTGGTTAAGAAGAATTGATGATGTAATTAAGAATGCATAGAACATTAATCTGTACCGGAGTCTCAATCTGATTTACATTCTTGGGTTTCAGGGGGTTGATGTGAGCTTTTCAATCTTTGATTACCTGGGTATTTATTTTTATTTCACCATTTTGTGGAGCACTGATGATAAACTGATTTCCCCATTTTAGTGGCGCACTGACGATAATCTTTCTATTTACACGTTTAAGTGGATCACTGATGGAAATCTTTTTATTTGCCCGTTTTGTAGATGTGCGACCCCTGGCTGTGACGGAGCGGGTAATGTCAATGGTAAATCAGCAGTCCATAGGACGTGAGTACTGCCCTGCTATCTTGTTGTTCAAGTTGTGTTGATTCGTTTTTAGCTCACCTAAATGGAGAATTGGGGGGTAATGTAGTCACCATGGGGCTGGCATTCCACTGAACTCAAGGTTACAAGTTTTAAGTTTGAAGTTTTATTTTAAAGATTTAAAGTTCAAGTTTTTTGGCAATTTTTTCCAGGCAGTGTTAAGATCATCAGACTTACTACGTTAATACGCTGTTGTCTATTATAAGATTGTACATTTATAGGGTGTGTAAGCAATTTGCTGAACCGTAGTTTGTATTTTAAGGACCAAAACGGGTGGTTAACTGGATCAGGATATAATTTTAGAGTAAGCTTGAGGTTAAAAGGCTTTAGTCATTTTTTTTTTCGTGAATGTTGGATCATCACCATCAACACATTGTTATCTTATATGAAGTGTTAGCAATGTTCTGAACCATATTTTCGGGGCAAAAACGGCCAAATAGGACAAGGTTAAGAAAGAGGCTTAAAAGTGGTATATTTTGGGCAAAAATTTAATTGGGTAGTGATACAGTAGTGTTAAAGAAATATTGGCAAAGGGGTTGGTAATTCATTGAGAGGGACATGAATTCTTTAGAAAAATATAATTAAGGGACCTGAAATGATTATATTTATACCTAGTTATTGGTGAGCTGCGCTGTTCTGGTTTCTGTTATATTTTGTGTTTGTTCAAAACTTGTTTTAGTAGTTTTCAGGGTTACTTTTATGCATTGAGAAATTTGAATCAAACTGTTTCCTGATTTATCTTTATTTTAGCCAAGCAAAAAAAATAAACTTGAGAGAGTGAGCATATGAAATCTATTTATGAATCTTTGGTTTGCAGGCAAATTTTTTGTCCACTGTTGACGCCACAGCAAAGACGAATCTTCCGCATACAGAAAAAATTTGGGGTCAAGAATGGCATCCATGGCGGCCACTCTGGCTCTGAATCGGAGGACGAATCGTCATCTGGTAAAGTAGCATCTACTAAACACACAAAGGACGACAGTTCTTCATCTCCCGGCGATCAGTCAGAGAGCGATGAGGAGGCTAGCACCTTTGAGCCGTTTTTTGCCTTGACCAAACCCAAGGGCTTAGTCGATGGCTTGTCACGGTTTTTCACGCCATCAAACAAAAGAACTTCTAGGGTGTCTTTGAATTCTGGTGATTTTACAGCACTGTCCAATAAAGCCTGCTCTATAAACAATGGTGTAAAGCAATCGCAAAGCAACTCACAGCAGGCTGCCAGTAGGATACTTAAACGCTCTAGGTTACTTCAGGCTGCCAAGCGCCACAAATATACGGGGCCACCGGGCACTGGCCAACTGAAGGGCCTATTTGACGGACTGTCCCATTTGTTTACTGCTCAGGGGGACAGGAAAAAACTGGTACCTGATTATGCCCCAATATCACGAGGTCGACGGCGAATGAAGATATCCGACTATTTTCACAAATGTAGTCCTATTTATAGTAGTAATAATAATAATATCAATGACGTTTTAGAGAAGCCAGCAGTAAGGTCAAGTTCTCCCTCTCCCTCTTCCTCTGTAGACTCATTGGAAGAGCCAGCCCAGTCCGACATGTTAGTTGAGCCGTCCAATGACTTTCCACCGGTTATACCTATGCTCCCAGCAGCCCGGGGGCGGGGAGCAGGTCGAGGCAGGGGGCGGGGTCGAGGTAGAGCTAGGGGTACTTTTAATTCAGTCCAGGGCAGAGGTCAAAGTCGAGGACGACCCTTTGTGAAACGAGGCAGGCCTTTTGGCAGAGGAAGACCATTTAGCTCTAGGACTAGGCCTTTCAGTCGTGGCAGGCCCTTCAGTAAACGAGGTCAGTCATTGAGTAAAGAACAGATGCCTGGTCGTGGAAGACCCTATAGTACAGGTAGGCCATTCCATAGAGGTAGGCCCTTCAGTCGAGGCAGGCCATACAGTGAAGGTAGGCCCTTTAGTCGAGGAAGGCCATTCTCCCGAGGGAGAGTCAAGCTTGGGAGGCCATTCAGCAAGACACTTCCGCCTGGTCGAGGAATGAGTGCTGGCAGAGGAGTGAGTCGTGGAGTAGGTCGAGGCGTGGGTAGAGGAAAAGGGAGAGGTGTAGGGAGAGGAATGGGACGAGGTGCAAAGAAAGAACTTTTGAGCAATATGTTTGAGTCTAAGGTCCTGCCAATGTCCTCACCACCAGTGATTGGCAGACCTCCCAGAGGTGCACATTCCAAACTTACATCATCGCCAATTGTCCAGTCGCCAGCAACACATACACCAAGGGGTCGGGGGCGGGGGAGGGGTGGCAGTCATGGTACCCCCGTCCCCCCGGCCCCTTCTTCTTCTTCCTCCTCCTCCTCTTCTTCTTCATCTGAGAGCGAGGACAACAGTGATGACGACAGTGGTTCCGATGATGAGGATGAGGACTCTGTCATCCTAGCCAGTGGATTAGGACACAGGGGTAAGACATAAAGTCAGGTTTACACAGCCTTATAACTACACATCTGTCAAAGCGACCCCGTGTATCACCTGGCCCCTGCTCACCATTGCTTGAGTTGCTGTGTCCCATGCCCGGAGGGTCTAATTGCAATCCTCCGCTCGCACAATCATTTACCTTCGCATAGGCTAGCTAGCTAGGGCTGTAGTGCATGATGTGGTTGGTAGCCTTGGCCTTGTTTCGTGACCTCAGTTCACTGTGACCTTGACCTCTACAGCATGAGAGGCATGACATGCAGCCCTGCCTACTTTTGCATCCATCGAACATTGATTTTTTTTTTCTGCGTCAATTAAAATATATCTGAAAAACAATTTGGTGTCTTCCGAATGAAATGAAAATGAAATTCTAAATTTGTAGTAAAACGCAAAAATGGTTCAAAGGTGTCACTCATGCTTCTCTGAACAGATTGCAGATTTGTCGGGATGAAGTACGTCAAATTTCGTACGCTGCCCTTTTCTGTTCTCCTGGCAGTGTCTGCTGTTTCGTGAAGAAATTTGTTCCTGTAGTTTGAATCTGTTAACCGTGATTTTTCTTGTGTATTACTGTATCTTTGTGAAAATGTACTGATATTTATGTTATATAACAGACTGTGCATGGGTTGTTCAACACCGTTTCCTGCTTTATAAATTTCCTGTTGTGTTTCCTTTCAAATCTGCATTCTGTTCACAAATAAAGACTGTTGGTTTTGAAAAGGAAAAACCTTGGTGGAGATTGCTTTTTATTTAATTAATTGCATGTGTTTTTTTTCCTCAATGTTTTGTTTCATGTATTTAAAACAATATTTATGCACAGTTGATTTACTGTACAGTCAAAACTCTCCGGCAAAGTGTTTGACCGCATTTATTCAGCCTTGTCTATAATTTATCATTGTATAATGACCTTTAATAATATGTGGTTGTCCAATGATTTTCTACAATAGTTATTCTAGTTTGTACAATGTACTGTTTATGAGAGTAATTGCCAGATTTGCTCAGTTTCCTACAGTATAAGAAAATGTGTTCCTTAGAATTTTACATTTTATATTCAGGATTAATCATTAATGTCACTGTTAAGGTACATCCTCCAAATTTAAAAATAACAATATGTTTTATGTATGCGTTTGATATAAATCCTCTAAAATTTCATAATGAGTAGTCTAACCATTGAATTAGAAGAGTTTAAATGCCTTCAGGGGTGGATGAGTTTAAAGTCAGTGTGGTGTTTGTGGCACAAACTGATCACAAATTTGACTGTACAGACATAGATTGCCTTACTGGAGAGGTGGTCACTGAGCATATGGGCTTGTAGTGTTGGTATGGTGATGGTTGTGATTGTGTGTGGTTGACGGTGGTGATGGTGTAGCATAGTATATCAGATTAATGTACTGTATAGCAGCATTAATTTCACAGTATTGGATGTTAGCTTTATTATGTCAGGGCACTATTCTAAATTTCTAAATTTTACGCGTCATCATCTTAGCTATATATATGTCTATGTATTGGACAGAAGTTTGAAGGGGTTTAATTTCACCGTTAATGGCTTGACCACAAATATAGCAAAATGAAAACCCCTGGGAATATTAGCTGCTATAGAATACACGTACAGGATATTCCTTTACGATATCTATAATAATACTTGGGGTATAGTTGAAAGGAGGGGACACAAATAATCTACAGTCTTTGACTGACATGTCGGAAGGGCAAGGAGTTTGAAGCTCATCGTGTGCCTGTCGGCTATTCTTTAAAAAGCCTACTTGTCCAGAATTGCTGCAACATAACTGGCTAAAACTTAGTCTAAGGGAACATTAATACATAATAAACATTGGAGGATGCCCATGGGATTGTAGGTGTTCTGTGAGTAGTAATTACTAAGTCCTAGGGGGAATTTGGTTTTCTGAGAGTAAGTTTTACTGTAAGGCATAGGGAGAATCTGGGTGTTCTGAGAGTAAGCTTTACTTATGCCTAGAGGGGGATTCTGGGTGTTCTGAGAGTAAGCTTTACTAAAGCCTAGAGGGAGAATCTGGGTGTTCTGAGACAGAGTAAGCTTTACTAAAGCCTAGAGGGAGAATCTGGGTGTTCTGAGAGTAAGCTTTACTAAAGTCTAGAGGGAGAATCTGGGTGTTCTGAGAGTAAGCTTTACTAATGCCTAGAGGGAGAATCTGGGTGTTCTGAGAGTAAGCTTTACTAATGCCTAGAGGGGGATTCTGGGTGTTCTGAGAGTAAGCTTTACTGATGCCTAAAGGGGGATTCTGGGTGTTCTGAGAGTAAGCTTTATGTCGGAAGGTCATTCTGAGTAATTTGAGAGCAGGTGTACTTTGTGTGTATCACACTTAATGTATGTGTAGTAAGTGATAATACCTGGCTAGGACTGAGCCAGGACTGCTGTACATGTGTTTAAACATCTTGACCTATTCCACACTACAGTTTGAGATATCTATACGTTGGAGCTTCACATTAATCTGTGATGTAAGGACAATAGCTAAAAACATGTTTACTATTTTGTCGCTTCTGAAATATTCTCTTTAGTCATCTGGTATGTTTTGTTGTAGAATCAGTTTGAATTGTGTACCAGGAAAGATTAGGATAGAGAATACCATTTACTGTTTTGTAGATATAGATTCATTTGAGTTTGAATTAACAGCTTTTAGGCCTAAGTTTTAGAAAGCTTTGTACAATACTGTCAAGGAATATCAAAATAATTTGAATTCATAATAGCATATCTGAACTAACCCTTGAATTGCATTGTTCGTGAAGCCTAAATGAATGTGTTTTGAATTTTTTTCAACATGTTTTTTTTGCAGATGAAGAGAAAATGGAGCTTGACAACAATGGGCTCCCACCCCATGTCACTGATGACGACGTGGATCTCTTCAAACTTGCGCAGGAAAAGGCGCAGGAAGCACTCAACCAGGTAGGTTTGGTTTCCTCGTCTTATCGCAGTATCGGCGTGGTAACAACTCGGGGCCTAACACTTGTGATGTGACGATATTCAGCTTCACAAACGGCTCGTCTTGCTTATGTGGCAGATCCTTGTTTCGGTGGTTGTATGACGTCCGATTTGTTTATTTTTTGGTTTTGTTTCATCACATTTTATTTTGCATTATCGTGTGTTGTGATTAGTGTGGTTTTGTGACTTGTTTGTCTTGATGAGCAATATAGAAACCTTTTTTTGTTTTATTTCCGTTGTCTGTCTTGTAGTGACATGTACCCTGTAGGGAGTGCCCCGTTTGATATTTTACAGGACAAGGATGATGTTTAAGAAATATTGGATGTATTAGTAAAAACACTTGATCGTGTTTGATATCTTAGATTCTGTGGAGCTTGTTGAAATCTGGTCGTGATGGTTTTGGTTTTGGTATCACAAGGTGATTTAATTTTGGTTTCTTGAATTGTTAGGTAGTTTATAAACCGGTGCAAATTGGAATTGACTGCTTTTCTGAAAAATAATGTCAACTCCATCTTTGTTGTGGCTGAATTTCTCAGGACTCGGATTAAAAATGTGACATTAGTCTTCTACTGTAGTTCTAACTCTGCTGAATTTTATTGATATTTGCTCAGAAATATATATGGCAGGTTATTTACTAAAATCTTAATGGAAATCAGCAGCATTAGTTTGGAAAGGTGCTCACCGATTGTATTCACAATATTGCTGAACTGTTATCCGTGAAAAAAATGCTTCAGAAAAATGTTTGTGCTGCCTATTGGTTGAGGCATATTACATCCTGCTACATGTTACCCTCCAGCACTGGGTCGCAGGCTTTAGGCCTGCTTGGGGCAGTCGTCTGGTACTTTGTACAGGTCTGTGGAATACTAGCTTTAGGTGTAATGTTTGACCAATGCATCTGAATCATTTCATTTCTTGTGTATCGATTCTTGTGTCAAACACTATAGCAATACTTAAAAAACGTTTAATACCACTTGTTGAAATGGTTGTCAGTCCTAGTTTGGTTCAGTGTTGCAAAGTGAAAGCTTGACTTCTGTGATGGTAGAAGTTTGGTTCAGTGTTACAAGGTGACAGCCTTATCTCGACTTCTGTAATGGTAGAAGTTTGGTTCAGTGTTACAAGGTGACAGCCTTATCTCGACTTCTGTAATAGTAGAAGTTTGGTTCAGTGTTACAAGGTGACAGTCTTATCTCGACTTCTGTTATGGTAGAAGTTTGGTTCAGTGTTACAAGGTGACGTCCCTATCTTGACTTCTGTGATGGTAGAAGTTTGGTTCAGTGTTACAAGGTGACGACCCTATCTAGACTTCTGTGATGGTAGAAGTTTGGTTCAGTGTAACAAGGTGACGGCCCTATCTAGACTTCTGTGATGGTAGAAGTTTGGTTCAGTGTAACAAGGTGACGGCCCTATCTTGACTTCTGTGATAGTAGAAGTTTGGTTCAGTGTTACAAGGTGACGTCCCTATCTTGACTTCTGTGATGGTAGAAGACCTCTTTATCTTGCTGTTGCGCCTGAATTGTTACTCAGAACATTGTGTGGCAGAGCTTAAATGTTTTTCATCATGTACATCACCAAACGGAACTCATAAAATAAGTTATCAGTGGTTTAACAAATATTAAGCTACCATTGGTTTAGTATATATTAAGTTACCTGTGGTTTAACAAATATTAATATATATATAAGCCACCAGTGGTTTAACAAATATTAATCTACCAGTGGTTTAACAAATATTCAGAAAGTTGAGAAACTGGGTGGTGAAAAATTAATGATAAAGATTCAGTGAGATAAATTCAGTAACACAAGTGATAACTTATTTGGTGTGTTCAGCTTGATTGGTGTATATTTAACCTTGTACTGTTCAGTATGTATGACACAAATAGTGCAGATTTAACACTGCTTAAACGAGTCCCGACACAAATTTACAAAGGGAGATAACTGGCCATGCTTTTCCATAACAGCGGTGCTGGACTAATCTCCATCTATGATATTTCACACATGTCCTTAACGCCATGAGATGTTTATTTGGAATGTTCATTCTTACCATTATAGGAATAAGTTAAAAAGATGAATAGAATGATCCTCAATCATTTTCGGGAAAAGAATTCAGAATTCTTTTGAAGTGCGATCTTATTTAAGGTTTCAGCCTATTGTTTAGTAAAGCCATGTGATTAGTGGAATTTTATTTTACTTCTCATCAATTATACATACAAACAGTGCTGGTTTCCTGTCTTAGCTTTGTTGCCCACAGGATGCTGTTGTTATAAATATTTTGAATGTAGATACTGTAGTTAGATTGACTCTGGTAATATAGTCATCTTGACACAATGCATGCAGAATTTATTACTTTATTTTTAAAGCAATATCACAAACTCTTCAAAATTTAAGTTGCAGATCAATTCATTTGAAAGAAAATCAATTTAAAAATAATAATGCATAATAATTTCATTGAAAATATTTTAATGAAATTTGTTTCGTTGGTGAAATTTGTTTCTGTGTGAGAGATTATGATATTGCTATTGATATCTTGGTACCTATATATAGCACACGTAAGACTGCAGTGTCTGGATTTTATACTTCATTTAATCAGGTTTTTTTTTATGAAACATGCATGATCCCATCATTAGCATTAGCCTCATATATTGTCGTTTTGAGTATTACATGTTATTCAGCGTGGGACTGTCTGTTACCTTCTGCCATGCATTGTTTGATTCTGTAAAAATTTTCATTACTCCTTGCACCTTGCACCCTGTTATAATTGTTAGTTTAACTGCTGTCGTCACATCACATTTAAATTAAGTGCCATGTTTGTCAATTTGAACATCTCATTAATCCCAATTTTTTTGGGTTACAGTATGATATTGATTTACAGGATGCAGCAAGCAACTGCAGTAGTGAGCTGTCGGAGGCCCCTGCCCCTACACCAGTTCAGAGTCGCTTCCCACCCTGCATTGAGTTCGGAAAGTATGAAATACAGACATGGTACTCATCACCATATCCACAGGAATATGCCAGGTAAAACATGTATCCATTTTGTGTTGACCAGCTCCTTGTTACTTGTGTTGACCAGCTCCTTGGTTCTTGTGTTGAACAACTCCTTTTTACGTGTAACTTTACATTAACTCTTTCCGTACTGTGATTCCGGTCCGGATTCCGTACCAGAAGTCATTACTAGGCTCACTCCCAGACGTTTTGGCCAAAATGACGTTTCTTTGTTGTGTTTGCGTAGTGGATATTATGCCGAAATAATGCAAGTAAATGTAAATCAATGCTCTTTTCGGTTCTTCTATAGTTAGAAAACATACATAGCTTTATTTTCGCAGCAATATTTTCGTCAGATGTGGTACCGCTCTGTATAGCTAAAGCATTCGCCACCATGATGTTTATATTGGTGATGACACTTCGCAGTATCTCGCGGGAAATTCAATCTAAATGGGTCACATGACAGATGACAGAAAATGTCTACTTTACATCTGTCAAATTGTTTGTTATAAACTGACGCAGTCGATTTTGTGTAAAATGTTATTCGTCAACTCATCTGTCGGCTGCTGTACCCAGCTAATCAAAAAGTATGTAACGTCAAGTAGCTTGTCGTCACGTTTGTTTGTCGTCTGTATACGACAATGGGGAGGAGACGTCACGTTTTTTTTGTCTTCTGTATACGACAACGGTACGGAAAGAGTTAAACAATACTTAACAATTCCTAGAAACTGTGCACTTTTAAGTCTTACATGAGTTACTGTATTGCACTGAAATACACATATATTGTGCTGTAAGTATTGTGATATAAAATAAAAAGGAAACTATTCTAAAGTTTTATCAATAACAGAAGGAGGTTGCTGCATATACAAAAACAGTGTAATGAACGAGTGGGGCACAGATTCTTGATTTGATACTGTTACTGTCCTGAACTTATTGTACTAAAACATTAATTTGGTATCACTGCAAGCTCTAACTGGTGCTCACTCTCACGTTCTCTGTTCCTCCGGTTATGCTCCTTTGTACACGTTTCATAAAAGGTTTTGACATGTAGAATACTATAGAATGTAAGAACCATAAAGGCTTTCCTTTATTTGTTGACCAGATGCAGTAGGTAAAACGTGATATAATCTTCTGCACCTTCGGAGTTGTGTATGTGTGTTTCAACTACTTATTGATATATTTGTTGGTAACACTATTGATACATTACATCCTTTGCTAATTTATAAGTAGCCAGGTGGTCAAAATGTGGTTTATACTGAAAGCCAGATCAAGAGCTAATTGTTCAACTGTTAAACTTTGACCTGAAGTTCCTGTACATTATTTTGTGCGCAAACAGATATGGGCAAAGCAGAGGTATCTGTAAAGAACAGGATTTGAATTCAATGTAATATTTTTACAGGATTGCAAATGGTTTCAAACCTTGATATTATCATCAACTGTTCTTGCACAAATTCTGTACAACCCAGTGGTATGTATTTTGATCAGGGGAGATAATCATATTTAATTTATCTACAAGCAAAAAATCATGATACTTTTGACATCTTTCTGTGTAAACATGTTACAATGCCTTTCCTTGATTTAAAACAGCTGTAAATATGAAACAAATCAAAGGTGTTTGTTTTCCATATTAAGTAAGGTTTATTGTAAAATAAGTTGTGCATTCCTGTATTGTTTTGTTACATTTTCATTGTACAATTTTTATGCCCGCCATGAAATTGGGGGGCAAGTAGTGTTACCCATGTCCGTCGCGTCCCATCCCATAGTAATGTAACCAGCTTATTTAAATAACTACTGATCGGATTGTCATCAAACTTCGCATATGAAATAAGCACGAAGAACTTATTTCATATGGGGGAAGGGGGCATTTATGTCTCACAGACATTTCTAGTTTTTCGAAAAAAGTACTCATGATTGATTGATGTTCACAACCCAGGACTGGTAACCAAATAGTATTTGACACGTTGCTTCGTTAAATCATTACACCTCTAGTAAAGTAAGACTGGTGATGATATGTGATTATTCTTGTGTGTTTGTAGGCTGCCGAGGCTGTACATCTGTGAATACTGTTTAAAGTACATGAAGAGCAGAAACATCCTTCAGCGACATATGGTAAACCATGTTGTGTGCGAGAGATGCTGTGTGCATTCCTTGCAACCTAAAAACTTTGATAATGTCTATTATTTTCTTTGTTGAAAATCCTGTTGCAACTGCACTTCCATTTCTCTAGACTTACTTGACCCGTGTATGTATTTTGTCCTTCATAATGAAACTGTGTAATATAACGGGTAACCAGGTCTTTGTGATGTAGTTACTGCATGAAACCGTGCCATGTTTATACCAGTTACCTGGGTTCCATAGTGGCAATTTGTTTTTCTTGAAAAGGAAGAGGATGGAAAACTATATTTTTGAGAACATAATTGCTAGGCTTTGTTCTAAAGATATATTTAGGTTCAATTCTATCGTTCACCTTTATCTCCTCTTTCTTTATTGTAAATTCTGCTTTTACGATAAACATCAGCTCAATAAGTATCATGCATTCATATTTTCCCTGCAGATGGGGGGAAAGGTTACTACTTAACTGCTAAAATATATTACATTACAATGGCATCTTCCATATGACTTCTAATCATTGTCATAAAAATTTCTTTTGGCAGGTCACTGACATTATTTTGTTAAGATTACAAAGTGTTAATAGTACACAAATACTGAGAAATTTCTTCTGTTGAATATGATGTTATGAATGCCTGTGAAGATATTTAAAATGTGTTGTCCTTTTGAACATGAACTTTAATTGCAAAACCATTCCCTTGCTTACACCTTGTGCCCATTGACCTTTGCTTTGCAGAACAAATGTGACCTGCACCATCCACCAGCCAACGAGATCTATCGTAAGGATGGAGTTTCCGTGTTTGAGGTTGATGGTAATGCCAGTAAGATCTACTGTCAAAATCTGTGCCTTCTCGCCAAACTGTTCCTTGACCATAAAACACTGTACTACGATGTTGAGCCATTTCTCTTTTACGTTGTCACCACCAATGATGAGCTTGGCTGTCATGTCATCGGCTACTTCTCCAAGGTAAGCAGCTGTTCAAGTGGAAAACGTCCATTGTTAGTTCAGCGAGCTAAGGATATTGTGTGATGTCAGGTTTCTTCTATAGACATTTAGGACCTATATATGGTCAAGATATTTTCCAAGTAGGTACTTAATGTAAAGCCCTGTGAACTTTAATTAAATACCTTAACTTACTGTCAAGATCACAAGAATGAGGGTCAAATATGTCCTGACCTAGTTTGTACGTTTTCAGTCAACCTTCGATTACTTGAATACCAGGTATTCTCCAAACTATTGATCAGGTCCGCACAAGTTCGAGTAAGTGGGGAAAGATTCGCAAAATTTGTTTTTATTTTAGAACAGATTTGAGTATTGCTTAAATATCAAGGCTGGTGATACAGGCTCTCTGGACCTTTGGAATTGGATGTTTTCTTATGTAGATCTAATGTCATTGCTAGGCTATGAAGGTTGTTTGTATCAGTTTTACTAATGATTGATTTTCAGCTGTTCCAGATTGAACTGTATGGGAGGGGTGGGAGGCACATTCTGCAGAGACTGTACCACCTACCAAATACTGAAAGTGATATTTAATATGTCCCTACCACCCAGGTGTCTCCTACCTCGCCCACATGATAAACTATGAAATAGCCCTGAGGTAAAATATTCCGAGAGGTAGCTACATTGTAATAAAGTATGATATGTCTGTTTCAGGAGAAACATTGTCAACAGAAATACAACGTGTCGTGTATAATGACAATGCCCCAGTACCAACGTAAGGGCTATGGCAGGTTCCTCATTGACTTTAGTTACTTGTTGTCGAGGATTGAGGGACAGCCCGGCTCCCCGGAGAAGCCACTCTCTGACCTTGGCAAGGTCAGCTACCAGGCCTACTGGAAAAGCATTATTCTGGAATACCTTCACAAATATCAGGACGCCAAAGTCTCAATCAAATGTAAGTGTCTCCCCAACTTAGCAACTCTATTTATCTGTTGTGAATGCTTAACTGTCAATAATCAATGTTTTAAATGGACAAGAGCGAGTACAGTTGATGATATTTGAAAAAAAATCTTTCCATGCTTAAATTTTTTTTAGCAGATTTATGTTGTGAATTATTCAGATACATTTTTGTATGCAGATATCATAAAGAATATCCTGTGATTAAAAAAGGTGTATTAAACTGAATGTCTAGTATTTTTTGAGGCTTTACTTTTGACAAAGTTGCTGTGAATTTCGCAAAAACCGAATTCTATAGAGAGAACCAAACTATGTAGTACTGATGATCCCATGATCTCACTCAAGTTTGGTCGCTCATTCTGTATTTGTTGTGTAATATCCTCTCATGTGCCAGATATCCAGTCGATTCACTGTTCAGCCACTTTTAATTGGGAACTATATCACAAATTCTGTAAGACTGTTTCCAGAATTGAATTGATGGCCAATGTTTACGTATATGATGTGTGTTACAGCTATTAGCCGGACCACAGGCGTGTGTCCTCATGATGTTGGGCAAACCTTGCACCAGCTGAACATGGTGGCTCACAAAGACAGCAAGTAAGTGTACACTCCTACCAACATCACTGGGCTGTCGTATACTCACCTAAGTAAAGCATTCGAGCATGTCTAATGGAGAGAGACTCCCTCAAATTTCTTTTCCAATCGTTTGTTGACTTAAGGTCTTACTGTAGAATTTATACATTTACATTTAAAAGGCAGTATGCTTCTATATTATATCTTCCGTTCTTTTGTTTCAAAATATTTGATTGTGTAACAGTTCATTGCAAAAACAAAACTGAACAGTCAGTGCCTACTGTAAAATGATTTATTTTCGTGGGACTAAAATTTTACAGTTTATCAGCGAAAAATAAAAATCCTTCGGGAATTAATAATTTTTACAGTATACAAAAATAATAAAGAATAAACATGTCAACTGATGTATAGTGTTAGTTAGTTGATCTCCTGGCTTATTTCAGAAAATATCAGGTTTTTTAAAAGCATTATAGGTAGTTAAATATCTTCTGATTATTGTATGGGATTTAAAACACCATTATGATATGAAATTGGTATTGTTGGGAAATTGGTTGAAATTAATCAGAAGGTGGTGCAGTTATGCGAATTGTACAATCATTTACAGTTAAAAATGATTTTTATTGCGTAATGCATATATTAACCGATAACCATAAAAACTAAAGTTAGATTTGTATGTATATAGTTAATGCAGTGAACACTGACAACATTGTTACCGAGTTAAGATAATGTAATTTCTATAATGTTTTCTCTGTTATCTGTAGAATTGTGATAGCAGTCAACAAGCAGTTGGTCAATGACCATATGGAACGGCTAAACGCAAAGCGTCATCAGCGAATAGAGCTAGACCCAGATAGTCTGCGCTGGACACCCCTCATATCTAGTCACTGTATAAATGAGGAGGAGCGCCGTGCTGAGACAGAGGTAAGACCTATCCTAGGTGTCGATCTAGCACCAAACGTGTCGGCTATATCGACAATGGTGTGGACATTGACATAATTATTGTGTTCACTGTTATGATCAATTAAACACCATTTTAATCCTTAATAAGGGCTTCTTAACTGAAGGTATATATCATTGTATAGATTTGTTGTAAACAAATGTAATTCAGGGTCAATCGTTCTAATACATTCTGAAAATTGTTTTAAACCTCTGAAGCAACTCGCCAAGAGTGTCTGGTACAATGTTCAGGCTTTTTTAGTGAGTAGAGATTTCAAATTATGTGAGAGGAAAATATAAAGAAAGTTACCTGGAGGTACTTATAAATGAATTAAATCTAATCTAAAACCTGAATTATTTTACAGTTACGAGAGATGTCCAAAATGGTGAACACCATTGCTGAAGACCGAGAGTGGATGCAATCCGTTAGTCCCAAAAAATGTGAAACCTCGTCACCGAAAAAGAGAGATTCACCTTACAAGTTAGAAATTAGTCCCAGGAGAATGGAGCTCTCCACTCGTAAAAGTATAGACACTCCACTGAAGATACCAGAGGGTGGAACTCCGTTCTCCAGCCGTGAATCCTCGCCACAACGCTCCCCTAAAAAGGAAGACGAGACCTCCCAGGATGAAAGTGTCGATAATTTAATTGAGCAAACAGTGGACAAAAAAGACAATAAACTAAAACGGAAAGATGATAGCCCTAGTGATGATAGTCCCGCACCTAAGAGAAGGGTAGGTGTAGTATATATATATAGCCCTAGTGGTGATAGTCCCAAACCTAAGAGAAGGGTAGGTGTAGTATATATATATAGCCCTAGTGGTGATAGTCCCAAACCTAAGAGAAGGGTAGGTGTAGTATATATATATAGCCCTAGTGGTGATAGTCCCAAACCTAAGAGAAGGGTAGGTGTAGTATATATATATAGCCCTAGTGATGATAGTCCCGCACCTAAGAGAAGGGTAGGTGTAGTATATATATATAGCCCTAGTGATGATAGTCCCGCACCTAAGGGAAATGACACCTTGGGTTTAACTTGTCCATTATTTCAAAAGAGAGTAGGGCCCGAGTGTTTAAGGCATCCCGACATTCTACCACTAGCTATTCACCTCTGAGTTGTGTGTTTGAAACCTATGTGGGGCAGTTGCCTGGTACTGACAGTAGGTCAGTGTTTTTTCTCTGGGTACTCCGGCTTTCCCCAACCTCTAAAACGTGGCATGTCCTTAAATGACTCTGGCTGTAAATAGGATGTAAAACAAAATAAACCAAACCAATATTTTAAAAGGAAAACGTAATTCAAACAAAGTTGGCATAAATATGATGGATAGCAGTTTGAGGGTATGAGAAAGCATTGCCCTAGCTAATGGTTACCCCAAGGTGAAGGAGCACTGTAGAAATAGAGTAAATCAACTTTGATTTAAAGAAATCTTTCCATACTTAGTTGTATCAAAATTTAATACTAATGGACAAAAAGGGGCACTTTTATTTATCAGAGTTGTAAATTTCATTAGCTCTTGGTTATTGGTTCTCCTGGACAGAAGGGGTATTGTTTTATATGGTTTAGAAAGCAAATAACACTTTAGGTTATATTATTTTCATTGAATGATTCCTCTCTAGTACGAATAATTCACTGCTATCATAAGTTGTTATGTACCCCGAGATGTAGTAAAATTCAATATTCTTCACAGATGGTAGGGCTGTAAAATGTTGACATGTCTTGCCCCTTGGTTGTAACATGGCATCATTTTGATTAATTTGTTTGCTCACAGCCTGGAAGGCCACCAACAAAGAAACGTAAGCTGCTGGACTCTGACAATGAAAACAACAGCTCCAGTAGTAAGAAGTGTAGAAAAGAAAGCGCTCGTGGTGACAGACAGACAGATGGTAAGTGTTCTAGCAATCCATCCTTTCAAGTACGATAGCAGTGTAAAATTGTGTCCTATCAAGTCCTCGAAACATGTGTAGATCCTAGATTTATTTCACTTCCATCTCCTTTGAAGAAAATCTTGGCCTTTAGAGTTGGTGAATCCTACATATTGAGATTGTTATAGGAAGAAATCTGATGACTCTTGTAATGTACACAAATATCCTTAAAACAAATTACTGATATGTTCTTGTTCTCAATATCCTCTATATATATAAGTTCTATATTTACAACAGAACTTTTTTTTATGATAAATAAGAAAGTCTGCACTATTGTTAACTCAGTGATCCACTCCAAACTTATCTCAGACTAGTAAGTTTAAAACTACACAGATCTACAAGCTGCAGCTACTGGTATTAATACAGATTTTATTTCCAACTGTCTAACTCTCCTCAATATCTCAACACAACCTCCTTGCTCAAACTCATCTCCACAACCAAACTTCCTTCTCCTCTTTTGACTTTTACGCTGCACTACCTTACTTTCTGTCAATTATCAAAATCCTGCTACATTGAAAATACTGATACATTAAATGAAATTTTGCTGCATTTTAATGTTGATGCTGCTGACATCCTGCAAAATTAGACTTGAGCGGGCAGCATCAGCTGGACCCCCCCCCCCCCCCCCCCCAATTCCTTACGACTGCAGATCTCACCTGTATCATAAGCACAATTATCTACGGCTACCTTTCTAATAAAACTCTCACACTGACCATGAGCCATGGCTAATAAGATGCATAGCAGATTATAATTATGACGTACTGGTAGTATATTTGGCCTTAGCTTAAGCCATGGTACCTGGTACATTAAGTGATAATGTATAAAACGTTCTTGATGTTTATTAAGGAGTAAGAGATATTACTTGTAAGTAAATTTTGTGAAGTTTGGCTACCTGAGAAGTTTGAAATATAGGTTGATTGTTACTTTTACACAGATATGCTGAGCGTGCCTAATAGTGCTATGGAATTCTCCTCCGTGTCCACTGGCCTCTACAAGAGTCACCTGCCACGGGAGAAGATGAATGGTCAGTCGGATACCCAGCTTGAGTCGGTGCCAGAGGAGGATGAGCCAGAGGAGCAGGTGCCTACTCCAAAACAACGCCGCTCTCGCCAAGGTTGGCCGAAGGGCGTTCCACGTGGCTCACCGGTGAAGAAAGTCAAGAAACCGCGGGGCAGGCCCCCAAAGGTAAATCAAGAGAGACATTCACAGAGAGAAGGTGCAGAATATTAATACATTTTATGTTACAAAGTAACTATTATTAACAGAGTTCCTGATTATTTCCGGGAAAACATTCTTCAAGAAGATTATATTGGCTTTATCTTGGCAATTCAGATAAATGCGATAGCAATTCATGGGATCCTGTTCGGCTTCATTATGTCTCCTCTACGATTGGTGGGGAGATAAATATTTTATGGTTCTGCATCTTGTTCTGGTTTCCCTGATATGATCTTGTCTGGGCTGAAACTTCGAAGCTGTTTAAGATATCTTCTAGAAACTTATCTGCCATCATAACCTATTGAACATGTGAACTATCATTAGGTCATTGGGTCTCGACTCGAACATTAAATATTGGAGGTTTTTTTTGTCAAGAACTGTAACTTTTAAACAGATATGTTGATAAACTGTTAAAAATAATAATAAAAAAAATTTCTCACAAAAACAAAATTCTATCACTGATTATTTTCTGTAACAAGAAATCTGAAAACATTTTGTTGACTATTTCAGTGCAATTACCGCTCGCTGGCAGATACTAAGGATGACAGCACGGACAATGCTGGCGACACAGACAATGACGTAGAGGGAAGATCTGGCAAAGGAGATCACTGTGTAAATGGGCAAGCTACGAGTCCTGTGGCAAAGGACTCCCTGGAGGAGGAGGAGACGACAACGGACGTACTGGAGAAATCATCGAAAGACTTGTCTAAGGAGTCTTCTAACTTGTCCTCGACGGAGGAAGCTGTCAGTCACATTCTGTCCGAGTCGGAGGATTTGCCCACTAAGTTATTTGGTGATGTTGCTGATGATAATGACTGTGATAACAATGTTAGGAATAAAAATCTCAAGGCGGATGTTGTCCTTGACAAAAATGAGGACTCTGCTGATGATTCGGACGAAGACAGTGACAGTGAGGAGAACAGTCGGGAGATTGAGGAGGCAGTGCATGCCCTCCAGGAGGCGGAACAGAACCAGGAACCCGAAGACAAGGAAGATGACTCTGGTGATGAGGGTAGCAGTAGGAGCCCCGCGGATGTGGAGATGAAGGCAGATAGTCCCGAGCAGGAACGGGAACGTATGACCCCAGACCCACTACCCGTCCATGAACCAAGTCCCGCCCCACAGCCAACCATGACAGACTGTGTTTCAGACACTAACAGTGATGTGCCCGCCCCTCTCACCCCCCAGGTCCCTACGCCACCTCAAGCGGCAGTAACACCAGAGTGTACCCCAGCCGTGGAGGAACAGACCACACCCACACCCATCCCTCAAGTAGAGACCCTGCTGGTGACCGAGCCTAAACCTGTGGAGACGACGCCACAGAAAACTGCGGCGTTGATGGACACAGATGATGTAGACTCGGCTTTGGAGGATGAGAATTCCTCTGACGATGACATTCCAAGTGATGATAACTATCCGGGACAATACTGTGATTCTCCGGTGAGAGAGACCCTCAATACTTCACAAAACTTTCAGGAAACTTTCACTGAGGAGTTGCGTACAAACTTTGACCGTGGTCCGGCTAGTAACATGTCTGGTCATGCAAGTAATATGTCAGGACCAGCAAGTAACATGTCTGTGACCGGACCGGCTAGTAACATGTCTGTGACGGGACCGGCTAGTAACATGTCTGTAACGGGACCAGCAAGTAACATGTCAGTAACAGGACCGGCCAGCAACATGTCGGTAACGGGACCGGCCAGCAACATGTCTGGTCCTGCAAGTAACTTGTCATCAACTACTGATCAAATAGCACAGAGAGACACTATGAACATGGGATGTGTTGAAACTCCCCCGGCTGCGACTGTGTCTGCCCCCTCGGCCCCTCCTCCTGCCCCCACACAGGCTCCCCCTGCCCAACCTCCAACCCCTGCCCAACCCCCAGTTCCCACTCCCTCTCAACAAACACATCCAAATCAAAACTGTGGCAATGTACAGAGCATCTATCCATCACAAAACAATCCTATCAATAACATTCCGAATGCCAACATGGCCTCGAACAACTACGCAAATGTAGACATTGACGTCCAACTTGGATTGGAGTCGCCCACGTCCATCAGCAGTACGGAGATGACCAATCCGAACATGGGTGGGGACCCAGTGGGCAATTACTACGACTGTGCCCAGACACAGCAGATGTACATAAATAACATGATGGCCAGTGGCCGCTACATGGACATGGTCAACTCTCCTCATCCGGTCAGCTGTGCGTCTGGTGCTGGTAGTAACTATATGCAGTCTGGTCCCGCCAACACCATGCCCAGCTACTGCCCGCCACCTCCTGTGTCCTCGTATGCGTCAGTGCTATTACAACCAAACAACACGCATAGGCTTACCCACAGCAACACACCATGTTCCGTCCCTGTGGGGCGTCAGTTCGCAGGCCAGAACCAAGGAGGACCAAATCAGAACAATTCAAGTTGTAGTATCGCTAAACTACAGCAGCTCACAAACGGGTTAGTGGACATAAATATGCCAGACAATACCATGACTCCTCCCCCAAACCTCACACCCCCGCCCCCTGTGAATATGACACCTCCCCCATCCATGATCAGGAACATGGCCACCCCGCCCATCTCAAACCTGCAAGCCCAGAATTCATCGTCGCTTGTGCCTCAGTACAAACAGTACCAAAGACAACGATCCTCATCTGCATCGGTGAGGAAAAGTCCCAATGTGACGGTCAACCCCAATATGCCCCCTTTTACACCCAATGTGACAATTCGCCCGGGGTCCAACATGATCACTGGTTACAATATGCTGGACAGCTATCGTATGCGACAGCCCATGCTCAACCCAGGCTACATCAACCATGCTGGGTTTATTAACCAGCTCGGCCAGACGTCACAGCTGCCGATGCAAATGTTGAACATGAATATGAACATGAACCCCGCAGCGCACCAGCAGTTCCAGCAGCACATGCAGGCGCCTCAGTCCAATAACTCGTACCCAGCGTACGGTTACATGACCGCTCCCACGCTTAACATGAACGGAATGATGCGCCGGTAGCACCCACTAACTTGTTCCTATGACATATCTCATACTGCAAACGTCTTTATTTTTGGTGGCTCTCATTCCTTTCTTCTTTCATGGTCATCATATTTTCTAAGTGTGGAATAATTTTGACATTTCAATGATGTTAATATTCATTTGAAGACAGCAAGAAAAAAAAAATGACCCAATAAACAGTAATGTGAAAAATTTGAACCATCAAAAATGGAGTACATTTTCAGTAGTTTATCATCGTGTATTATATGTGATCACCTCTTTCCATGCAAATATTATAGTAATATAAGTACTGCCTTTGTAAATACTTTTCTTAAAGTTATTTGTACATTTTTTCTGTTTGTAAGTCATTATTATTATTATTATCTCTATTACAATGATATATATGAATTATATATATATATATAGAGAGGTTTATGTCCAGAATCATCCTCGCTCTTTCACTGTCATTTCCAGAGGTGTAGAATCCTGTCCTTGTAGCTGTACGTTAATGTTGATGATGTGAGTTGAAACTGTGGTGATTACACTCTCATTGTTGGTGCTGTCCCAGATGCTTCATAGAACAGAACATTTTCTAAGCTCATCATTTGAAATCCTAGTAGTGTAAGATTAAGTTTTTGAAATTTTAGTGCAATTGTTTACGTTGCTGTTCTAAACTAGAAGAACAACTTTGTGGAAAGTGTTCCTACATTTACGTTCCTGGTAGAGTTAAAAAGTATGTTTAAAATGGTTCTTATTTAGTTCGAAATATTAACTCATTCAACCCTGACATTTTACAATGATCTGTTCCAATCTTTCAACTGGAAGAGTTCAAATGAGTATTCAGGGGTGAATAAGCTAAATAATTTTCTGAGAAGGGATGATTCAGATCGTGCTGAAGGAGTATGCCAGTCAGCTGAAGTATGTTCTCTTCCTGGATCAGTAATTTTCCACGATAAAAAACCATTGATGGTGTTGAGCTTGACAATGGAAGTGGTGACATCAACAGCCCATTATTTGTGATCATTTCCTGTGCTCCTTGTGACTTGGCGTGTGGTTACAGGATTCGTGCGTGTTTGTACATGTGTGAAATATGTGTGATCTTTGTGCTGTTTTATAAACTTTTTCTCAGGTATTCCTCTTAGACCTGTAATCAGGGTGTGTAGAAGCATGTGTTGTGTAAGGTCGTGAAAGGTTTGGGACATGTGCCAGTTCAAGAAGGAATACAAATTTACATCACAACATTTTTTAATCTACTTAAGTATTATTGAATTCAAATTACTCTTACAAGCATTGCTTTGATAGAAAAAGTTAATCCAAATTTTGCTAACTGGATGTTGCAAAAATGGAGGGCTCTTCCTTTGGAGGGAGGGGGTTAGGGGTTGGGCAGGATCCAATAGAGAAATGAAATTCCTTCCACCATTAAGTTAAAGGGTTACACACATGCTTACCATACCACAGCATCCCAGCTCTATTGGATATTTTGAAACAAATACTTCCATGCTACTAGGTTTGGCTCTAATTTGTTCCATTATCATGTCAGGGGTTTTGGTCCCTTGGTCCGAAAAAAGAAGTAGATGTGATAGACACCATATAATACACATAAGCCACATTGACGGGACATAAGGTCTATCCTTGCCCCTAGATAATTAGTCATTACTCAAAAGTGGTAAAGATCTGCTCCATATAACAATGTACAGGGGATGGGCCTGTACAGAAGAACCATTATTGCCCAGAAAACTGTTGTTTTCTGGGTATGCAGAGACAAATGCATTTGAGCTACCATGCCATTGGTTCATTCCAACCTCTGAAAACTATCTATCACCCATAACAAAAACTAAATTATGCATGCAGGAAGGGTATCCAAGACACAACCAAAAATTCTAAAAAGTTGCAACTTCATACAAATTATTTTCATAAGAATATTTTGTAAAACTGTCAAACTTTGTTGGTGCATTATGATGGATTAATTCACCTTGGAGATGTAAGCATGATCCTAGTTGATCTTTTCTGCCTTTCAGCAGGTTTTTGGTCTTCTGAAGGGCTTGCCTTCATGCTAGCTGTCCTTGAGTCTTTTCGGCAGAGTTCACTCCCTTCCTTGTTTCTTTGTCTGGTATGAAAGACAGTACACCCTGTTGTGTTGAATGGTTGAAGTGGTTGTATGTGTGAGATGTTGCAAGGCTCAAGGGATGGCTGACAGTTTTTAGAAAGTTTTGTCTTTAGTTTTCAGGGCCGCAGGTTCGAGTCCTTGTGATGTAAGCTGTTGACTTGTCGACAGATTGTGGCCAGTGTACGGTAGACTTGTCGACAGATTGTGGCCAGTGTACGGTAGACTTGTCGACAGATTGTGGCCAGTGTACGGTAGACTTGTCGACAGAATGTGGCCAGTGTACGGTAGACTTGTCGACAGGATGTGGCCAGTGTACGGTAGACTTGTCGACAGGATGTGGCCAGTGTACGGTAGACTTGTCGACAGGATGTGGCCAGTGTACGGTAGACTTGTCGACAGGATGTGGCCAGTGTACGGTAGACCTGTCATTACATAAATCATTGCTCCACTAATACCTATGTGGTCTAGACTCCACCCCAGGTAAAACAGCTTGTCACTGTTCTTTGATTGGGAAATATGGTCTTTGGTTAGATAAATGTGATATAAATTAATTCCTTAATCGTCCTGAACATGGTATTTTCTTGCATACCGAAAACTTTTCGATTGCAGTACCACTGTTTCAATATGAAAAGTGAAAAGTTTTTTTTATACACTGTGTAAGAAAACAAAATCCCGGTACAGGTTTTGATAGCAATCGTGATATTGTAGAAAAAGCTATGAACAGATTGTGTCGGTTGCATGTCCCTATACAATGCCTGTCGTTTGTGGGCATGACCAGGATTGGACTGGTTTGGTGTGTAATGTAGAGCTGTTGTATGATGGAGGCCTGACCTTTGCTTTAGTACTACACAGATGTGTTATTTTCCTTGTTTAAAGTTGACCAGTGTTTAAACAGTTGATTGATATAGGGCGTTTTGTTCATGCGTATCTGAGAATTCCAGTTTCTTGTGTTATATATAATCAGTAGTTGAATCTCATCCTTAGCGTTATACCTCATTGGTTTAGGTCAACTGTATATAGGGTTGGATAGGATATAAGTTTGGTTTTTGTCTCGCCTTCCACGATTGTAGAGGAAAGAGAGACTGAGATATTACATTTCTGGCCGCAACTGAGAGCGCATCAACATTTGCATTGAAGTCCACTTTGCAGTGTTATTGTTATATATAGTGGTATGTGAATTGAAGGTTAAAACTAATTCAAAGTCATAAATGAAAGAAGTTACAGTAGTATAAAAATGTCTCATGGAAACGAGTGTAAAACTTAACAGTCAGCAGTGATGTTTAGCTTTCTGAGTTTGGTATTCGATCCAAAGACCCAGGAGATTTACTTGTTAAAGATGCAGGGATATTTGTTGTTCATTGTACTGTTAAATGGACACACGGTCTACAATCTATGCATTGTGTTTTCTTCTAAGTAATTTCAGCAATTAATATTGGTGTGGGGTATGGCATTCTTTGCCAAATCTTTCCTCTTAGTATGCAAGTATATCTCGGTGGTGTATCGTCTTTTGTTAAACCTTTTCTGTGATGTTTGTTGCTCCCAAATCTCTCGATCCCTTCATCGCAGGCTCTTTCCCTGTAGAATCTGCATGTAAATCAAGTTAGGAGGAGCGAATTCAGAAACTTATGTCCAACAGCAGGTAGTTTTACAATACATTGATAAGTCAGATTATATATATATACAATAAAAGTTTAAATCTTATCGAAAGTCCATCGGCCATGGGTACAGTTTTACTGTCTCATCAAGACATTACTTAAAAACGGAGAAAAAAGTTATCCTAATCATTATTGTATATTGGATTTCATTATTTTGTAATAGTGACTTTAGAAATTACAAATTTTAATACTTGATAATAAAAAAATATTGACTACTAAAGTCAGGAATCTTGTGCAATAACTGTGTATATTCAAATCTCAAATGCCATTAGAAATATATGTAAATACTTACGGTAAATTATGAAAAAAAATCATTATAACCAAACCAGCAAAAACTAGTTGTTCACTGTAATCACTGCAGAATCTGGTACTTGCCATATGTGGATGAGTGTGTTATGAATATTTTATCATTAGACTGTGTTAGTTTGTTATTTAAAAAGTAAATTAGGTGGAGTTGTGTATGAATGGCGATGAGATGTTTGTGTAAAGGAAAGAGTTGTGTGTGTATGGGGAGGAGTTGAGTGTTGTGGGCGGAGTTAGGTGTGATGTAGGAGGGCTTACATTATGATTGACATGTTTATAGAAATGCATGTGATTTAAGTCTTGGTTTATGATATATAATGTGGGTGACTGAGACTATGTTATAGGTCTGGTAGCTGGTATCAGACTTGACATATAATGTAGGTGACTGAGAATATGTTATAGGTCTGGTAGCTGGTAGCAGACTTATGATATATAATGTGGGTGACTGAGAATATGTTATAGGTCTGGTAGCTGGTAGCTGACTTATGACATATAATGTGGGTGACTGAGAATATGTTATAGGTCTGGTAGCAGACTTATGATATATAATGTGGCTGACTGAGAATATGTTATAGGTCTGGTAGCAGACTTATGATATATAATGTGGCTGACTGAGAATATGTTATAGGTCTGGTAGCTGGTAGCAGACAAGTGCTTTGAAGAATTGGTTGTCTTTCGTTCTGTTGTAACAAGTATTATATTATTGCTGGTGTTCATTCATCTTATCAGTTTGGCAACTCGTCAGTGCCAGTCTGGTAGGCGTCAGAATATTTGTTATATTTTTGTCTAGAATGTATATATGTGATGCCATCAATTTGTGGATTGTGCATTTTAAAACAACCAAAAAAAGTTAACAATAAATTATGATCTTTTTTCAGAACTGAAATTTGTTTTTGTTTTGATCTTTTTTTAGCCCACCATCATCAGATGGTGGGCTGTTCAAATCGCCCTGCGTCTGTCGTCGTCCGTCTGTCCTTAAACAATTCTTGTGATTAGTATTTCTTGAGAAGTACTTGATAGATCCTTCTCAAATTTCATATGCTGGTTCCCCTCGTCCCTAGTTGTGCATTGTCAACTTTTTAAGCCGATTCGAAAAACAATGTGGCCGATTTTGCATTAATAGTTTTGATAGCTATTTCTTGAGAAGTACTTGATAGATCCTTTTCAAATTTCATATGCTGGTTCCCCTCGTCCCTAGTTGTGCATTGTCAACTTTTTAAGCCGATTCGAAAAACAATGTGGCCGATTTTGCATTAATAGTTTTGATAGCTATTTCTTGAGAAGTACTTGATAGATCCTTTTCAAATTTCATATGCAGGTTCCCCTCGTCCCTAGTTGTGCATTGTCAACTTTTTAAGCCGATTCGAAAAACAATGTGGCCGATTTTGCATTAATAGTTTTGATAGCTATTTCTTGAGAAGTACTTGATAGATCCTTTTCAAATTTCATATGCTGGTTCCCCTCGTCCCTAGTTGTTCATTGTCAACTTTTTAAGCCGATTCGAAAAACAATGTGGCCGATTTTGCATTAATAGTTTTGATAGCTATTTCTTGAGAAGTACTTGATAGATCCTTTTCAAATTTCATATGCAGGTTCCCCTCGTCCCTAGTTGTGCATTGTCAACTTTTTAAGCCGATTCGAAAAACAATGTGGCCGATTTTGCATTAATAGTTTTGATAGCTATTTCTTGAGAAGTACTTGATAGATCCTTTTCAAATTTCATATGCAGGTTCCCCTCGTCCCTAGTTGTGCATTGTCAACTTTTTAAGCCGATTCGAAAAACAATGTGGCCGATTTTGCATTAATAGTTTTGATAGCTATTTCTTGAGAAGTACTTTATAGATCCTTTTCAAATTTCATATGCAGGTTCCCCTCGTCCCTAGTTGTGCATTGTCAACTTTTTAAGCCGATTCGAAAAACAATGTGGCCGATTTTGCATTAATAATTTTGATAGGTATTTCTTGAGAAGTACTTGATAGATCCTTCTCAAATTTCATATGCAGGTTTCCCTCGTTCCTAGTTGTGCATTGTCAACTTTTTAAGCCGATTCGAAAAACAATGTGGCCGATTTTGCATTAATAGTTTTGATAGCTATTTCTTGAGAAGTACTTGATAGATCCTTCTCAAATTTCATATGCGGGTTTCCCTCGTCCCTAGTTGTGCATTGTCAACTTTTTAAGCCGATTCGAAAAACAATGTGGCCGATTTTGCATTAATAATTTTGATAGCTATTTCTTGAGAAGTACTTGATAGATCCTTCTCAAATTTCATATGCAGGTTCCCCTCGTCCCTAGTTGTGCATTGTCAACTTTTTAAGCCGATTCGAAAAAACAATGTGGCCGATTTTGCATTAATAGTTTTGATAGCTATTTCTTGAGAAGTACTTGATAGATCCTTTTCAAATTTCATATGCAGGGTCCCTAGTTGTGCATTGTCAACTTTTAAACCCGATCCGAAAAACAGTATGGCCGATTTTGCATTAATAGTTTTTGATAGCTATTTCTTGAGAAGTACTGGATAGATCCTTCTAAAATTTCATATGCAGGTTCCCCTTGGTTCCTAGTTGTGCATTGTCAACTTTTTAAGCGGATCCGAAAAACAATATCGCCAATGGGCAGCCATCTTGGAATTTGTATCTATAGTTTGTGATCGCTGTTTCTTGAGTTCTTAAGAAGTACTTGATGAATCCTACTCAAATTTCATATATTGATGCCTAGTTGTGCCCTTCTGATTTTGGGTCTGACTGGAAAAACAAAATAGCTGAATGGTGGCCATCTTGGATTTTACCATTTAAAGCTTGTTATCGCTATTTCTTGAGAAGTATTTGATTAATCTTCCTCTAATTTCATATGTATGTTCTTATTTAAGAAATACAAGATGGATTTGGAATTTGGAACTGATCAGAAAAATAAAAATAATTTTACTATGATGAAACCTCGAGATGTATATTATATTACCATGATAAATGATTCTACATTTTAAACGGAGTGAACTCTTTCTGCCAGTTATAATTGTCGTGTAGCCTTGTACATCCCTTGTAGAAGAGTTCCATTCATGAGCTTACACATTGTAACCTGGCCAACGTTTCGTCTATATAGTCCAAATTGATCAGCATAAAATACCAAGAATCTTTTACATAATCCCAAAATGATGAGCCCGAAATGTTTCACTTAGAATAAAATTCAGTTCTTCAATAAGCGTAGTTGTACGAATACGTGAAGAACTATTTTTAGGTCATCTGACCCGAAGGGTCACGATGACCTATAGCCATCGTGCACGATCCGTCGTCGTCCCCCCGTGCGTAAACTCCCCTTTCAGCAAGTTCTTCTCAATAACAGAAAGGCCCAGCGTGCTGATATTATGCATGTAGCATGTTTGGATGAAGGGCTACCATGTAATGTTGAAGCGAATTACCTTGACCTACATTTAAAGGCACAGGGGTCAAATGTGTTAAAGTCTTTAAGCAACTTCTTCGGTTCTTCTCGATAACCGAAAGGCCCAGGGTACTGATATTTGGCCTGTAGCATGCTGGGATGAGGGCTACCAAGTTTGTTCAAATGAAGACCTTGACCCTCATCCAAGGTCAACAGGGTCGAATGTCTTAAACAATCTTTCAAACAATTTCTCAGTAACTACAAGGCCTATGGTGCCGATATTATGCTAGGATGAATGGCTACCAAGTTTGTTAAAATGAATGACCTTGACCTACTTTCAAGGCCACATGGATCAAATATGTTTAAATCTTTCAGCAACTTCTTAATATTCGAAAGGCCCAGGGTACTGATATTTTGCCTGAAGCATGCTGGGATGAAGGGCTACCAAGTTTGTTCAAATGAATGACCTTTACCTACTTTCAAGGTCACCGGGGTTAAATATGTTAATATCACAGCATTTAAAGCATACTCTAGGGATATACAGTGCATTCCTCTTTATATCATGTTGGATCTGTCAGACAAAAACATGATATTAACAGGTATGTGACATTAAGGCAATTCTATGTACACATGAAGATGTTTGTTTCAATCTGAAATCATCGATGTGGGCGTCAATTGGAACATTTTAAAGTCAATGGGCAGTGGTTGATACTGACTGGTTTTATCAGGTGGCTAGCAGGGCAACTTGGCCCTTCTCATTTTTAGGTCCTTCCAAGATATTAGAAATAAACAAATTAATAAAGTGGTCATTCAACTTTAGTTTTTATTTTAAAATTATTGCATCTTATTACATTTTTACCAGTGAAATATCAGAAAATATCAACTTGATTAAACTTATATCATCATTGCATATATCATCACAAGTGATGATATAAGAAATATTATATCATCACTAGTGATGTTATAAGTTTCGGTCCGATAACATTGCGCACTATTTGTGTACTATTTTTTCCTTATTCAAGAATCAAATCAAATAAAGATAGGGAATTCAAAACCTTTATAGTATTTTGGCAATCAATAGATATCAAATGGATTTTATTAATACGTTTTTGTATTTTTACTATATTTTGAACAAAACATAGAACTTCATCCGGTGGCGTATTGATATTCTATAAGCCTTAGGCACTCTGTCCCGATCAGTATAACCGCAAATCTAAAAAATTAAATCAAACATTTGGGAATTTCAAAAATGTAATAAAAAGAAAATCCAATACTAGTGCTTGCTTGATACAAAGAGGCTATTCAATGGTTTCCCGTTAAATATCAAATATATTTCACTCATATGGCAGAGTTTAAAAATATTTTCACTCGTGCGAAATATATAAAAAAATTCCGCCATATTCGTGAAATATCTTTGATATTTAACGGGAAACCATTGAATAGCCTCTATATATCAAGCAAGCGCTAGTATCGTTTCTGCTGGAGAGCAAGACAGGGTTGCCAATCTTTTAGAGATGACAATCTCTAGAGCTGCCATAGTGGGATATCTCCCACCGAGGGAAAGTTCAATCAGTGACGAATGAGACTTACTATATTTGACATGTTTGCTTAGTAAAATGTACTGTTACAGTACTTTCATTTTGAGCATTTTCCAATGATTGCACAAATATCCATATGAGTGATACGAGCGATACAGACCCTCTGTGCCTCTTGTCAAAAGGTCCTGGATATTTCCATGATCCTTGATTATCGGAACGTGCTTGGCAGGTCTATATCGAAACGTTAAAGATGGTTTCTTTTTCTCTTGTTTGGCATGCTGGATACATAGAGGCTATTCAATGGTTTCCCGTTAAATATCAAATATATTTCACGAGTATGACCGATTTTTTTTTATATTTTCACGAGTGCGTAGCACGACTGAAAATATATTTAAAATCTGCCATACGAGTGAAATATATTTGATTTTTATTGGGAAACCATTGAATTTTCTTTTTATTTCATTTTTGAAATTCCTAAAAGTCTGATTTTATTTTTAATATTTGCGGTTACAACTGATCGGGGCGGAATGCCTAAGGCTTATAGAATATTAATACGCCACAGGATGAAGATCTATATTTTGTTCAAAATTTGCTAAAATACAAAAACATATTAATTAAATCTATACCATATCTGTTAATTTCAAAAATACTTAAAAAGTTTTTGATTTCCTTATTTTACATAATTTAGTTATAGAATATTGAAAAAAAGTACACAAAATAGTGCGCAATGATATCGGACCGAAACTTATATCATCACTAGTGATGATATACGATTTCTTATATCATCACTAGTGATGATATAAGCAGTGATGATATAAGTTTTATCAAGCTGATATTTTCTGATATTTCACTGGTAAAATGTAATGAATATATATAATTTATTATACCATCTTAATATAGAATTGGGGTTGGTACTTCAAAAACAATACCTAGATGGAAATTACTTGAAATTATTAAGCAAATCATCTTGCGATCAAATCATTATATATATATATATAATTATCTAAACGTTAACCTCTCACAACTTTTCTCTATATCAAAATATACAGACTTTATCAAAATAGTCCAATATATGTTGATTACATAAGAATTTAATTCATATAGTTGCATTGTTTAAAATATCCAACGCCAAATGTTATGCATGTTTTTTTATGATTAATTATTGACGGAACAAATCTTTATTATTTACTATTTACAATAATATTGTATATAATACAACGTCCATATGTATACCACCAAGGGAGAGGACTTACATAGGCTTTAAACCTGTTGTCCAATCCTTTCGACATTGCAAGATCCTAATTTGTCAATATAGTTTGTTATAATAAATACTGGATATCAAGATTGATCAGGAACATGCTAGCTTATTATTTTTCAAGGGGTGGAAGGTTGGATTCCTGGTGAAAGAATACGTAGAAGCTCTTTGAGATGAAATGAAAAAAAAACCCGTTTGCACAATATATAACCTTGTGGTAATTTCAAGGTCATAGAACTAATATGGCTCAACTATGTAAACAAAAGGCCCAAAGAACCTGAATGGCCCACTCTGTACTAATCGCACACGTGTACTTTGTTAAGTGGATCAAAATCGCAGGGAAATTAAAAAAAAAGAAAAGATTTAAACATGACCTTAAGCCTGTGTCCTTGAAAGTCGTACATGGACATCAAGTCGAACGTATATGCAATAATGCACGATGTAGTTATGCATCCCACCATACGTCCTGCCAAACAGCTTTTAAAGATTTTGATATTTTTGATCCTTTTGACCTTTGTAAGTGCGAGAAGATTATTCATCCAGGATTTTGGGTTAGAGGGAGCGTACATTTATTTCTGGAATGAACTTTTGTGTATAGGTTTTCGGCTTCTCATTCATATTGAGTTCACAGCAACATTATAAATTCTCTGTTGTTCAAACGAAGAGTGTTCGATTTTTTTTGCAAACCGTATACACAAGTATCAAGTAACTTATGTGCATCAGTACGAACTACATCACCGCTCATCGCTGTATATATTGTGAAATCCACAAACCAGTCCCCTTGAAATACACACACACTGTCAGTCTGTGTTGAAAATGGTCAGATAACGCATAGAAATTGTCGCTGAAATCAGGACCTATATAAGTTGGGATTGGGCGTCAAAAATATACAAGATGAGATATATGCTACTTATGGGGATAAACGAATGTCATTTTCCACAGTTCATAGATGGTTTACTAAATTTCATTCTGGTCATGAATCGGCCAAAGATGTTCCTTACTCAAGAATACTTAGATCTGCGGTTACCAACAAATTGAACATCAATATAATCAAGTTAATCACTGAGAAAGACGCGCGTTGACAAACTTGGGTTCAGCATCTGCTGTGCACTTCTTTCTGAAGAAATTTTTCAAGGTTATATAAATAAGTAGTCGTTGGATCCCACATTTACTAACTGACGAACAGAAACGTACACGGGTACAAATGGCTAAGAAACTGTTGTAGAAGTACCCAAAATATTAGAAAAGGGCATTTTATAGTCTCATAATGGGTGATGAGACATAAGTGCATATTTATGAGCCTAAGAGGAAGTTGACAATAGGATATGGGCTTTGAAACCTGGCAAAATGCCCAGTATTGCTAAACAAACATTGACAGCCAAGAAGGTGTTCTACGCAATATTCTTTATAAATAGTGGACCAATCACGCAAATTGCTGTTCCAAAAGGTAGATGTGTGTCTGGAAACTTCAATAAGAATGTAGTTGTGAAAAAATTGCGATCACAAATGAAAAAAAAACCATTTGTCCTAAAACATGTCTCTAGGGTATCCAATTGTTACATGGCAATGCCCCAGCCCACAAATCAGCAACTGTAGTCCAGTATTTTAAGTCGGAAAATGTCAATGTATTACCACACCCTCCATTCAGCCCAGACCTTGCGCCGAGTGATTTTTGTCTCTTTCCTAAATTAAAAAACAACACACATCTGATAGGAGATTTAGGTCTAGAAGTGAGCTGGAATCTGCAGTTTATCCGTTTCTGATTAGTGTACCCAAAGAAGAGTAAGTAAATTGTTTCAAAAAGTGGAGTTTAAGATTGAAACGGTGTGTTCAAGTTAAAGGGGACTATTTTTGATGGTGACAAGAAAAAATGCATTCAAATTTTGATCAGCGTTTCTAAGAAAACAGGTAGTTTGCAAAGGTTTTCAAACACCCCTATTATGTCATCGTATGATCGATATATCTGCGAAATTTTGAGGAGAAATAAACATGGAAGAGGTGGGGGAAGGGGTAGTTAATTGTCAGTCGTATATTATATATTACTGTAACACTCAATTAGTATATAAGTATTATAAACAATATAAGTCTGATTTAGGGCGTAGCCCCGACTAAAAAAAAAAGTCATACCCAATATATGCTTTGCAATGCTATCTGATAATGCAAGTACTAGTTTTAATTCTTGGAAAAAATGGTCACTTGGCAAATGTTGTTTTTTTTTTGGGGGGGGGGGGGCTCTGGATCCGCTTATGCATCCAGGAAAAAATCGATAAAATCGTGCAATGATGTTAATAAACGTAACATGCATGAGTTAAGTATGTGAAATAAATCTGACTTCTGAATATAGTATATTAGGATGGTTTTGCTCTCAATTCTCCTTAAATAAATGACTGACATATGTTTGGATCACAAGAGTCGGGAATCCAATCCCTGTACATATCGGACATGTTAGTTGGAAATAACTTGACCGTTCGGTATCCCTTTATATAAGCGGATTCCTTTACACATATGACAGCTGGTCAGTTTACATTCTGTTTCGCAATGATCTGTACAATTCCTAAAACGACTTTATTACAAACTGCACCATCGTCCATGACGTGTACTGCTCCCGATATAAGGCGCGGAGTGGCTCAGGGACCAGCTTTATCAAAACCGCGAAATATTTCTGGCGTGCACTCTCGGAAATCCCTATTTACACACGTATACATATACTGTGACGAGCCTCAGACCTTAGTATATAAATACTAGAAGGACTTGTGATAAGTCCTTATCAACCTGAAGACGACAGCTGCTTTGGAACATTGACCCAGTAATAATGAAGAACAAGTTAATACTGAGGGTCCTATCCACCTTGTTCTGCATTTGTGCCATCACTGCAGGTATGTGTTTCATCATTTTTATAAAAAAAATAAACATTGAAATTGTTAATGAAATGCTAGAGAGCCTTCCATTTGATTTTAGGTTATATTCTTCTATCGGTAGCCTTGGCACCAGACCCGCCTTCACTGTGAGCTACGGGCCCGTATGAAGACCATTGTTGTTACCAAAACCCTAACGGTTGTGTTAAGTTCGTAAGGAAGAAAATGCCTTTGTATGTAATTCTATATATGAACGCGTTTCCCTACTGTTTCCATATTTCCAGTTCTACCATGACATTACCTGTTGGTTAGGGCACCAACAAACAGGTAGGGCACCAACAGGTCACACTACAAAATCCCTGGATAGAAATATCACAATGAATTGTCAATATCTTAGAACGAGATATATCACGGTATATTATTATTGTCAATATCCTTGGACAAAGAAACCACGGTAAATTGTCAATAATATAGACAAAGATATACTACGGTATATTGTCAATATATTTTGACAAAGATATCACAGTGTATTGTCAATATCCAAGGAAAATCAAAATCACGGTTTATTGACAGTATCACAGGACAAAGATATTACGGTGTATTGTCAATATCCTTAGAAAAAGATATATAACGGTTTATTGTCAATATTCTATAACAAAAATATCACGATGTTTTGTCAATTTCACAGAACAAATATATCGGTTTATTGTCAATTTTCTAGAACAACGATATCGCAGTTTATTGTCAATATTCTGAAACAAAGATATCACAGTTAATTGTCAATATTTTAGAGCAAAGATATCAGGGTTTATTGTCAATATTCTAGAAGAACGATATCACAGTTTATTGTCAATATTCTGAAACACAGATATCACATTTAATTGTCAATATTCTAGAACAAATATTTCAAGGTTTGTTGTCAATATTCTAGAAGAACGATATCACAGTTTATTGTCAATATTCTGAAACACAGATATCACATTTAATTGTCAATATTCTAGAACAAATATATCAGGGTTTGTTGTCGAGATTCTAGAACAAAGATATCAGGGTTTGTTGTCAATATTCTAGAAAAACAATATCACAGTTTATTGTCAATATTCCAGGACAAAAATATCACGATATTTTGTTCATATCCCAGGACAAATATACATATAATAATAATAATAATTTATTTTATTAAAGTGTCACACATAGGTTCAAACATACAATTATTTTAAAATATATATATTTGAATTAAGATGCCCAGCCTAAATGGCTTATGAGACACTATCTAAAATATACAATAAGTACAAATAGCTAATACAATAAACAGATATGTAGATACAGCTAAAAAGAAACTGAACGTCGTTTCTTTAAAAACATGAATATGGTACCAGCTAAGATCGATTGCAGTTCATTACAAGTCATTAAGAAATACATATTGGTTAATTGTCAATTTTCTAGAACAACAATTTCACGATGTATTGTCAAAATACCAGAACGAAGATTATATTACGATGTATTGTCAATATTCTAGAACCAAAATATCACGGTATATTGTCAATATTATTGAACAAAAATATAACAATTTATTATTGTCAATAACACCAAAAGACAGCTTGCATACTTTGCAATGACATTTGTGAAACGTTAGGTACAAAATATTGCATAATATGACCTGATTTAGACAAGCCGTGTTATCTTGTTCCCAAAGGTGATGACTTGTCCTCGAATTATACCTATAGTGTAGCGTTCTTTCTCCCTTATATGAACATTTCGCAATTGGAACATATTAATCTAATAGTAACTGCAACTAGATATTCCCACTTCAATATTTTATGAAATAGTTTTTAACTTGTAATTGTATAATTATACCGTGACGGGTGATCGGCTGGTGCAGTGGATAGCACACTTGTCTTTCACAAAGGCGACCGGCGTTCGATTCCCCGATCGAACGAGAAAATGTATGGGGTCACCTGCCCAACCACATGGGTTTTCTCTTGTTTCATAACTGTTACAAATTAAATATTTGTTTTTTTTTTATCATAAATTAATTTCGTCAGAACATCATAACCATCCTTTGGGAATATTCGCACCATTTCACTGTTTTTGTATAGGTCTGCAATACGATTTTAACCAAATTCTATTTTGGTTACATTATACGACACTATCGGGAACCGTCGATACTTTCCATAAAAAGATAATCGGAAAGTGCCGACGGTTCCCGATCGTATTCAACACACATCGCATGAGGTGCATCGAATATACGAGTTACCTCCCGTCGACCTATCAGCACGAGGACGGTACAAGAATCAATTTAATAATGAAAATTTAAAGGCACAATATACGTAACTTCAGGAAATTTTCGGGATTTTAAAAAATTAGGAAAAAAATCCAGTAGATAACAATGCAAAAAAAGTCTAAAACGAAGTAAACCTGAGCGGTTAGTAACAAGAAACTCTTGACAGAAAAATCCAAAGAATTGAAAATAATTCAGGTGTGGTCCACTTCAACAACAAGCCGTAGGGTGTGGTCCACTTCCACAACAAGCCGAAGTTAGAAGACAGTTCAAAATGGACGCGTGTTTACAAATACCGAGTTTAAACTGCTGCTGTACCGGTAACCGCGTAAGAATTTATCTTGAATATTGCTGATATCAGTTATCTTAACTAAATCTGCAAATATTAGAAGTTATATTAGGCTCGATTTTCGCTTCAAGTTTTGCCGAAAGTTACGTATACTGGGCCTTTAAATCAGTTGATTCTTACTTTCGTAAATGAAACATTTTCGTACTCTTTGCAGTGTTGTCTTCTGTTTTTGGTGCAGAATGTCACCAAGCGATACATCCTACGTAACGATAACCCGGATTAAACTCTTCATTTAGTACTCGCATGGGAGAAATAGAAACTTTCTTTGTAAAATAGCCCACTAAAATCGACGAAATAAAATCCATCTTAATTATACAAAACAGTAACAAGTAATCAAATTGATCAAAAACATATCTACAGAAAATAAGTTATTAACAAAGCTAAGAATAATGACCATTTCTTTTATAATGTAGCCGCTTTTCGTTTTTAAAGGGACTGTTACCGTACATTTGTTATAAATGATGAAACAGTCTGATAACTAATTTAGCGATTCGTGCGTAAAACATTGTGTTACTCGTCTAATTATTGTAAACAGCGCAGTTATGCCGGTATTACCCCTAAGTTTGCCGATTAGGTCATGCTGCTGTCCGCCACGTGGTGACAATTTCAGCACCCCACTTCCATCATAACAAACATGACAGAAACACGTGTGTGTGGGTGTGTGTGTGTACCTGTGTGTGTATGATTTCACTGGTTGTGTCGCCTTTGTTGGATGTAAGCAAGCAAGGAAGTAACTGTTTATTGTTGAAATCAACAAGTTTTCATTATAAATGTACTATCATTGGCAATGATATCGTTTTAATATTCCCGACCGTGATTGTGTACCTCTGTATCTCGGTTAGGAGAACTTCGGCCCTCATTTCTTTCGTGTACCGGAACCTTCCGCCATATTCGTAATAAGTTATTATTAGCAGCATTCGCTGTAACTTTCAATTAGTGTAATTAATTAAGTGAAAGTGTACGTTTTATGATATACTTTTTGGAATTATTGTGTTTAAAAAGATTTCCAACAGTGAGTGTTATCCATTTAGTCCTTTTAAGCTCTTTAAAAACACTCACCCTGGTCGCACATGCTCTTTTCAGCAATAAGAGCTAACATTGACAATTGCTGAAAGATGAAGTGGTGAAGAGATGAAGAGCGATTTAGATGTTTGATACTATATTTAGATGTTTGATACTATATTTAGATGTTTGATAACTATATCTAGATGTTTGATAACTATATTTAGATTACGGCCATTCTGGGTGCGATAGTCCATCCTACCTGACCAGTAACTACGGTCGAATCCTCTCCCAGACCGGATATGGGTCATCTAGCTCAAAATACAATAACAATAAGGACTGCACGTGGAGAATCAACGCCCCGACCGGAAAGGTCATCAGACTGACGTCATCAGATTTCCACCTGGAGGACGACGATCAGTGAGTACTACCAGTACAGCGTTCATTTTGAATTGATATGTGGAAAGATACAGTCAATATTTACCAAAAAAATACCCAAAATTAAAATAGAAACATCCTTTTAGTTAGTTGGTTTCTCGATTAATAGAGACCAGGAAAACGAGTATAAGATGTGGATGAAATGTGATTACCGTGTAAAGTGTTTGAGTGATAATTACATCAGTAATACCATAGTCACTTTTACACTCGTCTCTTATTTTAGCATTATAAATTCTTTAAACTTTCTTTAAAATATTAGTTATATTGGCTGTAATAATTGACAGAAATATTCTTTCAAATTTTCTGCTATATTTTTTTGTATATTGAAGCTGTGGTTTCACTCCATTTTTGTTATATATATATATTTTTTGTATATTGACACTGTGGTTACACTCCAGTTCTGTTATTTTCTTTTTGTATATTGACGCTTTGGTTACACTCCATTTCTGCATCCAGATGCAGCTACGACTTCCTTGCAGTATACGATGGGTCTACTTCCCGATCCAAGCTCCTGGGAAAGTTCTGTGGTACGAACTCCATTAATGTGGTGTCATCAGGCACCCATCTGTTTCTCGAATTCATCACTGACGACAGCAGTCGCTTCCCTGGATTCCAGTTAAACTACAGGTTTATCCAGTCGCAAAGTAAGTGCATGTCAGGTACTTGAATTCGCTCATAACATTATATTATTTCCTAACTGTATTTATAACACGATATTTCGATTTCCTCTTGGGGAACTCGATGTAACGGATACACACCGTATTTCGATAAAATCAAAATGTTTCGGTAGAACGAAGTTTAAAACCTTAACAATGTACCTAAGTCTCGTTCAAACAGACGCTTAATCACATTTTAAACTCTGTTAGCCATAGCTTGCGCAGACAACAAGAGTCTAGATGAACGAGACTACAATGTACCTTTGCTTGCCGTCTATTTAAGTACAATACTGTGTCTGTTTTAGGTTCATGTGGTGGAACCGATCACATGTGTCCTAACCACCGCTGTATACCTCACAGCTTTCTATGTGACGGTGACAACGACTGTGGCGACCACAGCGATGAGGCTTCCTGTTCCACTTCCGGTTCCGGTATAATATTTAAAAAAAAATGTTACAATATCATAGTGTTTTCAGTTGAACAGTACTTGTGGGTTGCAATAGCGGTTTATTCCGTCAAAATATCTTCATTTCCTATTTGCAATGAAATATACTTAAATTGAATTACTTCACCCATAATTCATCATTAGACTTTAGTGCGCATGTGCCCTTTTTAGCGACGGAATGAACGGAAATTAGCTGAATTTTAAAAACTGGTCTGCGTTGCAACCTAAAAGTCGAATGGATAGAAGATTGCAATCCACAAACCTCAAACATGGTTTGCCCGACTGTTCTACAACTTTATAAATAACACGACCAATCATCAATCTTTCACTATGTTGAACTACTTCCAAGAATTTAGAGGAAAAAATACAAACAACTTCAGGTTGCGGAACAAAGCTTACCAGAGGTCCCGTGGTAGTCAAATGATTAAAGTGTTTCACATTCTGCCCTCCACCTCAAGGTCGCGGGCCCGAAGCCTTCGTGGGGTAGTCGCCATGTTCTGGTTGTTAGTTGGTGGTTTTTCTCCAGGAACTCCGGCTTTCCTCTACCACTAAAACCTATTACGTCCTTAAACGTTAATAAGATTTAAAACACGACCGAACCAAGCTTGCATGAACATAGATTCAAAGACTTTCTTCAAGTCTGAAGTATGCCTACCTTTACTTTTCAACATTATCGATGACACCAAATTAGATAGAAACTTAGCATTTTTATTTTCGGTAGAAACGATCTAGTCTCAATTGTTACGAAGTAAGCAAGTAATTAGTGTATTCCGTTGTTTCATTTCACAGACTCTCTGATGCGATAAAAATTACAACACCAAAAAACCCCCCAAAAAACCCCAAAAAACCGTAAAGCTTCTCAAACTGTTAAAAAGCAGACAGAACACAAGTACCCTGAACATAGGTATCATCACTGTCTTTGACACTCGCTAATCGGTGAAAGGAACCGATTGGTTGGTTTACTAAAACGAAATTTCTTTCTCATTGTCTTTGGCACTGACTTAGCTGGTTAAAATAACATCTTGATCTCTGCGACGTGATGTCTGATTGAAACGTTACACCGAAATCTCCTATTAGTTTTGTTGTAATACCTCATATTCTATTAGGACTTCCAACCTGAAAGAAATGTTCAAAAATTCAGTTTATTTCGTTGAGCGGTTCGTTGCTCCTTTTGTACGAAAACATACTGCAAGCATTCTCTTTTCTAAGGTAAACTACAACGACCCAAATTGAGAAGTTTAACTATACTCAGGGCGATTTCAACGTTTTGTTTTTCAGCGAATTGCGACTCTGATGAGTTCGCATGCCCTGATCACTCGTGTATCCCGTCGTCATGGAAATGCGATGGCGATAACGACTGTGGAGATAACTCCGACGAAAGAAACTGCCAAAGCGCCACAACCACATCTTCCTCTGGTGTATTCACGCCCACAGGCGACTCGGGGTGTGGAAACAGGGCCGACAACAACGGTACTTCCGGTAGCTTCAGCAGTAAGGACTACCCCAACCATTACTCCCCTAGTATGTCGTGTCGCTGGGTGATAAACGTCCCGGCAGGAAAGGTAAGTCATGACGTCACGTCCTCATCCGGGAACTGTAGCAAAAGAAAGAGATAGCTGATTGGGGTTAGCTCGTTATTATTTGAAATATCATGAGGAATGGTTTCTTAGAGCGGATATGTTATCAATAACTAAGATTACTTGCATATTGAAAATAGGCCAGGAAAGTACATAATAATGATAAAAAGAAATAGAAGAGGTCTAACGGGCTTTAGCACTCACTTAAAATGCACTAAGGATCAATGAGTGCGACTCTTTTTTGAGAATCAGGTTATTAACCATGAAATGTGAAAGGTTAGGATGGCTACGTTAGAATATGGTTGGCATGATAAAAGTATGAACACAAGTTTGGAAATCAGTTGATTGCTGCCGTCGGTAAAATACTCTTCATTTGAAAATTTTTATAAAGCACATTTTAAGAACTGTCCATCCTCTGCTTTGTTTTCCTTTGACAATGGAAGCTTCCTGCAAATTTTGTTTAAATTAGATCAGCGGTTTTGGAGAACAAGTCAAAAATGTAAAAAAAACAGTATATTTATTACAATGCAGTTTGCTTACAGCGCCCCTCACTATAAGGGGATATCTCTTAATGACTTGTAAAAAGTATTACGTCATCTTTAATGATAGGGAGTGGCAGACTCTGCTTTTGTATGTTTTAGTCCCCGATGTTTATTGGAGCCGCCATAGCCACAGTTATCTCATTTGAGTAGTGGCACGGTACATAATATACACATTTTCGTAGTACACAATTTGAAATTATACAGAACTAGTTAAATTATACTTCTAAATTCAAAAATTTAAAGTGTTTTACGCACCTGACCCTTCTGCTTCTACATTAGTTTAGACTTTTTGGATTCCCACCTTTAGGCCCCTAGCAACACTGAAGAGTCCTAGGAGGACGAAACAGCTGTAAGATGCAATTTATTTCATTTTCTTTCGGCATACTGTATCTATTACTAAATTAAAAAGGCGCAGGATATGTGTGTGTTACGTCATCTTGCAATATACTCAAACGGTGTTAGAGGTTTAACACGGCGAGATATTTTTTGACAGGCGCCGTGAAACCTCTAACTGCCCATAGCTGATTTTCCCGATGCTGACGATCAATTTTTCAAAGTCAGGATTTTGAAAAAAATATAGCGTGTCACTTACATTTAAATGATCAACAAAGTCCAAATAGCATTCCTTTCCATAAATCCATCATGAAATCAGGAGAATTTTGTGTAAAACACTCAATTTTATACAAATAATGTTTTTCTTATGTCGAAGTGAAGCAGACAACATTGTCGGAAGTAAATTAAAATATCACGTGGTTTTTGCGGTTAATACAAAAATGGGAATACATACAATGTTCTACAAGCGGAATACAACCAAGTTCTGTTTCATTTCGTTCCGTTTAAAAAACCCTGTACTAATTTTTATCAACCGAAGAAGCCATGTTGAAAAATAAGCCGCAGACGTACTTCAGCCGCTTGGTCTTGTATTTCGCGTTTGACTGTCCGTAATATTTTATATAATTGTATCTTTGACATACATATGAGATCTTAATTACATAAAACGTGAGTACACACTGTTTTTATGAACTGTCAATCACTGAAGTAGGTTTTTTCAAGCCGATTTCATTCCCCTTCAATCGAGGGCGGAATCTGCATCAAAGAATTAGTGCTTCGGAAATAAGAGGTCGCAGTCGGCAAAATCATATCCGATAGTAAAAAGGCCGACCAGCGGCCTCTTATGTTATAGGAGTACTTGCAATAGTGTTTTTCATTTGGTACAAATCATAATTTCAGTTTTGCTTGAGAAGAGAACTCAGCAAAATAATAATAAAAAAATCAAAAAAGTGAAGAATGACAGATTGTTTTCGTATTTTATCCGTATAGGTCATACGACTAACTTTCAACAGCAATTTTAACGTGGAAACTGCTTCCGGCTGTACCTACGATAAAGTCACAGTATATGACGGAAGTTCGCTTAGCGTCATCGGTAAGTTACTAGAGCAGTGCTGACGTCACGCTGTTTCTGATGACGTATATTCAGGGATATGAATGTTAACATTTGATGGACCAATATCTATTGTCGATAAGATTTGTTGTGAAAATGGAATAAAGGATGAAAATGAATAAAGTTTGTGTTGAAGAAAAATCAAAATAATCTTTTCAGTGTCCGTAGGATGCATAAACAAACAAACCTCTTAGATATCAATGAATTGTCCAAAGTGATATTTATTTTTATTTTATCAAACAGTAAAGGAACGAGAAATGCTTACTTGTTTAAAAAGTGTTTTCGTCATCAATTTGTAGGACAGTATTGTGGTGCTACTGCGCCCAGCCCCGTCCTGGTCAATAGCTACCACGCTGTGGTGGTGTTCACTTCGGACAGCACTGACCAATTCACAGGCTTTCAGATTAACTGGGCAGCTGTTGACGGTAAGTGTCCAGCCATGTCCGAAATCTGATTGGTACTGAAATGTCGTACACAAAAGATTTTGGTTCAGTTTTATGTTCATATCATAAATCAGTGGAAATGATTAGATGTCGACTACTGACGAACAAACTTACGGCACAGGGATTCGAGAAATGCAGGTTGATGAAGACTATGGGCAAGTTTTATGGTCGGCATGTTGATATCATCGAGAAATATTTTGTATCTTTGTGTGATATGAAGATGGACGTTTTTGAGTTTGCTTGTTAGTATGTTTACTTGTTGTGATGACAATGATGACTCGGTTCTCATTCTGAGGATTGATGCTTACTTGGATGTGACCAAGATTTACATGGCGGGTGTCGTCGATGAAGCAGAAGACGCTTACTCTTCTGGAACACCTGGTCTTATTCTCTTGTGCTTTTACGAGAGTCTCCATGTAAATCTTTCCTTTGTTCCTATTTTGCCCCTTGTTTAATCGATTTTGAGTTCGGATTATGGTTTTGTTGACGCTTTGGTATTCTCTGATTTTTTATTTTTTTATTGACCTTTAGCAGATATGTCCTATTTGATAGCATTTTTCTCCCGTCGCCGACACACATGTCCACTTAACTCAGCTGTATGTTTTCAGCGCCATGGTTGTTTAGTAGCAATATTTTCTTGTTCTTCAATGGTTTTGCATTTTGGTGTAACAGTTAAACTTGAATTGAATTACATAATGGTCGCTTTTCCGGAGGGATCTACTTTTTTGTATTTCTGAAATCATGTGTTCTTCGTTGCTAAGATTTAGTCCAATAGATGCTGAATATCATTCTCCCTTCGTCTTGTCGATTTAGTTCCATATTAGTGGAGGTCATAATCAGATATGCATTAATTACCTTTGTATTCCTGTGAGTTGTGGTGTCTCCCTTCGGGTCCCATGCCACCCAGTTGATAGCCGGGAGACTGAAGTCCCTGTGGGAATAATCTTCCGTGTAGGCTTTCTCCGTAGATCGGTTGATACTGGGGAGGTCCGAGCAGGCCCCGGTTTCATCAACGTTCCTTCACTTAAGGAAATTCCTTAACTAAAATATCTCCATAGGAAAGCATTACACAATACAAGGAAAGTTCCTTAGCTAAGGATTTTCCTCTTAACTTCTGTAATGCTTTCCTATGAAATTAACGAATTTCCTTAAGTTAAGGAACGTTGATGAAACCGGGGCCATATCTCTTACTTTGTCACGGCTTTCTGCTGTACCACAATCTGATGAGTATGTCGATCCTACCAGCAGTATGTCCTTTTTTATCAAGTAGTATTTCAACAAATAAGTATTCATGGAAACAATAATTTATAAATATAGAAAACTATCCCTATAATTCCCCCAGATATGTGATGTGGTCACTTTCCTGTATAGAAAATTCTGATATAAGATGGCCCTGAATCCCTTGATTTCTATAAAATATGGCATTGCATCTTTAGGTTTACGTTTGTGTAGAAACACATTGTTTTATACTTATTATTTTTACCACTCTTCAGGCCTATTTAGTTCCGCTGACTTTGAATTTGGATCCCCCCGACTGTGGTTTTGAGTTCCGCTAACTTTGAATTTAGATCTCCCAGACTGTGGTTTTGAGTTCCGCTGACTTTGAATTTGGACCCCCCCGACTGTGGTTTTCAGTTCCGCTGACTTTGAATTTAGATCTCCCAGACTGTGGTTTTGAGTTCCGCTGACTTTGAATTTGGATCCCCCCGACTGTGGTTTTGAGTTCCGCTGACTTTGAATTTAGATCTCCCAGACTGTGGTTTTGAGTTCGACTGACTTTGAATTTGGATCCCCCCGACTGTGGTTTTGAGTTCCCATGCTTTTGACATTTGATCCCCTCGACTGTGGTTTGGTCTTTCCGCCCCCCCCCCCCGACTACTTTTTCCTTTCTGTTCTGGCGAGATCATTACTTGTACGTTTCGCTGTCCCTCAGAATTTTGTTCAGACATGTTATTTAAGGATTAACCTTTGATTTTGTTTAGTTTATGAGATCATAAATCCAATGGAGCACGAGGTAAATTGCGTTTACGTTAAAATTACCGACTGCTCCATTGGATTTATGATCTCATAAACTAAACAAAATCAAAGGTTAATCCTTATATTTACAGTATTTCCTGTAAATGGTTCATAACTTTTCTCTTCAATATAGCTCCATCTGCAGACATATATTTCATTTCAAAACTTACAAACGTGAAAACAGTTCAAAAAATGTAACAGCATGAAGTTTGCATAAGCCGTAGCTAGCCCCGCCCATGTCATTTGTTAATGACGTCATACAATTGTGATTCAAACGGAATAATTTGCATAGCTCCGCCCACATGTACTGTTGTTGACGTCATAGAAACTGTGCACGTTCTCAAGTATAGGTACTGGAAAATAACTCTAGTTTGCAGTACAATGGTTATCGAGTGAATATCAGTGTAGACTGTAAATATTCATTGATGGGATCTGCAACGCGACATTCTAAAGTTTTGCTGTTTAGACGTGACAGATGTTTAGAACATGTCCTGAGAGCATTTAACTCATAATCGATGACGGCTTAACCTTTTTACTATTGCTGATTTCATTTGTGGGGTTGACGTTACCTTTGACCCGACACGTCTTGCGCTTGTTATCTGCTCTTGATTGCTATGGCCGCCATCTTTTTGCTTCGGACCACTAGACATGTTGTTCCAGTATCATTCTGATGATATCGACTTTAATCCTACCCATGTCCATATAGCCAGATTTAAAAAGCACTCTAGGCCTGTCAAGCACCGTGTTGTACAGAAAATGTGTCTCAGTTAAGCCAGAATCCGGCTTTTTCGCCATCAGACTCAAGAACAACAACAATTGTGACCGTCGCCATTTGCCACGTATCTCTTAAACACTATGCTTCTTCTGTATTTCTCTGTCATTCTCTGTTTAGCTGGGTCATCCGTCACAACTGCGCGGCCAGGGTCAGCCAGTACATGTACGAAGGACATACATTTTAACTCCCAGGGAGTGATCACAAGTCCCGGATTTGATCTCCACAGTAACTACCCAGCGGAAAGTCATTGTATCTGGAGACTATTTGCTCCATCCGGTTATATAATTCGGCTCCACTTTACTAGCTTTGGAGTTGAAGGAGGTCGCTCATGTCCGTTCGATGCCGTCCACGCTTTTGACGGTACGTCCTCTTCTGGAACCGAATTGGCGAACGTTTGTGGTAACCATATACCAGCAGATATCCTGTCCAAGACGAACGCCATGTTTGTCAGCTTCAACTCTGACGCTGATACACAAGATATTGGCTTCAATGCTACCTACACAATGGAAAAAGTACAAGGTATTCCATTTATAGTTCGAGGCGATGAATTTCTGTTACCTTTCAGCTTTTTATCCAATCGTGTTTAACTCATTCACTTATACACATTTTAACCCTTCAATTTAAAGATTGGAGTAGTTCCAAATAAAGTTTCAGGGTACGTGGGTAAATGATACTTTATACCATATTTAATGGATTTATATCGCCCTTTCCGTATGTAAAAATGCGCGTAACTTGTATGTAACATTGACAATGGTTTTGAAGAAGCTTGATTGAATTTTCTAATTAGAGTACCGCGGTATTCCTTGACATCTTTCTTGTTGCTGAAGGCTTAAATAGAACAAAGAGAGAGGATTCCTGATATGCATTTTATCTTTGTATTCCAAAGTGTCTCCTGTTACGCAATTGACTGATGCAGCATGTCATGCTTCGACTGCGCCGATGCTGAACGGCACTTCCGGTGTGATCGTTTCGGAGGGACGCGCAGACGGTCATCGTTACCCTGACAACCTGAACTGTCGTTGGGCAATCAACGCTCCACCCGGAAAAGTCATCACCTTAACCTTTAATGTATGTTTCTGTTGCAAAAAAAAAACAACACCACTTTGATTTGTTATCATCTATAAAAATATAAAAATATTAAATAGAAATATTATCTGTAACACACCATTTTCTTCCGTTACAAAAAACACAAAATTCTGCAGAATTCACTTTCATATAAATATTTATGAAAACATATAAAGCTTTAGTCGCCTCACACGAATTATGCAATGGGGCAGCAGTACGCCCTACCTGTGGGGCTATATTTTCATATTACATCGAGGTAAGTTACCTACCTACACTTGATATATGATAAGATGGTAGTTATATAATCATCTTACATTTTATAATTCGGTGAAATATTGTGTATGACGTCATGCCTTTTTGATTCATTAGGATTTTGACGTGGAGAAGGACAGTAGCTGCGATTACGATTATTTGAAGTTATATGACGGCTCTTCAGCGCATGCGCATTTAATGGGAACATATTGTGGTATTACATACCCGGCTAAACTAACGACTACAGGGAATCACATGTACATCCGGTTTCATACAGACGACAGCGAAGGAGGTTCCGGTTTTAACATTTCGTACACTGTCCATGACCCAATACGTAAGTTAACACTACCGTGACATGCCTTAGACTTCAGGGGCCGCGGTTGCGGAGTGGTTAAGGTGTTCCGACATTCTACCACTAGCTCTCCTCCTCTGGGCCGCGGTGGCGGAGTGGTTAAGGTGTTCCGACATTCTATCACTAGCCCTCACACCTCTTGGTCGCGAATCCCATGTGGGGAAATTTCCAGATACTGACCTTAGGTCGGTGGTTTTTCCATTAGCCCTCTTTCTCTGGGCCGCGGTGGCGGAGTGGTGAAGGTGTTCCGACATTCTACCACTAGCCCTCCTCCTCTAGGCCGCGGTGGCGGAGTGGTTAAGGTGTTCCGACATTCTATCACTAGCCCTCACACCTCTTGGTCGCGAATCCCATGTGGGGAAATTTCCAGATACTGACCTTAGGTCGGTGGTTTTTCACTCGGTACTCAGGCTTTCCTTCACCTCCAAAACCCTGGCACGTCCTTAAACGACCTTGGCTGTTAATATAACGTAATTAAGCTATTTAAACAAACCCAAGTCCATGAAATTACGGTAGTAGGATTAATAAGGAATTGGTAACTTACAGTATGCAAAAGCGGTTTTGAATTATCCTGAATAAGGTTTTTTTTGGATATCTTAATGGGTTGGTAAATATCTATTATATATTATACAGTTATGGACTTTTGTGCTGGTTTATATGATGTGATATGGACCTGAAAAATTTATATCAAGTGAGGCGGAGGGGAGGTTAATATAACGTTTCATGTTCATATCTTACAATTATGGACTTTATGCCGATGAATACAATGTGATATGAACATGAAAACGGTTGTATTAACTGAAGCGAAGCCTACCAGAGATGTTGGAAACTAGTCACGCGTATATGATATGGCCAATAAGAATGCGCCAAAGTATTAACAATATAGTAAAGGTTCACATTCACACAACTGATGAAGAGCTAATGTTTTTTATGACTTATACCACAATGGCCACCTTCAGTAGTGACAAAGAACCAATGAAGTGTGACAAAGGTAAATCAAAACAAAACCGTTCATCTGAACCGAAAACGGAAAAGCTACACAGTTAAAAGAAATATAACTTTCTGGTTGTATAAAACTAAAACGGAATGTGTTCACATGTTGAAATGTTAATTTTCGAATGAATGATAATTTACAAGTACAAAAATGTATTATTATATGTCTTTTTTCATCAAATAAATACTTCAGGGATTAAACCATGTCATATGTTTGTTCATTGTAACGATTTCCGGTTGATAATGAAAAACATAACACAACTTTAAATATCAAAAAATGCCAAAGAAAACTGTTAATAATAATTATTTTTGGAATAACCTCATTTTTATGGGTTATACGGTAAATACCGAAAAATATGATGTGCATTGTGCATAAATCAACAAAAAACATTTTTGTGGTATATAACGTATTAATCACAAAAAATGTGGTTATTCCTTATGATCTTATTTAGAGTTCATTGTTCATAATCAATGAGTGTATATTTAATAATGACAGAATAAAATGATTTTTCACAAAACTCAAAATTGTGCAGTTATTGCGTACGGGTCAAAGCAACTTCAACCAATCAGAAGCTTGGATGCAAGATGCCATGTCAAACATAATGGAATATGACGTCATCATTTTTTGCGTTGTCTGATTTTCAGGTAAGTCGATATAACATAAAAAGCCTAGCAATGAATTAATATAAATGAACCCGTTTAAACGTTCCCTTTCAGCCACATGCTCACCGAGTCAGTTCACGTGTTCAGACGGCAGGTGTATCAGCAGTAGCGCAGTATGTGATAAACACCGAGACTGTACTGACGGGGGCGACGAAGCTCTTTGTGGTGTGTATTCTTCGAGTTGAATGAAAACAACTTTCTTTTGAACACTTCTTACACACAGCCGTGTGAAAGCATTTTTCTGAAAACATTATACACCCCGTTCCCAATCTGAACCGTCCGCACATTCCGTAAAATTACGGCTATGAAATGACCTTCACTTATACTGTTAACTTTCAGTGCTACATCGAAGTAATGGCCGATCGCCAGCAACGCTTAGCGAGTAAAACAAAACATGAATATCTAAATTAGTTTTTCGTTGATGCAAGTTTTGTTTGGATAATTGGTTAAAAATTCGTTCCGCTATAATCGTGAAATTTTGTATATCGCTTTAACTGGATAGTGTATGCGTTTCTCTCTGTTTTTAGCCGACAGCGCCACCTGTGGCCGACCTGCCATTACCCCAACACTCGGAAACAACAAAATCGTAGGAGGAAAAGAGGCTGTTCCGAACAGTTGGCCATGGCAAGGGTCACTTACGTTTGGACGATTCCATCAGCACCTTTGTGGAGCCACCTTAATAAGCCCTAATTTTGCTATTACAGCGGCACATTGCTTTGAGGAGTAAGTGTACACAGAAATAATTACAACATCTTTTAAAACCAAATAATTACGTAAGTGTTTACATATTTGCTTAGTCAGTTTAAAGCTACCTTCATTATTATTTATAAAATTCAATTTTAGGTCAGTTGAATTTATCACAAGATTGGCGTATTATGCACTAATCTATGTTATATGTTTACATATTAAACATGTGTAATATAACCTGTCGGTCCTGTGCTTGGTTGTAAGCTTCATTTATTCGTATCATGACGTCACTACTAAAGGAAAATTATATGACGTCATCGACTCCTCTACTGGTATCAAAATGGCGTTCGAGTATGAAATAGAAATTCATGTACGATCATATTGTACTATTGTACCGACAGTGATCGAACACCCAACCACTGGCAGCTGGTGCTCGGAAAACACCATCTGAAGCAACACGACGCCCACCAGGTCACGGTGGATATAGCCAAGATCATGGTGCACGAGCACTACGACCCCGACGCTACTAGCAACGACATCACGCTGCTAAAACTGGCCAGCCCCGTACACTTGAATAATTACGTCAATGTAGCATGTCTGCCGTCACAACCAGTGAGGGACGCCCAGCAATGTTACACCACTGGTTTTGGTGACGTTCTAGGTATAACTAAATAATTTATTGACGTTCTTGCGTATCTTTGTTTGACGATTGATTAATGATGTGGTAACGTTTAATGTACGATGTGGTAACGTTCAGTGCATGATGTAGTGACGTTCTGTGTATGATGTGATGACGTTCTATGTATGATGTGATGACGTTCTGATGTATGATGTGGTGGTGTCCTAAGCACAATCTCTAGATGTTCTGTGCATGATTCATTGGCGTTCAATTCATGATTTAGTGACGTTCTATGCATGACATAGTGATGTTCTATGCATGATGTGGTGACGTTCCGTGCATGATTTAGTGACGTTCTATGCATACTGTGGTGACGTTCTATGAATGATGCAGTTACGTTTGCTGTTTAATAGGATGAAGTCAGTATATGCTTTTAGGACATTCCTTGTATGATTTGGTGGCATTCTATATTAAGTTACTGATGTTCATGTATAACATTAAGTCAAGTTCATTTTATTATCTGAAGTTATTCTCTGTATGATTTGGTGACGTTCCAACATATTGTGACGTTCTGATGTGGTTAATTTGGCGTTTACAGTAGTATAAACAGAACAAGTTTAATTTTACTTCTGAATTGATAATTCAAAGGGGTTTTACGCACCTGACCCTTGTGCTTCTACATTAGTTTAGAAATGTTGGATACCCACCTTTTGGTCCCTGGCATTACTCAAGGGTCCCAAAATGACGAAACAGCTGTATGGTGCAGTTTAATTAATTTTTTTCGGCATACTGTATCTATAACTAAATCGAAAAGGTGCAGCATATGTGTGTAACGTCATCTTTCAAATAAAACCGATGAAAACAAAATTGGATTCTTCGACAAATATTTCTTATAAGGACATTTTTCTTGAAGGGACATGCTGCGCTGATGTCCTCAAACAGGCTGAGCTACCCATAGTGAACACGGACACCTGTAACAGCACGACCTACCTGGACGGGCAGGTGTTAGATACAATGATCTGTGCGGGGTACTCTAAGGGCGGTCACGACTCGTGTCAGGTAACTACACAAGCCTCGGTCCACCAGCGTCAATCTAATTCATTACGAGATATTCCAAGCCTCGGTCGATCAGCGTCCATCTAATTCATTACGAGCTATTCCAAACCTCGGTCCATCAGCGTCCATCTAATTCATTATGAGCTATTCCAAGCCTCGGTCCATCAGCGTCCATCTAACTCATTACGGGCTAGTCCAAGCCTCGGTCCATTAGCGTCCATCTAACCATTATGAGCTATTCCAAGCCTCGGTCCATTAGCGCCCTTCTAACTCATTACGAGCTATTCCAAGCCTCGGTCCATTAGCGTCCATCTAACTCATTATGAGCTATTCCAAGCCTCGGTCCATCAGCGTCCATCTAACTCATTACGAGCTATTCCAAACCTCGGTCCATCAGCGTCCATCTAACTCATTACGGGCTAGTCCAAGCCTCGGTCCATTAGCGTCCATCTAACCATTACGAGCTATTCCAAGCCTCGGTCCATCAGCGTCCATCTAACTCATTATGAGCTATTCCAAGCCTCGGTCCATCAGCGTCCATCTAACTCATTACGAGCTATTCCAAACCTCGGTCCATCTCGTCCATCTAACTCATTATGAGCTATTCCAAACCTCGGTCCATCTCGTCCATCTAACTCATTACGAGCTATTCCAACCTTCGACATGGAACAATCAAAATGTGCTTTCAGAGTGAATGAGTTAAGGAAATTCCCAAACTAATGTCTCGATAGGAAACCAAAGCAGACGATAAATAATGTTCCTCAATTAAAGATTTTTTTCGCTTGAAATAATGTTATGATTTCTTTTAAGTTAAGGAATTTCCTTGAATTAAGGAATGTCGATGAAACTGGGTCAGTTTTAACTGATACTTAAGGAAAATCTCTCCCTTAAATTCTGTAATGCCTCCCTATGAAGATCTTCAAGTTAAGGAATTTCCTTAGATTAAGGAACGTTAATGAAACCAGGGCCAGATTTAATTGTATTTAAGGATATACATGTATATTGGGATTGAAAATCATTTTTTTAACTTTCATGGTGCTATGAAAGGTCAGCCGTTACATCCATATTTAACAAGAAGCCCTAGCGGGCTTCTAACATCCATATTTACATCCATATTTAACATGAAGCCCTAGCGGGCTTCATTCAATATGGATGTAACGGCTGACCTTTCATAGCACTATGAAAGTTAAAAAAATGACTTTCAATCTATATATTTACATTTTTACTGTAGAAAAATTGCTTAACCTCATTTATATTTTTTCCAATTAATAGTTTATTACCTGCGTTTGTATACGTGTCGTCATTTTAACGACATTGGCGGAACAGTTCAGCTTGAATAAAATTGGCGCCAATGATAATAATCTTAGAAAGGGACCCTTTTCTTAGAGAAGTATATAGGATGACCTTCTAGTGTTTATGGCTTTTGGGAGACAAATAGTTTATACTCGTAAGTATTCGATTGATTTACTCTGTAGTGTGAGAGATATTGTCGTGACTTTCGAATGACTTATATTCCACTAAATTCATCGCAACTGTTTTTGATGAAGCAGAATACGCTTTCTCTTCCGAAACACCTGGCCATATTTTTTATTTCAAAAGTATCCGTGTAAATCATTCTTTTGCTCATATTTTGTCCCTCGTTTAATCAATTTTGAGTTCTAAAATGGTTATTTCGACACCGTTCTTTCTCTAATTTGTCAGGGTGACAGCGGAGGTCCCTTGGTCTGTAATAATGGCGGTCAGTGGCAACTAGAAGGAATCGTATCCTGGGGAATAGGATGCGGAGGTAAGTGATAGAGGATCCAGGTCCCATCGAGAAATATTCTGTATCTTTGTGTGATATGAAGATGGGCGTTGTTGAGTATGCTTATTAGTGTGCTTACTTCTTGTGATTGACAAGGATGGCTCGGTTCTCATTTTGAGGACTTGATGTTTATTTGAATTTGACCAAGATGTACATGGCGGGTGTCCTCGATGAAGCAGAAGACGTTTACTCTTCCAGAACACCTGGTCTTATTATATAGTATTTTTACAAGGTTATACATGTAAAACGTTCCATTGTTTTGCTTCTAGTTTAATCGATTTTGAGTTCGGATTATTGGTTCTTTGATGGTTTGGTATTCTCTGATTTTTTAATATCGTCACTCAGAACAGTTTATAAAATTCTTACCCAGTTGTGTCTATGGCTAGAGACAAACTTAGTGTTTTATCGAAGTTCCACGTGAAATCAAATCATTATCTTAATATTTAAATCATAACTGGCATAAAACATGTTTAACATGTATGTCTAATACGTAAACATGATATGGGTCTACAAAGTAGCGTTCACCGTAGTTTATCAAGAGAATATCATTTATAGTAATTTTGATGGTGTTTACACTCAAGTATTATGTATATATAAAATAAATTAACTTTGATGGTGTTCCTTAAATTATAATATTTTTGTACATATAATAATATATTATGTACTTGCTTTGATGGTGTTCTTTAAATTATAATATGTATGTACATTTAACAATATATTATGTACTAACTTTGATGGTGTTTTTACATCCGAATATTATGAATATATAAAATTAATTAATTTTGATGGTGTTTTTACACCAGAGTATTATGAATATAAAATGAATTAATTTGATGGTGTTTTTACACCCGAATATTATGAATATAAAATGAATTAATTTTGATGGTGTTTTTACACCTGAGTATTATGAATATATAATAAGTAGTAACTTTAATGGTTTTGTTTCAGACCCCAACCAGCCCGGTGTGTACATCCCAGTATTATGAATATATAATAAGTAGTAACTTTAATGGTTTTGTTTCAGACCCCAACCAGCCCGGTGTGTACACCCGAGTATTTAAGTATGTACGATGGGTCCAGGAACACATAGCGGCGAACTCCTAACATTGATGGATAATGGACATATCGTTAAATGGGTGACCTAGGCTATTATTTCAATAAAAAGTAAAACTGCTTCGAATGATCGTTTTTATTACTTATTAAGAACACTTAACATCATGTTCATCATAAAACAAATATACACAAAGAAACCATCAATTTTATGCTAGGAACTGGTAGCCAATGTTTCTCCACGTGAAATTCACATGAAATATTGTATAAAAATTAGGTGAAATTCACATGAAATATTGTATAAAAATTAGGTGAAACTCACATGAATTTTGTTTTAAGTGTTTTTTACATGTTGTATTTTGTAGCGAACTTCAAGTTGATTTCACCTTAATTTCATGTTAATTATATTTAGATGATAATTTTTCAGAATTTCAAATCAAAATCCATTTAAACATCTTTTCAAATTGTCTCATGAGTCGGATTTGACATTTTACTTTGACGTTCGTAACTAATATTGTTCATTATTAAAGTCACTCGATTTTTTTCACGTGATATTCACGTGAACTCGCTTTTCACATAAACTAATTCCAAGAATTTTATCTGAAAAAAAGTTTACGTGAATGATTTTTCTCATGAAGAAAAAATGGCTGTGTCCCTAACTACAAAAGTGAGCTGATAGCCTAGATCCTATTGCGAAATAATATCCGTTTATTTTATTCTTTTCCCCGATAGATACAGCACCATCCTCGATATCCAGGGATTATGATCACCTACGCTCTCTGCACCCCTGGAATATGTCATGGCAAAACTTAAGGCATGCTCTGGTAAAAAACCTGACCAATCGCTAGGCTGCTTGCTTGTCATTTGAAGATTACAAAGGAGTCGCAACCTACATCAAAGCCTGTCAATTTTTACCGTTATGTGACAAAGAGATTCGTGCATCAAAGGATCGAACCCCTCTTGTCTCATCAAAAATGTGGCGTACACGAAGCCTTCAACTTTGGCTTGTCCAATTTCAGGGGTGTAGAAGGAGTAATTCAGCGAAACCCCTGGATATCGAGGGTGTAGAGAGTAGTTGAGCGTAACCCTGGATATCGAGGGTGTAGAGAGTAGTTGAGCGTAACCCTGGATATCGAGGGTGTAGAGAGTAGTTGAGCGTAATCCCTGGATATCGAGGGTGTAGAGAGTAGTTGAACGTAACCCCTGGATATCGAGGTGTAGAGAGTAGTTGAGCGTAACCCCTGGATATCGAGGGCGTAGAGAGTAGTTGAGCGTCACCCCTGGATATCGAGGTGTAGAGAGTAGTTGAGCGTAACCCCTGAATATCGTGGATGTAGAGAGTAGTTGAGCGTAACCCCTGGATATCGAGGATGTAGAGAGTAGTGGAGCGTCACCCCTGGATATCGAGGTGTAGAGAGTAGTTGAGCGTAACCCCTGGATATCGAGGGTGTAGAGAGTAGTTGAGCGTAACCCCTGGATATCGAGGGTGTAGAGAGTAGTTGAGCGTAACCCCTGGATATCGAGGTGTAGAGAGTAGTTGAACGTAACCCCTGGATATCGAGGGTGTAGAGAGTAGTTGAGCGTAACCCCTGGATATCGAGGGTGTAGAGAGTAGTTGAACGTAACCCCTGGATATCGAGGGTGTAGAGAGTAGTTAAGCGTAACCCCTGGATATCCAGCGTGTAGAGAGTAGTTGAGCGTAACCCCTGGATATCGAGGTGTAGAGAGTAGTTGAGCGTAACCCCTGGATATCGAGGGTGTAGAGAGTAGTTGAACGTAACCCTGGATATCGAGGGTGTAGAGAGTAGTTGAGCGTAACCCCTGGATATCCAGCGTGTAGAGAGTAGTTGAACGTAACCCCTGGATATCGAGGTGTAGAGAGTAGTTGAGCGTAACCCCTGGATATCGAGGTGTAGAGATTAGTTGAGCGTAACCCCTGGATATCGAGGGTGTAGATAGTAGTTGAGCGTCACCCCTGGATATCGAGGGCGTAGAGAGTAGTTGAGCGTAACCCCTGGATATCGAGGGTGTAGATAGTAGTTGAGCGTCACCCCTGGATATCGACGGCGTAGAGAGTAGTTGAGCGTAACCCCTGGATATCGAGGGCGTAGAGAGTAGTTGAGCGTAACCCCTGGATATCGAGGGCGTAGAGAGTAGTTGAGCGTAACCCCTGGATATCGAGGGTGTAGAGAGTAGTTGAGCGTAACCCCTGGATATCGAGGGCGTAGAGAGTAGTTGAGCGTAACCCCTGGATATCGAGGGCGTAGAGAGTAGTTGAGCGTAACCCCTGGATATCGAGGTGTAGAGACTAGTTGAGCGTAACCCCTGGATATCGAGGGCGTAGAGAGTAGTTGAGCGTAACCCCTGGATATCGAGGGCGTAGAGAGTAGTTGAGCGTAACCCCTGGATATCGAGGGTGTAGTGAGTAGTTGAGCGTAACCCCTGGATATCGAGGTGTAGAGAGTAGTTGAGCGTAACCCCTGGATATCGAGAGCGTAGAGAGTAGTTGAGCGTAACCCCTGGATATCGAGGTGTAGAGAGTAGTTGAGCGTAACCCCTGGATATCGAGGGTGTAGTGAGTAGTTGAGCGTAACCCCTGGATATCGAGGTGTAGAGAGTAGTTGAGCGTAACCCCTGGATATCGAGAGCGTAGAGAGTAGTTGAGCGTAACCCCTGGATATCGAGGTGTAGAGAGTAGTTGAGCGTAACCCCTGGATATCGAGGGTGTAGTGAGTAGTTGAGCGTAACCCCTGGATATCGAGGGCGTAGAGAGTAGTTGAGCGTAACCCCTGGATATCGAGGACGATGCAGCTTCGATGAATGTTACGTTCTCAAAGTGAGAACTTGGACATAAATACTGCACTCAACACTTTTATCAACAACATATTTAATTTATTCAGAAGCACAGCCTTAAATTGTCTCAGACTATCAAAAACAAGTGGTATTCGTCCGTGCAGAGTTTTGGTTGGATACTTGGATTGTCCGCTGAATGCACAAAAGTTCACAGAGTATACATAGTCAAGCTCATTCCTGGTCACAGACACCAATCGGTCACATATAAAGTGATTAGTATTATGTCCGTTCTATATGTAGAATCAGTGTACAATTACTGTGTAATATATATCTACTACTTTGGTATACTAAGTATTATGGTAGTAGTCTTATTTCTTATACTGACCAGTGGAGATTGTAACAAGCACTACCTAAATACGTGTACCCGACCAACAAGGACTTGGGGAATTGTCTCGGCTATTGTTAGGCCTGAACTTAGGTCTTTAGCACAATTGATACTTTTGAGGGGTTTAGATCAATATTTGATACCCTCAACCCTCCTTCAATGAAGGTAAAACATTCACATCATTTTAACGAGGATATATGACCAATGAGATGGACATTCTTAAAAAACATGATCAAACCCCACCCCTACTCATCCACCCCCTTAACAATGTACTAAATTAAATTAAAAACCTTACTTTAGACCCAAAAGTAGCTATGACAAATTCTCAGGCCCCCTATGCTCTTCCCATCCTTTCCAGTCAGCACTTTCCCATAGTCAGTGTCACTTTGACGAAGCCATCATATTTCCGGTTCGTTTTTGTCTCCTCCTGATGACGTCATCTGATACGTAACGCCTATCATGGACCTGGCCAATAAATGCCATCGTATCAATGAACGCTGTGGTGAGGTTAAATTTCCAACCATATTCGCTCGAGCGGTAGTCCTGAGGGAACACGTGATGGTAGTTATGGAAACCTTCTCCTGTTGTAACCACACTAACCCCGACGTGATCTCCGGGGTCAATACGGGCATCGTATGGTTTGTTTCCCCATGTATGCGCAGCGCTGTTCACGAGGAACGTTGTGTGGTGGCCTATGATACAGCGAAGCATACCGGCGGTGAAAAAGGCAGCAGTGAAGTCCTCGCCCCATAATGCCCAGGGGAGCAGGGCCGGCATCACAAAACCGAACACTGTACAGAGACGATTATAGTACCTGAAACAGGACGTGATCAAGTTAATAATTATTCAGATTGTTATTATTTTTTTATCCAGTTAAAACAATTAAATGTTGGAACTCTCTCCCCTCTGACTTGGCCTCTACTGCCACACTTTCGTCTTTCAAATCAGCTATATCAGTACCTACAAACAAACTAATTAATATATTCTTCCCAAGCCTGCCCATTCACCTCAAACTTGCATTGCAAAGAAGTTTGCTGACCACGTCGATCATATATACCCTTCTGAACTTGAAATAAAGGAAACAACATACTCTTCTACATAACCTCGATCTTCACTTAAACTACCACCAACATGGGCAGCTTACTACTAAATTATACGATAAACGTGATGATTTCAATTTTCCGATCATGAACTTTCCATTTCTTGATAGTAACATCCCTGATTCTCCAACCTATGGTGTTTACATGTCGCAATTGATTCGATAATCTAGGGCTTGCTCTAGGTATCGTGATTTTCATGATCGATGACGACTCCTGACAAACAAACTAACAACACAAGGATTCGGGAGATGCAGGTTGATCAGAACTATGGGCAAGTTCTGATTAGTATCTGCTTTCTTACAGTAGTTAAAATGAATCCACACATAACAGTTTGATGATTTTAATGTCGTATTTTTAATATTTAGACAAGGCGGGGAAAAACAGAATCGGGGTAAATGTTGCAGCTCTACGCATCTCATGTAATTTTTGTGTGGCTCTAGACAAACTGATGTACATTCTAAAGGTTTAACAAATTTCAATAAAGATTAAACACTTAGTTTTAATTATCCCTTAACATAAAGCGTATCAATTCATTCATTCATATCTTTATTCCTCCAAATATGAAGAACTTAATGAAATACATACAATAAATAAACATACGATATAAGGAAAAAATGCAGATACAAAATTAAGAATGATGACGTAAGAGGAGAAGCTGATTGAGTAATGCGGTCTTACAACATAACTGCATTGCCTTAAACCAGGATAACTTTTTTCGTTTTCTTTATAAATATCTTGACTTACTGCATCGTGTCTAGAAGTGCCATAATACGAACGCGTTGAAATTGTGTAATCACGTGACAAATGTCCCATTCGGAAGTTCTTATTCGTTGCAAATGGCGACGTAGTAACTTCCTAATGGGACATTTGTCACGTGATAAGACAATGTCGACGAATTAGCTGTTGCCGCCTCTTTTGATTGTAGGAACAACGGGCAGCAAATACAGTAAACTCGCTCAGATTAGAGATGACCATGAAATCGAACATGTAGATAAAAGTGTTGTTTTTATACACTTAATAATCTACAGTCGTTTCAAAACAACAACTAATCTAAAAGGCCAATTGGGGTTTAGGGGAGCTTTGATTACACATCAGCGCACAATTAGGCACTTCCGTGCTTGAAATGAAGACAGTAACACAAGAGGAAAACTTACATATTTTATAGAAAATAAAACTGATCATTACAGGTGTGCAGATTTTATAACATAAAATATCATACCACAACAGCCTTCTTAATATCAATAATCTTAAAGGGAGATAATTGAGCGCGTTCTTAAGATTTAGATTTTAATGATTTTTAAAAATATGATACGTTTTGGCTAATTCCAAGGTGAGTAAAAACGGTAGGTAACTCTTGATTTGTTTCGTTTTATATCAGGTAGACCATTACAGTTAATCCCTCCCGAGTATCTCTACTAATCTCTGTAATCATCGCTACCAGTACTGATTACTGCTCATAGCAATGGTTCTATCGGTTATCTCCCTTGGTGCGTTATGATCATAGATGTAGATAGTTTGATAGACTTTGTAGCTTGACATGATGTGTGTCTGCTTACCCTGTGAAATTATAAAGCTACAGAAGTATGTAATGTTTGCCTGCAAATCTCTGTCATATCTATCAACCATAAGGAACCATATCGAAACACTTTTATGCTTAATCATATACATTTTAGTTTCTACTTCATATAATAATATGAAGAACAGCCACAAGACAGAATAGCGCCTTTCCAGTAAAATACAGTAAACACTCCATGGTACATGCCATTAAAATATAATTTCTGTTTCTTGAATGATATGTACTGGTTTAAGCGTATCTGTCTTTACTGCACTTACATGGTTAAATACAGATCTTAAATGAAAACTATGTTTCCCCACGGTTCCATAACCTTCAGAAGCATGCTTTCAAGGTCATGGCCAGCAATATGGCTTTAAGGCTTGTATCTACTACAAACGTATGAGACGCAGATACTGTACACTCACTATTATTCATTGCAGGACACGAATACATTCAATATGATATATAGAGGTTATTCAATGGTTCCCAATTAAATATCAAATATATTTCACAAGTATTGCAGATTTTTTTTGTATATTTATTTTCAAGAGAGCGTAGCACCAGTGAAATTATTTTTAAAATCTGCCACACGAGTGAAATTTATTTGATATTTAATGGGAACCAATTGAATTTTCTTTTTATTACATTTTCAAAATTCCCAAAGTCTGATTTCATTTTTAAAAAATTGCGGTTACAACTGATCGGGACGGAGTGCCTAAGGGTTATAGAATATTCATACGCCACAGGATGAAGTTCTATTTTTAGTTCAGAATATAGTAAAAATACAAAATCATATTTATAAAATATATTAGATATCTAATAATTTCCAAAATAAAATTTTCTTACTTTTTATGATTTGATTATAGGATAACGGAAAAATAATACACAAATAGTGCGCAATGATATCGGACCGAAACTTATATCATCACTAGTGATGATATAAGCAGTGATGATATCAGTTTCATCAAGTTGATATTTTCTGATATTTTACTGGTAAAATGTGATAAATGTCTAGATAATAGCTCACCAGGTATAATATGTCCGCTTTCTTCCGTTTCTACCATTATCCTGAACGCTGTACATGTTTTCTTAAAGATTAAAGATACCACAAATCTTTGTTACTGTTAACGCATTTATTTTGGCGGATTCAAATTTTAGCGCATAACCGAATTTAAACAGGTAAAACGTAGTGCTGACGAATAGGCGTACTCGCAATTGTAGTAAGCATAATTTAGCAGAAAGCTTTCAGAGGGAAGATCGCTAAAATAAGATTACCCCTTAAATATATCCGATTCATGTATAGGGACAATTAAAACTAAGATAGTTTTGAATATCTATTGACATTTTTATGAAACTTCGGAATTGACAACAGTATGTCTAGAGCCAAACAAAAATGACTTGAGATGTGTGGAGCCTTTTAACACAGATTCGGTTTTTGCTTACCTTCCTGTTTCTTAGGTGTTAGCATTTTTTGTAGACGTGAGCAAGTCTAAATATTAACAATACAGTATTAACATCATAAACACCTTTATGTGCCGAAATTATGTTTATACTACTGTTAGAAATCAGATATACTTGGACGGAGATACAGAACATACGAGATTGTCTGCAATAGGCGGTAAGCTGTTAGCAGCAAAATTAAAGCTGACATTCAACAGTAGACAAAGAAAATGGAGCAAGCAGTAGACAGTAAGCAGGACACTGTCGTACATGTATATATAATTCCATAGGAAAGGAATAAAAAAATCTACTAATATTTACCTTTTTTGGAATGTGACGACCGAGTCAGCCAACAAGTCTGATACGTCGATGTTTTTACTTTTCTCGTCAAACTCCGGAAGTTTGTTCAGGAGAAGCCAGCCGATGTGGGAGAAGAAGAACCCGCGCTTTGCATTGTGGGGGTCAGCATCCGTGTCCGTGTACTTGTGGTGGACACGATGGTCAAGAGACCAATTTAAAATGGGGTTCTGTAAAATATGATAGAGGATGTTTAACATTTCATTGACAGCGAGTGAAGCATGCTGAATGGAAACGGTCGTGTGCTCTTACAGGCAATATTGACTGAATTCTAGGGCAACGGTTATTGTTTCACGTTAAGAGGTTACCATTTCTTTCTTTGATGATAGTGTGTTTTTTGTTATGTGTTTGAGAGACTGGGAAAGGTCAAATTTTGAAGGAGGGAAGACGAGGGATAGAGAGAGAGAGATGAGAGGAGACACAGAGGCTGAGAAAGGGAAACTTTAAAGGAGGGAAGGTTAGGGATAGAGAGATAGAGGATTATGGAGACAGGGAGTTAGGGAAGGGGAAATGTAGGGGAAGGAACACATGCGGGTTAGTGACCCTCTAGTCTAGTGACTCGAGTTCGAGATAAAGACAGGTTAGTCAAGTTATTCGGGTTCGAGATAACGACAGATTAGTCGAGTGATTAGGGTTCGAGATAACGACAGGTTAGCCGAGTGACCTGGGTTCGAGATAACGACAGATTAGTCGAGTGACCTGGGTTCGATATAACGACAGGTTAGTCGAGTGACCTGGGTTCGATATAACGACAGGTTAGTCGAGTTATTTGAGCTTAAGATAACGACGTGTTTATTTTACCTGTACGGTTATAGTCTGGCCGATCATCAGGACGACACGGAGAGGAAGCTTGGCTTTGTAGGTCCGATGTGACCACAGACGGTGATTCCCAGCCGTGATACTGATCTGGCAGAAAACGTGTAGTGCACAACCTGTTAACGGAAAGAACAGCCTCATTGACACTACGGTAGGGACATATATCGTGTACATCATGGGAGGAGAAATAGAATCATCAACACTTCGACATAATAATTGAGAGGAAAACCGTTCACACAATGACGGGGAGAGATAAAGTCATTAAAACTTCAACATAATAACGGAGAGAAATAAAATATTCAACACTAAAACATAATAACGGAGAGAAATAAAATATTCAACACTAAAACATAATAACGGAGAGAAATAAGAGATTCAACACTAAAACATAATAACGGAGAGAAATAAGATATTCAACACTAAAACATAATAACGTAGAGAAATAAGATATTCAACACTTCAACATAATAACGGAGAGAAATAAGATATTCAACCCTAAAACATGGAGAGAAAGTCTATTAACGGTGTCGTGGATCGGGGAATGAACAAAATGAACATGGAAAGAACTATGTCACAGCGATATCTTTTGTACATGGTTTGCTTGAATACAAGCCTACATTCACTTTCTTTAAATAGTTAAAATAGATAAAACGTGTCATAATAATCATGGGTCTGTCAACAACGTTTCGTCGGCTCTTGGGAGTCAAGTCAAGTAAAAATGTTTGACGTTTCACATTATAATGTCTTATCATTTACGTTATCTCCCCTTACATTTCTCAGGTATTCAAAAGGGTTTCGTCTCACCTAGCATACATATTATATATTGTTATAGAACAACTGTATATCTATTTTAATTAAAATGTGAATACAATATATAGTATCTTTGTAATGAATTGCAGCACCATTTTGTAGATTATAATGCTTTTTATTAAAGTTTTTTTTATTAAAGTATACATTGCAAAAGTTACTTTTGCATTTCACATATGTACCCTTAATAATTAACAATAAATCATGTTATATTCATAAATTATTAATTAAACTGTACAACGCAAAACAGATATAAGGAATTAAATATTCCAAATTTCTTTTAATTTTAATAGAAAACGACTTAGTTCGTTATATATTACAGATTCGGGGTAGATTTTTTAATATTAAGTATGTTAGGTAAGATAGTTAATATATATGATACTGACTATAGTTTACCTGTAATTAAATCCTATTGTTCTCTACCTGACACAAAATCTCACTTAGCATACATCCAACACCTTACCTGTATATAGGAAAATACCAAATGGATGCTACGTGAGACGACACCTTCAAAAGTAACTGCATCATTTAAACTGGGGCCAACTTGTTATGTATGTTTCAATATTTATATTTATATTTCTACAATACTGAGATTAAATGAAGCTACTGTGCCAAATGTATGTTATTTAAGGATTGGTTGTCATATTTTTGACATTCATTGATGTGTAACATACATTGGTGCACCTACATATTGAATGGTACCCGCTAGCACACCATGTTGAATATTTAGATAAGCCAATGTATGTAACACATCAATGAATGTCAAATATATGACAACCAATTCTTATATTTACACATGTTGTTTACCAACGCACAGTCGATGCAGACGTAGATATATAGTTTATGTTTCAACGCCAGGGTAAATCCAGGCAGAAAATAGCCACCCGTGGAGAGTGGAACATCATATATATGCCGTCATAGATATGATGACATCAGGGCCCGTATTCATGAAACTGTTCTCATGCTCAAGTATGGATTCTTTGCTCAAGCCAGCTTTCTCGAAACTTCCCTTAATCATGTCGTAGAATCAAACATCAATGTAAATGTTGAAAACAGCTTTTGATTTCATGTCTCTTCAACTTTTTACCAGAGCTTCGACAAAATTAGATTGTTTAAATAATTTATAGCCATAACAAGAAATAAGGTTTGAGCGCAGAATCCATGCTTGAGCATGAGAACGGTTTCATGAATACGGGCCCAGAAAGTCCAAGTGTATGTTATTGGAAATTAAAGGTTCTTACCAAATATCCACGTGAAAAGTTTGATTTGAGGGAGATAGCAAAGGCCTATAACTCCTGCTAAGTGTAGAAATGTGAAAACGATGATTCCCTTGGCTCTGTACGGCCATGGATAGCCGTTTCTTTTATAATCCCTGCCGACAAATGTTTCAACTGAGTCTAATCCTAATTTGTCATTTTCACTAATGACGTCACCGTCTTTTTCACGACGTAGCGTAGTTGTCTGACTTCGTAGAATCGCCATAGTTGTTTCTAAAAGATAAGAAATAAAAAATATTAGAAAAAAATCGTATGTGATGTCGTACAGTTTGTTTTCATCACACGATTATCTGTCAACTGAGTTCAATTTCATAACACCGGGTACTGGGTTTTTTCTTGGAAAAACAGTTATTTAACTCCTCAGGCCTATTCTATGGGAAACAGAATATTTTACTCGTTGGACATGTTCTGTGAGAAACAAGATATCTAACCCGTGAGGCCTATTCTGTGGGAAACAGAATATTTTACTCGTTGGACATGTTCTGGGAGAAATAAGATATCAAACTCATTAGGCTTTTTCTATGAGAATCAGGGCATTTAACTTTTGAGATTTTCTATTGTTTTTTTTCCTGGGAGAAGTGAAAAACAAGATATTTAACTCACGGGCTTATACTATATAATTTATATGCAAGATATCCCATGTAGTTTACTACTCTCATCGATCCGAACACAATATCTATCGGACAAGGAAACGATATCGTGACGCACGACAGTCGGATGACGTAACGTATGAGCCTGGGCAACGTGTTGAATGCGTTACTTTTTCTGTTAACGTTACAGCAGAAATCTTCTAAGCATGTATGTTGAGGACTGAGAAACTCAGTCCTCGGGATTTTGAAATTCTCGAAAAGTTCTCGAGTATTACTTCACTTCATAACCCTCGGACTGAGTTCCTTGCATATAATCAAATGAACAAATCTCGTAACCCCGTATCATCATTGACTTACAGCTATAATTCATAGTAGTATTGCTGAATATCGTAAACTATTTTTTTATCTGAAAATAAACGATCGATAACACCGATACAAAAAAACCCAATTAGATGCCATGTTTGTTAAAACAATTATTCTTATACTAATGTAACGATTGACAAAATTGTTGATCTAGATGAGTTTGGTGTACAGTCGGCCTGTATCGCCACACCAACAACTGTCCAGGTTTGGTGTACAGTCGCCCTGTACGGCCACACCGACAACTGTCCAGGTTTGGTGTACAGTCGCCCTGTACGGCCACACCAACAGCTGTCCAGGTCTGGTGTACAGTCGCCCTGTATGACCACACCAACAGCTGTCCAGGTTTGGTGTACAGTCGCCCTGTATGACCACACCAACAGCTGTCCAGGTTTGGTGTACAGTCGCCCTGTATGACCACACCAACAGCTGTCCAGGTTTGGTGTACAGTCGCCCTGTATGACCACACCAACAGCTGTCCAGGTTTGGTGTACAGTCGCCCTGTATGGCCACACCAACAGCTGTCCAGGTATGGTGTAAAGTCGCCCTGTATGACCACACCAACAGCTGTCCAGGTTTGGTGTACAGTCGCCCTGTATGACCACACCAACAGCTGTCCAGGTTTGGTGTACAGTGGCCCTGTATGACCACACCAACAGCTGTCCAGGTTTGGTGTACAGTCGCCCTGTATGACCACACCAACAGCTGTCCAGGTTTGGTGTACAGTCGCCCTGTATGACCACACCAACAGCTGTCCAGGTTTGGTGTACAGTCGCCCTGTATGACCACACCAACAGCTGTCCAGGTTTGGTGTACAGTCGTCCTGTATGGCCACACCAGCAGCTGTCCAGGTTTGGTGTACAGTCGTCCTGTACGGCCACACCAACAACTGTCCAGGTTTGGTTTACAGTCGCCCTGTATGGCCATACCAACAACTGTCCAGGTTTGGTGTACAGTCGCCCTGTATGTTCACACCAACAACTGTCCAGGTTTGGTGTACAGTCGCCCTGTATGGCCACACCAACAACTGTCCAGGTTTGGTGTACAGTCGCCCTGTACGGCCACACCAACAACTGTCCAGGTTTGGTGTACAGTCTTCCTGTACGGCCACACCAACAACTGTCCAGGTTTGGTGTACAGTCGCCCTGTATGGCCACACCAACAACTGTCCAGGTTTGGTGTACAGTCGCCCTGTATGGCCACACCAACAACTGTCCAGGTTTGGTGTACAGTCGCCCTGTATGGCCACACCAACAACTGTCCAGGTTTGGTGTACAGTCGCCCTGTACGGCCACACCAGCAACTGTCCAGGTTTTAGTCACGAATTATCAGACCATATAACTTTCTTCATTCAATTTGTAAGCAAAATATCACATGTATTTTAATCTAGAGATAATAAGCATTTCAACACTGTAACCATATGAGTTAGAACTGAATATAATTAGATATTAGCCACAAATATTTTTATGGTTATAAGCAATTCATCAATTTAACCATATATGTAGTAGAAATAAATATAATTAGATATTAGCCTTTTCTAAACCATCAATGGTAATAAGGAATTAAACAGTTTAACAATATGTAAGAGGAATACATATAAACAGGTATTAGCCTTTTCTAAAACACGAATGATAATAAACTATTTAACACTTTAACTATCTGAAGTAGAGTTATATAATGATTGTACCTCATTTTGACTGCGTATACGGTAGTATGCCCGCAGTTGGCAACGAACATATTCTATGGTGCGCGTAGCAAGAAGGTAGAAGTGTAAATATAATCAGATGGTATCCTTTTCTAAAACACGAAGAGTATTGAAAAGTTCGACTCTTGTAAAACATAATTATTGCCAGATATTATCCTTATATAAAACTCTAACGGTAATAAAACATTTTAACAATATGAAGTAGAATTATTGCCAGCTATTTTCCTTGTATAAAACTCTAACGGTAATAAAAACACTTTAACAATATGAAGTAGAATTATAATAAGATATTGTCCTTATATAAAACTCTAACGGTAAAATAACACTTTAAACAATATGAAGTAGAATTAAGACAAGATATTGTCCTTATATAAAACTCTAACGGTAATAAACACTTTAACGATATGAAGTAGAATTAATGCCAGGTGTTACCCTTTTTAATAAAACTCTAAGTTAATAACACATTTTAACCATATGAAGTAGAATTATAATAAGATATTATCCTTTTCTCACCTGGGTTTGTGGGTGACCTGTCCGGGTAGGTATTATCCTTTTCTCACCTGGGTTTCTCACCTGTCCGGGTAGATGTGCCGTGTTAAGGCGAGTGTCATATGATTAGGGAAGGACTCACTAGGTATCACATCCATCATGTACGGACAGGTACTACCCCCGGGGTCCTCACAGTGGCCCACATGGCTGCTATATATAAGTATGGTGAACTATCGGGCCTACTGACGTACGGTTACCGACGGTACACCGACTTTCGTCAGAGATAGCAGATGTAATTATATAAAAGCGTTTACCGACAAACTATACCTGAACTATGCGGTAGTAAAACGGACTTAAAGCCACTCAATCAATCCTTTGTTTAAAGAGACAGTATCCCTCTTATATAACCTATTTGTATTATTATCAATATTCGATCAGTCATGTGAACCGGTGTTTGTTTTATAAGAATAAGATGTTGTAAATAACATAATTTTCAATTTTGCATGATTTTATTTTTATTATTTTCGTTTTACGATATGAGTTTACGATCGTAATAATATATATCTATTTATAATATATTGGATGTGATACATTGCGATGTAACAATTGCATTTAAATATGGTCTTGTGATAATTGGGTATTTCGTAGCATTCGGTTTGGCCACATACGATAGTATGAACTGTTATAGAATGTTTCTGAAATGTTTTTAACAAACATGGTACAAACATTTCAATATTTATATAAAACTCAAGTAACACGTATACGGCAAATAATACAAAATTAATTTTAGAACCCGTTTCAATCATTTGTGTGGTTAATCTATTTAAGATTTTAGATACAACCGGGCAAGTTGACATTCTTCCATTAACATCCGGGTTAATGAATCTCCCCGGGTGATTTACACAACAGGAAGTAGTGAATCAACTCTAATTGATCAAATAAGCGAAAAACTGCGATTTATATATAACAGGCCAAATAATTTTGGTAAGTATAGGACCCAGACTGTAGTATTATATATATTAAATTATTGAGGAAAAATATGAATTTTAACAATTCTGATAACTTAGGTGTCTTAGTCTAAGTTCTACAATAGGTAGAGTTAAGCTAATAGAAAAACCGTAAACTTTATTTATTTTATAACAATTATTATACAAGTTATCTAACTGATATCCAACGTATATTCATCACTTTTGTTGGCCTGGATTTTAGCGAGGAGTTGGGGGCGTCTTTTTGTAGGAGGAAACCAGAGTACCTGGAGGAGAACCACGTGTTCGATCAGGTAGCCCTATACATTTCCACGTCGATATGCGAATCGAACCTGGGATCCTTGGTGAAAGGCAAGTGCGCTATCTACTGCAACACCCGACCACCTAGGTACATGTAGTAAACTAAATTTTAAAGTGAGAATAATTGCACAAACAAACATGCCCTTAGCTAGGTGCCATATGACGGAATTTATTTGGATGTCAATTTCAAAAGTCTATTTTATAAAAACTATATTTTTCTGTCGAAATTGATCGTTTATCCCCAAATATTTGTTATAATACCGAAGTGTGCCTTTAGGATATAGTTATCACGGTTCAAGAGCCTAAATAACGCTGATCATATTTTCGGTTCTGTTAATAGAACCATGTGCCCGACATATTAACTTGTAAAAGAAATGAACAGCGGAAAGTATCTATTTCTGAAAACTGAATACACATTTTAGGAAACGATTGTAAGATATAAAGAACAGTGGTATTTGTCTAAAAAGAATCCCAATAACGATACTATGACGTTAGCCAATGGGTAAGAGTGTCGCCTGCATTTGTTTATCCGATCTGAAAGCGATCTGCGCGTGACCACGTGAAAAATAAGCCTGTCTGATTGGTCAAGTGTATCGGTGTATTACATAATACAAGATGGCCGTAGATGATCCCTTTTCAAGTTGAACGTATAATTTTTCTGGTGGTTGCATAATTATGCATGTACAAAAATAGTCATCTAAATGTTGACACTATTTCATAATCAACATTAGTGTATCTTTTATACTGGGTTTGAGAAATAGTAGGAAGCATCGATAGACCTACTGTTTATCAAACATATTCCTCGATTTCCCTCGATCTTAACACTATATCTATTCGACATCCTTAGGAATTATTTCTAAAATAGTACTGTGACCTTGACTTGTAGGTTGTTTCCGGTCTCCAATTGGACACTAGCAGATACCGGATATCTGTGTATGTTGTCACGGAACTCATTTATATAAGTGACCAAGTATGTACAACTACAATGAACGCCGGTCATAACACGGATGTACCTCGGTGTGTAGTGGCGTTAAACACGAAACTAACAACTACAGTGAGATGTTGTCCTTACATTTGTGTACCCTAACTTTGACCTACTTACTGTGTCCTGACTCATCAGTCTGGAAAGGATGCGTTAAAGTTTCTTATAATTTCTGGAAGAAATTTATCGTCTATATTTTTGTCTATACATTTGTTTATTTATATAAGTAAGTTTGAACACAAGCAGTCAGTTCTTTTTTAATATAATATAATATATAATATAATAATACTGGACGCAGGCTAATGCCTATATATCCAGATCATATGTTTAGTCAGACTCTAGGCTGACACCACGACAGTGAATAAGCTCATTATTGTCAAGTTCATGGTTGTAGTAGCATTCCGGTTGTCCCCAGTGCTTATCCAGCCGGGCTTCAAATGTTTTTATTGTTGGTGATGTGACGACATGATTTGGCAGGGAGTTCCAATGATTAACCACTCTTTCCTTAAAAGCATACTTTCTCAAGTTAAGTTTATATATTCCCTTTTCAAGTGGAAGACTATGACGTAATCTTCTATGTTTTAAAGTTGGTAAATTTAGAATTTTTAATCTTTCTTGGTAGCTCAAATCTTTCATTCCTGGTATCTGTTTTGTTGCTCTACGTTGTACGTTTTCGACTTCATTGATATCCTTTTGTTGATATGGATTCCATATGCTCGCTCCGTATTCTAGATGTGGTCTCACGAGAGCTTTATACAAGAGACAAAAAGTTGTTGCATCTAAATAGGTATACGTTCTTCTAATTGTTCCCATTATTTTGTTTGCTTTGTTGACCGAATTGTGTATGTGGTCACTAAATTTAATTTGTAATTACTCCAAGATCCTTTTCTTTTTTAATGTTCACCAATACGACGTTAACCCTCTTCATCGGTATCTTTATACAGATATAGCGGCACGGTATTAATTTGTTTTCCTAGTGTAAGTACTTTGCATTTATCCGGGTGGAATTTCAAAAGCCATGTATCTGACCAAGTTTGTAGCTGATCCAGATCTTCCTGTAGGTTAAAATTATCTCTGTGGTTATAAATTTTAGTATCGTCCGCGAATAGGAATACTGCTGTTTTGATAGATTCTGGCAAGTCATTAATATATATTACAAATAATGATGGACCGAGAACACTGCCCTGAGGAATACCACTGGTTACATGTGTCCATTTTGAAGCTTCGCCGTTTACTGATACACGTTGTTTCCTATTTGATATGAAACACTGTACCCATTTGATGATCTCGGAAGATAGCCCATATGAATGTAATTTGGCAATTAAGCGCTTGTGTGATACAGTGTCGAATGCATTCATAAAATCTAAATACACAGTTTGGATTGATCCTCCTTTGTCGAGAATTTCTGTCCAGTTATCAATGACTTTCAGTAATTGTAGTGTTGTAGATCTTCCTTTGACAAACCCATATTGGTGATTACTTAATAGATTATTTTTCTCCAAGTGATCCATTATTCTTTTTCTTATAATTTTTTTCCATGATTTTACATACAACACTGGTAAGACTTACTGGTCTATAGTTTCCTGGAATTTTCTTGTCACCTTTTTTGTGAATTGGTGTTATTTGCCCCTCCTTCCAACTGTCTGGAAGTTCTCCGCTTTCCAGCGAACTATTGAAAATGTCACATAGAGGTGTTTTAATTTTTTCCGCTGATTCTTTTAATATTTTAGGGTGTATGTTGTCCGGTCCAGGAGATTTTGAAGGATTTAAGGTTTTCAGTGCAGTTAGTACTTCATTCTCTGTTATTTTAGTATTGGTGATTGGACTTGATATACTGTAATGATTTAAAACAGGTATTGTAGTATTTTCTGGTTCGACTGTAAAAACGCTTGAGAAAAAATCTGCTAATGCGTTTGCTTTTTCCAGATCTGTTTCTGCTATTTCGGTTATTTCTCCTTTCTTAACGTGTAGTTCTGGGATTCCATTTCTTGTTTTAGTTTTAGAGCCCGCGTAGTTCCAAAATTTCTTTGGGTTGCTTTTTACTTCCTTCGCGATATCCTTTTCGATATTATGTTTACATTTCCTTACCATTGATTTAACTTTGTTTCTGGCTCTAATATATTCCGTGTACTTTTCGCCCTCCCGTGTCTCAATGTATCTTTGCCAGCATCTGTGCTTCCTCTTTATTGCTTTCACGGTTTGACGATCTAGTATTGTCCGTTTCTTCATCGTTCGCTGAATGGTTTCTGGTATATGTCGACGAATGGAGGTTTGCAATAGTTCACTGAAGATTTGATATTTTGATCTCGTGTCACCTGCGGTACTTAAAGCATCCTTCCAATCAATTGATAAATCTGTTCTGATTTGATCGTAGTTTCCTTTGTTGAAGTTGTACTTAGTTGTTTTGCTGCATTCATATTTCCTCACTCCGTTAAAATCGAATAGTATCGTACCATGGTCACTTTTGCCCAGTCCACTTTGGATCTCTAGGTTGTCTATCATATCCTGTTCGTTTGTGAAAATCAAATCTAAAATACTAGGTTCATTTCCCCCTCTTATTCTTGTTGGTTCGCCGATGTGTTGAAATAAAAAAGAATCCTTGATTGATTCTAGAAATTTGTTTTCCAATTGTGACGCTCCCATGGACGGGATCCATCTATTCCAGTCTATATTTTTCAGATTAAAATCGCCCATTATTAATAAATGGGAAGTATGCATTTGCCCTATTTCAGCTAATAACTTACATAATTCGGAATTATTCTCTTCTCCGCTGTTTGGACTTCTGTATAAACAGCCGACGGTTAGAGTATTACCCGTAGATAGGCCAATTTTAACCCATAATTGTTCATTAAATTTTTCGTTTAAAGATATCTCCGTAGCCCCTAAATATTGTTCAGTGTAAATAATTATTTCCCTTTTTCCAGGCTTCTGGTTTATTTCTCCAAGGAATACATCAAACCCCTTAATATCAAGTTCCGATTTATTCATTTCGTACCTTGAGGTTTTCGGGAAAGTCTCTACTACCCCTATAATATCTAATTTTTCCTCTGCAATTATACATTTAAGTTCCTCTATTTTATTTGTAAGAGTGTCCGCGTTAGTAAACATGCATCGAATTTTTCCAATGTTGTGTGTTTTCCCTTTGTTTGTACCTGATTTCGTTCTGTTGATTAGAACAGTGCTGTTTAATTCATTTACTGGTTCTTTTTGTTTGTTAGCCGTATTATTTTCCGATTCCATGGTGGTCCGCGTACTCGGTAAATAAATTCCCCCGATTCCCGACTTTCTTTTACTCTCGCCTCATCTCTCAAGTTGTTTTCCTCTTCCCTTTCCCGTTTCGTGAGATCGTTATTTATCCGGATGTTTTTATAATTGGCCTTGTCCTTAAGCTCACTTATGTTTTTGAAGAAAGACTTTTTGCTTTCTGAAGATCCAAATGATACAAGCATGGGTCTTGCTTTTCCTCCTGATATTTGGGTTTTCTCGTAGTTACCAAGCCTGATAACCTTTGTTATGTTTCCCTGGTACTGTAACTTGCATGTTGCAAGCAAACCCTCAATTTCCTGTTCGTCACCCTTTTTCTAGCTTCAAACTCAGTACTCATCTCCATAAAGGATTGACCATAGCTTGTAATATGGTTCTATTTTTGTGGGTCTGACTTTCTAACCAATCTGAACGAAAAAGTGACCTAAGATTTGTGCAAAAGGAGCTTGTGCTATGCTGATTTGTGTTAAGACCAATTGCCAATGGCAGTTAGCAATAATAATGGTTCAATGGATTTCTTGTTATACGAGTTCAATAACACGAGGTTACACTTATTTGGTTTTCTATACTTGTACAATGTCCGTCCTGCCGTTTAGTATGTATATCCTTATGGATGTTCTAGAAATGTCAAAACTAGACTTATCAGAATTGGCGGGCGTCCTTTATAATCTGTATGTTACAAGATGAATTGGTGAAAATTGTCAATTATTTGTTATAATATAGTTGTGGTGAAACATTTATAAGTATACCCGGAGGAATAGCCGCTGTCGCTCCGTCGTTAGTGTAAAAAATTTGCTCGTAATGGCGACTTATCCAAGGTATGCTTAGCGGTTCTTGTCTAACTAAAAGACTGAAAGTAGTTTGAATGGTGCCCAGGGGATTCAGGAGAGGAGAAAGTCGCCCCTAATCAAGAAGAACTTGTCAAGCGACTCTTTTGCTCTAGCTTAGTATTATGAGACGACAGCCGCTACAAACGATGACAAGCTGGCCCTTTCTGGAGTACTAGCCAAACTAGTCGATAAATCCCGCGGAACTAGTCGATAAATCCCTCCTGACTTTATTATCGACTGTCTATCAAACACCACTCTAGAAACGTGTCGAGGTGTTGGCGTTACGTCACTTCCCGCTAAGTGGTTTACAATACTTTTACAGCACATGCTGATTTCCGGGCAGGGACGCCTATGGAAGGCTATAGAAGGGTATCATAGCCATTTTGTTTTATTCTTAGTTACTTCTGGTTTGTGATTAAAACTCAGAGAATACCGGAGCGTCAACAAAACCATACTTTTAACTCATAATCGACTGGGGCAAAAGGAACAAAGGACGGATTTACACAGAGACCATTGAAAAGTACAAGAGGATCGGACCAGGTGTTCCAGAAGACTTAGCGTCTTCTTATACATCGACGACACCCGCCGTGTAAACCTCGATCACGTTCAAGTAAATGTCACGTCCTCAAAGTGAGGACTTCAGCATCATTCTCAATCACAATAAGTATGATAACTAATGAGCATATGTTGAAACATCTACCTTCATATCATACCAGGACACAGACTATCTCTCCATAGGACCACAAAGATGGCGAATAAACTTGCTCGTAGTCTTTATTTCTCGAATCCTTGTGCCGTAAGTTTGTTCGTCCACAGCCGACATATATCACGAAAATCTCGATATTTATAGCAAGCCCTAGAATGACAATATACTACGATATGTAAACATCATGGTTGGAGAAGCAAGAAGGTTACTCTCAAGAAATGGAAAGTATCGAAATCGTCTCGTTTATCGTACAGCTTGGTGTTAAGCTGTCCATGTTGGTCATAGTTTAAATAAAGATCGAGGTAAGCAGCTGATGTAGAATAGTCTGTTGTGTCTTTTATTTCAAATTCAGAAAAGTTTATATACAATCGACTAGGTCAGCAAACTTCTTCTTGTTTAAACACATTGTCGATATATTCCCAAAGGAATGCCAAAAGTCTACTGGAAAATCTGTTCCCCAAACTGTTGTCCTGTAGGTAGAGCGTAAGAGTTGTACCTACTGCTCCCATGGATCTTCTCTTTTCTCTTCTTTCTTTGTCTTTCTTTATGTCTCCCCTGGAACTTTCTTACTTTTGACCTTCTGTTGAGCTTTTGCCCATGTGATGAAGGTTTTGGTTCTCATGCTTTGTTAATTTCCATTCCATGCTATTTGCTAGTTTTACCGATCTCGATTCCATGTAGGCTAAGTTATCAATCGTACTCGGGATTAAATTGTTTGTTACAAACGTCCAACAAGAGCACCGCGAGCGGAGGCATGTTACGTCCGTCGTATACTATCGGAAGTATAATGGTATGGAAGCACAAAAAAGTTCTGACACTTTCTACATAATATCCGAAATTGCATAAGATACGATAGTCCAAAAGGGCCATAACTCTAGTAAATATTGTCGAATCAAACTGTCATTCAGAAAAACGGAACTTCACGCATGATGTTTAAACATAGCAAGTTTGAAAGATATCGATTGAAAACTGTAGAAGAAGATCTCCGGACAATCAACAGTTTACGACAGAAATGCATTTTCTACAAAATACCTATATTTTTTCAATTGCAACTTTGCGAAAAGTGGAAACAGCTCTACAAATCATGAATATAAGTTAAATATTACAGCTTTTTGAACTACCATGCAAAATGTTAGAAAAATTGAAGAGAATATAAACAAGTTCTGACGTTTTCTACATAATGCCCGAAATTGCATCACAATAGGTCATAACTCTAGTGAATATTGTCGAATCAAACTGTCGTTCAGGGAAACACAACTCCATGTCATGGTGATCAAGCCTACACAATTTGAAAGTAATTGGTTGAAAACTGTATGAGGAGAACTATGGACAAATAAAAGTTTAAGACGGACGGACGGACGTCGTAAACTTTAATTGTCCGGAGATCCCCTCCTACAATTTTCAACTCCTCTCTTTCAAACTTCGTACAATCATAAAATGACCCGATGTTGTGTTTTCATGGCCATCAGCTTGATTCTTCTAACGTAAATCGGTTTTGGATGGGGTTATATTTTGGGAAAACAACCAAAAATAAGCACACCAATTTATCACCTCGTCGGTATTATAGTCATCCGCAATCCGGACCGACTGTTTTCCGTCTCAGTGATTACGTAGTATATTTGTAAGAGTTACTGCACATTTCACAATCCATAGCTTGTTTGGAGATTTCCTCCCAAAGTTTTCGACCGATTCCTTTCAAACTTTGTACTGTACATGTATTTAATATAAATTAGAGAATACCGAAGCGTTAACAAAATCATAATCGATTAAACCAGGGACAGAATATGAACAAAGGAAATATTTACATGGAGACTCTCGTAAAAGCACAAGCGAATAAGACCACGTGTTCCGGAAGAGTAAGCGTTTTACTGCTTCATCGACGACACCCGCCATGAAAATCTCTGTCACATGCCATTATGTTTGAAAGAGTTATCGGCTCTTACATTTGATACGATTACGTCTTTCGCTTCGGCATGGGACGAGCATATCTTGTTCCGCCCCGCAGCACTCGTGTTGTCTTGTTTTTATAAATGCAAGGAAATGAACATGGTTAAAGAAATAAACATCTCTTATAACGTGTAAGTTATCACAATGAAGTATTGTTTCAGTTACTAACATGGAAAACAACATTCGAGTTGCTTCCCTTCATCTAGTAGACGGTTGTTGTGATTAAATTATAACTATAGAATTATCGCCCCTTATTGATCTCGTATTAGAATCGCCATAGCGAAAATAACCTTTTTTATGAAGGAAATCTGGCCTTGAAGCATTAGTTTGGTTTGTTGTAATGATGTTTGTACGTCATATGTGACAGTTTGCAGTTGGTATGCAATATCAACGGTGATCGATCGGCTCCATTCATTCCAGTCAGTAATTGGGTTACATCTCAAACTTGTTGAAAATTCAATTTGATGTTGTTTTTGGTGTGGATTTTTTGGCTTGCCTTTGGTTGTATTAACTGCAAATGTATCCATATAGAAAGTAGACTTAAAAAAATCAGAATAATTTGCAAAAAAATTAAAAAAAAAAACCCCCAAAACCCAATCCAAAACAAACTCTCCTGTCACAGAATAATTTCCATGCCCACACCATTTGATTACACAATGCTATTGTCGCCATATGATTCAATAATTTCTCTTAAATCAAATCTCACGTTGTATCTCAGAACAAATTAGCAATATCAGACATCAATTTGTCGATTCTTAGTAATTTAAGAGAGTGAAAGCCTCAGAGTTTGGGAGTTGTGTGAGTCGGATGGTTGCCGGAGAGGGTCAGACTCGCCGACTCTCTGCCCTTCCGGATTAATTATCACACTATTTACTCATCGCGAGCACGTGGATAAAGACTAGTGACCTCGAAATTTAATCCACGAACGATCGATGAAGAAAATGTTCGAACGACTAAACCTGAAAAATAATGTGTGGTACATTATGCATCATCTCTAAACCACTACTTTATTACTTTATACATTTTTTCATTGAAAAAGTCAACTTAATACGAAATTTTTCAAACGACTTCTAGCGTGATCGACCGTACTATGTTTTTTTCGAATGGAAACAAAAAAATGCGGATGAATACAATGAACCTTAAAACTATGTCCCCCCCCCCCCCAAAAAAAAAACGTAATTCGCTTTTCAATATTTACATTTATGCTTAAAATAAGATTATTATTATTCTCCTCAAAATCCCTTTTCTTGAGTTTGTATTGATATGTTAATAACGGACTATTTTTTTTTAAAACTTTTGTTGAAGTATTCAATACTATTTCCGGTTAACAACGTCACCTAGCGCGAGCAGACGTTCGGTTTTAAGAAAAATACGTGCCCGATTGGTAGGATATGGGGAAATGTTGTTCTCAAAGTCGATTTCAAGTTGCACTGAACCTCTTTTCTAACTGACAACCCATGAAGAATTTAACATGCTACCGGTCGATAATAAATTATAAAGTAATACATTGATGATTAGATAAGTTTCCTCCCCTTGTTTCACAAAGAGCATTCCTTCGCATATTGTTAGTGTATGAGATTGTTTATTTATTTGCCAGCTATTTTTAATCGAGTTAGAATTCTTGCGTAAGACAATAAAGAATGCCCTCTATCTAGTGCCAAAACACACTGGTTTTAATGTGTAGAGTTGAAATCAAATAGCACACATAAATACGACCCACACAACAACAATCAACTCCAATCAACGTCGGCCAATTTTACAAACTTATATATGTCAAACCGGAAACGAGCCCCTTTAGAATTCTGCATTAAACTTCAAGTAATATCGTCCAATTGCCGAGCGGATAAATCATCAGCAGGAAGCTCCACATACGGCTTCATAGGTCACTCTCTAATGTCTGTCACGAACACGAAACGCAAACGAAATGAAAAGGTAAATGTCAATATATTTTTATGATAGCGATTACAGCTTTTGACTCAAAATCGGAAATGTCACCTTTTAATAAATAAGTCGACCTAACGGCACCAAAACCTGTATTTCGATTGGTGAAGCTTTGCCTGAATGTAAATAATGCGTCAACGGCATTTGCATGGAACGACGACGACGACGACGATGATGATAATGATGATGATGATGTAAATGAAGAAGAAGATGATCATGTATAATACAAGATATGTAATACAAGAACAATCTCTCTCTAAAAATACAATTTACCCGCACCTATACGATAACTTACCTGAAACCTACTTGAAATGAGACTTGTAAGGTATTTTTGATATGTGGTAGAAAATATGTCGTGGAGATTTCTACTTCAGTTAATTAATTCGGAAATATTAAGGTGGCAGTGTATGGAAGGCTTTTGTGATATTTTTGTACAATGAATAACCCCTATCATAGCATATCTATCAAAATCTTTGTGGACTTCACATTTGTAAAAAGAGAAGAAAAAAATTTGGTTAAAGATTAAAATTTTTAACCCTTCCGAAACGGGTGTCTACACATGAAAAGCTAGCTTTAAAGGAAGTGAAATTTCGACAACAGCACATGAGGGAAAATAGCGAAAAATCTAAACAAACGACCTTTGCTGGGACACAGATAATTCTGTAACCAAGTATGTAATCTTTAGTTTTAGATAGAACGTAAGAAAAAAATTCCTATTGGCGGGGGTAAAATTTTGGGTCAGAAAAAGTGTTTTTTTTTTGCATTTTTTCAGTAGTTTTTGATGTGGTAACCATGGTTAACATAAATTCACACACTTCTCATTCCTTTCTATTGATTGGAAATACAATGCTGTTTGCAAAAATATATACATTTATAAACTTTATGTGTAAATTACACACCCTGTGTTCAATTTTTTCGGCCAAGGGGCTTGATTTCTAGAAATCTGTCAATGTTACTATACTCTGCTACCTAAATAGATAGCTGAAAGCATAATGCAAACCCATCTTTATTAGCCCTCCTTCTTAAAAGTGCAAGGCAGTCGTCTTTTATTGAAATTTATTATTCAATCGAATGTTTGTATTGTAAATCCTAATAATTATCTTTGTTAAACTTTGTTATTTTCCAACTGCAAATTATAAATTACGAGGAAACTAAGACCTATTTTTATAAATCGATATGTCAAAATTAGTGAAACATTCTAAGGAGGATAAATATACACCAAGAGCACCAAAATATCTTTCATATTTTTTGCCGAAAATCTCAGATTTTAGAGAGGAAAATGTAGGTCATAGCAGAAATATCTCTTTAAAGGGTTTGATTACTTGTCAAATAAGACAATATTAGTTTTGTTTTAGGTTTTGCAAACTAGTCTACACGCAATTTGAGATAATTTTGTAATTAATTTAACAAAGAATTGTACTCGGCATTTTAAATATTTCAAAACAAGCACTTGAAACACACAGATAATTTAAAATATCACTGTATCACAAGCGTTTATAGAGTGATTAATTTGAAAAACAATTAATGGAAATGGGCCTACAGATTTCCGGATTTAGTTTGCTCAGCATGATTTTAGGTCGGTGTTTAATGGGGTCACAATTGTTTGTCAGTGACCTTAATATATATTGTACATGATGTGTAACCATTATAAAGTGCAGTAATCCATGAAAAGACGATATTAACATGTCTCAAACAAATCATTGTCAAATATTCGTACAAAGTGTAAAGCTATTTACTGGTACCCTCATAATTGCTGACATTCGCTTTTCTTTCTGATCAATGGGCGAAGCTATTGTGTTTTTACACCTAGTGTTTAGGAAAGCTGATAATTGTTCCTAGTGATACCCATGCATATGTAACCAGTGTAACTTTAAGTGGGACTATTTCGTCTTAAACCACAACTGAAATACATTTGTCAATAGACGATACCTGATTCTTAAACATGAATTGAAATAACAATATTTCTATAGCCGACTTCAAATTTCTGATACGATGTTTCCCGTATTGCTAGAACAATACCGTTTTTTAACCAATCAAAATTTAGAACATATTCCGTGAACTCCAGTATGGCTTAAAGGCCAAATCAAACGGCTTTGGTGAAAACGAAAGTAACTAGTATTTCAACTTTAATTGTAAAAGTTTATTCTTGGGAAATGAATTTTTATAGAGTAAGTAAGAATAAAAAATGACTGTTTCCCAATTTTTTCGAGGAGAGGACTATCATATCACCTGAGCGAAGCTCACGGTGACCTTTTATGATTACGTTTCTCTGTTGTCGTGTTATGATAAACCAGAAGGTATCCTTTTCCTCAGGTGATCTCTTTCCATACTGCCTTTGAATGCCAACTGAAAGCAGTTCAATGTTTAAGTGACCAAATTTACATGGCAGGCGTTGGCGATTAAACATAATACGCTTGCTCTTTCGGAACACCAGGTCTTATTCTTTTGCACTTTTCCGTAGGTATTCGCGTAAATGTCTACTTTCTTCATATCTTGTCTCTAGTTTAATCGATTGGAGTTCAGATTATGGTTTTGTTGACGCTGCGGTATTCTATGATTTTTTTAAGTGAGAGAGTCGGAATTAAATCCGTCGAAATCACTAACCATCCATAAAAGACAAGTACAAGCAAGTCAAACATACACCAAAATAATTTTATTTTCATTAAGACATTCTACAAGCAGCATGAATTGGTCAATATTATATTTCTAATGTTGGTTTCACAACGACAGCACCTCATACAATATGACAAGCCTCCTTTCACTCAGTCAAGCATGGAAAGCTAAAAATAAAACATATATGTACTGATAGATTTGTTTCTTTATAAGTTTACCATTATATATATAACATGATACAAACTGTTGTTGTGTTTACATGAGTCTATATAACGAATATGTTGCGTTTAATATTTGAATGAACGAATATTTAAATGGTGCATAAATACGAACGCAACGTTAAAAAGCTGGCCATAATATTAAAATATTGCTAATTAATAATCGATATCATATGAAATGGATAATAAGATAATGTACAAGGTATCATATACTTAAAATATGACTAAGCCGGAATTTGTAAGCTAACTATAATAATTACTACCAAAACAAAATAACAGAATAAATGCTCATTAATAAGCTAGCATATCCGATTATTATAGGGATACTGCGTAATATAGAATATACCATTACCTCTAAAACAAAATTGCAGTGATAATATGAAAGCTAGAAAATACAAATATACAAGTAAGCAATGATTGTTTAGCAAATGTTGTTATGTTCCTATATTTGGTTTGGTTTCTTTTTGTTTTATCTCCTATTTACAGCCAGGACCATTTCATGACGTGCAAAGATTCGGAGGTGGTGGAAAGCCGGAATACCGGGAAAAACCCACCGACCAGCTGTAAGTACAAAACTGTACCTGACAACGCCCCACGTGGGTTTCGAACTCGCAACCCAGAGGTGGAGGGCTAGTGGTAGAATGTCGGGACACCTTAATCACTCGGCCGCCGTTAAGAAAATATTCATTATTTATACTAAAATAATTTTAGTTTATTTAGTTATTTTGAACCGGAAATCAAGTGTTGTTCACAACAATGAAATTTATAACGTCACAACAGCAAATTTATCTATAGTGTCTCATATGAACATTTGGTTCCACGAGACAGTAAAATGGAAGAATGTTGAATAAATTTAGATAAAACTGAATGAATGAGGAAGAGAAATAAACATTTGACCTTTGATTGTTTGACTTGTAAAGTCCCAGGATGTTGTAAGCATGTAATAGAGGCTTGCTACCACGCTTCCAAAGTCCAAAATATTTCAATAGAGTCTAAAACTGCCAGATTCAGTCCGACTCATTCGAAAGATTATATTTTGAAGACATGACATGACAAGTATGTGGTTGTGTCTGCAGACAAAGCATCTGATAAGTAATAACCTGATCCTGGTTTGCAAACACTATTACATTCATTGTTTGCAAAAAGAACTTGGCCTGCTTGATAAGCAAGATAACCCTACTTACGCATTGACCGGTTTTTCGAAAGATGAAATACTTTCCAACCATACATTAGTATTACAATCATTCAATATACCCGTTAATGATAAAGACGCTGACTTACCTCGGCTATATTGGATACCTAAACTACACAAGAATCCTCATAAGCAACTTTTTATCGCTGGCTCGTCTCATTGCTCGTCCAAGCCATTATCAAAATACTCTTACTGCCATTCTTGGTACCGTTAAATCAGGGTTTCAGTCTTATTGTGACACTGTATACTCCAGAAGTGGCATTAATTGGGTGTGAATTTTGAAAAATTCAAAAGATCTTCTGATCCTCCCATTATCAAAATGTTTCGTTCATCAAGACATTTGATTTTTCCACCCTGTACACTGCCATACCACATACCAAACTGAAAGAACGTCTTCGGTCTCTCATTAAAAGATCTTTCTTTTCCAAGAAGGGTGAACGACAATACAAATACATGGTTGTGAGCTGTCTTGGAGTATACTTTGTGAAAAACACAACAGAAGCTAGGTTGAAATATACTGAGGAAGATATAGTACTAATGATTGAATTCATGGTTGACAATTCCTTGTGTTCGGAGGAAAGATTTTCCAACAGACTGTTGGCATTCCAATGGGACCTAACTTTGCCCCACTTTTGGCCGACTTGTTTTCATACGAGGCTGAATTTGTCGAAGGGCTTATCAGGACGGGTAACAAAAACCTTGCCATTTTTTTCTACTTCACTTTTAGGTATATCGACTATGTGTTGTCTATATTCAGCAATAAGTTTGCTGACCTAGTCAATCGTGTATACCCTACTTAACTTGAGATTAAAGACACAACAGACTCTACTATATCAGCTTCTTACCTCGATCTTTACTTAAACTATGACCAACACGGGAAACTTACTACAAAGCTGTACGATAAACGTGACGATTTCGATGTTCCGATCGTGAACTTTCCCTATCTTGATGCTAACATCCCTGCTTTTCCATCTTATGGCGTTTACATGTCGCAGTTTATTATTTATTCTAGGGCTTGCTCTGAACATCGAGATTTTCGATATAGATGTCAACTGCTGACGAACAAACTTACGGCACAGGGATTGAGAGGTGTAGGTCGATGAAGACTATGTGCAAGATTATCATATTTTTCTTAAGGTAAGGTAAGTAATTCTATTCTAAAATATCTACCATTCCAAAAATATTGAAGGCAGCAGTGTAAAATGAAGGTGCATTAATTTAAGCAGAAACTCATTCACAATAACGATACTATTTATAACAGAACTAAATAAGTCCGAAAATCTGATGTCAAGAAAAACCGCGTAGACCGAGAATTTTGGTAACTTAATATTCCTGTCAACAGAAAAAACGATTTCGCTAAGAAATAAGTCAATTTCTTGAAGCAAACGAAAAAATGCTTTTTTATGAAGAAGGGTTATCTGTTTTATAAACTGAAATGTCAAAAAAAAAAAAAAAAAAAAATAATTTGGGCCGTTTCATTATTTTTGTACAATCATTATTATCAATATAAATATCAATAAATAGTCGTTAAAACAAAATTCATGTTTAACCAACATAATACCAGTATATTCTGTGTCATTTTCTATCTCCATTTAGTTTCATCACCACGAACGACATGGTGCTATTAATACTCTAAATGGTTATATTATATATTTTATCAGTTTCTAGTTCCGGATCACATGCATATCACAACATGCTCTGTTCCGTCTCGTTTGTGTGTGTAGGTCTCGTGTTTCTGCGAGATTTGTGGACTTTGCCGTTGAGTTGAAGAGTTTCCCGTCCATTCAACATCACAGTACTTCCCCGGTTGATGGCGCTGTCGTCGGAATACTCTCCAAGCTCGCTCTCCTTTTCTGAACGTCGACATGCACACACTCGAAATAGAAGTCGGAATTCACGCTTGAATTTCTCCTGAAACAGACAAAATAAAGAGACATAATTTAGGAAGATCGCATTGAAATTACAAACACTATAAAATTCAGAGACAAATTTCCGAACTTCCAGTGCCATAGTTCTGTTAACTCATGTTTAAGTAGGACAATTGTCATAGTGTGGCAGCCTTCTGAGATACGTTATCAGCTTGTTATGAATCTGTATGTCCAATAGCTCATTTATGGTGTCTTGTCACAGCACGAAGACTGTAACACCCAACCCAGACCATGTTCGATTCCGTAAAGGCGGAGGACGACAACGTGATTAAAAAGGACACCGGAACAGTTACTTAGGGGATTCTCAGGAGCGGTAATATCTTATCAAGTCATATCTTGTCATCGTTCACATAAATAAGTCCCATAAATCTCCTTTCGCAGATCTCTGGGGCAAAAGCGAATTGAAGCTGGGGAAATCACAAATGTAGCATTTATTTCAACAACGATTTATAAAGGCAGTATATTCGAAATCATTAAAACCAACAACGTCATTTTGGTTTACATTCTGATATATTTGAAACCTTGCGTTCAGCAGTACCGTTAAGGGAGTTAGCAGCAGGGAATGACAAACCCAGATTAATAGTTTCCCGTTTATCGGAAGTAAAATCAATGACAAAACCATATCCCCAGCTACGTAATATATAACAAAAGCTCTCGCCTGCTTCAGTGGCTGTAAGATGGCGTACGGCTGTACCCGACGACAAAGATCCATTATCTCGAATAAGCTACAATACAATCCCCGGGTCAAACTGATCCATTGTGACGATTAGATTTGAGCCTGACACAATTTTTTCCCCATTGCTGTCAATTTCAGTAGCATTTAATCATTGAAAATCGGTGATAAACTCCATCAGGAATTTCCAGGCAGAGGATGTTAAAGGTATAGTAGGGTATTTGCGTTAAAAGAGAATAAACTTGTATCGATGTTTATTTCATTGTAGAAAAACCGGTTTGGCATTAAAAAAGGTATATTAATTCGATTCAATAAAATGCTTTTGTGTAAATATGGTTCTGTGAACTGAAGCTACTAAATGAAGAATACTTTAAGCATATTATTTGTGTTTTATTTTTAAATTGCGAAACTCTTAACAACATATTTAAGAAATTCATTTTCAATTGCTTTTTTATCATTTTCAATGTGAAAATCACTGAATTTTAAATGTTTTGATGGGCATTGGCAATATTTTTGTGTTTTTTTTCTTTCTATTTCAAATAGAAATATGTATGTCAAGCATTTTCCAATCTTGGTGTCTGTCAGCGATCATGAACTGTCCTTTTTGAGAATAGAAATTGATAAATAACCGATATTGGACAATTCTTTAGGTTCTGCGAGGATAGTATTTTCATGAGCTTCTGCAGTGAAATCCATCAAATCCACACAGAAAATGAAAATTTTCAAACAAACTCAAAGGCAAAATTAAAAACCATTCAGAAAATACAACACCAAACAAACTCAAAAGTTAAAGTCAAAACAACGCAGACAATAAAAACATCAAAACAAACTCTAAGGTTAAAGTCAAAACAACAGAGAAAATAAAAACATCAAACAAACTCACAGAAAATAAAAACAACAAACAAACTCACCGACAATAAAAACATTTAAGGTAAAAGATAAAAAAGCATCAAACAAACTGAAAGGTAAATGTAAATATTAATTTGAATATTGAAAGTTGCTATAATTTTTTTGAAACACAAATACCTGGCAGAGAGCTGATGATTTTGATCTAAATGCAGATATCTTTTACGTTACCTCTTCACATATAATCAATAGCTGTTGTAACAGACCCATGTCGCATATTGCTATTGATGACATACTTAATAAAACCCTGATGGGTTTTTTTATGTGAATTTTGCTACGAAACGTGACGGCATATAGAACCTAACGTTGGCATACAAATCAAACAGATCCGTCACGACGTAACGTTTAATCAGGTACCAGGGGCTGTAATTATATTTCAGAAATTACCATTGTGATAATAAGTGCATACAAATATCCCGACCTGGGAGATAAACAATATTTGACAACAAAGAGCAGAAATGAAACTAATGAGGCGAGCTGGGCGTGAACCCGAAACCTCTAGTTTATGGAGCCAGTACGTTACCACCACTGGCCAAAAGGTCCGAACCAGTTGGCCTTGTTTGTAATTTCCTGATATTGTAATGCAAGGTCGTTTCTCCACGTAACAATTTGTCATCAATACGTGTAGCAATCTGTTATTGGACCATGCTTATATTTGCTACAGAACTGAAATTGGTTACAATACATCACAATAGGGATTGATGACTCTACAATAGCAGTTACTGTTACAGTCTCATAACATTTACCATCTCAATGCATTACAATGGAAGAATGCAGAATATAATGTAAATATATGTTATTGCATCACACCTTGTGTACAATGGTTGTAGCCTCATGATAGAAACAAGATAATAACAACTCGATCGGGAACAGACAATTGGTCGTCTGCTCGGATCGCCATTAGCTTCTAACCATTGGACCGAAACTCACAATCTCGCCATTTTAAAAAAGTTTTCTATGAATTTGGTAGTTGTTGAATGTGTTTGTAGGTCTTACTATTACTCCAGTGTCTGGACTTGTATGACTTAGTTAGGATGAATAGTGGTCAAGAAATGGATGAGAGTGGATGTCCAAACGTGAGTGACGCATTCAATTACCGATACGACTGGTCAATAACCCATAAACGGACATGTCAGATTTTGAAGGCCAAACACGATTGAAAACGACCGAGGTCACTATCAATTTTCTTTTCCATTTTGGCTGAAGACAGACTGCCACACAGATGTTGAGCAGAGTGTAATGGAATGTTGGCGCGGCCATGTCAAGCTTCTACCAGCTGTAAACTCTACCGAGGTAACGTTTGAGCGGTCCATATGTCTACGCTCAGACGCGCGACCAATCTGAACAACAGCCATGCTTCAGCAGTAAATATGTCTTTTTCACAAAATACTGCAGAAACGCCATGTGCATCTACTGTTACATCTTATAGAGACACTCCTCCGCGTCTACGAGCCAGACAACTTAGATTAGATTTATTATATCTAAGAACGCCATTCGTTTGATGCGGAGTTCGCCCTTGAGCAATTACACGGGGACATGCACGTATCGATACAATCACGGAAAAGGACTTATTCTGCATTCTTGTTTATGAATTACATAATGGCCCAGACAACTATATGTATATTCGAAGATTCAATGGTTTCATCTTTATTATGTTGAATTCGTCGGGAATAGGACGACTATCTTTATATACATGAAACGTCTGCAACCCAAGAGAAAAACGTTCGAATGACTTCTGTTTAATAAAACTCACACCAACGCCGAAGTGTCCCATAAAGCGAGAAATCGACATTATTTAAATAAACAGGATCAATAGCAATTTTAACGTCAAAGAATACCAAAACTGTTGCAGAAATTACAAACATAAACTAGATTTAGAGGAATAACACACACACCTCAATAGTTTTGGTATTTCCCAAATCATTTCCTCGTTACTTGTGATGGTTACTACGAGATAACACCACACACTTAACACTGGATACACCGAACACACATATTTATTTTTTATGTTTTATTTCTTATCATACTAATGACAAAAATCTGACGATATAAATAGCAAATTGATGTTTTTTACATAAAAATTACGTAAGTACGTTTAATGAAGATTCACGGTTATACCTGGTTTAAATCATCACACATGCAGGTACATCTGTAACGATAGGTGGTCAATATCCGCAATAGTTTCGATCTTTCCACACAAATAATCTGAAATAGGTTACAATGCTTTAAACCAGAGTTCTATATTTCGTCGTTTACGATTTAGACATTGCCTAGCTGTTTAAATGTGAATCTCCCGAACTGTACAGCAAGTACGTCCTTAAATGATCCTGGCTGTTAATAGGACGTCAAACAAAATAAACCCAACCAAACCAAAGTGCAGCATGCGTGAAAAACTCGACAGGTTTTGAATTTATCACAAACGTGCACATCAAATTAGTTAAATGTTTAGAGAATCATCCGTCCCTTTATATTTAAATTGTTAAAATCACATTACTGTAATTAGGACATCAAAGTGCACAATACACTAATTACTAAAGTCAGGAGTCAGAATTAATCACAGAAAAATGAAATCTTCAAGTACATTTCTGTGATTATTTAGGATTTCTTTCACAATCTTCCAGTCCCATTCCACAAGAATGCTGCCATTCCAGGATCGCAAATGTTCAACAATGGATTCTCAGTATTGTCAAATGTTCAAATCGGAGCCACCTTTCCGTTAAGACAGAGTAAAAAAACAAAAAATAAAACATAACTGAAATAAAAATGTGTTCCCCAAGGATCGTGATACCAACTGATAGGGTAAGGAGAGGCTATAAGATACGGCGAACATGCTTTAACGATGTACATGTACGTATTCATCGCAGGGAAAACAACGTTACTTGACAATTTTATACATTTAATGTTCTGTAAAATCCGCGTGTTCCTCAAATGGAAAGAAAATTCTAAAATGGTGAAAGTCTTCTGTTAAGAACAGTAAAAGACAGTCTGCCTCTTCGTTTGAATTTGAAATCAGAAAAAAAAGATTAAAACAAAATAGAAACAGAATTAAAATGATAATGTTTACCACTATATTTTCAATATACAAGTTATCCTGTACATTTACGCATTAATGTAAACATAATTTCCTCACAAGACGGAACACTGCAGGCGGGGCGTAATAATTGTACCTGCTGCCTCCATTGAATGATCGTAGAAGGCGACTAGATATGGGATCTTATCTACTCAATAAACATTCTTTCCTTCCTAATGTATCCATTGACACAACCTCACTTTTCGTCCTAAGTTGAGTATTCGCCCATGTGAGGAAGGCTATGGGTTCTGTCCCCAGGCCGAGGCATACCAAAGTCTCTAACAATAGTAGTTACTATTATTCCTTGCTTGACGCTCAGCATTATGGGAGTGGGACGACTGGTTCACCCGTTGTCAGTATAATGTGACCATTGGGGTGTTCTGCTTGGGGCCTTCGGCAATATACTTCAGTGTGGTAGCACTTTAAATCGGCAAAGTGTCTGGACTATCGCAAAAAGGCTAACACGAACATTCCGCGGCCTCCCAAATATACACGCTCTCAACACACACACACTCACATCGCATGTAATGGGAGGCCGTCCTTCAGTGACCCTGGCTGTTTATAGGACGTAAAAACAATCAACCAACTAACCAACAACCTCGCAAGATGAAATGTCTCAATGGTCTTAACATTTACGCTAAGTTGGTATTGGTATCTTTTTTATTCTTGTTTTGATTCTTGAAGAGTCCTAGGAGGTCGAAACAGCTGTATGATGCAGTTTAATTATTTTTTTACGGCAAACTGTATCTACTACTAAATTTAAGAGGTGCAGCATATGTGTGTGTTACGTCATCTTTGATATTCTTAATGTGCACCGATAACTTTTTAATACAACTGCAACTCATATTTTATTTCATACCATTTAGTACATTGTAAAGCTTTATTCAACACTGTAATTACAGTCTACACTGACATTCACTCGAAGACCATTGCTCAACAGATTATCATTATCACCGCATAACTGTAGTCAAACACGTGACAAATTTCTATGACGTCGACAACAATACATGTATGCGGAGCTATGCAAATCCTACAGTTTGAAACACAATTGTGTGACGTCACCAACAATATAACGTGGGCGGAGCTTGCAAATTTCATGCTATTACATATATTGAACCATTCCCACATTTATTAGTATTGAAATGAAATATGTGTTCGAAGATTTGATTATAATGAACAAAATAGTTACGAACATTTCACAGAAAGATACTGTAAATATAAGGATAAACTTTCTATTTTGTTTAGGTTATCGGGGGATAACTACAATGGAAAACGGGTAAATTACACATAACCGGTTATTGAATTTACCCGTTTTCCATTGTAGTTATCCCCCGATAACCTAAACAAAATAGAAAGTTAATCCTAAAATATTTCATGTAAGGTACTATCTATCTAAATCGAAATTAATCAATTTTTTCATTGCGTGCTAGAGAGATAACGACATTGTATCGCTTTGCTGACAACCAAACACGTTCCTTTGTCATACAGCGGCGTTTTAGGAATTCTGATCTGACATATATGACACATAGATCAGTAAAGATGAAGTGGATTTGACAGTTAATTACAGAGACACAGACAAATCTCTTGTTAAACAGCTGTACCTGACATTCACCTAGCTTTCAGGTACAATTACACAAGGAACGGTAGTATACATGGCATACCCCCTATGGTTAAATCATTGGAAATGACGTCTGGCGCTATTTATGAAAAAAAATGTGTTGGAAAATGTCCTGGTGTGGACTCTGGCATATTGATGGGTGCCGTGACTGTTTGAAATAAATAATACATCTGTAAATCTGGAGGCGATATATTGTTATTTTGCTTGAATATGTCATTCAGTATCTATTCTAATTAACTCTGTCACGTAGTTAACTTTGCATTTCGCTTCAGATTTTTTGTTTCATAGGGTTACAAACTTGCAAACTTTTGTAAGAATCCGCTACGCTGATTTATACAGTTTGAAAAAAAAAATTCGTACCCAATGAAATTAAAAAAAGTTGTCATCAATGGTTAATTAAATAACAAAAAATAAATGAGGTGTTACTAACTATTCATTGACAATTAATAAACAAATATAGATGAATGAAATGTAGCTACCAATCTGTCCTAACAGTAATAATAGCAACTGTGCAACAATTTCTAACTGTAGGGGAAAGGTATTGTCCAATGTAATGTCCCATTCTTCAACACACATTATTTACAACATAGTGAAAACTGTCGTCATAGACACAACAGATATAATGCCAAGGCTTTGGCAATGCTACATGACAACAAGGCATATGTACAGCTGCAAACCAACCCAGCACAAAAATATAAACAGCGTAACATAGCCATCCTGACAAAATTAAAACAAGAAACCAAAACTACCGAAAGGACTCACACAACTAAATAATTTACTATATGCTATTACTCAGCTTTCGAGCTTATAACTTTAATATTTGAAGTTCAACACTTGTGAAAACTGTCTAAATTCACAGATACATACATGACAAAGGCTTCAAGGGGCATTTTATGAGGAGTTTACTGGCATATTAGCTCGCTACAGGCGTCTGCTTTGGACAACCGGAAATTTACATGTCAAACCAGTGAAATGGGACGGGAACACCCTATGACTTTTGGTCACATATCAATCGGTCATCACATATCAAAATCTACCAAAAGTATATATTTTTGTAAAGTTAAATATCTACAGATTTCATTTAATGCAGAATAGGTCAACAATTACCTATTTAAATTACTCAGAATCACTGTACTTAGCCGGATTAAATTTTCAGTAGGGACTACAAACGTATGAAACACTTCGTGATAGGCTTATTTAGTTGTGCGAGTCTTGAAGGCCGATACATTTATCTGTACCCCACACCAGAGTACATTCATGGAGTGTACTGTTCACCAAAGATCCACAAAATGGGAACCCCATGACGCCTATTGTGGACTACACTTGGTCCAATGTGAACACTACTTCCAGGTCATTAGCAGACGTCCTTCGACCGCTAGTGAGTGATCCAGGAACACAAATAATTCATTACACATGTTGGTGTCTCTCTCTTTACCAACCCAGTCATTGTTGTTACATAAAAAATACCATCCGGAAGAGTTTACAATAAGACAGATCCTGGCGTAAGAACACAAACGTCCAGATTCTGAATATCAAGGATTTGCTGGAATTTGTGCTGACAGTAATATTTAGTTTCCGAGACAACATTTAGCAACAACGGTTTAGCATTGCCATGGTTCTCACTTGTCTCCTGTTCAGGTCAATTTGAAAATAGCAACTGTATCCTAGAATGTAAACTTAGTTTATAATTGTTTAATATAACAATTGCACATAAGGTTATAACGACTAATTGTACATCATTTCAAATCGGTATCGCTTTGTTCACTGCGAAAGCCTTTTGGCCTCATATTAGTAAAAAATATGTTATAAAGCGTAAGTTTCGCAATATAACACGGTAGTTTCGTGTTATAACGCGTACGTTTGCGATAAAATTCGTAAGTGTCGCGATATAACGCAAAAAAAAAAAAAAAATTGATTCTCCTACGAATATGATCCCACGCAGTTCAGAACTCGTTCCCTTGACTGTTCATTGGTCGAACGAAGGTGAAAGAGTAAATGTCGTGCTAGTCACATATAAAAATGATTGGTTGTGCAACGAGAATTCCTTATTCATACGAACGTTTCAGGAGGTTCCGAATGATAACTATGTCCTGTACCACATGTGATGTCCGGTAGATCTCAGCTTTAGATTCAGAACAGTCGAAAGTTCAGGAATATTGTACGGTGGTAGACCCAGTATATGTTAACGGTCTTATACCAAATGTAGGAAGACAGGCGCACCGCTAAAAGTGCTTTCTTAATTGACGTATGAACCTTGACAAACTGAACATAGCAATTTATTTTCACAAAGGCCGTCACCTCTAAACCATCCGGAAGCTCAAGCAGAATCTGACATGGTAATTGATAATACAGTTTGAGGTTTATTGCGGCTTGAAGAAAAGTAAAAGTCAAGGATAAGTTACCAGGACTTTATGTTAAAAATTACCTGTACAATTTTAAACGACTGCCGATAAAATCTGCCTGTCTAGACCCAAGAACTTGCATGCGTGTTCGTGGTAAACACACTCAGCCGGATAGGTACGTCCTGGTAATTGGTATAGTGTTGTAAGTGTCTGTTACAGAACCGGCGTCTACTTACAGAGTAGGTATGTGTAGACAATAATTGTTTTGGCTTATTGGGAAGCAGGCTTCATCCTGGCAAAGCCAGATTAATGTCAGACAAGCAAATAACAACATTGCTTACTGAAAAGGTAATACATGTTTAAAGTACTGCTAAGCATTTCGGGGAAATATGCTCGTTCTTTGAGCAGGAAATAAGTCGTCGTAAACCTCCACTTTTTGGGGAGGGGGCTAGGCATGATTGTGATCTGAACAAAAGCTATAAGTTTGTTTAAAACAAGCTTTTTCATTGGTTTAAAATATCATGTTATCAGCCCATAACGTAAAAATTGACGTCGCAGTTTATAACGTCGCTTTTGATTAGCTGATGCAGAAGCGTAATAATTTGTAAGAGAAAATAATCCATCAATAAAGTGAATTTTCGCAGGGTACAGATTTAATAATAAGTATTAATTTAAATACATTTTTATGATATGGGGTGATACCACAAGAAATGGATTCAAGTTAATTCTTAAATAATTAGCGCAATAATATTAAAGAGCAATACTTTCAGCGCGAAAAGCGATAAAATAAAATTACCACTGAAATATGTCCTTTTTCATTATACTGTAAAATCATTCATTATTGCGAGGGATTGTTTTCTTTTATTTCGTTGGTCGTTTAATCAACGCATTCAGCTATCCATATATTAATATAAAGTTAAATCATTGACATCGAGGTAATTTCCCTAGACACGTCTGATATTTTTTTTTTTAATTCAGAAGGCCCCACGAAATTATATGATTTCACAGTAAACGACCTGTTATTTATGGTTATATTTAATTGTTTCTGTAAGAAATATTCTCATCAATTACATGGAATTTACATGCACACATTTTTCAGTGTTATCGTTTTGTTGTTGCGTAAACAATAATTGTCTCCATTTTTGTATATATTTACGTCAACAGCATTGTGCCGTCATCAGTTTGCTAAGGAAACTGCGTTTTCAGGTATTAAGGTTCCTGTATATTTACGTCGGTATCCTAGCAATACGATGACGTCACCAAGGAAATGACGTATATACATGCACTAAAGGGAGACAACTCTTGTTTACCAATTTACCCAATAAACTACAGACAATAGCAGTTATAAAATACTCACGTTAAGTAGGCCGTAGATGAAGGGATTGTAGCAGGAATTGGACATCGCTAACCAGTTTGAACAAAACCATATGATGTTTATGTACTTGTATCTGCAGAACAATGGAAACAAGAAAACATTATCAAACGTATTGCCATGAAACAGAATCCACCTTAAATATTGTTACAAATTTAATTGTTATCTAAATTCGTAAATTTATTAATTTAAGAGGGTTTACGCACCTGAACCTCCTTTTGCATTATTTTAGAAAATTTCGATTCCCAAATTCTGGCCCCTACAAGGCCGAAACAGCTGTACGATTTAGTGTGATTCATTTATATCGGCATACTGTATCGATTACTAAATTTAAAAGGTGTAGCATGTGTGTGTGTTACGCCACTTTGTAAATTTCGTTTTTGTTTAAGCTTTGACTACCAAATAGAATATTTCAAGATATTTCCATTTGGGTGTGTCGCAATTATCAGAGACACCACTGCGTTACGAGCATGTATGGTCTAGTTACGAGCATGTATGGTCTATTAAACACTGAAACGCTTTCCATAAAGATATTTTATATGATTTCAATTAATGTACGGTCGTGTGTATTGTTTGATATTGAGTCTTCAAGGTCACCTAAATCATGTCATAAAAAGTAGAAATCAGCATGTTCATTCACAAAAGTCCTTGCTGTTGTTGCTGCTGCTGGTGCTACTGGCGGTGATGAGGATGATGATGATGAAATCAATTAAACTAGGGGCAAACTATGAAAAAAAAAGAACGAAAGAATAAGACCAGGATTACGGGAGCGTAAGCGTCTTCTGCTTCGTTGACGGAACCCGCCATGTAAAGCTAGGTCACATCCAAGTAACTGTCACGCCCTCAAAGTTAGAGCTGGGGCAGAATTCTCCATCAGAACACATAGGCATATTCATAAACGTTCACCTTCATGTTCAAGGATACCGAATATCTCTCAATGAGACTTGCGACCATCAAAATCAGAACAACAACAATTCTAAGAAAGGTTGAGTTAGAAATTTACCAACACAAATAAGTTCTAATGAAAGTAGGAATGGAAAAACACCAAAACAAACGAGTTCCAAACAAAGTTGGGAAAACATTAAGATGTCTGACTTCTCACCGAATAACTGTGATAAGCAATACATCTTACGTTGATTGATTATAAACTGTGTGTAACTTTGACCAAGGCGCAGTTGTACCTTATGTACAGTACAACCGACAGACGAGGCGCATAAAGGATGAGAAGAAAACGCATTTATCAATCCATACTCCAGGCGAACTCTTTGAGACGGACAATGTTATGCCTAAGATAGACGTGATTAAGGCCAAAGAAATCATGCCATTTATTCACCAGGGAGAACCCGCGCTGCGTCTTTGACAATCGATGCTCATTACTCAGGAAACATCTTTCCAATATGGTCCGATTTCCTGGTCATTATCGCCGATGACAGCCTGCAAAACAATGCCATAAAAATGTGATTGCTCGTATTTGGAACTCGATCTTTTCTAGACATTTTTTCCTGGACAGGTCGTTTTAGCCTTTAGCTAAATAGAGTTTACAGGGATTTCTTATTCTTCGTATACATCATTATATATACCTTTTATTTGAAATCAACATGATATAGCTGTCAGTGAAATCAATTTCATCTCAATCTCATGATTCGTAATGGCTCGTAGACATAAACTCTTGGTTCGCCTGGGTCTATTTCATTAGAATTTAGAAAGCAATCAGCTATTTCTGTCATTTTCGATTGTATTTCATCTGTTAATGTAATACAATACTTCCAGATGATGACAGTAGAGAACTCTCCCTGTGGTGATGTGATACCAGTTACTGGCTATATAAGCCCTGACTGCGTAGATCCCGAAACAGTTATCAGACGAAACACAATCGAAAAACAATCACTTTCTTTTCGCCATGGACATTTTCTTTATCATTTGGAGCACTTCCGTTCTCAATCATTTAAATTCTTAATCTCCATTTAATGAATTAGATATTGTCACGTTATTCCCGGTATTGATCCCAGCTTTCATTCACAACTATGAGATAGCATTTACTATTATGGGCGGATTGGTCAAGTGATTACCACTCCGGCCTTCCACTCTCCTAGGCGGCCGAGGTTCGATCCCCAAGTCGTCATAAGCATAGAATATTCAGAGAAAGTGTTTTCTTCCCACACAACTCCTAACAACTTGCAGCCCTTTGGTCACGAGCCCGAACACTAGACTCGGTGGATTATTAAAAGAATTCAAGTCAACTGGCTCTTTAAAAGATGTCTTCTACCAATTGTGAGTGTGTGTTGGCTGCGTGTGTATTTTGGAGGCGGCGATATGTTCATCTGAGCCTCCTTGTGATAGTCCGGATAGTTTGCCGATTTAAAAATGCTGCCACACTGAAGTATACTGCCTAAGACTCCGAGTAGAAAATCCCACTCGGTCACGTTGTACTGACAGCGGGTGAACCAGTGGTTACAACCCATTTAGGGTTTGGTATGTTTCGACCAGGGGACAGAACCATACACCTTCCTCAATGGGGCGAACGCTCAACTAAAGGCCATAAGTTAGGTGGCGTAAATGGAGACATTAGGAAAAAGGAAGTTGTTAAGAGAGAAGCGAAATGATAAGATCAAAAGATTTGACGCCTCTTACGATCATACAATGGGGGCGACAAGTGGCAGATCTTACGACCTACGTACAGGGGACAAAAATACCTCTCCATAACACACGCAGGCAAACATAGAGAGTATTAGTAAGGTAGTATAGAACCAGCAGCGAGCGCCAGATGAGGAATATCCTGCGAATTCTTCAGACTTTTATTGATAATGTTTATATTAATCGTATTAATTGTGTAAATTAAAATCCATGTACTGTAAAGCGTTTTAGAATAGGACAACCTAGCTAGACAGGGCGCTATATCAAATGTGGTATATTTTTTGTCTATTGTTTATTATCAGTACACAATATTGCATGTAGAGTAAACAAAAAGTGAGAAATGAAAATATTGATCCTATATCAGCCGGACTTTTCTTTCCCATCGGTCATCCAAATCTAAATCTTAGCGCTACAGTACTTCCAGTACCTGATTGATTCCAGCCTTCGACTCGATGTAGCAATTATTTCATATCAGAACCATTACTGATAAGGAGGAAACACAATGGAAGTGTATCTGGAGAAATTATTTACAAAATCATTTTGTTGTCTACACAAGCTTTTGAATCCAAACATATGCACGTAATTATGATTAACTCCAACCCCCCAACCCCCCCCCCCACACACAGAAAACTTAACAGGTTCTATACTTTCTGGCGATGTCCGCAGAAAAGCCAGACGAACATGATTTCGTCAAGTACACAATCAAGTATATGGCCAGTTTTTCCTTTTATAAAAATGTAGTTACACTTTCCTGCTTGCTTCTGGCTAGATATATCGATTGACTTGGCTTTGTTTTATTTTACTGTAATATCTTCGCCTTTCTCCAAACTTCCAAACAATTGTTTTTTGTCTGTGCACCCCAGGATATATGTAATAGAGAAAATAAAGTTGCGTAGGTCTTTATCTGATTGGTCTTCTGTTATAAGAACCTGACCAGTCATTAGTCTTCTTTAATAAGAGCTTGACCAATCAGTAGGCATGTTATATGTCTTTTGATGTTTACAGATGAGGTACGTCCAACTTCAAAGGCGGTCACATTTTCTGTAACACGACAAACCGATTCTTTTAGTGTTCGTCACAGGATCATACTAGACTTTCTTGTGTCCTTTGATTTTGCTGATAGATAGAGACTTTGACTAATGTTTGTTTTCTCTTCCTTAAAATAATTGGAGTGAAATAGATTACGTTCTGAGTACGGCAATACATAAAAGTCAGGGCACAGACCCTGGTACAGCACATCAACAGATGCTCAGACAATAGGTTGTGTCATAATTAGGTGCAATAGATAGCAATTAGTCAAAATCTCTTCCGACTTTGTTTTGTAAAAAAAAATCAGAGAATACCAAAGTGTCAACAAAACCATAACCCGAACTCAAAATCGATTAAACTAGGGGCAAAAATAGGAACAAAGGAAAGATATACATGGAGACTCTCGTAAAAGCACAACAGAATAAGACCAGGTGTTCCGGAAGAGTAAGCGTATTCTGCTTCATCGACGACACCCGCCATGTAAATCTTGGTCACATCCAAGTAAGCATCAATCCTCAAAATGAGAAACGAGTCATCATTGTCATCACAACAAGTAAACACACTAACAAGGAAACTCAAAAGCGTCCAATTCATATCACACATAGATACAGAATATTTCTCGATGATATCAAGATGGCGACCATAAAACTTGCCCATAGTCTTCATCAACCTGCATTTTTCGAATCCCTGTGCCATAAGTTTGTTCGTCAGCAGTAAAATGGAAGAAAAATGTCCATTACAAACGCCCATTCACACATCACCTTCGAACTCATCTTTCTAGAATTGGCCAACGACACAGTCACATGAGAATAGCCTCGCTTCGCATGCTCTGCAGAATCACCCAAAACAACAAGTAAAGGTCAGACTTTGCAGCAGTTGATAAAGCGCTACGGATGGAAAGAGTGTGAAAATGACGTAATGGAATATTTCCTTCCTCTGGTAGTGCCATGACAGTCTGGGAATTTTCCCTCCCCCTCCCTTTACTCCATTTTGGCTGTAAACGTTTCTGATCAATTAGTCATTATCTTGTATTGCCGAGGAGATTAGCTAATGGTATCTCCCTTCTCTAAACACACCTAAATAAGCTTCCATCTTCAACGAAGGTGGTCAGGTGGTGCAATGGATTGCGCGCTTCAATTAAACCAATGCGACCTAGGTTCGATTTCCCGATCGGATGCACGGCAGTCTTGTGGTAGACGCCGGGCTTGTGACCGAAGGTCGAAGGTTCAAATCAAGGCTGCACGGCACTGTGTTGTATCTCTAAGCCAAATACTTTACTCCATTTAGTCAGTCTACTCAGCTGTAAATGAATACGTGGATGGTCAGTGCTAGAATTATTGAATGCTAGCTTTGAGTGCCGAAATTGCAACACTGCCCGTATGCTTCCCAGGGAATTACGGTATTAGCTTGTTACAAAGATCCAATAACAACCGATAATTATTTATGAACCTATTATACCGGAAGTACAACGTTACACACAAGAGCCCCGACTTATCATTATTACTGCTTTCATAGCTTTATTTGTATAATTTCTGTTTCCCAATATACACATGTAGTTATTCTGACAATGATTACAATAAATATGTTAGTAAATTCATATCGAAATTAAGACTTGCTGTCCTTTTGTGTTGTGTCCTGCTTCCCAATGTTGTATACAGTAGATACTCATTCATAAAAAAGAAAAATCAGAGAATACGAAAGCGTCAACAAAATCATAATCCGAACTCGAAATCAATTAAACAAGAGGGGAAATAGAAACAAAGATTTACATGGAGTCTCTCGCAAAGGCACAAGAGAATAAGACCAGGTGTTTCGAAAGAGTAAGCGTCTTCTGCTTCATCGACGACACCCGCCATGTAAATCTTGGTCACATCCAAGTAAGCATCAATCCTCAAAATGAGAACCGAGTAATAAAAGTGTAATTATTTAGCTTTCAACGCAAGATGCCCAGAGATTGAAGTTTACAGCTTTTCCATCTTACATCGTTAAGACTGTTAATCATAATATAAAAAATGTATTTATGTCCGCTTAAAGCAATTTGCCCGCCGTCCATCCGTCCTGCTATCTGTCATTCCGTCCGTCCAACTTGAAACTATTTTTATTAGCACTATTACTCAAACATAATAGGAGATATTCACATGAAAGGGATTCCAACGGTATTGTTTCATATACTTAATTTTAGGACTGAAAAAATTATGGAAAGCAGGCAGCCATCTTTAATATTTAGAATTCAAGTTCTTTTTGTATTCGCACTTTCTACAAAATACTGGAGATATTTCTTCAATTTTTGGAGACTGGTCAGGACACCGAGATGGCCGACAGGCAGGCATAGTAAACTTGAGAAGTTAAGCTAATTTAACTATTTCACAGGTAGATTTCCGGTTATTGTTCATGATAAGATTGGCTGGAACATTGGATAGTCACCCGAGAGTCGTCTTGAATTTTCGACATTTCAATTTTAAGACAAGATAATACTTGAGTTTAGTTATTGAACTGTTGCGGAAGATTTATAAGGGATTACTTTGGTATCAATGTGCGATTGATCAATGATCATGAGGGCATAAATTGTATTCATATGGTTCATGAAAATAAGAATGCATTATGAAAAAGATGGACTTTGTTTTTTTTTTAAAGAAGCACTGGATATATCACATTTTGTATGTTGTTTCTTTTTAAGGATGAACATGGAAACAAAAAAAGTCGCAGGGAAGCCATCTTGAATTTCAAGAGTTCAAGTTTGTAATCATTGTAATCCATGAGGGTTATTATCTTTAGAGTGATCCTTGAGGTAATGCATACGAATAATCCCCGAGAGTGATTATTCATAGTTATTGTTGAGGCCTCTAGCATCACAGACGAGTCCTAGGAGGAAGAAACAGCTGTATGAAGCAGTTTACTTCATTTTTTCGGCATACTGTATATATTTTCAAATTTAAAAGGTGCAGCATATGTATGTGTTACGACATCTTTGAAGGTAATCCCTAAAGGTGATCATTTTATGGTAAATATTCATGGTGACCCAGAATGATAATCCGTAGGGTAAGTCCTTAAGAGTTAACACTCAGGGTTATCCTTTACAGTAATAATTGAGAGTAATCAAAATGTAGACATGTAGTTCGTTGTTGTAGACACAAAAGCTTGCGATAAGTCATTTAGGAAAACTGCTCACAGTCCAGAGTGTCGGGACACCATAGCTACTCAGTCACGTACAGTCTCTACAATGTATTCTTCCCTCAAACAACCACGTACAGTCTCTACAATGTATCCATCCCTCACAAAACCACGTACAGTCTCTACAATGTATCCTTCCCTCACAAAACCACGTACAGTCTCTACAATGTATCCTTCCCTAACAAAACCACGTACAATCTATACAATGTATCCTTCCCTCACACAACCACGTACAGCCTCTACAATGTATCTCTCCCTCACAAAACCACGTACAATCTCTACAATGTATCCTTCCCTCACAAAACCACGTACAGTCTCTACAATGTATCCTTCCCTCACAAAACAACGTACAGCCTCTACAATGTATCCTTCCCTCACACAACCACGTACAGTCTCTACAATGTATCCTTCCCTCACACAACCACGTACAGTCTCTACAATGTATCCTTCCCTAACAAAACCACGTACAATCTCTACAATGTATCTCTCCCTCACAACACCACGTACAGTCTCTACAATGTATCCTTCCCTCACACAACCACCTACAGTCTCTACAATGTATCCCTCCCTCACAAAACCACTTACAGTCTCTACAATGTATCCTTCCCTCACAAAACCACGTACAGTCTCTACAATGTATCCCTCCCTCACAAAACCACATACTGTCTCTACAATGTATCCTTCCCTCACAAAACAACGTACAATCTCTACAATGTATCTCTCCCTCACAACACCACGTACAGTCTCTACAATGTATCCTTCCCTCACACAACCACGTACAGTCTCTACAATGTATCCCTCCCTCACAAAACCACTTACAGTCTCTTCAATGTATCCTTCCCTCACAAAACCACGTACAATCTCTACAATGTATCCTTCCCTCACAAAACCACGTAAGTCTCTACAGTGTATCCCTCCCTCACAAAACCACGTACAGTCTCTACAGTGTATCCCTCCCTCACAAAACCACGTACAGTCTCTACAATGTATCCTTCCCTCACACAACCACGTACAGTCTCTACAATGTATCCTTCCCTCACAAAACCACGTACAGTCTCTACAATGTATCCTTCCCTCACAAAACCACGTACAATCTCTACAATGTATCCTTCCCTCACAAAACCACGTACAATCTCTACAATGTATCCTTCCCTCACAAAACCACGTAAGTCTCTACAGTGTATCCCTCCCTCACAAAACCACGTACAGTCTCTACAATGTATCCTTCCCTCACACAACCACGTACAGTCTCTACAATGTATCCCTCCCTCACAAAACTGCGTGCAGTCTCTACAATGTATCCTTCCCTCACAAAACCACGTACAGTCTCTACAATGTATCCTTCCCTCACAAAACTGCGTGCAGTCTCTACAATGTATCCTTCCCTCACAAAACCACGTACAATCTCTACAATGTATCCTTCCTTCACAAAACCATGTACAATCTCTACAATGTATCCTTCCTTCACAAAACCACGTACAATCTCTACAATGTATCCCTCCCTCACAAAACCACGTACAATCTCTACAATGTATCCTTCCCTCACAAAACCACGTACAGTCTCTACAATGTATTCTTCTCTCACAAAACCACGTACAATCTCTACAATGTATCCCTCCCTCACAAAACCACGTAAGTCTCTACAGTGTATCCTTCCCTCACAAAATCACGTACAATCTCTACAATGTATCCCTCCCTCACAAAACCACGTACAATCTCTACAATGTATCCATCCCTCACAAAACCACGTACAGTCTCTACAATGTATTCTTCTCTCACAAAACCACGTACAATCTCTACAATGTATCCCTCCCTCACAAAACCACGCAAGTCTCTACAGTGTATCCCTCCCTCACAAAATCACGTACAATCTCTACAATGCATCCCTCCCTCACAAAACCACGTACAATCTCTACAATGTATCCTTCCCTCACAAAACCACGTAAGTCTCTACAATGTATCCCTCCCTCACAAAACCACGTAAGTCTCTACAGTGTATCCCTCCCTCACAAAACCACGTAAAGTCTCTACAATGTATCCTTCCCTCACAAAACCACGTAAGTCTCTACAGTGTATCCCTCCCTCACAAAACCACGTAAAGTCTCTACAATGTATCCTTCCCTCACAAAACCACGTAAGTCTCTACAATGTATCCCTCCCTCACAAAACCAGTCATCAGAATACCAGCCACGGCTGTTATTCGGTATTTAGACTGATTTCTTAGCGATTTAACCCCTGTGATCGGCGAGAGACTTGTGTTAGATTTCAATAAAGAGTAACATAAAATGTTACATTTACTTTCATATCGAATCATCCCTTAGCCGGCATGTTTGAAAATAAGCAGAATTCAAAAAAAGGAAAATGAAAAGAAAACACTAAAAGCCCCTTGAAAGAGATTTTAAGAGAACTACTGTAGTCATTTGAAATAACAGATATGACGCATAGCAAACACCAAATATAAGCCCACAACATACACAAAAATAGAAATATAATTACGACAGACTTTCAACATGATGTTGAAATTGATTCGCGTACAGTAGAGTGGTTATGTCATATGTTATTATATATAGACAGGTGACACCCACAGAGGGAGCACGCTGGTGTTATCTAAAGGCTGGAGAAAATCACTTTGTGTTGGATCAATAAAAAGGAAAGTGGCAAGCAAATCTGAAACAACAAAAGCAGTAAGAAAGAAAACAATAGGTCTCTATGTGGTTAACGTAGCATTCAAGCTCAGCCTCATCCGTATCAATTTTCTACAAGCAGCGTTTCACTCCCACAGGCTCTCAAACGTACTCTGTCTAAACGGAATTGCAACAGCGGAAAAGAACGCTTTTGCTTTCATTCAAGGGACTTTCAAGGATGATATGCGTGATAAAAAATGCTGTTGGGTATGTTTGATGTTTTGAACCTTTGATGCTTATTTTGATAAATCCGATTCGCAGATTAAGATTTGTTTTAAAGCTACATCACAGGGCCTCGATGTTAATAGAGAAGTCATGTCGATTAGGGGGTGGCAAAATCCTGCAAAGCTAAACCATAACCGTACTATCACTACAGTCATCCAGGGTCAGATTAATTCCATAGGGGAATCTGACTTGTTCCTACTCCGCAGTCTCTGAATGGAATTTCTACCACAATGGGTATCAAATACTCATTACCAACTGTTGAATAACATTTTGTTTATACCACGCGTGGAATAAACTCTAAACGCTTTTTGATTGGCTGACATGATGAACTTTGACCGGAACAACGTCACTTGATCGATTGTTTACGACGTCATCGATTGTTGACGTCGTCACAATTTGGCGGGAATATATACGAGATGATGTGTTTTCGCGCAAATATTATCTGCGGTTCCCAGAAAACAAAACTGCCACTGCGACTTAATAGTAATGTGGTAGAAACAGGTCACACGACTAATGGTTATTGGATATGGACTTAAAGCTCTTGTCTTTTGTAACTTATTAAAAAAATAATTAACGAGAGTGAAATAAATTCCATATCCAACAACCACTCGTTGTGTAACCTCTATTTATCACATTATTGACTTATTTAACTATGTCATACGACCATGCACTAACTATCATAATTGTATAACATATGAGTAGTAACACTTCGGTGACGTCATAAATAAATGACGTCTTTGTGATGTCATATGCTTGTCTCGGTTTTGGAGATCGCACCGTCAAGGTGAAAATTTAAAAATTATATAAAAAAATGACTTTGACGTGTTTTCTCATGAATAAAAGTTATATATAATGGAATTTTATACTATTTATAATGTGATATAAAATCTATCAAACTCATAAGGCTCGTGGCATTTTAAATTATTGAACTCGTTTGATAAATTCCATATTACTTTGACACATACGTAAGAGCCTCTATATATGGAATGTGTGTGTGACAAGGTCAAAATAATGTTGATAGGCTTATATAAGTTGTTATGAATGTTGTTAACACACACGTATGCTGCACCTTGTACATTTTACATGACATTGACTTCCCAAAGGCTCTACACTGGGGTGAAAACCAAGGAAATGGTCATATTGACAGGAAGTTACGTATGATGTGTTTCCTGAGGTTTGACATTTCTACGTCTACATCTCCCAGTTGTGATCGATCATAGAATACCCCCTCCCTCAACTAAAAACCTATTCACACACTCCCCGATCGTAAAGACAAGGTGCCACAGTGTATCTCACCAACTACAAAGACAAACTGTTTATATGGCAAATTTCACCTGAAAAAAATCTTCAACTCAAATTGATGTTAAACCTAGGCCAATTTGATATGAAAAAAACCAATGTCAATTTAAAGTCAATTTCACAAAAATAAAATATAATACATATATCAATTTCCATGTTAATTTCGGGTAAAAAATGACATGAAAATTGACGTCATTTTGACCTAAAATGAAATGTTGCCTGTATTCACAATTAAAAAGTGGGGATGAAATGTATGAACAAATCGTTGCAGATTTGTCAAGCAAGTTTTGTCAAAAGAAAAACTTCAAAAGTCTTATCCTGCAGGTATATTTGTTTCTGTCTGTATCCAGAATTTTCCAATGTCCTATTGTATAAATATATTAATGGTAATGATGAACTCTTTCATAGCGCCGAGGGCGTATAGATGTATGGCGGAATTGATAGGGTTGCCTTGGTAACACGTGATAAAGGCGTGAAGCCATTATGTCGTTTTGTTTAAAACAATGGCGCCAATGCTCAGGCAGTTTTTTGATAGAAACACACAGATAAAATTATGGTGTACCCAGTATAAGTGGCAGAACAGTACAGTTTACATCGGGAAAGGTGTAAACGGAGGAAGGAAGGATAAAAGAGCTCGTAATATTGTTTTTTACATAAAAAAATATGACAACTGAAATTTGAAGATTTACAAAGAAAGCTGACAATGCACAGGACAAACGTGTATCATTCTTATTAATACAAAACCAGTTATCATACACTATAGGGAATGGTGTGCTTAATTGGTTAAATTTTCCGAACTCTGTCAATCAGCGATGTATATTAGGGCAAACTATTCACTCGAAATATGCGCCTGTCTAAAATAGCGCTGACAAATTGGAAGGATATATTGGATACAAAAAATCCCGATTTATAGATCGGTATTATGTTAGGTCAGGTCAGCTGGAATGTGTAACATGTCCAATAGATTTATAAATAGTCCAACACATAGTGACGTGACAAGGTAGTACGATCAGGGCCGAATGAATGATCTCTCTCTCTCTCTCTCTCTCTCTCTCTCTCTCTCTCTCTACCTCTCATCACAAACTACAATAGAAAGCTTTAAAACCAATCTGATAACACAGTGTATATTTAACCGCCTTAATTCTCGCTTGGAGGACGTGACATTTTCTAGGATGCGACCACGGTATACATTGCAGGTGCCGTCGATGAAGCAGAATACGCTTGCCCTTTCGGAACTACTGGTCTTATTTATTAAACTTGTTTATGGTCTTTTTGAATTGCTTTCCTTTGTTTAGGCTAAGTTCGGAATAATTTTATGTTTACTCACTGGTTTTTCTCTGTTTTGATTGTTGTTGGAGTGGATGCAGGGCGCTATTAATTTAAACGATGAAATAACCAAAGAATACCAAAGCGTCAACACAACTTTAATCTGTTAAACTAAAAATCGAATGACTAGGGACAGAATATGAACAAATATATAATAAGAACATACGTTCCGAAAGGGTCAGCATCTTCTTACGTCATCAACGACATTCGCCATGTAAATATAGGTCGCATCCAAATAAACGTCACGTCCTTAAATTGAGAACTGAGATATTATTTCCAAACATAACACTATGAAATATTAATGATCATATTAAAACAAGTCCACCTGCAAAGCAAGACAAGGACACAAAATATTTTTTGTCTGTATTCAAGATTTACAGATTTACATCGCGGGTGTCGTCGATGAAGCAAAAGACGCTTAATCTTCCAGAACACCTGGTCTTATTATCTTGTACTCTTGTAAATCCTCCTTTGTTCTTATTTCGCCCTCTAGTTTAATCAATTTTGAGTTCGGATTATGGTTTTGTTGATGCTTTGGTATTCTCTGATTTTTTTGCCAATCGGGTAATAATGGCGACCTTACTGTGGTACAATAACTAGGAAACGGAAAAGTTGATTAAAACAATAGAAATTGAGAAGATTTGAGTACCAATGATGAGTACAGATACTTTTATTTATTGACGTATGATCTGCGTGGTAAAAAAAGATTTTCTCTCATTTTTTCAGAGATACTTCCTGCAAGCAGTGCCTCTTACCGTGTGGGTCTCAGGGGCTCATAATGTAGAACTCTTTTTGAAATGAGATTGCGACACTGTAGTTAGCATTGAGGAGGGCAAAACATAAACGAATGGAATATTTACATGGCAAACCCATTGAAAAAGCACAATATATTAAGACCAGGTGTTCTGGAAAAGTAAGCGTATTTGCTTTATCGACGACATCCGCCGTGTAAATCCTGGTCACATCCAAGTAAATGTGAGAAAAATTGTCCTCAAAGTATGAACTTCAGTATGATTCACAATCACAAAAGTGGTATTTCAATGAGCAGACGTCCACCTTCATATCACAAAAATACAAAGATTTTGTCTCAATGAAACCAAGATCGCGATCAGAAAACTTGCTCATAGTCTTAATCAATCTACATCTCTTGAATCCTTTTGTCGTACGTTTGTTCGCCAGCAGCAGGCCGCTATCACCAAAAAAATCTCGATATTTAAAGTCAGCCCTAGAATAGCGAATCAACTGCGTTATGTCAGCGCTGTGGGCTGAAGAGGTCCTTCTTTCCGACATTGACTAAAGGTACAGTGCTGGTAAGACAGGGCGATAATGGGTAGTTATGCCGAGCGCTATGGCTACGAAACATCGTTATGGCCACGAAACCATTTGTTACTCCATCATTTGACTTATAAATCCCAACTAAAAAGCAATGAAGAAGATGTCAGCAATGTATGCGGTACGTTAAATGATGGGCTATATAGTGCTGGCACGAAGAATGCGTCTCTAAAGTTCTTCTTTGTACTGTCGTTAATCATTGACTGAACGGGTGGTACAAGTGCTACCAGATGTAATAACGATTTCACAGGCGACGACAGTGTAAGTTCATCAGGGTGTTTTATAGAAAGTGACTATGTATGTGAAGATAATGCGACAGATTTCAATGTTTGTCTCTTTGATACAGACCATGTAGGCGTATTTACAACAGACGCGTGTTAGACGTAAACGGTAGGAAGATTGGGTAATTTGTGACATCATCTAGCTACGATTTGCTAGTGAGGAGGACAAGAGATGGAAACACAAATGATGAAGAGGCTGAATCAGCAGTCACGTTTCGTACTGCAAATATTTCCTAAACATTTGTACATGTCTAGTTGTCCGCTGTATTGATGGTTAAGGTTAAGTACTAAACGTAAGTATCTATAAATTATTAATTACTGATGCAAAAATAACTACCTCAAAACTGCTTCTTAAGGGTTGGTTGTCACATTTTTGACATTCATTGGTATGTAACAAATATTTGCGCACCGACATATTGAATGGTGAGCGCTTCCAATATTTATATTTACATTTTTTTTTGTTAACCAACGCACAACAGACATACATTTAATGTATTCATAAGTCAAAGCAGGTTCAATGTCAGGGTAAATCCAGACAGAGAACAGCCACTGTTGATAGTTGAGCAGTCAAAATTATGACGTCATAAGTATGATGACGTCACAATGTCACTGTTTATGTTATTTGAAAATAACATACCTTGAGAATAGAAGCTTCATCTAGCATCTTTGCAGTTGGAATGTCAATATTAATTGATTCACACAAAACTGCCCTAAATTTTTTTTTTACTGGTGTAAACACAAAAACATGTATTTTTAAAAATATGTTGATTAATTATGTAAATGTCATGAGCATTAATTTGCTAGTAAATGATGTAAAATAACTAGCTTGAATTTGTTTACCTGTTAATCAATAGTGTAAATAGAGGATCTTACACGAGTGTCGATGTAATGTGAAATTTATTAAAACGAATTTAATAAATTCAATATTACATTGACACGAGTGTAAGATTCTATTTATCACATAACTTATATTTATGAGAAAATACACAAAAACTGTCATATTAATTCTCAATAAGAAAGGCAAACTTCTGTGACAGTACGATTTTCACTACCGAGACAATTAAATGACTTCATAAAGACGTCATTTGTTTATGACGTCACAATAGTGTTATTACACGTGTGTAATACCATTTTTATGACATGGCCGTATGACATGACTGCACGGGTCAGTTATGTGATAAATATAACTATATAGCTTTTAGTTTGTTGAATAATATTGTACATATTCAATGTATATATGCATTTTTATCGAAAATTAATTTAATGATCTAAATCCCCCCAAAGTGTAAAATTACTCTAAACACATTAGTTTAGATGTAAAACTAGCTGTATCAAATTCAAAAGTCCCTGTGATTTTTTTTCAGGCATTTGTTCGTGTAAGTCGACATTTTGCATTTAACTTTGAAATGTTAAAAAAGAGGCCATTTTGATTCAAGTTTGGATATATGTGACGTCACGTACTAGTGAAAGATATGACGCCACAATTGCAACAATTGAAACTTACGAGCAATCACGTGACTTAATGAAACATGACACGTGTTTATTCAGTGGATAGCACAGTACATTAAAATTATACATGTGCAATAAATATATGCATAATGCGTTTTATGATCGCAATCTTGGTCCCTTTGAGAAATATTTCTAATCTTTAAGCGATATGAAGATGGACGTTTTTGAGTATGCTCATCAATGTGTTTGCTTGTTGTGATTGACAATGATACTCAGTTCTCGTTTTTTCCCTATTTTGCCTCTAGTTTAATCGATTTTGAGTTCGGATTATGGTTTTGTTGACGCTTTGGTATTCTCTGATTTATTTTGGGTAATATTTCAAATTTTGCTTGAAAAGTAGTTAACCTACATCAATCATTCCCCTGCATAAAAAAAACAACATGATTTTTATATGTCCACATCGATAATTTCTGATTTCTGGACTTCAAAATCCCCTCTTTCGGGTTGATATATCACCGTCTACATCCTATACTGGTTATTATTTAGTTTTCCCCAGCACTAATAAGCATTCAGTACCTTTTTTTCTGAAGAAGCCTTAGGTCTAAGACCGAAATCCGAAAGTTAATCAGAAAGCCATTTCGTTGGTTAGTACGGTAGGTAATACGCTTATCACACACGTGTTTCCCTGTTGTGTAGCTGATGCCCTTCTCTGCAAAAAGCGAGAAGAAACTCTGAATTCTGGGATAATTATCAGTCAACATCACACGGGGGTGGCATTCAGGTGATTGGAACAGCCTCGGGCAAACGTATCAATTGTTCGCGTTTTATAGTGTTCCACGGTCAAATAAGGACACGCGAGGTAAATAACAACAGAGGACCATAAAATCATTCAACCCAGAAATTGAAGAATGCTCTATTCCAACCATTGAATTGGACGAGTTCAAATGTGTCTTCAGGGTTGAATGAGTTATAAAAGATATAAAAATATCCACAAGGTTTAAAACGATTTGTTGTATGCTTCATGCCTATGGGAACCAGTTAACACCTATTAAAGTTGAAATCAGAGAAATGTTACGTCTCCCGTAATTGTCTTGTATTTGCAAAACTTTAAATGTCAGCGAAATAAAAAGCTCTTACTTTACCATCGATCCCTTGATATGTAGAGGTGTATGTTATCAAGCGGGAAAATGTTGTTTGTGAAAAACACGACACAAGCTTAGAAGAAATATACTGAAGAAGATATAGTAAGGATTATTGAATTCCTGGTCGACAATATTTTTGTTGAGTTCGGAGGAAAGATTTTCCAGCAGGCTGATGGCATTCCCATGGGAACAAACTGTGCCCCACTCTTAGCTGACTTGTTTTTGGTTTTACACGAGGCTGAATTTGTGGAAGAGCTAATCAGGACAGGTAACTAAAACCTTGCCAAATGCCAAATTTCACTTTCAGATATATCGACGATGTGTTGTCTATACACAACAAGAAGTTCACCGACAACGTCGATCGTATACACCCTTTTGAACTTGAAATAAAGGACACTTCTACATCAGCTGCTTACCTCGATCTCTACTTAAACTGCGACCAACGTGGACAGCTTACTAGTAAGCTATACGATAAACGTGATGATTTCAATTTTCCGATCGTGAACTTTCCATTTCGTGATAGTAACATTCCTGCTTCTACAACCTATGTTGTTTACATGTCGCAGTTGATTCAATATTCTAGGGCTTGCTCTAGGTATCGTGATTTTCGTGATCGATGTCGCCTGCTGACAAACACACTAATATCACAAGGATTCGAGACATGCAGACTGATCAGAATTATGGGCAAGTTTTATGATCGCCATTTTGTCCCATTCAGAAATATTCTGTATCTTTAAGTGATATGAAGATGGACATTTTAGAGTATGCTCATTAATGTGTTTACTTGTTGTGATTGACAATGATACTCGGTTCTCATTTTGAGAACTTGATGTTTACTTGGATGTGACAAAAATTTATATGGAAGGCGTTGTCGATGAAGCAGAAGACACTTACTCTTCCGGAACACATGGTCTTATTCTCTTGTACTTTTACAAGAGTCTCCATGTAAATCTTTCCTTTCATCATATTTTGCCCCTGGTTTATTCGATTTTGAGTTCGGATTATGACTTTGTTAACGCGTTGGTATTCTCTAATTCATTTTCTCCAATATGTCAGTGTTCAGTCCCATTATGGACAGGAAAACAATAGTCTCAGCGGCACCTCGGTAGATAGGGAAGAAAACTTCTACGCGCATTCATTCGAAGTTATACCTTAGCATGTTCAGGGTTCAATTCTGAAACTCCGCTAGAACAAGGTAGGCTTCGAATAGAATAAATCGATAATGTCCTGCTAGTGTTGATAGGTTAATATTAACTTTTTGGGACAGAAATGTCAACTCTCGGGGACAGAAAATGTCAAGTTTCTGGGACAATAGTAGAATGTGTTAACTTTCTGAGACAATAATTGAATGTGTTAACTTTCTGGGACAATAGTTGAATGTGATTACTTTCTGGGACAATAGTTGAATGTGTTAACTTTCTGAGACAATAGTTGAATGTGATTACTTTCTGGGACAATAGTTGAATGTGTTAACTTTCTGGAACAATAGTTGAATGTGTTAACTTTCTGGGACAATAATTGAATGTGTTAACTTTCTGAGACAATAGTTGAATGTGTTAACTTTCTGAGACAATAGTTGAATGTGTTAACTTTCTGAGACAATAGTTGAATGTGTTAAGTTTCTGAGACAATAGTTGAATGTGTTAAGTTTCTGAGACAATAGTTGAATGTGATTACTTTCTGGGACAATAGTTGAATGTGTTAACTTTCTGAGACAATAGTTGAATGTGTTAACTTTCTGGGACAATAGTTGAATGTGTTAACTTTCTGAGACAATAGTTGAATGTGTTAACTTTCTGAGACAATAGTTGAATGTGTTAAGTTTCTGAGACAATAGTTGAATGTGTTAACTTTCTGAGACAATAGTTGAATGTGTTAAGTTTCTGAGACAATAGTTGAATGTGATTACTTTCTGGGACAATAGTTGAATGTGTTAACTTTCTGAGACAATAGTTGAACGTGTTAACTTTCTGAGACAATAGTTGAATGTGTTAACTTTCTGAGACAATAGTTGAATGTGTTAACTTTCTGAGACAATAGTTGAATGTGTTAAGTTTCTGAGACAATAGTTGAATGTGATTACTTTCTGGGACAATAGTTGAATGTGTTAACTTTCTGGGACAATAGTTGAATTATTAACTTTCTGGGACAATAGTTGAATGTGATTACTTTCTGGGACAATAGTTGAATGTGTTAACTTTCTGGGACAATAGTTGAATTATTAACTTTCTGGGACAATAGTTGAATTATTAACTTTCTGGGACAATAGTTGAATGTGTTAACTTTCTGGGACAATAGTTGAATGTGTTAACTTTCTGAGACAATAGTTGAATGTGTTAAATTTCTGAGACAATAGTTGAATGTGTTAACTTTCTGGGACAATAGTTGAATGTGTTAAGTTTCTGAGACAATAGTTGAATGTGATTACTTTCTGGGACAATAGTTGAATGTGTTAACTTTCTGAGACAATAGTTGAATGTGATTACTTTCTGGGACAATAGTTGAATGTGTTAACTTTCTGGGACAATAGTTGAATGTGTTAACTTTCTGGGACAATAATTGAATGTGTTAACTTTCTGAGACAATAGTTGAATGTGTTAACTTTCTGAGACAATAGTTGAATGTGTTAAGTTTCTGAGACAATAGTTGAATGTGTTAAGTTTCTGAGACAATAGTTGAATGTGTTAAGTTTCTGAGACAATAGTTGAATGTGATTACTTTCTGGGACAATAGTTGAATGTGTTAACTTTCTGAGACAATAGTTGAATGTGTTAACTTTCTGGGACAATAGTTGAATGTGTTAACTTTCTGAGACAATAGTTGAATGTGTTAACTTTCTGAGACAATAGTTGAATGTGTTAACTTTCTGAGACAATAGTTGAATGTGTTAACTTTCTGAGACAATAGTTGAATGTGTTAACTTTCTGAGACAATAGTTGAATGTGTTAAGTTTCTGAGACAATCGTTGAATGTGATTACTTTCTGGGACAATAGTTGAATGTGTTAACTTTCTGAGACAATAGTTGAACGTGTTAACTTTCTGAGACAATAGTTGAACGTGTTAACTTTCTGAGACAATAGTTGAATGTGTTAACTTTCTGAGACAATAGTTGAATGTGTTAACTTTCTGAGACAATAGTTGAATGTGTTAACTTTCTGAGACAATAGTTGAATGTGTTAAGTTTCTGAGACAATAGTTGAATGTGATTACTTTCTGGGACAATAGTTGAATTATTAACTTTCTGGGACAATAGTTGAATGTGATTACTTTCTTGGACAATAGTTGAATGTGTTAACTTTCTGGGACAATAGTTGAATTATTACCTTCCTGGGACAATAGTTGAATTATTAACTTTCTGAGACAATAGTTGAATGTGTTAAGTTTCTGAGACAATAGTTGAATGTGATTACTTTCTGGGACAATAGTTGAATGTGTTAACTTTCTGAGACAATAGTTGAACGTGTTAACTTTCTGAGACAATAGTTGAATGTGTTAACTTTCTGAGACAATAGTTGAATGTGTTAACTTTCTGAGACAATAGTTGAATGTGTTAACTTTCTGAGACAATAGTTGAATGTGTTAACTTTCTGAGACAATAGTTGAATGTGTTAACTTTCTGAGACAATAGTTGAATGTGTTAACTTTCTGAGACAATAGTTGAATGTGTTAAGTTTCTGAGACAATAGTTGAATGTGATTACTTTCTGGGACAATAGTTGAATGTGTTAACTTTCTGAGACAATAGTTGAACGTGTTAACTTTCTGAGACAATAGTTGAACGTGTTAACTTTCTGAGACAATAGTTGAATGTGTTAACTTTCTGAGACAATAGTTGAATGTGTTAACTTTCTGAGACAATAGTTGAATGTGTTAACTTTCTGAGACAATAGTTGAATGTGTTAAGTTTCTGAGACAATAGTTGAATGTGATTACTTTCTGGGACAATAGTTGAATTATTAACTTTCTGGGACAATAGTTGAATGTGATTACTTTCTGGGACAATAGTTGAATGTGTTAACTTTCTGGGACAATAGTTGAATTATTACCTTCCTGGGACAATAGTTGAATTATTAACTTTCTGAGACAATAGTTGAATGTGTTAAGTTTCTGAGACAATAGTTGAATGTGATTACTTTCTGGGACAATAGTTGAATGTGTTAACTTTCTGAGACAATAGTTGAACGTGTTAACTTTCTGAGACAATAGTTGAATGTGTTAACTTTCTGAGACAATAGTTGAATGTGTTAACTTTCTGAGACAATAGTTGAATGTGTTAACTTTCTGAGACAATAGTTGAATGTGTTAACTTTCTGAGACAATAGTTGAATTATTAACTTTCTGGGACAATAGTTGAATGTGTTAACTTTCTGGGACAATAGTTGAATGTGTTAACTTTCTGGGACAATAGTTGAATGTGTTAACTTTCTGGGACAATAGTTGAATGTGTTAACTTTCTGGGACAATAGTTGAACGTGTTAACTTTCTGGGACAGGGGAATGTGTTACTGTAAATCTCCGAATATATCCACACCACGTGAACATAACCACACGCGAATATATCCACACGCGATTATATTTCACACTATTCAAATATTGGATTTTACAGTAACGTTGAGGGACAGGAGAATGTATACCTTTCAGGGACATTGAAATACCAACCCTCGGGACTGGAAAGGTTCAACTCTTGAGGACAGTAAAATATGTAACCCGGGAAGTTGTTTTTGTTTATGAAAATATCATATGAAAGATGTACCACACCTTTTAAATTTAGTAACAGATACAGTATGCCGAAAAAATAAATCCTCCAAGGACTCTCAGTGACGCTAGGGGCCAAAAGGTGGTTATCCAGGGTGTCATATAAGAGGTAATATATTATAATCAATTCTGTTTATATGGAAATCCGATTTATCCTGTATGTATCACCGTAGAATTCTGATTTATCCTGTATGTATCACTGTAGAATTCTGATTTATCCTGTATGTATCACTGTAGAATTCTCATTTATCCTGTACGTATCACTGTAGAATTCTGATTTATCCTGTACGTATCACTGTAGAATTCCGATTTATCCTGTATGTATCACTGTAGAATTCTGATTTATCCTGTACGTATCACTGTAGAATTCTGATTTATCCTGTACGTATCACTGTAGAATTCTGATTTATCCTGTACGTATCACTGTAGAATTCTGATTTATCCTGTACGTATCACTGTAGAATTCTGATTTATCCTGTACGTATCACTGTAGAATTCTGATTTATCCTGTACGTATCACTGTAGAATTCTGATTTATCCTGTACGTATCACTGTAGAATTCTGATTTATCCTGTACGTATCACTGTAGAATTCTGATTTATCCTGTACGTATCACTGTAGAATTCTGATTTATCCTGTATATATCACTGTAGAATTCTGATTTATCCTGTACGTATCACTGTAGAATTCTGATTTATCCTGTACGTATCACTGTAGAATTCTGATTTATCCTGTACGTATCACAGTAGAATTCTGATTTATCCTGTAAGTATCACTGTAGAATTCTGATTTATCCTGTACGTATCACTGTAGAATTCTGATTTATCCTGTACGTATCACTGTAGAATTCTGATTTATCCTGTACGTATCACTGTAGAATTCTGATTTATCCTGTACGTATCACTGTAGAATTCTCATTTATCCTGTACGTATCACTGTAGAATTCTGATTTATCCTGTACGTATCACTGTAGAATTCTGATTTATCCTGTATGTATCACTGTAGAATTCTGATTTATCCTGTACGTATCACTGTAGAATTCTGATTTATCCTGTACGTATCACAGTAGAATTCGGATTTATCCTGTACGTATCACTGTAGAATTCTGATTTATCCTGTACGTATCACTGTAGAATTCTGATTTATCCTGTACGTATCACTGTAGAATTCTCATTTATCCTGTACGTATCACTATAGAATTCTGATTTATCCTGTACGTATCACTGTAGAATTCTGATTTATCCTGTACGTATCGCTGTAGAATTCTGATTTATCCTGTACGTATCAATATAGAATTCTGATTTATCCTGTACTTATCACTGTAGAATTCTGATTTATCCTGTACGTATCACTGTAGAATTCTGATTTATCCTGTACGTATCACTGTAGAATTCTGATTTATCCTGTACATATCACTGTAGAATTCTGATTTATCCTGTACGTATCTCTGTAGAATTCTCATTTATCCTGTACGTATCACTGTAGAATTCTGATTTATCCTGTACGTATCACTGTAGAATTCTGATTTATCCTGTACGTATCTCTGTAGAATTCTGATTTATCCTGTATGTATCACTGTAGAATTCTGATTTATCCTGTATGTATCACTGTAGAATTCTGATTTATCCTGTATGTATCACTGTAGAATTCTGATTTATCCTGTATGTATCACTGTAGAATTCTGATTTATCCTGTATGTATCACTGTAGAATTCTGATTTATCCTGTACGTATCACTGTAGAATTCTGATTTATCCTGTACGTATCTCTGTAGAATTCTCATTTATCCTGTACGTATCACTGTAGAATTCTGATTTATCCTGTACGTATCACTGTAGAATTCTCATTTATCCTGTACGTATCTCTGTAGAATTCTCATTTATCCTGTATGTATCACTGTAGAATTCTGATTTATCCTGTATGTATCACTGTAGAATTCTGATTTATCCTGTATGTATCACTGTAGAATTCTGATTTATCCTGTATGTATCACTGTAGAATTCTGATTTATCCTGTATGTATCACTGTAGAATTCTGATTTATCCTGTATGTATCACTGTAGAATTCTGATTTATCCTGTACGTATCACTGTAGAATTCTGATTTATCCTGTACATATCACTGTATAATTCTTATTTATCCTGTATGTATCACTGTAGAATTCTGATTTATCCTGTACGTATCACTGTAGAATTCTTATTTATCCTGTATGTATCACTGTTGAATTCTGATTTATCCTGTACGTATCACTGTAGAATTCTGATTTATCCTGTATGTATCACTGTAGAATTCTGATTTATCCTGTATGTATCTCTGTAGAGTGCGGATTGATCCTGTACGTATCACTGTAGAATTCTGATTTATCCTGTACGTATCACTGTAGAATTCTGATTTATCCTGTACGTATCACTGTAGAATTCTGATTTATCCTGTACGTATCACAGTAGAATTCTGATTTATCCTGTATGTATCACTGTAGAATTCTGATTTATCCTGTATGTATCACTGTAGAATTCTGATTTATCCTGTAAGTATCACTGTAGACTTCTGATTTATCCTGTACGTATCACAGTAGAATTCTGATTTATCCTGTAAGTATCACTGTAGAATTCTGATTTATCCTGTATGTATCACTGTAGAATTCTGATTTATCCTGTACGTATCACTGTAGAATTCTGGTTTATCCTGTACGTATCACAGTAGAATTCTGATTTATCCTGTACGTATCACTGTAGAATTCTGATTTATCCAGTACGTATCACTGTAGAATTCTGGTTTATCCTGTATGTATCACTGTATAATTCTGACTTATCCTGTAAGTATCACTGTAGAATTCTGATTTATCCAGTACGTATCACTGTAGAATTTTGATTTATCCTTTAAGTATCACTGTAGAATGCGGATTTATCCTATACGTATCACTGTAGAATTCTGATTTATCCTGTATGTATCACTGTAGAATTCTGGTTTATCCTGTATGTATCACTGTATAATTCTGATTTATCCTGTAAGTATCACTGTAGAATTCTGATTTATCCAGTACGTATCACTGTAGAATTCTGATTTATCCTGTACGTATCACTGTAGAATTCTGATTTATCCTGTACGTATCACTGTAGAATTCTGATTTATCCTGTATGTATCACTGTAGAATGCGGATTTATGCTGTACGTATCACTGTAGAATTCTGATTTCTCCTGTATGTATCTCGTAGAATTCTGATTTATCCTGTATGTATCTCGTAGAATTCTGATTTATCCAGTACGTATCACTGTAGAATTCTGATTTATCCTGTATGTATCACTGTAGAATTCTGATTTATCCTGTACGTATCACTGTAGAATTCTGATTTATCCTGTATGTATCACTGTAGAATTCTGATTTATCCAGTATGTATCACTGTAGAATTCTGATTTATCCTGTACGTATCACTGTAGAATTCTGATTTATCCTGTACGTATCACTGTAGAATTCTGATTTATCCTGTACGTATCACTGTAGTATTCTGATTTATCCTGTATGTATCACTGTAGAATTCTGATTTATCCTGTACGTATCACTGTAGAATTCTGATTTATCCTGTACGTATCACTGTAGAATTCTGATTTATCCTGTACGTATCACTGTAGAATTCTGATTTATCCTGTACGTATCACTGTAGAATTCTGATTTATCCTGTACGTATCTCGTAGAATTCTGATTTATCCAGTACGTATCACTGTAGAATTCTGATTTATCCTGTATGTATCACTGTAGAATTCTGATTTATCCTGTACGTATCACTGTAGTATTCTGATTTATCCTGTATGTATCACTGTAGTATTCTGATTTATCCTGTATGTATCACTGTAGAATTCTGATTTATCCTGTAAGTATCACTGTAGAATTCTGATTTATCCTGTACGTATCACTGTAGAATTCTGATTTATCCTGTACGTATCACTGTAGAATTCTGATTTATCCTGTACGTATCACTGTAGAATTCTGATTTATCCTGTACGTATCTCGTAGAATTCTGATTTATCCAGTACGTATCACTGTAGAATTCTGATTTATCCTGTATGTATCACTGTAGAATTCTGATTTATCCTGTATGTATCACTGTAGAATTCTGATTTATCCTATACGTATCACTGTATAATTCTGATTTATCCCGTACGTATCACTGTAGAATTCTGATTTATCCTGTACGTATCACTGTAGAATTCTGATTTATCCTGTACGTATCACTGTAGAATTCTGATTTATCCTGTACGTATCACTGTAGAATTCTGATTTATCCTGTACGTATCACAGTAGAATTCTGATTTATCCTGTACGTATCACTGTAGAATTCTGATTTATCCTGTACGTATCACTGTAGAATTCTGATTTATCCTGTACGTATCACTGTAGAATTCTGATTTATCCTGTACGTATCACAGTAGAATTCTGATTTATCCTGTACGTATCACTGTAGAATTCTGATTTATCCTGTACGTATCACTGTAGAATTCTGATTTATCCTGTACGTATCATTGTAGAATTCTGATTTATCCTGTACGTATCACTGTAGAATTCTGATTTATCCTGTACGTATCACAGTAGAATTCTGATTTATCCTGTACGTATCACTGTAGAATTCTGATTTATCCTGTACGTATCACTGTAGAATTCTGATTTATCCTGTATGTATCACTGTAGAGTTCTGATTTATCCTGTACGTATCACTGTAGAATTCTGATTTATCCTGTACGTATCACTGTAGAGTTCTGATTTATCCTGTACATGTCACAGTAGAATTCTGATTTATCCTGTACGTATCACAGTAGAAGTCTGATTTATCCTGTACGTATCACAGTAGAATTCTGATTTATCCTGTACGTATCACTGTAGAATTCTGATTTATCCTGTACGTATCACTGTAGAATTCTGATTTATCCTGTACGTATCACTGTAGAATTCTGATTTATCCTGTACGTATCACTGTAGAATTCTGATTTATCCTGTAAGTATCACTGTAGAATTCTGATTTATCCTGTACGTATCACAGTAGAATTCTGATTTATCCTGTATGTATCACTGTAAAATTCTGATTTATCCTGTACGTATCACAGTAGAATTCTGATTTATCCTGTACGTATCACTGTAGAATTCTGATTTATCCTGTACGTATCACTGTAGAATTCTGATTTATCCTGTACGTATCACTGTAGAATTCTGATTTATCCTGTACGTATCACTGTAGAATTCTGATTTATCCTGTATGTATCACTGTAGAATTCTGATTTATCCTGTACGTATCACTGTAAAATTCTGATTTATCCTGTACGTATCACAGTAGAATTCTGATTTATCCTGTACGTATCACTGTAGAATTATGATTTATCCTGTACGTATCACTGTAGAATTTTGATTTATCCTGTATGTATCACTGTAGAATTATGATTTATCCTGTATCTATCACAGTAGAATTCTGATTTATCCTGTACGTATCACTGTAGAATTCTGATTTATCCTGTACGTATCACTGTAGAATTCTGATTTATCCTGTATGTATCACAGTAGAATTCTGATTTATCCTGTACGTATCACTGTAGAATTCTGATTTATCCTGTACGTATCACTGTAGAATTCTGATTTATCCTGTACGTATCACAGTAGAATTCTGATTTATCCTGTACGTATCACTGTAGAATTCTGATTTATCCTGTATGTATCACTGTAGAATTCTGATTTATCCTGTACGTATCACAGTAGAATTCTGATTTATCCTGTACGTATCACTGTAGAATTCTGATTTATCCTGTACGTATCTCTGTAGAATTCTGATTTATCCTGTATGTATCACTGTAGAATTCTGATTTATCCTGTACGTATCACTGTAGAATTCTGATGTATCCTGTACGTATCACTGTAGAATTCTGATTTATCCTGTACGTATCACTGTAGAATACGGTTTTATCCTGTAGAATTCTGATTTATCCTGTATGTATCATTGTAGAATTCTGATTTATCCTGTACGTATCACTGTAGAATTCTGATTTATCCTGTACGTATCACTGTAGAATTCTGTTTTATCCTGTATATTTCTGATTTATCCTGTACGTAACACTGTAGAATCCTTTTTTTTTCTATGTATGTGACCGAGATCCGTTTTGAAGCTGGAAGTAACTTTCCTCATCTTTTGCCAGTATAATATACACTTCGGGTTATGGTTTTGTTGGCGCTTCGGTATTCCATGTATTTTTCTCGTTTGTGATGGCGATATCTGTAGCTTCCGTGTAATGTCTTTTGATTTTTTTTACAGTATATTATATTACAACTTGTCACATGATCGTCGGTTTCCTCTGACAAATATTTTCCGCAATACAGTGCTCTGTATAGTGCTACCCGTAATTTGTGATTTGTCGCTGTGACGACAGAATAATTGTGCAGTCTCTAAATTTCTGTGTCATGATTTTGTAAAAGGTTAACCATCATACGGCAATAATTTAACCTTATTTGGAACAAGCACTACTGTTGGCTTAAACAATTATGTTATCAGCCAAAAGCGTAAAAAAATGACGGCATCGTTAATAATGTCGCTTTTGATTGGCTTATGCAGCAGCGTAATAATTTGAAAGAGAAAATAGTCCATCAATAAAGTGGATTTTCGCAGGGTATAGAATAAATTATAAGGATCAACTTGAATCTACTTTTTATATTTTGGTTAATCCTTAATGATGTCATCAAATAACTCTCCAAAATCAAGGTGGCGATCATACAGGATATTCCATTGACCGATTACTGTCGTCATTGTCATTATATGACGTCATAATTGTTACACTGAACGTCAATGACCCTCCTCGGACAGTGTTTTTTATTCATTGAACAAGCATACACAATATATACATTGTTTTTAAATACATGCCGAATAATATAAAGTGGAATAGACTTTTTTTATGAAATGAAGAGATTCAAAGATTGTAAGTATATGTATTGGGGTGCTTTCAGTTGACATGCGTAAACGATACTGTCATATTCCTGTTGGCATTGATATTGCCTCTGAGTGCCAACTGAAAGCAGTTCAATGCCTAAATGTACTGTTTGGTTTTGTCTTTTTTAAATATGCATTTAGAGAGTTAAATTGGCCACTCTAGAGTGTCAACAGGGGGCGCCTTGATATGATGTCTATATCCGTTGTCATGGTTTGCTAGAGATTAGCCTCTGTAAATGTCGGTTTTACAGCAGTTATTGACGTATAAATATCAATTTCGTCAATGAGAGAAATTGTATCCCTTTTACGCGCTTAAAATGGACCAGTCATGTTTAGAATACATTCGTGAAAACTGAAAGAAATGTCATGAGATCTGGTCCGATCCTGGTAACACGTCTGAAAGCAGGCTTGTTACTTAGTAACAGGATGTGATTATATACGCCAGATATTTTAAAACTTTTTGGTACATGGAAACTGAAAATACAGTGTACCCTCGTTATACCGCCACCGTTCGTCCACAGCGGTGGTATAACGAGAGTGGCGATAGTATCGAATTATGAAAGTTATAACCATGAATTAAATTGCGTAATAGATTGCATTTCCAACATTTCTTTAAAAAACAAGCTTAGTATTATATCGTCATATAGATCTACATTGGCACAAATTTATATCTAAAAATAGTAATTGATCTGCTTTTGCCGTATGCCATTCCAAATGGAACACTAGAGAGTTCCTCGATCTCCAAAAACAGAACAATATGGCGTTATCTCCGAGGGAAATATATAGCGATTCGGGACGTTTGTATTTTAAAGGGTGTGGCGGATGGCGGTATGCGAGGGTGTATGTTATATTAAGATTTTAAAGTGGTTGAATAATATTTTACGCCATACAGTTTAATTTACTAATGGTTATATGCGCCAAATATTTTTAAAACACTTTGTAAAACGGAAACTGAAAATATTCTATATTCAGATTTTAAAGTGGTTGAATAATATTTTACGCCATACATTTTAATTTACAAATGGTTAAATACGCCAAATATTTTTAAAACACTTTGTTAACGGAAACTGAAAATATGTTATATTAAGATTTTAAAGTGGTGGACTATTTTTTACGCCATGCATTTTAATTCACTAAAATGATTTTGTACATGCTTTTGAAAATATCCTACGCGAACATTTTGCTGCTATTGTGTAGTTAACACGCTATAGCTGTGAGCTTATAATGAGTTTTCAGAGAATGTGCTATTCCCTATATGACTAAACTCGTTATAAAACCAGCACTTTAGGAGATTAAAGTAATTTGACACATGAATGTTAAATGGTTTAACCTAAAATTAGAAACCAACAACTGATTTTAATTTCCAATTTGTAAATATTGATTCAACAGTCCGGGAATTGAAACTGAATGGATATCGACACGTTCCAGGAGCAGGAGTAAGTTCCGACAAATGTTAAAAAGTCGGGACGAGGACGTTTCCCAATGTATGGTTACATCACGCGGATGATGGGGTCGATCTTATTAATTTCTCACTGTTACAGTATTAATCCAAATTAAAAAAAATGACTGAAACGGTTTTTAGCGTAGACTGTGAGTAGTAGTCTATCGTTGAATGTAAAACCAAGATTTCTGGGGTAAACTAGAATGCGACAAGGTCGGGATTCGAACATATCACAGTGTCTAACAGTCCCGTCAGAATACGTAACATGTATGTTAAGATTGTCATACATAAGTGTATGATAAGTGTATGGTTAGTGTATGATGTATAGTTAGTGTAAAATAAGTGTATACTTAATATATATATAAACTTTATGTATTTTACAACAATTATGAAACAAGTTATCCAACTTATATTAATCACTCTTGTTGGCCCGGATGTTAGCGCGCCAGGGGTCTTATTGTTGGAAGAAACCGGAGTACCCAGAGAAAACCAACGTGGTCTGGCAGGTGACCCCATACCTTTTCACGTCCAGTTGGGGAATCGAAAACCGGTCTCCATGGTGAAAGGCAAGTGCGCTATCCACTGCATCACCCGATCACCCATTGTAGTTAGTGTATGGTTAGTGTATAATTAGTGTATAACTAGTGTATGCCTAGCGTATGACAAGTGTATGGTTAATGTATGGTTAGGGTATGGTTAGTGTATGGTTAGTGTGCGACTTACTTGTTGACCTCCACGTATAACTCCGATAGCACCTGGTACACCTGTAGTGGCATCCAACACAGGACGAACAGACAGACAACGATAATCAGCATCTTGACTACCTGTTGCAAAAAAAAAAAAAATTGAAATAATATTAATAAACAATGATTTTAAGACTCTTTCATAACCAGGGATGTAAGATAGGGAAATTCCACCGGAGGGGATTTCAAATTTGGTACACATGTAAAACCCGAGGCTTTTGCCATATTTGAAAACCCCGAGAGTAGAATTTCTCTATCTTACCCCTTTGGTAATGAAAGAGTTTTTTCCCTCATATCAACTACCTGAATAAACTCAAAAACCATGAAAACCCCGTTTTAACTGGCTACCTTTTTTACCTATTTACCTTTAATTTTTTTGACGAAAATGAATTAGATAGCAAGATTAAGCATACCACATATTTATTTATTTATTTATTTGATTCAATTCAACAGACCCGAGGATCCAATTACAGAATTGATAACAATGATAACAAAAGTATAATAAACTATCACAGATATAAGTACATGCAAGTAATGTATAAGATTGATAATAGTAAAGTATGGTATGCAGTGCTTAAACATGGAATTATTTAAAACATACTGCCTCTAGGCGAGATTTAAAAGAAGATAGAGTACATTCAAAAATACAGTCAAAAGCACTAGTATGTCGGTTGAAAGTTCTAATTACACGATTAAAAGTATTGAATTTTCTAACATTAAGCCTACTATGAGGACAACTTAATTGATTTGTACAGAGGATCGTAAGCATTTTCTTGGAGCTAACACACCAATCCTTGGACAGTCAAATAGACCATGAACACATTTGTAAAAGAAACAAATATCTAAATGTTGGCGTCTGCTTTCTAGAGAAGACAACTTAAAATATTCACAGACATCGGAATAAGAATAACTATTAAAATCAAACTTTGCCTTGAAACACAAGAATTAAAATTTTTTTCTCTAGACAGTTTCAACTTGGTGTATAAATGCAGATTGGTACGGTGACCAGATCTCGCTACAATACTCCAGTTGACTTCTAACTAGACTGATGTACAAGGACCTAATTACAGATACATTTGTAAAAGATTTACAGGAACGTTTTTAAAAGACCAAGCATTTTCATACTCTTTGACACAACTTTTTTGATATGGTGAGAAAAATTAAGGTTTTCAGATAACCAAACTCCAAAGTCCTTGACACATGCGACTTTGACTAAAAGCTCACCACCCATATAATACGAAAACTGAATAGGTTTGCGTTTCATGGAGAAGTTAATTGTACACCATTTTTTGACGTTGACCTGCATACGCCACTTCTTACACCACTTTAAAACGCGGTTAATATCATGTTGTAGCTGTTCACAATCTAACAGAGATGTTACAGTTCTACAAAATTTACTGTCATCAGCGAACATAAAACTAGAAGAATATTTTAAAACTGCAGGCAAGTCATTAATAAAAATCAAAAATAGCTTTGGCCCAAGTATGGATCCCTGGGGTACACCGGAAGTAACTTCACACCAGCCGGATGTCGCCCCATGAACAGTTACCCTTTGCTGCATGTTACTAAGGTAACTGGTGAACCAGTTTAAAATGTTACCTCTAAGACCAATGGCATGAAGTTTATATAATAATAACTTATGACTCACTTTGTCAAATGCCTTCGAAAAATCAGTATATATACAGCATGAACATCGTTCTTTTTGTCGAAAGCTTCAGAAACATAATCGGTAAAACATGTGAGATTTGTTACAGTAGATTTTTTAGGTATGAAACCATGTTGTTCCTAACAAATATGACGATTTATAAAAGATGAAAATTCAATGTCAACAAGTTTTTCAAACATCTTTGACAATGTGGGCAATAAAGACAGGTCTATAGTTTGTAACATTATTTCTTTGACCAGATTTAAAAATTGGGATCACGTTTGCCTTTTTAAGACAATCAGGTAAAACACCCTCGTGGATGGATTTATTAGATAAATTACAAATCGGAACACACAGTTCGTGTGCGCATTCTTTAAAAATAATGCCAGATATATTGTCATACCCGCAAGTTTTTTTGGGATCAATATCTTAAGAACCTTAAGAACATTGATACAACTTAATTTTATAGTTGTTATATATTGTTTTCGCAGAAAAAATAATCTCTCCTTTTTAATCCTTACGGTTAACATTTTGTGAAAGGTTTTCTTTTTTCTTTTCGGCATCAGAGTTTACCGTACCCGCAACGTCACGTGATTGTTTAGCCATTGCCATGTCACGTCGCGTGATCATGATATGGCATGCCCGATAGATTTTTCTTACATAGCTTTCTTCCATGGGGCACACACTATTCAACGTGGCGAGATATGAGAGAAATTGAAACCCTGATAAACTAACTTACAAACTAAGATCAATAGACAATTAAAAAAAATAAAGATTGACTTTATCTATTTAATATTTAGATGTATTCGCTGAATACGCCATTTCCAGGATAAAACTTTCAGCCATTTTAGTTATGTGTCTTTCATCACATCGTGACTTTATTTAGGGCAATTTGAAAACAAAATGGCGGCCAAATAGAAGTTTTTTGGCCGAAAGAGGGACCAAAACTTCGAATAAAACAGAAGGGGCGTTAGTAAAATTTGTTGAAGTGACTGATGAACTGAATTTGTCTTGTATTTTGAAAGATAATCTGAGTCCAGTGCTCGTAGTCGTGGTTGTCGTTTTGCTGTTGGAAACGATCTGGTCGTTACATTTTGCATCCATGGATATGTTTCAGGTTGTTGATTGTACGACTGTCAGTTACAGGTCTAGGCACTACACACCATGACTTGGTCTTAAGAGTCGGTTCCTGAGTTTCGTCCCATTTTGACCTAAACCGACTAAGAGATCAACGATCGAATAGGCTATAGCTGTCATTCGGTCGCCAATGCAGTCATCTTAAAATCGAAATGCCCTAAATATTTCGGGGTCACATGATCAAACCACCGATTTCTAACTCCCCTTCAAAAGAGTTCTCGTATCTCTATTGAACAAAGTGTTGGTATTTCGAAGCTGACATTTTGATGCTACAATGTGATCTGACAGGTACATGTAAGCATATATATATTGGTAGGTTTTAGGGCAATAAACTTGAAATATTACTGTATATGCAGTATATAAGTCGCTATTTCATATATAAAAAAAACTAGGCCTAATACAGTGTAAGAAGCGATCCGCATTATCGAACAGCTGGTGTCATGCAACATGTCATATATATTATTGGCACACGTGATATTAATCTCAAGGAAAATATTACTACGCCGCTACAGGACCTACTTCTATTTGCTTTACCAAATAGTACATTTACAATTATTTCCATTAGGATGAATGTGAAATATTCTTTTCGTAGTGAGCAGTTTCATTCCTTTTAATAAAGCTCATTATATAAAAAAATAACAATACGTTACGATGGCCTGTGCCGAACGACGATAATATGATTGAAGCACCGAGGTTTTGACCTTTGGGGTCAGCTGGTTATTATAACTATGTTACCAGCTCGTTAAATATTATGACACTTACTTAAAATGATGTCGTATCAAATGTTTCAATCCGTGTTGATATACAAAAATGTATTCAATACGGCATGAATTCTCATGTTCGATTATCTTTGTATTTAACACCGTTAACCCTTTTTAACTTTAGTGAACTCTACCAGGCATTTATCCGGATATGTTCATTGTGGTTGACAGAGGTGAAAAAAAATCGGTTTTTAGCTGGTAATCCTAATGCTATATTTAAGGAGGTACGGTGGTCTAGTGGTAAGACGCCGGGCTCGTAATCGAAGAGTTGCGAGTTCGAGTCTCGGTCACGGTTCTTGTGTTGTATCCTTGAGCAAGATAATTCACTTCGCTTGTTCCAGTCTACTCATCTGTAAATGAGTACGTGTTTGGACAGTGCGAGAAAAATGTAGAATGCTAGCTGTGAGCGCCGAAATGGCAGCACCGGTTGTATGCTCCCAGGCAGTTGAGAACGATATTGGCTGGTTGCTAATGCCCTATAACCACGGATAATAATTTGTGAGCCGCTTTGAGACGAGCTTAATGCTGTTATCAATCGGAATATAAGAACTTCGAATTATTTTAATTATTATTACCATATTGTTACTCTCTGGTCTTCACCAGCTGCCGTGATTAACATATAATACAAATAGTTACTTTATTTATTCTTAAGTTGGAATTTGAAATTGAAATTGTTGGCCCGGGGATTAGCCACATAGGTCTTTAGGTGGGAGGAAACCGGAGTACCCGGAGAAAATCCATTTGGTCTGGCAGGTGACCCGATATATTTTCTCGTCCGGTCAGGAAATCGAACCCCGGCCCCTTTAGCAAAAGGCAAGTGTGCAATTCATTGCACTAACCGACCTCCACCGTGATAGATCTGAAACCATCATTAGACTAGCTCTGGACCATCTTCGTGTTCTGCTAAATGTTTTTTTAATGTGTAGATCAATCAAGCTGGTAGGGTTTCCTCCCACGGGACGTCTGTTTCATCCTTAACTGGTGTTTATCCAATTAATACAATCATAGATCTATTCCGGGATTGTTAGAAGAATAATTAATCTGACAGGACAGAAAAAGAGTCTTAACAGCCATGTGTTCGATATTTAAATGACTTGTTACCAAAATAGTCCCTCAGATATCACTTCGCACCGTACACTCCGTGTATAAAACACCCAAATGACCGATATTAGAAACGATTTCTTCAAAAGTCGACGACAATAAATTGAGAAAATTAGATCATTACAGTACATTTATTGAACTATGGGAGTCTGGTCTTCATCTTCTCTCTGTAATTACAGTGCATATTATCTGTTCTATCCCGTCTGGCTAAGTCTTATGTTACACCAATGCTGGGATTCGTTCTATTTTAATGAGAGCTATGAGTTCTAGATTAGCTCCATCCCAAGTGACATCACACATCCCGCGTGGCGGATCGAGACGTGAAACGGAAGGCAAAACATTTAAGGATTAACTTGAATCGATTTTTTTATGTTATGGGGGTATAAAACAAAAAGCAGGAGTGTACTCTAAATAAACCACTCCGGTTTTTTTGTGTTATAACCCCATAACATAAAAAATAGATTCAAGTTAATACTTATAATTTAATCTTTACCCTGCGAAAATTATCTTTATTGATGGACTCTTTTCTCTTACAAATCATTACGCTGCTGCATCGGCTAATCAAAAGCGACTTTATAAACAGCGACGTCGATTTTTACGTTATGGGCTGATAACATAATTTTTTAAAACAATGAAAATGCTTGTTTCAAACAAGATTAAATTATTTAATATTTAACTAATACAATGTAATAGGGCACAATTTATCATTTTACCAGATTATTAAACATCGCACCGATGTTCCTAGATCAAGGTCACCATTGAATATTTGATACGCCACTTGACGTGTAGCATTCGGATTCTTAAGCACTTCGCGCCATCTTGCATGTAAGTTATGTTGCGAGAACGATTAAACTTACCAAAAACAAGCATTCAAGTTACTAAAATCAAAAACAATATACGGAAATAGACTTTTAGACTTCCGGATTGTGACGCCACAGCGATTGCGTCTATCGGAACAAGCGTTCATAGTCCAACTAATTTGAAAATCAATTTACGGAAATAGGTCAGCAAGTTTTCCGGATTTATTCGGCTCAGTCTGTAAATACATGTAATTTCAATTCTGTTCGCCAGTGACCTTCTGATATACATGTGGTATACGGTAAACTGTCCAGTACTCGATCAATGACCATAAGATTTGGACACATCTGAAACAAAGCAATATTAAAGAATCGCTCAGCTTTAAAGTAATATTATCGCCGACACTTACTTTCCTTTCTGGTCCATGACTGAAGATGTAAATTATATAGCTCAATAACTACATCAGTCAAAATCAACAGTGATGTTTATAGCCATATTTTTACGCTTGTCCCGTATATCATTTTGTTTTTAATTCATTCAAAAATTAATTTTTCATAACACTCAATACATTTGAGGATTGAATTACATTGTAGAAGAAATAATTATGTGTTAATTGTCTCAGATTGAAAAAAGGTTTCGTACCGATGAATGGTTTAAAAAATCGTTCTCCGACATTTGAAAATCATTCGAGTAAGTTAATCATCATTATTCCAAATCGATACGAGGAAGTTTAATCTGACTTGGCTGCCGCGGCTGGCAGCTCTGATTTAACTATATTCTCCCCCTATCTATAACGTCACCACTCCCATAATGGCGAAATGATGCGAAACACAATCACCTCCACCACTCGGCTAAGTAGTGTCCACTTGTAATAGCTTTTAGATCTACCACCCACTTAACACTGAGCAAGACCACTGACCAGTGGTCAAGATTAAGGTCAATGAGCATCAAGTGGATCCTGGCACAACATTTCCTGACTAGATACTGAACCAAGTTTATATAATGTAGATACCACTGCGACATAATATAACTACAGGTAAAATATACAATTTTTATATGCATAAATCATAAAGTAATTATAAACTTGTATAACAAGGTACAAACAATATCTATTTATTTCATTTTTGCCTGTAAAATATAGAAAATTATCAAACTGATACAACTTATATTGTCATTACAGTGATGAGCATATATATACAAATATCAGATTTCGCAGTGAAACTATATAAGGTTTTGCCGGGACTACTTTCCCAATCGGTTGTGATTTCGACGGATTGATATAGCTACTATTTTCAGTAGGCAGGTAAAAAGATATAATAAAAACATTCGAAAATAAAAAAAAAATCAATGGTTTGCCGTTTAATATCGAATATATTACACGCATATGGCAGATTTTTTTTCACGAGCGCGTTGCACGAGTATCCTAGTGTGTGAGATATATTTGATATTAAACGACAAACCATTGAAAAGCCACTATATAACACATCTTGCATATAATTTTAAAAGTGCAAGTGATATATATTAAATAATATTAAATAAAAATATAATACATATTATAACAAAGAATATAATATCATACAAAACTCCTGTGTGGAATAACATTTTTGTAATGTCAAACATATCAAAAATTGTGGAAGGTCCCTCGTCACGAATGTGATCTTATTTCTGTTGATGACGAAACCTGTCTGATGTTGCCAAGTTGTATTTCGGAATGTTGCCTCATCCGACCTCTAATTGATTAAAAATCTTATTACAGCATTCCCAACAAATGATATGCGATACCATTTTATCATTTTCAAATAAACAAAACCTGTGAATGCTGACACATTGTATAATCCAGCGTGTTTAAAGTTTAATCTGTATGTCGGTATAGACAGGTCAATGTAACGGTAGGTCGTTTTGTACTTAGGACGAAGAATATCGACAAAAACTGACCGTTACAAATCATTGACCCCGCCCCTCTTTATGTTAGTACACCCGATACATCATTATTGACCGGTACAGAAGATTGACGACCCCAGGGAAGTTATAAATCAGTACAATAACGACAATCTCGGGTCAAAAGGTTGACAAACTATCTCATTATCACCGTATATTGTTTTCTCAATATTTGGGATAGGAATGTCTTCCATTGATTATATCCACGACAATCGAAGATACCAGATGGAATCTGGAAAAAATAAAAAAATACCAAAGCGTCAACAAAACCATAATCCGAACTCAAAATCGATTAAACTAGAGGCAAAATAGGAACAAAGGAATGAGTAACAGAGAAACTTGAAAAAGTACAAGATAATTTAGATTTTAGGGTTTCGTTTGATTAAGTAAGATTCTTTGATCCTTCGACCCAAGGGAAGTTTGAAAGATCTTAAAGTGAAACGAAAACAGGTTGATCTTCGAAACCCGTTAACCATGTACATCCAATGCTTTTCTTTAATTTTGATTTTAAATTGAAAACACAGATGACATCTTTTTGAGAGATGATCCAGCGAGAGACCTTTTTTGTTGGGGTTGGGAGGTGGTTGGGGTTGGGCGATGGTTTGGGGTTTGGGGTTGGGTTGGATGTGAAATAAGAACCGAAGTAACGACTCGTGCGGATTGTGATAGAAACCTCCCATTACTGTCACAGTTATACACATTGTGTATGATCCATGCTCAATAACTCACACCCTGACGTCATAAATTACCGGAAGTAGGAAGTATACTACCAATGCCTTGATTACACCATGTCATAAACATTTCATTTCCGGCTTTTGATTCCTGACGTGTTGTTGATTATGTATATCTAGTTCTAGTTTAGCCACCGATTGGCTGCACGTGCCTGATATTGAGGTCAGAAGATGACCGCCAGACTTCTTTGGTATTATCACGTTTACGGTATACGGACATCAGCCCAATCGTTATTGCACAATACCGATATCTAACAGGACAGTCTCAGTTCAGGTGTACTTCAAAACGTACTTAAGGAGATATATGCTACATTAAACATCAATTTCCGTAAAGTTAAGATTGCATTCGTGTCCAGCAATGCGGGCCACGGGTCAGTTTTTGATTCGTCTATGTAATACCTCCTCTGGGCCCGACACCATATCTGATGTTGGACCAGAGCGTACTGTTATAAGAAAACGTGGAATTTGCCAGACACCAAACGGCACCAGGGAGTGACTAATCAACAGAAAGTCCGGAAATCTTCTGAGCAAGAATATTATCTTCCGTTTTTGATCCGGATTAATATAGCTTGCTGTTTCGCTTGCTTACTTGCTCCATTGCTTACTTACGAGATATCAAAATTGCGTCCGCTCAGCTTTGAACTTTTGAACGATTAAAAACGACTAGTAGCTGTTGGTGACAATAACATCCATTTATCAACATATGTAGGGTATGTGTTGTGTCCTAGTCGCTTTTTTCGCTGTCGTTTAGTTCCAAGTTTTCATAAAGCAGAAGCAGTGGGCTCTAGCCCCACACCTGACTATCTGTCAATATGGTTTTGCTTGGTGTCAGAGTCAGATGAAGCTCGAGATATCTACCAATAGGACACAAGAAAATGCGACAATAACTAAATGCCAAACTAACATCACTACTACAGAGGCACGCTGAACACCGAACGGCGAACTGATGCAATAAAAAAGGGCTTGGAGCCAATGACGTCACATGTGGTTTCCCCACACCTAAGATGCGGTTGGTAGCGAGAGCGTTCGCGAACGTTTTGGCCTTTTGCTCAAAAAGTGCATTGTTTGCAGCAAACGCTTGCGAACGCTCCGGATCACCCGCGAACGCATTTAAGGGGTAATTCACAAGAAAACCAAGATGGCGGAGTGGTAACACACAGGGGTTTGTAAGATGAATGATGCATACAGATCCCGTCTATATTCATAATCATCATTCATCTTACAAATACCCTGTGCCGTGAATATCTCAAATGACGATTTTGTCATTCTAAAATGTAGAACTCTATATTGGGTAAAAGTAATTGGGGATCCATGTTTTAGTACCAATATTATAAAGCAGTATTGGTTGATCTTAAAACTGCTGCTGACACATCTGTAAACGAAACTAAGTTTACATTGTCGTCTGCCTCCTCGTCCAAAATCAATATTCTGATTATGTCCTTCATATTGGCGGCCATATTGAAATCGTTTTTCGCGAGCGCAGCGTTCAGTGAGCACAAAACGTTGGCAAACAAAAAGCTCGCGAACGTTCTCGCTACCGAACACACCTCAGATTTCTGGTTCTACAAACAGTAGCATACGCAAGGCGTCAACGTTTCTATGGCAACTGATACCTTCATCAAGTATTTTTTAACATCCCGTCCTATGTCTACAACTTGAATATTCATTTCGAAGCCCTTATAGTCAGTCGTAAATGACCTTTCGCATCGACCGTTAACATCTCATAAAAAGTTCTATTACCAGGTAGTCTTTATATTTCTCAGCATCTAGCTTAAATAATGTATTTATTGTGTATGCTTGCTCATGGAATAGATCAGTCATCGCCCAGGGGCGGTCAATGGTATCCAGCGTATCAATTATAACTTCATAATAATGACGACGTCAATTAGCGGTCAATGGCATTCATGACCCTATGAATGCCGACTGAATTTGGTAGAGTTATATAGTGGCAATGCCGTGCAATGGTGAATAATAAGTACAACACAGTCTACTGTATGACCCGTTGCGTTGCATGAAGAGCAGACTACTGAGAACGATGTCAACAATGCAGACAGCATTGTCTTTCCCACTGGAACAAGAAAACCATTGACTATTTCCAGCTTGGTCCCTTGGTTTACAGTCCAATCTAATTGGGCAACATAATTAAGGGCAAAACTAGACACATGCTTCGGACTCGTGCAGGGTTCCGACAATTTGTTTGAAGGTGTCCGACTAGTACTATACTGAGTTCATCTTTAACGGTCGACGTTAATTGGATTAGACCTGCCTGGTCCGCCATTGCTGCACGGCGGGATTAAACGCAAGTTGGTTCCATCAGATCTATGGGCATGTGCGTTCATCGTGATATTGTAACATATGCCAATTCCATTTTGATGCATTTGTTCTAAAGACACAACTTGCCACAAACATACAACTGGTCGTACAGAGGACAACGCCAGCATTACTAGGTCTGAGAGATCAGCAGAAGGAGAGGAGACACAGTGACCTGAAGTAGAGAAACTTTCCAATCAAAATGTTTTTCTTTATGGTTCATTTCTTAACTTTATAATGTATCTAAAAAAAGAGATAATTATATTTAACGGAATATCTCTCAGATCATGGTGTTTCATTGATGACAAAGATTTGCTTTTGACACAAACATTGTATGTACAATTTATTACATTTTTACCAGTGAAATATTGAAAAAATGTCATTCTATAAAAGTGATATTTTTCACTAGTGAGAAATATGATATTTTTCACTCGTGAAAAATATAACTTTTTCTGATTTGACCAATCAGAACTACGCTTACAAACGATGTTTAGGAAAATCAGAAGCTGCCACTGTAGATTTTATGCTGCGCACTCGTGAAAAATATTAAAATATTAGCCCCACTCGTGAAATATATTTGGTATTACTGAAGACACTGTTAGATATCCTCTATGTATTAAACACAATGCTCTCATGCCAACTGTTGTATTGCTAAGCGATGACGCACGACTTCCGGTTCTGGTTGCGGTGTTATCAGTACCCGCTCGTAATGAACAGTGTACCGCGCATCTATCTTCGGACCATGTGGATGTTAAGTGTCTTGTTTAGATTGACACTCTTCCTGCAGGTAGGACGTAAGAATTGTACTTGCTGTCCCCATTGCATGATCTTAAGAGGCGATTAAAATTGGGATTTTATCTTTTCATTCAAAACAACTTTCTCCCTTCCTTATCTCTCACTTGGCACTACCTTACTTTTGGCCTTTAGTTGAGTGTTTGCCCATGCTAGGAAGGCTTTGGGTTCTTTGCCATGGGCAAGAAATGCCAAAGTCTCAAAAAACGGGTAGTTACCACTCTCTGCTTGACGTTTAGCATTTTGTAGTGGAACTATTGGTTGTCCGTTTAATGTGACCGGGTGGGTGTTCTGTTGGGGGCCTTTGGTTGTATACTTACTACAGTGTGATAGGATTTTAAATCCGTACTATCGCATGGAGACTTACACGAACATACCACCGCCTCCCTAATTCAAACTCTCTCAACACACACATCCACATCGCATACACCGGTAGGCCGACCTTAAAGTGACCTCAGCTGTTAATAAGACGTAAAAACAATCAAACCAAACCAAGCTGGAGGCAGTTTTAATAGGAACTGAAGTCGTGTGCCCATTGTTTTACTACTAAAGCCATATACCATCTGATAAAATACGTATGGTTCATTGTTAATGGGAACAGTAAAAAAACCACTTTGGTGAGCTTCGCAAACATACAAATTAATCACAACAAGAGAAGATATTGATAAGATTGGCGGGTTTGAGACACAATATATCTTAGCTAACACGTCCACCCCAGTGTAAGTACCTAGGCCAGCAGGGAAGGCCGGATATCAACTTCATGAGAAATGTGGCATTCACAGACAAAAACAGTAAATCTGTCAGCGCCTGATTTGGGACCCCATGTCGTCCCTGCCGACAAAATATTCTTTTTGTCCATCATCTGGTTTTCCAAGGTCCCCCAAAGCAACTGTGAGATGTGAACTCATTAACTTCCAAACATGCACCAAAGCCTTGTTTATAAAACTATAAAGCAAAGACATTGGTTTTGGCGTAAATTGCTCACATAACAAAATGGGCCGCCGAGATTATAAAATTGCATTTTTTTTTCTTTTTTTTTTTTTAATTTATTACATTTTGAAATGATTTTTCTATCCGATTTCGTTTTATTTTCTTCAGACATTTAAGTAGTGGGCATCACGGACATACGAACTAATCAGAGCGTTATCTATGTTTGGCGGGTTTGAGACAAAATAAATCCCACCCACCATGTCTTGCCCCTAGCGTAAGTACCTCTGTCAGCCGGATATCAACTTCATGATTAGATAAAGCACTCGCAGACGAAAACATAAACCTGTCATTGCCTCATTTCGTGCCTGCCGACAAAAATTCCTTTTAAGAATTTCGGTTTTCGATCAGTTAAAGAGGAAGCAAAACCGAATATGGACAGTCGGATGCAGCCGGGACATTACAACTGCATCAAGAAAGATGTTTAAAAAAAACCGGTTACCCTTATCTGATAAATCTCACGGTGTTACACAGACAGAGAGTCAAGCTTCATTGCCAAATCTAGAAACACGTTTCAGAAATTCTTAAAATAGGAATTAATAAACGTTGTCAGCTTCATGTGACCGAACGGATTGCTTTGGTGGGAGCCTTTGACATGGCATTTCAGCGAAATAAAACTACAAAGTCGACAACAGGTCCGTGCTATCGTAAGTAGGCAAGTACTCCAACATACCGTAAACGTACCTCTTTTGGCACACGCAAAGTTTTGCGTATTGCCGAATTCAAACCGATAGGCCTAAAGATGAGTACCCCTCCCAAAGGGGGATCGATGACTCGGGGCTTATTGAAATTTACAAATTAAACAGATCCCCTGATGATCTTCCCATCCATGTACAGAAATATGCTGTAATCACAATGGTGATTGGTCATTTTTAACACAAGTTTAATATGCAAAAATATGACATGGAATTAAAAAACAAACTTTAATTATTTTACAACAATTATGAAACAAGTTAACCCGGATGTTAGCGCGGGGGAGAGGGTGTCTTATTGTGGGAGGATACCCACCTGGTTGGGCAAGTCAGGGAATCGAACCCCGGCCGCCTTGGTGAAAGGCAAGTGCGCTATCCATTGCACCACCGGACCACCATGACAGTAGATTTAATCACTGCATAACATGAGAGTCATGTGGTGGAAGTTTATACTGTTATAGTGTACACACGTATAGCGTTTATGATCGTATAACGCCATTAGCTTATCAAAACTTGCAAGATCTTTATTTCAAAAAAACATTTTTGTAAGTATGTTTTATTTAAACGGTTACTGATTCTTTTTTCGATATTTTCTAAAGGCGCTACACAGTTTTGTCGTCATTTTTATGGTCATTCTTATTTGATGTGATTACGTTGTATTTTCTTTCATCGTTACAGTGAGACGGTCTACTTTAAACCCAGGGATTTGATAAGAAATATCCAATGTTTATGGTAATACTACGTATATAAAATGATTTGGCCGACGGGCGCCATGTATACGGTTTTACGTTTCTGTATTCCAATTTTTTAAATACGGCGCTTCCTGAGCAAGCTCAGAACGTCTAATACGAGTAAGGAGAAATGGCGTCCGGCACTTTAGTGAAAATAACTTGGAATAGAATAGACGTTAAACATATATTATTATATTTCGATGAGTCGAATATGTGTGTCGACATTGTGTCTGAAGTGTTCCTGATCAACAGACAATGTTTTATACAAGTGATTTAGGGCACACGTCATAGAAGTCCGTCTCAACAGTTTCCTTATAATTAAGACAAATGACGAAATACTTTAGGAGACAGGCTGGTCTCAAAACTGTATATCAAAACTAACTCTCTCCTCGTAACAAAAAGTGAATAAAACATTTGCTTTTTCCCACCAAGAACACATGGATAAAAATGTATGAGGTATTGGCCATCATAAGTCAGTAAAACCCAGTTTCTAAGACTATAACGACATTTGCTTTTGTGACGTCATCAATCTATAATGTTACGTCATCAATGTCAATTATGATAATGACTATTTAAGCAAAAGTTTTATTGGTATGGCCCCGAGATCATGAAACAATCTTAAGACTTAAGTTTGTGCTTAGCCAATCAGGTATAATAATTTAATCTTGTTTGAAACAAGCATTTTCATTGGCTTAAAAATTATGCTATCAGCCCATAACGTAAAAAATGACGTCGCCGTTTATAACGTTGCTCTTAATTGGCTGATGCAGCAGCGTAATGATTTAAAAGATAAAAGAGTCCATCAATAAAGTGAATTTTCGCAGGATATAAATTAAATTATAAGAATTAACTTGAATCTATTTTTATGCTTTGGGGTTATATCATAAAAAAAAACTGGAGTGTACTCTCTCCATAAACGTCTTTATTTATATTATTTATTTATAGAACAAAGTTTTTGTTATCTATACGTTCGAGGAACCAAGGACCTTGACGGCACAAGATGTCATGGAGAGAGAGAGAGAGAGAGAGAGAGAGAGAGGGAGAGCGAGGGGGAGAGAGGGAGAATGGAATCTCCCCTTTGGTTGGAGTGAGATCCACTATGTGTGTAGCAAACCAGCTATCTAGAAGGGGGACCACTGATGTGGACGTCGCTCCTGAACCTGTACGTTAAATAAAAAGGACCGATCTGACTGACTGATTGATAGGGATCGCAGAGGTCACGTGGTACCACTGAAACCTGGCACACGTCCTTAAATGACCAATGCTGTTAATAGGATATAAAACAGAAACAAACCATTCTAAACATCCTATACATGTAGGACCTTAATAACATCTGTAAAAACATCCATTGCCTAAATGACTTTATCACATTGGCAAACTCGATCAAGATGATTAATGTCAACATCCGTCTGTCTTTACGTTTAACAAACAAGCACCATGATCGATCTATTTCAAACAGCATTCTGTATAGTTGCCATTTATTTCAGCAACGTCTAAGCAATTTATCTTCCTACGTTATTGAGTGGCCAGGAATATTCTCGAATAATTTGTACAACAGGACTATGAACAAAATGCAGAAAATAGAACGCAAACTAGATGAAACTAAGGCAAATATGAGATCAGACATTTTCTAGAATGTTTCTTCAGATCGTAAATGTAAATATGATCGATATCATGTGCTCCGAAAGGATATTGGTACCCATGTACTCCGGAAGGATATGGGTACCCATGTACTCCAGAAGGATATGGGTACCCATGTACTCCAGAAGGATATGGGTACCCATGTACTCCAGAAGGATATGGGTACCAATGTACTCCAGAAGGATATGGGTACCCATGTACCCCAGAAGGATATGGGTACCCATGTACCCCAGAAGGATATGGGTACCCATGTACCCCAGAAGGATATTAGTACCAATGGACTCCAGAAGGATATGAGTACCCATGTACCCCAGAAGGATATGGGTACCCATGTACTCCCGAATTTTATAGGTACCCATGTACTCCAGAAGGATATGGGTACCCATGTACTCCAGAAGGATATGGGTACCAATGGACCCCAGAAAGATATGAGTATCCATGTACTCCAGAAGGATATGGGTATCCATGTACTCCAGAAGGATATGGGTACCCGTGTACTCCAGAAGGATATTGGTTCCAATGTACTCCAGAAAATTATGGGTACAAATGGACCCAAGAAGGATATGGGTACCCATGTACTCCAGAAGGATATGGGTTCCCATGTACTCCAGAAGGATATGGGTAGCCATGTACTCCAGAAGGATATTGGTACCAATGTACTCCAGAAAATTATGGGTACAAATGGACCCAAGAAGGATATGGGTACCCATGTACTCCAGAAGGATATGGGTACCAATGGACCCGAGAAGGATATGGGTACCAATGTACCCCAGACGGATTTGGGTACCCATGTACCCCAGAAGGATATGGGTACCCGTGTACTCAAGAAGGATATGGGTACCAATGTACTCCAGAAGGATATGGGTACCTATGTACCCCAGAAGGATATGGGTACCCATGTACCCCAGAAGGATATGGTTACCCATGTACCCCAGAAGGATATGGGTACCCGTGTACTCCAGAAGGATATGGGTACCCATGTACTCCAGAAGGATATGGATACCCATGTACTCCAGAAGGATATGGGTACCCATGTACCCCAGAAGGATATGAGTACCAATGTACTCCAGAAGGATATGGGTACCCATGTACTCCAGAAGGATATGGGTACCCATGTACCCCAGAAGGATATGAATACCCATGTACTCCGGAAGGATATGGGTACCCATGTTCCCAAGAAGGATATGAGTACCAATGTACTCCAGAAGGATATGGGTACCCATGTACTCCAGAAGGATATGGGTACCCATGTACTCCAGAAGGATATGGGTACCAATGTACCCCAGAAGGATATTGGTACCAATGGACCCCAGAAGGATATGGGTACCCATGTACCACAGAAAGATATGGTTACCCATGTACCCCAGAAGGATATGGGTATCCATGTACTCCAGAAGGATATTGGTACCAATGTACCCCAGAAGGATATTGGTACCAATGGACCCCAGAAGGATATAGGTACCCATGTACCCCAGAAGGATATAGGTACCCATGTACCCCAGAAGGATATAGATACCCATGTACCCCGGAAGGATATGGATACCCATGTTCTCCGGAAGGTATTGAGCTTAAATGATACGAAGGTAAACAGCACAAAGAAAACAAGATCAGGTCCTCAAAATGAAAATATCAAAATATCACGTCTTCCCCATTCTCCGGGGAAGTCTTCATTGGAAAGTCTCGGACTAAGCTGAAGTTCTAAATTGGAAGCAGGAAATCGTGATACTTTCGAACCGCCAAGAACATTATTCACATACCACAAACGTTCTTCAATTATGGCTGACGTCTTGTATAACCCCTTTTATTAAACGATGTGTCGTGTTGGGTCCAATTTTTACAGGAGGTTTGGAATAGCCCCGAAGACGCGTCAGTTCAAGGTCATCTAATCTGGATCCTAGTTTTACAAAAGGTGGAATTGCCCGGATTATGAGTCATTTCAAGGTCACTTAAATCAAAGTTTTCGATATTTGCCTTGCTTGAAATTTTAACCTTTATAACGTTTCACTAGTTAATTCTACATGATTTACTTATTAATTATTCAAAGTTCACTTGTTCATTATTCATGGTTCACTTGTTAATTATTTATGATTCACTTATTAATTATTCATGGTTCACTTGTTAATTATTCATGGTTCACTTGTTCGTGATTCATGGTTCACTTGTTCATTATTCATGGTTCATTTGTTCATTATTCATGGTTCACTTATTAATTATTGATGGTTCATTTGTTCGTGATTCATGGTTCACTTGTTCATTATTCATGGTTCACTTGTTAATTATTCATGTTTCACTTATTAATTATTCATGTTTCACTTATTAATTTTTCAGGGTTTACTTGTTAATTATTCATGGTTCACTTGTTAATTATTTATGATTCACTTATTAATTATTCATGGTTCACTTATTCATTATTCATGGTTCACTTGTTAATTATTCATGATTCACTTATTAATTATTCATGGTTCACTTATTCATTATTCATTGTTCACTTGTTCATCATTCATGGTTCATTTGTTAATTATTCATGGTTCACTTGTTCGTGATTCATGGTTCACTTGTTCATTATTCATGGTTCATTTGTTCATTATTCGTGGTTCACTTATTAATTATTGATGGTTCATTTGTTCGTGATTCATGGTTCACTTGTTCATTATTCATGGTTCACTTGTTAATTATTCATGTTTCACTTATTAATTATTCATGTTTCACTTATTAATTATTCATGGTTCACTTATTCATTATTCATTGTTCACTTGTTCATCATTCATGGTTCACTTGTTCATTATTTATGGTGCTCTAAATCTTTTTCTTTGTATGTGGATTGTAAATTTCGGTAATCTGAACGTAATTCGCAATGTCGATGTTATGGATTGTATTCATTATATACTAAATCCATTATTACACTATAAGCATGCTTCCTTCATTAGAAAACCCCGCGACCCGTAGATAGACTTGTCAGAGTCAATCTCTATCCGATAGCTCTAATGTAATATCAAGTGCCAACATCACTCGGCTTCCGGGATTATGTCCGGGACACTGGTTAACACTGAATAGGGTTTCTCCACTGGAATTAGGTGTGTAATTATGTCCGTGGCGCACTACCCTCCAGGTCTAACACAGACTAACAACGATTTACGTTTTGTATAAAAACCTTGTAAATAGTCGCCGCCTCTAACATGGCTGTCGCTCTAACGCCTAGGTCTGAACACAAATCAGGGTTCCAGCAGCAGCAGCAGCAGTAGCAATCGGTAATTTGTCGCGGATTTCGTCTATCGTAAGTCATGTAGATCAACGATTAATGCCATATAGTATATACAAGATCAAGTTCATTAATGTCTCGGATAAATTAACTTGGAAATAAAAAAATAAAAAAATCAGTTTTCAAATGTGTTTAAAGCCTGAATATCAAACAGCCCGTGGCTCCTAGAGAAGGTGTTCTTTAGTGCGTGCTGACAAACAGTTTACTGCGTCTGCACATGTTCTAATTGTCCTGTGTTTCAGTGTCTCCCTATGACAGCTGTGAGACAGTGCCCGACAGACGTCCGGGTCTTGTAATTGGATGGCAGTCAGTACTGTTAGTATATATCTGCAGGAGACAGAAACAATTGTCTCCCTATCTCGGAAGATTTACACTTTGTCTTGTATTAACCGTGCAAATGATGTCCTGGGGGAAGGATATACAAAAATAGTACGTATACACACAAAAATAGTACGTATACACACAGAAATAGTACGTATACACACAAACATAGTACGTATGCACACAGAAGAAGTAGAAATACACAACGAAAGAGTACGTATACACACAGAAACAGAAATAGTACGTATATACACCGAAAGAGTACGTTTACACACAGAAATAGTACTTATACACAAAGAACTAGTACGTATATACACCGAAAGAGTACGTTTACACACAGAAATAGTACGTATACACAAAGAAATAGTACGTATACACAAAGAAATAGTACGTATACACACAGAAATAGTACGTTTACAAACAGAAATAGTACGTATACACAAAGAAATAGTACGTATACACACAGAAATAGTACGTTTACAAACAGAAAGAGTACGTATACACACAGAAGTAGTACGTATACACACAGAAATAGTACGTACATGTATACACACAGAAGTAGTACGTATACACACAGAAATAGTACGTTTACACAGGGAAACTATGATTGCAATTGAAATCCTGTATTTTCATCAATCATTTTAGAAATAATTAAGGTATAACTTTACCAGACCAATGAATTTCATAGTTATCAATGAGTAAATTGTATTATCGTCATTCGAGGTAAAATGGAAAGATTGGAATGAATATCAAATTTCCTTCGTTTTGGAAAATAACCCCTGGATATATTCGCTAATAAACCTATAAAACAACCCCTTAACAATCCAGGGGAATAAGGGGGAAAACATTGGATATTTATAGCTAATTAACCAAAGATAGATGTGCGCTATAAACCACTCTTTGTACGATTCTCTAAGGCAAACCCTACAATAAAAAATACTGCTATTTGCAAAACTTCTGAAACCCGCATCTAATTCAGGATCCGAAACAACTTCGATTTTGAGATTCTCTGTCGTGAAAACTTCAGCTTAATGACTGCTTACTCAACGGTAATATTCACACGAACGTATCCTGAAAGTAACATGTCCTACATGTTGTTAGAATAGGTTGTTTACAAGACATCTGTTGATTGGCAGAGTTCTGTGTGGTAGCCTGCAGTAATTGACAGTTATATAGATTGGTGGTCTCGGATGTTGGTCCTCACATCAAGATTTTAGAGAGCGACGTTTGTGACTGAACGGGGAGAGAACTAACATTAGCTAACACCAACAAAATAAGAAAGAATTAATGATTTCAACTTTTGTTTTACAAGGTTAATACAAAATGAAGTGAATTTCATATGGTAAATCTTCCGAGATAGGGAGACAATTGTTTCTGTCTCCTGCAGGTATATACTAACAGTCCGGACTTCCATCCAAGTACAGGACACTGACGTCTGCCGGACAATATCTTACAGCTGCTGTCACCGGAAGTTACTCAAAAAATCCATTGTTTCAGACAATAAGATCATGTAAAAACTTCCGAGCAATCCGCTCCTTTATCGATATAAACAAAAAAACACAGAAAAAAACCTACACTAATATTCCAGAAGTCAAACTATAGATCTACACATACAGGGGATTGTAAAAAGCCACACAAGAGACTATACACCTCTACAACCAAGAATAAGATACAGTCAAACCAAATAAAGAGTTAAACTGTACATACAATGTACAGCTGTTTCGTCCTTCTGGGACTTGTCAGTGCTGCTTAGCAAGAGCCTTTAAGGTGATGCCTAGGAAACGACCGTGGAATCAACACCGGTCTGAAGAAATATGAAAATTCAGAAAGGAAAGCGCTCTTGCCGTATGAATCAATGGATTTCCGAGCTTTCAGATATTGAATATAATGTACATGGGTTCTTTAAAGCCCAATATACGTAACTTCAGGGAAATTTTCGTGATTCTGAAAAATTCTGAAAAAAATCCAGTTGATAACCATGCAAAAATAAGCCTAAAACGATGTAAACCTGAGCGGTAACTAACAAGAAACTCTGGACAAAAAAATCCAAAGAATTGAAAATACTTCAGGTGGGGCCCACTTCAACAACAAACCGAAGGTAGAAGACGGTTCGAAATGGACGCGTGTTTACAAATCGCGTGTTTCAACTACTGCTGTACCGGTAACCACGAAAGAATTCATCTTGAATATTGCTGATATTAGTTAATCTTAACTAAATCTATAAACATAATAAGTTATTAGGCTTGATTTTCGCTTCAAGTTTTGCCGAAAGTTACGTATATTGGGCCTTTAAGTTAATCCTTCACTTTTTTAGTTGTCGCTATCGGGGAAATATAAATGCATAACATCAAAATTAGTGGAAATTATCATTGAAATAAATATTTGGAAACAAGGAATGAATTCATGAAGAATTCCTTTTTTATAACTTCATTTCTATACCTGGTCGTAATACCGCGCTGAAATCGCGACAGTGTTGCGATTTGACAGTACTTGAAAAACAAAACAAAAAAACAAAAAACCAAAAAAAAAAAAACCAAAAAAACAAAAAATCATAGTTATCTTCTCCACGGACGAAACAGCTGCCAAACGGATATGATCTGTTGTAAATCTTTTGTATTTTTACCAAAAGGAAATCAATACAGACAAATAAAAAAACAAAAAAAAAAAAAAACAGCGAGTTCTGAGGAATTCCATGTATTTATCCGTAATAAAAATCCTCGAGCACAAGTTCCATTGACGATCGATTGCAAACAAAAGCGTTTGCTTCTAAAGGAGTTGCTTTCAGAACACGCACGTGTTCGTAATGACGTCACTAGATCGTTAATCATGCTCTAATTAGAATGATATTCAATTGTGATCTCGGTTTTTGTTGTACGAATCATGTTACCGACATCTTGTATTTTTTTAGATAGCCTAATTATTTGAAGTTTGTTTTGTTTTGTACAGTTTTTCATATTTCTAATGCGGTAACTCCCTGTTCTATTTCCGAGATCGTGTTCGGACAAGACGCGCGCCATTTTACGATGGAATTAAAAACCAAATACAAGGTAATTTTCTCTGGATTGAAATATTCAGGTTTGGCTCGACGTAGTACACTGCAATACAATTCCCAGTAAATGATAAATAATTTTAAAAACATTCAGTCCAGTTACAGTAATTGTTGGCTAATTGCCAAAAGTTATAATTTTGAGATAAAACAGGACCCTTTTTCAATGTAATATTGGACCGAATGGATAGAAAAAAAAAAAAAACTGTGGTTTGGAGTGACCATTTTCCTTTTTATCTTTCGCTTATGGAGATGATAGAAATCTCAGCTATAAGTTTGTCAACAATAGAGATGTGTGTTATAGGACCGTAACAACATTTGCTAAAATATTCATCACATATATTTACATTTTATGTAGTAATTATATTTATTTAGTTATTTTGAACAGTTTTTGAATCGCAAAGCACGTGCTAACAATAATGAAAATGATGACGTCACAATAGCAAATGTTGTTACAGTCTCATGACAACACTTGCCTTCACAATGCATTACAATTGAAGGATGCAGAGCAAGTGTAAATATAGTCTTAAAATATCAATTGTCAGTTTGTGGTCCTCAACTTACCACGATCTACTCAATGATACGGACTGATCAACTCCAGATCTTTCTCTCCCCTTAAACTACCCTCCTCTCCATTACGCCTGTAATTCGATAATTCGATTTTCCTATATACCGCTATATCACAACCTCGTAGGTCGTCCGGAAGTAGTTCACAAATTATAACGGTAGTTTATCAGTGGTTATAGGGCCTTTTCCAACTAGCCAATATCTTTCTCAACTCACTGGGAAGCATACATTGTGGCGCTAATAGCTAGCGTTTAAGAATTGGTTATTATATGTTTAACATTTATTGGAGCCCTTGTAATTATTATATCAGAGGGGACGCGCAAGCGCCCGATATTTAATATGTAGATAAGCCAATGTATATTACACACCAATGAATGTAAAACATATAATTACCAAAACTTAAAGTCACGTTTTACTTTACAAACATGCAGTAAAATATAGTATTAGTCAAAGCACGTTTCAACGTCAGGGTAAATCCAGAGTGACCGCCAATTGACAATGGAGCAGTGCAGTTTCCAACGTTTCAATTTTGAAGCAATAGGCATGATGACGTCACATTGTCCCAGTGTATGTTATTAGGGAATAATATACCCCGGACACAGTAGGTTTATCTCTGTAGTGGAAATCTAAATGTTCAACAATATTCCTACACTGTCCAATCACTTACTTATCTAAAGCTGAGTAGACTGAATCGGAGATAAGTATCTCGCTCAAACATACAGTACAGTGCCGCGACCGTGACTCGAACCGGCAACCCTGCGATCATGAGACGGAGTCCTACCATTACATTGCCGTTACGTGACTCGAACCGCATCCCTTCAGCCACGAGCTCGGCGTTCTACCACTAGACTATCATGCCCGACCAGATGTAAAAAAATGTCTGAGGGTCACCTGCCTGATTACGTGGGTTTTCTCCCTGTACTCCGATTTCCTCCTACAATAAGACCCCTCGTGCGCTAACAAGAGTGATTTATATAAGTTGGATAACTTGTTTCATAAATATCGTAAAATAAATAAAGTTCTTACAATATATAGTGCCGTGACTTGGACCGGCAACCCTTCGGTCACGATCCCGGCGTCCTATCACTAGACTACCGTGCCGTGACTCTAACCGGCAACCCTTCAGTCACTAGCCCGGCGTCCTACCACTAGACTACCGTACCGTGACTCTAACCAGCAACCCTTCAGTCACTGGCCCGGAGTCCTACCACTAGACTGCTGTGCCGTGACTATAACCAGCAATCCTTCAGTCACTAGTCCGGAGTCCTACCACTAGACTGCTGTGCCGCGACTCTGACCGTCAACCCTTCAGTCAGGAGCCCGGCGTCCTACCACTAGACTACCGTACCGTGACACTAACCGGCAACCCTTCAGTCAGGAGCCCGGCGTCCTATCACTAGACTGCCGTGACGTGACTCTAACCGGCAACCCTTCAGTCAGGAGCCTGGCGTCCTACCACTAGACTACCGTGCCGTGACTCTAACCGGCAACCCTTCAGTCAGGAGCCCGGCGTCCTACCACTAGACTACCGTGCCGTGACTCTAACCGGCAACCCTTCAGTCACTAGCCCGGCGTCCTACCACTAGACTACCGTGCCGTGACTCTAACCGGCAACCCTTCAGTCACTAGCCCGGCGTCCTACCACTAGACTACCGTGCCGTGACTCTAACCGGTAACCCTTCAGTCACTAGCCCGGCGTCCTACCACTAGACTACCGTGTCGTGACTCTAACCGGCAACCCTTCAGTCAGGAGCCCGGCATCCTACCACTAGACTACCGTATGCGTGCTGTAACTCTAACCGGCAGCCTTTTAGTAACGAACCCGGCGTCTTTCCACTAGACCATGAGCAGGACTCGGACCGGCAACCCTTCGGTCACGAGCCCGGCGTCCTACAACTAGACCAAGTGTCGTGCTATGATGGAGATGATCATGTCGCATTTAATTGTCGTTTTTTTAACGGTTATTTCCGTCAATGTGACTGTTAACGTGTTTTTTTTGTGCCAACGTGACCCCACCTCATATATGTAGGCGTCATGCCCGAACGGGAGACGTCCGGTATACATCGCATTGGAAACAACCCCTGCAGAGAAAGAGTCTAAACCAACATTTAATGGAACATGCCTGGGTGTTATAGAGACTGTCTACACGAAATCTAAAGAACGAACTTCAGAGAAAGAGAGTTAACAATTGGTAAGACTAGTTTCAATAAATCTGAGAAAATCCATTTTAATTCTCATTAGGCATTCAATTCATGCCAAAATGATTGAGATAAAATGCGACACATATTTCGTGTCACTGCAGGGAGCTTCGTGTATTTCGAAATGTTTTGTAGGGATGATACTAATCATGGTATCTTTAGTTATTTCTCGATGATCATATTTGTCTCACAGTATTGAAATTTCTGTAGATTTAGAATGCGTAAAGATATTAAATAATTTTTAAATACAAATATTCTTATATTGTAAAGTGTGATGAGATTTGAAGGTCGAGCGTTTAAGAAAAAAAGAAAAAAAGAAAACTAACAGTTCACTGATAACTTGAATCTCACAGTGAACTGTACATATTAGGGCTTTAGATTACAGAATCCGATTACGGGCCAGGATATAAAGCGCAGACGTCCAAATATACTAGTTTTCAATATATCCGAGAAAATCTATTTGAATTCCCATTAAGTACTAGTATTCAATCCATGCCAAAATAATGCGATAAATTGCACAACATACATCTCTTGTCACCGAAGGAAACCTTGCTTATTTTATCCACATCATGTAGATCATATAATGTATATCTAGCCTTCAGATGATATTGCCTTATATACCTTTGAAATTAAATGTAAGGGTTTCAAATCCTCCCTTTTTGTCCTGGCTTTAAAAGCCTCTAGCTTATGGATTGTATGCCCCCACACAGGGGAAAGCTAGTGAGCATCATATAATATACTCTTGACGTGGTTTGGAAGGGTCAAAGATATTTATGTAGATCACAGAACGATAAAGGGACCGATGTACACTATTGTGACAGAACACACAGAACACACATATTGCACAAGTATTAAGACCTGTGGCTGTTCAGGCAGTCCAGTATCCAGCTTCTCTCTGTCGGAATTAGGGTTTATGCAATGCAACGTGTCATTATACATGTTTCTAATCTTCTAGAATATTGTTATACAACAAATATGTTTTATCTATTTACAATTTAATCTATTTACCAGGTATGGACTGGAGGCAGACAATGCCATACTGGCAGAGGAAAAACACAAAGGAATGTATGTATGGAGACAAGACAGAAAACATTTAAAATGCCTTTATTATGTGTAAAGGTAATAATTCCAGTATGGTTTTAGATAAAAGGGGTTTGGCCTTGGCAAATATTTTATGAATCTCCCCAAGAATAATATATATTCTATGTATATATATGTGTTTGTTGATGAATTGCAATACACATGCAAAAATTACATTTTGGGTTTTTAGGTCATCTCATCCAAAGAGTCAATATGATCTTGTCATCATGCTTCGTCTGTAACAAAATCAGAGAAGCGAAGTGAAGCGTCAACAAAACCATAATCTGAACCCAAAATCGATGATAAAACTAGGGGTAAAATATGAACAAGGAAAACATTTACATGGAGACTCTTGAAAATTAGATGAGAATAAGTCCAAGTGTTCCAAAAGAGTAAGCGTCTTCTGCTTAATCGACGATATCTGCCATGTAAGTCTTGGTCATAGCCAAGTAAACATCAAGTTCTCAAATTAAACTGAGGCATCATCTTCAATAACAACAAGTAGGCATGCTAACATGTATAATTCAAAAACGTTTACCTTTATACCATACAAGGGTACGTACTGTTTCCCAATTAGACCAAGATGGCGACCAGTAAAAGTGTTCCTAGTCTTTATCAACCTGCATCCACCTCTTTACAAACCATGTAGTGACGTAGCTAGGGCTGTTTTGAAGTGTACGCATATGTGGTGACGAAGACAGCACCCGAAGCGCTAGGAGGGAGTTGGTACGCCCACCTCCCGGAATGGGGGTCTGGGGTATCCCGCAAGAAAAAAAATGAATTCTTAAAGATCCTTGAATCATTTTACCGTGTCCTAGCTAGTGCTAATTTTCATATATAATGAATTAAAGGATAAACACACACAGTTTCTTGTATATTAGTGCCATTTTTTTTTATTACAAATGTATTTTAAATGTTTTTTTTGTAGGAAAACTATGTGTAAGCACCTAAGTACTCGCGTATAAGAAGCTACACCCCTGCCATGCTTTATCTTTATATTTGATGGCAGTCTTGTTTGGCATAGTTTGGGAACTGGTCCTGAATCTGCACGGTACCTTTTTTTCCGTCAGCTGCTTGAAAGATCTAAAACTGTCGACTTCTGTGCAGGTCTGACCATCATCGAAACGTCGTTCCGTTTTACACCTATATAGACTCCCCAGGGAGCCATACATGTATACCCAGTTCCGAAAACCGAGAGAACTGTCGCTTTCTCCACGCTGTTAATCTTAGGACTATAATCCGTACACCTGTGTATGTATACAGTACGTATACCTGGCCATAAGTAATGTCACACCTGTCATTTTTTCTTTGACTTTAATGTATTTCTACCAGTTTTGAAAATATCATTATGCAATAACAGTTTTACCGATTTCAAAATATTATTTTAGTAAATTGATACATTTTTGGAATTTCAAAGACATGTTTTTATTGTAGATGTAGTCCATATGATAATTATGTTACTGGGGTTTGAAAGCGAAATTAAAAATGTGAACTGAACGTCTCCCCTGACGTCAGTGTTAATTTCAAGGAAAATGTGACGTCGCAAATAAGCTACCATTTCAAACAGCTCTAGTAGCATAGCATATTGAATACAACTGAACCTAGAAAATTTATGTTTAGGAAACTCTGCTTATTTTTAGCATTTTGTATGTATGATTAAAATCGGTGATACTGTTATTGTATAATGACGTGTTTAGAAATAGTGTAAACTGAATGTTAATTGAGGTGGAAAATAAAGTTAAAACGATATTTCTGGTAAAGGGATGCAAGTGTTATAATTACTGTTAGTAACCACAGGGACCTGAGAATTTGTTACAGCTAGTTTTGGACCTAAAATAGGGTGTTTAGAGTAATTTTTAGGTCCAAAACTAGCTGTAACAAATTCTCAGGTCCCTGTGTTCGTAACCCGCAAGTGTAACCCTGCTACACATGTTACCGTAGATTAAGACACAGCATGACAGCCATTTAGGGGTTGCAGATAGCAATGCGTTAGATTATCGACACGTATTCAAAAGTAAAAAAGTAATTACTTAATCTGTGTTTACTGGTGTATCAGTTGTAATGCCGGGGTATTCATGCTGGATAAAAATACGGAATTAAAGCGTGGTAAATCGTTATCTATCGATTTCCTGCTGTTCCGAACATGGCGGCATGGCATTTAAATGGCAGACATTTTTCTACAAATCTTAATCGTTAAGTTCATAGATGTTCCGTCAGGGAAAGTCATCGTACACAAGAGCTTTAATTTAAAACGATTAAATGCCACCTAGAGCAAGCACTTAAAATGGAAACGTAATGCTTCTGTTGTGAAGCCTCGTTCTGATAGGATTTTCTAGATAATTATCAATAAACCATAAAACAAAAACTATTTCAAATGGTTTGCGTTATGTGTAAGCATACCGGTATAATGCAATTTAAGGAATATCAATGATAGCGGAACGACATATCAATGATTGCGGGAAAGCCGTTTGGTATTTATACTTTTATTATAATGAAAATGTAGACTATTCTGTTCTTGTTCGCAATTTCTAATTATTTCTGACAAACGATTTAAAATTTAATGGTTTCGCTGCAATTCCATGCAAAAACACGGCTTTCAATTTTACGAACATATACCTTGGAAGCCGTTGCGGAGAAAGGCACACATTGGCCTACTTAATCCCACACACTGCTGGCCCTGACTGAAGGAAGATGAAAACAAAATGACAGTTTTGTCTATAAATTTGATCGTCTGTTGGTGCCAGTGAATTATCCCAAAAAGCGTATTCCAGCGACCAAAACACATTTATTGAACATCGGTTTTAGGCAAATCTGTCCCCAAGATACACTTTAATTTCTAACGATACATAAGAATTTGAAGTCATTTAGTGTATGTCTGTATGACCTGACTTACGGCTGTCTGTCCCGAACAGGAACCATTCGTTCTGATGGCGATCTGTTCTGAGAGAATTCCCTGTACAATTTGTACAACTGATCATTAAACGAATATTTCAATTCTTTGTTATCCCAATAAATTTATTCCGAATATAATTCATGAAATAAAATATCGTATGTAGTGAAGAAAGTATGAAAATAATAGGTATACACAGTCCAGATGACTGATGTGGTGACTGAAGATAAAAAGACGGAATACACATGTGGTGACTGGAGACATAATGACGGACTCCACATGTGGTGACTGAAGATCAAATGGCGGACTACACATGTGGTGACTGAAGATCAAATGACGGACTACACATGTGGTGACTGAAGATCAAATGACGGACTACACATGTGGTGACTGGAGACAGAATGACGGACTCCACATGTGGTGACTGGAGACAGAATGACGGACTACACATGTGGTGACTGGAGACATAATGACGGACTCCACATGTGGTGACTGGAGGCTTAATGACGGACTACACATGTGGTGACTGAAGATCAAATGACGGACTACACATGTGGTGACTGGAGACAGAATGACGGACTCCACATGTGGTGACTGGAGGCTTAATGTCGGACTACACATGTGGTGACTGGAGACAGAATGACGGACTCCACATGTGGTGACTGGAGACATAATGACGGATTCTACATGTGGTGACTGGAGACATAATGACGGACTCCACATGTGGTGACTGAAGACATAAAAACGGACTCCACATGTGGTGACTGGAGACATAATAACGGACTCCACATGTGGTGACTGAATATATAATGACGGATTCCACCTGTGGTGACTCGAGGCTTAATGACGGACTCCACATGCGGTTACTGATGAAATAATGACGGACACCACATGTGGTGGCTGACGATATAATGACTGACTCCACCTGTTGTGATTAAAGATATAATAACGAACTCCACATGTGGTGGTTTGAAGCAATTCCGGATGTCACTTGTGGTGACAGGCTACGTCGAGATCGGTACCATTTGCCGTGGCGACAGATGGTACCGCATGTGGTGCTATGACGGAGTAGCTTTCCGAACCAATATATTTCCTTTACGAGTTTTGCAGTATCAAAGTTTTGTAGATTTCTATAATGGTTGAGAAAATCTGTTTCATCATGCTAAAAGCCGAAAGTCAAGGGAGGATATGTAGTGTAGATGATAGTGTTTCATTGTCATATATCATAATTACATTATTTCATTCAAATGTAGTCAGCTATATAACTTGAAAGGGTTCCTGTAGTACATCATAGAACCACTTTAAACAAACATTGTGTATATATGATCTTTTTGTGTTCTTCTGTGCTCTCTGTAAACATCTAAGCGGGAGATAGATCGACATAACTGTTGTTTTTTTCTTTATTTTTTGTTTTTGTCAATTATGATCGAATGTTTGAGCAATATCGAGGAAAAGAGCTTTTAGACATCTAAGCGTTTGTTTTTGTAAACATTGAACTGCTTATTTTGTCCATTGGCATATACAGTACTCAAACATAAAATCGATTAAAACATAGTGTTGTAAATATATTAGTTTAGCCTTGGATTTAATCACCAAACTAATTAATCATTCCAAACAATCTGTTTTCGGTTTTCCTAAACGATTTCTTGTTTTAACTGGTATCGTTTCAATCTTTTCGTTTCCTTGGATGTTTTCTGTGTTCTTGCTATCTTGTTTGGAAGGTTTTAATGAGTATTTAAACTTGATAAGTGACTTGAGCACGCGCAGCTCATCTATATTCACGTTATCGTATATTTTTTGACTCTTGATAAGGTTTAACGTAAGAGGAATAACAAATAACAAACACGAACAGATAGGCATCACAGCCATTACAACAATCACTGTCACATGCGCAGAACATTTAGAGATTATGTCAAATATGTTTGCTTAAGAGATAACAGAACACAAGTGCATACGGGCATTTAAAACATCCTTCTGTTTCCCTCATTAAAATCATCCATGCTCTACTATGTATATTTATACAGCTCGGTAGACTAGAACAGAGAAAATATTTAATCGTCTCGACCTGTGATAAATCAAACATGGCGCCTACAGACGATCACCTATTACTAATATTGCTCTCAAGTATGATCCAGACCAACCGTTCCCTATTCTACCGTTTGGTAAGTTGTTAATAAAGTTCACCGTTCAGTCAATTTAAATCAGGTTTGATTGACACAATGACCCGTAGCCATAGGTAGCAAATTACAGTAAAATCAATTGATTCTGGAAAACAAGGCCTATGTCTCAGAAAAAAAAGATAAAGAATTATGACCTTACAAAACAAAATAAACATGTTATATATGTCTGTGAACGACATGCTATTTCCAATACAAATAAAGAAATGAGAAGTGTATGAACTTGTTTTTTCTATGTATGCTACATGTGTGAAAACCATGGTAACCACATAAAAAAGAAACCAAAAAAGGCAAAAAAACACTATTTTCAAACCAAAATTTTACCCCCGCAAATAGGAATTTTCCCCCTAAGATCTTTCTAAAATTAAAGATTACATACTTAGTTGAAGAATTATCTGTGTCCCAGCATAGGTCGTTTGTTTAGATTTTTCGCTATTTTCCCTCATGTGCTGTTGTTACAATTTCACTTCCTGTAAAGCTAGCTTTTCATGTGTAGACACCAGTTTCGGAGAGGCCAAAATGTTAATCTCTAACCAAATTTACTCTTCTTTTTTTTCAAATGAGAAGCCTACAAAGTAAACTTTATCATGTTTATGCCAATTTTACTGTTTATTTTATTTTTAGATTTTGATACAAATAATATTATAGGGTTTATTCATTGTACAAAAATATCACCATGGCCAAATAATCCTACTGTACACTGCCACCATAAGACCTGTTTGAAGGAGACAGACGGCATTCATGTAGTTAATCATATTGAAAAAAATGTTCAGATGTACAAGAAGTTATATATATTATAACTATGTATATCAACCTTTGTTTGTTAGTGTATTATCATAATGTAATAGGGCGAGGAAAAGTGATACAGACAGAGCCGTTGCTGGGGCTCGAACCCACGACCCTTGGCTCTACAACGCAATGCTCTACTGCTGAGCTAAAGGGAAATTCCCTACAGCTCTCACTTGGAAGGCAACCTAATCAACGCACATCTTTTACATAAATGTTATATGTCACATTTAATGAATTGTAAAAAACGGTGTGTATCTACTCTATACTTACTGGAAAATGAGAAAAAATGGAGCTGTTCCATTAGTGTCAGAAGAACATTATATCACAGTTTGAAAAAAAACAAAACCATTCGAAAGGAAATCCTGATTTAGTGCTGTTTAGTTGAGCACGTGATAAACACAGAGATTCTGAGAGCTCTGACAGACAAAGCTGCAAATGTATGTATAATACCGTCACAAGGACACGGGGATTATAATACCGTCACAAGGACACGGGGATTAAAATGTATGTATAATACCGTCACAAGGACACGGGGATTATAATACCGTCACAAGGACACGGGGATTATAATACCGTCACAAGGACACGGGGATTATAATACCGTCACAAGGACACGGGGATTATAATACCGTCACAAGGACACGGGGATTATAATACCGTCACAAGGACACGGGGATTAGAATGTATGTATAATACCGTCACAAGGACACGGGGATTATAATACCGTCACAAGGACACGGGGATTATAATACCGTCACAAGGACACGGGGATTATAATACCGTCACAAGGACACGGGGATTAACATGTATGTATAATACCGTCACAAGGACACGGGGATTAACATGTATGTATAATACCGTCGCAAGGACACGGGGATTAACATGTATGTGAAAACAAGGACTTCCCGAGCATTGGGTAATTGTTGATCAGGGAAACACGGATTTGCCACTTTGTTTCCCTTTCTGTGATATCATATATACGGATTAACCTTTTATTTTGTTTGGTTTATGTGGTCATACATCCAAATGCAGCACGAGATGAATTGCGTTAATCCTTATATTAACAGGATTTTTCTCTTAATGGTTCAAAGCTACATATTTTGTTCTTAATAGTTTCATCTGCGGACATAGATTTCATTTCAAAACTTCAAAACGTCAAGTGTTCAATAAATGTAACATTCCGGTTAGCTCCGCCCATATTTATTGTTGAAGACATCAGAAAATTGTGTCTCAAATTCATATAGTTTGCATAGCTTCGCCGATATCTTTCGTTGTCGAGGTCATGCCATACAAATGGCCTTTGCTCGTGATGATAACTCTTATTTGCTGAACAATATTATCGAGTGAATGTCAGTAGACTGTTAATATTTAGACATATCATCAGGTAAACACAATATATAAACATGTATTACCACTTATAAGTAATGTTCATTTCACAGAGATACACAGCTATAAAGACACACAGCTAGCTATAAATATGTATCACCTCTTATAATTGATGTTCATGTCACAGAGACACACATCTATAAATATGTATCACCACTTTTAAATAATGTTCATTTTACAGAGACACACAGCTGTAATATTCAATTATAGCCTTTTGATGAGGTCGATACATGGTTTTATCAACCGGAGAAAAAATATCGACCGATTAATTTTGGGGAGGTTTGTCGGGGAGATGAGTGTTACTTCGATATAGAATTATTTCGGTAGATCTCAATTAACAGGCGATATGCAGGTATAATGTTATGTCAATCATATGTCAAGTACACGCAGTCTGTATCAGATCACATATTCATACGTGGCCGAACGGCGCAGTGAATCGTGCACTTGCCTTTTACAAAGGCGGCCGGGGTTCGATCCACCCGGTCACAACATACCCAAATTGTTTGATTTCCCTCCAATTTAAGACTTCAGCGGGCTAACATCTGGGATAACAAGTGTTAATAGTTATTAGCTGAGGCAAAGAGTTTCTTAATTGTTTTAAAGGACACACCATAATACTCCTCTGCGTCAGCTGCTTACCTCGATCTCTACTTGTTCTAAACATCGAGATTTTCGTGATCGATGTTGACTGCTGACAAACAAACTAACTACACAGATATTCGATGCAGGTTGATGAGAACTGAGCAAGTTTTATGGTCGCCATCTTGGTCTCATTGAGAAATATTTTGTTTTCTTGTTTGGCATGAATATGGGCGTTTTTGAGTATGCTCCTTAGAGTGCTTCCTTATTGAAATTGAATGATGACTCGGTTCTCACTTTGAGGACCTTAACTAAGATGTGATCAATATTTACATTGCAGGTGTCGTCGATGAAGCAGACGCGTACACTTCCGAAACACCTGTTCTTATTCTGCAAAGGTCTACAAAGGTCTCCATTTGTTCCTAGTTTGTCCCTGATTGAATCGGCTTTGAGGTTGGATTACAGATTTGTTGACGCTTCGGTATTCACTTAGTTTTTTTTTTCAAACTGTAATCATTTTCTTAAAGATTAAAAAACAAAAGTATTTGAAATATCGATAATTTGATTTTAAACATTAGAAGATTAAAAAAAACAACAACCAAACAATTAAGATAAAACAAATAACAGAAACGACACGTTTTTTTTTTATAACACAACTTTTATTTGCCAAACGTTTGTAAATAATTGGAAAAGATTTTTTTTCACTTTACAAGTAATCATCTGATAGTTTAAAAGAGTAAACACACCGATCTTGAATATGTTGGATCATTTACGTGTGAGTAATGTCGTTTTTTTTATTACACAAGAATCAGGGTTTCGTGTTCAATTTCTTGAAACCTGAATCCTTTCTAATTTCATATGCAAACAAGACTAGCACCATGTCAATTACATTCCTGGCTCATTCCTACAATTCTACGTTATTGGGTTAGTGTCAATGTCACGTGACGCTTTACTCTTACTGATCATCTAAGGAAGTCGTGAGAAATTAAACATTTAATGTGACATCTTAAACAAACACGACAAGTAAAATAGCTGTTTGGACGAAGACTTGATTAAAAACATATCAGAAAAAAAGAATTGTCCAATGTCCTTGAAATGGGCTATCGGGTCAGTGAGTTGTATTCAATTATCTATCGTCAAATTTGACGCCAGTTTTCTCCGTGTTTTAATTCTACAAGAAGTAACCTTGACGTGTAGCTTATATTGGCCATTCAAGCATTAATCACATCCTCAGAAGTTCTGTGTTGGCGGTTAAATTCTGTATCCAAGACTTCCTATCAGAGAGCTGGTAAGATACTGTTCGTTCATCCGTTCAGGACCTGATTTCTAACAGACGCTGTTGTGTTAAAATATGAACAATTGTCCTACGTTGTTTGAGACTGGCATACATGCAGACAGCATTTGATTTGCTCCTAAACCGGAAGTAGAACCTGCAATCATTACAAGCACGACGGGAAGGATGTAGACGCTTTGTTACATCCTTGACCTCCACGATTGACCAAGGCGGTATCACTGTGCGGATATATGTGGGTTTCGCGCCAATATTGTGTTGTAATCTCGTGTCGGAATAAAAACATGGCACAAATGAGCCACCATAGATTACAGATTAGTACCGTAAGTGGACATGTAGTTAGTAAAAGTTCCGGATATTGTCAGTCCGCACTCCGGGTCCTTACCGTTGGTTACACAATAGGGGTAGTCAATAGGGTCTGGGGTATTGATGTATTGGTCTTTATTGGCGATGCTCACCCGGCGTTTTACCATTGTTCCCCTTGAAGTACGTGGGACATGGAAGTGCCATAGCTCTGTCGATTTATACAACTAGGTGATGAGATATTAAAACTTCACGCGCTACAGCATCTCTTCATATTTACCTACCTTTGACATTGCCGTTTAAAGTTTTTTAAGTTGGTATTTATAGTCGATATGAATGCCAACTGGATAAAGCCGAATCAAACTTGGATTCACATTTGTCCAATTGGCATTCATATAACCTATGGGTTCTAACTGAAATGAGTTCAATGATTCGTGTTTTAATTGTATTGTTTGAATTTGATTTATTGATTAAGTCCAGGTTTTTCTTATTATATATTTCGGGTAAAACAACAAAAATATCACTGTGTTTGTTAAAGAAAACAATAAGGAAATCCCGATAACATACCAAAGTGAAAGACATGTTGAAATCACGATTGATGTAAACATACAGGAAACAATGCCAATAAAAGTATAGATGATTTAGTTAAAACAATGTTGGTCCAGAATTTGGCCATGCGTAACATTAATTAAGAAATTAATTAACGGATTAATTAGTTTACTTGAAGAAAAATGAGCAGAAATTACACATATCATTTCATGTATGGTTAAACATAATAAATAATCACAAAATTTACATTATACATTTATAACAAATCGGGAATACCGAAGTGTCAACAAAACCATTTCGCACCGAAAATACGATGACTAACAAATCGTCAACTTATCTTTTCATCCGAAAAGAAGAAGAAAAAAAATAAGTTTTTTCATTCGGGGCGAAAAAACGAAAATGCTAGATTTAACCCCGCGTGCTGGTCTTTTGCTGTCATTGGATGCCGTAATTTAAAGGAAGACCGCCATCCAATGACAGCAAAAGACCACTGCGTGCAGTGACGTCAACCTAAATGAATATGTAAAGAGTGGCCAGCCAGCTGACGTAAACTTTGAAACATGGAAATTTTGCGTGTTTTTTGGGGGAAATGGAGAGATTTCTGCGGAAGGAGGATACATTTGACTTGGATTAAGGAGGTTTATAAAATAAAAATTAACTATCTTTCCAACGATACCAAGCGTTTTTTCGTACCTCAACTAGAAATGTGATTTTTGATGCTAGAGAGGTGAAATGGAGATTATTTCTACGGAAGGAGGATACATTTGTATGACTATTGAGGGGGCATTTTTATCGAAAATTGATCTTAACCCCCCCAAATGTGTAAAATTACTCTCAACACCCTATTTTAGGTCCAAAACTAGCTGTAACAAATTCTCAGGTCCCTGTGATCAGTACAACGAAAATATTTAGTCTTTTTATTGCCGCTTATTTTGATGAAATTCAACATGATATTAATGACATCGTTTTGACAAATGGCCCACATTCAGAATTCGACGCTTCCATCAATATCTATAAATCTGCAAAATTGAACCTCAATGTAATCTCTGAAAATTTCGCTCGTTTATCATTTCGCTTTTTCCCGGTGATTTGACACTTCTAACAAGTGATATAGCGGTCTGAGGTTCCACTGGGCAACCGATCACATGCAGTGTCCACGAGCTGTCAGTTAAAAAAAATGTCACACGAACAAATGCGCCGCAGTTTCCCACGGAGCATAGCGCCCAACACAATATTAAGAACTGCTAGAATCTTGAGAGTATACAGAACGAAGCCCAAGAAGGTCAATCATTAACAGTAGACACAAAATTGAGGATACATGGCGAAACCCCAACGACAATTTATAACTTCAGTATCACATACGTTTCTTTCACGCCTTTTCCAGATTATGACAATAATATTCATCTAATTTTAGCGTTTCAATTTTTTAAACTCAGATATAAAAGCAACTGAAGGCAAAGTTTTCCCTAATCCACAAAAACCTTGATTTTGACTCCGAAAATTGCCAAATGACTCCCACAATTAATAAAGCTTTGCAATATATTATTGGTTATTTGAATCCCACGACGGACTCCTATTTATAAAATTTGAGGGTCAAAGGGAAAACCCTGCCGAAGGGTACTTTCCCCCTTTTTATATCAAATTTGTTAAATGTACACTTGAGAGCTACTATCATAAGACCAATATACTTTGACCAAGTAAGCTATTACAACATCCATTACACCAGTACCAAAACACTGGGACAAAACAAGCGCAAGCTCTAAGTCGGAACAGAATGTTCATTGACAGATTCTGATTTAGAGGAGAAATCCATTTTCAATATTTCTTTTTTAAATAAAATTATTTTTAATTAGAGTTTGTTCTCACCATAACTAACTGTTATGACTGTTATGCTGATGACACACACATCTGCATGGTATCAGACCACAGGACAGCTGGGACACCATATCAGAAAATCTGGAAGCTTGTCTGACAGATATCAGAACCTGATTGACCGCCAACATGCTAAACCTCAATAAGGAAAAGACGGAACTGATGAACATCTCCCCAAAGTATCAGCAAGCAATTGCTCATATACATTTTTATCAAGGTCCGATCAAATACCGCGGAGGCTGTCAAAACTGTTAAAAATTGGGCATGTTGTTACCTCGCGGTTGGATTATGGTAATGCCCTAATCTGTTGTATATCTGACAGACTAATATAATATATCACCACTGTGTGATGTAGACTGAGAAATCTCAACCCGAGGGTTAGATTTATGAATTTTAGCACTCAGCAAAGCTTCGTGCTAAACTTCATAAATCTTACCCTCGGGTTGAGATTTCTCTTTGTCTACATCATTGTAGGGGTGATATAATTCTATTATTCTTCTACAGAAAGTCCAGAACACTGCAGGAGGTCTGGTTTTTCGAGTTTGAAAGAGAGAACACCCATCCTTCCTGTGCTATATTCATCGCACTGGCTACCTGTACGATACAGGTCGCAGTTCAAAAACTTGGTATAAACATACAAGGCACTGGATGGAACAGCTCCCCAGTACATAATGGAGCTAGTTACCCTGTACCAGCCGTCACGATCACTGAGGTCGGAGACAGTATCATTGTGGCGTGTCCCAAAATCTCGTACTGTGACCTATGGAAACCGATTCTTTCAGAGAGTTTCAGCCACAATGTGTAGTTTACCATCCGCTATCAGAAAAACGAAAACTCTAGTAACCACACCTACTACAGTAACCCCAACAATTATTGTAACCACACCCACTAGAGTAAAAACACCCACTATAGTAACCACACCCACTATTGTAACCACACCCACTATTGTAGCCACACCCACTATTGTAACGACACCCACTATTGTAGCCACACCCACTATTGTAGCCACATCCACTATTGTAGCCACATCCACTATTGTAGCCACACCCACTATTGTAACGACACCCACTATTGTAGCCACACCCACTATTGTAACGACACCCACTATTGTAGCCACACCCACTATTGTAGCCACATCCACTATTGTAGCCACACCCACTATTGTAGCCACATCCACTATTGTAGCCACACCCATTATTGTTACCGTAGCGCGGTATATAACGGATGCGGTAACAAACGTATTTGCGTAGAATTTGTGATTGTATAAGATGAAACGATTGCATACAGAATACATTTTAACGCATTGGACTTACATGTAATTGCATGTTTTTTTTTTTATTTCAATCATACTTATTTAAATATAACAGTAAATGATTAAATATGAAAAATATTGATTTAAAGGGCATACCTAGTAAAATTGTACCAGGAAATGATAGGATTAACCGTACTCTATAACACTGAAATGTCAGCCATCTGCTCGCAAGGACAGCCTGTCGGGGTGTTGACAGTTGGGGACGAAGTATGTCTATGCAGCTACACACAAGTATTGTCTATAGAGATTCTTTGCCAATGAAAAGAAAGTTTTTTTCGAATATTTTCACATTTACAGTACATAAATATCTCTTCTCCTAATCGACATTTAGTTTTACAATATGGTGTTATACATGTAACAAAAACACAATTCATCGTCTTCTTCGTCCTCTTCTTTATCGTCGACGTAATTATTATCATCATTGTTGGGTTCAGTGGCGTTTAAAAGAGTCACAGGAGTTTGCTTTGGAACCCGAAAGTGTGCATGCCAAACCGGTGAAATGGGACGGGAGCAGCCGCTGGTTTCTTTTGATTGTTTTTAGGACGGTCTCCCCGTGTATGCGATGTCGTTGCGTGTGTTGAGTGCGTGTGTATTTGGGAGGCTGTACTATGTTGGTGTAAGCCTTTTTGCGATAACCCGGATCTTTTGCCGATTTAAAGTGCTGCCACACTAACGTACAGGGGCGTAGCTTGAGGTATTTTGATGTGCAAGCCCCGCGACGTTTTCAATTTTGGGGAGGGGGTACTTCGGGGGGAGGGGGGGGTCACATTTGGACATCAAATGGTGCCATTGTTTTGCACTTGTTGAAATCATCATTGTCTGGCCTATCATTATACAAATTATTAATCCGAAAATGGAATACGATATGTTTTATTTCCATGATGTATGGAAACAAAATCATTATCCATACCTTTCTTATGTCATTAACTCGTCAGTAAGTAAAACCAGAGACATTTACACGTAAAACCATCTTTGATATACATACGTCTCTGTTTATAAGTATATATGTTCTGTGCAGGACTCAGGAAGTAAGAGCTCATGCTTGTGTTCTTAAGCATAATTTTGAATAATACGACAGGCCTAGTTTCACGAAAGTTCCTTAACTTAAAAATCTACATAGAAAAGCATTAAAGAATTAACGGGAAAATCTTAGGTTAAAGGAATTTTCCTTAATTTCTGTAATGCTTTCCTATGGAGATATTTAACTTTAGGAATTTTGGCCGGGCTCATTAATAATTGTATTTGCTGACAATTTGTTTGAACCGAAATGTAGTAAAAATTGCCCCTTCTTTTATTACTCTTAGAATAATAAAAGGGTCATTTTTTATATTAAATCTAATACAGATTTACTAAAAAAACAGAGAGTACCAAAGCGACAACTGCCATGTAAATATTGGTCACACCCAAGTAAACATCAGGTTCTCAAAATGAGAAACGAGTCTTTATTGTCAATAAAAACAAGGGAGAACACTAATGAGGATACTCAAAAACGTCCATCTTCATATCACTTAAAGATACAGAGCATGTCCCATGAAACCAAGATGGCGACCATAAAACTTGCCCATAGTCTTCATCAACCTGCACCTCTCCTTTCCCTGTGCCATAAGTTTGTTCGTCAACAGCTGATATCGATCACTAAACCTAATATGACACGATTTTATAAAAAAAAAGTCGGCCTAGGTGAAGGTAGTTTCAAACTTGTGCTTATGTTTGGATGTTGTTTGGTATGCATTTGTATACGAATTTTCTCACGATAAAGTCATTACCTATATTGTAGTGGTGAGCTGTATTATAGACATTATTTGAATTGTGTTGGCTGCGGGCTCCGACATCTTGCACAACTATGTATGATTTAATATGTATGTGTTTTGTAATCCTATATGCTATTGCATTCGGAATGAAATACAATCGAATTTGAAGTATTTATTTTTCTGCAGACTAATATGTTAATCTGACGAGTCGAAAAAAGGGAGTAACAATATCAGTGGACTTTTAAGAATATAAGTTGAATTATGAAATTTCTCGACTTTAATACACATACTTTGGGAAATGATGTGCAAGCACGGGCTTATGTGCTTACAAGTTGAATTATGAAATTTCTCGACTTTAATACACATACTTTGGAAAATGATGTGCAAGCACGGGCTTATGTGCTTACATGGCAGCTACGCCCCTGACGTATACTGCCGAAGGCTCCCAGCAGAACATCCATCCTATCACATTATACTGACAACGGTTGGACCAGTGGTACCGCTCCAATAATGCTGAGCGTCAAGTAGGGAGACGTAAACTGTAACTACCATTGTTAGAGTTTCGGCCTGGGAACAAGACTCATTTCATTTCAAATATATTTTATTGATTAAATTAATCATCAATGGGATTGAGCAACAGGCTTTACCTATATAAGCTCTCTCCCAAGACCCATAATCTCCTCACAAGGGCCAACGCTCAACGAAAAGCCAAAAACGAAGCATTGTCAAGGGAGACATTAGGAAGGCGCAAGTTGTTTGGAAAGAATGGAAAAGATAAGATCCCAAATTTAGTCGCTTCTTCCGATCATGCAATGGGAGTAGCAGGTACCATTTGCTGTATTATGAACTCAAATCGATCCGCCATCACATATCAAAATTTACCAAAAGTATACATTTTTGTTTATTTCAATATCTATATGGTTCATTCAATGTAGAATATGGCAACATATTTTAAATCACTAAGAAGCATTGTATTTAGCCGGAACTAATTTTAGATAGGTAAAAACAACGATTTGTGTAATTAACTGTTCTGGTAAGCAATTCTTCAATATAATTTATATATAATACTACATCAGAAATTAGCTTAATTATTGATAAGTCATTAAGCCTATTTAAACGATACATGCATACGGGTTTTAATATCTGTCTTGTAGATTATTCATCAGAAATGCAGAAATGTATGGACAAAATTACTTTTTAAACGTTAGAAAAAATGTTCAGGAATAATAAAGATTTTGAAATTTTGTTATGTCAGGTGATTAAATAAGATTTATATATTTCGATAATATCAAAAGAAAAAGGGGATAACAGGGCATTTTTAAACTTAAGTTTTAATAGAAAAGGCAGAGGAGTTCCGAAAAATCGATCAATTCTTTAAACAGGCAGAGCTAAATCCCTTAGGTAAGCAGTTTTTAGACGTCAAACTCTCATCCGTTGACAAGTATGTCATATGAAAAGTTATTTTACTATTTTTTCTGTCAAAATTACGACGGAAATAATTCAGTAAAACACTATGTTATGCTATTGATTTTTTGACTTCAAAAACATATATACATGCGCCGTGCCATAGTTTGATCTCCGTCACGTCTCTGATAGTCACGTGGTACATGTGGAGATACATCATCATTTCTAATTTCAGTTTCTGAACAAAAGGTGCCATTTCACTTGAATATTCTCTCCTCTAGGGAGATAATGATACCCCGAAATAGAAAAATGTAACAAAAAGTTGCGATCATTGCCTCATTTGAGAGGAAATCAGACGACTCTAAACCACACACAAAGTTCTACTGCAAATATTGAGTCTGAATATGAGGCAATTTCACTTCTAATTAAGTTGTAACATAGGCATAATGACCGAGATATTCCGTATTCGGTTGCCATAACATCGACCGAGGGGTTCTGAAGGTCGTCGAAACGATCTGGTTATGTTGTCATAATTTCCGGTCCTAAGTTCTAAGACAACGATCACCAGGTGGCGGTTTGAGATGTTGGAGATATTTTGCTAATAAATTAAAATACAACATTTGCTCACTTATCTGTGTTAGTACAAATATGCCATTCATCAGCATCGTAAAGCGCTGACCAGTAAATGACCATTCTGACGTCACTATCACGGCCATGTACACATAGCGCCACTACAAGTATATAACTACATTTTGTAGGTGTTGCTAAGCAACAGACTCACTCATTAACAAGAAATGAAAGCGAGAGTGGCAGTTTTATGATGACATAGTCGTTCTATTATATCTGTTTTTTGATTTTTGAATGAATATTCATTATTGTTTGGTTTGATACATACCCGTGTCTTACTGCCAATGATTACTATACTACACAGTGTAATATTTGTACAGAATGTACACTATGTCTGAAGGTCACTGACGCTATATCTCAAGGTCACTGGCAAACAGAATATTGAAACGATTATAGACAGACAACAAATCACGCTAAGCGATATAAATCCAGAAAATCTGCATGTCTATTTCCGTAAATTATTTTGCGGATTAGTTGGATTATGAATGCTTGTAATAAACTGATATTTCGGGTAAAGCAATCGCTGTGTGACTTAACTTATTTGTAAATGGTTTAAAACCGAAAGTGTTTTTGTCCTCTTTCCGTAGATTTGTTTTTGTTTTCAGTTTAGCTTGAACGCTTGTAATACACTGATGTTTTGATGCTCCCAATGTAACTAGCATGCAAAATGGCGTGAAGCACTTATGAATCTAAATGCTACGCCGCAAGTCTTAAACGTCTCATTATCATGAAATGTATGTCAGGAAAACCTGTTATTTCTTGTACAATTTTTTGTTTTCATATTTTTAGTGATTTCTAGATGAAAAGTCAAATTCTGGATTGTTTCCTTGTAGATCTATGCATGTAATGCAGAGAGGAAGTTGGTAGTCGTACCTGCGACTTCCGGTCATGTGATAGGCTTCGGTCGGTATCTGATATGTTTGAGACAAGAAATGCCGGTTTGAATAAACATACTGAAGGTAAGCTGAAGTTCACTTTTAAAAGGAACATGCATATTCTCGTTTGTGTTTAAGATCGGAGTGCTGTTCTCGAGTTCTATTACGTATAGCGACTTAATTAAACATAATCTTTCATATTGTCTGGTCTTATTTAAGAAATCCGCAAAAATGAAGTGAGTATTTATCGTCTGCTCAGAGTTTAGTGTCAGTTTCAGTTTGACAGTATGTAAAATATATTTTGTTCATCAGGTATAAGTACATTGTATACATACAATCTATAAGATACAACGTCCATACTTTTCATTTGCATAGTTTGGTTACCTCGGATACACTAATTATGTAAAAGTGGATTTGTTCGCGATGTCGAGATTTTCGCTTATTTCGCTGGCATTTAATCTCCGCGAATATATCCACACGCGGATATATCCGAACTATTTAAAACCACTCAAACTCTACCGTTAGTTATAATAGTATCAGTACACAGTGCTTAACAGGATGACAGACAGCGCGAGAATGTCCACACCGCGAACAGTTTGGAGACTGACTAAGCGAAACGCGCGCGAAAATAGTGGTTCTTACAGTATACATAGTGACAGGATTTAGGAACTACATGTACCAGAACCCAGGTTAAACGAGGTCCATCGTATTTAAGTGAATATATCACTTATATGGTGGCTGATTTCTACCATCTCGCCACGCTAAAAGGCGAAAAGGCGAGATGGCAGAAATCAGCCCAGCCACCATAATGGAGCTATTCTGAAAGTTTCATTTCAACATTGATGTGTTATTGTAATAAACTAACCTGTATATCGTGTATGTTTTTATTTACAGAAAACTTCACTCCTTACTTTGCAGATATTGGGAGTCATACATATTAAGTAAAATGAGTCCGATAATAATGTATGTTTCCAGAATAACATTATACGAAATTCAACTTTATGCGCAATAAATATCAATCACACAATCAAATTCGTCCTTTTGCTACTTAATCGACAATACGTATTATTTCTATAACACAACCGGAAGTTACAAAAGAAGAGTAATTAACATGCTGAAGCGTCAACAGAAGTAATTATCAGCTTATAAACCAACACTACATGTATTTACTTGCCGTTAAATCCTGTTGGAGATAGTGAGAGAAAACGCCATTACATGTTTGGTAATATTATTGCGCGGTAACTTAAGTGGAACACGGTTATATTGAATAGCTGATGAACGGTTATTGAGTGAAGAAACATATATTCGTTAATACAGTTTTGTCGATGTTTTACGAGTTCCTTATACAATAACGATCATAATTCAACGATGCTTCATATAATATAAATATATTTGACGTTGCAGTCATAGAACCGCCGAACTGTATAATATCATTGACCAAATATTGTTTTCAATATTCTGCCATTGTCTCAGCAGGGATTTCCCGGGAGGCGTCAAGGAAAGGAAATTATCAGGAGAAAAGCGATGTACATAAAACCTTACACATAGATCACAAGCCTTCGGCTGAGGACAATTCTGAAAAAAAAACAGCTAAAAATTTCAGAGCTAGTGTCAATGCTTTTAAAAACTGTGACCGCGCTTCTTTATTTGTGACAACTGAAACCGTGCTCCTCTGTTTGTGACAACTAAAATCGTGCTTCTCTGTTTGTGACAAGTAAACTGTGTTTCCCTGTTTGTGACAATTTAGACCGTTCTTCTCCATTTCTGACATTTAAAATGTGCTTCTCTGTTTGTGACAAATAAAACCGTGCTTGTCTGTTTGTGACAACTAAAACCGTGCTCCTCTGTTTGTCAAAAGACAACTAAAACCGTGCGTCTCTGTTTGTGACAAATAAAACCGTGTTTCCCTGTTTGTGATAATTTAGACCGTCCCTCTCCATTCGTGACAGCTAAAAATGTGCTTCTCTGTTTGTGACAACTAAAACCGTGCCTGTTTGTTTGTGGCAACTAAAACCGTGCTTCTCTGTTTGTGACAACTTAAACCGTGCCTGTTTTTTGGTGAAAACTTAAACCGTGCTTCTCTGTTTGTGACAACTTGAACCGTGCTTCTCCCGTTTATGACAGCTAAAACCGTGCTTTTCTGTTTGTGACAACTTAAACCGTGCTTCTCTGTTTGTGACAACTTAAACCGTGCTCCTCTGTTTGTGACAACTTAAACCGTGCTCCTCTGTCTGTGCCAACTACAACCATGCTTCTCTGTTTGTGACATCTAAGTCGGTATTTCCCTGTTTGTGACAACTAAAACCATGCTTCTCTGTTTTTGACATCTAAGTCGGTATTTCCCTGTTTGTGACAACTTCAACCGTGCTTCTCTGTTTGTGACAACTTAAACCGTGCTCCTCTGTCTGTGACAACTAAAACCATGCTTCTTTCTGTTTGTGACAACTTAAACCGTGCTTTTCTGTTTGTGACAACTGAAACCGTGTTCCTCAGTTTGTGACAACTAAAACCGTGCTTCTCTGTTTGTGACGAGTAAACTGTGTTTCCCTGTCTGTGACAATTTAGACCGTCCTTCTCCATTTCTGACACTAAAAATGTGCTTCTCTGTTTGTGACAACTAAAACCGTGCTTCTCTGTTTGTCACAAGACAACTAAAACCGTGCGTCTCTGTTTGTGTCAAATAAAACCGTGTTTCCCTGTTTGTGATAATTTAGACCGTCCCTCTCCATTTGTGACAACTAAAAATATGCTTCTCTGTTTGTGACAACTAAAACCGTGCCTGTTTGTTTGTGGCAACTAAAACGGTGCTTCTCTGTTTGAAACAATTAAAACCGTGCTTCTCTGTTTGTGACAACTTAAACCGTGCTTCTCTGTTTGTGACAACTTAAACCGTGCTTCTCTGTTTCTGACAACTTAAACCGTGCTTCTCTGTTTGTGACAACTTAAACCGTGCTCCTCTGTTTGTGACAACTAAAACCATGCTTCTCTGTTTGTGACAACTAAGTTGGTATTTCCCTGTGTGTGACAGCTAAAACCATGCTTCTTTCTGTTTGTGACGACTAAGATTGTTCTTTTCTCTGTGATAGCTAAAACCGCACTTCTCTCTGTTTGTGACAACAAAAATATGCTTCTCTGTGACAACTGAAACCGCACTTTTCTCTGTTTGTGAGAACTAAGATCGTTCTTTTCTCTAACAACGAAAACCGCACTTCTCTCTGTTTGTGACAACAAAAAACATACTTCTCTGTGACAACTAAAACCGCACTTCTCTCTGTTTGTGAGAACTGAAATTGTGCTTATCGTTGACAATCAGAACGTGCTTCTCTGTTTCTGTGTTTGTGACAACTCAGTGCTTCCTTGTTTGTAACTTCTCATGTAGTGCTACTATTATCCTGGCTGATCATTATCGTGACAATTTGTCTATTATAAGATATAAATAACCTGCGATGCCGTTTTCAAATGAGACCGAACGCTGCCTACAAACATGCCGATGAATCAGGCACGGACCTCAACACGCCTCTTAAGGGAAGTCGTTCCAGCTTAATGAAGTTTTCGCCACGATTCTGATAGTACATAGAAATCAATTTCACCGAGTGTAATGTGCTTTTTGACAAACTTTACAAAACTTATTTATGTTCTGGGGGATAGAGTGTCTATGTAACTAGAATGTCAAAGTGCTATGTTTATCATTTGCTTATTCCCACGTGGTAAATAACATTCGTTCTATTATGTGGTATTCCACGTGAAATGCTGTCTCGTGTTCCCTATACCACCTATGAAATGGATCTGTTGGATGTTAATTCTGAGCTTAGGAAAATATATCTGACCCATAAAAAAAAATGCTTGTGGCATTTTCTAGCCGATCTTTAAAGGACATTTAGTATCCCGTTTTCTCTATCCTCACAGAGGAAATGACTCTGAGCCCGCTAAGGATTAAATATAACTCAGTTTGGGAATTATTTATTTAAATGAATAAAATTGATACATGTATTGTAATTGACCTTATACATACGTTTGATCTTAACAAATATCAAAACAACCTTTTTTATGAATTGCGTTTTGCTTCGCAAAGTTCATACCTTGTCAAAACTATGCAAAGAACGATGAATATTCATAACCAGGTTAACGATTTGCTTTCATCCAGACAATCACATTTAAACAAAATAAGAATCATTCCCACGAAAATAGATGTACATGTACACGAAACAAACAATTTCCGATTTTTATAGATGAGAACAGCTTCAGCAACAAGGAAACTATAAAATTTTATTACAAGTTTGTCATTATCACAAGAACAGATACATATATCTCTAGACTGTTTTCTATGGTTAAACATGCATGTCGTCAAAGATATTCTTATCCCAAATAAAGAAAGTGAAAAGTACATTTATTATCCACTTCGTGTTTTCAAAGCTTTTACATGTATGACACGGGGTATGATATTGGCGATACCACGTCGCAAATAATGTGTATCATATTCTACATCATCTGTACGCTTGTAATCTGTCCGCCACATTCTGCATCATCTGAACCCTGGTAATATCATTCCGCCCCATTCTACATCATCACGTTTGTTATATCAGTCCGCCCTATTCTACATTATCTGAACGCTTGTAATATCAGTCCGCATTATTCTACATTATCTGAACGCATCATATATATCTTTCGCAGTCTAGATCATCTGAACACTTGTTACATCAGTTCTCCACATTTTAGTCCGCCACTTTCTACATAATCTGAACACTTCAAATATCAGTCCGCTTCATTCTACATCATCTGATCGCTTGTAATATCAGCTCGCCACATTTTACATCATCTGGACGCATCTTATATCTAACGTGTTCTTCATCATCTTAACGCTTGTTACATCAGTTGGCCACATTCTACATCACTTGAACGCTTGTGATCAATCCTACACTTAAACGATCCTCACACTGTCCTTGTTTTGATATTGTGTCGTTAGGGGTGAATGACTTAAAGAGTTCAATATTTTATAAAATGCGAGCGACACAGACACATAAGAATAGTCTCCAGAGAATATCGCCTAATAGCTCCTAACACTGAACAGGCATCTGACGACAGAGGGGATCTACGAAATTATCAACCCCTTTCAAAAGATAAGTTTAATCTTTCTTAAACAGTTCACGATACCACCTCTGCCAGTAAAGTGTATTCAACATTATCAATTAGATGCATAATCGTCAGGCATGCCATATTTACACGAAGCAATATGGTTCCGAACAGTTCGAAATTTGGACAGCCTCGTTATGTTATGAATCAATGCTAGAACACTCATTGACTTCTGCGGACGATAACTCAAGATAAGGTCTATAAGGCAGACGACACACTTGTCCCTTGTGGAGCATATAGCAGTTGCAGTCATTCTGATGAAAGCAACATGTTTTAACAAATAAAACCACTTCCAAGTGGTCTTCAAATTTTTAAACTCTTCCAGTGACAGTTCTTAAACGCAAGATTTCTGATAAATCAGGCATAGAGCGTTTCCTAAATATTTATGGGGTATCTATATATTTTACTACTGCTTATATCACTGAAAATAGCTTTTAAAGGAGATTGGTCAGCGTGTTTGAAAAAAAAGATTATTTTTTGGAACCCTTCTGCCTTTTTTCTTCATAGCATACTTTAAAAAAAACCAAGTGACCAATTTTGTTTGGATATTATCGGAATATAGATGTTATATTATCATCCAACAAAAAAAATGAATTATTCCTCCCGAATTCTGTCTTGCTTTTATAAACTAGTTTTCTCTGTTTTTTTCCTATAAGAAAATTGTAGATGAGTTCTTTTCCCGCAAGATATTAAACTCCAATAATTTTGCTCACTTGTTATAATGCTATATCATTTGCTTTCAACAAAAATTCTTTTTTTTTAAAGATTGTTTTTATGTCCTATTGACAGAGAGGGTCATTTAAGGACGATCTCCCGGTGTAAGCGATGTGGTATGCTTTGAATGCGTGTGTATTTGAGAGGCTGCGCTTATATGCTCGTGTAGGCCTCCTTGCGATAGTCAGGATGTTTTGCCTATTTAAAGAGCTACCACACCGAAGCATACTGCCGATGGCCCCCAGCAAAACACCCAACTCGGTCTTTTTATACTGATATCAGGTGTCACACTCGTCTAAGAATATATTGTCAGGGAAGAAGATTTTAATACCATGTTGTGATCCTGAACTAAATCATACGATACTGTATCGGCTTTGTTAACATACGACGGATATCAAACAGTTCATGCAGGGCTTGTTGTGTCAAACGGATGAATTGGTAAATGGATGGTTTTACCGAAATCACGATCCCAAGAAAAACTATTTTAGTATGCAATAGGGGCGCTAGACTATTTCCAGCCTCTTCGTGGTGCTTGCATGAATCGATGAAAGAAATCAGTCTTCCTGATACTGAGAGAAAAGGTTAATGAAAACACTGAAGGGGATTTTCAAATAAATACATTTACTTGCATACTTTCTGCTCTGAAGCGAAATCTGGGCGATCAGTAAATCAAGGGTTGGTCCACGTTCAATATGTAAATATAAACGAACGCCAATAAATTCCTGGTAGGCTATTTTATAATCTATAGATCTTCGCCCTGTTTCAGAATGTGACTTCAGAGCCTGAATTTCATGACACCCATAAATTGATTTATATACTTTTAATGGTGTTATATGATGACAGGTGTAATATGAGCCATAAAACTCGCATTTCACTAATAAAACAGGTTTCAAATTTTAGCAGACATGTACTTAAATGTCGTTAAGGGATTCTGAATCAGTCAAAAACACTTCGAATCGCCACTTTATGGCAGAAATATGTGGTTAGAGCGAAATAATGACACGATCGACGTTCTCTTGACGACCATTACAGTGACGTCATCAATTCCGTGGTCCCTATTTCTGGTTTCTGTTGAAATAACTGTAACAGTATCAGCCAATCAGCATTTACTTCCAAAGGTTGACAGCTCTTGACAATAAAATAAGAACTCGTAAAGTTCTCCGAGGGGTTCCTGTAGAATTGATAATAGACTTTTGGTCATTCAGATCTGCAGGTAAGTCTTATTTAGTTATTTGTTGTCGTGAAAATTGGGAACCAAAGAAGGTGACATAGGTTGGAGTTTCGGTCATCTGTTTTACATTTTTATTTCCTGTTGTTTGATTTCCAGGACTAGAAAGGCTTTGATACTGTAACAATCGCACACAATAAAGAAAACAGTCTTTTTCATGTGTATTTTTATTATCATCGACCGAAGCACAGGTTATGAACTTTAAATGGCAGTATGTGAAGTGTATTAAAGTTGCAGCAATCCTTTAAAAAATGTGAGTCTCCACTGCTTAAAACACTGTAAAATAGCTGTAAAATCCAACCCAAGGCGTGAGTTACACTGCTACCGGTGGCCAACAACACGCTCACTCCTTCACAAAAGTGGACAGAACAGCGTCTCCACTTCAACAATTTGGACCTGTCTTTTCTTTTATTTCCTCCTTCCTTTTCCTTTATTTCTCTCAGCGTTTTTATTCCTTCAATATTCATTTTTGTATTTTTTGCGTACTCTTTTTTTGATTTCTTCCATACTATTTTTCATTTCTTTCATTATCTTTCTTTCGTTTCTTCCATACTCTTTCTTCTATATCTTTCTTTATTTCTTCCGTTTTATTTCTTTTCTTTCATACTCTATCTTTCATTTCTCTCATACTATTTTCTGTACTATATTGTTTTCTTCCATACTCATTCTTATATTTTCACACCTTTTTATTAATTCCAAACTCTTTCTTTTATTTCTTCCATACGTATTCTTGATGTTTTCCATATCCCTTTTTTAGTTCTGCAATTTTCTTTCTCGCCCTAGGTAGACGTTTCAGTTTAATTATTAATCTCCATACACAAAGATTTTCTGCATTTCAAACTGAGAAGAAAGTTCTGTTAAGTTCGCAGAAATTGCCCTGATGCGGAGTCAATGAACTTAGAATTTTACAAAAGTTTCAAATTTTATGTGAGATTTTGCAATTTAGCGAGTCTCAGGTAATACGCCAAGTGTGATATGGGTATATTCACTGCTTAAAACGACTATCGTGTAACAAAACATAAGCATGAGTAACATAAAACATGTTATGTTGTCTGGGGTTTAGTCTCGAGGGTATACGAAAGACTCGCATATCTCAATATATCAAAACTTCATCTCGACTCGCGACTTGACATCCGGACCAGAGACTAGAGTACGGGTAGCTGATAGAACGCTGTGAACACATGATTTAATGGGACTAAGCTCTCTGACGAATTATATGTGTTTTTTTATTTAAGAATGCAGGTGTGAAATGGCAATTTTGATAGAAATACTGACATAAACGTTTATTCACGATGCGTCTTTCATGCAAGTGTTGCATTGCAGACAATATATTTGATGATGTCAAATATTCGCCGCGATCCGCTCCTTGTTGGCATACGCATGTTGCGGAAAATAATACGGTTATTATTATCCTGTCTACAGCTTACACTAGCCGAAGGACTTATGGGGTTTTAATTACTTAGACTATAGCTTATTGTATTTCTGTTAAGTATTGTAATTGGTTGCCTCAATAAAAGATCTACGAAAATTTTACATCATTTTTACACTAGTATAAATACTTTCATGTTATCACAAAGTACAGGAATGACTTGAACATCAGTCTTTATCGAAGAGAAATGATTTATCTTTAATTGATCACAAGTCTTAGAAGGCTTTATCTCAAAATTTTATCTAGAGTTTTCAAATGTTTCACAGGATTTAACTCATTTTATCTTTTTTCAATATCTCTTTGAACAAAACGAGATATTTTTGAATCATTGTTCCAGTGTAAAAATCTGGTGTTGTACTGATGTTTGTACCTTCAAAGAAAATATGTGTAACAGAAAAAAAACCGTCAGTGTTATAAAATCTTTATTACTAAACATTAAGAAGAAGCAGCCAAACGTTAAAATAAATAATACATATCAACGATTATGAAACAAAGGAAAATTCAAAAGCAAGAAAGATGCACAGTATGTAGTGTCTGCACGATATGATCAGTTAATTGTGGCGCTGCTTCTAAGCCAGAACTCGATAATGGAAGTGTCGTCTGCTTAATTCTCATCGCACGATCTGCCATGATAAGTGACAATATTTACATGGTTGATGTGTCCGCCTGTGATGAGACGTGTCATTGTCTAAAACGGGAAACACTCTCCCTCCGTGATAGCGTTAGATCACTGACAGCATGGGTTAAACAAGAAATATTGTCCTAGCGCTAACTCACAATGACCAAATCTTGAGAAAACCCCTATTATGAGGAGTATTCAAATGAATTACATTTTGTAAATAGTCTAAGACAAGAAGCTAACGACATCTCAAACCCGCATAACGTTGATGTGAAAACGAAATGTTGTCCTACTAAGTCTACGATCAAACTACCTATCACGTAAACCCGGTGACGCGTTATGTACAGTATGAACAAGCAAACATCCTATTGAAAGGTATTACACACAGGCTGTGGTCGATGTGGGGCCACATGTAGACTGAGTTAACTTGCTCTCTTTAATTTCATCCACGTCAAGCAGCTTCCGCTATACCAGTACCAGCATCGAAAAGCACATTTGATTTGCTTGAATATGACTTTTTCAGATCACAGATTCATAAATTGTTCTGTTAAAGTAAAATCTGTTGACTTCTTGAATTGCGAGAAATTTTGTCCAAGGAGGTGCAGTGAAATAAAATACATCGCATCTACAAATAAGTTCGATATCCATCCAAAACATTAGATAAAGATCAAATCAATTTATTTAGACTTATTTTTTTGTTTTAAGTGAACAATAGGACAGGGCACAAGTTATAGCATCTTATCGAAGCTCCCTCCTCAACCATATTCTAACAGTTGTAGTGAAAGCGACATTAGAAAATTCATTGTAAGCATTGCTAAGGGAACAGGCAGTGGAATTTCCATAAATGTATCAGACTTTAAAAAAATGCAGAGCCATTCTCTAATTGTTAAATAATTTCACTTAAACTAGTATAGTAACCATGCCATCGTTTGGTGTGACTGTATATACAATACATCCTCAAGACATGGACGGTTTCGTTATCCGGGCGGTATTGGTTCCCAATTGTATTTAGGAGATATGATACGAGCGTCTCGTCTTGTTGCCATCCTAATCACGACCAAATTACAATGACCGCTGTCCAGTCACTGCTCACGGGCCGCTATTGTTGATTATTGAATGTACAGTGTTCACTTTACGTTGTTACAAGTCTGCTCAGCTTAACGCACGTACGAAGGCTCTGTAGTTAAAGCTAACAATGCAACATGTCACGATCAAGATAAGTTTTCCACTCATCTAAGTGTCTTGTTAAGCCCACTTTCCGTGAATGGACTGGTTATATCAAGGCGCTGTCAACCTAAGTAATGTTAGACTTTTCCATCAGTAAAACCCTATTTGCAATCTAGAAAATCAAAATAAAAATCTATAGAAAGAAAAAATATAAACATGTCTAAGAATAACTTTTTTCGAAATGTCGCAGTGTGTAGCTGAAAATTGTATTTTATATGTCTGGTTACATATGATAAGACTCATTAGCTATTTTGTACATCCTAAAATCCGATAATACCAAAGCTGCATATCTTGCAAGGATGTAGAATATTTCTAAATGAGATGACGTCCATAAACCTTATCCATGGTTTTCATCAACCTGCATCTCTTGAATCCCTGTGCCGTAAATTTGTTGGTCAGCATTTGACATCTATCACGGCAATCTCGATATTCAGAGCAAACCCTAGAAGAACGAATCAACTGCGACATGGAAACACTATGGTATGGAGAAGCAGTGATGTTACTATCAAGAAAGGGAAAGTTCACGATGGGGAAATCGAAATCGTCACGTTTATCATTCAGCCTAATGGTAAGCTTTCCGTAAAATCAACCTTAAATAGTCAATATTTTCAAAGTAATTTAATGTCCTATCCGTTTTACTGGTCTCGCTTAAGAAATGTATCAGATTTAATTTCATTTTCATCCCAGACACGTTTATTTTATTTTTCAATTCAAATAAAAAGGTATTAACAGTTTGCTTCGATATCATCATAGGGTTACGGATTGTCATGCACATTTCTTCACTTTTATGCTCATTATTTTTTGATCAGACGATTTTTAACTCTTAACAATTGGAACTTTTAGTAAACAAGCGTCGGCTGCCATTTTGGAAGGTATATAAAGTATTTCCATTGTGACGTTATGATGTTGCTAGGAAACTGATTTTAATGTGTCAGATAGGTATCTGACTATGCACATTAAATATATTATTGCCCGGCACATCAAGAACTAATACACGTTTCCCTTGAAAGCGTTTTGTTAACTGACAAAACGCGAATATTGTTTTGAAAGTTTCATGTACACAAAACACAGAGAACATGGTAAAAACAACATAAAAAAACAATGATGGCACAAAATCTTTACAAAGATCGACTTCTAAGCAAACTCATGACGTAACAATGGTATTAATGTTTAAACTTACCAAAATGGGAGGAACTCTCATTTTATATGAAGGCTTAATACAATTCGAATTAAAATTCAACATTTTTCTGAATTCCGAAAGATTTTTGTTTGTTTGAAATATCTTGAAATTATGGCATGTTTAATGCCACACAGAGAAAGATCAAAATCTCAAAAGACGGACATTAAACTGACGATTATCGCATGACAGTAAAACAGCCATTACGTGAACACAATTTCGTTTAAACTGCAATAAACTCATTGCTGCTCCGTTTTTGTAGATTCTTCCATCGGAAACAAAACTAATAAAAGAAAAGCTGACTGATACAAATTGATTATCTTTATAATTAATTTGATTTAATTTTTAATATGTTTTTTTCCTTCATTTTTAATAAGATGGCAGTCTTATTCATCTAACGAATACCTGGCTTTGCATATCCAAGCCAAAAGACAACCAGTCAGATTATGTTATCACGTGATTAACGTCATCACGTGTTGCGTCATCACTACTAAAGCCTTTGGCAATATATTACAGACGAGCGACTGCTAACCGATGTCTATAATTTTGTCAGTGTAATTACAGAGACAGATTCACAGATTAAGCCGTAGACCAATTTAATGAATTGTGTAAAGAACAACTGCTGGTGAATGCAGGAACAAATCTCCAATGATATAACAAATAATATGAAACTGATAATCTAATGTCGATAACCCCTCCCCATAACAAATAAACAAGAACAAATTTGGGCACCAATACATATAGCACTGAGTCAGATATGATAATGGTAACTCGATGTATATTTTAACTTTCTACAATCAATCACTGACAAATCAGAAAGCCATACCTTATTCCAATATATAAATCGCCAAGAGAATTGTCATTTTGGGGTTTTGTGTCTGCTACAAATCTGGTTTACATCACCGAGTGTTAGACAAAAGTACGAACCGCTCGGGAAAGACAATTGAGTAGGAATCGTACGACGGTATATGACAGCCATACGGACGATGCTTCTTAATTATTTATAGAAAAGTTCACCGTTGGTTATCTTTAAGTAAAGTACCTGCCATAGGGGAAGGGGTAGTGACGTGCTGGTACATGCCTAGATCATTAATACTCAGCTAAGGTGATTGATCTTATACTATTAGATGAAAACCAGCAATAGTCTGTTTCCGGACATGCTGGTTTGACTTGTATAACTAGATCAAATGTATTACTACTAGAACGAAAATTAAATCTCTAGAATGAGAAAGCCAAAATAAACAAGTTTCTGCGGTATATTGCTTCATCGTTATCATTGGAAGTAAAGGTCAAAAGGTCAAACATGTAGCGTGGCAATCGTGATAAATCACCTAATAACGGTCACCATAATATGGAAAAATCGCGAATAATGGTCACCATATGGAAAAATTCACTAATAATGGTCACCATATGGAAAATTCACTAAAACGGTCACCATATAGAAAAATCACTAATAACGGTCACCATATGGAAAAATCACTATTAACGGTCAACATATTGAAAACTCACTAATAACGGTCACCATATGAAAAAATCACTCATAACAGTCACCATATGGAAAAATCACTTATAACGGTAACTTAATGGAAAGATTGTACAATGTAGATAAACAGATGTTTCTATTTATTTTTGACAATTCAAGAAAAGAAGCACAACGAAACAAAAAAAAGTCAATGAGGATTGAAAGACAAAAGTTTTCATAATGTAGATTAACAGATGTTCTCATTCATTTTCGATTTTTCATAAACACTAAAAAAAAAACAAAAAAAAAGCAAAAGTCATAAACGACCAGACAGAAATGGCTTCATATTCCTATTATGAACGATATGCAGCGAAATTGCAAAAAATCGGTTGGTGAAAAGTCTTCGTTATTTTTAGAATCAAGAAGTCAAAGTAAACTTGTTTCTACACTAGAGTGTTACATCGTCATAATTGGAAGTAAGGGTCAAAGGGTTATACAAATAACATACCAGTCGTGATCAATCAGTCATAACGGTCATTCAGTGGAAGGAACATAAGTTTTTTTATGATGTCGATAAACAGATGTTTCCATTTATTTTTGACATTTTCATAAAATATAAAAAATGATAACAAAAAAAAAAAAAAAAACAAAAGCAAAAAAATAACAACATAAAAACAAAATTAAAAACAAAAACAAAAGTCAATTAGGATTAAATGAAGATAAACAGATGTTTCCATTTATTTTTGACATTTTCATAAAAACTAAAAAATAAATAAATCCTAAAAAACAACATTAAAACAAAAATAAAAACAATAATAAAAGTCAATTAGGATAAAATGAAGATTAACAGATGTTTCCATTTATTTTGACACATTCATGAAAACTAAAACAAAAGTCATTTAAGATTAGACTTCGAGTAACAGCAAGATCCAACCTGCTTGTCACGCATACACGCACGCAAAATATCTCCACCTGGAATTTCAGGTGAATTTCAGGAATGAATCTTGAAATGTCAATTTGAGGTCGATTTCAGGTCAAATTGGCCTGAAAAAATCTCATGTCAATCGGACGTCTTTTTCAGGTGACGTTTAGGTCTAACATACTAACATAATATACACATTTTCGTAATACACGATTTGAAATTATACCGAAATAGTTTAATTTTACTTCTAAATTCATAAATTAAAGAGGTGTTACGCACATGACCCTTCTGTTTCTACATTAGTTTAAAAAATTTGGATTCTCACCTTTTGGCCCCCAACATCACTGAAGAGTCCTGGGAGGACGAAACAGCTGTATGAGCAGTTTAATAAAAAAATTTCGGCATACTGTATCTATTACTAAATTTCTACCTCTACTTATTTCGATCTCTACTTAAACTACGACCAACTAGGACAGCTTACTACTAAGCTATACGATAAACGTGATGATTTCAATTTTCCGATCGTTAACTTTCCATTTCTTGATAGTAACATCCCTGCTTCTCCAACCTATGATGTTTACATGTCGCAGTTGATTCAGTATTCCAGGGCTTGCTCTAAATATCGGGATTTTCGCGATCGATGTCGACTACTGACAAACAAACTAACACCACAAGGATTCGAGAGATGCAGGATAATCAGAACTATGGGCAAGTTTTATGGTCGCCATCTGGTCGTCATCGAGAAATATTCTGTATCTTTAAGTGATATGAAGATGGACGCTTTTGAGTATGCTCATTGTTGTGTTTACTTGTTGTGATTGACAATGATACTCGGTTCTCATTTTGAGAACTTGATGTTTACTTGGATGTGACAAAGATTTACATGGTGGGTGTCTTCGATAAAGCAGAAGACGCTTACTCTTCCGGAACACCTGGTCTTATTCTCTTGTACTTTTGCAAGGGTCTCCATGTGAATCTTCCTTTGTTCATATTTTGCCCCTGATTTAATCGATTTTGAGTTTGGATTATAATTTTGTTAACGCTTCGGTATTCTGTTATTTATTTTAAAATGTGGCGCATATATATGTGTGTGTAAAGTCATCTAAAATGTGAACATTTTCAGGTCAAATTTTTAACCTTAAATCGACCAGAAATTGAGCTAAAAAATTAACATGAACTGATTTTATTGCTATTTTTAGGTCAATTTTACTTGACAATTTTCACATGCAATCGACCTCAATTTGGTGTCTATTGTTTACTTTCTACTTTCTACGGCACTCTGATCGTAAGGACGATGTGTCTTAAGTACACTTTATACTGACGGAATCACACACATTGTAGTATTGAATGCAATAAGAAGAATTTGTGAGCGACTTTTAACTCGCGTATGTCACTACAGTGTTACCGTATACAGTATCAGAGTGCGCCGATGAAGCCATTGATTGAGATTTTGTAATTAATAGTATTATAACGCGAGAAATCGCTAACGACATCATTCAATGCGAGGAAAATATCAAAATACTTTTAATGATGTAGATAAACAGATGTTTTTCCATTTATTTTTAACATCTTCATAAAAAAGTTATATATATGTATGAAAACTATCGCTCTGTCGTCCCGTAGGCCCACCTTTTTTGGTTTGCTTAATCTATATTTTTCGTTATTTTACGTATCTTTTCATTACTTTGTTTTGTCGTTGCGAAAAAAATCCCCGATGACTTGTTGGGAGAAATAATAAAATAACGAAGTAGCGTAACTAACTAACCGAAACAAAATGCAATATATTGTAATGAGGACTATTATTGAAATGGACTGGCAAAGGATTCTAGGACATCCACTCAACTTATGAATATGAATACGTTTTAGGCCAAGACTGATTTATAAAAAGCCTTGTTATCTTCACAAGCGAACTTCAAACTCTTTCCATTAACTATTTGTTGGATATATTAGAATATCTTAACACTAATAAAAATTTCAAAATTAAAATGTAACAACACACTGTATATCATCAACTGTATATGAAATAATGATAATCATGATTATTGATTGTGTTTAACTGACTTTTAAAGTTTTTATTTTTTAGAAAATATGTATTGAAGCTGAGTAAACCCTGTACAAGCTGTACAAGTCTGACACATTTCTATGTAGTGTAAAAGGAAGTGGAATCAATGATATATTTCTATCCGAAATCTACATCTAATAAAGGCTAATATACCACTAATGATCATGGGCTTATACTGATCCAGTGTCGTATCATTATTAGCATCCTTATTGGCGAACGCATCAGACCGATACGGTAATCTGAAATCAATCTGAAATCGATTCAACAGCTGAGGAAATATACAGGTCACGGAATAACCTAGAATTATGTTAAAGCGATAGTGTGCTTACTTGTTGTGATTGAGAATGATGACTCGGTTCTCACTTTGAGGACTTGATGTTTACTTGGATGTGACCAAACTTTACATGGCAGCCGTCGATAAATCAGAAGACGCTCACTCTTCCGGAACACATGCATGTCTTGTTAATCTAATGATAGATTACACTCACTCTTCCGGAGCACCTGGTCTTGTTAATCTAATGATATATTACACTCACTCTTCCTGAGCACCTGGTCTTGTTAATCTAATGATATATTACACTCACTTTTCCGGAGCACCTGGTCTTGTTAATCTAATGATATATTACACTCACTCTTCCGGAGCACCTGGTCTTACTAATCTAATGATATATTACACTCACTCTAAGGGAAAACTGAAGGATATATATTAACATTCCTTCAAAAATCGTAATACTCTGAGATGATGTAACACACACATATGCTGCACCTTTAAAATTTAGTAATTGATGCAATTTGCCAATAAATCAGTAATCATATAGCCGGTCCGTCCTCCTAAGACTCTTCAGCGATGCTATGGGCCAACAGGTGGGAATCGAAATTTTCTACTAAAGTAGAAGCAGAAGCGTCAGGTGCGTAAAACCTCTTTAATTAATGAATTTAGAAAAAATAGTACCGTATAATTTCAAATTGTGTACTACGATAGTGTGTATATTATGAACTGTGCAACTATTCAAATGAGATAACTGTAGCTATGAATGTTTATCAATTATGGCATTTCTAGAGGGAAGGGTTTTCTTATAGTGTTGGCTATGGGGGTATAGGGCCCAAGCCGTCAGACGAGGGCAATATACCTCACCAGACAACACTACAAGAGAGTTGATCTACAGGAAAATGAACATACCAGATTTTGTACATTACATGCTTTTCGGTCAGATAAACAATATGTAATTAATTGATAATACAGAAAAAAAAACTATTGTATTCAATAATCCAACAAAAACTGATTTGTTTGACTTGCTACATTTACCGTTTAGGCGATTGACGTTAAATCGAGCCTTGTTCCCATTCCTTTAGAAAATACAAGCAAACGTTTAACCTGTTTGGTTTTCAAACTTGTTAAGTCACCATAAAAGTTTGGTTTTCCTTTACCAAACCGTGCCATTTTGGCAGAAGACAATTATCAACAATGAAACAAAACTAGCCTGTGCAGGGTTCCGAACGAGAAGGGGTGGAACTCTTGACGTCATGCTACTTTCCTGCGGGCCGAAATCCAGGCAGATGACTTCATCAAATACGACATGGTACTTATCCAACAACCTTTCTAGATATTATCATGTGATGTACTTAAATATGATTAATACATATGGATATATTTCAAATTCCAAGGCCCAAAAACATTAAACCACACGTAGATTTAACTTCCGACACATTTTGATAGGCCGATACGGCGAACTTTGTTTGGAACTCCTTTCTAATCACGTGGTTAACGACGTGGACGATGTTTCTCAATGGATGGCCACACAATTGACCTCCCTATCTGTTTTTTATGACTATTTTGTACTGCCATACAAATGGCCTCCCTTTGTGTATTGAGGACCAATTTGTACTGCCACACAAATGGGCTCCCTATCTGTTTTGAGGACCAATTTGGACTGCCACACAATTTGCCTCCCTATCTATGTTGAGCATCAATTTGGACTGCCACATGCACATATAGCCTCCTTATCTGTTTTGAGGAACAATTTACGGGGGAACAATTCGAGTTTAAATCGACAACACTTCAGTAAGATATAATATACTCAAGTGGCAGTGAGTAACAACAATGGCGTGTGTTCATGCACAATGATCCTTATAAACAACGTTTTATCGCTGGCCCTGCTAATTGCTCACTCAAGCCTTTATTAAAGCTCCTTCATATCATTTTAGTATTATCAAATCTGACCTACAGTCTTATTGTGACACTATACTCCAGAAGAATTCTACGGAATTCAGATTTTAGAAAAAATGTAAGATTTTCTGATTAAATTTGAACAACCCTCTTCAAAAATACTTCGTCTACTAAACTATTTTAATTGATATTTACAACTGGTACACGGCCATACCTTGTACATGTACCAACATGAGAGAACGTTTTCGATATCTCAATATAAGAGCTGTTTTTCCCAAGGAAGATGGAAGACGATATACATTTGTGTATTGAGTCTGGAGGAAACATGTCCACCGTATATGAGAACAAATAATGCCCCACTCTTAGCTGACTTGTTTTCGTTTTCATACGAGGCTTATGAGAATAGATAACAAAAAACTTGCCAAATCTTTTAATTTCACGTTCAGGTATATCGACAATGTGTTTATAAACAACAAAAATTCGGGAGGTATAGATTTTCTTGACGAGAACTTTCCCTTTCTTGATTGTAGCATCATTGCTTCTCCAAGCCATGACTTTTACATGTCTCATTAAATCATTATTCTATGGCTCGCTCTAATTCGTAGTCTTTTATGATATGAACGTGTTTTAGATAATGCTCATTAGTATGTCTACTTGCTGTGAATGAGAATGATACCAAAGTTCTCACTTCGAGGACGTGACATTTACTTGGATGTAACCTAGATTTACATGCGAGTGTCGTTTTTGAGCAGAAGACATTTATTCTTCCGTAACACCTGGTCTTATTCTCTTGACTTTTTTCAAGAGTGTCGGTGTAAATATATGAAGCTACTAGTTTCTGAGAAAAAAAGAAAAGCAAATTCTGTACATTATGTAAGTCAAATGAGCTACTTTTTAATGAAAAAAATGATTTGAAGATTGGTGTGGTTTTAGCAAAATGTAGTAAAACATTGTAGAATTAGTGTATAGGATAAGTTACTGTATACGAAATTTCCATTCGTACATGTACCTTGTACTTTATTGGGAAGGAACCTTTCAGATTGTTTCGTGGATATTCATATCAAAAACACAGTAGACACGTTTGTTATTCGGATTCGTTGATATTTTTCGTGGTTCAATAGGAACCCTAAAACCCACGAAGATTTTCTACACAACGAAAATTAATGTTCTTGTTTTAACAAACGGGGATGCGTTCCTCACGCAACATCTCAATATATGTGCTGGAAAAATCTGACTTGAGCTATTCTCCCTCTACCCTTTTCCCCATAGCAATATACATATGAGGATTGACATCCTGTACAGGACTGGCCGCCGAATTCTATCGAGGAAGTGTCACTAGACAAGTAAAATGGAACATTACCAAGTAATTTCATCCGGATTTTAGAATTGCAGCATGTTTATAGAAAGAAATGTAGCAGGCTTTCACGAAATCAATGTTTAAGGCTTTATTAGATTAGGGTGCCTGAGGAATAATTACTTTTTCTGTGTGTGATGGTATCAGACATGTATTCCAAAGGTGCCCCGTACTCCAGGACAAGCCATTTCTTAAGGCAATATTTGTGGTGAATGCCTATGTTTTCGTCTTCAATATTGTGTATTGCAATAGTTTTAAATCCGTTTACTTACAAGTACAAATGTTAAACCATTTTTCTTCTTGGGGATCGATTTCAACTTTAACTTTATTTGTGGTTGGAGTCCTATAATGTTTGACAGGGTTTTAGCCAAATAATCCCTTTGTAGATTTGATTTGACAGAAATCCCGTATAATAGAACAACCTTGTATTTTCCCCTATGCAATATACGCATACGTACATACACAGACAGCTCCCGTCTAGTGGTGATAGAAATCATCGAAATGTAGGTCGGGTGCGCATTAGGGTATTTGTGGATGGGAAAAATTATGGGAAAAAGCCGATTATGATTATAGACTTCCGGTCGAAGTTTTGGCAATTTGCTTTTAAGGATACAAACAAGAAGCCAACGCCCACATGGAAAACGCATTTCAGACTTTGACCTTCAAAATAGTATATCAAATATGAATTAAGCTTAAAGTGCTTTGTACATTATTGGCGACATTAGAGTGAAACTGACAATACGGTTACTTTTAAATTCCATCAGGCAGCTGTCAGTTATTCTAAACTTACGTTAACAGGAAACGCCCTTCTCTGATTTCAAGGCATCTGAGTAATTTAAATGCAGATTTTGTTATATTTCACTCTGAATATAGATATTTACAACAATGCATACTCTTAGAAGATTTTAATATGTAGTGGCGGAATAATATGGGGCCAAATGTCTGGGGTTGTTCGGCTTTTTGTTTCACTTTTTTGGATTGAAAACTTCCGGTTGTCAAAATAAACACATGTAGCGCTTTCAATGCCACGAAACCCACAAAATACCCTCTTCAGCTTGTGAAGGTATGTATATGTATCTATGAATTTAGAAAAATACCACTAGTGTTGGATTTCAAATATTGAAGTCATAAGTTTAAAACTTACTTGTGAAAGTCCTATAAAGAAACTCTATCGAATTAACAAATTTCATCAGTGAAAACAATATATCACAATTCAATATTTGGCAACTGTAAAATTCTGTAAAATGCCATCGATAGCAGTTTTAATCTAGTTCACAAATTCAAAATTGATAAATGTTTTAAATAGGGTTCTTCTTGTACTTTCTTTTGTGATTATGTTCTTTCTATAATTTCATATTTAGAAAGTTCTCGTGTCTTTTAAACTTCAAATTTTGATTTTCATGAACTTAAATGTCAAAATTTCCATGCCCCTCCTGGAAAGACTGTGGGTAAAATTAAGTTTAAAAATTCTCATAGAAATATAAGCATATTGGTTGGAATGTAGTTTTTCTTATATTCATTTAAAATAAGGTGCAAAACCTTTTTCTGTCTGCTATTTTTGTCACTAAATACAGGATTCAATCCATGTTTATTGACAATTACGCAAACTTACGTGACGAATCGTGCCAAAATTTGACATGAAATATCGTCATTTTGAAGGCCTTATGGGTATATGCGTGCCATTATGTAAGACCATCGAACTCTTTATGAAGGAAAATAACATGTTATTCCTATATGTCGTGTATCTTTGACACCAATCTCATCCTAGATGTGGTTTTAATGGACCAATAATGACTTCTACAAAACCAAACGACAGAGGTCAGCGGCCCCGTTACTTTAAATTCACCGAAGTTGTATAAGGATTGGGATTGAGTCATAACACTCTAGTATAATCTTTACTCCAGATGGATTTGTCTACAATATTTTCCTACATATCTCTTATCTCTAATTTTAGCTACTGTGCCCCTCCCCTGGTAGTGTGTCCACTCCCCTGCTAGTGTATCCCCCTCCTTTGCTAGCTTGTCCCCTCCCTTGCTAGTGTGTCCCCTCCCTTGCTAGTGTGTCCCCCCTGCTAGTGTGTCCCCTCCCCTGCTAGTGTATCCCCTCCCTTGCGAGTGTGTCCCCTCCCCTGCTAGTGTATCCCCCTCCTTTGCTAGTGTGTCCCCTCCCTTGCTAGTATGTCCCCTCCCTTGCTAGTGTGTCCCCTCCCCTGCTAGTGTGCCCCCTCCCCTGATAGGGTGCCCCCTCCCCTGCTAGGATGCCCCCTCCCCTGGTAATGTGCCCCCTCCACCGCTAGTGTGTCCCCTCCCTTGCTAGTATGTCCCCTCCTTTGCTAATGTGTCCCCTCCCCTGCTAGTGTGTCCCCTCCCTTGCTAGTATGTCCCCTCCCCTGCTAGTGTGTCCCCTCCCCTGCTAGTGTGTCCCCTCTCCTGCTAGTGTGTCTCCTCCCCTGCTAGTGTGCCCCCTCCCCTGCTAGGGTGCCCCCACCCCTGGTAGTGTGCCGTTTTCCTTGTAGTGTGCCCCCTCCCCTGCTAGTGTGCCCCCTCCCCTGCTAGTGTGTCCCCTCCCCTGCTAGTGTGTCCCCCTCCCCTGCTAGTATGTCACCTCCCCTGCTAGTGTGCCCCTCCCCTACTAGTGTGCCCCCTCCCCTGATAGTGTGTCCCCTCCCCTGCTATTGTGTCCCCTCCCCTGCTAGGGTGCCCCCTCCCCTGGTAGTGTGCCCCTCCCCTGGTAGTGTGCCCCTCCCCTGGTAGTGTGTCCCCTCCCCTGCTAGTGTGTCCCCTTCCCTTCTTGTGTGTCACCTCCCCTGCTAGTGTATCCCCTCCCCTGCTAGTGTGCCCCCTCCCCTGCTAGTGTGCCCCCTCCCCTGCTAGTGTGCCCCCTCCCCTGCTAGTGTGCCCCCTCCCCTGCTAGTGTGTCCCCTCCCCTGCTTCTCTGTCCACTTTTTTGCTAGTGTGCCCCTCCCCTGCTAGTGTGTCCACTTTCTGCTAGTGTGACCACTTCCGTGCTAGTCTGCTCTGCCCCTTCCGTGCTAAGGTGCCCCTCTCCTGCTATTATGCCTCTCCCTTGCTAGTGTGCCCCCTCCCCTGCTAGGGTGCCCCTATAAACCTTTTAGCTTATATCTGTACTCGATGTAATCGACTCTGATACCAATGTAGTTAGTTACTCGTGCAGCTGTGCCCTCTCTCATACTTGTACTTTATTGATTACCTAAACAGTTATGTCAAACACTGTAATTATATATTTACCTTTCCATTGTATTATCACTATGTAGTCGCGTTAAGAGCTATGTCGTTGACGAGAATTTAAATGCTATTCTTCATGCGATACATTGTTACCTCCAATCATGTTACAAAAAACGCAATATACTACAGACCGGAACAACAAGGTGCAACGAAAGCATGGTCATATTTGAAAAGGTAATTATTTGAACGGTTTATTTTTATATCACAGCGACAAGAAAGAACAAGGTATGCAATATTATACAAAAGTTACATCAGTTGAATTAGGAAGCTGTCGCTCGAACCTTGGAGCTTCGTCCGTTCATGGAATAAAGGAACTAAAACATGCAAACAATTTATTGGCAACATTGCCTGTTAAACTGTACTGATCCACAGGTGTTCGTTACAAATGTCTGAAATACAAATGCTTATACACAAGGCATGCATACTTCAGCCACGTGTGACGAAGACTTGTGCTCTATCGCAAGATCACACTTTCAAACGTTTCCGCGCGTCATTTAGCCACGGCTTTACGCGATTTCTGACATGTAAAGCAACAAGGCTATTGTAGAATCTACCAACTGTAAGCGTCCATACTATCAACAGATAAATAGCGCCTCGATTCTTCACGAACTTCACGATTTTTTCTCTTGGCTCACGTTCAACATATCATATAAAAGGTCTCTCATGAGGGCAAGGTCGGGCTACGTATTGACTATATTCATTCATGCGTTATATTTGCTCAAGGATACAAATAAAAAAAAAATCAAACATAACTGTAAGCATTGCTTTCTTTTGATAAACCTTAACCATACTATAAAATTTTCATGTGAAATTGTGAGAAATAAAAATGAAAGTTTTGTTAAATGTTCAAAGAACTCCTTTGTCTACTGAACAGCACGCGGTCAGACGCTGATCCAACAGTTTACGTTATTGTTGTGCCCGTCGATAAAGCATTAGATTCAACTTTTTAACATAATATATCAGCTGAAAAAGAACATGAAAAGCAGCGAAAATGTAAATATAGTATCATATACTGTTTAGTGCTTAAAATAAACACGATCCACAGCTGGACTAGCTTTGGTAGTCTAACCTTGGGTTTTGGGTAGTGATATACCGTCCTTTAGACAGGATAAAAAGTGGCTTCTGTTTTTACCACATACGGTCGACTGGAAACAAACCTCGCATCAACCTTTAAAGCTATCTTATAATGGTCGTTTCATACAATGCATGTGTTTGTAGCAAGCATCGGTTGATAGCATTGGGTCGTCTGGGAGCGATATTAAATGGTAACAACACAAATTATCTAAAACTGATCACTTAAAGCCGAATGTCTATGCTAGCTTGACTGTATTGAAATATTGGCGTCATTTTACAATAAAAAATGAAGTTTTCGTTTGTTATCGTACATGAAGTAACCAAGACAACAGTACCCAGTCATAGTATTTCCCTTGTAGATCATGGTTACGTTCAGTATAGGAACTTAAGCTTGATCTGCTTCTAGTGCAGTTTGATACTGTCAGCAATTTTCGCGCTGAAAGCATTCCGCTAAATTATGATTGTACTACAGTTTCTGTAGTATTTCTTTCTACAGCAAATATTGTAAGTTTGCAAATGCATTATTGCGCTTATTTATGCGTTATGCGCTAAAATTTAGTGCGCTAAAGTAAGGACTTTTACACTATATTGTTTGTTTTGTCGGTTTCGGTCTGTAATTTACAGACTGTAATTACCCGGATGTACTTGAATGATAACATCAGCAATCATTGCTACATCTGTACGTAAACAGTTGTACCAATCACCTAGGTAACGACGGACGGACTGTGGGGTCATTAGCACGAGTGTTTGGTGACAGTTTACGTCATTGTGTCGTTCACTACTGTGTCATTAACAGACTCGTTGTGATGTCTGTTTTTTATTATCTTTATAATTACTGCCAAGTCGAAGGATTCATGTGTCCGAACATCACACAAATGTGTTAGCGATAATTGATCTGTGTAAAAAAAACATGTAGACTCATTGTCTATAATTAAGATCAGTGGCATTGAAGCTAAACTTGCATCGTAAACAAAAAAATATAACACGGACATCAATTTCAAACTTGCTGTTTCATTAGAAGTTATATAATCTATAGCAGAGATAGTATAAGGATCACACTTAAAATATAATCGACCGAAAATAGTTATGCTGTGTACCTAGTTTTGACGTAAAAACCTAATATTATATCTATGCTGTAATGACTAAGACGAGAGATGGCGCCGGGCTATCGCGTTTCACTGTTAAGTCATGCATAATGATATATAATTATGTAAGTACTCTTCGACTGTTGTCAAAGAAAACGAATGATAAGATGTTCAAAATAGAAACCAATATAAACTGGGATTTTATCTTGTACAATTAACTGTAAAGAACCACTCTATTCACAGTATTGCGATTTTCATTATTAATCATTGCTTAGATAAATTTTGTATCAATAGTATCATGTATGTGTTAGAAATTCGCCCTTATTTCTATTTTGTTACTGTTATTATTAGCATTTTCATTGCATAATTCTCGGCGTATACGAATGTATGTTACCCTGGTGAAAATATAGCAGGATAGGACACTGATGGTCAACAAGCCAAGACTACTTACCCTCTGCGTTGATATTTGATCTTTTGATATTTCAATTCCAAAATAAATTTTCTAACCATTCTACCAAATTGAATTATGACGTAATAATTGAACATGCCCCTCCCCTGCATCATTCGTATGAGGCGCCCCTGTGAAGACGGCTTTGGGTGGTTTTGTTCCCTTGGCGAAATATACTACTTCCTGGTTGCAGCTCAGCATTGTTTGAGTGGAACGACTGGTTCACCCGATTTCAGTATATGACGTGCCCAGAAGGACAATTCTGCTTGGGACCTTCGGCAGTATACGTCAGTGAAGTAGCACTATTAGGTGGGCATTAGTTCCAAACAATTGTTAAGGAGGCTCATACACACGCCCTGAACACATAACTCACATCGTCACAAAGTAGACCGTGTTTAGAAATAAACAAAATAAAACCATACCAGGTAAAATGATGTGCAAGACTTTTAGTGCGTATAACTCATTGCTTATCTGTGTATGGTAAGCAAGGTGACCTGAATATTCTAGTTGTTTGAATTAATATGTCCCTTCGCGTGCGCTTACCTTCGTCAGGTCATGTATCTAAATCGTTGCAAAAAGAGTTCACATATGTATCTTGGAGAAAGTATTTTTTTCTTTATAATCGACATCTGACCGGTGTAGGATACAGAATCAATATAGAAATGATTCTTCATACAATATGTAAATTTCAGTCAATCAAATCGGTCACTCTAACGACATTACTCGCCAGCGCATGAAACTGGCATTTTCCAGCTTTACAAATTTGCATATTACAGCTTCACAAGTTCGGCAATACAAAGGTTAGGGCGTGACAACTTAAAAGTTGTGCGATAAGTTTAAAGTCTGGTCACCAGAAACAAGTTCCAAAGCTAGCTTGTTTAGTTTTAGAGAAGGGCGGTCGCTTGTTAAAGATAAAACATGCTCGCACATTGTCCAACTATCCATGGTTTTCAACCAATGAAAAGATTCGTTATAAAACAGACATTGTATGATTATAAATCAAAGAACGTTTACCCAATCGAGTAAAAATGCATATTATTTTCACCAAATTTTCTAAAATATGTTCAGGGGGTTATCCAAGTCAATGCCAAGTCAATCTAATGTTCGACTAGTACTGCAGTGATCAGGTAGGTGTGAAAAAGACATAGCTGACCACGGCGTTGTTTACCTAGCGAGTTCAGGTGTGAAACTCAGGCCCCGGGGCATTCATATGAAATAATTTCTAACATTTACCTGTAACTTTTGTGTGACAGTTGCCAAAAAAAAGTGATATTAACCGAAATCCTCCTGGAAACAAGTGATAATAAAAGAATGACATAACATAGATTATATAGCAGGAAAAACGGTGAAGAAAACGTGATAATAACCGAAAAGTGATATTAACCGACGTGACATTAAGTGGAGTATACTGTACTACAATTATTTATTTTCACGTCATGGTAATTTTCACTACAATCTGTCAACCTATGACCTTGTCCATGCAATACTTAATCCTTATTTTCAATTAGACATTTTCACATATTTGAAGCGTCTTTGATCGTTTGCGAATCAATTAGTTACTGCTAGCTGAAATTCTTAGCCCAAGGCATCAACTTCAGAACAACGCAAAGGAAACTTTGACAAGGAATTATTTATTACTTGACGAGTTCGCTAAGTGCAATCGTTGTTAAATGACTTTATCAATTATTTACACAGATTTTTTTTTCTGAAATCTCAGTCACATCAACAAGTACAAACAAAACGATTTAAACAACTGCACTAAAATCTATTCCGTTTTTGACGTCTTAAAGGTCAATCTCGCCGTGTGTGGGACTATTTAAAACTGATTTTAAATATCCCGCATGGTTGAGATAAAAATGTAAAAACCTGCATGAATAATGAAATTTCCTGTGGGTACTTTTATATCTGAAAGAACTTTGTACGACAAAAAGAGTAAAATATCAAAGTAAAGTTATCAGTGGTACGACCAACATGCGCAGGCGGTTGGGATCATCATGTTGTAAAGGTGAATATAATGTAAACAACTTAGAATGCCATTTTTAATGGGAATTTCTATCATTAGCTTCACTGACAATATACAGACTCAAAATGAAGCACATGGGTCGCGTAAAACACATAACGAGTTATAGGGAAATAATCATAAGAGAATATCGAAGCAATAGGAACGATGATAAGAACTCAAAATCGATTAAACCAAGGGCAAAAAATAAGAACAATGTAAAGTTTACATGGAGACCCTTGAAAACGTTCAAGAGAATAAGCCAGGGGTTCTGGAAGAGAAAGCATGTTCTGTTTCGTCTATGACAGCCACCATTTGAATCTTAGTCGGATTGAAGTAAATGTCATAGCTTTAAGGGTACAAATGCGGCCTGATTCGTAATCACAACAAACAGGCAGACTTATAAGCAGGGACCAGGATAATGACGTGAGAAATTCTTGTTTGCGGATGATACCAACAGCGATGAGAGCCATTGGGATTTGAGATATTGTAAAAATGTACAATATAAGCACTAAGAGCGCAGTTAGTTATGTTTTAAACCAAACAAATATCAAATCGCACATATTGGTCACTACGGACTGATCAAATAAATCACACTCCTAATGAAATCGCAGACAATGAAGAACTCGTGGGTTCCAAAAATTATTGTTGTCAACAAAAGTAAAAGATTATACTGATAAGATATATCAAGCTGGTACTATCAAAGTAATCTATGAATAATTATCCTGGAATTGCAGTATAGATTATTGATTAGTCCAGTCAGTAAATCAAATCTGATGCGCTTACCTCAAAAGCACATATAAACACTAAACAATGTATATTCCCAAGCAATAAAGAAAACAGCTGTCTTATAATTCTTAGCATGTTTGGAGCAATTACAAAAAAAAAAGAAAGAAAAAAACTAGAAAATTCTATATGCAAACACTAAATGAAATTCAGTTGAACAGGCGAGCGCGTGACAGTACAATGGATGCCTTAAAGTATAACAGTGGAGTCATAAATACGTGGACGTCGTAATTATTTGTTTTGAAAAGCTTTAGCCATTAGCTGTAAGAGAATACATAGAAATGCATGGGAAAACTCCTGTTAATTAAACTCAAGCACTGCCCACCAGAGAGAATGTGTATGAGATGCATTTTAAGCATTCGAAAATTAACGCGAGCCTGTTGTATTGAGAATACAAACTATGAATGTTGCACTTGTTTTTAATGCTGTTTCTTATTTTACATCTGAACTGATTGTCAAACGATGACAATTGGTTTGTCATCTGAATCACGTCAGTTCTATATTATTACTTGATATTAGACAAGGCAAGATGACGGACTTTCACGTTAATTATAATGATTGTTTCAGTCATATGCAACACTTCTTTTGTTACAGATGCTTCTTTGTCAGGTCACACACATCTCTCAACGGAAACCGATGTGGAGAGTCCTCGGGTACTCATGCTATTCTTAACTACAAAGGCAAACATGTAGGTAATGTTGGGCTCAGGCAGTGAACGGGCATCATCGTGCAATCATGCCTCAGTTCTCACATTGAGGTCATGCTATTTCCTTTGATTTTGCCTAAACATGGTTGATGTCGTCGATCAAGCAGAACACGCTTACTCGTCCGGAAGACATGGTCCTATATATTCTCCTGAACTTTTAAAAGAGCATCCATGTTAATCCTTCCTTTGTTCATAATTTGCTGCTAGTTTAATCTATTTTGTATTTCGATAGAACACGTTTTGTGTTCGTTGACCTGTATCAAAAGGTAAGACTTTTCCCAGTTACTAACGAAGACTGATCTGTCATATAAGTTAAGTAGTATAGAAATAGAGAGCGAAAAACCAACTTGTTAATCTAATCAACATGTTGTTCTCGAGACGACTCTCATAGAACTGGCCTGTTAGGGGAACACACGTCCATTCTGCAAAGAAATGTCTCGGAGTGTAGTTGGACTTTCTATATCGAGCTTTTCACGGCCAAATACAGATCTACATTTCATGTCTATAAGTGATACTGAACTCAAATAGGATTAGCGCACACCGTCGCACGACTAAAACAATGTCGGTTAGATATATATTATCCTGGCGAGACACTCCAGTAATGGAAACAACAGTTCTCCTGATCTTTGTCGAGATTTCCTAGTAGCAGAATTAGGTGTGCTTTATCGTACGTACCGTTAATGTACATCGCACCGCACGGAATCGGATTCATACATTTCGGAACACTTGTTTTGAAGGAGATTCACTTCGAAGGCACATCATTTTCAATGTGCTTAACTAACAACGGTCAACTGTGCTGAAATAAGCTATAGCCTTGTTAATATTTTTTTAACGTAACAAATGCATGGTTATAAATTGCTGTAGTTAGTCCGTTTAAATAATAATAAAAACAAAATGCAGCATAAACCATCTTGTTTGTCAAGTTCAAATGGAAAATATATTTGTGTTTATAGATATTCTGCTTACCAATATTATTGTATGATGTTTTAAATTCAAATTCAGCAACTGTTTTCAACTAAACCATAGAAACATTCACTTTTTATCATTTAATTGTCCCGATATGTCTTGAAAAGAACTTTGTTGTCGTTATAAAGTGTTTTTCAATTAAAACGACCATAAGAGATTAAATCAGGATACTTACATGCTTATAATGATTTTCCTATCCCTGTTTTCTGAATCATACTGAAATCAATTTATTTTAGGCTATGATAAATGCTTTATTATTAACATCGAAATTCATAAAATGGAACTGCCATTTTGACGGCGAACCGTTGGCAATGTAGTCACACATATTACGTCACGTGCTGGGGGTAATGTATTGTCCCTTAAATCTCACGTCTCCCTGGTTAGTTAATACATGTAAAATGGCGTTATAATGTAGATGTAAATATTGCAATTTAGTTTACATTGTACTTGTTTTATATGTAAGGTGTGCTTGTCTGTTTCAGTGAAAATAAATAATAGAATACCGAAGCATTAACAAAATCAAAATCTAATCTCAAAATCGATTAAACCAGGTGCAAAATATGAACAAAGGAAACATTAACATGTACAAGAGAATAAGACCAGGTGTTCCGGAAGAGTAAGAGTCTTCTGCTTCATCGACGACACCCGCCATGTAAATCTTTGTCACATCCATGTAAACATAAAGTTCTCAAAATGAGAACCGAGTATCATTGTCAATCACAAGTAAACACACTAATGAACATACTCAAAAACGTCCATCTTCATATCACTTAAAGATACAGAATATTTCTCAGTGAGACAAAGATGACGACCATAAAACTTGCCCATAATTCTGATCAACCTGCATCTCTCGAATCCCTGTGCTGTTAGTTTGTTTGCCAGCAGTCGATATATATCACGAAAATCCCGATATTTATAGCAAGCCCTAGAATATCGAATCAACTGCGACATGTAAACAACATAGGTTGGAGAAGCTGGGATGTTACTCAAGAAATCAAGAAATGGAAAGTTCACGATAGGAAAATTGAAATCATTACGTTTATCGTATAGCTTAGTAGTAAGCTGTCCAAGTAGAGATCGAGGTAAGCAGCTGATGTAGAAGAGTACCGCCTCGCTGAAATGTCACACTTATAGTACCATGCTGATAAAGGACTTATCCAAAACCTACCAGTAGACAGAAATGCCATAAAATGAAATGATAGATGTCGAGGATTATAATTTCTTTTTTTGAATATTTTTTTTTATAATCAGTGATGTAAGATAGGGAAATTCCACCCGAAGGTTTTTTTTTCAAATTTGGTAATTCCCGAGGCTTTGCCTGGTCATAGCAGAGTATTTTCTCTAATATCAACTTTGAAAATTTCAACTTTTTCCTTAAGCATTTTTTTTACGAAATCGAATCAGCCGGGGAGATTAAAAATGCCCGACATTTGCAATCACCGTTTGCACAGAAAAAAATAACAATTACACCTTTCTAATGTTTACGGTTGAATTGGAAAGTACCACATATCACCTGTTTAGACAACAACCTTGATCAAGATTGATTGATAAAGACTATAGGCAAGTTTTCTGGTTGCCATCATGTTAGGCAATATTCTGTAACGTTATGCGCTATATACATTAGTATACCTTGTTGTTATGTTTGAAAGATATACCGCAGTTCTCACTTTAAGGACGTGTCATTTAAATTGATATGACCCATATTTGAATGGGGGTGTCGTCTATGAAGCAGAAGTGAACAAACCTTATTCTGAACTTAAAATTCAATACTCTAAGGACAACATGAGAACAAAGGCAACATTTACAAGGATAGTTAAAGAAAATACTACCAGGTGTTTTGTAAGGGAATGCGTCTTCTGCTTCATAGACGACACCCCACTTAAAAAAAGTACCAAAGCACCTCGATTTTTCACAATATAATGACAAAGCGTAACATTGAATGTAACTAAATGTTTTCTCGAAGGTTTTCCTTCTCAAGCTCGCTTTTGAGATTTTTTTTTTCAATTCTTGAAAATCGCTTTATTTGTCTGAAACCCGCTTTACATATGTCGACTTATTTCACTACACAGACACAGGCGAAATGACTTTATGTCAATTTAGGTTAAATTGAGGTCATTTTAGGTCATTTTCAGGTCAATTTAAGGTCAAGATTTTTTCAGGTCAAATTGACATGAAGACATTTTGCTTGTGTAAGCGGTTGGAATTTATTAATCAAGGAACAGAATGACGCTTTCATCGGAAATCCAAACATCCGTAAATCGATTCAAGTAAAAGTGCGAGAAACCCTTTTCTATTTCAACGCATAAAAACGCCCTTCTATTTCGTTCTACGTAATTTAACGAGATACCGTATATTGCGTCTCACGTTACCGCCTCTATTCATTTCTGTATAAGAGATAATCGTACAGAGGTCATGTAAACAGCGTACTAGGATTCCAGTGCTATAAATATTTTCAGAAAAATGTTTATGCAGTAAAACAGTGCAGAAACCGACAGAAGGAAAGACACTGGCGAAACAAATAATACAATTAGATATACAACGTTTGTTAAACTGGTGAGACACTGGGAAAAACTGAGACAGTCGTGAGACACCGGGGGAAAATAGGTGAATAGCAAAGCGTCGACAAAACCATAATCCGAACTCAAAATCGATTAAACTAAAGACAAAATATTAAACAAAGGACAGATTTACATGGAGACCTCGTAAAAGTACAAGAGAATAAGACCAGGTGTTCCGGAAGATTTTGCGTCTTCTGCTTCATCGACGACATCCGTCATGTAAAACTGTAAAAATGAGAACTGAGTCATCATGTCCAACACTGAGACACTGGAGGGACCCTTTTTTAGTGAATCATACATACCTGTGGACGGCCGAGTTACCGCCTAACTAGCAGGTTGTCACTAACGTTTTGACCAGGTAAAGTACGTCACATTTTAAATATCTTCGATCGGAACAACCGCGAGAGAACTGATATAGACATTGCATGTTGTTCGATCTCATTCATTATACATCTTAGTGAATAAAATTTATCGAAATGAAATGAATTGAAAAAGGAAATAAACGAACGCAAAATATATCGCTGTCAAATTTAAGGGGTTTTCAGTTTATTAAGCAAAACAAGACGTGACACTTAATATTCAAAATGTTGATTAAGTGGTGAAACACTGAGAAACACGGAGGGGAAAATTAGAGAATACCAAATCGTTCCTACAGAGTTTACAAATCAGGTTCATTTTAAAGCTTGAATGGCGAACATTTGACGTTCGAGGTGACTCCGATCAAACTCGAACGCGCCCCGGTCAGTGAACATGCGTGTATTCTTCTGTCTGCATTATCGCTTTATCTTCCTAAGCCGTTTATGCACTGTAGGCAGTCACCTTTAAACAAAGCGTGCTTAATAAGCCTAATCTAGACAGAACGTGCTTGATAAGGCTGATAAAGACAAAATGGGCGATTTTATATCTGTGTGACCTCGCTTCACCCGGAGGCTGCACCCACCTCATTAGACCAACGCTATATAGCGGATGGTTTAAATTGTCCTTGATGATACAACACGAAATGAAATTTTCTGTGAATCCAATTCATCACCATAAATTCTACCTGATGTAATAGTTTGTGGCGAAGTTCGATTTTAAAATCAGATGAAGTCTGACTTTCCAATGAGATTTAACGAAACACTGCATGGTGGGCAGCTTAATCAACAGATACCGTCGTATTAACAGGAGGGGAAGACCATCAGCGCGAGGTGATGACCATTTCTACTGGGATTCGAGAGGATTCTCAAATGAAGAACTCCGAACCACAATCTTGGAGTAATCTTATTCTCCCTGGTCGCTTTGATTGATGTATAAAATCTAAGGAGAGGAAAATTGCTGAGATTTATTGGTTTAAATCTTTTCAATGATACGTAAATATACTTCTTCAAAAACGTACATTTGCTGCCTTTGTTTGATACATCACCTTTTGCCCGATGAAGGGACACACCACTTTGTATATATTAAATTCCTAAATGCATCTTGCCGAATTGGAAAATAAAATGTCTTCATTAATCCCTAACCCTTATCTCGCCCTGGAATGTGAAAGATTTGATTTACCATTTATACGCCTTTGAATTTTCCTGATCTAGGACGACCCTGGCCAACATTCTTCGAAATTCTTTCAGCAGCTATAGCTTTATAGATTTCAGACGAAAAGTTAACGTAGACGAAGCTTTGTTTTGTTGACTAAGTTATTCTGTAAATGTAAATATTTTCGCGGTAATTTTATTTAAGCGAGTTTTTGCGTTTGAAGCCCTCCGCTAAATTATGATTGTGCTAATTATAGTTTTTGAATGTTGCTTTTTAGAGGAAGTATTGCGAGGACGCAAATTCATCATTTCTCTTATTTGTTTAATTTCGGGAATGCGCTAAATTTGAGTACACCAAAATAAGTAAGTTTATAGAAGTCAACAATGGACGTTCATAAGGTTGCGGGCTTCATTCAATATGGATGTAACGGCTGACCTTTTATAGCACTATCAAAGTTAAAAAAAGACTTTCAATCCATATATTTACATTTTTTATATAGAACAATTGCTAAACTTCATTTATATTTTTTCCAATTAATAGTTTATTACCTGCATTTGTATTTGTGTCGTCATTTAAACGACATTCACGGGACAGCCCAGCTTGAATAAAATTGGCGCCAATGATGATAAGAAGTCATTTGAGCGTTTAACGCAAGGGCATTCTCCATGTTATTCGAAGCGGCGCGACGAGACTCTCATTGAGCAAGCTTGATCTATGACGTCATTATTAAACCACGTGCTACGTCTCTAGAAACATTGCTTTCATACTTTTATAAAAGGCATTTATAAATGTTCATATAGTGGGTTGCAACGCAAATGTAAATATATCCCGATAAATGTTAACATTATTGAGCCAGGATACTTACTAGTCGTATTATATACATATAATACAATGTACGAACATTATACAACAATATCATAAATATTTTGTCTTGAGGCTATTCCATTTCGACAGGAACATGTGGTATAATTTCTTTTTTGGCTGTTATAAGTCATGAAATGTATTTTATTATACATATATGACTACCGTTATATGCGCTGCAATGAAGCCATCACATAAATTTTCTAAATTACACACGTGTAATAACACCTTCCGCTTCGCTGATTGGCTGGTTCCTTGTGAACTGTGTTAATGCGCACGGGAACGGCCTACTTCTTTTTACTACGAAGCGTACAACTTGCGACTGCTAGTAGAATGATGAAGTTCGGAGTTGCCGATGAAGTTTAGGTTGACAACAAAGACAAGTGTCGTTATAAAGCGTAAATAATTACAGACATATAAACAATACTAATCTACACAAAATATATCGATCCGAGGATCCTTTCCGAACAATGGTATAACAGGATAAGTTGACGTCAACAAACATGCCTTACACAATCCAAAACATAGCTTAAAAATCTACCTCAAACGGCGTCTATTAAAGATGTTTGAAAATATTGTTCATTTGAAACATTTTCGGTGCACAATCAAAATCACTGTTGACTCCCGCAATGATAAGGGCAATTTTCTATATGTAGGAAAACGCCACACATCCGTTGTGTACGACAGTCATAGTTAAGCGGCAACAAACCAGTCATTGTCGCGCCAAGTGACGTCACGATATCGTCACATCCGGCCGGATTCATGGATAGAATACTGTGTCGGTTGAATGTCGACATATAGTCAAATTTAAAGTTTTTATTTATTGTTTCTAATCACTAGGGAAAATTTGTCAATCATAATATTGGTTGAAACTGTCTGAAATTTTGCAATACGTGTCTTTATTTTATAAAATTAATCAATTGCAATAGTCAGTTGTGTTGGACTACTTCTTCGTTCGCCGGTACATTTGACCTACTTCGAAGGTTTGTGTTATTTGGTTCGACATATTGAAATCAGTTGACAAGAACGGAAAAGACAAAATCTGTTTAGGATGGGGAAAGTCGATAAAACGTCATATGATAAAAAGAAACTGTCATTCGTTTCTCTTCGTATCCGATGTATGATACTCGTTTAGAATTTTGCATTTTTACTCGACAGAGGCTCTCAACAATGAAAAATTCAAAACTCGTATCATACATTTAATATGAAGAGAAACTCATGACTGATCCTCTATTTATTTTATTTCCGGTAGACATTAGTCATGAAAAGTAACAGAAAATCAGCCTAATTGATAAATGTCAACCGAGTCAACTGCTTATGTTAACTTAATAACAAAAAGATTTACTTTTGATGAACGAAGTGTATTTATAAATAAATAGAATGTCAAGAGCATTAAGCGTATATCCGACTGGCTGAAGTTACATCATAGCACGCATGCGCGGGTCAGGAGGTCAAATTGTTCCTGTCAGTTGTGGTAAGGGCGGGTGTCAACTTTGTCTGGACACAAGATACATCACATGAACACTCCTTGATGATACGGGCAAAGATAAGTAGAACTTTATTGACGAGTCGTCTCCGACAATTAACTGTACACATTGATCAAAATCTTAAGTTTATAGAATAGTTTGATTATATAAGACTAAGTCTGTTTTGCACACAAACATTTAAGCACAGTACACGGTAAAGCATCAGGCTGGAGAGCTAAGAATTACGGGTTCGAAAACACGTGGAAAAAATCTCGATTTAGAAAGGTGTTATCTTAAACGTACAGAAGGTTTACAAAATAATCATATGAATTATCTCTTGTATTATATTATTTGATATAGACCTAAGTACTGTACTCCCATACTGTAAAAGTTGTCTCTCTTATTTATAGATGTCTCATACTCCGTACATCCGGTTTTTATCTAATCGCTGTGTGCATGGCGTTACTAACGCCTCCATAAAATAAACAGACTTACACGATGAAATCTGCAATGTTTTTGTTTTGTTTGTGTAAACCTCAAAATATTCATCACGCATTAAAGTTAGAATGAAAACAATATAGTAATGTATAAACTGCTAGGTCTCGGAATAATCTAATCTAATTAAAAAACAAAAAAGTATTGTATAAACTGTTGGGTCTCGGAAAAATCTAATCTAATAAAAAAACAAAAAAGTATTGTATAAACTGTTGGGTCTCGGAAAAATCTAATCTTGTAAAAAATCAGGAAGTGACGTCATGAGGACTTTTGCTGTTTTCCTCGATTGTCAGACTCCACAGTAACTTTCCCGCCATAGAATTATATCTCCGTAGCAAAATCTGATTTAAATAGAGTTTTCTTTTGTGACCAAAACTACAGTTGTGTATGCTGCGATTTTAATGGTTCCCAGTGGAGCACATGCGTTTTAAATAATTAAAGGTAAATGATCCTTTTCTGTTAGCACCCGCCCACAAAGAAGTGAAATAAATTGCTTCCCTTCAAGCGACAAAACAGGTTTTACGTCTATTTTGCATAAGACTGAGTCTTTGATTAAAACACTTCAAAGTCGATATACATCGACGCAGCAAGGATGACAAGAGCTAAGTTGATAGGGGGGAGTATCAACTGTTTTAACATTTGTGTGGAGAAGTAAAGTAGATTACCGTTCAGTAAAACACATGCAGAAACCCATGATTCGTAACAAATCGGATTCTCGAGCTAATTTTTAGCCTGGTACCTTTACTTGGTAAAAGCATGTTGGCTTACTGCTGCCGTTCAGTAAATTTTGAAGATAAAAAAATCAACTACATGATGCAGATGCTGCAAGATAGCAATTGTGAAGCAAATCTGTATTGTCTTAACGTATAAAAAACAACTTGTTTTGGTAATCACTCTTGACGTTTTTACCAATGATTTTGTATATTCATTTATGACGCCATTTGCATTTCCCGAGCCCTCCGATATAGACTTCAGCTTTTGATTTCGCATTCGTATAACCAGCCCTTGGGCGTTTAAAATATTGCTGTCGTTTGTACATGTGTTTTCTTTCATTTTCCATAAACTATTTATAAACGTGTGACACGCTTTTTATAACAAAAATATGACATTTTATCTTACCCTGCTATTTCAACGATTCAAAGGAACACCATATCAATCAGTGGAAGATACGTAGTGTTGTCAAAGTGTTTATTCTAAACCAAAACAACAGCACCTTCTCCAATACGGCATCTAACATATCTGGTCACCAAACATGAAATAATTATGAACAAATTTAGCACTTTTTTCGATTCATGACTTTCTCTTTTTGCTTTCTTTGCATCAAAACATGCAATTGATTGCACTCAATATGCAAATAATTTGTTCATTTTTTGTCGGTGTACGTTGAACGACCTCCGACCTAAGTATTGTGCTGAAATTAACCCTGTTTCTTCATTACATATTACCGCTCGCATTTTGTTTGTCTTTTCTATATACATATCACATAACTATCCTGCAAACACAACACCGATTCACCTACCTTCTTTTTGTTTCGTGTTCTAACGTTGTCTCGCCTGTCAATATCCTGTCCGGGTGCCTTTGTCCCCCAAATCTTAAAGGCGATGCGGAAGTATGAGAAGTTGATGATAATAAGCGGAATCAGGTATTGAACGACCAACAAATACATATAATAATATCTCCCAAAAATTTTTGACGGCCATTTTGGATTGCAGAATGGAATTTTGTCTCCTTTTGGTGTAAAGTTAAATACGACCCGGAAGTGGATAGCCATCGGTAAACTGGACGATATTCCAACCAACCAAATCACCGCCAGTACCACGGCGGCTACTCGTTTCTTGAATCCGGCTTTCAAAGGGTAGATGACGGCGATGTAACGATCTATTGCAATGACTGTTAACGTAAACACACTGACATTGACACTCACATTTGTCACAAACGGAGCTAGCCGGCACATGAAGTACGGCAGGACCCAACGTTGTAAAAGCGCAGCCTGGAACTGAAACGGAATGGAGAACAGACCAATTATGACATCGGCCAGGGCAAGATTGGCGATGAAGATGTTTGTCACTGTTTGCATCTTCTTGTTGGCCATGATGACGTAGATGACGATGCCGTTTCCGATGACGGCGAACAGGGAGATAGATCCGTACAGAAAGGCTAGTAGGACAATCAGTCCAACTGGAACATAGTATAGCTCTACCTGTCCCGTGGAATTCCAAGACTTGTTGGAAGCATCCGGATAAAAATGATAAGTCTCATTCCAGACGGAAATGTTATAACTATCATAAGCCGAGTAATCGAAATTTCCAAGAAGATCCATCTCACCGCTCTGTCAGTTTCCTAACCGACAAGCTATCTTCAGCCAAATATGTTCATCAAGAAAAGTTATAAATTACGTAAATATGTGAGGTTTAAACAAAACGTTGATATTTATAATGCTAAGATTAGGGTTTCTTTAAAATATTAGTTACAATACTGCCTTTTCATCAGTAATAGTTAGGTATTAACAATAGATATTACAGTTCCCGGATCTATAAATAGTTAACAAAGATATCACCGACAATTCACAAACAAAAGCTTCCAAGCACTCATAAAATCCTTACATAAAATATTCTTACATATATAAACTTTCTCCTTTTTAAAGACCAGATATTTGTCAACGCGCAAAAATTCCCCCGCTTTTTTGTTCGCCGTGTAACTCCAAAATGTCAGAATGAAATGAAGTTTTGTACTCAAACAAACAACTCAATCATTACTTTCTTCACACCTCTGACACCAGTCGTAAAGACTTGTACCCGAAACACTGTTTGAAGCTGAATTCCACTAGAAAACTGGAAGAAATACACTATGTAATGTATCGAAGGGACTCCTTTAAGGTATTGGAGCGGGACCTCGTATCGCTATGACAGACATCGTGTGTTGGTGGTACCGCACGGAATCACGGCATTGCTGCTGCTGCTGCTGCTGACACTGACTGCTGAGCCTGACGTCTGTGTTCATACCGTAACGGAGGTATTGGTGTCAGTCGTGATAGGGGATCGATCACGGTGACAGATCTCTATCAGATAAATAGGACCGGCCTTGACACTGTGTTATACTGTGTATACGTGGTTTCTAAGACCACCAGACACGCTTAAAGGTGTACTTACTTTGTTAGAGTTGAAAAAAACCGGCCTGATCAATTAATTTTAAAAATCAGAAAGTTTCCTTCTATTTTGATAATTAACTCGGCAAAATTATCTCGGAAAATATAGAAATATGTCAACATAATGTAAACGTTATTGAGATACATACGTTAATTCATAAAATATAAATAAATTCTAAATTTACTAGTTCATGTTTGTAACTTGCAATTTGAAATTCGATAGAAAAATGCTACCGTAGAAATCAAAACTTTAGATCAATTTATCTATATGTTGTCAATGTTATACTGTCTTGATCTCTTATATAGTAAGATCATAAGGGGAAATGTTACAAAACAAATCAAAGAATGCCAAAGCGTCAACAACCATAATTCGAGCTCAAAATCGATTAAGCAAGGGGCAAGTGATGAGATGGTTTATATGGATAACATTTAATCAGTCAAGATGATCCAAAAAGGTAATAGTCTGTGTTTTAATTGACGACATACGCTATGTCAGGTTATTTATAGCTAGGAATTGCCACGCCCTCAAAGTGAGAATTGGGGTATTTTTTTCAAACATATTAAAAAAACTCATATCACATAAGGATACAGAATATCTGTTCTATGAAATCATAATGATGCCCATAAAACGTACCGAAATTCCTCATAAAAATATACCTGAAAACTCTACAAGGCGGTTCGTCGATGAAGCAAACGATGCTTACTCTTCTGGAACACCTGGTCTTATTCTCTTGTACTTTTACAATGGTCTCCATGTAAATATTTCCTTTGTTCATATTTTGTTCCTGGTTTAATCAATTCCGAGTCGGATTGTGGTAATGTTGACGCTTCGGTAATCTCTGATTGTTGTACGCACAAGACTCTTCTGCTTCTAAATTAGTTTAGAAAAACCAATCCCACCCCCACCCCCCTTTTATAGCATCACTGAAGAGTCCTCCTCCTGGAGGGACGAAACAGCTGTATGATGCAGTTATTCTCCCCCCCCCCCCGCATACTGCATATATTACTTAATTTTAAAAGGTGCAGCATGTTTGTGTGTTTTACGTCATCTTAAATTTGATTAGATCCTACCAAAATTAGTATAATAATGAATATCTATATTACGAAGACTTTATTTTTTTCTGTTAATTACCGCCTCTCAATCAAACTTGTACCTGTTAACACAGTATATACCATCATTCAATGGTGTGTGTCAAATAAATACAGCTTCGTATTTAAGCATTTATATGGTTTTATGAGTTTGTAAAGTGTATTAAAGGGGATTTATTATACAATGCATTCCTCTTTATATCAAGTTGCATTTATCACACAAAACATGATACTAACAGGAATGTGACATTATGAGAAACATGTTTTTTTTCCATCAAATCTAGTGCATTTTGAATCTCAATACCCAAAAGTAAGTTTTTCAATGTACATTTTACATATGAAAATGTTTCAATCTATAGATAGAAGTTGTCTCAGAAATCAATGGAAATGATATCATTTTCTGAATATTTTACGTGATATTAAGAGAAATTCATCTCAAAATACACGATATTAATTAAATAAATAAAGTTACATAGAATATATAGAGAGAAAATGATGTTTTAGAAAACCATGATTTAAAGAGGAATGCAATATTTAACAGGGATGATATTAAGTGGAATCCACTGTAATAAATATAAACGATAGAAAATATTTTAATTATTTAATGCACGTGTTGTTTGCAACGTCAATAGGGTTTCTTTGTTATCCTAATATTCACAATCCGTTACATTTCAGTATTGAATCTTGCTTTGACCCAGACGGTGATGTATTAAGTTGGTATTGAAAACAAATTTAATGAGCTGCGACTCTCCACTAGAGACGATTTATCTTCACGTGAGGGAGGCTTTGGACAATTAGTTTCCTGTTTGGAACTAAGGAATACTTCTATCCGAGTCCGTCTTAACAGAGATCTAATAATCACATATTCATTTATCATCATTAGTAAGTTAGATACATGTCAAGCATATATGCCAATCCACATGACGTATGAACGCAAATCTCTGTTACACATATATCTACCACAGAGCCCCTAACACGGCGAATAATGAAATCTACAAAAGAGTGCTCATTACATTAAACAGCATGCCTGTTAAATCTGCTATAAATAAGTATAAAAAGTCAGAGATTACTACTGAATCGTCAACAAACCATAATCAGAACTCAAATTCGATTAAACGAAGATCCATGAAAAAGAGAAAAACACCAGGTGTTCAAAAAGAGTAAGCGTCTTCTGGTTTCATCAATGACATCCGCCATGCTCAAATCAACTTTCCTGTAGCTCGCTTAAATTGCGTTAAACGATAAAAAAAGTCAGACAAAATCATTCAAACCAGTTGTCTGATATACGCTGCTTCAATGTTTTCCCAAATCACTAACAAAATAGAATGTTCCTATTAATTTGTAGCCGCAACAAGAAATTTGGCTTTAGCACGAAATCCTTGCCTGAACATGAGAAAGGTTTCGTGACGCTTACTCTTCCGAAACACCTGGTCTTATTATCTTGTACTTTTACCAGGGTCTTCATGTTAATTTTTGCCCCTGGTTTATCGATTTTGAGCTCGGATTTTGGTTTTGTTAACGCTTCGGTATTCTCTGATTGTTTTTTATAGCCATTTCGTTCAAGACTATGCACTGCATGTAAACTTGCTGTCCCCCTTCCTTTGCCCTAAAATAAGAAAATTATCCTGGCCCTAAGTAGCCATAGTTGTTGAAGGGTCGTTTGTAACGGTATGATTTCTCACCCTTGACTGACACGGCCGGGTAAATGAATCATGCCGGGTTGAGAAATCGGTCAGTAACAGCTGTCAAACACAAACAAGCAAATAAACAAATAAACATGTAAACAATCCTCTTCTCGTGGTTTTAATACACACGTATATGTTAAGCTCATTTTTTTTAAACATTTGTATATGCTAGTCATTTGTGTCAACACAGACATTAAAATACATATACATATAGATTGTGACGGACAAGGACCGTTCAGTCATGACGACATTACTTTATTATTGATTGTATCGATTCCCTTGTGATGGGACATTGCCATTTGTAACAAAACATCTGGCTGTGAACAGATTTTTTTTTATGACAAAAATATCATGTTAATTTTTGTTTTAGTAAAAGGTTGTAAACTTGTCACATCCGGGTAATAAACATGCCTTGTCTCTGATATATACGAAAATTATGTTAATAAAAATATTTTTATAGTCGAACTTTATTAAAATTGTTCAAACCAAACATACGGAACTTATACAACGTGAACATTGCTGTGTTTGCTGTTTCTCCAAAAGCATGCACATATACTAGCCGCCGGTTTCATCACCAAGGAGACCGCGGGGCGTGAGTGGTAATTATAAAGTTGTCTTCTGCTACCACTAGTACTCCACAACGTTGTCGCGAGTTCGAGGCCTGTATGGGCCAGTTGCTAGGTTTTGGCCTTAGGTCGATAATTTTTCTTCGGGTACTCCGGCTTTCCGCCATCACCAGAATCTACACGTCCTTAAGTGAACAAAGCTGTTTAAAAGACGTTACGCAAAAACAAAGATATAAACAAACATATAAACAAACATACAAACAAACCAAATCTTAAACAATCCATACCCGAAGCTTTAAAATCTGTAATTATACAGTACCATTCAAAAATCTCCATAGGAAAGCGCTACAGACGTTTCTGGAGAATATCAAGTTAAGGAACTTTCTTAACTTCTTTATTTTTTGTTTTTGTTTTTACACTTAAGAATTTCCTAACGTTAAAATTGTAATACTAATGCATGGTTGGATAATTTTCATCTTGCGGAAAACCAGTTTCAAGTTATTTTTATTTCCAAATGCAATTCTGCATATAGGTTACTTTAATACATATTACAAATTAAAACATTCCAATTCACAAGATGGTGGAGGACAATTCCATATAAGCAATGCATACACATAAAGGAATACATTTCTATATTTAATAAACATTTTCACTGCACGAGAGTTTTTCTTTTAGATGTAGCGTACGTGTACTGTAAATAATTACCCAATCTACGCAATGTCTTAATATTTAGATGACAACAATTCAATTGATTTATACACACTTGGGCATCGGTAGTAATATTTCTTAATATATTTGTTTCTTATAACAGAATAAGCAGGACAAATTAGAATAAAATGTACCTCGTCTTCGATATCATATCGTTCACAAGCTGTACATAATTGTTGACCTCTTGGTACCACACTGTATCGCCCGGACTCGATGTTAAGGGAATGCTCCTGCATGCGATATTGACTCAACAAAAAAGCAGGAAGAGGCTTTTCTAAAGAGTACTGAATACTATAAGTATCCACAAGATGTCTATATAAATAGCATTTAGAAGATGTTTCAAACGCACCATGTAGTTCATGAATAAATACGTCATGCAGACGCTTAGTATACATTGCCACAAACTGTTTTTCATTTTGAACATATTGAATATTCCAGATATAATTAAAACCCATTCTATATAACTCATGTTTAACATGATAAACCCAGTTAAGATTACAATTAGGTTTTTTGACATTAAGCTCAAGCAGTGCATCAAACATGTAGCATGATTTTAGTACACAGTTATTTGTATTTAAAATATATATCCAGTATTTCATAATAGCTATTTTGCGCTGTATATGTAAAGAATATCTCCCTGTTTCTAAGTACATCATGACACTATTTACTGTTTTCTTGACGTTCAATAAATCTTTCAAAAAGAAAAGATGAACCCTTTCAATTTGCGGTGTACACAATTACCCCATATCTCACATCCATATTTCAATATGCAAGTTACATATGTATCAAAAAAAGATATTTTAGTTTCATTATTGAGAATAAAATCTTTCAATTTTCTTTTAAAAGGGTAAAAAGCTTTCCTTCCCTGAGAAGCCAATGCATTGTGTGCTACAGTGAATCTTCCGTTAATAAAAAAACTAATCCTAGATAACAAAATTTGTCCACAACCTCAATTGACTTGCCATTTAACGTCCAGATTTCATTAGGTAGAATTCTTTTACCTTTTCTCAATACAACAATTTCTGTTTTATCATAATTTACCGTTAAATTCCACTTATCAGTGTAACATTGTAGGCAATCTAACATATACTGAAGATTGCTAATATTTTCCGAAAACAAAACTGTGTCATCGGCATACATTAACATAAAAAAGTTAATCAATTGTAATTCGTAACCTTGACAACTGGAATTTATAAACTCACTTTCCATGTCATTAACGAATAAAGAAAAGTATTGGCGATAACGATTCCCCTTGTAATAAACCGACATGTAAATCGAACATAGCAGATAATTTACCCTTTGATTTTATGCGAGAACGTACATTATCATAAATTGATTTAATTACATTAAGAAGTCTCCCTCTAACACCATTTTTCCAAAGTTTATACCAAAGTTTATCATGTGTTACACTATCGAAAGCCTTGCTGTAATATACAAATACAAAATACAGTCTTTTGTTTTGTTCTATGGTATTAATTATCAAACTATGTAATGAGAAAATTGCATTCCTAGTCCAAAACCCCGGTTTAAAACCAAATTGGGCATCGGTTACAACATCCTCCCTACTACTCCATTTCAATAATCTTTTATTTAACAAGGAAGTAAAAAGCTTAGCCAGATGACTTATTAATGTTATTCCCCATAATTATAAACATTGTTCTTATCTTCCTTTTTATGAAGAGGTATAATAACACCGTGCGCCCACGCGAGCAAAATATCATTCATGTAACATAGAATTAAACAATTTAATAAACCGGTGAAAACTATCCATATATTTAATTATGTACTCGTTTAAGATCATATCAACACCAGCCGACTTGTCACGAGGCAAAGCCCTGATTACATCTGATAATTCTTCAATACTAAAATCCACGTCTAACTCTAACTCTTACAAACTTTATACTGTTTCTTAGCTTGCGCAAGTGTTACCCTGTTTTGTAATGACCGGTCAACATTAAAGCTGAATAATGCGCTTTTATATTTATTATACATCAATCTACAAGTATCATGAATACAGAATTTATCAAATAAGGTATGTGTACCATTCAGAAGATTCTCTAAACATTTATCAATACTTTCCTTTGTGTTAACAAGTTGATCTACTGAACTGTCAATCAAAAATATTTTATCATAAACATAATTAGTAACATAACTCTTGGCCTCATCAGACCATGCTACACTCGATACTGTTGAGAATATAATTTTTTATCGACCGTGCAACAATTACAGTGCGTACTTTTCGACTTATAGGCCCAATATATGGAACTTTCGACAAAACTTGAAGCGAAAATCAAGCCTAATAACTTTTTATATATATAGATTAAGTTAAGATTAACTGATATCATCAATACTCAAGAAACAATCTTACGCAATTACCGGTTAAGCAGCAGTTGAAACTTGGTATTTGTAAACACGCGTCCATTTTGAACTGTCTTCTTCCTTCGACTTGTTGTTGAAGTGGGCCCCGCCTGAACTATTTTGAATTATTTGGATTTTTCTGTCAAGAGTTTCTTGTTAGTTACCGCTCAGGTTATCTTCTTTTAAGGCTTTTTTTGCATGGTTATCCACTGGACGTTTTTTTCAGAATCACGAAAAATTTCATGAAGTTTCGTATATTGGGCCTTTAACGCAGTTTAAAATTATATATACAGGAGCATGATCAGAATATTCGTTAAAACGACCAACTACAAATAATTTAACATTTGCCATTGACAACTTACATGTATCAGTTAGTGCATAATCTATTACACTTGTACCGTTTGAATTGCAAAACGTCAATTTACCATCTCGATCACCTGTAGTACATGTACGACCGTTTAGAATCTGAATTCCCGTAGACTTACATAACTTTAACAAACTACGACCAAAAGTATTTACATGTACTTGTAAGTCCTCTGAGTTACGAGAAACGTCACATGCTGCCTGTTGAGAGGAAATAAAATCACCAAGTTGACGCTGTACAATTTCATGTAACATATCTATCGGTATATAATCTGGTTCTCTACCAGTTCGACAGTTATAAGATCACCCATTACAAATACTCTACCTAAGGCACTATAGTGACCAATATAGTTTTCAAGTAACTGAAAGAAGTTTTCTTCATATACATCGTAAAAAACTGATCTCTCTGATGGTTAATACGTCAAATCTACAAAGTCAACCTGCACGGTGGGTTACTGTGGTTTTCAAACAGGCGTAGCTTCTTTTTGCAAGAAAGATCAAGTTATTATAAGCTTTTTCTGCATATACAACTGCATACTCATGTAGATCGTTGAGTGTGTTTGACCTCGGGGTCAAGAAATATCGACCTGTGTTTGGTTTTCATTTTGTATCGCAAACTGCATGTAAACTTCACCCGCTATGAAAGTGCATCCTTACGTTTAGCCTATTGTCTGGCATAATCATCCATAAATATCTTGAAATTCATATTCCATTCGTTAAAATGGAACCCCTCCATATTAAGGACCTTTTTCAAATTAATCGAATGATATGTAAATCAAAGTACTGTACCTTATTCATGCTTCGTCGTACAGAACGACACCACTGACTGTTTGTGTGTGCATGAGCTTGTTGTTTATATATACAGTAGTCTGCGTCATAATTTGTTTCAGTTGTGTTCACTGCATCTTAAAAACTGAATGTATTATATATATCCGGGATTCATCGGTAACCGTGATCGCTAATACGTTGACAGGAATAGCCAAATGCATTCACGTGTGAGCTGCACCCTGCTGGCTACAGTTTGGGGTTCAACTGCGACTTGTGACGATGTCTGTCGGGTTTGCTGTCCCTACGATGGCTCGGTGGTTTTTCCTCCACTATTAGACAGCGATCAGACGATAGTGTATTCTAGGGTAGGGCTGGGAGAGGTTAGATACTAACCCGTGTTTCTTCGTATATATGCATGCTGTAGAGTAGTGAGTAATTAATAGTAACTACTTATCCTTCATGTCATAGACACCAGACCCAGTAATCCCTTGTGGAGTGTATGTGATTACTGATGTACCGTTTCATTAACAGCTGGTGCTCCGATAAAATGAACGAATAGAGGAATACACTTGTACGTACATACAGAACATGGCGGGGCGGGTGTTGTCGATGAATTTGAAGACGCGTACTCTTCCGTGCACATGGTCTTATTTTCTTGTATTTTAAAAATCTAAGAGTCTAAATATTTCCTTTGTGCATATTTTGCGAGCAGTTTATTCGATTTTGAGCTCGGATTGAGGTTTTGTTGACGCTTTGGTATGCTCTGTTAAAAAAACAATTACACGTTTATACTGTATTTTGAGGTGACAGTCATCTTCACAGCAACTCAAACACTCACATTGCATACATCTGGAGGCCGTCATTTAAGGGCGTAAACCTTAATAAAACCAAACCAAGGTAGGCGCAGTCAACATTCTAAGAAAGATAACTCTCCCAAGCCACACCTATTGTAATGTGTTAATCGTCAAAGAGAATAGCTACGCTGGCACGTCGTAGACGTCAATTTCATTAATATAAAAAAAGATTTTTACACTCTAGGATGGGCTCTGTTTTTCAATGAACGCACATGTAAGTAGGTGTTTAAATAAATAGGAGAATACCGAAGCGTCAACAAAATCATAATCCGAACTCAAAATCGATTAAACTAGGGGCAAAATATGAACAAAGGAAAGATTTACATGGAGACTCTCGCAAAAGCACAACAGAATAAGACCAGGTGTTTCGGAAGAGTAAGCGTCTTTTGCGTCATCGACGACATCCGCCATGTAAATCCGTGTCACATCCATGTAAACATCAAGTTCTCAAAATGAGAACCGAGTATCATTGACAATCACAACAATTAAACACACTAATGAGCATACTCAAAAACGTCCATCTTCATATCACTTAAAGATACAGAATATTTCTCAATGCGACCATAAAACTTGCCCATAGTAAACCTATTCAATCTTTCCCACGGTACTAAGCATTTCAGAAATCTTTGGCCAAACATGCTGTCAAAACATTGAACGATTTCCACAGTTAAACCGATAATTCTTATAAAAAAAAAAATAAACTATATAAATATTTGAAAAATCAAAGTTTAGATATGATTATAAATCTAATATACATGTCCGTAATGTACTCAGATGTCAAAAATATAACAATTGTAATTATTTAAATTCCATTGTTGTTAATTGAGCCCGATGCATGGGCTTTCTTAGCATCTTCTACAAGAAATAAACTTACCTTCCTTCAAAAGCAGACTGAACACGGTATACCAGAAAGAGACCCAAAGTTTTCCGCACTAAAAAGTTTGTACGACAGGCTATTTTATACGTGGCCCTCCTCAAATCTGAAGAACTCCTTTCATTAGCCGTTTGTCATAACCCGTGGTACTTTCATCCTTGTAACCCAGGGGGTACGCTCACCTACGCTCTCTACACGTAGGTGAGCGTATCGCATGGATATCGAGGATATGGTACTCTTTTGTATGTTGATCATAGTTTGCTATTGTTTTGAATTATAATTAGAAACAGTACGACTCACAGAGTTAATAGTGAATAATAGTAATTGAAGTTTGATTAGAGAAAACAAATGAAAATATTGAGTTTAGCCTTATAAAAAAAAACAAGAAAAGTCTGTGAGATATAAATGCCCCCTTCCCCCATATGAAATTAGTTCTTTATGCTTGTAACGTATGCGAAGTTTGATGACAATCGGATCAGTTGTTATTTAAACAAGCTGGTTACATTACCATGCGACGCGACGGGACGGGATGGGACGGGATGGACATGGGTAGCACTATATGCCCCCCCCCCCCCCCCAATTTCATGGCGGGGGCATAAAATGTACCAATTTTTTTTTTCAATATGCACAATTAATTAGTACCTGGCAATTTCCCAATATAGGTGTCTAACCCAAATACTTATTTCGGGCACGCAGTGAACCTATAAAACACCATTACAAATATTCACGTACGACGAGGAAGCTACAGTCGGTCGGCTTCGTCTTTACAATGTAAAAAATAAACAGACCACCGTCTTTGTTGAAATTTGCTATGGATATAATGTGAATTAAATCTACAAAGTGTATTCTATGAAATTTATTTGATCTGAAATCAATATAAATTCAAAATGTGTGAAGGGGTATTGTAATTGCTGCTTTAATGTACTTCATGAGATATAGAGTAAACTCGGTTATGCACAGCAAATACGCCGAAACCCTAACAAAATTGAAATTAAAAAAACATGCGACAAAATGATATCTTCATGTAAAAGGCGATGACAAAAAAAAAATCTTTTAATTTGTAAACTAAATTGAGCTTTTAATAAATGTTAATTACCTTGAAGTTGATCTATTGTAGGTTTAAAGTTGACTAGAAGGACTATTAAAGGGGCATCCCGGGGAAGTCTACAATGAATTTATTGAATGACCATGCTGTCTGCACTACCAGATGCATTTTCCTGTTATTTCAATATTCAAAGTCCTCTCAAAATGTGTTTATTAGCCACTTGCAAAATTGCATTTCTCGGGAAAGCCCGATAAAAATAGCGATGATCACGCGTCAATCACTATTTTGTCGCATGTCGACGAAGGGGCCCAACGGGAGGGGACGCGTAATGTATAGGTCCGATGATGAACCAGACACAAAGTCCGTGTATCAATTTATTGAATCATATTCACATTAATAATCAGACGTTAATTACACACGATATTCATATGAAGAAATTTATGTCGGCATCTCTGCATCATTTATCGACATCAGTACCTGACTGAGACCGTTAGCCATGCATTGTCAGAAACCAATACGACACCGCACTATCTTACATTGTACATTCAACAGTGTCATGTGGGTTTCCGACGATGACAACCATAGGGCAAACCTTAATTTCCGTAAAAAGTTATCTTCACGAATCCTCATTTAGAACCATTTCACAAAAGGTGTGCATGCATTGAAAAGTGCAAAAATAAAATGAAATGATTCCGATTTTTTTTTCATACAACTCGATGTCTTGAAGATTTTTTTTCAGACTTTCTATATATTCATCTAAAATCTATCCAACTTTCAGCGTCAACATACTTTAACACTTTACAATTATATATGTATCACGGAAGTCTGTGCACTCATATGACGCACCACGCACTAAACATGTAGAATACATGTATAATATATATATCAAATTTTGAACTTGTCGAGAAGATAATTGTCCAATACTTAATCCATTTATATATGTTATGATTCGTTTTCATTTTACTTTTTTTTTATGTAAATTTAAAGGTTCGTTAACATTTTCAACACAACTGCAGACATGGGACATACATGTATGTGATTTTTTTTTTATGAATTAATGACTTCACTTATATAATGCATATATTTTGATTCATATCAAATTTAATACCGGGGTCCAAACCCGATAATATTTGCACAATCCGTATTTTACAGATTAGGTTTGACAAGAATTTTTTATCCGCACATGATGACATAAATTTATTCATTTTGGCCAAATTGAATCTGTATACATTAAACTCAATCGCCCGGGATACCGGCGTTTTATAACGTAACCCCCCCCCATACGTTTTTTCTTGTATGTGAAAAGGTCTTTCTCTTCAGCAATATAATTCAATAATGCCGTTTTACTGGATTATTATAAAGGGAATATTACAATACACGCTTTCAAGTTTTACACACGCATTTCATGTAACAGAGGAATGAAAGAGTTATCCCTTGGGAAGCCCCCAAAACCAAATCAAAACTGTGTCACCGGCTATCCAGAAGAAAACTGTAACAATGCAAACAATTGGGCTGTTAGTCTCTCCCTTGAATACTTCCCATCCCTCATTATGCTTCCGTAATATAATCCTTACGTTAAAATTGACCATTCGGCCACTTTTCGCTTGGTAGTTACATGTAGGTCACGCGGATCGCCATTTTTTGTTTACCGATTTAGCTTGTTATGCGCATGCGTTATTATATGTATGCAAAAAAATTTGCATGTCCAAATCGTTGATCAACGAATAGTGATTCCCTTTTTTAATTATTAATTAAAATTTTTGAGAACATATTTCAGCTTAAATCGCCCATTAATTTTCCACAAGAGTATACATTTAATTCATATATACAATAATTATAAATAAGCATAAAAAAATATAGTTTTAACGTGATGCCTCTTTAACTTCCATCATGTACACTTATTTTAATGAACTCACAGGGGTACTGCCACTGTTACCAACGCTCTTAATTAGGACACACATCACGTCCGTTATCGAACTACAAGCGCTTCACTAACCCTGATCTATGAAACGCTCTCAATATCAAGCGTCAAATTGATTTGTCATTTTGACACATATAATCTATTTTAAGACCGTACGTATCAACATTGTGTATTATAAGGTTCTTGAAAGATATTTGACTTTTAAAAGGCAATCGTGATGACCTCGGACTACACTTTTTGCTGATTTGATTTGTCATTCAATTTGCGGAAACATCGACGAGGAGCATGTACGCATTGAAGCGCTCAAATTAAGATTTCATCTTAAAACATTTCCTATAACAATATTAAAAAACACAAATCAAGAAATATGTTGACAACTTTAGAGCTTTTAATTGTTTTAAGATCGAAAATGTACTGTATTATATTTAACATCATGAAGTAGAATGAATGGGATGTGGATTTTGAAAAACTCGAAAGATCTTTTAATCAATCTTGAACACCCCCTCCTAAAAAACGTCTTTTCGGTCAAAACATTTGATTTTTCCACCCTGTACACTACCATACCTCATATCTCCGATCTCTTGTTATGAGAGCTTTTTTTCTAAGAAAGGCGGACGACGATACAAATATATGGTAGTGAGCTATCTCGGAGCATACTTTGTCAAAAACACGACAAAAGCTAAGAGGAAATATACTGAAGAAGATGTAGTACGGATGATTGAATTCCTGGTCGACAACATTTTTGTTGAGTTCGGAGGAAAGATTTTCCAGCAGACTGTTGGCATTCCCATGGGAACAAACTGTGCCCCACTCTTAGCTGACTTGTTTTTGTTTTCATACGAGGCTGAATTTGTGGAGGAGCTAATCAGGACAGGTAAAAAAAACCTTGCCAAATCTTTTAATTTCACTTTCAGATATATCGACGATGTGTTGTCTATAAATAACAAGAAGTTTGCTGACCACGTCGATCGTATATACCCTTCTGAACTTGAAATAAAGGACACAACAGACTCTTCTACATCAGCTGCTTACCTCGAACTTTACTTAAACTACGACCAACATGGACAGCTTACTACTAAGCTATACGATAAACGTGATGATTTCAATTTTCCGATCGTTAACTTTCCATTTCTTGATAGGAACATCCCTGCTTCTCCAACCTATGGTGCTTACATGTCGCAGTTGATTCGGTATTCCAGGGCGTGCTCTAAATATCGTGATTTTCGTGATCGATGTCGACTGCTGACAAACAAACTAACAACACAAGGATTCGAGAGATGCAGGTTGATCAGTACTATGGGCAAGTTTTATGGTCGCCATCTTTGTCTCATTGAGAAATATTCTGTATCTTTAAGTGATATGAAGATGGGCGTTTTTGAGTATGCTCATTAGTGTGTTTACTTGTTGTGATTGACAATGATACTCGGTTCTCATTTTGAGAACTTGATGTTTGCTTGGATGTGACAAAGATTTACATGGCGGGTGTCGTCGATGAAGCAGAAGACGCTTACTCTTCCGGAACACCTGGTCTTATTCTCTTGTACTTTTGCAAGGGTCTCCATGTGAATCTTTCCTTTGTTCAATTTTGAGTTTGGATTATGATTATGTTGACGCTTCGGTATTCTCTTATTTTATTCCAATACTCCAACTTCTTCGCATCATTATCATCATCATCATCATCATCATCATCTTAATCATCATAAAACTATTCAAAATAATTGTCATCATTATAAGTTAACAGTCATCATTCGCCATTATTATCATCAACACTACACCCTGATATGACATGATCATTTTCTTATCATTTCCTCCTCCTCCTCCTTCTCATTTATCATTATTATAACATCGTCATGACCACGCCATCACCATCATCATCATCATATCATCATCATCATCATCATCATCATTGTATCATCGAGATTTTAACACAACTTCATCAAAACATCATCCTAATATCATCATTGTGATATCAACATCAGGCACATCATCTTGTCATTGTTGACATCAATACATCACACTACATGTAGTTGCTATTATCAACACAAGCTTCATTCATAATCATCATCACATAACGTCTGTCCTATCAATACATAACCATTGCCACCATGACATTGGTACATTATCGTATGTACATAAGAAACACAATCTTGATCACCTGCAAACTCATGCACACTTTACAACATGAAGACAAACATTAAAACACACACAAAAACACACAAGGAGTGAGGGAGAGGAGAGAGAAAGGGAAGGAGGAGAGACAGAGACAGAGACAGAGGGAGACCAATGCTATAAAAGTACAGTAATCAGAAAAATGCGAATTACTAAGCCTCAGGATGAAGAGAATAATAAACAGTATTTCTAGTACCTTTATACATCAGCAAATTACACCACTTGAGATTTTACATTTTTATTGGAGCCAAGCAATAAATCAAAATGTTCAAACAACTAAAAATGATCAATCAACACAATAGTATCAGTTCATGGTTGCAAGCAGAAGTAACAAGCCTTGTACTGTCCTAGAAATTCTCCCTTCGACTAGGCCTAAACTAATTTTTCAGTAATCATTATATCTCTTATGTCAGGGTCAATCCACTAATATCGAAATACTATCGTGTCTTGTATATAAATAGAATGTAAACTGCCATATCAAATAGTTTTTTCCTTAAGAAACACGTCCTGTTTCTCGTCTTTATCGACATTCAGTTACATCACCTTCTCATTCCAGAAATGAAGAAACTCGAAAAGTAGGCGGCTGTCCACTTCGACCTAGTAAAAATGACTGCCGCGAACTTCTAGCTGAGTCTGCGCATCGCTTCTAGGCATTATTCTTCGGCAAAGTCTCGTCAACAAGTGATATCTAATTAATCCATCAAAACAGGTAGATATGGCATTTTAAAACTAGTTATGTGCTTCGTTTCTACATAATTGGGCTGTATTGAACTAAACAATGATGTTGTTTGATAGTCAGGAAATGACGGACTATAATTATGTTTTACGTTACACCAATACGTAGGATAGCACAATATTCAGAAGAATGTTTCATAAACTATCGGAATCGACTTCACAAGTTTAAATTATTGAAAAATGCTCGTTGAATGAAGTGTAAGGATTTATTCTTGGTTTATGTTGATTTCATGGGGTGATGGATTAGGTTGGTCTTGGAACAAATTCAGCATTCAACTGCTCAGCAGTTAATGTTGAATAAGTTTCAATACCAACCCAATACATCTTCCCAAGAAATCGATCCAATACTATTTTAAACTCTTTTTTAAATACTGTTTTCTAACAATAGATTCCTGTTTTATATTTCCGTTTCCTGTTTATATTTCCGTTTCCTGTTTTATATTTCCGTTTCCTGTTTTATACTCTCCTGTCTGTTTTTAACCCTTGTCTTCTGTTTTATACATGTACTCTGTTGATTTTTTTTATTAAAAAAATACCCCCCCCCCCCCGCCCCCTCCGAGGAGGACTAAAACTCACCCTTTTGTGCCTTTTCAGTAGTGTGATAAACTGATATCAAGAGTCTACTCATGATAAAGATAGTTCTTAAGTTAAATTAACAAGTAAGAGTTACCTACCTTTAATTACCAACACATCATAATCTATATATGCACACACCGGGTATTTCCCACTTCCGTGTTATTGTCTGTACCATGTGATAATTACACTGCAATATCTAGGGCTACTGGAAACATGCGCACTGTGTACTTTCGATGATCAATCAGAAAGACCTACCTGTGACATCTATGCGTAAGGTAGTGTTATCTCTAGTGGCCAAATGAAATGGAATCATCTGGAAACCAGAGCTAATTTAATAAGGAAATTCTCCTGCATAATGGGGTAAGTTGAATTTACAAGATTTTACCTTTTTTCCCCACACAATTCCATATTTTTATGTCAGGACCTTTTGTCAGATAGCTACGAGGAAGTACGTGTTAGCCATTTCAATGTCCTCAACTTCTTTACTTTTGGTGTTCATTTTGTTTATGTTAATTTCGGTTTATATCATGATTTTACTAGACAGCAAATCATCACACATATACTGAACAAATATGAAGTCAGACACCGATCGTGCTGTCATCGTCGGCTTGTGTCCATATTTGTCTTTAATTCAAACAGTAGCTTGTTGCTTAACAAAACGTGCTTATCATTGTAACAAAGGTGGTTAAATTTGGTTACATATAAATTATAAATAAAGCAGGGACGATTCAGCAAGATTTGCGAGAGGAAGCATGAAACACGAGGCAAGCTCAACTTCGGGGGATGAAAGTTAGACACACATGTGATTGGACCTTTTAAATCGATTTATAGATGCTTCAGACATAAATTACATTGCACCATACAGAAAACGAAACCAAACAAAAAACGGATATCCAAATCTGCTCTAACTACTGTTAAATAGAAAGAGGGGTGCATGAAACCCCTTATTCATATGACTTTTTAAAAAAAAATAAGAAGTACGGTTTTAATTTCAATTTAATGACGAGTTGGTTGTATATTATGAACTTGCTACAAAAAAAAAAAAATTCTAAGTCTAATTGGGGCCATCAATGCTTCATCATTGGCACTCGTTTTTATCTTAAGATCCAAAGTCACTTTGCCAACTTTTTGTTGGCGCTTTCCAGTGCAATTGTAGTATTTGTCAGGTGATTGTACATGTTAGTGGACGACGTGAAATGAGCTCCACTATATTTAGGCTTCCTGTTCAATGACATCTAACGTCGTACAGTAACCTAACATTGACTGTGACCTGTAATACAGATGTAGTGTGTATACCTTTGTATGTGGTAAATCTTATCATTTTAATGTCGTATTTTTTAAATTTTTGTTTGCCAAAAGTTTTTTTTTGTGTTTGTCTTACAGCTTATACTTTGCTGTGACACTATAATGTTTTCAACAGTTTTACTTAATAAACTTGACAAGCAAACCATAGGGAAGTATTGTCATCTTTACGGAAATCCCCGAAATTGATTTGCACTGAAAGCAATGAGGTTCGCTTAAAAATCTTTAAATAGATAGGTACAACATATACGGGGATTCCCAGCTATACTTCCTTGTATGTTATGAAGACATTTTTGAGATGTCCGAATGTTTCAAAACTGGCAAAATCAGGACCCAATCAAGAGGATGGAGCTTCCCTAACATCTGTTTTGGTTCCTGTCGATACGTTTTACACAGGAGAAACAGAAGCTGAAGAATAGGTACTGGAATATCGCAACTTGGATTGGTTGATTTTTTTGCTGCTTGGTACGCTTGTTTACTATTTACAATTTAAAAATACATCATACCCTGTTTAATACCGATAGGCAAGATAAAATGAACACATATTAAATATTAAAGTCCATTTTGTAAAAATGGAGCGAGACACAGATTTATTTTATTGTCAATTTTACAAACTAAACTACATTGGTCTAACTTTAAACAATTTTTTCCTCCCTTTTGAGTCGGCATTTCCGTCATTTCCATGGAGACATCATTACAATGTAAATTGCAAAGAAACCGACATAAATCTGCCGGAAAAAGTAGGCTTAAATAATTGATGTTAATACATTGCTTTAAAAAGTGACACACACAACTCTTGTTAACGAAAAATCTAATAGCCAAAACAGAACATAGTGTTTACTATTTTACCAATCTCATAGTAAAATATTTTAGTATTGTGCTTGCAATATAATTTTAAATGTTAGTTGGATGCGTATAACGTAAAGCAATGTGTTGCTGATCTATATTTATAGGCTATTTAACTACTATCACTAGATAGGTTTTAAAGTTCCGATCTAATTTAGAGAACTGAATGAAGATCTTACACAGATTGCGAACTGGCTTGATTATAAACATAGCAATATTCATACGTATAATTTTACAGACTATTGCCGTGTTCAGAAAACCATTTTGTTTTCTTATCATTATATATAGCTATGTTTTCTATTATGATTATCACCTCTACTAGGTTAGCTGCTATCATACTTCCTTTGTTCTTGTTTTCACCACGTGGCATTACTCGAGTATGACCTAGATTTATACCGCAAGTGAAGACAATAAAGTGGAAGAAATTTCCCCTTCTAAAAATAATTTTGTGCTCTCCTTGTATTTTTAAAAAAATTAGATATCTGTCTCTCTGATATCGTTTAGATAAGTTAATGTATTCACTTTCTCGTTCATCAGGCGTTTAGATCACTTTAGAGTTCACTTTGTTTTGGCCCCTATCATCACCGATGAGTGCAGCTGTACGGTTCAGTTTAATTCATGTCTGACATACTGTGCTGATTACTTATATACAGTGACGATTACTTAGATACATTGTATATAGGTGAAATAACATGTATTTGATTTACGTTGATCTCTCTGGCTATATCTCCCCTATTTAAGTCGATTATGATATCATGTTTTGTATCCGTTTATTTAATATGTTGATATACGTACCTATGTCATAATGTTTTCAAACCTCTTTATAACGCTATAAGCTAAATCATTATTCACTTAAGGGTCATATATATAGCGTGTCAAGTGACATCTTTACAAGCTTAATAAATACTATAGCTGGCAACTAAAACAGCAGTCACTAACCATGAACACTAACCATGAACACTAATCATGAACCTTGTTTGTCAAGGTGTTTGTTAGTTTTGGCAAAACAAGCGAAAAGTGAATGTTGGGGGGGGGGGTTAAATTCATGTAATCATATATTTTGCAGAAAACAACAATATCGTAATATTCTGAAGTGTCTGTAGCACAAAATAGGGACATCTGTAGCTTGTTTAAAATAAACAAACAAATAGGCAACTTAAATGTCAAAAGTAAGGTACATGGCTGGCCATGGTACATGTGAGATTTGCCCTTAAAGCGTGTAAATATTTCACTCGCTATGCTGTTTAGATGACTCTTAAAGCAGACAGTTCTCTCCTAAAACTATTGCGAAAGATACTTCAGGAAGCACATGTTGGACTATATAAGAATATATCTACATAAGTCACCTATGTTTTCTCCTGACAAATCACAGTTCTTCAATTTTTTTTAACAAAAACGGAGATATAATCACTATAACAGAACGTTATGACGTGTAATTTTGTGAGGAAATTTGATGGGTTGTTGTTGGTCTCAACATGAAATTAAAAAAGGAAGTGTTGTTTATTAGTCACCAAAACCTATAAAGACATCTTCTGACAGGAATAGGGGCTAAGAATTTTTCATTTTACGATAGCATCAGACGGGACGAAGAGTAAGTATTTCTCCTACAAAATTATCATTTTACTAAATAGTAAGTTATGTTTTAAATTACAAGCTATAAATGCATATCTTTTAAAACGGAACTTGAAAAATTGTCAGAAGCATCTTATGTGTGATCTAGTTTTTCATGGAGCACCACAAGACGATTAGATATATGACATCTCTGATGAATAACTATCGTTGTTTATGGATCTTAGCTTGGTATGTATTGTATTGATTTTGTTTATGAGTCCATATTTTGTCACATTTCCCATATTGTATGGAACCAATACTGTAGCCATCAACTTGAATTACATTATTATATATGATACTCGTGTGTGTGTTTTGATTGATTTTCTATGTAGCCTAAAAGTATGTATGTTAATGTATTAAATGACCTCCAATATAACCATCTAACATAATAACTATATCCTACTCAATACTAACGGTAATACAGGTAGCACAAGAATATAAAACCAATTGATTCATTCAATAGCATATATTACTTGTTAAAAACCAGCGAGTTATGTACTTAGACCTATTGTTTTATCCGGATAAGTCTGCCACAATAGTTTTGTTGTTTTACTTAATTATGTGTATTTAGTTTACTTCCGGTTTGTAATCACCATTCGATTAACACATAATAACCCATCATGACAGATACCGAACTTTGCGAAGGGACACGTAATGACATCTAATCATCATACCTTTAATCAATGGCTCAAAGCGTCTTTAAATTAAGCATTTCTGTTGACGCCTCGGAAATGTATTACAATTATTCAAACATTTTAAACACGAAAATATAAAAGTTATAGGCAACCGAAAGCTAAAAGCCGTTGTCGCTACTTACGGTCACGCACGACTAATTGACAGTATTAGAAAGCGGGTGACCTCAGTTGAACTATTAAACCTAGACACAGTTCAATGTGATTATAAACGTGGATGAAACTTCAAAAATCCATGGGTAGCCCCTTTTTTCAACAAGTTCAAAATATCTCAAGATGAGTTAGGATGGAAAATAAGGACAAACTGCATTTTACGTTCACAGTACTGTTTAGTACGGTAATCTAGAATCAACTCGGATGGAGTAATTTTACGGGTAAATAATCGTGTAACTAAGTTTAAAAGTTTAACTGATTAAAGTCAACTACAGTCATCCCCTACTGCAGTCCACTACGGTTATCCACCACTAGAATCAACTACGGTCATCCCCCAATACAGTCAACAAATGAAAGGCCATCTCCGACTACAGTCAACTACGGTCATCCCCTAATACGGATAACTACGATGATCTTTAACTACATGTACGATCAACTACATACGTGGCTGGAAGATGTTACCGCGTTCAAGGATGGCAACCCTAGGCTTATTCACTCGTCCTCGTTTGCAGAATTGAAGCTTTTTCGTCATGTGCTACTGTGTATTCATGAATCATATCTCAGTCAATATATATTCAATATCTTTAATAAATTGAACACGTTATTATTTACAAACAAATACGTACAAGATAAATTACTTATTTTAACTTATATTTAGTACAGAAAGAGAATATCTTTTTCTACTTTCGTATCCCAATGAATATTTCATTGATACTGATACATCTCCTCATATCATGCTAGGTTATTTATACTTTTGTAAACATATGCGATTAGAGTCCTGAATTTGTTATTCATTGTTTTCCCCTGTAATACAGATTTCTCAATCACGTACGCAAATAATGGAAAATTGTGTTTACTTCCGTTGTTTTTAAATGTCCATGTCGGTTTATTTTTATTTTGGGGTTTTTCATTGTTCCTATATTTGTCTGGGGTTTTTAGATTTTTGATATATTCTGCGTCATGTCCTATTGTTGACATGGCATCCTTTCTAGCTCACGTTTAACTCAGAGATAAATAACTGAATCGTCTACGTCAGCATTTTCTGCTCTATTTCTTCGTGCGTATGGACTTCCTGGTTCAAGTGCATTATAAATTGTGCCTATGGTGTGTTGCATACCCATAGCTAGGTTCGCAATGCGATTTCAAGCTGTACCTATCATGTTTCATTGCTTTTTATGTGGTGTATGGCAACTAGGCCAGCAGAGACATAACCTTGAAAACAAGAAAAAAATCAAATAGGCATTGAACGGCGTTTTTTTTTTTTCATAGCGGTTTTAAGCTGTTAAATCCATATAGATGTATTTGAATTTTTACTGTAGAACGCTTGTGTAAATTGATTTATTTCTTGAGTAACGGCATTGGCGGAACAGCTCTAATTTGAATAAAAATGACGTCAATGATTAACTGCAGTCATTTAAGCGCTTGACGCAGGGGCGTTCTGAATGTTATTTGAAACGAAGCAACGAGACTCTCGCCCGATATACGCAGTTCTGCCGATTGAAACTAGTATTTACTTTTATTTCATGTGTCTCATCTAATTTGTCAAGAACAGCTCTTAAATAAACATCTGATTAAATGAATAAAAAAATATACATCATTTGACAAAGCACCCTATTTTGCTAGTATGGGCTACTCTTAAGCGTTATGCAGTACATTCATATACTATATATACAATCAACACTTTTACTAGTAAAACAAAAATTAATCAATACAATTTTTGGATTCGCAGGAGCTGCTTTATCAGGCGCTAACTGCTAGTCCTATGCCGCCTGAATAATATTTCCAAACGTGTGTATGCCTGTTATTGTGCTGGAAATGGATTGTGTTTTGTTGGTACATGTAGTGGTACCGTGCTTCCAACGGTATCGTTTATAGTGCCTCCTCACTTGAATGCTACATCAGATATCGCAACACTGACCCCATTTTATTTTATTTGCCACCTTTGTTGCTAAAGTTGTAAAGTTTGTAAAAGCTTGGCTTCATGTACAGGGGACTGCGATGGCCGAGTAGTTAAGGTGTTCTGACATTCTATCACTAGCCCTCCACCTCTGAGTTGCGAATTCGAATCACACGTTGGGCAGTTGCTAGGTACTGACCGTAGGTCGATGGTTTTTTTCCGGGTACTCAAGTTTTCCTCCACCTCCAAAACCTAGCACGTCCTTAAATGACCCTGGCTGTTAATAGGACGTCTAATAAAATAAACCAAACCGAAATGAACCAAAGGCTTCATCTACAATAATGTGACGCTATTTAAATGTGACGTCACACTAGTGTTCCACATTTACAAAATTAATGGTGTTATTGCATAGAAAGCGACCTGTGATATAACAAAGCTACATGTAGGTATATATAAACGAATGCAATAAATGAGATTATCTTTTAAATCCCACAAAAAAAGACGGTGATTCAATGAATGGCTCTGATAAAAAAGTTTCCAGTTATAAAAATAACCTAGATTTTTCATTATAATATTTTATCCGGTTAAAGTGTTTTACAGCATAATAATTGTGATTTTTTCGAATGTCATAATACATTTGAAAAAACTACAATTTACCTGATAAAGCAGGAAGCACTACACTATAACACTTTAAGCCAATGAATCGTCTGCTTACGTATACAAGAAGAAAGAATTACGACATACCTTCCATATTAATATACCTTTACTTATAAACAAGGTTGTGTGTACGCTATGTGATCTGAACCAAGCACACATCAGTGTATAGTAGGCCACAGGTAACGAAGGTACTTAACAATTTTACCTCAACGTTTTTGATATATACAGTTGAATTCGTTATCTCGGGGTCGAAGGGATTGTAGGGAAAGTTATTCGGAGGGGGGTGGGAGTTCGAGTTAACCGAATTCGAAAGTTCTTCGAGATATATGAGTTCCAGATAATAAGAACCGACGGTATAATGTGTTTACCAAATTATTCTATCTTTATTTTAGGTGATGTTGACTCTTAGATGACACTTTGATAAAAACTGTCTGCTGAAACATGTCTGATACGACGAAGTCGAGTGACGAGATTCTTGAACAATTCTTCAAAGATGTAACACGGCTGACGAAGGAACTGGACTTTTTTGATGCCAAAGTAAAAGTAACTTTAAAACAGGGAAAAACTGATTTTGTGGAGGATCTTTATCAACGTAAGAACGAACTAGAACTTTTAAAAAAGTCGACAGATATTCTGCTACAGCGAATGGAGAATGAGAGCAATTTACGAGAGCTCAAAGGACGTAAGTTTATCCTGGTCGCATTTATTATCAATAATCCTGAATGACAGCAATCTAAATCGTGATGGATGTTCATTGATCGTACGTAATATCGTTTTATAATTCAATTTAAAAAAAAATATTTCAAAATTTATCATATATTTTTTTTTGATATATTTTCTGTTTTCCTCATTTTTTTTTAAGGTAAAACGGTCGATAGTGGCTTTGGAGGTTCCGCAGGATCAGGGTTTATTGGTAAGTTACATAAATACTAATGTTTTCTTGAAAACTTGATTATGGAATGTATATATATGCAGATGTGCAATGGGTTTTAAAAGGTTCGATTTAAGGGCTGTTCACTGTTGCTAATAATAGATTAAACTATAAGTTCAAACTAGATATTCTCAAATGCCCCCCCCCCCTTAGAAACATCTAAACTGTTTGGATCTTATTCAGAAACTGAAACTGTTTGTTTTGTATTGAATTGATATTTTGTTTATGTTATGTAACACTTAAGCTCATTGAATACAACCAAATGTTGTTTCATTTTGCCAGAAACTCCCATTCAGGAAACAGAATGTCCAAATCCATCTCCGTCTGAGCACCTTGATTTGTCAAAGAATGTATCGGATGAGGATGAGTCATTGTGCAGTAGCGTGTGATGACCTCAGACAAAAACAATGGGGAGGATACAGCTTCATTCAAATTAGACGTCATCTTAGAAATATATCTGAAAAAAACCCAACTGAAAGGGAACGGAGTATTTTTTTGAGAATATCTAACAGCCGTGATGTTTTCTTTTTTTATGGAATGTTTAATTGGAAATCTAATAATGTTAAACGTACCACTTACTGAAGAAGGGGTATTTATAAACAATTTGGAATTCAACTAATGTGATACGCCTCTTCTCTGTCACTACTGCTACGCTTAGGAGGACCTTCGACTTGGATAGAACTTGACAGAAGGGTTTCATTATATTTCTGATGTTAAAAACCAATGAGGAAAAACTCTTTACTCGAACTTTCGTAAGGATAAATTATCATTGATGGAGAATGGAATTCGTCACGTCCTTACAGAACTGCGATTTATATGAAAAAAAGTTGATACATTGTACTTAGAAAGTTTAATGAACATCAACATTTCATCAGCGAAGGAATTATTGGCTGTGATAACCTGAGACGATACTAAAGTACAGTTTGTTATAATATACACAAACTGAACCCATCTGTATGAAGCTGCTCAGCCGGACACCGATGTTTCGTCACCAACAAGATAAACATATGAATCCCGACATGATAAGCACTAGGGACAGTCCGAATGTTTCTACAATCATAAGATTGACAATAATCAACTAATTTAGTGCCGCGATGCTAACTTTAACCTAAGTATGGTTATATATTTAGATTTACAGGTCCGCGTCCACTTTAATCATAAATTGTAAACCGATTCAGTCCGGAGTCTGACAGAACCAATATGCATTTCAAGGTTTTAAAATCAATCGGCAACAGTTGAAGACCCACCCAAGTACATGTTAGATAGATATCTTTGGGAATATTAAAATTCAAGATCATTGAAGTTATATAACATTTTAAATTATTAATAGAACAGATTCAAAGTTTTCTCTATTTTTCGATATATTACCAGGAGCACAATCCTTACTTTCTTCACTCAGAATGTGATGAAGACAAAATAATTTTTTTCTCAATCCTGGAGATATTTACCTTTAATGCACTTAAGTTGGAAATGTTGACTGTAGTGTTTATTTATAGATACTGCTGATATATCGACCTTATTTTATCTGTAATACAAATTTGAAGTAATGTATATGACGTATGAAACCTGTTGCTTTTTTAACTATGCATTGTAAATAACATGTCCATGCACATATTTTTTGTGTCTCATGGTGTATACGTGAAATGGATCATAGCTGATAAGATAAAGCATGTAGATAATAAAGTGTAAGATAAAAAAAAAAACCAAATTTTTATAAAGGAATCACAAACAACTTAAATTATAGAGGTTTGGCTCGGTCTAATATTTTTGAGGGAATAAAAACAAAATCATTCTTGGATTTAACAAATTATAAAATATGAAGCGACACCTGTTTTCATCTTATATCAACATGTACCATGTCTTTCATTTGAATCATTGTCCTCCTTTTAAGTCCGTATTAGCCATAACATTGGACACATTAATATCACTGAACTGCAGCTTTCATTTCAATAAATCTGCCCCCTTCGTGGTGCTACATTCAATGCAATATGAAATTCAAACTGTTTTGTAATTTTGTTTTTATGTCACTGTGTATACTAGTGTGAGTGAAACTTAATGCCAAAAGTGCCATAGAGATAACCTGCCATTCCCCGTGTTATTGTTCCCGAGTCACCTCCTCAGTAGAACTATTCACCTGTATGTGAAGACACCAGAAGATATTTCAATCTCTAACTTTGATATTTAAATATCTATGTTAGAGATTTCAATATTTATGTTAGAGATGTCAATCTCTATGTTAAAAAAATTGTGTCATGACTATTTTAAAAGAAAATAATTTAGGTAAATCTCTCCGCGATCAAACTTGATAAATTTATTTTATTGAGTTTAATTTATTATTTGGCTCGATTGTTTCTGATCTAAATGATAAAGGTGCTCTTCTCTCGTATGTCTGGTGTACAATGCTTTTATATCATGATTCAATATGCTGCATTATTAACAGTGTACTCCATCTGATAAGTACGACCTTATCTTATTATCATTGTTTAAGGACAACGTCATCATCTACAATAACAAACAACTTGGTTCAATGCAATATATCAACGGTGTAAGTGATAACGTGATTAATAATTGGTTGATATCGGTTATACATTTCAAAATTAATAAAAAAATTATGGAAAAAATATTTTTTCATAAAAACAAAATATTGATGAATATTACTGAGATTTATAGACTAGCAATTACTGAGGAGGCTACATATGAATGTTTCAGCAATACATTGGTTGTGATTATACAAAAATATTGAAATATGTCGTGTTTTTATTTACAATAGTTGATATATTGTAAACATTCTAACTTTATATCATCATTACTCAACTAATAAATTGTTTTTTGTTTGAAATATTTGCTTTGTTTATTTTTTCTACATAAACATATAAAACAGTTGTTGACGAAGGCCACATCGGAAAAACTGACAGTTACAAGAGGGTATTCTTTATTACTCTCAATAACGATTCTATAGATTTTTTTTCTTTCTTTCAATAACTGCTACGTGTTCAAGGGGAAAAGAAAAGATCTGGGTTTACTGCAATATTAGGTACGAAAAAACGTAGACAGCGATATGTGTACATAATTATGTGCATTTATATTCGTTATCTATGAGTATTTATATTGACTCAATTTTAAAGGGCGATTATTTATTTGTTACCTAGATAAGAACAATTGGGTTGGTTGTACATTTAGTGCACACCGCAAGTTAAAGTGCTGTATCAAAGTAACGTAAAACCGGACAAGTTATTAATGTAGTATCAAATCATCACTATTTAGCTGTAAAATTGGAAACGGCTCTGATGCAATCTCTGATTATCACAATTACAGCGAAAATAAATTCAGCACGAAAACTAGAAACAAAACAGTAAAACATAAAATGAAAAGTTTGCCCTGCCCCTTATATTATATTACCTTCCCATATGATACGATATACTGTGTCCATCCTATCGTTTTTGTTCATACATCGCAAGTTTTTAAAGATGATAAAGAGCTGCAGTGGCCAAGTGGTTAAGGTGTCTGACATTCTGCTACAATTAGCCTCCACCACTGGGTCGCTGTTTCTAAATGTACATGGAATAGTCGTCAGATACTGGGTATAGGTCAATTTGGTTTTATTTTCCGGGACTTCTGGTCAAACAAGACACGCCCAAAGCTGAAAATAGATGTTTATGAGACGTGGAAACAAGTGTCTTTAATTTGCTATCGTTAAATCAAACCTTCATGATAACAATATTGGTTTCACTCCTAATCGTTAATCTGTGTTTACGGGGAATTACAGAATTTTGTTATATTCCAAGAATTGTTATGAACACAAACAATTAATTAAGGACATCCTCGTCAAATACATTGAACATAGAAATACAGGGCAACCCATTCTCGGAATGGAAATGTTATAAGTTAATAATGTGCTGACAATAGTAATTTCCTTCTTCCCTATTTGCATCTTGTATTTTGTTGCTCAAAAAAATGTAGGTGGAAATCATTGTTTTAGTGTTCAAGGAACGCTTGGAAAACGTTGTGATGTTCAGGAAAACTTAGTGAAATTACTGTTCACAGTGTTTAAGGAAAACAAGGGAATAGTGTTGCTTTGGTGATTCAGGAACGATAGGAGACAAAACCGGCCTTATTCCGTTCCTGATTTTCTGCAAGACAATGGCTTGAGGAATACTTAACGTAAGGAAACACCATTATCCTAAGTTTAGCACTTACTGTTAGCATTATTTAAACTCTGGACGAAGAACTGCTTGCGGTGACACCCTACAAAGAGAGAACAACTTTTGCAGAAAAATCAGTTTTGTTTTCGTAATTGGTGGGTAAGTTTCAGTCAAACAGTGCACTGTATTTCTGTCACATTCAGAATAATTTTCCATCTTTATTTTTAAAAATCTTAGGGATTTGAAAGATGATTGAAAGAAACACACATTTTATTGTACCTATATAATCTAGTAATCAATTTAGCATATCAAACATTAATTAAACTACACTATATAGTTGTTTTGGCCACCTGTGGTCAATCGGTGATGCTTAGGACCAGACATGTGTAAATCGTAACGCCTTTTTCTTAACGATTAATTTCACTCTAGCAGGCGTGAAGGGCATAACATAACTTTTCCTTCCGCAACAATTCCTCTTGTACGTTTCCAAAGGTCTTCGTTTAAATTTTTACTTTACTCATATTTTGATCGATTTTCGAGTTCGGATTTTTATTTTGTTGACGCTTCAGTATTTTCTGTTATTTAAAGTCATTTATGTTTTCTTATGAATCATATACCTCAATAAAACTATTGTTGATGAAGCCATATAAATGGTCAATTATAAAATTACCCGAAAAAAATGAAAGTTACGGAAAAAGGATCACGTTTTGCTACCTGCCATGTAGATATTTCTTTTCATTTTCCAGTATGTAAGAGAGCTGTCCAAAATAAGAAAGATGATTAGGACTTTTTCAGAGGGTACTCGTCTGGTAATTTTTACGATCCAATTTAATGGAGTTGCAATCGAGCATTCCGGAATTTGATTCTGTCACAGTTCTATCTGTTCCAAAATTAGAGGTGATGTGAGTCGAAATAAAGATGGTGGACTGCACCAATCCCTTTTAGCTTTGCGAGGGTCGTGGGGGTATCTTTACAGTCATGAGCCACCTACAACAAACTTTCATATATCGGTCCAGTTCAGGCATAGATTTGTTTCTAGATATATCCCGAACTCACTTTAGTCATGCTCCGGTATGTTCCAGTCTCGTTCAATTGGTAGAATTTTGGGAACAAATTTATGTGCTCCAGTTTTACTCGATTAGTGGCATTTTTCAGAAACACAAGACTTTAATTCCAACTCACACAACAAGTACACCCTACGCTAGGCCACTTTTCTGGCAATGTGACGCCACAATGGTGAAACAATGAAAAGAAAAGGCGATGTGATGAAATTAACTTTAACTTTTAACATCTTGATTGTTTAGTATATGTTTTTACGAGCAAATTCTGTAAAATATCTTGTGTTACAAAACTAAAAAAACCCACTTTTGATCAAACTTAAACACCCTCTGCTAAAATTGATTTGTTTCGAACAAAGCATTTGAGTTTTCCACCCTATACACTACCATACCTCATACAAAATTGAAGGAACGACTTCGATCTCTCGTTATGAGAACTTTCAAAAAAAGGCGATACACATACATGTATTCATATGGTAGTGAGCTACAATGTGTATCTTGGAGCATACTTTGTGAAAAATACGACAAAAGCTAAGATGAAATATACTGAAGAAGATATAGAAAGGAAGATTGAATTCCTGTTCGGCAATATTTTTGTTGAGTTCGGAGGAAAGATTTTCTAGCAAACTGTTGGCATTCTCATGAGAACAAAATGTGCTCAACTCTTAACTGACTTGTTTTTGTTTTCATACGAGGCTGAATTTGTGGAAGAGTTAATCAGGACAGGTAACACAAATATTGTCAAATCTTTTAATTTCACTTTCAGATATATCGACGATGTGCTGTCCACAAGACGTTTGTTTACCCAGTCGATCGTATATTCCTTTCTTAACTTAGAATAAAGGACATCACACATTCTTCTACATCACCTGCTTACCTCGATATCTACTTAAACTATGGCCAACATGGATATCTTCCTACTAAGCTAACGATAAATATGACGATTTCAATTTTCCTGTCGTGAACTTTCCATTTCTTGATAGTAACATCCCTGCATCTCCATCTTATGGTGTTTCCATGTCACAGTTGATTCTTTATGCAAGGGCTTGCTCTGAATATCGTGATTTTCGTGATCGATTTCGACTGCTGACAAACAAACTAACAACGTTGATGAAGCAAAGGACGCTAATTCCTCCGGAACACCTGGTAATATTCTCTTGTACTTTTACGAGGGTTCCAAGTTAATATTTCTTGTTCATATTTTGCCCCTAGTTTAATCGATTTTGAGTTCGAATTATCATTTCGTTAAAGGATTTGTGCAAAGAAAAATGAAAATTTCATATTAGGTAAAAGTCATGTTTAAAAACACCCAATCTTGCACGCGTGGTGTGTTTAGTTGTGGCGACAAAATATTAAGGTCATTTGAGCCATTCGTTCGTGATAATCAGGCCTTTGCCATATTACACTGTTTGCTTTCATAAACATTGTTTATGTATAACGTGTATAAGCAAATCTTGTTGTGATAGTTGCATACTGAAACACAATATGTACAATATATATTTTAAAAAGAAAGTCCATGCATACTTTTAACTTGTATTGGCTAAAATGGTGTTTTGTGGGGCATTTTAATGCTTATTTTGTTTGTCATCCTGAAGAATATCGTAGTCAAGAGATCGACCTATTGTAAATCACGGGCGTGCTATTCACAAGGTATCAGTGATCAAACATAAGCGTGACACTAATTAGTTGATTGGTCAGTGAATTTACCTGTATAAGACAGGTAGATGGTAACATTTACCTTTTTACTGCTTTATACGGACATCAGTCAGGATGACGAAACCCGTACGGGAGTCATAAAGCGTACGCCCATAAATCAGCCAACCAATGAACTACATGTAGGTACATTTAAAAAAAATATGTATATTTATACCAATTTTACGAAAAATTTACCAGAATTGGTTTTTATCCCTAAATTATTTTTGCATTTTACGCTATCGGCGACAACAACTTCACAGTGTAAATACTGTAAAGAAATTAAAAATCGTATATGCAGAGACGTAAAAAAACATGTACGTGTTATAGTTATATGTATATGTAATCGGGACATAATTTATACCTGTGATGTGTATTAAAAATTCCACGTAGAAGATTCCGAAAAAAGTATGAAACGTAAATCCAACTGTATCCACCCCCCCACTTCCTTTGCATGAACGAGTCTTATAATCTTTGTGCTAAATCAATGAAGAAGAGTCCCTTGCCAAGATGCTGATTCCATTGATTTCAATGGAAACAATTAACAAAAAAACAAAAAAAAAACAAAAAACAAATTATACCACAGCTTTTTATTTTCGAAAACAATATTTCTTCATAGAGACCAATTAAGATAGGGGCCGCGGTGGCCGAGTGGTTAAGGCGTTCCGACATTCTACTACTAGCCCTCCACCTCTGGGTTGCCAATTCAATTCTTACGTGGGGCAGTTGCCAGGTACTGACCGTAGGTTGTTGGTTTTTCTCCGGGTACTCCTACTTTCCCCTACCTCCAAAACCGTGGCACGTCCTTAAATTACCCTGGCTGTTAACAGGACGTTAAACTAAATAAACCAAACCTAACCCATTCAGATCCTTGAAAACCACACAATGACTATAGGTAGCATTGATTGATATGTGTATGTAGCAATATGCTTCAATGGCTCCCTCAAGTAATACTACAATATAATTATAATTTTGTATGCAAAACTTTTGAGTAACTTTTTTTCTGAAAGAAGAACATCATATTGACAATCTTCAGAGATCATAAAACTTTCAACAACATCTGTGCATACAGCATAGATATGGCATTCAGAAAAAAACTAATCAATCACTTATGAAAGAATGTACAATATTTTGGTTGCTCTTCTTTAATTTCTTCCTTCACATCGATGTGTCATACATCTAAGAAAATCGTTTAAATAAGGTGATTTGTTTTTTCCTTATGAGTTAATTTGACTAACGTGCAGTTCTTAGAAGAAGGAAGGTTTTTTTAGCTGATATGAATCATTTTGACATTTTGGTTATTAAAAGAAATATATTCAACTCTGAATAATTATTCAATGAAATACAATTGTATTGGACTTTTACAGGTGTTTCCCAGATTATTTGACTTCATCAAATGCGGAAATAAAAAAACGAGCAATTTTGACTTTAACCTTTTTCATTTACATGTACATGTAGCAAACAGAAGTTAATTCGACAGGTGCTTTGTAAGTATAATTTGTGTATATTTATGGAAGATATTCATTCGTGCATGTCATATTAGCTATGATTGCCGATTTGATAAGATCAAACATGGGGAAAATTATAAATATACAGTTTGGTTTTTATTCAATTTCTTTATGAAAAATAACAAAAACAATTTACATTCCATTGTCGATTTAAACAAATCATAATAAAAAAACATGTATGGATGATGGCATAAACATATTGTAACCAACATTGAACAAAGAGGTGTCCAGACATTCTTACACCATTACTACAATTATTGCGAATGGAATATTAAAAAAAATATGATAGTCAAATTTGGGGGGGGGGGGGGGGGGAATATAATGTATATATAAAAAAGAATCCCCCCTCCCAAACAAAAAAAATATATTTAAAAAAAATAAAAAAAATACCAAAGCGTCAACAAAACCATAATCCGAACTCAAAAACGATTAAACTAGGGGCAAAATAGGAACAAAGGAAAGATTTACATGGAGACTCTCGTAATAGCAGAAGAGAATAAGACCAGGTGTTCTGGAAGAATAAGCGTCTTCTGCTTCATCGACGACACCCACCATGTAAATCTTGGTCACATCCAAGTAGGCATCAATCCTCAAAATGAGAACCGAGTCTTCATTGTCATCACAACAAGTAAACACATTAACAAGCAAACTCAAAAACGTCCATCTTCATATCACACAAAGATACAGAATATTTCTCGATGATATCAGGATGGCGACAATAAAACTTGCACATAGTCTTCTCAACCTGCATTTCTCGAATACCTGTGCCGTAAGTTTGTTCGTCAGCAGTCGACATCTATCACGAAAATCGCGATATTCAGAGCAAGCCCTAGAATAACGAATCATTTACGACACGTAAACACCATAGGATGGAGAAGCTGGGATGTTACTATCAAGAAAGGGAAAGTTCACGATCGGAAAATCCGAAATCGTCACGTTTATCATACAGCTTAGTAGTAAGTTGCCCGTGTTGGTCATACTTTAAGTAAAGATCGAGGTAAGAAGCTGATGTAGGAGAGTCTGTTGTGTCTTTTATCTCAAGTTCAGTAGGGTATATACGATCGACTAGGTCAGCAAACTTCTTGTTGTTTATAAAAGTGGTGCACAGTTAGTGCCCATTGGAATGCCAACAGTCTGTTGGAAAATCTTTCCTCCGAACTCAACAAAGATATTGTCAACCAGAAATTCAATCATTCGTAATATATCTTCCTCAGTATATTTCAACCTAGCTTTTGTTGTGTTTTCACAAATCATGCTCCAAGATAGCTCGAAACCATGTATTCGTATCGCCGTTCACCTTTCTTGAAAAAGAAAGCTCTCATAATGAGAAACCGAAGACGTTCTTTCAGTTTGCGTGTGGTATGGTAGTGTGCAGGGTGAAAAAATCAAATGTTTTGATGGACGAAACATTTTTGAGAAGGAGGTGTTCAAGACTGATCAGAAGATCTTTTGAGTTTTACAAAATCCACATCCCATTAATGCCACTGCTGGAGTATACAGTGTCACAATAAGACTGAAGCCCTGAATTAACGGTACTAAGAATGGTAGTAAGAAGTTTTGATAATGGCTTGGTTGAGCAATGAGACGAGCCAACGATAAAAGTTGCTTATAAGGATCCTTGTGGAGTTTAGGTATCCAATATAGCCGTGGTAAGTCAGCGTCTGTATCATTAACGGGTATTTTGAATGATTGCAATACTGATGTATGATTGGAAAGTATTTCATCTTTCGAAAACCGGTTAATGGGTAAGTAGGGTTACCTTGGTTATCAAACAGGCCAAGTTCTTTTTGCAAACAATGAATGAGTGTTTGCAAACTACGATCAGGTTATTAGATGCCTTGTCTGCAGACACAATCACATACTTGTCATGTAGGTCGTTGAGTGTTGTTCGAACATTGGGGTCAAGAAAGATCGACTTGTGTTTAGTTTTCATTTTGTATCGCAAACTGCTTATTCTTTTCTGAATAGAGGACCTGATAGATTTAACCCACTTTGAAAGTGAATCCAATTCAGCATGTTCACGTTGAGCCCATTGTCTGGCGTAATCTTCCACAGAGTCCATAAGAATCTTGAAATTCACATTCCATTTGATGGATGGAAAAAAAGTCTTACTCTTTTGTTTTGTCCTTTGTTTATTTTTTCTCTTAGTCTCATCTGTTTTGAATTTAGATTATGTTTTTGATTTTACGCTTCAGTATTCTCAGATTGGTTTTGAGGAGCGTGTTCATTTAATTCTTTTTTATGATTTGTGTTATTTCTCCCCTATTTCAGAGTCAAACATCAAAATTGCTTAGTCACATTAAACAATTATCAAAAAAAGATAAACAAAAAATAAACAAAAAATTTTCAAATACTTGCTTGATATTAAAATTGATCAAATATTGTTTGATATTGCAAAACAACTTAAATGATATCAAAACGAAATTTGAACGTGTTTGAAACCTTACGAGAGCACATCTTAAAGAAAGGTGGTCAAAAGAGTGACATTCAAAACAAGTATTAACTTAAATAATATAAAGAACTTTTTCATGAAATGTCGTGAAAAGTCCTTACAGATTGTGACAAATTCAAATTTCTTCTTTAAGTAATTCTTCATACCGATAGAACATCATCTATGAAAATCTGTACAAAACAATAAACTGTCTAAATAACAATAAAAAGGTGAAATATCATATTGATACAGCATATCTGATTAATTTGTTTTGATGTTCGGTCCATTTGCTTACAATTAAGGAAAACGTCTGTGAAAACCCAATATCTTACCAAACCAAATGATAAAAAAATGTTGCAGCTCTGAATATGACCTGAAATATTTGAATATCAAGCAGCTGCGCTGATAAATAAAAAGTTGAAAAATAGACGCTTCCTGCTTACCGTATAGATGTAGGAACGAGTGTGTAACGCGTTAATCACACATTGTTTACAACTGTGACATTAAGGAATTAAAGAAAGACAGGTACAAGCAGTGTAGGTTCCGCATATTTCAATTGATTTTCTTATAGTTAAGAACGAATCAAAATTTGGCTACGGAAGAATACCCCAATATTAAAACTTCGTTAAACTATACAATAAGGCGATTCGACCAGGAAGTCACGTTTTAAGTTTCAAGTCATTTACGGCGATAAAGGAAGAAAATAAACAAAGAAATTTCATAAGAAAACCCCAATACACTATTACAGGTGAAACCGTGTAAAAGGAAATATGGAACATCAGGGAGTATTTTCAATGGATTAAGTTCTTATTAGAGAAACAACTGTTCATCACGCATTTGGATGTAAGAGCGCCCAGATATTGTTCCAAGTACGCGTTGATAATGGTTAGATGAGTGCGTCTATAAATGGTAAGACTTTTAGATATTTATAGTTGGATACATGCATCAAAGGATGGAAGGAAAGAATGGATGTATGGATTGATGGAAGGATCGGTGTATTGGTGAATCGATTAACGTATAGATTGATGTATTATGGGTGAATATACGGATGGATGGTAAGATGAATGGATGATTTGATGTATGAATGGTTAACTTGATGTAAGAAACACGGAAACACAAATGACGAAGGAAGACAATTTTTTGACTCGTGCCCTATCCGGGCCTCGAACTCACGATCTCCGGCACCAAATCGCCTAGCCAGAAATACCTGCGGCTGTTACCACTACGCCAACTCGACATCCCCAAAAAGGATGTTTTGAAGTCGCAGTGATAGACAGTCCGGTATTCTGACATGATCATAGTGGAAATCGTCTATTATAGTGATGTGAACACCTGGATCGCAATGGATATACATACATGGATACGAATTGTACAAGATAACATATATTAAGCACGGGTACAATTACGACAGGAAATTCACATTTTAACCTTCGGATCAACAACACTTAGTGTATATGATACATTGTGTTTAATATATTATAAGAAATACGGAAACACAAATGACGAAGGAAGACAATTTTTTGACTCGTGCCCTATCCGGGCCTCACTGACGAGTCCTTGAAGACGATCCAGGTGTAAGAAGCAGTGTAATTCATTTCTTCTACATACTGTATCTAATACTTAATTTAAATTGTGCAGCACATTTCTGTGGGTGGTCTATCTTTTTATGCAAAAGTTACATTTTTCCGGTTTGAACGTATTATTTTCGTGTTACAGATTGCTAATTTTCAACACTTTAAAAACGGTTTACCATATAGATATTTCTTTGAGGTTTTTTATATAAAATATTCAATTCTCTCAAAGCATGTTATTTTGAAAATTCCCCAAGAATTTTTGTTCGAAAATGTATTCCAATTTTTAAAAAATGCAACCGGTAAACTTCATCATACACATACAAAATATCTTTTTTACATATATGCTGTAACCTTTCAATCAACATCATCTGGAAGGAAATTCGAAATATCTGCTGTGTTTATACAATTAAAGTTTCTTTTATAGTAAACTTAATCAGTGCAAACTAAAACAACAAAAAAAAAGACAAAACGTAAAAAACTAATTTAATTTTGTGTTTTTATTTAAAGTAAGACGATGGCCAGCGGAAATGTTTCAACTGAGGAACAGCTGAAGATAATATTATCACATGTGACAGCAGCCGAAAATAGTTTGACCTGCGTAAAAACATTACTTGAGCCCTTATTGAGACAGATTGAGGCAAACAAAAACGAGGAGCCGTTACGAGCTGCCAAAGGCCGTAAGTCTATTCTACAGCCTACTATTAGAACTAAATATCTACTCTCTAATGGCTGATTGAGGGTTATTATCATTTCAGTATTTTGAAAAAGTATGATGACGGATGCAGGTAATATAAACACATAGTACGAGACGTTAAGTAGTAGAACACCGGCCTGGTGACCGAAAGCAATATAACATGATTGTATAATGATCCTCTTATAATGCTTTTATTGATGTTAGGTACTGGACCAAGGATAGACAGCGGTTACACGGGGTCAGTGGATTCAACTCTTATCAACAGTGAGTATTTATCTCTGATATGGAGAAGTATTTTTGTTTTCTAGAGACAGTGAAGATTAATATATTTCTTGTATTAAAATAAGGATTAATTTAAATGAAGTAATATATCAAAATAAGAATAAATGTGTAGCATATAAATTGACGGGAGCCGTATATCAATCTTTTATCCTTGGGTCATAATTTGACACTCCTTTATAAATAAATGATAGGCTCTTCTATAAATATGATTGGCTCATTTGAAAAAAAATGATTTTGTAAATAAAAGTTTGTTTTGAATCTTTATATTCCACATTATTACAGCTTCATCCGTGACTTCAATTTCATTTGACAATCTTCAAGAAATATCTGAAAGATGTCCAAACCTAAAAAGTGAAGATCCTTTAAATGTTATGATAACCCCTGAGCCAGAGGATGATAAGACATTACCAGTAGTGATGCGTTCACGGTCGGAAGGAGATTATTCGTCATTTCGTTCAATGCCAGGCCCGATCAGGCGTTCCGGATCTGAACACGATGATCCGACCCACAGGAAGGAGTCTGATGAAGAGAACAGCATCTAAAAACAGAATTACAAATACTAATGAAACGGAACGATAAAACAGAAACAATTATTGCTGTAACGTTATATATTAACTTCTTTACCACTTAATTCTAAACATTTGTTGCTACATTTTTATTGGAATGTACATCTGCCAATCATCACATACACGTCCTTTCATTGGACAAAAATTAGGTAGGAAGTTCTTAAAAGAATAGCTTGTCAGCTCTTGGTCATCCTCGATATTCAGGGATTACGATCATCAACGCTCTATACACCCCTTGACTATGTCATGGCAAAACTGAAAGTTTCCTGTGCGCCACCTTGTTGATGAGACAAGAACACTGGTTTTTTTTCCTGAGCGTGCCTTCAGTTTTGCCGTAACATATTTCAGGGGTATAGTAGCGTAGGTTATCGTATACCCGTGATATCGAGGATGGCTCTCGGTTGAATTATGCAGTTAGTTTTGTTGGTGTTAAACAGAAATCGTAAGCTTTGAAAACAGAGTTCAGACAATATTTCACAATATTTGTTTCATGATTTCCAAAGCCCATCTTTAAAAAGGCACACAACACAAACTGGCTACTTTCACTGACCGTGATATGGTTAGTATGCACAACAGTGGGCTCACAAAATAAAAAATGTTAAGATGTTTAAAGAAAACACAGTATAGATTGGTTTTACAATTTTAAGAAAGCGTCTGAAGTCGGTATCTGATACACTGATTAGGCCTAATTATAAAGTAATCGGTAATACCTGGTGATTTATGTAGATAACGAGTCATAGAAATGTCGTTAAATCTCTTTATTAACTCTCATCATCATTATACCATTTCGAGCATTTATCATGAGCCTTTTGGGAAAATTGGCTCTTGCTTCAAACACAGCATCAAGATAATGTGTTCTTTATGTAGCCACGGCCATGGCGTCAGCAATACGTTTTCTTAGATCCCTTTACATAATCTTCATATCTAATCCAAGAAGACTCATTTGAAAGGAGAGAATGGTTACTTATTCAGTTCCAGGAGTGAATGGGCTTTTAATGCTTTTGGATATTTGCTGTTCCTGGAGAAGATATTCAATGAGGAAGATTTATTTTAAACAGTGACCGTGACTATTTCGACCCGGAAACACTGTGACCTGGATTTTATGCTCATGCTCACTATGACGCAATATTTTACCAGTGTTCTGAGGTCATTTTATATGTTGTTGTGTTATTTACATTTTCTCACTTGCATTAATAATAAGAAATATCTTTTCAATGTAAGGTTTTTCTAGGAAAAACACTTGCTGACAATTTATGTATATATATATATATATAATTGAAACTACCATGTTAATTATTATACCAATGTACAGATTTGAATATTATAGCTTTTTCGCATTTTTTGTAATGATATTCTTTTAGATAAAGTTGAAATTTTGATAAAATGTGTTTACATTTGAAGTGTGGTCATTTGTCTGACGTCATGTGATAAACAGAATCTCACATTCGTTTCCATTTCATACGAAATTCATCAAAACAAATGTTTCTATTCTTCTCGACAGACCCTTCCAAAATCAAAAGAAAACTCGGCTGGTTTTCTTACTCTCATAGTAAATGGAAATTCATGTAAGATAATTATCTTTTTGTTGAAGAGAGTAAGCTGTCAGTAAAGAGAAGGGACGAAACTGTCAATCAGGATTAAAATATTTCATGATAGTAAAATTATCAAAATATCAGAAATGATTTTGAACAAGAATCTTGCTCTGCAGGAAAGAACGTATCTGAAGATAGGTTTAAACTTCATTTTAATGTGACAAAGCAAAACTTAAGTTTTACAATATTTTTTTTTTCAATTTTTCAAATTCACTTTTCTCATTGGTAGGTAATTTGTACGGGGATTTTTGGGCTGGGAAAGTCCTTGACTGAATTAAGTCGTGTAGTCCTACAATAAACACGTTTGTGTATATAAAAGTGAAAACTGAAATTTATGGTAGCATATTTCTGCCATCGACTTGGATAGGTAGAGTTTACGGTCACATGACTTGCGAGATTTGGTCATGTACAGCAACAAGCCGTGCTATTTGATTTAATAAAAAAATGTTACGTTTCACCAACAAGTTAGTCGAGCTTTCGTGAAAATTAAGAAAAAGGATTGTCCCTTTTCCCCCCTGAACGAATAGAATGGGTACTTTACTAAATTTTGTTTTTGGTGCATATGAACCGAGTATATTGTTCGTTGATACAATGCAGTACCAGAGAACACTTACGTGTCATTAAACCAGGTGTAATTTAGTCTACACCAGTGAACCCACACATACCATCACAAGGACGTTCGGTTATAACAGTAGACTTTAAAAAGTGTTTCGGTTTATTGATTGTTGTTGGTTACACAACATAACAAATGTTTCTTGACTAACTCTTTTATTAAAATACACGTCTTCTTTCATACCATATGTCTGTGTGTATAACGAACTATCCATTTTTTTATGGAGTTGGCTGTTCAATCCTGAATCAAGCTTCTCCCAGGCGCGTACAAGTTATTCAGCTCTAAGTAACATGATCGACAAGGAATAGTGCTTAATATTAAGAAATATGTGTTTTTGTACAGGGCTGTGTATTTCATGGACATTTACAATTACATCTGTGTGATACAGTGATGAAATGTTGATCCTTTTTAGTGTATATGACACACTTTCGTTCAAAATACAAAAGGATTTTACACAGTAAGACTTTGAAATTTTTTTATTTCAAGCTGACAAGACATTCAAGTGTTCTCTTCGGTTATTATACCCAGTAGGCAAATGTTACAAGCATTGTTATCTTAATTTTCAATTTGTGTTCCTGAATAACGTCGCTTGTTCGATGTTAGTGCCCTCAATTCAGGTATTTAAATTAGAATATAATAACAAAAAACCCCAACATTATTACGCAATTCTAACACACTACTGAAATGCTTGTACATATTATATGTCTTACTTATAAAGCGTCTGTAAAATCATGTTATATAGGACAGTCTGTTGAGGGGCCCCCAGTACAATTAACGTCCGTGTTTAAAGTGTTTTCCTGTTCATTTCTGGGACTGTATGTTATCGTGAATTTGACAGGAACTTTTGTGACCAAACGACCAGACCACTGTCATCATCTCCCGAGGTAAGTACTAATTTGATCACTTGGTAACTGGCACAGAACAGAATTATTATGCACAGTACATGTACAATGTCGTCAAGTTATATGTTTGTGTAGGGGTATACTGTACATACCTTGTATACATCGACACCAATATATAGAATGTATGTACGTATGTCTGGGTGTATGAACACATATCTGACATTTCTGTCATCTCTTCGTAATATTGTCAGATACAAACATCTTACTGAGTTAATCTCCTAAGATACAAACATCTTACCTAAGATACAAACATCTTACTTAAATTATCTCCTAAGATACAAACATCCTGCTTAGTTTATCTCCGAAGATACAAACATCTTACTGAGTTTATCTCCTAGGATATAACATCTTACTTACATATAGTTTATCTCCTAAGATACAAACATCCTGCTTAGTTTATCTCCTAAGATACAAACATCTTACTGAGTTTATCTCCTAAGATACAAACATCTTACTGAGTTTATCTTCTAAGATATAAACATCTTACTGAGTTTATCTACTAAGATACAAACATCTTACTGAGTTTATCTCTTAAGATACAAACATCTTACTTAGTTTATCTCCTAAGAAACAAACATCTTACTGAGTTCATCTCCTAAGATACAAACATCTTACAGAGTTTATCTCCTAAGGTACAATCAGCTTACTGAGTTTATTTACTAAGATACAATCAGCTTACTGAGTTTATCTACTAAGATACAAACATCCTACTGAGTTTATCTCCTAAGATACAAACATCCGACAGAGTTTATATCCTAAGATACAAACATCCTACTGAGTTTATCTACTAAGATACAAACATCCTACAGAGTTTATCTCCTAAGATACAAACATCCCACAGAGTTTATATCCTAAGATACAAACATCCTACTGAGTTTAACTACTAAGATACAAACATCTTACTGAGTTTATCTACTAAGATACAAACATCTTACTGAGTTTATCTCCTAAGATACAAACATCCCACAGAGTTTATATCCTAAGATACAAACATCCTACTGAGTTTAACTACTAAGATACAAACATCTTACTGAGTTTATCTACTAAGATACAAACATCTTACTGAGTTTATCTACTAAGATACAAACATCTTACTGAGTTTATCTCCTAAGATACAAACATCTTACTGAGTTTATCTACTAAGATACAAACATCTTACTGAGTTTATCTCCTAAGATACAAGCATCTTACTGAGTTTATCTCCTAAGATACAAACATCTTACTTAGTTTATCTCCTAAGATACAAACATCCAACAGAGTTTATCTACTAAGATACAATCAGCTTACTGAGTTTATCTACTCAGATACAAACATCTTACTTAGTTTATCTCCTAAGATACAATCAGCTTACTGAGTTTATCTACTAAGATACAAACATCTTACTGAGTTTATCTACTTGGATACAAAAATCTTACTGAGTTTATCTCCTAAGATACAAACATCCTGCTTAGTTTATCTACTAAGATACAAACATCTTACCGAGTTTATCTACTAAGATACAATCATCTTACTGAGTTTATCTCCTAAGATACAAACATCCTACTGAGTTTATCTCCTAAGATACAAACATCCTACAGATTTTATCTCCTAAGATACAAACATCCGACAGAGTTTATCTTCTAAGATACAAACATCTAACTGATTTTATCTCCTAAGATACAAACATCCTACTGAGTTTATCTCCTAAGATACAAACATCCGACAGAGTTTATCTCCTAAGATACAAACATCTTACTGAGTTTATCTACTAAGATACAAGCATCTTACTGAGTTTATATACTAAGATACAAACATTTTACTGAGTTTATCTACTAAGATACAAACATCTTGCTGAGTTTATCTCCTAAGATACAAACATCTTACTGAGTTTATCTCCTAATAGTGCTTACCTAATGAGTAATTTTGCTATGGTGTACATTTAAAATGTTCGAGTGTGTCGGCCTTGTGTAATGTCGGCCTTGTTTAAATATCAAAACACAGACGGATAGTTAACAGGTATGCATACAATGTTATGTTGAACATCTGTGCTTTAGAATGGTGGTTTATACCCCCTCATATACATAGATTTATTGGGACACAGAAGAAAGCATACTCCATAATAAACAGGTTCATTGTATGATGTACACGTAAACAAAAATGTGAAATCTTGATAAGATAGAAAAAGGAAGGACATTGTTTATACGTTGTCTTGCACAAAAAAACCTTCACGCGAAATTCAGATGAACTTTGTATGAATTCCACGTGATTTTCATATGAAAGTCACATGAGCTTTTTAAATTTAAATTTTTCATGTGAAATTCAAGTGAAATTTTAACGAAAACAAATGCATATCAAAATCAACTTAATTAAAATTTACATGGAATTCACATGAAGTTCTTTTGAAAACCATATAATTAATTTAGCATTTGAAAAATAATGATAAAAAAAATAATGAATATTAGCACTTATCTAAACTTATGAATACCATTGCATGCCTAGTAATTTAACTGCTGTAAAACACACGGCATAGGGATCCAAGTTCAAGTTCATTTATTACCATGGGCCTTTCGGCCCATAAGTGGAAGTAACAACATGTGATTAAATTGGATAACATGCATCATACAACATACACTCTATCTACCTTTTGTTATTAAGAAATACAGGCGACATGTTTATATAATAATGTTAATACTTACACCCTGGCTTTGTTGGCTGCATATAAATATCTTGCTAATTTACGAACTTCGCTAATATTGTTAACACATAGTAGTTCAATCAGTTTGCACATTGACGGTTTGCGTCAGTAAAAAGGTTTTATATATATTTTTCTTAAAGCATGAAAACTTTTGCATACTAGGATGAAAAGATACTCATCTTCTACATCTTGATGACAGATAGCACAAAGTCTTGGTTCTCTTGGTATTTTATTATATCTACCTGTCTCGACAGCTAATTTATGAGCAGGCAGACGTAATTTAGTAAGACAAATTCGATATTTCACAGGTATATACTTGGTCAAATAAAACTGCATAGTAAAATTATCAGCCAAATATTTATAAAGTACGCATTTTGACGAAGTTTCAAGTAAATCTCTGAGATATTGCTGATGCTGATCAAAAATTCTTTGATTTATCGGTAAAAGTACGTTTTTACAATTATACAAAATGTTGTTCTAATACATCACCAAAGCCAAGAGAAAAAAGACAATGTTTAACATGGAGAGCCCAGTTGAAACAATTCCCAGTATTGTTTTGACATAAATAGGAGATGGCAGTGTTTAAAATACAGCTGTTCGAGTTCATTAAAATGATCCAGTACTTAATCATTCTATATTTTTTAATACATTCCAAGGTTATGATGGTTATCGCCTAAGTTCAAAATAAACCATGGCATTGCAAGTAGATTTAAAAAAACTTTTATAAAACATTAGATGTACTCTTTCAATGTCCATCGCCTTAGATGATCCCCAAACTTCACAAGCGTAACTCATTATGCTACAAACATATGTATCAAACAGATTCAATTGGGTTGTGCAATTAAAACTCATATTGGAACAACTGGAAAGGAGCGCAAACATAGCCTTCCGACCTTAACTCCCAAATAGCCGAAAAAGTCTACAATTTCTACTGCTTTGCCATTATATGACCAGGTTTCATTCTCTTTTATGTGACCCCCATTGCTAATTACTACTTTTTTCGTTTTTTCTGTATTAACAGTTAATTTCCACTTGATTGAATAGTCAAAGAAATTATCTAAAAGACTTTGCAATCCTTCCAATGTTTCAGAAAAAATAACAAGATCATCTACATACATAAGGAGAAATAAGTACAATTCCCCGAAGTCGTAAGCTGTAGCACCTTTCTCAATAAAAAAAGTTTCGAAGTCGGAAACAAAAAGTGAAAACAAAAGAGGTGATAAAATTTTCCCTTGCGTTAAGCCGACATTGTTTTCAAAGTAATTAAAATGTTTACCATTAAGCGAAACGCAGGATTTGACCGATTTATAAAGTGACTTAATTACCTGTAAAATTTTACCTCGAATAACAGCCATATACAACTTACGCCATAAACTTAATCTATCTACAAAGTCAAACGCTATTTAAAATTTACAAAACAACACTACAAACGTTTCTTAGAATATTACATTTTGGTTATAATTGAATGTATAGCATATATAGCACCAATAATGCTCACTCCAGGCCGAAAACCGAATTGGGCATCGGTTAAAATTTCGTATTTTTGTACAAACATCTTTGTGAACAATTTACAAAGACAACTAATCAAACTAATTCCACGTAAATACTTTGGATCGCTACAAGCGAAGGAGGTTGATCAGAACTATTGGAAAAGTTTGTGGTCGCCATCTTTGTCTCATTGAAAACTATTCTGTATCTTTTTGTGATATGAAGATAGACGTTTTTGAGTATGCTCATTTGTGTGTTAACTTGTTGTGATTGATAATGACTCAGTTCTCATTTCAAAGACTTGATGTTTACTTGGATGTGACCAAAATTTATATGACGGGTGTCGTCGATGAAGCAGAAGACGCTTACTCTTCCGCAACACCTGGTCTTATTCTCTTATGCTTTTTAACATTATCTCAATGGAAGATAATCCTGCTGGTCACTACTGTTGCATTACTTATATCACTTAGGTTATCTAACTAAGAAAAGCAAATATTCATTATCTGATTCTTTATTAAAAGAAAGAATGTTTTCGGAAGATAAAAATAACTAATTGATACTGCATTTATATAGCATGTCTTAGGACAGAACTTTTTTTTTAAAAATACAATCCAAAACTAGCATTGATGCATGTGTAAATAGTTCCTTGAGAAGTCTGCGTTTGCCCGGAATGTCATAAGCGGCCGCGGCTGTAAACATGGTAGCAATGAGAAAACATTGCACGACGTGACCCTACACACAATCACCTGACGTCACCTTTTAAATAATGATTTTGCAGAAACGATAGTTTTAAACACTGGGAATTCTATAAATAGTTTAGTTATTGTAATTCCGTTATTGGAAGTAATAATAAAGACATGTTGATATGACTCATGACTTTATTGGTATATTGTGAGAGTTTTACAACAGATGGTTTGACTCCTTCCTGCTAGAACAATGGTAACACATTAAGTGTGTCATGTTTACAGGCTAGTCAGGATGTGTCCTTATATGTTACCCTCTCTCTCTCTCTCTCTCTCTCTCTCTCTCTCTCTCTCTGATAAATAACTAAATATCATCAGAGAATACCGAAGCGTTAACAAAGTAGGGTCTTAATATGAACAAAAGACAAATATATTTATACGAGGATCCCTGCAATAGAACAAGTTAATAAGACCAGTGTTCCGGAAGAGTAAGCGTCTTCTGCTTCATCGACGACACCCACCAATAACGTTATTCTTGGTCACATCCAAAAGTCATCAAACATGTGAACCGAGTTATCATTGTCGATCTAAACAACCAAGCACACTAATCATTATACACAAAAACGATATCAGCCATCCAGTCCAGTCTTCAGTAGCATTTACATCTTACTTTGTTTATCTCCTAATATACAAACATCTTACTGAGTTGATCTTTTAAGATACAAACATCTTACTTGGTTTATCTCCTAAGATACAAACATCTAACTGAGTTCATCTCCTATGATACAAACATCCTACAGAGTTTATCTCCTAAGATACAATCAGCTTACTGAGTTTATCTCCTAAGATACAATCAGCTTCCTGAGTTTATCTACTAAGATACAATCAGCTTACTGAGTTTATCTCCTAAGATACAATCAGCTTACTGAGTTTATCTCCTAAGATACAATCAGCTTACTGAGTTTATCTCCTAAGATACAATCAGCTTACTTAGTTTATCTCCTAAGATACAAACATCCTACTGAGTTTATCTACTTAGATACAAACATTTTACCGAGTTTATCTACTAAGATACAAACATCTTACTGAGTTTATCTCCTAAGATACAAACATCTTACCGAGTTTATCTACTAAGAAACAAACATCTTACTGAGTTTATCTCCTAAGATACAAACATCTTACTGAGTTTATCTCCTAAGATACAAACATCCTGCTTAGTTTATCTACTAAGATACAATAATCTTACTGAGTTTATCTCCTAAGATACAAACATCCTACTGAGTTTATCTCCTAAGATACAAACATCCTACTGAGTTTATCTACTAAGATACAAACATCTTACTTAGTTTATCTACTAAGAAACAAACATCTTACTGAGTTTATCTACTAAGATACAAACATCTTACTGAGTTTATCTACTAAGATACAAACATCTTACTTAGTTTATCTCCTAAGATACAAACATCTTACCGAGTTTATCTACTAAGATACAATCAGCTTACTGAGTTTATCTACTCAGATACAAACATCTTACTGAGTTTATCTACTAAGATACAAACGTCTTACTGAGTTTATCTCCTAAGAGACAAACATCCTACTGAGTTTATCTCCTAAGATACAAACATTCTACTGAGTTTATCTCCTAAGATACAAACATCTAACTGCTTTTATCTCCTAAGATACAAACATCCTACAGAGTTTATCTCCTAAGATACAAACATCCTGCTTAGTTTATCTACTAAGATACAAACATCTTACCGAGTTTATCTACTAAGATACAAACATCTTTCTGAGTTTATCTCCTTAAATACAAACATCCTAAAGAGTTTATCTCCTAAGATACAAACATCTAACTGAGTTTATCTCCTAAGATACAAACATCCTACTGAGTTTATCTCCTAAGATACAAACATCCGACAGAGTTTATCTCCTAAGATACAAACATCCGACAGAGTTTATCTACTAAGATACAAACATCTTACTGAGTTTATCTCCTAAGATACAAACATCTTACTTAGTTTATCTCATAAGATACAAACATCTTACAGAGTTCATCTCCTAAGATACAAACATCCAACAGAGTTTATCTCCTAAGATACAATCAGCTTACTGAGTTTATCTACTAAGATACAATCAGCTTACTGAGTTTATTTAAAATGTTCGAGTGTGTCGGCCTTGTGTAATGTCGGCCTTGTTTAAATATCAAAACACAGACGGATAGTTAACAGGTATGCATACAATGTTATGTTGAACATCTGTGCTTTAGAATGGTGGTTTATACCCCCTCATATACATAGATATATTGGGACACAGAAGAAAGCATACTCCATAATAAACAGGTTCATTGTATGATGTACACGTAAACAAAAATGTGAAATCTTGATAAGATAGAAAAAGGAAGGACATTGTTTATACGTTGTCTTGCACAAAAAAACCTTCACGCGAAATTCAGATGAACTTTGTATGAATTCCACGTGAATTTCATATGAAAGTCACATGAGATTTTTAAATTTCAATTTTTCATGTGAAATTCAAGTGAAATTTAAACGAAAACAAATGCATATCAAAATCAACTTGATTAAAATTTACATGGAATTCACATGAAGTTCTTTTGAAAACCATATAATTAATTTAGCATTTGAAAAATAATGATAAAAAAAATAATGAATATTAGCACTTATCTAAACTTATGAATACCATTGCATGCCTAGTAATTTAACTGCTGTAAAACACACGGCATAGGGATCCAAGTTCAAGTTCATTTATTACCATGGGCCTTTCGGCCCATAAGTGGAAGTAACAACATGTGATTAAATTGGATAACATGCATCATACAACATACACTCTATCTACCTTTTGTTATTAAGAAATACAGGCGACATGTTTATATAATAATGTTAATACTTACACCCTGGCTTTGTTGGCTGCATATAAATATCTTGCTTATTTACGAACTTCGCTAATATTGTTAACACATAGTAGTTCAATCAGTTTGCACATTGGCGGTTTGCGCCAGTAAAAAGGTTTTATATATATTTTCTTAACGCATGAAAACTTTTGCATACTAGGATGAAAAGATACTCATCTTCTACATATTGATGACAGATAGCACAAAGTCTTGGTTCTCTTGGTATTTAATTATATCTGCCTGTCTCGACAGCTAATTTATGAGCAGACAGACGTGATTTAGTAAGACAGATTCGATATTTCACAGGTATATACTTGGTCAAATAAAACTGCATAGTAAAATAATCAGCCAAATATTTATAAAGTACGCATTTTGACGAAGTTTCAAGTAAATCTCTGAGATATTGCTGATGCTGATCAAAAATTCTTTGATTTATCGGTAAAGTACGTTTTTACAATCATACAAAATGTTGTTCCAATACATCACCAAAGCCAAGAGAAAAAAGACAATGTTTAACATGGAGAGCCCAGTTGAAACAATTCCCAGTATTGTTTTGAAATAAATAGGAGTAGGCAGTGTTTAAAATACAGCTGTTCGAGTTCATTAAAATGATCCAGTACTTAATCATTCTATATTTTTTTAATATATTCCAAGGTTATGATGGTTATCGCCTAAGTTCAAAATAAACCATGTCATTGCAAGTAGATTTAAAAAAACTTTTACAAAACATTAGATGTACTCTTTCAATGTCCATCGCCTTAGATGATCCCCAAACTTCACAAGCGTAACTCATTATGCTACAAACATATGTATCAAACAGATTCAATTGGGTTGTGCAATTAAAACTCATATTGGAACAACTGGAAAGGAGCGCAAACATAGCCTTCCGACCTTGGTCAGCTTATTGTTTTTTCCAAATCGTTAAATTTATTATTAAATTTTAACTTAACTCCCAAATAGCCGAAAAAGTCTACAATTTCTACTGCTTTGCCATTATATGACCAGGTTTCATTCTCTTTTATGTGACCCCCATTGCTAATTACTACTATTTTCGTTTTTTCTGTATTTACAGTTAATTTCCACTTGATTGAATAGTCAAAGAAATTATCTAAAAGACTTTGCAATCCTTCCAATGTTTCAGAAAAAATAACAAGATCATCTACATACATAAGGAGAAATAAGTATAATTCCCCGAAGCCGTAAGCTGTAGCACCTTTCTCAATAAAAAAAGTTTCGAAGTCGGAAACAAAAAGTGAAAACAAAAGAGGTGATAAAATTTTCCCTTGCGTTAAGCCGACATTGTTTTCAAAGTAATTAAAATGTTTACCATTAAGCGAAACGCAGGATTTGACCGATTTATAAAGTGACTTAATTACCTGTAAAATTTTACCTCGAATGACAGCCATATACAACTTACGCCATAAACTTAATCTATCTACAAAGTCAAACGCTATTTAAAATTTACAAAACAACAGTACAAACGTTTCTTAGAATATTACATTTTGGTTATAATTGAATGTATAGCATATATAGCACCAATAATGCTCACTCCAGGCCGAAAACCGAATTGGGCATCGGCTAAAATTTCGTATTTTGTACAAACATCTTTGTGAACAATTTACAAAGACAACTAATCAAACTAATTCCACGTTAATACTTTGGATCGCTACAAGCGAAGGAGGTTGATCAGAACTATTGGAAAAGTTTATGGTCGCCATCTTTGTCTCATTGAAAACTATTCTGTATCTTTTTGTGATATGAAGATAGACGTTTTTGAGTATGCTCATTTGTGTGTTAACTTGTTGTGATTGATAATGACTCAGTTCTCATTTCAAAGACTTGATGTTTACTTGGATGTGACCAAAATTTATATGACGGGTGTCGTCGATGAAGCAGAAGACGCTTACTATTCCGCAACACCTGGTCTTATTCTCTTATGCTTTTACAAGGGTCTGTATGTAGATCTGTCATTTTTATTGTATTTTTCAACTATTTTAATCGATTTTGAGTTCGGATAACAGTATTCTCTAATTTTTTAACATTATCTCAATGGAAGATAATCCTGCTGGTCACTACTGTTACATTACTTATATCACTTAGGTTATCTAACTAAGGAAAGCAAATATTCATTATCTGATTCTTTATTAAAAGAAAGAATGTTTTCGGAAGATAAAAATAACTAATTGATACTGCATTTATATAGCATGTCTTAGGACAGAACTTTAAAAAAAAATATACAATCCAAAACTAGCATTGATGTATGTGTAAATAGTTCCTTGAGAAGTCTGCGTTTGCCCGGAATGTCATAAGCGGCCGCGACTGTAAACATGGTAGCAATGAGAAAACATTGCACGACGTGACCCTACACACAATCACCTGGCGTCACCTTTTAAATAATGATTTTGCAGAAACGATAGTTTTAAACACTGGGAATTCTATAAATAGTTTAGTTATTGTAATTCCGTTATTGGAAGTAATAATAATGACATGTTGATATGACTCATGACTTTATTGGTATATTGTGAGAATTTTACAACAGATGATTTGCCTCCTTCCTGCTAGAACAATGGTAACACAATAAGTGTGTCATGTTTACAGGCTAGTCAGGATGTGTCCTTATATGTTACCCTTTCCCCTCTCACTGATAAATAACTAAATATCATTAGAAAATACCGAAGCGTTAACAAAGTAGGGTCTTAATATGAACAAAAGAGTAATATATTTACACGAGGATCCCTGCAATAGAACAAGTTAATAAAACCAGTGTTCCGGAAGAGTAAGCGTCTTCTGCTTCATCGACGAAACCCACCATATATGTTATTCTTGGTCACATCCAAAAGTCATCAAAAATGTTAACCAAGTCATCATTGTCGATCACAACGACTATGCACACTAATCATTATACACAAAAACAATATCGGCCATCCAGTCCAGTCTTCAGTAGCATTTATGTTTCATACATAAGTGCTATTTTGAAATGATACCATTTCGTAAGGGGAAATTTTCTCCAGTACCACTTGTTAAAAGACATGTCTACATGCGATCATGCTGATCGAATTGATGTCACGGTGATAGAAACGACATGGACATTTAAGTCAGTTCGTTAACAATTTGTTCAAGTCTTTTTGTCCATCACATAAGCGCACATTAAAAATCATAGATATTTTTATAGGACCCGGTCTAAGTTAAATCAGCGTAAGTGTTTTTTTTTATCTGATGATTCATTAATATGTTAACTTGAACTACGTTCCGTCTCAACATACCTTTAGACAAATGTAGATCAACACTCAAAAATGCAAAATAGAGTTCACTTCAGTATGTTTTATTCCCACGAAGTCAGTAAAAGAATATCGCAGTATTAGGACTTTGTATAACTGTAAAAGAGCAAAGTTGTTTGCAGACATTTGTATTTTTCATTATTTGTTAGAAGTATTAATATCAATATTTCATACCACCTGTATGTGCTAACAAACATACATATATTGTACAATGTGGCTGCTACATGTACTTGACCAATGTGTGAGTTTAGAACTGATTCTGGCTGTGTACAACACCGAGAATATCGAAGCGTCAACAAAACAATAATCCGAACTCAAAGTCGATTAAACTAGGAGCAAAATATCAACAAAGGAAAGATGTACATGGAGATCCTTGTAAAAGTACAAGAGAATACGACCAGGTGTTTCGGTCACATCTAAGTAAACGTCAAGTCCTAAAAGTGAGAACCGATTCGGAATTACCATTCTCAATCAAAAGTAAACACACCACGAATGAGAATACTAAAAAAGTCCATCTTCAAAGCACACAAGGATACAAAATATATCTCAATGAGACAAAGATGGCGATCTTAAAATTTGCTGATGGCTTTGATAAATTAAATAAGCTAAACGCATGATACACGTAAGCTAGATACACCTTCAACATTCATAGAATAATTTTAAGAAAACCTTTTGACAAAAGATGTAACAAATGGTTGTTTTTAGAATGAAAGAACCATTGTGATTCCGTTACCTAATGCTTCTAGGTTTTATTTCATTATTTTAGTGTGTTGTTAAAAACATAACAATAATATAAACATTTTTTTAATGGGCTTCAACGACTCTATCGCCAACCATGCTATTTACATTACAAATGCTATGCTAATTAACCAATACCATACGATGTTCATTAACCATGCTATGCTAACTACATGATATAACCATGCTATGTTAATTAGCAATCCATGTTAAATAACCATGATTTGATCATTATCAACGTTATATTAATTAACTTTATGATGTCCAATAACACCATATATGGTATTTACCATCCTATTGGCAACTGGCAAATATCCAGCTTCCTTAATTTATAATGTTTATGGCGGATATATGTTTGAGTAATATTTTGCCGGTATCGCTATAATTGACAATAAACTTGTATATCGTATACATTGACGGATGCAATTTGATTTGTTTGTGAGGAGGTACATCCATATGAACTGAGTCATACATATTTCTAAACAATTAAATACAACTTTTCAGAATTCGACGGAAATGGTTTGGTTAATAATGTGTATATAAAGTAATACTTACATAATTTGGTATAGCAACCATTCATCACCTGAAAGCCCCTTTTCCTTCCTCCACCAACATTGTACTAATGATAACCCTCGACCTTCATCAATTCACAACCCTTACCCTTAATCAACTGACAACCCTTACCCTTCATCAACTAACAACCCTTACCCTTCATCAACTGACAACCCTTACCCTTCATCAACTGACAACTCTTACCCTTAATCAACTGACAACTCTTACCCTTCATCGAATGACAATCCCTACTCTCCATCAACTGACAACTCTCACCCTTCATCAACTGACAACCCTTACCCTTCATCAACTGACAACCCTAACCCTTCATCAACTGACAACTCTTACCCTTCATCAACTGACAACCCTTACCCTTCATCAACTGACAACCCTAACCCTCCATCAACTGACAACCCGTACCTTTCATCAACTGACAACTATTACCTTTCATCAACTGACAATTCTTACCCTTCATCAACTGACAACTCTTACCCTTCATCAATTGACAATCCCTACTCTCCATCAACTGACAACTCTTACCCTTTATCAATTGACAACCCTTGCCCTTCATCAACTGAAAACTCTTACCCTCCATCAACTGACAACGCTTACCTTTCATCAACTGACAACCCTTACCCTTCATCAACTGACAACGCTTACCCTCCATCAACTGACAACCCGTACCTTTCATCAACTGACAACTATTACCTTTAATCAACTGACAATTCTTACCCTTCATCAACTGACAACTCTTACCCTTCATCAATTGACAATCCCTACTCTCCATCAACTGACAACTCTTACCCTTTATCAATTGACAACCATTGCCCTTCATCAACTGAAAACTCTTACCCTCCATCAACTGACAACCCTTACCTTTCATCAACTGACAACCCTTACCCTTCATCAACTGAAAACTCTTACCCTCCATCAACTGACAACGCTTACCTTTCATCAACTGACAACCCTTACCCTTCATCAACTGAAAACTCTTATCGCTCATCAACTGACAACCCGTACCCTTAATCAACTGACAACCCTGACCCTTCATCAACTGAAAACTCTTACCCTCCATCAACTGACGACCCTTACCCTTCATCAACTGGCAACCCGTACCCTTAATCAACTGACAACCCTGACCCTTCATCAACTGAAAACTCTTATCGTTCATTAACTGACAACCCGTACCTTTCATCCACTGACAACCCTTACCCTTCGACAACTGATAACCATCACCCGTCATCAACTGACAAATCTTGTTTTGATGTTTAGGGTTCGATTTATAAACCAAGATGAAGTTTACGTGATATATGTAGCATAAATGTTCTGCTTGATTAACATGCTGAGACCTTAAATTTCGACATCGAACAATGCTTAGAAATATTTGCTTATTTATCAAGTAAATACAATTGTGTGGGCGCTAAATTGAGAACACTTTTATGTTTTGATACACTTAAAGTCATAATAAAAATGTCTTTGGCTATATTCGTTTCCTCACCAATTTTTCGGCAAACATTTTGCTTAATATAAATATATATCTTATTCTCATTCCAGATATAACTGAAGAACCAAGTCGAATAACTACTAGAAATATGCATAAAGAATTAGTTTGAGTTCTGCTGAACACTATCTGTATACCGATGGCTCCTATTTCGCTTCTGTACCATGCTGGAGATGCAGAAAAATGGACCAAGTACTTTCACAAATTATTGTCTCAATACGGAGACGATAGTGAAGTCGGATTACTTGACCTCCGTGAGAACTCCTCCAGGTTGCAGAAGACAGCCGACACTTCCACAGTGGTAGCTCTTATGATATCGCCATGCATGCTGGAACCAGAAATGGAAAACGTATTCATAGACCTTCAAGGACATAAAAATAGAAATATTGTACTTCTCAATTGTTTCTTAGAGGAAGAAGAGGAAAAAGAAATTCTTGATAGATTTACCTTCCTCAAATCCTTAAGTCTGTTGAATGTGTCGGAAGATGCGCAGGAAAATATTGATATCGTCTCAGAGCTTCTGGGTACGGTAGATAAACTAGAGCGGGATGAGAGGAAACGACTTTCTCAGTTTAGGAAACATCACTCAAAATTCCGAATCATTCCACACGCAGTTTACGAGGTATTGTTTTTTTTATACATTATATACATTCGAGTAAAAACAGTTAGGCTAATAAGGAAAACAAAATCCAACAATTTCTCTAAACATTCGGTTTTTGTACATTTATGATTTTGAAGGATTGCTATGTTACATAAAAGTTAAAGTAAAATCATTATTATTTTTTATTAATTCTGAGAGTAAACTGATCCCACGAATTCAAATGTCATGAAATCAAGTTCAAAATATTAAATATTTGTTAAACATATCTTTTTCGTAATCTTTATCCTCCATGATTTCATATGCTCACGAAATAGTTTTCTGATATATATATATATCAAACCGCAAAATTTTAGCCCCACGAAAACCGTACACTTTTACAGCATCTGAAATGAAAATTTTCTCCTTTTATTTCTCCTTTACAGCAGTCTACTCTCGTTTATCTTAATTTTGAGCGAGAAATGCAAGGAACAGTAACAGTTTCTTATGGAAAACGTGACGAAATCCGGATGAAGACAGAAGCATACAATCCCTTCAGTGTAATGTTCACAGCTGAAGGTATGTCCACTTAGCCTCTTATCCTTCCGAAACATATGGGTTTCTTCTCTAGGGCTATCTCAATTGTCTCCATGTAAATCCTTCCTTTCATCATATTTCGCCACTAGTTTGAAACATTTTGAGCTTGAAATATGGTTTGTTGATGCTTCGGTACTCTCTGAATTAATCTTTGACGCTGTTATTATTTTGATATTTATATTATTTATGTACCATACTCTTATCAATAGTGTAAGTACTTTGAAAAGCTTGATTTGAAGACTAAGACAAAATACATTTTAAAATTTTGACCTATGATATTATGTGTTAGTAGAGCTGAATGAAAATATTTACGGCTGACAAAATCTGATTTTATAAAAATAACAAACAAAAGGAAATGTACTTATTGATCAATGAACTAACTTCCGTATTAGTCGCTGATTTCTGTCATCCCTGTCCATGTATTGGCGGAATTGATTAAGTGGTTAACACTCCGGTCTTCCACGAAGGCCACCGAGGTTCAACCTCCAAAGTAGGCATATCTCATTCTGAGAAACTTTTCCTTCTGCCTACACAATTCCAACACTCCATGTGGAGTATAAAATGATAGGGAGTGGGTGTTACGTAACTTTGCTGTAGCATTCATTTAGGGTGGTCAGTTGGTGCAGTGGATAGCGCACTTGCCTTTCACCAAGTCCGCCGGGGTTCGATTCCCCGACCGGACGTGGAAAGGTACGGGTGTAATATACAGGTACTCCGGTTTCCCCCTTAATAAGACCCCTCACGCGCTATCATTCGGGGCAACAAGAGTTATTTATAATGGTAGGATAATTTCTTTCATAATTGTTGTAAAATAAATATAGTTTATATTCTTTTTGCTATAGCATTTCAAAGAGATGATTCTATAAAAATGCCGTTCGAAGAATGGTCCCACCATTAACAGAACACAACTCACACAGGTAGACATAGACACACAATGAAAGCTTGGCCAGTTGACATAGGATTAGAAGTAAGCGCTTACATGACGGGTGTCGTCGATGAAGCAGAAGACGCTTACTCTTCCGGAACACCTGGTCGTATTCTCTTGTGCTTTTACGAGAGTCTACGTGTAAATCTTTCTTTTGTTCCTTTTTTGTCTCTAGTTTAATCGATTTTTAGTTTGGATTATGGTTTTAGTGACGCTTTGATATTCTTTGATTTTTTTTTGTGTGAAAAACACGCAAAAGCTAGGATGAAATATATTGAGGAAGATATAGTACGAATGATTGAATTTCTGGTTGACAATATCTTTGTTGGCTGTTGGCATTCAAATAGGAAAAAACATTGCCCCAATTTTGGCTGATTTGTTTTTGTTTCCATATAAGGCTGAGTTTTTCGAGAAGTATATCAGGACAGGTAACAAAAACCCTGCCAAATGTTTCAAGTTTTACTTTAGGTATATTGACGATGTGATAAGAAGTTTGCTGACCTAATCAGTCGTGTATATCTTTCTAAACTTGAAATCAACGAAGGAACATATTCTTTTACATCAGCTTCTTACTTCGATCTTTACTTAACGTACTTAACGTATGACCAACACGGCCAGTTTGCTACTAAGTTGTACGATAAACGTGACGATTCCTTTTTTTCGATCGTGAAAATTCCCTTTCTTATAAAAGATCATTGTTTCTTTATCAAATGGTGTTTATATGTCACTGTTTTTGATTCGTTATACTAAAACTTGCTTTGAATATTGAGATTATTGTGATAGATGTCAGCTGCTGACAAACACGGCAAAGAGCTTTGAGAATTATAGGTTGATGAAGACTATGAGCAAGTTGTATGCTCACCATATTGCTCTCATTGAGAAATACTCTATATCCTTGTATGATACGAAAATAAATTAGAGAAGACCGAAGCGTCAACAAGACGTTTTTGAATATGATCATTAGTATGTCTGCTTGTTGTGATTGAGAATTATGCCTCAGTTCTCACTTTGAGGCTATGAAATTAATATTGATCTAACCTAAATTTACATGGCGGGTGTCGTCGATGAAGCAAAAGACGTTTACTCGTTTTGCCATAAGTCCCTGTGTAAGTTTGTTCTTTGTTAATATTTTGCCCCTAATTTAACGGATTTTGAGCTCTGATTATGGTAATGTTTTACGCTTTGGTATTCTCTGATTTTCCCTCCCATACGTGTATGTAACTACCAGAATTAAGAAACTATCCGATGACATTTAAGTACAAACAACAATAATTCATACATGTAACTATCACAATTATATATTTACCATTGAATGGCATTGCCACTATATATCCCTACCATATTCAGTTGGCATTCATCAGGCCATGAATGTCAATGACCGATTGTTGACGTCATAATTGTTACATTGGATACCATTGACCGTCACCGGGCGATGGCTGTTCTTTTCATTGAACAAGCATATGCGACAAATACATTTATTGAGCTAAATGCTGAGAAATAAAATGTGCTATTGATTGTTTTATGGCATGAGCAGATTCTAAAAATGGTAAATATAAGTATTGAACTGCTTTCAGTTGGCATTCATAGGCTATATGAATGCCAAATGGTCAAAGACTAATCCAACATGAGGCGCTATCGCGCTTCATTGAGTTTGCCGTTGACCATTTGGCATTCATATAGCCTACGAATGCCAACTGAAAGCAGTTCAATGTTTAAATAATCACCACGTGTCTGTAACTTACACAAATAAATAACTACCATGTTTAAGTTGGAACCACAATTATACATATACTACAATTATACAGATACCACAATTATACAGATACCACAATTATACAGATACCACAATTATACACAATTATACAGATACCACAATTATACAGATACCACTTGTCTATAACTATCACAATAGTACCACTACTATAAGTAGGTTACTACCACAATTAATTAATACCACATGTATGTTATTACTACAATTATACATCTACCACGTGTTTGTCACAACCGCAATAAAACAACCACATATATCGCATGTATGTATATACCACAGTTGAATTACCACATGTAAAAAAAATACCAAATAATACATGGATATTGCAAAATGTTTAGAACAATGAGTCATCTTCATTTCCTGTTTTTGTTTCAATCGTAGATTTGTTGGAAGGAAATAATAAAGTGTGCGTATTCGTAGACGATTGCCAAGTCGGAGAATGCAAGCTGCTTTTCAAATCGCCTCTTTTAACAGCCTTCGAGAGTCCGATGTATTTGTGTCAATCACTGGGTTTAGGTTTGAATGACATGGAGGCTTTGGACAAAAGACTTGTGAATATCTTCAAACAAAGCGCTCCTGATGATCAGTCGCACATTTCACTAATGGGGACACCTATATACGACAACACCCAGGGTAAGGACACCAGCATAATGAGTTCGCCCTAAAGGCCTTTTGTTTTATTTTTGTCACCAAGAGTTGTCTCCCATTTAGATGAGTGTTTACGTAACTGTAAATGTGACATCATTAGTTTGCTAAGGCAACGTCGTTTACGAATGTACGTCGCTTTTCTTGCAATATAATGACGTCACCATGACAATTTTATTTGCATTGACTATGTGGTAATTCCAGTGGTACATATTTCACTGGAACTGCCTTTGTGGTAATCAAAGTGGTAAACATTTTACTTGTTAACTCTATTGTATATTTTAGTTAACGTTATATTTGTGATATATCTATGCTTCCTCTGCAATTATCAGTGTATGGCAATTTTTTATTATGTGCTATGAGTAAGACATATTTTGATTGTTTTCTTATATTAATTTGCTTTGTTTACTTTCATGGTAGGCTGATACATTTGTGTTTCTTATGTTTTAAAGTATAAAAATCCTTTATATAAAATAAAAACTGCTAAAATAAGTTCATTTTTTTTAGTATACTACTAAAAATACATATTGGTTTGTTCCTTTTATTCTTAGTTCAAGCATGTTTGTATTGCAATTGATGTAGTTTGATAATTGTATGTAATAAAGTGATAGACAAATATATATTTTAAATCTTATGGTTAAACATACCAAAGAATACCAATCAACTTAAAAGTAAATGCCTTTAATTAGAAACGAAGTGTCAAGAATTATTTCCATAATTAATTTTTATTTTGTTTTGATACGTGTATTTATTTTTGTGTCACAGAATCGCAGTCGACAGCAGAGGTACCTAGCCTATTACATTTCGCTGCCAAGAACGGTCTGTCTGAACTGTGTTCACTCCTGTTGAACATCCCGGGAAGTAGCGATGTCTATCGTATCAAAAACAGTCGAGGGAAGAACGTCTACAAGTTAGCCATTGAATCAGGACACCACGATCTCGCCAACTACACAAAACTATTTCTGGTAAATTAATGTGTTTTTGAGATTATGCATACTTAACGAATTTATTATTTCGACAAAATAAATTTGACATGCAAAGTACATTGTACAATGTATCACGAAATATTTTATGACATGCAAAGTATGTTATATCACAAAATATCATCCTTACATGCAAATCAGGTGTCTGTAATGTTTTTTCTCTTTCAAACAAATATACCTCACACAAATAAATATGAGATTGTTTAAAAGAAAATTCATTTCTTTAATGTATATTTCTGTGTCAATCATTTTGAACAATCAACAATTTATGCTATCGATGTTACCAATTTTCTTCCTTTGCTGTAAAATTGATTTCGCTCTTCCTCTTGAACTTTTTATTATGGAAATTTCATTTTGTTCTCACGCACCATTGCTGGCATAAACATTAACATTCTAATACCACATGACCGATAACAACATGAAATCAAAGTTTCAATGATTCTTCTTAACATTTCATGAATAAAACTTTAAAATATTAACATACATTATATCTATATATGAGTTTTTATGTGATGTGTGTGTATGAATGAACATTTTTAGGAAAAAAAATATCTCTTTACAACCTCTTTACCTGCTAAAAGTTAGAATAATAATCATTTTAATGATCTAAATTTTCATACAGTCTTTACGTCATAAGAAAAGTTTAACCAGTCATCTTACTAAGCTATCGTTATACATGAAGCTGTAGTTTCGTATAACATGTCTTTTCCATAGTCTTTTATATACTTCGTTTATTGTTTCTAAGGAAACTGAAGCCATGGTGCTAGCCTGTGATTCGATTTACTTAAACAAGAGCCGCTTTCAAAAGAACAAAGCTAGTGATTCACCATTTTCCAGTAAACACTCTTCTTCGGCGGATACTCCTGGTTTTTTAGCTCCGTCAGGTATGTAACGAGATCAACAAACCCAGTGTGTTCTCTATCTTATATCCCATCTTCCACGATTCTTATTTAATTGTTTAAAACAATTGCTGGACGACCACTGATGCTCTTGATATTTTTTAAATTAATTTAAACCGAGATAAGTAAGGTCTCTAACTGCGTTTATGCAATGACAATGTCGCCCTGTCATCCATTGAAGGAGCATCACTATCATAGGTAAAATCAAAATATAGCTTCATAGGAACTTTTCAGTATTTTATATTTAGGGTTTTTCACCAACTGGTGAAAAGACCTATTGTTTTTGTTATGTTTCTTATTTTCTTCTTCTCTATCTCTATCTTTTAAACGGTAAGGGATATGTATATTATATATTCACCCTATTGTAGGCACCTATCTGAAGTTGTACATCTCCCTTTTTGAAGTAGGTCCAAAATCCGTTTGCAAAAAAAAACACCTTAAAACGGCCATATCTCAAAGACCATTGGTTTTTCAGAGTTTTTGGTTTAATACCATTGTAGGCATAAGCCATATCTAACTTGTTTGTCACACATTTAAGTACTTTGGAGTTCAAAAAGCTCGCTATTGGGTCAAAAATAAAAAATAAATATATTTCCGGACAATGTCATCCCGATAAAAGAAATGTCTGCATTTTTTCACCAAGCCCTATAGTAACGGCTGTATGCCATTTTTAATATTTTCTTTGATCCTGCCGGTAAAAAACCGTTTCACTTTCTAAACTTCTTCTCCGATTCCACCGGGGGGGGGGGGGGGGGGGGGATTCAGCTAGAACTTTCATTAAAAAACTATGAGGTAGAACTGACCAAGATTTGTTACTTTTGGGTCGGTCCGAAATCCAACAAGGGCGCCATGACGTCATACCTCAAAATCTATTAATCAAGTAACTCAAAAGCTGTTAAACTTAGACTTTTCAAAGCTATATAATTGTAGAATACATCTGAGGAAAACTATTTTCCTCTACAAGTTAATACAAAATATGTCTAGTAAAAAAACTCGCACGAGGTTAAAGTAAATCTATTTTTAGAAATTTTTCATTTTTTATCATTTTTGAAAAATTCTTTTACGGATCAAAGCAGCATGTCATTAGGATGATACTGATACCTTTTGTTTTTCACTAGCACTTCCCGTTAAGGAAATACGCTATTTTGAATTTTTCACTATATATTATATATTGGCTGATATTTTGATTATGTTTCATAACGTGGAAGTAAAAATGTTATTTCCACGTGTGGCCTGTCATCTGATGATAGATGAAAAATCTTTAAAAAAAATGGCCGCTCAGGTGCCTAAAGGACGAAACCATTAAGGGAATTAGAGCAAATGCAACCCTTAGAATCTTACGTCTTCAGTCGGAAAGATAGGATTTGTTCCATATTCGCTTCCTTAGGTAAATTTGTTTAAAATCATTTTTCTTCTGCAGAAAATAAAGGATATTATTTAAATTTGTTCTTAAACATGATTGGGTAAACGGGGAGTCAATGCTATATTAATGGTCGATCTGACGGCCTTGGGAGCTGAGCGACGGAACACAATAAGAGAAATTCGGTCTCTTTTTATCCCTCTTTTTTTAGCAATATTTTCCATAATTATTAAGATACAATGTATCCAGGTGAGTGATACAGGCTCTCTTGGATCTTGTTTGAGATAAGGATGAAATTATAACAAATATTCTTGCATCAATGGACATACGGAGATTGTTTTGTTTTATAGACGACGGTACGAAAAGATGGCGCAATCCTTCAAGAAAAGATCCTTCGCCACTAACGCGTATATACTCTGTAAAGAAAGAAGATAATCCAGGTACATTTTGGTTACATATTAAGGAGAAATCTATATCTACTTAAATAATTCCTTTTGTTATAGATAAAGATACGCAGTATATTGTCGTCATACATCCTTGTTTTATGGTCGCCAACTTGGTCTTATTGAAAGATATTCTGAACCAATGCATGATATGAAGTTAAACGTTTTTAAATATGCTCATTAGTTTGCCTGCTTGTTGTGAATTATGATTATGCATCAGTTCTCACTTTGAGGCTATGCCATTTTATTGGATCTGACCTAGATTTACATTGTGGGTGGCGTCGATGAAGCAGAAGACGCTTACTCTTCCGGAACACCTGGTCTTATTATCGTTAACAAGGGTCTCCATGTAAACCTTTCCTTCGTTTAATTGTCCCTAGTTTACTCCATTTTGAGTTCAGATTTTGGTTTTGTTGATGCTTTGATATTTTCTGTTTTTTTTTGTGTATGGTAGTTAATTGTCTGTAGCAAGCTTTGTAAACATGTGTCATGAAAACAATACTGTAACGAACGTGCCCCTTTAAAAACTCACTTGAGATCCCTACATATGTATACATATACTTTTTATAGACCTAAATAAATAAGAGAATACCGAAGCGTTAACAAAATCATAAGCCTAACTCAAAGTCGATTCAACCAAGGGCAAAATATGAACAAAGGAAAGATTTACATGGAGACCCTTGTAAAAGTACAAGATAATAAGACCAGGGCCCGTATTCATGAAACTTTTCTCATGCTCAAGCATGGATTTTGTGCTCAAGCCTTATTATTTAGTCTGGCTATTAATTATGTAAAAAATCTAATTTTGTTAAAGTTTTTGGAAAAAGTTGAAGAGACATTTAATCGAAAGATGTTTTCAACAATTACAACGACTTTTTGACTCTTTGACATGATGAAGGTGAGTTTCAGGAAATCTGACTTGAGCACAAAATTCTTGCTTGAGCATGAGAATGGTTTCATGAATACGGGCCCAGGTGTTCTGGAAGAGTAAGCGTCTTCGGCTTTGTCATTGCAACAAAGTAGATAGGTATGAAAGGAATTTCAGACATTGTCGTTGAAGTACAACCTTACACATCAAACAGGAAATATTAGTGTATACTATTTATAGACTTCAGTTCAGATAACACTGTATGATAACATTGTATACTTGTATTGATTGTTTGTATATACATACGACCTATATCATGTGACCGTAACAGAATTACGAAGCAGAAGCTGTCCCCGAAGCATAGATAATCGGCCACCACAGCCTGTTCCTAGATGTCCTAGCCCCAGTCCTCATAGACAAGCTCGTCCCGTCCACGGTAGGTAGATTTGTTTCTCCGCAATATTAAAATGTTCTTAATTTTTATTTATTTATGTTCCGCAGTTATTTTGGTAGTGTCATTTTTTTCAACATTCGTCTTTATTTCTCATTACCGTGAGACTACAAAACAATAAATAAAAATTTGTTAACCAGTAGTTTATAAGGTTTTATTGCGCGAATATTAGCTCAATGATATTGGAGACAGTTCTGTTTCCTGAGGATGAAATAAATTCTTCACTGACACATTCGTTTTTAAAGTACAGTTATATAAGGATTAAAAATATTTTTTTGTTTAAAAGTGATATGAAAGGGCTTCATGCTAATTACGAATATAACCGATTAATTTTATAGCACTAAGAAATAAAAAAAAATGACTTTCAATCCATGTATTTACATTTTTATTATTGAAAATTGTTTAAATTTATTTTCATTTTTTCTCCAATAAATAATGTTTTGCCTGCGTTTGTATTTGCATCGTCATTTAATAAGAAACCATTGATGGAGCAGTCCTGATTTGATGAAATTGACGCCATAGATAAACAATAGTCATTTGAGCGTTTGACGCAGGGGCGTTCTCAATTTTAATCGAAGCGAAGCGACAATACTCTCATTGAAAAAAGTTGATTTAAATAAGCCACGCTTTACGTCTCGAGAACCTTTACTTTTATACTCGTATGAAACGCATTTCTGCAGGAAATGCTAATATATTTAAGTCTAATTCAGCTTTGTGTCCTCTTAAAAGAGTCCTGACTGATCTTTTCATGTAATCCCGAAATAATGACATACTCGCGAACACCGTAATGATGACGCAATTTTGTGTTATCTATATCACAACACACTACTTTTGGTGACATTTGAACACCAGTAAAAGAATAGTAGAACCATCCGATAAAATATGAATTAATCATTATTGTTATCAACAGAAAGAGTAAAATTGAATATAATTGTAAATTGGAGAAAACAAATTTCTCGAAATCACTGTTTTGCGTTAATCAATTATTCAACAAACTTTTCGAACTTTGTAAGAGTCAAGAGCAATAGTAATGCTGAAGCAAAGGCTCAGATACTGCAAACGAACATATTTTTCGGTTATCTTATCTTATTAAGTATTGTGAGTGTAATAATTCACCATTGTCCTTATCTGTTCATTTGATTCTGCTCTAAATTTTGAGTACGCAAAAATCATTTGCTTTACAGTATCTTTTTTTGTGCGATTTTGTTACAAAAAATTATAATCTCTGTATAGTAAGAACATTTATTTTGTTTTCGTCTCTGCCAGCATTGTTTTATGTAACAGACTATTAATGTTTTTCCTTATTTTCTTCGTCCGAACTATTTATCCATATTCTCACTCCGTTACACAGGGATCAGACAACATCAATAAGAGGTCATGGTCTGATGACCTTTATCGCCTCCCTACTATCTACTCAAGTAAAGCAGCTCACGCTGTTATCTGCAGCAAGTCATTTCATCACAACATGCACATTGGTTTCTTGTGTCGAAATGACTTAACACACAGATAGGATTATGCAAGCTTTTTGACCACAAACATCCACATTCAAGATTATGTAAGCGTTAATTTGATCGGCTGATGCAAACGTTCCCTAGCATATGACCCTTTATTGCATGTTGTCAGATTGCCCTATGTATGTCAAAAGTAACGGAGCGGCAATGGATCTACATTTCAATCAAATTCTTTTATACATTATTTATTGCAGTTTATGATGAAATCGATTTGCCAGGGCAAGAGAGTTCCAAACCGGTCGTCAAGGAGCGACCATTATCAGCGGCAGAGATTGAGAGTAAGAAAGGGCCACCTGCAGTTAAATCATGGTCTTATAACATCACGTCATGATCAATATTGCAATCTATTCAGTCAAGTGTCACATTTTGACATTTTTCCTCGAATTGTTTTTGCGACTCCATCTTTCTGACCGTATGGCACATGTTCCACGATAACATGATTTAGGCTTCTTATAACAAGTTCCATGAATCATATACAATTACTGTGTAATTTTTCGTAAAATTTTTACTCCGGTACACGCGTATTGTGTAAAAAATAAACTGTTCATTTCTTATAAATCTGACAAAGGTTTCATCGATCAATAAACCTGTGTAAATTGTCTTTTTTGTAGATATCATTTTTATCCAGTATACTTTATATGGAATAGAACACAACAACGTATGTCAGTGATTTCCTTGATATCGACCAGATGTCGAAATGTTTTGTTTTTTTCTTGTCCCTCGTGAAATTCAGTATATGACGTAAACGAATACGATTTCTTTTTGATACATGTAATACCTCCCACGTTTGATATAATCAATAAACGAAAAAAAAAATATCATTTTAAAAGTAGATTCAAACATTACTGTAGGCTAACAATATCAAATAATTGTGCGCAGTTCTTTTACTATGTTATTTTAAAACTATCGTTTTCATCACATAACTGTCCCACTCTGTCATGATCTTATGTAAAGTTTTCATTTTGTAATATTTAACCATGTATGTTCAATTTAAAAAGCAAACTATCTGGATAATGTGGATAATGTGTCAAAGTATGGATATCTGATGTTTGAAGATCGTTCTTCGCAAGAATTTTAATATATAATTATAATGGCAGATATTCTGAAAATGTCTATTTCTATTTCTGGCACTTTACGAACGGACATCAAGACTTTATCTTGTTGATGATAGATATTAAATAAAAAACCGCACTCAAAAACAAGAAGCTGAAACTTAATTTTCGATTAGGTGTCTAATTGATCCATTCCTTTTGCATATTCGACGATGCCGTTAACTCACCTTTACAAAAATGCAGATGAGACAAATTTTAATCTTCAGAAATGTTGACTTTTTATGTTGGCAGATTTTAAGGGCAATAGATTGAAGAGCTTTAGCTATTTTCTCGTGAATATAAGTTATGTGATAAATATTACTTTCCATATAAGTCAATGTAATATAGAACTAATTCACTTGTTAAATAATATAACTTGTTTAAGTGACGTATCAAATCATTGTACTCGTTTAATAAAGACACTCAATCTCAATTTAGAAAATACTTCGCCCTCCACTTAGCACAGTTTGTATCAAGTCATGAACTAAAAATCATGTCTTAAATTACTTGTCTGCAGATCAGAAGTTTTAATAAATAGTCATTCACAATAATCCCAATGATAAATGTACACATTCTTTCTATTTTAGAAAATACCAATCAAAAACGAGAGTTCAAAAGTGGCTCGAAAGCTATGGATGAACTTATACAAATAACAAAACAAACTGTGGATAGAGAGTTCACGATGGAGGAGGCAGAGAGGCTGTACGACTCGTGGAAGCAAAGGAACCAAAATCCGTCGTTATCAATTAGACAGAATCAACAGAACTTACAGGAACTTAGGAATCAGTACTTGACCCTGATCGAGCAGTCGGAAGAGGACCACAAGTCCGCCATTGATGCAATGGTGGGGAAGTTTAAAAGAGTGTTTTCTACGAAAAAGATCAAAAAGCGCGAACTGCAGATATCGGTAATTTATTTTTTTACTTTTTTTGGTCTATTCTAATAAGAATTAGAGTTTACTCTGACGAAAAAAAAAATAAAGAACACCAAAGTGTCCGCAAAACCATAATTAGAACTCAAAATCGTGTAAAGCAGGGGCAAAATAAGAAAAAAGGAAAAATAACATGTAGACCCGTGAAAATGTACAAGAGTATAAGACAAGGTGCTAAATGTGTTCGTCAGCTGTCGACATCTATCGCGATTTTCAGAACAAAGACAGGTTATGATTTTCAACTAAGTGATTGTTTTAGCTAATGCAAGATGAAAATAAAAACCGAATACCTTTTGATATTTCTTTATATATTATACCATATTATTAAACATATTTTTATCATTCTATTTATCTTAGGGTCCTTTTTCTCAACACCTGACGGTGGAATCCGCTAGTAAGTATCACCCATGGGTACCAACCGATAATGTACTGACTACATACTTTACACGTACTTGCTATAAATACCACACACGGGCCACTTATCACAAATTGTACATAGGCCAATTTTTTAGATCCAACAAAAGGATCACTTACTTTTTATACGGTAACGTACGTATCTACTATACACGAACTAACAGTCCACGGATCACTAATTCCACACACAGACTGATAGCTAATTCAACAAACGACTCACTTATACAAACAATGACCCACTTATATCACAATCTAAAACAATCCTAAACATGAGTATGAACCCCTTTTGTGAGTTAAGCGGTTTTGTTTCGTACAAATCATAAGATTAGACATTAATAGGGATGACAGGTAATTAACAAATTATTTTAATTCCAGCATCCACATAATGGCTTAATGACAAAAGACTTAAATCTTAGAAATTGAATGAATATTCCAATTCAACAAATACATCTCCTTTACACTAATCCAGAAAAAAATCACTTGAATTGAATGAGTTTTAGCATATCTTAAACGTCTCAGCAAACTTTATCCCTCAGGTTCAGGGTCGAGCGGTTCAGGGTCGAGCGGTTCACGGGGAAGCCAGATCAGCACAGGCTCCGGCGACAACATGCTAGGTGATGGTATCGAGGGAAGTGATGAACTTACGGTAGGTCATTCAAATTTTCAGTCCTTCGAAAGTATATAATGTTATCATATAGCACAGTTTCTATCACAATACCCTGTGTTATTCCACTCTCAGACCATTGTATAAACGTGCTGACTGTTGGATAAATATATGTTATATACCACTAGTGGAATATGACCTTCCGGACTTTTGATTGGTTGAGAAGTTGAACTTTGACCGGAAATCACGTGGGTCAATGTAACGTGCTGATTGTTGACGTCGTCACAATTTGGCGGGAGTATATACGAGATGATGTGCTTTCGCGCAAATATCATCCGGGACACACAGAAAAACAACACTCGACTGCGAATTAATAGTATTGTGGTAGAAACAGGTCACACGACTCGTGGTTATTGGATATGGAATTTATTTCACTCTCGTTAATTATTTTTTAAAAGTTCCAAAAGACACTCGCTAAAGCTCGTGTCTTTTGTAACTTTTAAAACATAATTAACTCACGTGAAATAAATTCCATACCCAACAACCACTCGTTGTGTAACCTCTATAAATGTGCCATGCAATGATACTGTTAACGACAGTATAGCACACGGACACGTACAATGACGTCACGTTATTGCACGTGACTTACGCAGTAGTCGAAAATTAGTCTTCTTTTATATAGGAAAATCATTAAAAAATGCCTTAGTATGTATGTTTTTCAACTTTTTTGGTAAGTATAATCTAACACTCGTTTGATTAATTCAATATAAGATGATTACATGGCTTGTGCAAGTTACAATGTACATTTCAGTAGTATAAAAGTATTGCCTCAATTTTGACACCATATCTATTTCATTTTTTGTACATCTACGAATTCCTTAAGATGCTTCAATTCTCTATTACTGCCCATTTCTTGTCTATATGACAATGCATTATTTGGTCTCATATCTAATAAATGATAGCATTTAGAATGTCATTGAAGGAATACCGTTTTCAAAGTCGAGCGCTGAAAAACATTCTTCAAAGAAGAACACTTTTTTTTAAAAAATTCACACATTAACAAATATTCCAATATTTAAGGAATGTCCTTGTATCTTATACTCATTTCTATTTTACGTGTTATACTGGTGTTTTGTTTGCATATCATATCTCAGAAAAATGTGTTGCTTATCTCAAACTGTTAATGTATACCTGTACTTTGCTCTCAGCAGGAATGTCCAATTCAGAAAGAAGTCGGGGAACTTAACTAATGTTATTATGGTAAAGCAGTTTTACCCTCAACTATATTTTTTATTCTCATACCGTGTTAACCCCACAAAATACACCCAAATACTTATCATATAAAACGTCTATCTAGCTATCATTTCTAAATGAATCCATGTAATTAGAAACCAAAAATCCAGCAAAAAAACACTTCCAAACGATTGGATTAAAACTCATAACCCAGAAGTGGAAGATTATGCCAGAAAATGGCTAAACCTGAACATGCTGAATCGGATTCAGTGGGTGAAGTCTATCAGGTCCTCTATTCAGAAAAAAAACTAAGCAATTTACGTAACAGAATGAAAACTTAACACAAGTCGATATTTCCTGACCCCGATGTTCGAACAACACTCAATGATTTTCATGATAAGTATGTGGTTGTGTCTGCAGATAAAATTTCTAACAACTTAATAGCTGTTTGCCTTTATTGCTTCCAAAAATAACAATGCCTGCTTGATAATCTAGGTAACCCTACTTACACATTGGCGTTTTTTTTCAAAAGATGAAAGCTACTGACCGTAACAGTGTATTTAACCATGCTTCAGTATAACAATCTTTCAAGATACCGGTTAATGAGCAAGACGCTGACCTACCGTTATCGCTGAATCTGCTAATTGCTCGGCTAAGCCTTTATCAAAACGTCTTACTACCATTTGGTTTTTAGTACCATTAAATCTAAAATATCCTTGGGCATTTAGTTACTGAGATGAAGTGTTTGGAAAATTTTATGACATTTGACCCCTGTGACCTTGAAAGTAGATCAAGGTCAATTATTTGAACAAAATTGATAGTCCTTCATCCAAGCATGATACAGGCCAAAATGAGTACCCTGGGACTTAAGGTTATTGAAAAGAGGCAAATTGAATCAAAACATGATACACTTTTGTTTTGTAATTCTATTTTTAAACGAATATATTTTCTATGACGCGCACATATATTACACTGCATACAATATTTCAATCTCCCAGATACAACTTCAACTTCAATCAAGTGATGTGAAATGTTACCTGTCATTGATTATATCCAAACAGTAAATCTAGAGCTGTAGCAATCTTCGATTAACACAGTTGATCATGACCATCGTACTTAAATGCAGGGGTCTTGAAGTTCCAGTGCCTCATGGATATTTTACTATCAAGAAACAGTTACTTAAATAGATATACTTACTTAGGTAAGCTTATATAGTACATTATTTTTAATTTAGAAAAACATACTACAAGATAACAAAATTACGGAGCAATAATACTGCTTTCAGATTGAATATCTACATGGATTCAGGAAATATTTTTAGTTTTCTTATACTTTTTAATTTCCAAAAGAAATATATATCCACAAATTACATTCCATAAAAAAGTCATTAAATGAAAGACAGTTCTGTAATATCTTACTCTTAGAGTCTTGTATAAAGTACGATGAATGTAATCAGAAATCAATTGACGTTTTCTGTTGTTTTTTCAACTAAACATATTGTAACTCAGAAATATTGGTCAGTCAAGATTCAAGAAATTACAGGCACAATCTAAGTTGTATGAAGCATGATAAATATTATCTAGCAATGTTCAAAAGTATTTTAATCTGAAACAGCTCTCGGTTATGAACATTTTATAAAAACAATCTCACATGGTGTTGTTACATACTCGTGATACTGTAAATTTCAAGTCATTTTTCAAAACAGTTGTTTTTAAATCTCTTTGTTCTAACTCGCATGTAAATCTCTCAGGTATTGTTCTCAATCATTATGTATCTCAGGTATAATGTTCTCAATCATTATGTATCTCAGGTATTGTTCTCAATCATTATGTTTCTCAGACTTGTCTCAGGTATTGTTCTCAATCATTATGTATCTCAGATTGTCTCAGGTATTGTTCTTAATCATTGTGTATCTCAGGTAGTGTTCTTAATCATTGTGTATCTCAGGTAGTGTTCTTAATCATTGTGTATCTCAGGTAGTGTTCTTAATCATTGTGTATCTCAGGTATTGTTTTCAATCAGTATGTATCTCAGAATTGTCTCGGGTATTGTTCTCAGTAATTATGTATTCCAGAATTATTCATCAACATGAAAAACTCCAGTACATGAACATGTTAGGCTGCAGTGCTCTAAATCATGCGTAAATATCACGATTTGTTCTGATATTATTCGGATACAAGCTTAGTGAACGTTAGGCACATCCTTACAACAAAAAGGAATGTTAGTATCACAGTCTGACAATGTTCGTAAACTTGATTACTTAAACAAGTAAATGAATTGCCTCGTACGGCCAAGGCTAATTTGTAAATAACATTGCGCATGCGTAGCGTCACCCACTGGCCCAGTTAGAAATCTAAGCCTGGACCACATAAAAAATAGATCAATCATACTATGCTATCGCTGGCGCTGGCAATCGGAATGAAATATTTATAAAAAAATATAATTCACATCACTAAAGAAAGGTTACATAACAGAATTATCAATTTCAGCTGTACTCCGTTACTGTAATAGTTGTCTCCCTTATTTACAATGAATACGGAGATTACCGCTAGGAGTTTCAAACTTAGTATATCCGGTTTTTAACTAATCGCTTTATGCACGGCGTTACTAACGCCTCCATATATCATTCGTTATGAGAGCTTAAATTCTTTTCCAAAAATGGCGGACGGCGATAAAAATATTTGGTAGTGAGCTATCTCGTAACATAATTTGTGAAAACAAAAGTTAAGATATATTAAACTGAAGAAAATATAGTACTTATAATTGAATTCATGGTTGACAATGTTTTTTTAGTTTGGAGGAATGCTTTTCAAGCAGACTTTTGGAATTCCCATGGATATAAACTGTTCCCCACTCTTAGTTAACTTGTTTTTGTTTTCATACGAGGCTGAATTTGTGGAAGATATTATCAGGACTGGTAACAAAGTCCTTGTTTGTATATCTGTCCTTATGTATTACTTATGTTCATTGAACATGTCATACTTGTTTTTTTGTTTGTATAGTACACTGTATATAAGTAACTCCCTTTGATAAAAAGAGCTTTATCTAAGAAAAAATAAATAAGTAGCTTATTTCTAAGTTTTGTATATACCTGTTCACTACTTGCCACAGGGAGACGAATCGCCAGATATCCCATTCACAAAGATGTCGGAGTACTACACTAATGTTGATATGGTAAGGCATTTTAACTCTTAACTATATCTGTTGGAGATGGGTATCTGTATTCTCACACCGTGTTCAACCCTCAATACACCCGATACTAATCAATTAAACCTCCTATCCAGCATCATTTGTATTTCAACGTTACAGACAGCGCGTATCAAGTAATTTATATACGTTTCATTTTCAAGTTGCTAAACATTAAACATACCCGTTCAAAACGCTCGACTGTCTCATGTTGAACCACCAAACCATTGCAAATCAAATATTTGTTAAAACACTAGTGAATAAGTAACCTGCATGTAGTAACTAATAACTAATACCTCCTCTAACCAATACCCAAAAATCAATTCGACTAAGTATCCATCCAGAACCGACCAAGTAACCCAAATATTCAATCGCCATTTATTAAGTATCCACACCAATATTCCGTGTGTCCAATAAGCCATCAATAACCCAGTTATCTGACAATTAGCCCCAAATAAACCAGTTATCTGACAATTAGCCACCAATAAACCAGTTATCTAACAATTAGCCACCAATAAACCAGTTATCTGATAATTAGCCACCAATAAACCAGTCATCTCACAATTAGCCACCAATAAACCAGTAATCCCACAATTAGCCCCCAATAAACCAGTTATCTCACAATTATCCCCCAATAAACCAGTTATCTCACAATTAGCCACCAATAAACCAGTTATCTCACAATTAGCCAAAAATAAAGCGGTTATCACACAATTAGCCAAAAATAAACCAGTTATATCACAATTAGTCTGCAATAAACCAGTTATCTGATAATTAGCCACCAATTAACCAGTTATATCACAATTAGCCCCCAATAAACCAGTTATCTGATAATTAGCCATCAATAAACCAGTTATCTCACAATTAGCCTGCAAAAAACCAGTTATCTCACAATTAGCCAAAAATAAACCAGTTATCTCACAATTAGCCCCAAATAAACCAGTATATCACAATTAGCCAACAATAAACCAGTTATCTCACAATTAGCCAAAAATAAAGCGTTATCACACAATTAGCCAAAAATTAACCAGTCATCTCACAATTAGCCACCAATAAACCAGTTATCTCACAATTAGCCATCAATAAACCAGTTATCTCACAATTAGCCACCAATAAACTAGTTATCTCACAATTAGCCACCAATAAATCTGTTATCTCACATCTAGCCACCAATAAACCAGTTATCTCACAATTAGCCACCAATAAACCAGTTATCTCACAATTAGCCACCAATAAAACAATTATCTCATATTTAGCCACTAATAAATCAGTTATCTCACAATAAGCCATCAATAAACCAGTTATCTCACAATTAGCCTGCAATAAACCAGTTATCTGATAAACAGCCACCAATAAACCAGTTATCTCACAATTAGCCACCAATAAACCAGTTATCTCACAATTAGCCCCCAATAAACCAGTAATCTCACAATTAGTCACCAATAAAACAATTATCTCATATTTAGCCACTAATAAATCAGTTATCTCACAATAAGCCATCAATAAACCAGTTATCTCACAGTAAGCCACCAATAAACCAGTCATCTCACAATTAGCCACCAATAAACCAATTATCTCACAATTAGCCCCCAATAAACCAGTTATCTCACAATTAGCCCCCAATAAACCAGATATCTCACAATTAGCCCCCAATAAACCAGTCATCTCACAATTAGCCACCAATAAACCAGTCATCTCACAATTAGCCACCAATAAACCAGTTATCTCAAAATTAGCCATCAATAAACCAGTTATCTCACAATTAGCCACCAATAAACCAGTTATCTCACAATTAGCCACCAATAAACCTGTTATCTCACATTAAGCCACCAATAAACCAGTTATCTCACAATTAATTACCAATAAACCTGTTATCTCACAATAATCGATGACCCAATATTCTGCTTGATTCCGCATTCAACCACTAATAAACCAGTTGTCCCACTAAACACTGCCACCAAAATACCAATTGTCCCACTTTATCATGCCACCAAAAATACCAAATGTCCCACTGTATCCTGTCAACAATAAATATATTGTCCCACTATTTTCCTGCTGCCAATAAACTAGTTGTCCCATTTTATCCTTCCACAAATAAATATATTGTCCCATTATTTTCTGTTCCTGCCATCAATAAACCAAATGTTCCACTATATCCTGCCACCAATAGATAAATTGTCCCACTATTTTCCTGCCAACAATAAACCAATTGTCCCACTATAATATCCTGCCACCATTAAACCAATTGTCCCACTATAATATCCTTCCGCCATTGAACCAAAATATATTGTCACACTATTCCTACCACAAAAACTCAATTGCCCATCTATTATCCTGCCACCAACAACCAATGTTTCCCTCTTAGTAATTTCTTATATCATATATTACATGTAGTCACTTTGCCAAATAAAAGGTTAAAACGACCATGGTGAATATTAAAGACATTATTTTAGCACCAAGTCTGTCCGGAAATGAACAGAGTATTAAACATATGATATATTCATATAATTTGTGTCAAGCTTTAAAGTTTCAATTGAATTTTCTTTTTACAGTCAAGTTCCAAAAGGGAGAATTTTCTAAGAAGCGTCTCATATTCGAATGAATTGGATCTTGCTCCTCCAGATTTACCTCCAAGAAAATATCTCCCACAAGCTGCAGGAAAATCTAAAAAAGGGCCTGTCTTCTTTTAAAGCACAAATATGACTACAACAAATAGAGGTCGATGTAGTTTACTGCTAATAGAATTGTACATAAAGCTGTGTTAGATCGAGAGATCGGACGGCCGAAGATTTCATACAACAGGTTACATGAGAGATGGCAATCGTCGTCGTTTATATGAACGAACCCGCTTTTGGGTAATAAGCGACATGACAGTGATTTTTCTAGTGTCATATACAGAGAGAGTGAATCGATAATCTCTAAAGCTGTTTTACTGACAGATGTGGAAAGATAATATATAGGAGGCAGAGCATATCTTTGTAGGACTCCTGGCTCGTGACCAAATGGTTTGTGGGTTCGAGTCACCTGTCTGTGTCTTGGAGCACCACAGTTTATTCCTATTGATCCAGTCTACTCACTTAATTGTAAGTACGTGCGCAGAAATGACAGCACCGGTTGCTTGCTTCCTTTGGAGTTGAGAGCGATATTGACTCGTTGTAAATGCCATTTAACATTGGATTAATATTTATGAACCTATTTGAGACAACCTGCGACCTGGGCTGTGCTAAAGCGGTACATTAACACATCAAATTATTATTACTAGCATAACATATAAGAAAAGAATGTGAATCAATGATGTCTTTGTGTAGTTTAGTGAAAGATATGAAGTAATAATAAGTACAAAAAGCCAAATAATGTTGTTTTTTTTCTTCTTTTTATTGTAAACTAAAAGATAATTTTCTGATAAATTGATTTTGTATATCCTAATCGGCTTCCGTAGGTTTATTAAAGATTACTGAGCTTGTATGGTTGCTAAAGGTTCCTACGTCAGAAGTCAATTTATCATACATTGCTAGTGTGGATAATTTTATTAAATGTAAGACGCATCAAATATATTTTTGAGAACTTTTATTTATTTTATATTATTCACAGAAAACTTTCGCTGAAACGTTAACGGCGCCATTTCTAAACCAGGTATCAATCCTCCGATCCCCATCCGAGCCCCTCCGAGCCCCTCCGAGCCCCTCCGAGCCCCCTCCGAGCCCCTCCGAGCCCCCTCCGAGCCCCTCCAAGCCCCTCCGAACCCCTTCCGAGCCCCTCCGATCCCCCTCTGAACCCCCCTCCGAGCCCCTCCGAACCCCCTCCGAAACCCCTGCGAACCCCCTCCGAGCCCCTCCGAACCCCCCCGAGCCCCCCTCCGAGCCCCCCTCCGAGCCCCCTTTACATAAAGGTTAGCTTATGTAAACGCAGTCAGAATTAACTTACATTGTAGTTGAAGAAGAGAGCGAGGTACACGTAAATATTAGATTATGACGCTTTTTGTCAGTTGCGTAATACAAGTTTTCCTAGACTGCTAAAGCGATTTTACCTAGTCTTTTCAATTGATTTCCTTCACTTAGTGATATTGATTCAGACAAATTATTCGTTCAGTCGCTTTTCAACATCCACCCAAATTACATCTTTAAATTACTTATTTTCCCATCAAGTTTCGAAATTATATTTTTTGAAAAGTAAGTTGTTCACTCAATAAAGTTGATCGAAAAGTTAAGAAAAGTTGTCTAAGTGTATTTGTACTGTACCCGTTATGTATCCCGAGAGAAATTATGATTAATGCTCGATATGTATCTAGGTAAGCGATACAAACCGTCTTTTTCCTATCTCAGATAAAGGCAAAATAATAAACTGGATAACTGTCACTTGAGTATGACTGGCTCTTAAATGTACAAACCAGCATTATTTCTTCTTTGAGAACAACATTTTACTTCTCAAGTTACAGGTTGATAACGGTTTATGTGAAACCGAAAGCACATCATCAGCTTATTGCATCATATACATATTTGGTAATACTATTTATTATTTTTTTTATCAAGCAGTAAGTAAACTCATGTTATATTTTGTGTATCACACATGCATTGTATAGCTAATCACTCCTGTGGTTGGTTGTAAATTCAATTGATCTAAATGAGACGTCATTTCTAGGACAATTACATGTACATTGCATCCTCGACTTCAGATAAAGTCACGTCGTACAATGTAGATTTAGATAGACCAAAAATGTAAAATAAATAAAGTACAGATAAATACTTTTAATAAAGTTTTTTTTTGAATTATTTATTATGCAATCCAATATGGCAAGTCCTGGCAATGCGCCAACAGTATACATCACAGAGCAAGCAAATAATGTATTCTGTGTATTGTTATGTTTATTTATAGTACAATGAAGTGAAAATTTTCATTTAAATGATAGTTTATAGAGTAGGTGGTTCACAGGTAATTTCCCACCTGGGAAATTCCCCTTTAAAAGCCTAGTACACAAAAGTTATACTAAGTCATACATAACCACGCTCTAAGTTTTCAGTGTTTTTTGTAACCCATTCGAAGATGCGTAGCTTGTTTGGATGTCTGCCAATCTATGTACTGTGCGGTATTTCAATGGACATGTTAAACCTACAATGTACAATGTACTCGACATTCTGGTCGATTGTGGATATTAAAACTAAATAAATATCACTATGTTTTGCGTTTTTGTTAATATCACACAAACACAAAGGCAAAACATGATTAGAAAAGTTAATTTATTTCTTTCGAAGTATATATTATCCGAACGATATAATTAACATAACATTGATTTAAGTATTGCAACGTTTTTATCACGTGTAAAGAGTATACATAAACATGTATCCTATCGATTTTTGATTTTAATCCGGGTCAATACATTGTTGTATGGACCCAATATAATTATATCGACATTGGTCTCTGTTCTCGGTCGATATCACTCTTTAATTTCCATATACTATCGTATCAACCAAGACTAAAGCATATCATTTTTCATAATGTTATTGCTAATAATCTGACAGAACATAAACAGTATTTTATAACAAGTGTCTTGACATCTGAAATGTATAGATCAGAGACAAAAATGTATCTTTAGGCTTGATGTTTAACATTAAAATAAGGCTAAACCAGACCACATGTAACATTGATACGTTTTTGAAATGTTCGTGTAGAAACGTTGAAACAGAAATATATCTTTGGACTTGATTTTTTCATTAGAATAAAGAAAATGTTACCGCGCCAATATATAAGAAACACGCGTGTCAAAGCGTAAACAACATATATTATTAATATTTTTATATACTACGCAATAATCTCAACAGTCAATTGGAAACACATCACAGCTTCAACACATACGACCACAGGTACATTGTTGTTTGAGGGCAAGAATACAAATTGAAAATAAAGTCAATATCAAACTACATTTTATCGACCCAAAATATGGCCATGATTGTCAAGAACATTATCTTTAAACTCGTCATTACAACGATCACAGCAGTCTCTGTTAACTAGTATCACACAACGAAATGTATTCATTATTGTGCTCACCTATAGTTACAAAAGTTTTTGTTTGCTTTTAAAAGTCCTTCAAAGATTACATGCTATCTAAATCTGCTTGAAAATTAACAGAATGGGAAGATATAATGTTTGGTTTGTCTTCTCAGATGGAAAACGCTTATTCTGTATGTTACAAAAAATGTCGTTTTATTATATTTATGATTGTCAACAAATAAACAACACATATATAAGTATATTATGGATTACGAATGCATATGCATAAGTTACACATTTTTACTGATCTACTCACAAGATCATGACATTAAACAATGTCTCAAAGTTTCTATTTATGTTATATACTACTATTTTGCAAATATAACAGTTTAATCGTTGGCTTAATTTGGAGGTTTGCGATCCTTCTTTTATGACCAACTTTTCAGGAAAACTTGAAATTGCATTTTTCTGCTTCATTTACATGCTTTTTCTATATATCTCTTCAGTTTTACCAAGCACCATTGTTTGATACTTCAATCATATATACCACAAATATCTTGGTAAGGTATAGTATTATAAGGAAGCACAGATAGGGGGGGGGGGGGGGGGGGGCATTTCCACATAACTACAGTTCATCTTATTATTGTCTACATCGCAAAGAGTCATGTACAATATAGGGTCCCTGTGTTGAAATGTTTTGATATCACAATTCTTTAATATTAAAACGGTAACACATGGAAGAACACGATATCGGTCTAATCAACCCAACTTATCATATTTTACAAATATTGCAAAACTGGCCGTTCTCAACGTCAATTTCAACATGGATGTAAACTTCCAACAGCATAGGAGTCAATCAAGAAGACATTCACGACTTCTATTTGTCAATATGTACACTTTGTAATTCACTTGTCCTCTATAGTTCAAAGCGATATGTGTTAGTTTCATTATTATAAAAGTATGCATGATAATTGATATAACACAGAGTCTAATGGATTCCTCGCTGAAGGTAAGACAACAAATTGGAAGGCATCAAGTATTGCTGCTAGGCGTCATCATCTGAGCTCCTGTTTTGAATTTCCGCGTTCTCAGCAGCAGTTTTTACAGAGGAGAATACTTGTGGATTTTCTGTTTCTTGCAATGGCCTGGGAACCTGTAGGTTGGATGGGCACTGTTGATCTGCAATTTGAAGTAAACATAAATCCAAGTTAATGTCTATTTAACGTAGTATGAATGTTGCTCTATTTTCTAATTGTGTAAGAATTATATTAAGATACCTCTTATACTTATATGTGTTCACTTATAAGCATAGGCTGATCATCACGAGGAGGTGAAAAGGTCAATAGAGTGTATGAATACATCTTATGCTAGCTCTATATAACCTTGTTGCGAAAGTCAGAGAACTACTGGGAAAAATGGCTAACCAAGGTCTTTAAAAAAAATTATCATTCATGAGCCATTTTTTTTGTCACTTCAATATTGTATTTAATCGCTTTTCCATCTCCTCCCCTTCAATCCTCGTACAACTGTGAATCATTCTTCAACTATATTATATTATTGTTTACGGTTATTACATTATAAAATATGTCGTTTTTGGCATCTCATCTTAGACTTTTCGAATACAGAACTCATACAATGATATACACTTGGGTCTCGCCATTTAACGATATGTTCATGTATCTAAAACATAGTAAATATTTTCTTTCAAAAGGTTGAGTCGCATGTCTTTCTAATAACCAAATGTATAATTTATGTACTTACGTGAATGATCTGCAGAGAAATCGCTCTCCTCAAGTACTAAAACAGAAAATTATGATTAAAAAATCAGAGAATTCCAAAGCATCGAGAAAACCATTATCCGAACTAAAAATGTATAAAGGCCAAATATGAAAAAAAGAAAGATCCTCGTAAATGTACAAGAGAATCAGACCAAATTACAAAATGTTTCTACATAAACAACTAGCTGTTTATTCAATTCTTTTAAATTAAACATCTACATATATGATATATGTACAGTAAAAAACGGGCAATATTTACTTAAATCAAAACTTGTCAATATGTGTTGAAAGTTTACATGTGTCTAATTTGGTTTGTTTCAAAAACACGAAAAAGACTATCCCTAATTTTTAGAAATATACATAGATAGAAATATCAGCTAATGTATGTAGTTAAAAAACTGAAATATGCTTAAAACAAATTGAGCGAAACCGTATATATGGTTAAGCCATTTCTCAATTTCCATCAACCACGATTGCCATAGTACAATGTTAGTTTATCGAGCGTCCAACATTTGCGTTAGAAATAATCGTCCAGGGTCGCATCGTTCTCAAATCCTGCACATTTCGTGCACACGCCGTTCTCCCATCGTGCGCACACTGTATAAGCAATGTTTTCATGCACTTACCTACAGATTGAAGGCCCAATCCACTTTCAAGAACACCACTATCTCTGCTCCCTGTATAAATCATACATTTGATTTAACTGCATGTTATTAGAAATCAAAACAACAAAAATTAATTTTAAAGTGATGTATAGACATACATGTACAAGTTTACCTGATACCGTACTTACTGAAAATAGCTGAATCTGCTGACTGCACACCGCTATCTCTATCTCTGTTCCCTTAAAAAACAAAAACCGTTACATCTTAGAATGACGTTTGTAACATTATTTTTTCAAGTGATACAGCTTGATTTTCGTCAACTCGTGATTACTGTTTAATTATGAATAAAATATTAATCCCCTTTCTCTCTGTTTATCAAACATTTACCCCTTCCTCTATATTTATTCAATATTTACCCCTTCCTCTATATTTACTAAACATTTCCCATTTCCTCTCTATCAAACAGGTACCACTTCCTCTCTGTCAGACGGGTATCACTTCGTCTTTATCAGACAGGTACCTCTTCCTCTCTATCAGACAGGTACCACTTCCTTCCTATCAGACAGGTACAATGTACCACTTCCTCTCTATCAGACAGGTAACACTTCCTCTTTATCAGACAGGTACCACTTCCTCTTTATCAGACAGGTACCACTTCCTCTTTATCAGACAGGTACCACTTCCTCTCTATCAGACATGTCCCCCTGCCTCTCTATCAGACATTTCCCCTTCCTCTCTATCAGACATGTCCCCCGTCCTATCTATCAGACATTTACCCCTTCCTCTCTATCAGACATGTCCCCCGTCCTATCTATCAGACATTTACCCCTTCCTATCTATCAGACATTTACCCCTTCCTCTCTATCAGACATTTACCCTTTCCTCTATATCAGACATTTACCCTTTCCTCTATATCAGACATGTCCCCCTTCCTCTCTATCAGACATTTCCCCTTCCTCTCTATCAGACATTTCCCCTTCCTCTCTATCAGACATTTACCCCTTTCCTCTCTATCAGACATTTACCCCTTCCTCTCTATCAGACATTTCCCCTTCCTCTCTATCAGACATTTACCCCTTCCTCTCTATCAGACATTTACCCCTTCCTCTCTATCAGACATTTACCCCTTCCTCTCTATCAGACATTTACCCCTTCCTCTCTATCAGACATTTACCCCTTCCTCTCTATCAGACATTTACCCCTTCCTCTCTATCAGACATTTACCCCTTCCTCTCTATCAGACATTTACCCCTTCCTCTCTATCAGACATTTACCCCTTCCTCTCTATCAGACATTTACCCTTTCCTCTATATCAGACATTTCCCCCTTCCTCTCTATCAGACATTTCCCCTTCCTCTCTATCAGACATTTCCCCTTCCTCTCTATCAGATATTTACCCCTTTCCTCTCTATCAAACATTTACCCCTTCCTCTCTATCAGACATTTCCCCTTCCTCTCTATCAGACATTTACCCCTTCCTCTCTATCAGACATTTACCCCTTCCTCTCTATCAGACATTTACCCCTTCCTCTCTATCAGACATTTACCCCTTCCTCTCTATCAGACATTTCCCCTTCCTCTCTATCAGACATTTACCCCTTCCTCTCAATCAGACATTTCCCCTTCCTCTCTATCAGACATGTACACCTTCCTCTCTATCAGACATTTACCCCTTCCTCTCTATCAGACATTTACCCCTTCCTCTCTATCAGACATTTCCCCTTCCTCTCTATCAGACATTTACCCTTTCCTCTATATCAGACATTTCCCCTTCCTCTCTATCAGACATTTACCCCTTCCTCTCTATCAGACATTTACCCCTTCCTCTCTATCAGACATTTACCCCTTCCTCTCTATCAGACATTTACCCCTTCCTCTCTATCAGACATTTACCCATTCCTCTCTATCAGACATTTACCCATTCCTCTCTATCAGACATTTACCCATTCCTCTCTATCAGACATTTACCCATTCCTCTCTATCAGACATTTCCCCTTCCTCTCTATCAGACATTTACCCCTTCCTCTCTATCAGACATTTACCCATTCCTCTCTATCAGACATTTACCCATTCCTCTCTATCAGACATTTACCACTTCCTCTCTATCAGACATGTCCCACTTCCTCTCTATCAGACATGTACCCCTTCCTCTCTATCAGACATTTACCCCTTCCTCTCTATCAGACATTTACCCCTTCCTCTCTATCAGATATGTACCCCTTCCTCTCTATCTGACATGTACCCCTTCCTCTCTATCAGACATTTCCCCTTCCTCTCTATCAGACATGTCCCACTTCCTCTCTATCAGACATGTACCCCTTCCTCTCTATCAGACATGTACCCCTTCCTCTCTATCAGACATGTACACCTTCCTCTCTATTAGACATTTACCCCTTCCTCTCTATCAGACATTTACCACTTCCTCTCTATCAGACATTTACCCCTTCCTCTCTATCAGACATGTACTCCTTCCTCCCTATCAGACATTTACCCCTTCCTCTCTATCAGACATTTACCCCTTCCTCTCTATCAGACATGTATCCCTTCCTCTCTATCAGACATGTCCCACTTCCTCTCTATCAGACATGTACCCCTTCCTCTCTATCAGACATGTACCCCTTCCTCTCTATCAGACATTTACCCCTTCCTCTCTATCAGACATTTACCCCTTCCTCTCTATCAGACATGTACCCCTTCCTCTCTATCAGACATGTACCCCTTCCTCTCTATCAGACATTTACCCCTTCCTCTCTATCAGACATGTATCCCTTCCTCTCTATCAGACATGTCCCACTTCCTCTCTATCAGACATGTACCCCTTCCTCTCTATCAGACATGTCCCCCTTCCTCTCTATCAGACATGTACCCTTCCTCTCTATCAGACATTTACCCCTTCCTCTCTATCAGACATTTACCCCTTCCTCTCTATCAGACATGTACCCCTTCCTCTCTATCAGACATTTACCCCTTCCTCTCTATCAGACATTTACCCCTTCCTCTCTATCAGACATTTACCCCTTCCTCTCTATCAGACATTTACCCCTTCCTCTCTATCAGACATGCACCCCTTCCTCTCTATCAGACATTTACCCCTTCCTCTCTATCAGACATGTACCCTTTCTCTCTATCAGACATGTACCCCTTCCTCTCTATCAGACATTTACCCTTCTTCTCTATCAGACATGTACCCTTCCTCTCTATCAGACATGTACCCCTTCCTCTCTATCAGACATTTACCCTTCCTCTCTATCAGACATGTACCCTTTCCTCTCTATCAGACATGTACCCTTTCCTCTCTATCAGACATGTACCCTTTCCTCTCTATCAGACATGTACCCTTTCCTCTCTATCAGACATGTACCCCTTCCTCTCTATCAGACATTTACCCTTCCTCTCTATCAGACATGTACCCTTTCCTCTCTATCAGACATTTACCCTTTCCTCTATATCAGACATTTACCCTTTCCTCTATATCAGACATGTCCCCCTTCCTCTCTATCAGACATTTCCCCTTCCTCTCTATCAGACATTTCCCCTTCCTCTCTATCAGACATTAACCCCTTTCCTCTCTATCAGACATTTACCCCTTCCTCTCTATCAGACATTTCCCCTTCCTCTCTATCAGACATTTACCCCTTCCTCTCTATCAGACATTTACCCCTTCCTCTCTATCAGACATTTACCCCTTCCTCTCTATCAGACATTTACCCCTTCCTCTCTATCAGACATTTACCCCTTCCTCTCTATCAGACATTTACCCCTTCCTCTCTATCAGACATTTACCCCTTCCTCTCTATCAGACATTTACCCCTTCCTCTCTATCAGACATTTACCCCTTCCTCTCTATCAGACATTTACCCTTTCCTCTATATCAGACATGTCCCCCTTCCTCTCTATCAGACATGTCCCACTTCCTCTCTATCAGACATGTACCCCTTCCTCTCTATCAGACATTTACCCCTTCCTCTCTATCAGACATTTACCCCTTCCTCTCTATCAGACATTTCCCCTTCCTCTCTATTAGACATTTACCCCTTCCTCTCTATCAGACATTTATCCCTTCTTCTCTATCAGACATTTACCCCTTCCTCTCTATCAGACATTTACCCCTTCCTCTCTATCAGACATTTCCCCTTCCTCTCTATCAGACATTTACCCCTTCCTCTCAATCAGACATTTCCCCTTCCTCTCTATCAGACATGTACACCTTCCTCTCTATCAGACATTTACCCCTTCCTCTCTATCAGACATTTACCCCTTCCTCTCTATCAGACATTTCCCCTTCCTCTCTATCAGACATTTACCCTTTCCTCTATATCAGACATTTCCCCTTCCTCTCTATCAGACATTTACCCCTTCCTCTCTATCAGACATTTACCCCTTCCTCTCTATCAGACATTTACCCCTTCCTCTCTATCAGACATTTACCCCTTCCTCTCTATCAGACATTTACCCATTCCTCTCTATCAGACATTTACCCATTCCTCTCTATCAGACATTTACCCATTCCTCTCTATCAGACATTTACCCATTCCTCTCTATCAGACATTTCCCCTTCCTCTCTATCAGACATTTACCCCTTCCTCTCTATCAGACATTTACCCATTCCTCTCTATCAGACATTTACCCATTCCTCTCTATCAGACATTTACCACTTCCTCTCTATCAGACATGTCCCACTTCCTCTCTATCAGACATTTACCCCTTCCTCTCTATCAGACATTTACACCTTCCTCTCTATCAGACATTTACCCCTTCCTCTCTATCAGATATGTACCCCTTCCTCTCTATCTGACATGTACCCCTTCCTCTCTATCAGACATTTCCCCTTCCTCTCTATCAGACATGTCCCACTTCCTCTCTGTCAGACATGTACCCCTTCCTCTCTATCAGACATGTACCCCTTCCTCTCTATCAGACATGTACACCTTCCTCTCTATCAGACATTTACCCCTTCCTCTCTATCAGACATTTACCCCTTCCTCTCTATCAGACATTTACCCCTTCCTCTCTATCAGACATTTACCCATTCCTCTCTATCAGACATTTACCCATTCCTCTCTATCAGACATTTACCCATTCCTCTCTATCAGACATTTACCCATTCCTCTCTATCAGACATTTCCCCTTCCTCTCTATCAGACATTTACCCCTTCCTCTCTATCAGACATTTACCCATTCCTCTCTATCAGACATGTACCCCTTCCTCTCTATCAGACATGTACACCTTCCTCTCTATTAGACATTTACCCCTTCCTCTCTATCAGACATTTACCACTTCCTCTCTATCAGACATTTACCCCTTCCTCTCTATCAGACATGTACTCCTTCCTCCCTATCAGACATTTACCCCTTCCTCTCTATCAGACATTTACCCCTTCCTCTCTATCAGACATGTATCCCTTCCTCTCTATCAGACATGTCCCACTTCCTCTCTATCAGACATGTACCCCTTCCTCTCTATCAGACATGTCCCCCTTCCTCTCTATCAGACATGTACCCTTCCTCTCTATCAGACATTTACCCCTTCCTCTCTATCAGACATTTACCCCTTCCTCTCTATCAGACATGTACCCCTTCCTCTCTATCAGACATTTACCCCTTCCTCTCTATCAGACATTTACCCCTTCCTCTCTATCAGACATTTACCCCTTCCTCTCTATCAGACATTTACCCCTTCCTCTCTATCAGACATGCACCCCTTCCTCTCTATCAGACATTTACCCCTTCCTCTCTATCAGACATGTACCCTTTCTCTCTATCAGACATGTACCCCTTCCTCTCTATCAGACATTTACCCTTCTTCTCTATCAGACATGTACCCTTCCTCTCTATCAGACATGTACCCCTTCCTCTCTATCAGACATTTACCCTTCCTCTCTATCAGACATGTACCCTTTCCTCTCTATCAGACATGTACCCTTTCCTCTCTATCAGACATGTACCCTTTCCTCTCTATCAGACATGTACCCTTTCCTCTCTATCAGACATGTACCCCTTCCTCTCTATCAGACATTTACCCTTCCTCTCTATCAGACATGTACCCTTTCCTCTCTATCAGACATTTACCCTTTCCTCTATATCAGACATTTACCCTTTCCTCTATATCAGACATGTCCCCCTTCCTCTCTATCAGACATTTCCCCTTCCTCTCTATCAGACATTTCCCCTTCCTCTCTATCAGACATTAACCCCTTTCCTCTCTATCAGACATTTACCCCTTCCTCTCTATCAGACATTTCCCCTTCCTCTCTATCAGACATTTACCCCTTCCTCTCTATCAGACATTTACCCCTTCCTCTCTATCAGACATTTACCCCTTCCTCTCTATCAGACATTTACCCCTTCCTCTCTATCAGACATTTACCCCTTCCTCTCTATCAGACATTTACCCCTTCCTCTCTATCAGACATTTACCCCTTCCTCTCTATCAGACATTTACCCCTTCCTCTCTATCAGACATTTACCCCTTCCTCTCTATCAGACATTTACCCTTTCCTCTATATCAGACATGTCCCCCTTCCTCTCTATCAGACATGTCCCACTTCCTCTCTATCAGACATGTACCCCTTCCTCTCTATCAGACATTTACCCCTTCCTCTCTATCAGACATTTACCCCTTCCTCTCTATCAGACATTTCCCCTTCCTCTCTATTAGACATTTACCCCTTCCTCTCTATCAGACATTTATCCCTTCTTCTCTATCAGACATTTACCCCTTCCTCTCTATCAGACATTTACCCCTTCCTCTCTATCAGACATTTCCCCTTCCTCTCTATCAGACATTTACCCCTTCCTCTCAATCAGACATTTCCCCTTCCTCTCTATCAGACATGTACACCTTCCTCTCTATCAGACATTTACCCCTTCCTCTCTATCAGACATTTACCCCTTCCTCTCTATCAGACATTTCCCCTTCCTCTCTATCAGACATTTACCCTTTCCTCTATATCAGACATTTCCCCTTCCTCTCTATCAGACATTTACCCCTTCCTCTCTATCAGACATTTACCCCTTCCTCTCTATCAGACATTTACCCCTTCCTCTCTATCAGACATTTACCCCTTCCTCTCTATCAGACATTTACCCATTCCTCTCTATCAGACATTTACCCATTCCTCTCTATCAGACATTTACCCATTCCTCTCTATCAGACATTTACCCATTCCTCTCTATCAGACATTTCCCCTTCCTCTCTATCAGACATTTACCCCTTCCTCTCTATCAGACATTTACCCATTCCTCTCTATCAGACATTTACCCATTCCTCTCTATCAGACATTTACCACTTCCTCTCTATCAGACATGTCCCACTTCCTCTCTATCAGACATTTACCCCTTCCTCTCTATCAGACATTTACACCTTCCTCTCTATCAGACATTTACCCCTTCCTCTCTATCAGATATGTACCCCTTCCTCTCTATCTGACATGTACCCCTTCCTCTCTATCAGACATTTCCCCTTCCTCTCTATCAGACATGTCCCACTTCCTCTCTGTCAGACATGTACCCCTTCCTCTCTATCAGACATGTACCCCTTCCTCTCTATCAGACATGTACACCTTCCTCTCTATTAGACATTTACCCCTTCCTCTCTATCAGACATTTACCCCTTCCTCTCTATCAGACATGTACCCCTTCCTCCCTATCAGACATTTACCCCTTCCTCTCTATCAGACATTTACCCCTTCCTCTCTATCAGACATGTATCCCTTCCTCTCTATCAGACATGTCCCACTTCCTCTCTATCAGACATGTACCCCTTCCTCTCTATCAGACATGTACCCCTTCCTCTCTATCAGACATTTACCCCTTCCTCTCTATCAGACATTTACCCCTTCCTCTCTATCAGACATGTACCCCTTCCTCTCTATCAGACATGTACCCCTTCCTCTCTATCAGACATTTACCCCTTCCTCTCTATCAGACATGTATCCCTTCCTCTCTATCAGACATGTCCCACTTCCTCTCTATCAGACATGTACCCCTTCCTCTCTATCAGACATGTACCCCTTCCTCTCTATCAGACATGTCCCCCTTCCTCTCTATCAGACATGTACCCTTCCTCTCTATCAGACATTTACCCCTTCCTCTCTATCAGACATTTACCCCTTCCTCTCTATCAGACATGTACCCCTTCCTCTCTATCAGACATTTACCCCTTCCTCTCTATCAGACATTTACCCCTTCCTCTCTATCAGACATTTACCCCTTCCTCTCTATCAGACATTTACCCCTTCCTCTCTATCAGACATGCACCCCTTCCTCTCTATCAGACATTTACCCCTTCCTCTCTATCAGACATGTACCCTTTCTCTCTATCAGACATGTACCCCTTCCTCTCTATCAGACATTTACCCTTCTTCTCTATCAGACATGTACCCTTCCTCTCTATCAGACATGTACCCCTTCCTCTCTATCAGACATTTACCCTTTCTCTCTATCAGACATGTACCCTTTCCTCTCTATCAGACATGTACCCTTTCCTCTCTATCAGACATGTACCCTTTCCTCTCTATCAGACATGTACCCTTTCCTCTCTATCAGACATGTACCCCTTCCTCTCTATCAGACATTTACCCTTCCTCTCTATCAGACATGTACCCTTTCCTCTCTATCAGACATTTACCCCTTCCTCTCTATCAGACATTTACCACTTCCTCTCTATCAGACATTTACCCCTTCCTCTCTATCAGACATTTACCCCTTCCTCTCTATCAGACATTTACCACTTCCTCTCTATCAGACATTTACCCCTTCCTCTCTATCAGACATTTACCCCTTCCTCTCTATCAGACATTTACCCTTTCCTCTCTATCAGACATTTACCCCTTCCTCTCTATCAGACATTTACCCCTTCCTCTCTATCAGACATTTACCACTTCCTCTCTATCAGACATTTACCCCTTCCTCTCTATCAGACATTTACCCCTTCCTCTCTATTAGACATGTACCCCTTCCTCTCTATCAGACATTTACCCCTTCCTCTCTATCAGACATTTACCACTTCCTCTCTATCAGACATTTACCCCTTCCTCTCTATCAGACATTTACCCCTTCCTCTCTATCAGACATTTACCCCTTCCTCTCTATCAGACATTTACCCCTTCCTCTCTATCAGACATTTACCACTTCCTCTCTATCAGACATTTCCCCTTCCTCTCTATCAGACATTTACCCCTTCCTCTCTATCAGACATTTCCCCTTTCTCTCTATCAGACATGTACCCCTTCCTCTCTATCAGACATTTACCACTTCCTCTCTATCAGACATTTCCCCTTCCTCTCTATCAGACATGTACCCCTTCCTCTCTATCAGACATGTACCCCTTCCTCTCTATCAGACATGTATCCCTTCCTCTCTATCAGACATTTACCCCTTCCTCTCTATCAGACATGTACCCCTTCCTCTCTATCAGACATTTACCCCTTCCTCTCTATCAGACATGTACCCCTTCCTCTCTATCAGACATTTACCCCTTCCTCTCTATCAGACATGTACCCCTTCCTCTCTATCAGACATTTACCCCTTCCTCTCTATCAGACATGTACCCTTTCCTCTCTATCAGACATTTACCCCTTCCTCTCTATCAGACATGTCCCCTTTCCTCTCTATCAGACATGTCCCCTTTCCTCTCTATCAGACATGTACCCTTTCCTCTCTATCAGACATTTACCCCTTCCTCTCTATCAGACATTTACCCCTTCCTCTCTATCAGACATTTACCCCTTCCTCTCTATCAGACATGTCCCCTTTCCTCTCTATCAGACATTTACCCTTTCCTCTCTATCAGACATGTACCCCTTCCTCTCTATCAGACATTTACCCCTTCCTCTCTATCAGTCATTTACCCCTTCCTCTCTATCAGACATGTACCCCTTCCTCTCCATCAGACATGTACACCTTCCTCTCTATTAGACATTTACCCCTTCCTCTCTATCAGACATGTACCCTTTCCTCTCTATTAGACATTTACCCCTTCCTCTCTATCAGACATGTACCCCTTCCTCTCTATCAGACATGTACCCTTTCCTCTCTATCAGACATTTACCCCTTCCTCTCTATCAGACATTTACCCCTTCCTCTCTATCAGACATTTACCCCTTCCTCACTATCAGTCATTTACCCCTTCCTCTCTATCAGACATTTACCCCTTCCTCTCTATCAGACATGTACCCCTTCCTCTCTATCAGACATTTACCCCTTCCTCTCTATCAGTCATTTACCCCTTCCTCTCTATCAGTCATTTACCCCTTCCTCTCTATTAGACATTTACCCTTCCTCTCTATCAAACATGTACCCCTTCCTCTCTATCAGACATGTACCCCTTCCTCTCTATCAGACATGTACCCCTTCCTCTCTATCAGACATGTACCCCTTCCTCTCTATCAGACATTTACCCCTTCCTCTCTATCAGACATGTCCCCTTTCCTCTCTATCAGACATGTCCCCTTTCCTCTCTATCAGACATGTACCCTTTCCTCTCTATCAGACATTTACCCCTTCCTCTCTATTAGACATTTACCCCTTCCTCTCTATCAGACATTTACCCCTTCCTCTCTATCAGACATGTCCCCTTTCCTCTCTATCAGACATGTACCCTTTCCTCTCTATCAGACATTTACCCCTTCCTCTCTATCAGACATGTACCCTTTCCTCTCTATCAGACATTAACCCTTTCCTCTCTATCAGACATGTCCCCTTTCCTCTCTATCAGACATGTACCCCTTCCTCTCTATCAGACATTTACCCCTTCCTCTCTATCAGACATTTACCCCTTCCTCTCTATCAGACATGTACACCTTCCTCTCTAATAGACATTTACCCCTTCCTCTCTATCAGACATGTACCCTTTCCTCTCTATCAGACATTTACCCCTTCCTCTCTATCAGACATGTCCCCTTTCCTCTCTATCAGACATGTACACCTTCCTCTCTATCAGACATGTACCCCTTCGTCTCTATCAGACATTTACCCCTTCCTCTCTATCAGACATTTACCCCTTCCTCTCTATCAGACATTTACCCCTTCCTCTCTATCAGACATTTACCCCTTCCTCTCTATCAGACATTTACCCCTTCCTCTCTATCAGACATGTACACCTTCCTCTCTATCAGACATTTACCCCTTCCTCTCTATCAGACATGTACCCTTTCCTCTCTATCAGACATTTACCCCTTCCTCTCTATCAGACATTAACCCTTTCCTCTCTATCTGACATTTACCCCTTCCTCTCTATCAGACATGTCCCCTTTCCTCTCTATCAGACATGTACCCCTTCCTCTCTATCAGACATTTACCCCTTCCTCTCTATCAGACATTAACCCTTTCCTCTCTATCTGACATTTACCCCTTCCTCTCTATCAGACATGTCCCCTTTCCTCTTTATCAGACATGTACCCCTTCCTCTCTATCAGACATTTACCCCTTCCTCTCTATCAGACATTTACCCCTTCCTCTCTATCAGACATGTACACCTTCCTCTCTATTAGACATTTACCCCTTCAGCTCTATCAGACATTTACCCCTTCCTCTCTATCAGACATGTACCCTTTCCTCTCTATTAGACATTTACCCCTTCCTCTCTATCAGACATGTACCCTTTCCTCTCTATCAGACATTTACCCTTTCCTCTCTATCAGACAATTACCCCTTCCTCTCTATCAGACATTTACCCCTTCCTCTCTATCAGTCATTTACCCCTTCCTCTCTATCAGACATGTACCCCTTCCTCTCCATCAGACATGTACACCTTCCTCTCTATTAGACATTTACCCCTTCCTCTCTATCAGACATGTACCCTTTCCTCTCTATTAGACATTTACCCCTTCCTCTCTATCAGACATGTACCCCTTCCTCTCTATCAGACATGTACCCTTTCCTCTCTATCAGACATTTACCCCTTCCTCTCTATCAGACATTTACCCCTTCCTCTCTATCAGTCATTTACCCCTTCCTCTCTATCAGTCATTTACCCCTTCCTCTCTATTAGACATTTACCCTTTCCTCTCTATCAAACATGTACCCCTTCCTCTCTATCAGACATGTACCCCTTCCTCTCTATCAGACATGTACCCCTTCCTCTCTATCAGACATGTACCCCTTCCTCTCTATCAGACATGTACCCCTTCCTCTTTATCAAACATGTACCCCTTCCTCTCTATCAGACATGTACCCCTTCCTCTCTATCAGACATGTACCCCTTCCTCTCTATCAGACATGTACCCCTTCCTCTCTATCAGACATGTACCCCTTCCTCTCTATCAAACATGTACCCCTTCCTCTCTATCAGACATGTACCCCTTCCTCTCTATCAAACATGTACCCCTTCCTCTCTATCAGACATGTACCCCTTCCTCTCTATCAGACATTTCCCCTTCCTCTCTATCAGACATGTACCCCTTCCTCTCTATCAGACATTTACCCCTTCCTCTCTATCAGACATTTACCCCTTCCTCTCTATCAGACATGTACCCCTTCCTCTCTATCAGACATGTACCCCTTCCTCTCTATCAAACATGTACCCCTTCCTCTCTGTCAGACATGTACCCCTTCCTCTCTATCAGACATGTACCCCTTCCTCTCTATCAGACAATTACCCCTTCCTCTCTATCAAACATGTACCCCTTCCTCTCTATCAGACATGTACCCCTTCCTCTCTATCAGACATTTACCCCTTCCTCTCTATCAGACATTTACCCCTTCCTCTCTATCAGACATTTACCCTTTCCTCTCTATCAGACATTTACCCCTTCCTCTCTATCAGACATTTACCCCTTCCTCTCTATCAGACATGTACCCCTTCCTCTCTATCAGACATTTACCCTTTCCTCTCTATCAGACATTTACCCCTTCCTCTCTATCAGACATGTACCCCTTCCTCTCTATCAGAATTTACCCCTTCCTCTCTATCAGACATGTACCCCTTCCTCTCTATCAGACATGTACCCCTTCCTCTCTATCAGACATGTACCCTTTCCTCTCTATCAGACATTTACCCCTTCCTCTCTATCAGACATTTACCCCTTCCTCTCTATTAGACATTTACCCCTTCCTCTCTATCAGACATTTACCCCTTCCTCTCTATTAGACATTTACCCCTTCCTCTCTATCAGACATTTACCCCTTCCTCTCTATCAGACATGTACCCCTTCCTCTCTATTAGACATTTACCCCTTCCTCTCTATTAGACATTTACCCCTTCCTCTCTATTAGACATTTACCCCTTCCTCTCTATTAGACATTTACCCCTTCCTCTCTATTAGACATTTACCCCTTCCTCTCTATTAGACATTTACCCCTTCCTCTCTATCAGACATGTACCCCTTCCTCTCTATCAGACATTTACCCCTTCCTCTCTATCAGACATTTACCCCTTCCTCTCTATCAGACATTTACCCCTTCCTCTCTATTAGACATGTACCCCTTCCTCTCTATCAGACATTTACCCTTTCCTCTCTATCAGACATGTACCACTTCCTCTCTATCAGACATTTACCCATTCCTCTCTATCAGACATTTACCCCTTCCTCTCTATCAGACATTTACCCCTTCCTCTCTATCAGACATTTACCCCTTCCTCTCTATCAGACATGTCCCCTTCCTCTCTATCAGACATTTACCCCTTCCTCTCTATCAGACATTTACCCCTTCCTCTCTATCAGACATTTACCCTTTCCTCTCCATCAGACATTTACCACTTCCTCTCTATCAGACATTTACCCCTTCCTCTCTATCAGACATTTACCCCTTCCTCTGTATCAGACATGTCCCCTTTCCTCTCTATCAGACATGTACCCCTTCCTCTCTATCAGACATGTACCCCTTCCTCTCTATCAGACATTTACCCCTTCCTCTCTATCAGACATTTACCCCTTCCTCTCTATCAGTCATTTACCCCTTCCTCTCTATCAGACATTTACCCCTTCCTCTCTATCAGACCTGTACCCCTTCCTCTCTATCAGACATTTACCCCTTCCTCTCTATCAGTCATTTACCCCTTCCTCTCTATCAGTCATTTACCCCTTCCTCTCTATTAGACATTTACCCCTTCCTCTCTATCAAACATGTACCCCTTCCTCTCTATCAGACATGTACCCCTTCCTCTCTATCAGACATGTACCCCTTCCTCTCTATCAGACATGTACCCCTTCCTCTCTATCAGACATGTACCCCTTCCTCTTTATCAAACATGTACCCCTTCCTCTCTATCAGACATGTACCCCTTCCTCTCTATCAGACATGTACCCCTTCCTCTCTATCAGACATGTACCCCTTCCTCTCTATCAGACATGTACCCCTTCCTCTCTATCAAACATGTACCCCTTCCTCTCTATCAGACATGTACCCCTTCCTCTCTATCAAACATGTACCCCTTCCTCTCTATCAGACATGTACCCCTTCCTCTCTATCAGACATTTCCCCTTCCTCTCTATCAGACATGTACCCCTTCCTCTCTATCAGACATTTACCCCTTCCTCTCTATCAGACATTTACCCCTTCCTCTCTATCAGACATGTACCCCTTCCTCTCTATCAGACATGTAACCCTTCCTCTCTATCAAACATGTACCCCTTCCTCTCTGTCAGACATGTACCCCTTCCTCTCTATCAGACATGTACCCCTTCCTCTCTATCAGACATGTACCCCTTCCTCTCTATCAAACATGTACCCCTTCCTCTCTATCAGACATGTACCCCTTCCTCTCTATCAGACATGTACCCTTTCCTCTCTATCAGACATGTACCCCTTCCTCTCTATCAGACATGTACCCCTTCCTCTCTATCAGACATTTACCCCTTCCTCTCTATCAGACATTTACCCCTTCCTCTCTATCAGACATTTACCCCTTCCTCTCTATCAGACATTTACCCTTTCCTCTCTATCAGACATTTACCCCTTCCTCTCTATCAGACATTTACCCTTTCTTCTCTATCTGACATTTACCCCTTCCTCTCTATCAGACATGTACCCCTTCCTCTCTATCAGACATTTACCCCTTCCTCTCTATCAGACATTTACCCCTTCCTCTCTATCAGACATGTACACCTTCCTCTCTATTAGACATTTACCCCTTCAGCTCTATCAGACATTAACCCTTTCCTCTCTATCTGACATTTACCCCTTCCTCTCTATCAGACATGTCCCCTTTCCTCTCTATCAGACATGTACCCCTTCCTCTCTATCAGACATTTACCCCTTCCTCTCTATCAGACATTTACCCCTTCCTCTCTATCAGACATGTACACCTTCCTCTCTATTAGACATTTACCCCTTCCTCTCTATCAGACATGTACCCTTTCCTCTCTATCAGACATTTACCCCTTCCTCTCTATCAGACATGTCCCCTTTCCTCTCTATCAGACATGTACACCTTCCTCTCTATCAGACATGTACCCCTTCGTCTCTATCAGACATTTACCCCTTCCTCTCTATCAGACATTTACCCCTTCCTCTCTATCAGACATTTACCCCTTCCTCTCTATCAGACATGTACCCCTTCCTCTCTATCAGACATTTACCCCTTCCTCTCTATCAGACATGTACACCTTCCTCTCTATTAGACATTTACCCCTTCCTCTCTATCAGACATGTACCCTTTCCTCTCTATCAGACATTTACCCCTTCCTCTCTATCAGACATTAACCCTTTCCTCTCTATCTGACATTTACCCCTTCCTCTCTATCAGACATGTCCCCTTTCCTCTTTATCAGACATGTACCCCTTCCTCTCTATCAGACATTTACCCCTTCCTCTCTATCAGACATTTACCCCTTCCTCTCTATCAGACATGTACACCTTCCTCTCTATTAGACATTTACCCCTTCAGCTCTATCAGACATTTACCCCTTCCTCTCTATCAGACATGTACCCTTTCCTCTCTATTAGACATTTACCCCTTCCTCTCTATCAGACATGTACCCTTTCCTCTCTATCAGACATTTACCCTTTCCTCTCTATCAGACATGTACCCCTTCCTCTCTATCAGACATTTACCCCTTCCTCTCTATCAGTCATTTACCCCTTCCTCTCTATCAGACATGTACCCCTTCCTCTCCATCAGACATGTACACCTTCCTCTCTATTAGACATTTACCCCTTCCTCTCTATCAGACATGTACCCTTTCCTCTCTATAAGACATTTATCCCTTCCTCTCTATCAGACATGTACCCCTTCCTCTCTATCAGACATGTACCCTTTCCTCTCTATCAGACATTTACCCCTTCCTCTCTATCAGACATTTACCCCTTCCTCTCTATCAGTCATTTACCCCTTCCTCTCTATCAGTCATTTACCCCTTCCTCTCTATTAGACATTTACCCTTTCCTCTCTATCAAACATGTACCCCTTCCTCTCTATCAGACATGTACCCCTTCCTCTCTATCAGACATGTACCCCTTCCGCTCTATCAGACATGTACCCCTTCCTCTCTATCAGACATGTACCCCTTCCTCTTTATCAAACATGTACCCCTTCCTCTCTATCAGACATGTACCCCTTCCTCTCTATCAGACATGTACCCCTTCCTCTCTATCAGACATGTACCCCTTCCTCTCTATCAGACATGTACCCCTTCCTCTCTATCAAACATGTACCCCTTCCTCTCTATCAGACATGTACCCCTTCCTCTCTATCAAACATGTACCCCTTCCTCTCTATCAGACATGTACCCCTTCCTCTCTATCAGACATTTCCCCTTCCTCTCTATCAGACATGTACCCCTTCCTCTCTATCAGACATTTACCCCTTCCTCTCTATCAGACATGTACCCCTTCCTCTCTATCAGACATGTACCCCTTCCTCTCTATCAAACATGTACCCCTTCCTCTCTGTCAGACATGTACCCCTTCCTCTCTATCAGACATGTACCCCTTCCTCTCTATCAGACAATTACCCCTTCCTCTCTATCAAACATGTACCCCTTCCTCTCTATCAGACATGTACCCCTTCCTCTCTATCAGACATGTACCCCTTCCTCTCTATCAGACATTTACCCCTTCCTCTCTATCAGACATTTACCCTTTCCTCTCTATCAGACATTTACCCCTTCCTCTCTATCAGACATGTACCCCTTCCTCTCTATCAGAATTTACCCCTTCCTCTCTATCAGACATGTACCCCTTCCTCTCTATCAGACATGTACCCCTTCCTCTCTATCAGACATGTACCCTTTCCTCTCTATCAGACATTTACCCCTTCCTCTCTATCAGACATTTACCCCTTCCTCTCTATTAGACATTTACCCCTTCCTCTCTATCAGACATTTACCCCTTCCTCTCTATTAGACATTTACCCCTTCCTCTCTATCAGACATTTACCCCTTCCTCTCTATCAGACATGTACCCCTTCCTCTCTATTAGACATTTACCCCTTCCTCTCTATTAGACATTTACCCCTTCCTCTCTATTAGACATTTACCCCTTCCTCTCTATTAGACATTTACCCCTTCCTCTCTATTAGACATTTACCCCTTCCTCTCTATTAGACATTTACCCCTTCCTCTCTATCAGACATGTACCCCTTCCTCTCTATCAGACATTTACCCCTTCCTCTCTATCAGACATTTACCCCTTCCTCTCTATCAGACATTTACCCCTTCCTCTCTATTAGACATGTACCCCTTCCTCTCTATCAGACATGTACCACTTTCTGTCTATCAGACATGTACCCCTTCCTCTCTATCAGACATGTACCACTTCCTCTCTATCAGACATTTACCCATTCCTCTCTATCAGACATTTACCCCTTCCTCTCTATCAGACATTTACCCCTTCCTCTCTATCAGACATTTACCCCTTCCTCTCTATCAGACATGTCCCCTTCCTCTCTATCAGACATTTACCCCTTCCTCTCTATCAGACATTTACCCCTTCCTCTCTATCAGACATTTACCCTTTCCTCTCCATCAGACATTTACCACTTCCTCTCTATCAGACATTTACCCCTTCCTCTCTATCAGACATTTACCCCTTCTTCTGTATCAGACATGTCCCCTTTCCTCTCTATCAGACATGTACCCCTTCCTCTCTATCAGACATGTACCCCTTCCTCTCTATCAGACATTTACCCCTTCCTCTCTATCAGACATTTACCCCTTCCTCTCTATCAGTCATTTACCCCTTCCTCTCTATCAGACATTTACCCCTTCCTCTCTATCAGACATGTACCCCTTCCTCTCTATCAGACATTTACCCCTTCCTCTCTATCAGTCATTTACCCCTTCCTCTCTATCAGTCATTTACCCCTTCCTCTCTATTAGACATTTACCCCTTCCTCTCTATCAAACATGTACCCCTTCCTCTCTATCAGACATGTACCCCTTCCTCTCTATCAGACATGTACCCCTTCCTCTCTATCAGACATGTACCCCTTCCTCTCTATCAGACATGTACCCCTTCCTCTTTATCAAACATGTACCTCTTCCTCTCTATCAGACATGTACCCCTTCCTCTCTATCAGACATGTACCCCTTCCTCTCTATCAGACATGTACCCCTTCCTCTCTATCAGACATGTACCCCTTCCTCTCTATCAAACATGTACCCCTTCCTCTCTATCAGACATGTACCCCTTCCTCTCTATCAAACATGTACCCCTTCCTCTCTATCAGACATGTACCCCTTCCTCTCTATCAGACATTTCCCCTTCCTCTCTATCAGACATGTACCCCTTCCTCTCTATCAGACATTTACCCCTTCCTCTCTATCAGACATTTACCCCTTCCTCTCTATCAGACATGTACCCCTTCCTCTCTATCAGACATGTACCCCTTCCTCTCTATCAAACATGTACCCCTTCCTCTCTGTCAGACATGTACCCCTTCCTCTCTATCAGACATGTACCCCTTCCTCTCTATCAGACATGTACCCCTTCCTCTCTATCAAACATGTACCCCTTCCTCTCTATCAGACATGTACCCCTTCCTCTCTATCAGACATGTACCCTTTCCTCTCTATCAGACATGTACCCCTTCCTCTCTATCAGACATGTACCCCTTCCTCTCTATCAGACATGTCCCCCTTCCTCTCTATCAGACATTTACCCTTTCCTCTCTATCAGACATGTACCCTTTCCTCTCTATCAGACATTTACCCCTTCCTCTCTATCAGACATTTACCCCTTCCTCTCTATCAGACATGTACCCCTTCCTCTCTATCAGACATTTACCCTTTCCTCTCTATCAGACATTTACCCCTTCCTCTCTATCAGACATGTACCCCTTCCTCTCTATCAGACATTTACCCCTTCCTCTCTATCAGACATGTACCCCTTCCTCTCTATCAGACATGTACCCCTTCCTCTCTATCAGACATGTACCCTTTCCTCTCTATCAGACATTTACCCCTTCCTCTCTATCAGACATTTACCCCTTCCTCTCTATTAGACATTTACCCCTTCCTCTCTATCAGACATTTACCCCTTCCTCTCTATTAGACATTTACCCCTTCCTCTCTATCAGACATTTACCCCTTCCTCTCTATCAGACATGTACCCCTTCCTCTCTATTAGACATTTACCCCTTCCTCTCTATTAGACATTTACCCCTTCCTCTCTATTAGACATTTACCCCTTCCTCTCTATTAGACATTTACCCCTTCCTCTCTATTAGACATTTACCCCTTCCTCTCTATTAGACATTTACCCCTTCCTCTCTATCAGACATGTACCCCTTCCTCTCTATCAGACATTTACCCCTTCCTCTCTATCAGACATTTACCCCTTCCTCTCTATCAGACATTTACCCCTTCCTCTCTATTAGACATTTACCCTTTCCTCTCTATCAGACATGTACCACTTCCTCTCTGTCAGACATGTACCCCTTCCTCTCTATCAGACATTTACCCTTTCCTCTCTATCAGACATTTACCCCTTCCTCTCTATCAGACATTTACCCTTTCCTCTCTATCAGACATTTACCACTTCCTCTCTATCAGACATTTACCCCTTCCTCTCTATCAGACATTTACCACTTCCTCTCTATCAGACATTTACCCCTTCCTCTCTATCAGACATTTACCCTTTCCTCTCTATCAGACATTTACCCCTTCCTCTCTATTAGACATTTACCCCTTCCTCTCTATCAGACATGTACCCCTTCCTCTCTATCAGACATGTACCACTTCCTCTCTATCAGACATTTACCCTTTCCTCTCTATCAGACATTTACCCCTTCCTCTCTATCAGACATGTACCCCTTCCTCTCTATCAGACATTTACCCCTTCCTCTCTATCAGACATTTACCCCTTCCTCTCTATTAGACATTTACCCCTTCCTCTCTATCAGACATTTACCCCTTCCTCTCTATTAGACATTTACCCCTTCCTCTCTATCAGACATGTACCCCTTCCTCTCTATCAGACATGTACCCCTTCCTCTCTATCAGACATTTACCCCTTCCTCTCTATCAGACATTTACCCCTTCCTCTCTATTAGACATTTACCCCTTCCTCTCTATCAGACATGTACCCCTTCCTCTCTATCAGACATGTACCCCTTCCTCTCTATCAGACATTTACCCTTTCCTCTCTATCAGACATTTACCCCTTCCTCTCTATCAGACATTTACCCCTTCCTCTCTATCAGACATTTACCCCTTCCTCTCTATCAGACATTTACCCTTTCCTCTCTATCAGACATTTACCCCTTCCTCTCTATCAGACATTTACCCTTTCCTCTCTATCAGACATGTACCACTTCCTCTCTATCAGACATTTACCCATTCCTCTCTATCAGACATTTACCCCTTCCTCTCTATCAGACATTTACCCCTTCCTCTCTATCAGACATTTACCCCTTCCTCTCTATCAGACATGTCCCCTTCCTCTCTATCAGACATTTACCCCTTCCTCTCTATCAGACATTTACCCCTTCCTCTCTATCAGACATTTACCCCTTCCTCTCTATCAGACATTTACCCCTTCCTCTCTATCAGACATTTACCCTTTCTTCTCTATCTGACATTTACCCTTTCCTCTCTATCAGACATTTACCCCTTCCTCTCTATCAGACATTTACCCCTTCCTCTCTATCAGACATTTACCCTTTCTTCTCTATCAGACATTTACCCCCTTCCTCTCTATCAGACATTTACCCCTTCCTCTCTATCAGACATTTACCCCTTCCTCTGTATCAGACATGTCCCCTTTCCTCTCTATCAGACATGTACCCCTTCCTCTCTATCAGACATGTACCCCTTCCTCTCTATCAGACATTTACCCCTTCCTCTCTATCAAACATGTACCCCTTCCTCTCTATCAGACATGTCCCACTTCCTCTCTATCAGACATTTACCCTGTTTACCACTATTTACCTCTCCCACTTTGCTGTCTAGTTTGTAGATGGTCACTTGGATCTGAGACTTTCGAAAGAAGAGCATCCACGGCGGATTTGATCATGTGCAGTTTGTGGTAGAGAGACGCTAGCTCCGTGATGTAGGGATGATCATCTTTTTTCTTGTCGAGGGTACAGTTTGCTTCAACCTGCTCAATATCAAACTTGAGTTGATCTATTGATCTACTCAGCTGATTGATAGATGGGCTCTCCATTTTCCTTGCTAGGGGTCACTTAACTGTGATGTTGAGAGGAAATCCCATCGAAGAGTTATCCCAATTATACTGTCCCCTGTAAATGAGTAAAGAGAGTAGGGTCTATATAGTTCAACATTCAGGGCTAATCGAATTGTGATTGGAAAACAATCAATGTCTACAATAATAGTTGTATTTATACCAATACAATGCAAGTGTGGTTGATGAAGTTTATTCAAAGGCCACACGAGTTCTGAACTCTTAAGTCCATACAAATAGAAGTTTAGGACAGCAACGTTAGAATAATATCAGCAGGGATGATATACATTTAAGAAAGACGGACGGCCAGACAGATGACGGGCGGACGGACAGTACTAGCAGGGGCGTAGCTGGAGGTATTTTGATGTGCAAGCCCGAGACGTTTACAAGTAGGGCAGGGTTCCTTTGGGGGAAAATCACATTTCGACTTTGCCCCCCCCCCCCCCCTAACGTTGGCTTCAACACGGTGAACTCAGAGAGTAAAAACTGTAGCTTGTTTTCTGAAGCATAATTTTATACAATTCGAAAAGGCCTAGTTTCACGAACGTTCTTCAATTTAAGGAATTTTAAAATCTCCATAGAAAAAACATTACAGAAGTTACGGGAAAATCTTAAGTTAAAGACATTTTTCTTAATTTCTGTAACACTTTCCTATGGAGACGCTTAAAGGCCCAATATACGTAACTTCAGGAAATTTTTTTGTGATTCTGAAAAATTCTGAAAAAAAATCCAGTTGATAACCATACAAAAATAAGTCTAAAACGAAGTAAACTTGAGCGGTAACTAACAAGAAACTCTTGACAGAAAAATCCAAAGAACTGAAAATAATTCAGGTGGGGCCCACTTCAACAACAAATCGAAGGCAGAAGACGGTTCAAAATGGACGCTTGTTCACAAATACCGAGTTTCAACTACTGCTGTACCGGTAACCGCGTAAGAATTCATCTTGAATATTGCTGATATCAGCTAATCTTAACTAAAACTATGAATAAAATAAGTTATTAGGCTTGATTTTCGTTTCAAGTTTTGCCGAAAGTTACGTATATTGGGCCTTTAAGTTATGGAATTTTGGCCTGGCTCATTAATAATTGTATTTTCTGACATTTTGTTTGAACTGACCGAAATATTTGAAAATATTGGCCCTTCTTTTATAATATTACTCTTAGAATGATAAAAGAAGGGCCATTTTTATAGCAAATCTAATACAGAATTAATTAAAACTAATATGACATGATTATACGAAAAATTCTGCCTGACAAACTTCCTGCAACCTGAGCCCAGTTGTTCAAAGGGCGATTAGCTTAATCACTATTTAACGACATTTTTCAAACTTTAATAATTCCGTCAATAAACAAGGAAAAATCTCACAATTTGGCATGTAAATTGAAACCATTAGATGTATGAAATCTGTAAAGTTGTAACTATATCTATGATTTCATTTTAAAGTTACATTATAATTAAATATTGTGCTAATAACTGATGAAGCTATTCACCTTTTGAACAACTGGGCCCTGGTCTGTTAATCTGACGAGTCGGCAAAAAATAGTTACAGTGTCAGTGTGAGTATTTAGAATATTAGTCGAGTTATGAAATTTCTCGACTTTAATACACATACTTTGGAAAATGATGTGCAAGCACGGGCTTATGTGCTAACATGGCAGCTACGCCCCTGACTAGTGAGGTGCAATATATTGTCTTTCAATTTGTGTAGTGCAACGCACCATTATTCGTACACTTTGAACTATTTTGTTCCGGTTCATTTAAAAACAAAACACATACGCACTCAACTGTTTGATGCAGTAAGGGTAGAAATGTAAGAATCGACAGACACTTCCACGCCTGAAGGACAATGAACTGTTTTTATCGGAATTGACCTTTTATGCAACCGTTACACGTACCTCACAAGAATAGTTAAGTGTGTACAGACAAACAGACAGACACACAGACGGCACACAGACTCACATACGCACAGACAGACACAGACGGAATCACAGACAGACGCGCGTCTCTTTATATAATACAAACTCTGTTGGAAAGGAATACATAATGTCGCAATTATTAAACAAGTTATCCAACTTATCCTAATCACTCTTGTTGGCCCGAATGTTAGCGCACGGGGGGGGGGGGGGGGGTCTTATTTAAGGAGGAAACCGGAGTACCCGGAGAAACCCCATGTGGATGTGTAAGTGACCATAATATACTCTTTCATGTCCGGTCGAGGAGTCGAACCAAAGCCGCCTTGGTAAAAGACAGGTGCGCTATCCACTGCACCACCCTACCTTTGCACCCCTTTTTAAGATTTCAGATAAATGTTAAATGTGGCATTGCGATAAGGAAATATTTTAAGACATGCCATGTCAAAAATACATTTACTTTTGACTTTTGTTTCGCTTTTTACAGTTCTTGAAGCAGTCATATTCATAGTGCTTAGTCACTTTAATACATGCCCGCTTCCTGGTTATTTTTACCTTGGACATAAGACATGTGATAGCAACTCTAGGGTTTAGTAATCAACAGAGCGTAACAAATAAGAATCACACTGCACCATGCAGCTGTTTTTTTTTACCTCTAGGGCTTGTCAACGAAGCTAGCTGCCAAACGCTCGGTAATACTTACACATATTAGTTTAATACAATCGTATTGTTTGATATGTTACTCAACATTTTAAAATCAATTTAAAATAGCCGTTCCTTTACCAACATCCGTATAAGTATAAAGAAAGCAAACAACTAGAGCTTTTTTTCTGGTTATGCATAGCGGAATGATATTTTTAAAACAAAAAAATAATTGTTGCAGGTTTAACATGTATACAGGTTTTATGTGGTCTTCTTGTTTCGAGCTAGAGGGAATTCCCCGGTACAGTAGCTCAGTGCCCGACTATGAACCTGAAGGTCGGGGGTTCGATCCCCGGTGGAAGCATTGTATCTCCTCCCTGTTACACTAATTTCGCACATTTGTACATCAGTATGTATCATGTCTAGAAATATTTCGATACATCCGTATATAAAAATTTAAAAATGTGTTCAAACAAAACATTGTAGTCAACATATATTCTGAATTACCCCCGATCGTATGGTATTTACCCTGTACAATATGTACATACAAATCCCCCACCCCCACCCACCCCAAACAAACCCGCCCTATATCACCCCAAACGTTTGGTATTTAAAATCTACCCTATGCAACAAGTAAACATACATTCTTTATTACCCACAAAACGTATGGTATTTACCCTGTACAATATGTAGATATAAATCCCCCCACCCCCCAAAAAAACCCCGCCCTATATCACCCCAAACGTTTGACGTTGACACGTTTACAACAAAAAATTTGCGTGATTCTCCAAGACTTAACAAACAATAGCTGCAATAACAGCATACAGTCCAAGTTAAATTTCCAAAGATTACGATTTCTTGAATTACCAAACTTACATAAACAAACTGTCCGAATATGTACCTTTCTAAAACACTCGTAATGTTAGATTCATGAACCGAACCTCTTGAGTCGAATTTCTCGCTGTATCAAAGTTTAAGATGTGCCCTTTCCCAATGAAAACAGTCTACCTTCAAACTAACATATCGAAGTCAAATGTTGTGGTACATTGTAGCTTACTTTGAGGTCAACTCAGCTTACTAAGAGGTTCACTCAGCTAACTAAGAGGTCAACTCAGCCTTCTAAGAGGTCAACTCAGCTTACTAAGAGTTCCACCCAGCTTACTCAGTAGTCTATACTCAGCTTACTTAGAGGTCCATCCAGCTTACTCACTGTTCCACTCAGCTTACTCAGTGGTCCACTCAGCTTACTCAGTGGTCCACTCAGCTTACTAAGAGGTCCACCCAGCTTACTCAGTAGTCTATACTCAGCTTACTAAGAGGTCCATCCCGCTAACTTAGAGGTCCACTCAGCTTACTAAGAGATCCACTCAGCTTATTCAGTGGTCCACTCAGCTTACTAAGAGGTCCACTAAGCTTACTAAGAAGTCCACTCAGCTTACTAAGAGGTTCACTCAGCTAACTAAGAGGTCCACTCAGCTTCCTCAGTAATCTACTCCACTAAGGGCTTTTACCGATGATACAATTAAGAGGTGTTGTTGACGTCTTATATTCAGTCGTATCACACATGTATCATGTACAGTAGATAAGTGGACGGTTACGCGATGTCTATGATATATAAGTTACGCAGTAGTTTATGTACATTGTAGAATACACTGACTTCCTCGTCTTTCGTTGTAGTTTCTCATTCGATTCTCACTCTCAATAAGTTAATAGTGTAATGGACAGGCGGTCTAATTACTAACTACTGACCACGCTCGCCGTTGCTTACCTATTTTGATTGGAAAAGCTTTCTCACAGTATTTTCCTGAACATTATTCTGTCATCTCAGAAGTGTCCTCTGGGGAATTGGCATGGGAATCATTTTCTATATATCAATACACCTTCCCTAACCACCAGGAACTGGCCTTACATGATCACAAATAATCCTACCGCAGCCACTATCCTACTGACCACGCTCACCGTTGCTGAACTATAGTGAGCAGGTCCTTGTTTTTTTCACGTAGCTGAAAAAACTAGCTTGCTAGTAGGGCAGTTCTTTCTCATAATATATCAAGCTTGACATCAATATGACATTGTTAGAAAAAAAAATCAATGCAAAAATCAATAAACAATTTTAGGTTTATTTTGATAGAAATTAAAAATTTTACACAGGTTTTATGTAGTCTTCTTGTTTCGAGCTAGAGGAAATTCCCCTGTAGGTCAGTGGTAGTAGTGCTCGACTATGAACCTGGAGATCGAGGGTTCGATCCCCGGTGGAAGCATTGTATTCTCCTCCCTGTTACAGTATTTTCGCACATTTGTACATCAATATGTATCATGTCTAGAAATATTTCAAAAAACCCCGCCCTATATCACCCCAAACGTTTGGTATTTAAAATCTACCCTATGCAACAAGTAAACATACATTCTTTATTACCCACAAAACGTATGGTATTTACCCTGTACAATATGTAGATATAAATCCCCCCACCCCCCAAAAAAACCCCGCCCTATATCACCCCAAACGTTTGACGTTGACACGTTTACAACAAAAAATTTGCGTGATTCTCCAAGACTTAACAAACAATAGCTGCAATAACAGCATACAGTCCAAGTTAAATTTCCAAAGATTACGATTTCCCGAATTACCAAACTTACATAAACAAACTGTCCGAATATGTACCTTTCTAAAACACTCGTAATGTTAGATTCATGAACCGAACCTCTTGAGTCGAATTTCTCGCTGTATCAAAGTTTAAGATGTGCCCTTTCCCAATGAAAACAGTCTACCTTCAAACTAACATATCGAAGTCAAATGTTGTGGTACATTGTAGCTTACTTTGAGGTCAACTCAGCTTACTAAGAGGTTCACTCAGCTAACTAAGAGGTCAACTCAGCCTTCTAAGAGGTCAACTCAGCTTACTAAGAGTTCCACCCAGCTTACTCAGTAGTCTATACTCAGCTTACTTAGAGGTCCACCCAGCTTACTCAGTGTTCCACTCAGCTTACTCAGTGGTCCACTCCTACTAAGAGGTCCACTCAGCTTACTCAGTGGTCCACTCAGCTTACTAAGAGGTCCACCCAGCTTACTCAGTAGTCTATACTCAGCTTACTAAGAGGTCCATCCCGCTAACTTAGAGGTCCACTCAGCTTACTAAGAGATCCACTCAGCTTATTCAGTGGTCCACTCAGCTTACTAAGAAGTCCACTCAGCTAACTAAGAGGTCCACTCAGCTTACTCAGTAATCTACTCCACTAAGGGCTTTTACCGATGATACAATTAAGAGGTGTTGTTGACGTCTTATATTCAGTCGTATCACACATGTATCATGTACAGTAGATAAGTGGACGGTTACGCGATGTCTATGATATATTAGTTACGCAGTAGTTTATATACATTGTAGAATACACTGACTTCCTCGTCTTTCGTTGTAGTTTCTCATTCGATTCTCACTCTCAATAAGTTAATAGTGTAATGGACAGGCGGTCTAATTACTAACTACTGACCACGCTCGCCGTTGCTTACCTATTTTGATTGGAAAAGCTTTCTCACAGTATTTTCCTGAACATTATTCTGTCATCTCAGAAGTGTCTTCTGGAGAATTGGCATGGGAATCATTTTCTATATATCAATACACCTTCCCTAACCACCAGGAACTGGCCTTACATGATCACAAATAATCCTACCGCAGCCACTATCCTACTAACCACGCTCACCGTTGCTGAACTATAGTGAGCAGGTCTTTGTTTTTTTCCACGTAGCTGGAAAAGCTAGCTTGCTAGAAGGGCAGTTCTTTCCCATAATATATCAAGCTTGACATCAATATGACATTGTTAGAAAAAAAAATCAATGCAAAAATCAATACAAAATTTTAGGTCTTTTAAAAAAATTCCACATTGAAACAGTAATCAAACAAACGCCCATTTCATGAAATGTGGTTATGATAATATCAAAAAAATATTTTGATAGAAATTAAAAAATTCATAGGAATCAAAACAAGAAATATCCTTACCTCCACTGTAGACGAGCAGTCCGATCTCAGAGCATGCTCAGACTCACTGTCCTTTTTACCTGGAGAAAACTTCCTGATATCTGAGTAAGGGATATAAATAGGTGTGAAATCAGGTACATAGCAGGAAGAGTATGTTTTGGGAATACCTGTACTATACCTATATCTTCTCGGTCGGTGTGAGCTCTCTAACATCCTGTGCGAGACTGGCACAAGCAAACAGGATCAATTTGTATCAACTGAAAATATATTTTTATGAGTTTTGGAACAGGAAGCTTTTTATTAAATCTTTAGTTAGGAAAGATTGCATCCAATAAATGCCATTGTCCCATTACTATACGATTGACATAGATGTATATCCCGAAGGGCAGTTGGTAAATTGGTTTTGGTATATATCCCGAAGGGCAGTTGGTAAATTGGTTTTGGTATATATCCCGAAGGGCAGTTGGTAAATTGGTTTTGGTATATATCCCGAGGGCAGTTGGTAAATTGGGTTTGGTATATATCCCGAGGGGCAGTTGGTAAATTGGTTTTGGTATATATCCCGAGGGGCAGTTGGTAAATTGGGTTTGGTATATATCCCGAGGGGCAGTTGGTAAATTGGGTTTGGTATATACCCCGAGGGGCAGTTGGTAAATTGGTTTTGGTATATATCCCGAGGGGCAGTTGGTAAATTGGGTTTGGTATATATCCCGATGGCAGTTGGTAAATTGGGTTTGGTATATATCCCGAAGGGCAGTTGGTAAATTGGGTTGGTTTATATCCCGAGGGGCAGTTGGTAAATTGGGTTTGGTATATATCCCGAGGGGCAGTTGGTAAATTGGTTTTGGTATATATCCCGAGGGGCAGTTGGTAAATTGGGTTTGGTATATATCCCGAGGGGCAGTTGGTAAATTGGGTTTGGTATATACCCCGAGGGGCAGTTGGTAAATTGGGTTTGGCATATACCCCGAGGGCAGTTGGTAAATTGGGTTTGGTATATATCCCGAGGGGCAGTTGGTAAATTGGTTTTGGTATATATCCCGAAGGGCAGTTGGTAAATTGGGTTGGTTTATATCCCGAGGGGCAGTTGGTAAATTGGTTTTGGTATATATCCCGAGGGGCAGTTGGTAAATTGGGTTTGTTTTATATCCCGTGGGGCAGTTGGTAAATTGGGTTTGGTATATATCCCGAGGGGCAGTTGGTAAATTGGTTTTGGTATATATCCCGAGGGGCAGTTGGTAAATTGGGTTTGGTATATATCCCGAGGGGCAGTTGGTAAATTGGGTTTGGTATATACCCCGAGGGGCAGTTGGTAAATTGGGTTGGTTTATATCCCGAGGGGCAGTTGGTAAATTGGGTTTGGTATATATCCCGAGGGGCAGTTGGTAAATTGGTTTTGGTATATATCCCGAGGGGCAGTTGGTAAATTGGGTTTGGCATATATCCCGAGGGGCAGTTGGTAAATTGGGTTTGGTATATACCCCGAGGGCAGTTGGTAAATTGGGTTTGGTATATACCCCGAGGGGCGGTTGGTAAATTGGGTTTGGTATATATCCCGAGGGGCAGTTGGTAAATTGCGTTTGGTATATACCCCGAGGGCAGTTGGTAAATTGGGTTTGGTATATATCCCGAGGGGCAGTCGGTCAATTGGGTTTTGTTATATATCCCGAGGGGCAGTTAATGATACAGAAAAAAACATTAAAATAATAATCGAAGTAAACGACTCTATAAAGCAATGCAAGAGTAATTATTTAGTTTTGCTCCTCAACTTTAAATAAATTCAATCTTTAGTTTGAAAAAAACAATTAGCTTTTCATGTCTTTATTGTTTGATTGTTTTAATCAAACTATTTTCATCGTGAAAGGGAGTATCATGTTGGGATATGAAATGCACATTCAGTACTGTTTCCCCTTTCACAGCAGTTCTACGCTTTTGTTTATTATAGCATTTGTTTCGTCAGATAATCATGACAGGGAATGGTCTCTGTAGTATCCGTATACATGTCATACATATTCTAAGTTTGTTTGTGTACAAAACAAACTTAGAATTTAATATGATATCATTCATACCAAACTGATGATTCCTATTCCTAATAATGTCATACAAATTTCATATTCAACTTGATCATTCATTAATTTTGTTCTTCCGATATATTAACTTGAGTCACTGTAGTTATTACATTACGTATGTATTTGCATTAATAAATTTGCCCGATGTATAAGGAAATATCAATAAAAACATAACTTTGGCAAATGTATCAACTCTATGTTTCATGTTTCATTTCAAAATATTTTATCAAATCAACCAGATTTAATGTGAAAGCCAGAATAAGCCAAACTAAGCCTACATCCATGCTGTTCCGTTGTTTGGATGTCTCCTCAGTTCAAGGTGTCGTCGTTCCCTGTGAAGAAGTATTTTCAGATCAGAATGTTGTCGTTTTGCTGTTGTGGTATTTTCTTTCAGATCAGAATGTTGTCGTTCTGTTGTTGTGATATTTTTCTCAGATCAGAATGTTGTCGTTCTGCTGTTGTGGTATTTTCTTTCAGATCATAATGTTATCGTTCTGTTGTTGTGATATTTTTTTCTCATATCTGAATGTTGTCGTTCAGCGTTCCGTTGTTGTTTAATTTTTTCTCATATCAGAATGTTGTCGTTCTGTTGTTGTGATATTTTTCTCAGATCAGAATGTTGTCGTTCTGTTGTTGTGGTATTTTTTCTCAGATCAGAATGTTATCGTTCTGTTGTTGTGGTATTTTGTCTCAGATCAGAATGTTGTCGTTCTTCTGTTGTGGTATTTTCTTTCAGATCAGAATGTTGTCGTCAATTTGTGTTCTTCAGTTCTTCAGTTATGAATGTTCTTGTTCATATGTTTTATGTCTCCTAATATTTGTGTTTTCGATATCTCTTTAGTTCAGAATATTGTCTGTCGTCTGTTTTGATATTTTTCCAATTTAAAATGTTGTGTTATTTCATGGATTGGCATTTCCTCAGTTCCTGTTGTTGCTGTGAGTATGCTGGTGTTTTGAAGTCTCCTTCCTTCCTATAGCAGTGTCTTATTTCAGTGTGTCCCCTGTCCCTCTCGTTTTGATAGTTCCTGAGATTTGATGTCTCCGTTTTGTATATCTGTTTCCAATTTATGATATTTCCTGTGTTTTGATGTTTCAGTTTTTGTTTCCTATTTTATTGTGTCCACTCACTCTGTTTTGTAAATTGAGCTAGTTCTTCATGACGATATGATGATATTGATTGTATTAAGAATATCGAAATTGTGCTAGTAAGATTGCTAAACAGGTCGATTTCAGTTAAACCAATTTGCTGTTTCAAACTTACTAACATTTCTCAATCTTTATATATTTTTATCGATAACTCTCTGCTATAATTAAATCAAATGTTGTTAAAACACTTAAACGGCGTAGAATACGAGGACTTCGATTAGAAAAATGTGCTCTTTGTTGTGGCAATACACAATACACTTAACTTTAAATAGAAGGGTTCATGTGTAAATAGTTCTCAGAAATGTTGAAATATCTCTTTAATTATTATAATATATATTAGCGTGCTGGGTACACATCTTTAAAGACAAATGTAGTAGTTAAACGTTGCCTTTACAATGGTCGCCATCTTTGTCTCGTTGATAAATGTTTTGTATCCTTGTATGATATGAAGATGGACGTTTTTGAATATGCTCATTAGTGTGCTTAGTTGAGATTGAGAATGATGACGTGGCTCTCACTTTGAAAACGTGACGTTTATTTGGAGTTGACATAGGTTATTATGGCTGGTGTCGCCGATGAAGCAGAAGACCCTTATTCTTCCGGAACACCTGGGCCCGTATTCATGAAACCGTTCTCATGCTCAAGCATGGATTCTGTGCTCAAGCCAGCTTTCTTAAAACTCTCTTTAATCATGTCGAAGAGTAAAAAAGTCAATGTAAATGTTGAAAACAGCTTTTGGCTTCATGTCTCTTCAACTTTTTTCCAAAACTTTGACGAAGTTAGATTTTTTAAATAACTTATAGCCAGAAAAAGAAATAAGGCTTGAGCACGAAATCCATGCTTGAGCATGAGAACGGTTTCATGAATACGGGCCCAGGTCTTATTCTCTTGTACTTTTTCAAGGGTGTCCGTGAAAGGGTCTTTCCCTTTTTTCATAATTTCCCTAGTTTGTTCGATTTTGAATTTGGATTATGGTTTTGTTGACGCTTAAGCATTATCTGAGTTTTTATGTGTATCAAATTCTAAAGCTCAATACGTTGTAGATTATAATGGTGGTAAGTTTTGTGATGAATTTGGAATTTCTGACGTGTCTTATATCAAAATATGTATTTTAGAATATTTTCATAGTTCCTGTTTTCAATCAATGTATTTTCGATGTTGTTAACAACACAACTATGTGTATTTTTATTAAGTTTCCTTCGCCATCCGTTTTTGTTAACATTTTGACTAGCTTATTGATCGTACAACCAAACAAGTATTGTTCAGAACTTATAAATAGACCCAGTTCTATGTAAATTTTGTTTATCTTCCTTATTTCTCTATTTGTTTATTGGAAAGCAAAACCAGATGAAAAAGGACAACAGGTCTGCCGTCTTCGAAATAACGAAGTTCAACTTTACAGGGTTTAGTAGACATCAGACAAACAAAAGCAACAAGAAAGCGTGATATTGACGAAAATAGATCACCAACTATAGTACATCATGGATTCAGGATTATTACTAAACTAAACAGTTTTGTCTAATGAACGTATTGCAATAAATTGAAAATGTTGCATATGTACGTTACTCGCTTCGATGAAAAAATGTGTTGGTGGGTCATTTGCAGGATATATTTATACAATATCTTCCGAGTGTGCTATCAGATATGTATGGAATGTGTAAAATAAACATACTGTGTGTCTTCCGTAGTATTATAAGTAGTTCGGAAAAAGAAAAAGAAAAATCACTTGTTTTTATAATTGTTTAAAATCATTTTTAATATATTTTTCTTTCTTATATAGTGATAAATTTGGTGACGGATGTTTCTTTTTTGTTCCAGTATCTTGGTTGACTTGTACGTAATTGAAACCTTAAAGAAGTATATTATTTTATAAAATAACTGACCCGTTCAGTCATGTCATACGGCCATATCATAAATATGGTATTACACACGTGTGATAACACTATTTTGACGTCATAAACAAATGAAGTCTTTATGACGTCATATGATTGTCTCGTTAGTGAAAATCGTAACGTCAAAGAAAAAAAATTGCCTTTCTAATTAAAATGAATTGGAAAGTTTCAGTGTATTTTCTCGTAAATATAAGTTATTTGATAAATAGAATCTTACACTCCTGTCAATGTAATGTAAAGGTTTGTGACATATGAAATTATTGAACTCGTTCAATAAATTCCATACTACATTGACACTCGTGTAAGATCCTCTATATGTTTAACGTTCGACAATGTTATACAAAATAAAAACAAAATATTGAAAAAGATTATAAAAAATCTGCAAAAATAAAAAATAACCATTCAGATGCAAACAATATGTCAGATAGACTAACATCAAATGTTTAACCTTAATGTATTTTCAATGAGATACTATTAAAAACGTTATACAATAAAAACAATATGAACCAACTATTGCGTAGTAGTCACTCTAACTCTGAATGCTATCATATAGACGAGGGCTTGAAATAACTTATGAATCGAATGACGTCTATGTTTAATATCCGGAAGAACTTCAATGTTAATATTGTTTCCTTATGATGAGCAAATACACATGTGACTCCAACTTTTCGGTCGGACACAAAAAGTGGCTATTTCACGTTATTTTACGGCACTCAGCACGATACTTACATACCAATGGAGACGATTGCTCACGGTCAGAAAATATATCTCCTATGAAGAAGCGATATAAAAATTAACATATGAATGTCTCACAAGTTAAAATCAGATTTCACAGTCTGAACCTGTTACTGTTTTTTTTCATTTTAATATGATTATCTCACTGACAAAACGGCTCCAACAATCTGCGTTATAATATAATTATTATTTTTTGAGGATACCATTGTGTTTTTACTTCCGTTCTATTTTATATTTGTTATTTACTTCACGGTATGAAATGAGTTTAAAGTTGTTTATTGAAATATGTGGCAAATAAACATGTCTTTGCAGGTAATTAAGGGTTTTGTTTTCTTTTTGTCTTTGTGCTATTAATATACAACATATTTAATCTTCAATTTCTGAAATTAGTCTCTGTACATAAATCACACATGACAACATAATGATATATTATTCTATAACTACACCGTTATATAACATGCAATCTTTTAATGATTTACGCAAATGTCGCTATTATTATTGATAATTACTTTCTATTTTCATGAATCATTGACAAAAATCATTTTTCGCATAACACAGGAGGTCGCATCGCAGTGCATTGATACACTATAATGACGAATCGCAGGATGTACTTTATACGTATAGCATATGTGTGTTACGTCATCTTTGTTCACATCCGCCCTATAACAAACCACGATGTTGTTTTAAGCTAATATGAATTATCATTTAAAACGATTTGCTACAAATAGAAGCTAAAACTTTAATTAAGTGCTTGATACACTATGTTATAATTCACGCCTTCCATGAATTATACGAATTACTTTGGAACTACTTTTGGAAAAAAAATTAATTATATTATTTCCATGCTGTTGCTAGGTCCCCAAACGGAAGTTTTACATTTTCCAGCAAAAATATGCTCTTCTCCCTGCTGCGTTGCCCCCATGTACAAATAGAAAGCAATATCTGCGAACGAATTTAAATATTAAAGGAAAAAAATACATTTTTACAGCATTCATTAGGCTATAATATTATTAACTGGACAGATTTACCATGAATCGTGTAAATTATCCCTGAATTGAAAACCCTTCAGGATATCTTGTGTTCCAACCATAAGGACTTACCATACAATCGTTGTTTCAACCATAGGTATATTACATATAAACAATGTTCCAACCATAGGTACATTACATATAAACAATGTTCCAACCATAGGTACATTACATATAAACAATGTTCCAACCATAGGTACATTACATATAAATTATGTTCCAACCATAGGTACATTACATATAAACAATGTTCCAACCATAGGTACATTACATATAAACAATGTTCCAACCATAGGTACATTACACATAAACAATGTTCCAACCATAGGTACATTACATATAAATTATGTTCCAACCATAGGTACATTACATATAAACAATGCTCCAACCATATGTACATTACATATAAACAATGTTCCAACCATAGGTACATTACATATAAATTATGTTCCAACCATAGGTACATTACATATAAACAATGCTCCAACCATAGGTACATTACATATAAACAATGTTCCAACCATAGGTACATTACATATAAACAATGTTCCAACCATAGGTACATTACATATAAACAATGTTCCAACCATAGGTACATTACATATGAACAATACATCTAACAAGTACTAAAAAAATTATAAAGATATACGCATTGCTGTATATTTACAAATTCACTTCCCGATTTAATACACAAATCAATTGATCAACAAACACGGCGTCACATGAAAATCCCCATTCGTCGAAACCTATAAGATGACCTACCGTTTTGATACTTAACATCTCCCAGTATTGGAAATCCCACAAGTATTACGTATATCACCACAATAAACAAATACAAGGTCAAAAACTAGGATTGTTGCTATGGGGTAAAACAATTTTATCAACAAATGTTTATTGCTGATTTTATTTTTATTTGTCAAAATGATCAGCTCGATACTTGTTCGTCATGACTATATCTTTGAACAAAACAAATAACAAGACCACGAGTTAAGTTAATAATTTGTCCATTTTTCTCGAGAAAAAATGTGCCTTCCCCCCTTTAAGCATAAATAGAGATAACTATTCAATAAGCGTGGCTTTGGTGGTGATAATAATGTATAAAGATGTTTTTTAAAGAAAAAACATAATAACATTTTTGAAAGTTGAACAAAAAAATTAAAAAAAAAAAAACTGAAAGAGAACCATTTTAAGTGTTACAGGTATCACATGTTTAAGAAGAAACAGTTTGCAATATACATGCATCAAAGTTTCGGTGACTATTAATTATCGAAATTTGCCTGAAGTCTTGCTTACAAAAATTTTAAAGTTGCTATGACAATGGATGATGACTATTCCATGCGCTAACATGCATATCAGAACTGTTACAATTAATCTTGGTAGAAAATTATATGAATACCTGATTTTTTTCTATACAAAGCTTTACAAGGATTAATTGTTTGAACGATTTTGAGTTCGGATTATGATTTTGTTAACGCTTCGGTATTCTCTTATTCATTTTGAACATACTTCCTGTGTCAACCTATTTAATTTCTTAAATATCATCGACTCCTGTCATCAGCCAAACAAGAACGAAATATGACGTATGCATACAGTTCCTTGAGGTTAGATTATTAACCAATTAATGTATAACTTTTTTTTCTTTCATTTTTTCGTTATATTCATATTATTAAGAATAAGCAGACAATCATATATATACTTTGTAGTTTCTTTGGTATATCATAAACATAGTTTTAAAATAAAAGGCTACGTATGTTTTATATTTTACTTATACTTTTCCATCCAATCATTGTATTCTTCAGTTTATTGATTATTTTTGTAGGTAAAAAAATCCCTAGATTAACTACTGATACAGGTTATTAGATTTTACCCCACTCTATACTTTATCAGGGTATTTTGAATAACCTGAAAAATATTAACAAAAAGTGATGACGTCATACATTTTGTATTAACCAGAAACACAGTTTACTCTTCATGCAAGATTAATATCGGAAATGCCTAAATTAAAATAAATTTTCGATCGTGTTTGTTGGTCTATTGAAATGATATAATAGGTTATTACAACCATTTTTGGTGGGTTATACGGTACATACCGAAGGAAATGTATATATGATTTTTGCATAAACCGGTTTTTGTTTTATAAACAATACACACATTGTTTTTCATTATAAACTGTATAAATACCAAAACTATTGCGATCATGCCATGGATAGATAAGACGAATTCGAAACTGTATGATTGACGGGAAACATTACAAACTGGCCATCAATGAACCTTATCACTACAACAAGGTTCCTGCTGCTAAGCAACATTTTTTATTATCTAACACATAATTATCGGAGCCATTGCTTTAATTTATTTACATAATAAACATCGGGAAGATGTAACAAAGCGAAGCAAAATGTAGTGAGATTATCACACCTGTTTTACAAGTAAGTTAATAAACATTAATAAAACATCAATACTGAAAAAAATACCTAGTATTTAATAGAAAATACTGTCCAGTATTATTTGGGAAGACACATATCCAAACGATTATAGTTCACCCATCATCAACATCAATATATATTAATGAAGCAATGTATTTCAAGCGTATATAATTATGCAATACATTGTTGTACTTACATGTCTTTCATACTCTAGATAACAATGGAAAGCATGTGGTGTACGATACAGCCTGGAATGTTTAATCCGTGTTGATACGTGGGTATATCATGTTGGAAGCACTTTTTAACATGTTGAGTAGGACAATATATTATCCCGTTTTATCCTCCAGAAATCTTGTATATTTGTTATGTTTCGAAAATTCTTCATCACATCTGATAATTGACACAATTCCATTATCCCGGCTAAGCACAGATACACTATTTATTATCCACGTTGGATTTGTCGTTATCAGATTTCTGACGAGTCATTGTTTACAGTTGTACCCCTTGCCGATTGCGTGCATTCATCTTCTTTTGTAACTTGCATCGGCGTTCTTATCTGCTGGTGACATGCCGTGCACTGTCGCTCTGTAGCAGATCAACAAATAGTTGAGATGTAGATCAACAATAGTTTAATTGTAAGATCAACTAGTCAAATGATAAAAAGGCAACTATTCTAATTGTTGATAAAAAAACTAGTTAAATGGTAGAGTAACAGCTAGTGAAATGATAGATCGACAACTAGTTAATTGGTAGATCAGCAACTAGTTAATGCAGAATGAACAACTAGTTAAATGGTAGATCGACATTTAGTAAGACGGAGAATGAACAGCTAGTGAAATGGTAGATCGACAATTAGTTAGACGGAGAATGAGCAGCTAGTGAAATTGTAGATCGACAACTAGTTAAATGGTAGATCAGCAACTAGTTAAATGGAGAATAAACAACTAGTTAGATTGAAAATGAATCAGAAAATACTGAAGCGATCACAAAATAATAATCCTAACTCAAAATCGATTAAACTAGGGGCAAAACATGAGCAAATGCACAACTAAGATATAGTACAAGGGAATAAGACCAGGTGTTCCGAGAGAGTAAGCGTCGTTTGCCTTATCGATGACACTTACTATGTAAATCTTGGTTACATTCAAGTAAATGTCAAGTCCTCAATGTGAGAACCGAATCATCATTCCCAACCACAACATATTAATCCTTGGAACTTTAAAAATTATTAACTATTAAAAGTACACTTAACTTAATACATATAAAACGTCAATTAACCAGTGAAGGAATTTACTATTTCCTATTTAAGTCGTTATAAAGAGAAAACCAAAGGGTTTGTTTTATATTTACCTGGCCCACCTTCGATAGAAACAGAATCATCGACTTCTGAGGCATGTTCATCAACAGATTCTACTGAAAAACAGAAACATCATGTTTAGAATATTTGTGAGTATTTTGTTTTTTGTTTATCATTTTTGAAAATTCGTCTTATATGTTTTAATGATAAAGACCAGAGATCTTAAAAGAGCATACGATAGAAAGTGATCATGATAAGGCATATATATATTATATATACCTGGTCCTGGGAGATCCTCCTCATCTAGAAACAGCGCGTTCCTCCTCTCTGAAATGTAGACATTACCATGTACAAACTGAGTTTATGATGCATCCTCGTTTGTAATAACTGCTAGAGGATATGTTTTAGCTGCTTATATCAAGGTCAATATTTTAACAAACATAATTATGTAAACATTTTCCTGTTACAATATGATAATTATATATGATCATACATTGTATTTTAATCATTCGGATTTTATAACATTTGTTATGGAATAATCTAACGTTTGCCGTATATTGTAATTACGACTGAAATGAAGACAATAATAATTTGAAAATATGTTACATACCTGAGCATGCTGAGTTGTACCCACTGTCTTTTGCTGATCCAACAGCTGTAGCAAGCAAAGGTTAATGTTATATTGGAGGGCATAGTAAACAACAAGAAAATAATCTTAAACGTGAGGTTCTCAGTAGAGAAATATCAATTCTATAGCATGGAAAGGTAAAATATCAACGCAAGAAAAGTAAAAAATCATAAGCGTGGATAGTTTAGATTACTGTAAAGAAACATGAACATTACAGCATAGAATTTTTAAACTACCACATTCATTTTAACAATAATTTCACAGAAATTGAAGTTAATGGAAACCAAAACTTACATCGTCCTTTAGACTCTCTAACGGGCAGGTTTGCTTTCAAGGAAAGAGCTTCCAGTGACTTTTTCACCAGTTCTATTTTTTCAGATTTTGCTGACAATTTTCTCCTAAACTCGTATTCATCCTGACTGTCTTTATATGTTAGTTCGCTCTCCACAATTATTATGTGATCTTTGAGAGTGTCCATTAGCTCACATAATTTTGTTATAGATCTTGGTTCTTCAGACATCTTTATAAATGACGTATGTCCTCATGTGGAAGTCTTTGGTAGCATTTCTCTCCTATTTGTAAACACTGGGAAGATAGAAAACACAGTTATATAAAACTGTGATAAAATGATACATAGAAGATGCTATATTCCAAGGGTTTAGTCAACTTTGGTGCATAACATAGGAGGTCTCATCGCAGCGCATTGATACACTATACTGACGAATCGCAGGATGTACTCATAGCATATAGCTTATGTGTGTGTTCCGTCATCTTTGTTCACATCCGCCCTATAACAAACCTCGATGTTGTTTTAAGCTAATATGAATAATCAATTTGCTACAAATAGAAGCTTAAGCTTTAATTAAGTGCTTGATACACTATGTAATAATTCACGCCTTCCATGAATTATACGAATTACTTAAGAAAACGATTTTTTTATTATGTTATTGCCATGCTGTTGCTAGGTCCCCAAACGGAAGTTTTACATTTCTCAGCGAAAAATATGCTCTTCTCCCTGCTGCGTTGCCCCCATGTACAAATATAAAGCAATTTATGAATTCATTAAATACTTTCATCGGCAAATGAGAACGAATATAAATATTAAAGGAAAGAAATACATTTTTACAGCATTCATAATGTTAATGTCATTAACAGGACAGATTTACTATGTGTAAATTATTTCTGAATTAAAAACCTTTCAGGATATCTTGTGTTCCAACCATAAGGTCTTTACACAAAATCGTTGTTTCAACCATAGGTACATTACATATGAAAAATGTTCCAACCATAGGTACATTACATATAAACAATTAGCCAACCATAGGTACATTACATATGAACAACAATCTAACAAATACTAAAAACATTATAAAGATATTCGCATTGCTGTCTATTTACACAAATCACTTCCTGATTTAATAAACAATTTAATTGATCAACAAATACACAGCATCACATGAAAATCCCCATTCTTCAAAACCTATACGATGACATACAGTTTTGATACTTAACATATCCCAGTATTGGAAATCCCATAAGTATTACGTATATCACCACAATAAACAAATACAAGGTCAAAAACTAGGATTGTTGCTATGAGGTAAAACAATGTTATTAACAAAGGTTTATTGCTGATTTGATTTTTATTTGTCAAAATGATCAGCTCGATACTTGTTCTCCGTGACTTTGAGCAAAGCAAATAACAAGACCACGAGTTAAATTAATAATTAATTTGTCCATTTTTCCCGAGAAAAAAAGTTTCTTCCCCTTTTTTTGCCAAAATAGAGATAAATATTCAATAAGCGTGGCTTTAATATAAACTTTATTTCATTCCAACAGTATATATACAACATTATAGACAGAGAATATGCAGGAATAGGATCCGGAAACAAGTTTTAAAAAAAACTTATACTAATCCGTTTCCATGAAAATAAGCGTGGCTTTGATGGTGATAATAATGTATAAATATTTTTTTTTTTTTTTAAACATAATAATATTTTTGTAAGTTAAAAAAGAGAACGATTCTAAGTGTTACAGGCATCACATGTTTAAGAAGAAACAGTTTCCAATTTACATGCATCAAAGTTTCGGTGACTGTTAATTAGCAAACTTTGGCCCACGTCTTGCTTATAAATATTTAAAGTTGCTATGCCGATGGATGTTGACTATTTCATACATATCAGAACTGTCTCAATCTTGGTCGATAATTATATGAATACCTGATATTTTTCTATGCAAGGTTTACAAAAGTTAATTGCCTCTGGTTTAAACGATTTTGAGTTCGGTTTATAATCTTGTTAACGATTCGGTATTCTCTAATTTATTTTGAACATACTTCCTGTGTCAACCAATGTAAATTTTAAATAACATTGACTCCTATCATCTGCCAAATAAGAACAATTATGACCTATGCATACAGTTTCTTGAGGTTAGATGTATTAACCAACTCAATGTATTACTTTTATTCTTTCCTTTTTGCGTTATATTCATATGGATAGTATAATCATATATAGTTCTGGTGGTTATTATTTTTACATGTATTTATAATTCCCATGGATTATACTATTATTTATAACACTCATGGATATTATCATTATTTATAATCCTCGCGGATATCATTATTATTATTAATAGTTCTTGTGGATATCTTAATTATTTACAGTCCTCATGGATAGTATAATCATTTATGGTTCTCATTGATATTATTATTACTTATAATTCTCGTGGATTATCCTATTATTTATAATCCGCATGGTTATTATTATTATTCATTGTTCTTGTGAGTAGTAATATCATTTATAGTCCTGATGGATAGTAATATTTTTATTCTATACGTCTTTACGTCTTCGTTGATATAATTATTATTATAATCCTCGTGGATACTATATACTATTAATGATTATAATATTCAAGAAGACTATACTGGTTGTTGATAGTGCGCTCCTGCTTGTAATCGTGTTAAAATCTGTATAATGATAAAATATATCATAGAAAGTCCCTGCAAATAAAACACCTTTATTACACTGTTTCTGATAAAAAAAAAATCATTATTGATGGTTGAAGTTAAAAATGTTTCGATTAATTTGATATCAGGTAAAACCGCATAAGTACTATTAGGCAATGGATGTCTGTCACTAAGGCCCCATTTTTGGTCCCGTAATATTTTGATTTTCACCTTCTCAATTTATTCAAGGTTGTCTATTGTTACATGCGAAAATAATCAACTAAGGTCAAAGTTCGACCGAAAGTGGGTTGTTGGGGGTACCAATAGGGGTATAGTAAATTACAAATACAATATAATGACCCTTTATATAAAATAGTGGAGTAGATCAAGATAAGTCTTAGGTAAATTTAAAGTGAGAAAGTGTTTTGTTTTTTCAAAAAGTTTCTTTTCTAAATTATATTTTGCGTTGGTCTTATGGACAAGGTAATAGTTTACATAAAAATATTTAAATCTCACTAAGTCTTAAGCATATGACGTAGTATTGTGATAAAGACGTATCTTTGGTTAACACTGGGGGGGGGGGGGCATTTCTTATGCATAGTCATAGTTCTTCATTATGGTAAAGAGTATTGTATTATAGACTATCACAATATATTTCTAATATGTACAGTTCTACCAATCAAATTCCAGTTAAGCGCTGCCGCTAAGGAACATCCTAAATATATATGCATGTTAAGAATAATAGGGATCAGTTTAAAAGGGCTTTTGATGTTATCGGATACTTCCTGGTTTAAATTTAGCACGTTTAATTCAAGTGATTCATGCAACGTATGCACTATATGTTTTGATTATGATATTCTATTGAAAAAGATAAATAATAAAACTCCTACGCCCGGCCGCCATTATGTTACTGAAATAAACCAGGTACAAGGTTAAGATTTTCCTTAGAAATCTGAATATCTAGGTTGCCATGGAGAAAGATTCCTTTGGCAAAATCATTAGACAATTACTTTATATCTTATCTGTGACCAAAGCAAATAGTTCAAGCTGTGCCTAGACTAAAACCATTGGTTTTGATGATTTGGAGGTGAATTTGCAAGATTAACGAATGCACGAAATATTGTTCTGCTCGATTTATTAATAATATTCCAACTTGAGACTCTTGAAAGATTAGCATTTGAATATCTACAAGGAATATACATCAACAAGTCGAGCACGAGATGAATATCACCAAACAAATGTCAATGACGGCCTAAAAGTAAACCATGGCTTGAGAATAGAACAGCAATAACGACAGAAATGAAAAGTAAGTACTGGAGGGATGATTTTTCCTACCAAGTTATTAACATACTTAGTTAGAAGTGGAGAGGGAACAACTAAAATGGTCAATCTGTCTACTAGCTTGATAGGACCAATCTATCGTATATAATAATAACAATCTATCGTTTATTATAGGACAATTCTGCCCTATGTAATAGGACCAATTCATAGTATAAAATAGGAATAACATGTTCTATATAATAGTAACAATCTATCGTTTATTATAGGACAAGTCTGCCCTATGTAATAGGAACAATTCATTGCATAAAATAGGAATAACATGTTCTATATAATAGGAACAATCTATCGTTTATTATAGGACAATTCTGCCCTATGTAATAGGACCAATTCATAGTATAAAATAGGAACAATCTGTTCTATATAATAGGAACAATCTTTTCTATATAATAGGAACAATCTATCCTATATAATAAAACCAAAATATAGTATATGCTAGGACAAATCTATCCGATATAATATGACCAATTTGTCGTATATAAAAGGACCAATCTTCCCTATATAGTGAGACCAATCAAACGTATTGTTCCTAAAAAAAGAACCAATCAATGATGTATGATAGGACAAATCAATTATATTAATTATATAATAGGACAAATAAATCATATATAACAGGACAAATCTATAATACATAATAGGAAAAATTAATTATATATATTCTATAATAGGACAAATCAATCATATATAGCAGGACAAATCTTTTATACATAATAGGACAAATTAATTATATATATTCCATAATAGGACAAATCAATCATATACATGTATAGCAGGACAAATCTTTTATACATAATAGGACAAATCTTTTATACATAATAGGACAAATTAATTATATATATTCTATAATAGGCATATCAACGATATATAACAGGACAAATTTATTATACTTAATAGGACAAATCAATTAAATATAACAATTTTATGAAATAAGACATATCAGAAAAATCAATTGTATATAATAGGACATATGAAACATATAAAATATGGCATATCCATCATATATAATAGGACAAATCTTTCTTACATTGTATTTAAGAGGACAAATCTTTTTTTATATAATATGAAAAATCTACCCTATATATGAGGGAAAATCTTTCTGATATAATAGGACAAATCTGTTTTTTATATATAATATGACAAATCTACCCTATATAATATGACAAATCTACCCTATATAATAGGACAAATCTTTCTTATATAAGAGGACAATTTTTTTTATATAATAAGACAAATCTACCCTATATATGTGAATAATATGCCATGAAATGTAGTTACAATATGTCCCTCAAAGTACATTAGAGATGAGTGAATAACCACTTTGATGATAGAATAATTATTTAACAATGTATATATGATTTATAATATAATTATCTATTTATTGAATCGTTAGGTATGTTTGCATATGTAATGCCGTCCAATTACTTAAAATTATGGAATATTTAAAATTAGGCAATAAAGGTTGGTTTGAATTGAAGAAAAAAAAAAACAAATACAAAATACAAATATTAACAAATCAATAAAAATGACAAAGTTCTTCGAGAAACTGCTATGAAGAGCTTTAACGTCATATGTTAATAAAGAATAAAAGGAACGTGCACTGGTACTTAATACATACAGGACAACTTAACCAGGAAGAGAAGTTTACAAAAAAGACTCCGAAGTCTACATACACCAATTTCTATGGAAAAATTGAAGATTGACATTGTAAAAATCAAACGAATGTTATATAAAATGACAGAATGAGGGAAATTGTTGATTTACAGAGTAAAATGATAACTGTAACACTCACCCTGTTCTGTAAGGTATGGACGTTCTAAATGTTTGTTGTTCCCGAATGTGTGATATAAATAGATATGTGACAACTTCCTGTAATACTTGCACCGGAGTATACAAACAACCCGCTAGAACTCATGAAAAAGCATAGTTAGCTTTGCTTTATGTTTCTAAACTCAAAACTAGTATGTAGTTTGTCTGAAACGTACTGAAATTGTTCACAGATCTGAACGGACTGAACACACAGCATGACTAAAGACTGTCTCAAATATCAAAATGATATTAATATCTAATGCGGGGGATTATTTTTTAATATAAATGACACATTATGCTATCAATGCTTTGATCAGTTAAACATATGTTACTTATGGTTGTAGTCTAAAATCATGTCATATTAAATGTCGTTTATTGGTTAGAATCAGGAAATGCATTATTGAGACCAGAGCACATGATGAATCTGAGAAAACCTGGAAAATTGTTCATATTTTGAAAAATATGGCCACAACGAGGCCTTGATCACTGTTGTATTCTGAATACAATATTTGTATATTCTGAAGTTATACAAATATGATATTAATTCTCTTGTGCTTTTACGAGAGTCTCCATATAAATCTTTCCATTGTTCCTATTTTGCCTCTAGTTTAATCGTTTTTGAGTTCGGATTATAGTTGTTGACGCTTTGGTATTCTCTGGTTATTTTTTTCAATACCAGCGTCGTGGAATACATAAACACCACATCCAACACTTATGGATAGAAAAATCTTCCGTACGCGTTTTATGTCGTATGAACATTATCTATTCCTACTACATGTATATAAGAAAGATGACGTAACACATACATGTGCTGCATCTTTTAAATTGAGGAATAGATACAATATGCCGGAAAAATAAATTAAATTGCACCATACAACTGTTTCGTTCTCCTATGACTCTTTAGTGATGCTAAGGGTCAAAAGGTGGGAGTCCAAAATTTCTAAACTAATGTAGAAGCAAAAGGGTCAGGTACGTAAAACTCCTTTAATTAAAAAATATTTCGAAGTAAAATTAAACTAATTCTGTATAATTTCAAATCGTGTACTACGAAAATGTGTATATACAGAAACTGTAGACACAAAAACATACAGGGACAGAGTGAATGAAAGAGAAAGAAAGACAAACAGAGACAGAGTGGGTGAAGGAGAGAAAAAGACAGACAAGGACACAGTGGGTGAAGGAGAGAGAAAGGCAGACAGGGACAGAGTGGTGAAGGAGAGAGAAAGACAGACAGGGACAGAGAGGGTGAAGGAGAGAGAAAAACAGACAGGGATAGGGTGTGTGAAGGAGAGAGAAAGACAGACAGGGACAGAGTGTGTGAAGGAGAGAGAAAGACCGACAGAGAGAGAGAGAGGGTGAAGGAGAGAGAAAGAAAGACAGAGACAAACTGGGTGAAGGAGAGAGAAAGAAAGACAGAGACAAACTGGGTGAAGGAGAGAGAAAGACAGACAGAGACAGAGTGTGTGATGGAGAGAGAAAGACAGACAGGGACAGAGTGGGTGAAGGAGAGAGAAAGACCGACAGACACAGAGTGTGTGATTGAGAGAGAAAGACAGACAGGGACAGAGAGAAAGACAGACAGGGACAGAAAGCTTTTCTTCATAAACTTTTGATCGATATTGGTTCTATGCGACACACTGAACTCACCAAATTGGATTAATTTAACTCTGGAACAATATAAGTAATGATAGAAATATCTCCGTAACCATTGAACAAAGACTTATTTATAGCTATCGACAGAGCATATCATTAAGCACCCAAAACGAAAGCTTTTCTTCATGAATTTCATATATATATTGGTTCTTTGCAAAAATATATAAACAAAAAACAAAAACCAAACACAATGTATAGCTCATATATAAAGATGTTTTATTTGTTATGAACAGAGACACCATAGATACATTAAGAGAGATCAATGTAGTTTATGGTTCGGTATATGTGTGTGTTGGGGGGGGGGGGGGCTGTGTTACGTCATCTTTAATGATAAGGGGTAGCAGACTCTGCTGGTGGATGTTTTAGTCTCCGAGGTTTGCTGGAGCATCCATAGCCACATTTATCTCATTTGAGTAGTGGCACGGTACATCATATACACATTTTCGTAGTACACGGTTTAAACGTATACAAAACTAGTTTAATTTTACTTCTTAATTCATAAATTAAAGGGATTTTACGCACCCGACCCTTCTGCTTCTACATTAGTTAAGAAATTTTGGATTCCCACCTTTTGGCCCCTATCATCACTAAGAGTCCTTGGAGGACGAAACAGTTGTATGATGCAGTTTAATTCATTTTTATCGGCATAGTGTATCTATTACTAAATTTAAAACGTGCATCATATGTGTGGTACGTCATCTCAAATAGCATTAAAGATGAAGTAGATTTTATATTAACATTTATAATATGCGGTTCTTCTAACAAACCAGTCAAACAGCTTATTAAGAAGAATAACACTAACAGGGAAATAACACAAGCAGATGTAGTGTGATTGAAACTGGCCGTTTTATTAAAAAACGACATAAATTTGAAAATATGTCACATCATACAGTTATACAATACATATAGGCATGAAGGTATATATATGATTTATAACTTGCCTATTGTAGGAGGGGGACATAAATGTAAATCATATAAAAAACGAAAAACACAAACACATGGTGTTGAAGAAACAGGATGTGGGAACAAAGTTTAAACAGGACTTGTTACCTTTGGTCCCAAAGTTTTCATTAGAAGTGACGCTATCTTTCGTCACGTGACTTGTGTTCATAAGCCCAATGCAGTGAATTGGTCTGGCGATTAACACAGATCTGAGGGGCAAAATAAAGAAGTCCTTCTGCCTAAAAAAATACACTCAAAACATGCGAACCCATATTATAAATTTAATTAAATGTACTTTGTATTTTAATTTTTGTTGTAACTTTTATAACAACTTAAGCTGAGAGTGTTTAAGCCTTATTATTGTACACAACCAAATGTTGTCAAATCGATTGAGCACCTGTATATTACTGATAGTATTTAGGAATTAAATAAATAAGGGGAAACCCTGTTTTATTATTGCAAACAACCAGTTGTTTCCAAATCGAATGAGCTGTTAATTACCACTATTATTAAGGAATTGGATAAATTAAGGAAACTTCTGTTTTTAAGTTGAAAACGTCGTAATAGCACTAAATAGTTATATCCATTTTTTCTGTAAATGCACATTTCCGTATAATCTAGTGGATAAGCATGTTGCATTTGTGTAACCTAAATGTCACACTTGTTTTAAATACCATAGTGATCGTAGATTCATTATTACACTCTATCAACTTAGAAATTGTACGTGTAATTATATTTAAATCTGTTTGAATCTCATCTAATTGATACTCCTGCCTCCACAAGTAATTCTCCAGTTGAGGTTTGTGATCACTTCTCCCTCCATTGTACTCTATTTAATACTGAATGGAAAATTCGCATTAACTTTATTTCAGCTTTTAATGACACCTTTCCACTAACTACTCTTACCTTTGTGGATGTCAAAGTATCGATGACCATATAAATGCAAGTATTATGGAGGTTTTTTTAGAGACTCGTTAAAGATACTAAACGATTTTGATAGATTATAGTTCCTTGTTCAACCATCTTTTTATTACACCAGTGTATGAGTTTATCCCAGGACAAACTTGTACTTGGTGCTGTCCACTAGCTTCTTTGCATATTTTCTTTTTTATGATCTAGGACCTGTTAAAATATCTAAACGAAATTGAAAAAATAGTAATAACAAAGAGCTATCAATACAATGTATGAATTTAATATATCTTATTAATGTTTTATCTATACTTCAATTCAATATGATGTGTATAAAATATTTATTACTGTCACGAGAGGGCCCTCATAGGTTTTGCCTGTTGCCTAATCCATTGTACCAAAGCACTGAACAATAGATATTCTGAAATGAGAAATAGTATCATGTGTTTTAGGTATGAAGTATGCAGTCTCCTACAGTATAATGCTTGTCAGTTTGATGTACTATACGATTGATTCAAGTGTAATATGCTGTATTGACCATTGTAATATACTGTATTGTTCATTGTAATATACTGTATTCTCCATTGTAATATACTGTATTCTCCATTGTAATATACTGTATTCTCCATTGTAATATACTGTATTCTCCATTGTGATATACTGTATTCTCCATTGTAATATACTGTATTGTCCATTGTAATATACTGTATTGTCCATTGTAATAGACTGTATTGTCCATTGTAATATACTGTATTGTCTATTGTAATATACTGTATCCTCCATTGTTATATACTGTATTGTCTATTGTTATATACTGTATCCTCCATTGTTATATACGGTATTGTCTATTATAATATACTGTATTGTCATTGTAATATACTGTATTGTCCATTGTAATATACTGTATTGTCTATTGTAATATACTGTATCCTCCATTGTTATATACTGTATTGTCTATTGTAATATACTGTATTGTCCATTGTAATAGACTGTATTGTCCATTGTAATATACTGTATTGTCTATTGTAATATACTGTATCCTCCATTGTTATATACTGTATTGTCTATTGTTATATACTGTAATGTCCATTGAAATGTACTGTAGTCTCCATTGTAATAGACTGTATTGTCCATTGTATTATACTGTATTTTCCATTGTGATATACTGTATTTTCCATTGTGATATACTGTATTGTCTATTTTCATATACTGTATTGTCCATTGTAATATACTGTAGTCTCCATTGTAATAAACTGTATTGTCCATTGTAATATACTGTATTGTCCATTGTAATATACTGTATTGTCCATTGTAATATACTGTATTGTCCATTGTAATATACTGTATTGTCCATTGTAATATACTGTATTGTCCATTGTAATATACTGTAGTCTCCATTGTAATATACTGTATTGTCCATTGTAATAGACTGTATTGTCCATTGTAATATACTGTATTGTCCATTGTAATATACTGTATTGTCCATTGTAATATACTGTATTGTCCATTGTAATGTACTGTATTGTCCATTGTAATATACTGTATTGTCCATTGTAATATACTGTATTGTCCATTGTAATATACTGTATTGTCCATTGTAATAGACTGTATTGTCCATTGTAATATACTGTATTGTCCATTGTAATGTACTCTATTGGCCATTGTTATGTACTGTATAACCTATTGTAATATACTGTATAGCCCATTGTAATGTACTGTATAACCAATTGTAATATACTGTATTGTCTATTGTAAAATACTGTATTGTCCATTGTACAACATGTGCCTTATTGTATTTAACTCTTTTTATATTCGCATCGTACCTCAATATTTATTTAAACTATGAACAATATGAGCCACTTACTACTAAACTATACGAAATACGCGACAATTCTGATTTTCCGCTCGTTCTTTCTCTTTGTTGACAGTAACATGCCTACTAAGGCTTATTCTGGGTATCGAGCACATTGATTCAAGAGATGCAGGTTGATGAAGACAATGATAGTTTTATGGTTGCCATCTTGGTCTTATCGCGAGGTATGCTGTGCCTTTATATGATATAAAGGTGAAAATTTTCGAACATGTACACAGAAATGCCTCTTAATTGTCATTGAGAACAATGCTTAAGTTTTAATTTTAAAGACATGAACATTACTTTGATATGACCTAAACCTTTCCTTTGATAATATTTCCCACAGTTTAATCGATTTTGGGTTTGGAGTATGGTTTTGTTAATGTCACGGTATTCTCTTTTATCTATTCTATACAGGAAGGTCAAATAAGTCATAAAAAGGCAAACAATTCAAAGTCGTGCAGGAAGCCAATATTGTGGCGAACTTTGGACCAGATGACACAATAGGTGTTGGGCAAACCTCCTATATAATCAGGGAAACATCATCCCTAAGGCTATACTTAAAAACAAACTCCCTTAAAGGCCTAATATACGTAACTTCTGGAAATTTTTCGTGATTATGAAACATTCTGAAAAAAAATCCAGTTGATAACCATGCAAAAATAAGCCTAAAACGAAGTAAACCTGAGCGGTAACTAACAAGAATCTCTTGACAAAAAAATCAAGAATTGAAAATAATTCAGGTGGTGCCCACTTCAACAACAAGCCGAAGTTAGAAGACAGTTCAAAATGGACGCGTGTTTACAAATACCGAGTTTCAACTGCTGTTGTACCGGAAACTGCTTAAGAATTCAACTTGAATATTGCTGATATTAGTTAATCCTAACTAAATCTATACATATAAAAAGTTATTAGGCTTGATTTTCGCTTCAAGTTTTTCCGAAAGTTGCGTATATAGGGCCTTTAAATTACATAGAATTGAGAGCATTCGACTGGGGGACATCGCTGGATGTCGCGTTAAGTAGCCTCCTGTCTAAGTATGCATACAGCAGTTGTAACGTAGGTTAATGTAATATTCACACGCAATGCATATTTTATAGTTTTTGTATACCCCGCTGTGATCTTGTGTCATTTTTACGCTTTTTTGTTCAGTACTTACTAAAGAGAACGTACCTCCTAGGCTTACAGCTGTGTGAGAACGCATCATACATTATGAAAGTTATGTAATGTTATCGGTATTTTTCATCAAATTATCATAGTCAGGCTTTTAAAACGAATAACTTTTTAAATGTTTTCATTGCATTATCAGTATTATAACGGCGTGTTCTTCAATGTTTAATTATATTTCTAACGACACAAAGGTATATATATATATATAATATGTATAATTTATCTACAATTGTAAGTTGAGATATCTGTTGATTACAGCTAAAAAGGTAGGTAGTTTCCCAGACAGGTAACCCCGTCTTCACATTCACGAGTTTAAGTTCAGCGAGGTATTCATGATCTGTTTGGTATGAAGCCAAATCAAAATTCCCCTCTTTTCCTATTTAACGTTATAATTATATTATGGATATTTCTACAATGATGCAACATCGGCAATATAGATGATGCATGTATGTACACGTCGTTTTTTTTTTTGTCTTGAAAAAATAATTCGAATTTTTCGAATTTTATGAAAATGGTGTTGTATCAATTTTTTTTAAAAATATTATATGTATGCCGATGTTGATTCTTTAATCTTTTTCTGTCTTTCTTTCTTTTTAGTTTCTATTTTTTTTCCATTGACTGATTCCTCCTACCTCACCAACTTAAATTACATGACATCATTTATTTTATATATTTGTGTGATATGAAATTGGACGTTTTTAAGTGTGCTTACTTGTTGTAATTGACAATGATGACTCGGGTCTCATTTTGAGGATCGATGATTTCTCGGATGTGACCAAAATTTTACATGGCGGGTGTCGTCGATGAAGCAAAAGACGTTTACTCTTCCGGAACACCTGGTCTTATTCTATTGTATTTTTACGAGAGTCTCCGTGTAAATCTTTCTTTTGTTCATATTTTGCCTCTCGTTTAATCGATTTTAAGTAATGGATAATAGTTAAGGATAATAATACTAATAATTCGGAGTTCGGATTATGGTTTTGATGACGCTTTGGTATTCTCTGACTATTTTTTTGCAATATATGATGAGGATTATTCAAACAAACTATTTGCAGATGACGAAGCAAATTCCAGGTCGTTTTTGTAATAAGACATAGAGAGTTCAGATTTGTTTACGTAACTTCTAACCCCTTAGTGAGAGTGGGATCAGATGTAAACCCTCGGGTCATGGTACAATGATGAGATTGAGCACACTATAAGCTAAGAATATATCGGAAAAACTTTCTTAATGTTTTTCCCGTATTCGATAGTGTCTATAGAATTACTGCGAGAAAACCACTTGGTTATCTGAACCAACATATATATATCATATTACAGTGAAATTGTCGGTATACAAGTACCGTTTGTTATAAAAGAAAACCCAACATGACTTTGTTTTTCAGTGTTTAGATTGGATTTGGTGACATGTCGTGAGATAGGCCAATGAAAGTATCTAATGTACATTTTTTAGCAATTTTCGTTTTCTTATGTGTCTTTCAGCTAACGCCACGTCACAATCGTGTTACAAATAGCATGCAGAGTCAACATCAAATTTGCATCTGTGACATCTTAAATAAAGTGTTACTTTTACTTTAACATTGACTATTAAGGAAATTTGATATCAATCATTTTTGTGACACAATAAGGATTTAAACGGTGATGATTTTTGTATATCATTAAGGAAGTTAAACAACTGGAAATCCTCAGTGATGTTTTGTGTAATATAATGTAGGGTTATCACAGGCTTGTCTTGTCATTCTGGATTTTTAAGAAAATGTATGTCTCCTCCTCAGTTTAGTAAACTGTGCGTTTAAATTAGAGTATATAGCCCTCTGAACTTGAAATAAAGGACACAACAGACTCTTCTACATCAGCTGCCTACCTCGAATTCTACTTCAACTACGACCAACGGCTTACTACTAAACTATACGATAAACGTGATAATTTCAAATTTCCGATTGTAAACTTTCCATTTCTTGATAGTAACATCCCTGCTTCTCCAACCTATGGTGTTTACATGTCGCAGTTGATTCGATATTCTAGGGCTTGCTCTTAATATCGTAATTTTCGTGACAAACTAACAACACAAGGATTCGAGAGATGCAGGTTGATCGGAATTATGGGCAAGTTGTATGGGCGCCATCTTTGTCTTATTGAAAAATATTCTGTATCTTTAACTAAAGAGTCCTAGGAGGACGAAACAGCTGTACGCAATAAGGGAAGGCTCCGCGAATCGACATATTTCAAGTACGGCTATCATTTGAATGATCGTTTTTCGACATATAGTATTTAAGCATTATTAATGATGTAAATAACATGATTGAACCTCACTTTGACTGCGTATACAGTAATATGTCCACAGCTTGTACATAAGGCTACCGCTCATTATGTAATATATTCATTGCCAACTTCAGTCATGCATTCGTACAACCGTATACGTAGTCAAAATGAGATCCAATCCTTATTAAAACAGCAAATCATTACTACAAATACAAACGTTCGTTAAGGGGAATCGAAACTCAGCAGCTACCACCCGTCCTGCCTTATTCTATAAAAAATACTCTTTGTGTTAGGCTGTTGGTTACTACGTAGTCATCGGCACAATTTCGTAATGTTGGCTTCGGTCACCATTGTGGATAAAGGACATTGTGCACAAACAATAAGCCAAATTCAACTTTGGGTTCAAATTTTGATAGGGTAGTTATCGATATTCTCAATTCTATTTAACAGTTATGGTATTATTTTTTTATCATCGATTTAGCATGACGCTCACTCATCCGGAACCACTGGTCTTATTATTTTGTACAATTTTAGGTTTCCCGTGCAAATCTTGTTTCTTTATAGTTTGTCCGTAGTTCTATATATTTTGTGTTACAGTCATTATCTTCATATCATCGCTTTGGTATTTTCTTATTTGGTTTATAAGGACAGCTGTTATATGTTAACAGATAGGTAATCATACGACTGTTTACTCCGTCCCTAGGTTCATGTGACCTAGATAAGTGGGGCCACGTAATGTGAGTGTTACATAACCGACCGGAGACACCTGTGTTTAATCGATACCAGTCGTGTAGCTGGCACGGGAAACATTGGCTCATTACGAAAGGTAAAATTATCACTGCAGACAACACACGGGTTGCTAAGTACACGCAATACTTAACCTCTTGCTTCAGTTACTACTGTAATGATGACTTTAAGTTTTAATTGAACATGTAAGACCAAATTGTACGGTAAAGAGGTGCTGGGAAGCAAAAACACTCGTTGCAGTCTCATTATAATAATAAAATATAATATTAATATACAATATTTGATATAGCGCCCTATCTAGCTAACACAAGCCACTCTAAAGCGCTTTACAGTATATAGATATACAATTCTTATACAATCAATACAATTAACACATACAGTTCTATCATATACAATTCTGAGGAGTCCGCAGGAGCTGCCTTATCGGGCGCTAACTATTTGTCCTATACCACATGGCTAATATCTCCATATGTGTGTGTATGTATGCGTGTGTGCTGGAGATGAATTTGGGAGAAGTTGATAAATCGATTTTACCATTGTGACCAGGTTACATGTACAACAGTGGGTAAACATTGTGATATCTGGTTCTGCAGTCCTGCTGGAGTAAACTATTGTTTTCCATTTATCCATGACAACGCATTAGAATAAACAAACTGCTATCCGCGATGTCTATTCCTCACCTTTCGGTTTATCAACTTCTCCCAAATAGATTGCCAAATTTCAATGTCAGTTAGATCAGATGTTAAGACAGGCAAGGGTGTCCACAACACTTCCGGTTGTAACTTGAAGTCCTGATTGGTTCAGTATACGTGATTTCGTGGGACTTAAATGTCAGAACATCGCCGAAGGAGGAACCGGTGGTGTATGTAATGATTTCTTTCTAAGAACGGCTGCTGACAAACAATTTTACTCTTGATTCGAGGAATGCTTGCCATCTTGGTCTCATTGAGAAAACACTGTATTCTCTGTATGATATGAAAGTAGACGTTTTTGAATATGCCCCTTAGTCTGCCTACTTGTAATGATTTTTAGCTAATTGACATTTTGACCTATAAATGCATAATTTCTTTTGTTCAATGAAGCGTTTTTCCCTATCGCGTTCGGCCTATCTATATCTTAAGGGATTTCCAGGTAAGGCGTACGAATTAAACCTGCTGTACCTATTGCATGATCGCAAGAATCAACTTAATTTTTGGATCTAGCTAGTCTTTTCTCTTGTCTCTAACTTATTATTTAACGCACTGTCGTCCTTAAAACTGGTCCATGCTTGGCCGTTAGTTGAACTTTCGCCCCTGTGAGGAATACTTTGGACTATGTCCTCTGACCGAAACATACCAGAGTCTCAAAACTAGAACTTATAGGTCCTTGCTTGACGTTCAGCTTTATTGTTGTGGAACGATTTGTTCACCTGTTGTCAGCACAATGTGACCGGGTGGGGTGTGCTTCTGAGCGTTTTCGGCAGTGTAAATCAATGTGGCGGCACTGTGAAATCAGCATAATTTACGCACAATCGCACGGATGTGTACACCAACATACCGCGGCATCCCAAATACACATATTGTACAGTCACATACCTCGGCATCCCAAATACACATACAGTATCCCAATATACCGCGGCTTCCAAAATACACATACTGTACAGTCACATACCTCGGCATCCCAAATACACATACAGTATCCCAATATACCGCGGCTTCCAAAATACACATACAGTATCCCAATATCCCGCGGCTTCCAAAATACACATACAGTATCCCAACATACCTCGGCTTCCAAAATACACATACAGTATCCCAATATCCCGCGGCTTTCAAAATACACATACAGTATCCCAATATCCCGCGGTATCCCAAATACACATACAGTACCCCAGTATACCGTGGCTTCCAAAATACACATACAGTACCCCAATATACCACGATTTCCAAAATACACATACTGTACACCAACATACCGCGGCATCCCAAATACACATACGGTACACTAACATACCGCGGCATCGCAAATACACATACAGTACACTAACATACCGCAGCATCCCAAATACACATACAGTACCCTAACATACCGCGGCATCCCAAATACCTAACAGTACAGTCACATACCTCGGCTTCCCATATTAAAATGATCTAACCATTAAAAGCCCTATATGTAATGAGAGAAAGCTTCCCCGTGTCATATATCTTACACTCTGGTCGAGTCAATTTTATCTTAAACTAAATCGGTACACGAACTCCTATAATAGTGGACTAAATAGCCTTCAGATCTGGGTATCGAGACATAGGTAAACAACGAATTGAAATTTCTTTGTGTTCCTCAACCATAAAATGCTCCTTGAAAATGAATAGTTTTCAGTTACGGGCACCCATATAAAACCCAATAGCTTTATTGTTCGCAATAAAAACACTGCACCAGATTTTAGTAGTGCACGATTTGAAATTATACAGAACTTTTTTTTCATTTTATTTTTAAATTCATAGATAAAAGGCGTTTTACGCAGCTGACTCTTCTTCTACATTAGTTTAGAAAGTTTGGATTCCCACCTTTTGACCCCTAGCATCACTAAAGAGTCCTAGGAGGAAGAAAAAGCTGTATGATGCAGTTTAATCGATTTTTCGGCATACAGTATATACAGTATTACTTTACCAAAAGGTGCAGTATATGTGTGTCTTGCGCCATCTTTAAATCCAATGTATATGAACATAGTAATAAAAAGCAATAATAAGCCCTATTGAAAATACATACCTGTGAACCTTGTTTATTTTCTATGTCATAAAGAAAGAAAAGCCAGCCTCGTCAAGTAAGTGCATTTTATATCCCGCTATATTTGAAATATTAAAAATGCTCGCATACCCTTAACGTGGTTTCTTTTTATGTTTGAATAACAAGGTAAGAAAACAAATACTAACAAAAATAAATCAGAGAATACAAAAACGGTAGTTATACCAAAATACGAACTCCAAATTTATGAAAATAGGGACAGAGTATGAAAAAAACCCGATAAATACCTTTCGATGAAGCAGAAGACGCTTACTCTTCCGGAACCCCTGGTCTCTTCTCTTGTACTTTTGCAGGGCTCTCAATGTAAATTCTCCCCTTTTGTTCATATTTTGCCCCTGGTTTAATCGATTTTGACTTCGGGTTATGATTTTGTTGACGCTTCGGTATTCTCTCATTGTTCTCGTAAAAGTACAAGAAAATAAGACCAGGTGTTCTAGAACGGTGAATGTCTTCTTGTTTCACCGAGGATACCCGTCATGTAAACCAAAATCAGATCCAAGAAAATGACATGTGCTCTAAGTGAGAACTGAGTAATTGTTTTCAATCATAAGAAGATGGCATACATATAAGCATACATTTCAAAATGTCTTCATTCATATAATCATTTAAGGACACAGTGAAACCAATGAGACCAAGATGGCGACCATAAAATATGTCTATAGTCATCATCAACTTGCATCTCGAATCTCGGTGCCGTGAATTTATTCGCAATATTTTGACCCAAAATGGCGAAGACGGCGATCTATATGCCGTCATGAAAAACTACTTTTAATATGCTTTTGCATTTACTAAAATAAGGTGTACATATGCGTATAGTTCTATATTCATGTGCAATTCTTACAAACGGTTAGCAAAATGAAAAGACCAATCCGGAAGAAGCAAAGTAGGCTATGAATATACATTTATTCCCGACGAGACAAGGAAGCGGTGTAGAACTTACGGGGTTCATTTATTGGAGCAACCCGCTCGTTGCAGACTTTATTCGAGACTTTAACTACTAGAACACGCGATAAAGTAGAATTGAAACAAATTAAAATACTACAGGGGAGAAATCTACGAGTAGTGAAGAGTGAAATCAGCTGTTGAGGACCCTGGGGGGTTAATACTTACCATGCCAATCTATAACAACGTATGGTCTGATTTGTTATACCCTATGGTGTTAGATAAGGACTTTCATTCCCGGGGCTTTTCTGTTTAAACCCCGAGAGCATTTTCCCTCGTTTCAACCTCCAAAATAAGCTTAGAAACCATGACGATGCGATTGTACTGGCTAATATTTCAACATCAACTTTCCCTTTGATTTTTTTGACGATAACAAAGATTTCAGCGATATATATATGACGTAACACACACACATATGCTGCACCTTTTAAATATGGTAATAGATACACTATGCCGAAAAAATGAATTACTGCATCATCCAGTTGTTTTGTCCTCCAAGGACTCTTCAACATACTTTGTTTTTGTATTTATGGTTTGTATGGTAAATAATTTATTTTCTTTGATTTCATTTTCATATCAAATACTCAATCTGATTTATCGTTAATTCTATAAAAGAAACAAAAAATAAAGCCACACTCTAGGAAATACTTTCGATTGATATTAAAATATCACACTTAGGATGTGAGATTTCCCCTGTAACGCCCTCAAGGTAGGAGATCACTCGTATGCAAAACCACACGATAGATATGAAGATCGACTTTCATGTTTGATGACCTCATTTTTACCGTAGACGCATTTTAATGACGTCAAAATTGAATACGTGTTAATCGACACGAGGCTATTTCACCCCAGGAGGGAACAAGCTTATCTTACTCGGCTTAAAAAGGAGACATCACGATGAAAGATAAAATAAAGATATTTTTTATACCCAGTTTACCTCTGTACGGTTATTTCTCATACATATACAAGTAGGAGATAACAAAACTACGGCTACAGAGTCGTAAGATGATACTGTTAACTTATTCGTGTATGGAAATGAAATATCTCATTTGTTTCTAGGTTTGACCAAGGGATAAGGTCGGAGATGGTCGTTGTCATTTGTGTATCATAGTCAGATTTTTTTAGAGAATACCGAAGCGTTAGCAAAATCATAACCCAAACTCAAAATCGATTTAACTGGGGGGGGGGGGGGCACTATGAACAAAGGAAATATCTACATGGTGACCTTGTAAAAGTACAAAAGAATAAGACCAGGTGTTCCGGAAGAGTTAGTGTCTTCTGCTTCATCGACGACACTCGTGTCTTCTGCTTCATCGACGACACTCGCCATGTAAATCCAGTCACATCCAGGTAAACATCAAGTCCTCAAAATGAGAACCGAGTCAAAGATATCCGTTTGATGTTAGGGTTTTTGTTTGTTTTTTTTATTCATTTATTTTAACTTGGATCCATTCTGACAAGAAAAGACCACAAGATCAATCCTTGATACATTTAACGTTAAAGGATTGGAATATAAACCGTTTCCAAGTTATGACCATGTCCCCAAATTAGAGGCAGACTCAAATGTCAATCCTTACAGCAATTTGTTCATCTCTTCATAAAAAAAAAACATATTTAAAAAACCACACATACAATTATATGGGCTTGGACTATTGGACATGCCCATGACAAAGGTCCTCAAAAGCGAGGCCGGATCCCTAGACGAAGCCAGAGGTAGATTTGGAAACATTGTCATTACTATTGTTTTCGTTTCCAACTGTTTAATAGATTTTATGGTAATAAAGGTTCTGGATCTAAACGTTTTAATTTAAACTTTATTACATTCAAAATTGAATTACATAGCAAACCAACAAGAACTGATGAAAGAGATCAAGAAATAAATGATTGTAACCTATATAAATCCGTATCTAATAAGCCTTTTATTGATTTGAACATTATGTCATGTTTTATACTTAATTCCACCAAAAGACATACAGATATATGTACATGTGTAATACAGTAAAGAAGTATTAAAGGTAATTTGAAGAAAAAGATAGACATATGAAAAAGGGGTAAACGGGAAGGAGAGAGAAGGAATGGAAAATTGCTTTGGCGATGGTGTAAGAGAAAGAAATGTAGAAATGAAGAAATACAGGAAATAAAACCACAATGAGACCAATCCTTGTAGCATGATTGTAATTGTAAAAGTGGTGCCGAGTTTATAATTAATATTATTTAGTGGAGACCTAAACCTTTAGCCATTGGTTACAGCTATAATTCCCCGTTCATAGTTATTCCGTCCATTATGTCCGGCGCTAGGAATAAATATTTGAGAAAAAAAAAACATTAAAAAATACAGGATCTCCATTGTACCATAAATAGTTTTATAATTATGGAAGCTGAGTGTTTAAGGTGTCTCGACACTCTACCACTAGCCCTCCACCTCTGTGTTGCGAATTCGAAACCTACGTTGGGCAGTTGCCATGTACTGGCCGTAAGTCGTTATTTTTTCTTCAAGTACTCCGGCTTTCCTCCATCTCCAAAACTTGGCACGTCCTTAAATGACCCTGCATGGCTATTAATAGGATGTAAAACTAACTAACTGATGTAAACAATGATGTTGCTTAACTGGAACTGCACGCTTCAAATTTCATTGCACCATCAAAATGTTTATGATAATGAAAGCTGACTCTTCAGGTAAACTTCGAGCAAGAATGTCCCATCTCAAATGAATAAGCCAAGAACTTATGCGGGTTAGATATGGAGTGTATGCAATGTCAAATACTAAAACGAATTTGAAAGAGAAATATTCAAGAGTGATAAGAAGTTCTTGAAAAACTGGTTGCCATTCAAGAACTGAAGTAGTCCTCACTTTTCAAGATGTGATAGCATTTATCATAACCGCTTTTTGCATAAAGGAGCTGCAGGATGAGCAGTAAATATGGTTGATATAATTATAATTAAAATATAGGCATACATTTAGGCTGGGAACGACAATTCGCCTAGTGCTCGCCAGGGATTACCAGAGATGTTCAGTGTCGTCTTAATTTGCAATATCAACAATTAAAAGAACTGTGTATGTTGTCCCTGAAAATCTTTCAGCACATTGGTATAGTATCGTGAAAATAAACTACTTCGACAGAAATATGATTCACAGGCATTATAAGTAGGTGTACATCTCCAGCGAAACTTGGTTATCGAGTTTCTAAGCATTTTAAAGTATTCGTTTTTACAAAATAAAACCTGAGCTGTTGAACTGTAATAGAGATGGGGGTTAGGACTATCTTGTGTACTTTAAAGAAACGTACAGATGTAGTGATACAAAGATGTTACCAACAGATAAACAGAATTGTTTTGTAGCTTTACATGGATCCCTTTGTAACTTTTACCAGGTTTAACCACACAGATCAACGTAAAGATACATATACTCTGTCATTCAAAAGTTTTGTTACAAACGTTGTGTTCATATTAAGCCTTTAGCCAACAAAAAATGAACACAGCTGATGCAATTTCCTAAAGATAGTCCACTTATTAGTGACAATGGGCATTTCATTTCAAAAATACCCAAGTCCTGGAAGTTGCAGGGAGGGTCAAGGGAGGGGTCTATTTTTGATAATTTTCGAAAATGAATAAAAAATGTTTTTCTTTCATTTGCACAATCAAATGGAATTAATACAATCGGATCAACTGTCAAAAATATGTCAGAAATATATTATTAAACTGTATTTATCAAAAACGTGAAATTACAAAAATATTGCATTTTGAGGATTTTAATTGTTTCAAAAAACATACATACATGTAGTTCAAAATAACAAAATATCGTAACCAGTAAATTATAATATACAAATATTAATAGTAAAATATACTTCAAAATTGGGTTTTGCTCAATTTCAAAGCGTTTGCACAAAAGATGTATCAGAACTTTTGGATGGCAGTGTATATGTTATGAGATAGTAAATGGACAAACAAATGTAGTTCATCACAGACACAACGTGATAACTGAATACATTTTTTTTGTCAAAAATAAGAAAGAAATTCTTCACCGCGATAAACGCAAGGAAAAGATATACTTACGGGTAAACAAATGAATCAAGTTGAAAACATACAAAACACGATAGCTAAATACTTTACACCACAGAACAACATATCATAATGTGTTTAAACGAAAATCATGATGATATACATCTAAAATATAGAATAAGAGATAACTGATTGAAAACATCGTTAAAATTCTACCCTTTTTTATTATCCAAATTAAGCTTGAATTTCGACCTTATTTGTTAATCGTGTGCTGATTTCAGTTGAATTTAAAATCTCGATATATTAATTAAACAATAGGTATCTCTATGTGTTTTCTGTGTGTACGTTTCCTCACCACAGAGTCTTCAACTGTTTGAAACTGAAATAAAATTCTTAATATCGAGATTTTCTCAGTTTAATTGTATTAAAAGCAGCTTCCAGTTGAAAGCAACTGCTACCTTGCAAACTGGATAAAATAGAAGTAGAAAGATCGGGAATATCAAGCAGGAAAACAATATGAATGTAATGTACGGTCTAAAATTATGAGGACATAACGTAAAAAACTTCAGTTCTCACTTTGAGGACATGACATAGACTTTAATATTACTTAGATTTACATGACGAGTTTAATCGATGAAACAGAAGACGCTTACCCTTCCGAAACCCATAGTCGTTTTATCGTATAACCTTTTCGATGATATCCGTGTAAATATTTTCTTTGTTCCTATTTTGTCCATAGTTTAATCACTTTGAGATAGTATAATTGAGATGGGTGTTTATTTACATTCATTTAACGATTTATGTTTATTACCGTTTATCAAATGAGTTAGTTATTGAGGCGACCATGTGAGAATAAACGGGAAACCATTCTGTAAATATATTTTATATTATGGTAAAGTAATATCGGCAAAATCATAAACAGAACTAATAGATTTGAAATTATACAGAAATAGTTTTATTTTACTTTTAAATTCATAAATTAAAGGGCTTTTACGCACCTGACCCTTCTGCTTCTACTTCTTTTAGAAATTTTGGATTCCTACCTTTTGGCCCCTAGTATTACTGAAGAGTCCTAGGAGGACGAAACAGTTATCTGATGCAGTTTAATTCATTTTTTCGGCAAACTGTATCTATTACTAAATTTAAGAGGTGCAGAATATGTGTGTGTTACGTCATCTTTAATATAAAGTTGACTAGGAACAATCTCCATCTCGCCCTCTCCTTCCTGTTCTATTCCGAGAAACAGACACATCGACTGGATATTACATTTATAGTTATTTCAAGGTATACATGAATAGCGGTGGTGTTCTTAGAACAAAGCACGCGGTGCACTGTCGCATTCCTGCTGCTCTTACAGTGTTAACGTAGATACCGAATGTGTATCGTCAATAAAGAACCAATTGTTGGTAGTCTATAGGCTCATGTATCTAGGAAGTTTAAATAGGATTATGTCATAGAACAACGAGGCCATATTCTTTCACAAAGAGGGAGATATCATGATAAAAATAAATGAAAAATACAAATCAACTACCGCATTCCCTTGCCATAATGTCTAACATACATAAGTATTATCATGATACCGGTATTTAAAGTGATAGACAAAAGGCAAGTAAAACGCGAGGATGGCGACATTATTAAACTTAACAAGTCTCTGGAACCAATGAGAACAACGTTTCGATTCAATCTACTTCTGCACGTATACACATTCATAAGGGTCCAAGCTTAAAGGTCACTTTTCCTTATAGCACGGATGGGGCATGGCCCATTTTTACGCCGTTTAGAGTGAACATAAATGACATTTTATTCATTTAAGTGTGATGGTTACATTCCTTAACATCGTTTTGCCACAAACTTTATATTTGTAAGGAATGTGTGCTTATAATATCCAAATCTAATTGGTAAATGAAATCCAAATTCATCAGAAAATGGTCATTATAAATCATACAATGTTATTACAAAAGGGGAACAAACCTATTTTCAATTTTGGAATTTCGATCAATAATGTTAAACATATTAACAAATAAAATATCAACGATCCTACCAATCAGTTTCGATCAATCAGGACTAGGCTGTGGTAATGAAGGGGAACAAACCCCAGATAGCTGAACTACAGCATAGCAAAGGCATGAAAATGTTTGGTTTTAATAAGTATGACGTCCTATCACCAGTTATATAAAGATGTGTTCGATGTGGGTGTGTGTTGAGTGTGTGCGTGTGTTGAGTGTGTGCGTGTGTGTTTGGGAATCTTTTGGTATATACGTGTTAGCCTCCTTGCGATAACGCGGAACGTATGTCGACTTCATAGTGCTACCACACTAAACTACAGTGCCGGGGGCTCTAAGTAGAACTCCCCATGCGGTCTCTACTGACAAAGGGTGAACCAGTCGTTTCACTTCCATAATGCTTGTACACTTGTAGATTAAAGACTCTTTCATATGCGTGTATGTAGGATAGGGATATTCCACCCGAGGGGTCACAAAATGTGGTGAAACCAGAGGCTTGCAGAGGGTTTTACCACATTTTGTGATCCCGAGGGTGGAATATCCCTATCCTACATACACACATAATGAAAGAGTCTTTTTCTCTCATATCAACTACCCGAATAAGCTCAAAAACCATGAAAATGTTTAAGCAGGCTACCATTTTGAAATTTCAACTTTTTCTTTGAGCTTTTTTGACGAAAACGAATTAAACAGCGAGTTTAAGCATACCCGATATTTGCAAACAAAATTGGCCCGGAAAAAAAATCTCCTCTTCCTGGTGTTTATGGTTAAAATTTTGCGAAAGGTTTTAATTTTATCACGCCGTCGTTTTCTCTTTCCGGCATCAGAGTTTACCGTATTTGTGACGTCACGTCATTGTTGAGCCATTGTGACGTCACGTCGCGTGAAAATTCTATGTAAGATAGATTTTTCTTACATAGCTTTCTTACATGTACATCTTACTTAATATAAATCAGAAGATAGAATACGAATAAACTCAAAAATGAATGCGCGGGCGCATGAAAAAAAACCCGAGGACACCCATTAGAGTGACCCTCATAGAGGGAGTAGTAACTTCCATTTTTGAGACTCTAGTATGTCTCGGCCTGAGGACAGAACCCAAAGCCTTCCTAACAGGGGCAAATGCTCAACTAAAGGCCACAAATGAAGTTGTGTCAAAAATAAGACAAGATCCTAAGATTACACTGAGCACGGTCGGTATTATAGTTAGCAGGAGAATATGAAATACAACAGCATATCTTTATTTGACGAATTAAACCCCGAATGACAAGCAAAAAGCTCTGTAAGAAAATGAGCATGAAGCAGGAAGTGGTTCGGTGCGTAATGTAACGACTTTTATAAAAATTATCATATATCACATATTCACTCTGCATTTAACCAAGCGCTAAAAACATTATGTATGTGTTGTTGTTTTTACAATGTATGTATACACGTTGTAATATTTCCCTTAAGCTGTTGATGCTTTTCACAAATTTAAAAAGAGTTAAGATTGTCTCTCGTTACTAAAGACATGTAACCTTACAGCAGACACGGGTCTTCTGAGGCATTTAATTGTGCATTGACACCTGTAGTGATAAAATCAAGAAGACATCGGTTTTGTGTAATATATTTCATATTAAAATATTAAGCATTAAACTGGCTGGGTTATTTCATTGTAATATCAGTGTGCTATATCTGCTGTTGAATATCCGAGCCACAACATACTAGATATGATAGATTTGATAGCGATGTGCCAGTAAAGGTGAGATAACGGAAGGAAAAAGTAGTCAATAATATAATTAGCAAACCTAGACAGGATATATGGATATATGAATTAGCCCCATACTGATTGTCCCGTGTCGGTTTAGAAACATCTCACACACCATACCTCGCCCCCTCCAACCCCGCCATCATCATCTTGAATAATGTCCACGCTAATTATCACCGATAAATACTTCCGGTAAGTTTACCAGGCAACGGAATCAAAGAAACAAAACCTTATATCTAACGAAAAAAATAGATAAATAAATAAAACCAACCGAATGTCTTGCAAGTAGGAATGGGGTAGAATAAAAAAAGAATATCCTAAAAAATTTAATTGAAAAAAAAAACAATTGAAAAAAAAAATATTAAAAGTCTTGCTTTTGATTGTCCCAAAGCAAAACCATGGTATATATATCTTGTTATAATGACAGATCATGGGACACAGTGAAGTTAATTTCACGGACAATTGGGCTCTCTTTATTCGAATTCAACAGATCTGATTGCATAAACATAAACTTGTCTTGTGTGTGTATACAGTAGGTAACCGACAAGGAAGTAGAGATAATAATAGGGGGAAGGGAAAACCGAGGTCAGAGAGAAGTAGTGAGCGCGCTGAGAACGTGCTGCTAGGACAACAGGAAGAGACCCAGGCAATACACATCATCTGTGTCCAGTGTGAAGTCATTATCATTTCTATAATCGTCTGTGTGTTCCGAAGGGTTTATATGAAGATGAAGAACAGTGTTTACAGCTAGTCAACTCGGACCAGACATCTGTGACAGGAACCTATGTACGTAGGACAGGTATGTTTAACACGTTCTCACATAGGAAGTTTACCTGTAGAATAACACACATAACAATATAGTATATATACAGTATACGATCCATACGTTATGTCATACGCATGTGTGTGCTTGTGTGTAGGAGATGGGAGGGGAGGTTGGCTGACATTTTCTGAATCCAGACTTAAACAGTCTTACTTCTACTTTTCGCATTTCTATAGTACAGAAACGTTTATGTATGACTATTGCCCTAACATTCTTCAATACTTTAGCGTGAATATCTTACCTCCAAATTTTGAAATAGATCTAGATTTGAAGTTATATATACTGAAAGCATATTACTCACAAGGTCACTTGCAACAAACCTTAAAAGGCTGTAAAATTCCATGTCTATTGTTGTGTTATTGGGTGATACGTACATGGAATCATGTATATTTTGAGTTACCAACAGACTGTATAATTTTGCCACAATATCGTATCAGCATTGAGTTGATTATACACTGCTGTCTAATGCTTGTCGCGTTTACCTGGACGGTTAAAGATATTTTTGATCAGTGTATGCGTGTGTGAAGAGTTCGTCTATTGATAATGTTCAGGGAGGCATGCTACATAAGGTATATCACAGGAGATAGTAATACTATGGCAGCTTCTCATAAACTGTTAAACAAAATGTTATATATATTGCTATTACTCATTGAAATCCACATGTTGGGTACATGTATGCCGTATTTTCCCTTGAACTGTTTTGAGGAGAAATAACATACCGAGGTTGCAGTGTTTCTTCTGTGTGTATGCCAAAACCATTGTGTTGACATTTAACAATGACTCTGCGACTCCGTCAGCTTAACTCATCCAACCTTGAAAATTCATAAAGAACTTTTCCAACCTTTGAATTGGAAGAGCTCAAATGTTTTTCAGGGGTGAATAGGTTGATATCAGGTTACATCCAGGTATATCATTGCTGTTGATCAGTGAACCTTAGACGGAAATAGTTCCGGTTTGAAAGAGAAGTGAAACGGGTCGTTTTTCTATGGCAATCAGCCATGACGTCGGATCCTAAAATATTGCTAAATGCTGTCACGATCTTTGTGTAGGATAAAATTTGTCGTTTACACGGTTATAATTCCGCCTTTTTCTGTTTGCGAGTGCTAATTTTTGTATTTTTATGATTTATTAATAGTTTTATCTAATTAACATTAATTACTGTATGGTTATGCCATCATTTAAGATTTCTTTTTCCTTTTTGTTTTACTTTGGAGAAATTTCAAAGATGTTTGATCTTTCACTTACTTTTTGAAAAATGAAATGAGCTAAAAATTAATTAATTCTCTCCTAATACAATGATATGTTGTAATGGGTTATTTATATAGATATATAGATGAAAACCTTTCACGAAGAGCCCCGATGGATGTGAAAGAGTTTGGAAGTCGGTCGTCTTTTTTATTTATTTTATCTTTATACCTACCTACACATAGAAACAAACATTACATTATATATTAAATATATTCAGAATATGTTTTTTATTTTTTGTCTATTTAAGTAACATCATAATTGATTAAACTGTGAATATATTGTATGATTACAATGTATTGTTTGATAACAAAGTATTGTATGATAGCAATATATCGTATGATAATAATTTAACTTCACTGATTAGATTGCCACATACATGTATCATGTCGAAAACAATCGCAATTCAAAATGACTAGACATAGAATGTCATTACTTAACGATTAAACGTCTGACAGATTATATTTATTGTCAGTATGAATGTAATATGTGTGCTAGAAATATTTATCTGGCAACTAGATTGCATTCATATTGACAATAAATATAATCTGACAGACATTCAATTGGTTGTTTTCATTTGAGATATCATCTAATAAAGATTGTTTTCTCTTTTTAAGTTAGCATACTGGAAAATTTCGAAAATCATAATCAGCTTAATATTCATAATACAAAAAAAATTATGTGTTTTATACACTGTACGTAGGCATAACTTAGGTGTCGGTGTCGTCGGTGTAGCAGAAGACACTTACTCTTCCAGAACACCTGGTCTTATTCTTTTGAATCTTTTGAAGGGTCTCCTTGTTAATATTTGCTTTTTTCAGATTTTGCCCCTAATCTAAATAATTTTGCGATAGAATTGTTTTTTTCGTCGCTTAGGTAGTCTCTTGATTTGATTTGTTCGTTATTCTGATCACGTTCGTATTATTACTCATTTCTGCTCTTGGTTTAAAATCATCATTAATGCATAATGCACACCGAGTTTTAAATCCTCCTTCAGATTTTTTTTTATAATTTTATTATAGGCAAATATTGCATTTGTTCTTGAAATGTCCCAGGACTAAATTTCCCTTATATTGATCGAACACAGGGAAACATTTGTATTTGGTTGATGTTGTCCTATAAAGACACGACCGTGTGTAGCCATATCAGGACGTTACGAACCATTTCAACTAGTCCAGATCTTCTGGTCTTGTGGTAGCGTCCTGGCTCCATAACCTAGGGGTCGCGGGTTTGCATTTAGCTAGTTTATCTTGTTCCATTACTTCTCTTTCTCGTAAAAACAACAGAGAATGCCGAAGCGTCAACAAAACCATAATTTGAACTCAAAATCGATTAAACTAGAGGCTAAATATGTAAAAAAAAAACATCGAGACCCATGTACAAGAGGAAAAGACCAGGTGTTCCGGAAGAGTAAGCGTCTACTGCTTAATTGACGACACACGCCGTGTAAATGTTTGTCACATCCAAGTAAACATCAAATACTAAAAGTGAGAACCGAGTCATCATTCTCAATCACAACATGTAAGTGAACAAATGAGATACTCAAAAACGTTCATCGTCATATCACAACAAAATATGAAATATTTTTCAATGAGACAAAGGTGGCGTTCATAAAACTTGCTCATAGTTCCGATCAACCTGCATCTCTCGAATCCCTGTGTTGAAAGTTTGTTTGTCAGAAGTCGACATCGATCACGAAAATCTCTATATTTAGAGCAAGCCTAAAACGAATCAACTGCGACATGTAAACACCATAGGTTAGAGAAGCTGGGGTGTTGCTATCAAGAAATTGAAAGTTCACGATCGGAAAATTGAAATCGTCACGTTTATTATATAGTTAGTAGTAAGCTGTCCATGTTGGTCATAGTTTAAGTAGAAGTCGAGGTAAGCAGCTGATGTAGAAGAGTCTGTTGTGTCCTTTATTTCAAGTTCCGAAGGGTATAAACGACCAACGTTGTCAGCTGTTTCTTACCTTGTCAGGATGTGTATGCGTTGTATTTCACAATTAACAATTCTATCATATTATTAAAGACATTGGTTCCCATTTCAGTATCACATTTGCTGCGTCGAAACAGATCTGGTTTGTAACAACGTAAACATATTTTTTATTGACGTGGTGGTAGGTTAAAATAATATCATTTATAAAACTGGGGCAGTTTAAAAATAGAGTGGCAAAATATTAAAGGGCTGATTAGGTAAAAGAAAAATGTGAGAGAATGACCTGTCTGTGTATATTAAATTCCACGACACGAACTGTGAAGAAAAATAACTTCTCGGTTTAAGATCTTCCTTATTATTCATTGCAGGGTAAATGAATTCCAAGGACACTTACGACAACTGCAGGAAAATGACGAAGACTGATATATGCTTATTCTTTGATCATGATGATGGTCAAGAGTGGTGCAACTACTGGACCAAGATGATGAGCTGCAGTCAGGTGAAGCTGACTATTGATGTCTGTGATACACTGATATCAGCGCACGAGTTTAAGCTCAAGGTCAACAAAAGTAAGCTTCTCGTTATTTTAACGACAAGTAACATGCTGCAATTCATAGGAGATGATGACAGCCATTTTGAATCTCTTAGGAAAGGAACGTGTGTTGCAAATATCCATTGCCATACATCGGAAGAGGACATGGGACATCTTTATAGTGATTCTTTTATAAGCAAGTGGAACAAATTCGTCGCCTCCGATGAAGGAGCTTGTAATCGGTCCATTGTGGGGGACCTGTTTGAATTGATAGAGAAACAAGCAAAGAAAAGAAGAACACAAATTAGAAAATTCAAGATTATGCCTAGCCATGTTCGAGAGGTTTGTTCACATTTTACAGATTTGAAATATTTAAAAAGTTTTTTGTAACTTGCGTGTATGCTTAACATTTACATGTTCACGAATATGTTTACAATCTGGACATGTCACGTTTGCACTTGGGGTTACAAATAAGTGTATTCAGTTTCTTTTGATGAGACTGGTTTAGATGCCGTTGGGCCACTGTGACCTACATCTAGGCTATTGCAGATGTTGTATTACTTGATAAGAGCTATGTAACACGTAATAAATTAAGTTTTATTATTATATTTATGATATTTGATATTTACACCAAGTAAACAAATGTGCCTGATTTTTTTTTTCAATAGCAACACAACCTTCCCGTTTGCTTACTCTGTGCTTAATTGCATTTTATTACTAAAACGTATTCACAAGTAACACGTTCAACCTGTATTTCTAATCCTGTTACATATTTCCATATCTATAATAACTGATGAACGTGATTACATATTCTATATATACATGCCTATACTTTCTATTAAAGTTAGTTATTTATAGCATAAATGGAAAATACATCTGAAAATCAAGTATGGTGGACTAATTTTGGAGGAATAGGATTTTTAACGATTTTGGGTTTCGATATCTAGATTGCTGTAACAAAAGTAATCGGTCAAACTGATCCATGAAAAATAAAATCTTACAAAAATGATCAATTTCCTCCAATTGCACTGTCTCTACGCTACATTGATATCAATAACAGGAAGATGAAAGTACATGCTGCAGCGAAGGATATATAGTCACTATTGTAACAAGCGTTAATTTCCGTTCTAGTACTGATTTAAATAAACGTTATCTATATGAAAAAAATATTCAAAATTCGTTTCAGATTGAGGAATCCATAGCGGTTATCTTTAAGGATAAGGTCCCGAGTCACGTTGAGGTATCCTTTGGAGCAGATGAGACAAGACACATCGCCAAAATGATGAACCAATTCACATTTGCCTTCAGAATACCCGAAACATGTAATTATAAAAGTGTATATTAAAAGTTAATACTGTCTAATACCCAAAACATGTAAATATAAAAGTGTATATTAGAAGTTAATAGTGACTAATACCCCAAACATGTAAATATAAAAGTGTTTATTACATTTTTGCCTGTGAAATAAAGAAAATTATCAAACTGATAAAACTTATATTTTCACTGCTGTGATGAGCAGTGAAAATATAAGATTTTGCCGTGAAAATATAAGATTTTGCAGTGAAAATATAAGGCTTTTTCAGTGTAACGTGAAAAAGTGACCCGCCAATAAGAAACTACCCGGGGTCATTATTCTACGTTGCAAAAGTTACCCGGGTCGTTATATTACGGTAGAAATCTTAGCCTTCTGTAGAAAAATGACCCCACTCGATATTTCTGTAATTCGCCCCCTTGAGAAAGTGACCCGCCGTAGATTTCAACGGTGGGTAGTTTTAAACTGGGTGATTTTTTCACGTTACACCGGAACTTTTGTATGAGTTGTTCCCCTTGATCAGAATCGAACATGACATTGGAGGCTCGGTATATTGTTGTCGTCTGCTAGAACATGTCTATTGTGGAAAGATGGTCTTGAAGAAATGGCATCAATAGTAAATATTGATAAGAAACGGCTGCAGGATTTAATATGTAATGAATTGGAAGATGAGAATGGTTCAACTTTTCCGATCATCTTATCCCAATCAGCTGTGTACTGGACCCGATCGGTTGTGATTTCGACGGATTAGGACTACCATTAGTCTAGTTACTTTCCAGTAGGCAAGTAAAGAAAACAAATCATGAAAGTCCTCTTTCGAAATGTAATAAAATGAAAATTCAATGGTTTGCCGTTTAATATCAAATATATTTCACTTGTATGGCAGATTTTTTTTTATATTTTCACTCGTGCTACGCACTCGTGAAAATATAAAAAAATCTGCCATACTCGTGAAATATATTTGATATTAAACGGCAAACCATTGAATATCCTCTCTATATTAGAAGTTAATAGTGTATAATACACGAAACATGTTAATATAAAACAGTGGGTTAAAATATAATAGTGGTTTGTATGTAACAATACATTAGAAAAGTTGTCGATACCGAGACATGTCAATATGACATAATATGTTGGAAGATAATAGTGGTTTACTAACAAGACATGTAAACAGTTTGTTATAAGTAAAAAGTGGTTTACACCCGATACTAGTAAATATAAAACAGTATGGTAGAATGTAATAGTCATTTATGCAAGAGACATGCAAAAATAACATTATATGTTAGAAGTTGATAGTTGTTTAAACCCGATATTAGTAAATATAAAACAGTATCATATACCACTAGTGGAATATGACCTTCTGGACTTTTGATTGGTTGAAAAGCTGAACGTCGATCGAAAATCACGTGGTTCAATACAACGTACTGATTGTCGACGTCGTCATCGATTGTTGACTTGTCACAAGTTGGCGGGAATATATACGAGATGATGTGTTTTTCGCGCAAATAATCCGTGGTTCACAGAAAACAATACTGCCACTGCAACTTAATGGTATTGTGGTAGAAACAGGTCACACGACTCATGGTTGTTGGATATGGTATTTAGTCCACTCTCGTTAATTATTTTTTTAAAGTTACAAAGACACTCGATAAAGCTCGTATCTTTTGTATCTTTTGAAAAAATAATTATCTCGAGTGAAAAAATTCCATATCCAACAACCCTCGTTGTGTAACCTCTATATATCTTATTATGGTTTCTCGTTAAATGGAATTCCTCTTTCCAGGTGAAATAGCGGGTAAGAGCAGGGTTAAGGTGTACACAGACGGGAAGTATTTTGGGGAACACCCTATAACCGTTACACGACCTTCACTTGATTCGTACCAGTGTCCAGCTTTTCTCTCCCAAATTCTGAGAGTGCCAACAGATAATCGGGATGCGCTGGACAAAGCCCTGGTCAAGGTGTACAAGAAAAGTCTCCCAGAGGACGATGCGTTAGATTGTATCCTAGGAGACTACTACGGGGATGTATCGTCACGTAAGTTGGATGATATATTTTTAACTTTCTGTGTGTTTATGTTTTTTTTTTTTTCATTTGAATTTTGTTTCAGTTATTCACCCTAAATATCACACATTTGAACTGATTTCAAAAGTTGCAAAAGTTGAATATTATATTTATTTATTTAAATATTTTTTTTGGGGGGGGGGGGGGGGTGGGGGGGTTGGGGGTGTGAGAGTCCAATTGCAATAAAAAGTAATTGTCCTTATAACAATTTATGGATATAATAATTATACATTATATTACAAGATTTAATAGTACAAAGATGCTACCTGCTGACTTTTTCTGAAACACAGAGGCTGAAGTTACGGAAAGCAGATATAACTGTTTAATTCTAATTCCATATATTCAACACAGATAAGTTTAAGTACGATTTTTTATCAATTTCTCATTTATAATTTACACAGAACGAAGTGAGCACGAGTTACCGACTCTTCTTCATTTTGCTGCCAAAAATGGTCTGAGCGAGCTGTGTTCCGTGCTCCTCGACACCCCTGGTTCGTTGGCAGCCTTCCAACTGGAGAACCGGGATGGTTGTGACCCAGCTGACCTGGCAGACAAACACGGTCATACAGAGCTATGCGAATATCTTCGAACCTTTGTCGTGAGTTTCGTATTTTGATCTAGTGTTGAGAATAATGAGTACGTCTACTAAGTATAATGTACAAACTTTAAGTAGCAGCACGTGTTATCAGATGTACGTGCAGACTTACAAGATGACGTAACCCACACATGTGCTGGACCTTTGAATTTAGTAATAGATACAGTATGCCGAAAAAATGAACTAAGCTGCACCATACAGATGTTTCGTCCTCCTAGGACTCTTCAGTGATGCTAGGGGCGAAAAGGTGCGAATCAAACATTGCTAAACTAATGTAGAAACGGAAGGGTCAGGTGCGTAAAACCAGGTGAAGTGAAATTAAACTAGTTCTGTATAATTTTATATCGTGTACTAAGAAATTGTGTATAGTATGTACCGTGCCACTACTCAAATGAGATTAACTATGGCTATGGAGGCTCCAGCAAACCTTGGGGACTAAAACATCCACCCTCTATCATTAAAGATGACGATACACACACATGTGCTGCACTTGTTAAATTTAGTAATAAATACAGCATGTCGAAAAATGAATTAAACTGCACCATACAGTTGTTTCATGTCTGAACTACAAGAAATGTTAAGGTCGCACGTTACAGTCGGACGAAACGAAGCGAATCGACATGAAAATCATTATACATTACAACATAACCAACACCAGTACAAAGAGGCAGAGTTGTAGCTATTTATCTGTGTGGTTATGTGAAGCACTAGACCGTGAATCCGTTCTCATGTACCCTTCCTGGTTCAGCTTTAAAGTCGTTCTTATTTTTGTACTTCTTCTTTTCGTAATATACGTGAAATGACATGTGAAAATGAGTTTTTCAAATCTATTTTTAGCTTATTGGAAATTTCAACTGCTTCTAAAATTTTCAATTCAACGTATTTAGAGTTTGGGAAAAATACAGCATGTGCGTCATTCAGCAATGACCCTTTGACCTACTTAATGTTAACATAAAATCTTTTAACGTGAACATCTAGATTGACGCGTATATTGACGTTGAGATAGCATTGTCATCTGTATTATGTTCTTTGGCAGCATTCTGTGTTTGCAGTTTGGCTCTTGTAAAAATAAATCTTTTTTATTATTTAAAATTAGTGAATTTCGGCTTTAAGCTTTCATAATTGTTTCTACAGAGAAAGACATATTCAAAGACACACATTTAGAGAGAAAGGCATTCAGATATTTACTTTTTGAGAGATAAAGAGATTCAGATAAGTACTTTTATAGAGTTAAACAGATTCAGATACGTACTTGTTGAGAGATACAATGAGTCAGCTATTTACTTTTTGAGAGATAAAGAGATTCAGATAAGTACTTTTATATAGATAAACAAACGCATATAAGTCCTTGTTGAGAGATAAAGATATTCAAATATTTACTTCCTGAGAGATAAAGTCTTTCAGATATGTACTTCTTAAGAGATGTATAGATACCAAGATGTACATAGATATTTTCTTAAAAACCTAGCATGTTTTCCGCCACCAAGGTTTTCCGTATACTCAAAAAATAAATCTGTTTAGACACAAACGCATGTAATCATATTTTACATTTGTGTTATTCAGAACAAAGTATTCTAGTACGTAATTGTTGGATAAACCAATCTGGCTTGTATCAAACCGTTCACTTCCTGTTGAGTATATGTATATGATGTACACTGTAGGATGTAGCTATCCCAAATCACTCATGTGAAGTGGTGCGTCTTTCTCAGAATTGATGTGATGCATTCGAAATTCTTCGTAAACATGACTATAAAAAGTATTATTGGAATTGACTAAAAGGCCAATCAAGTTGACCTCTGAATCAGATACATGGTATCCTTCCTGTAATGTTTTGACTATTGAAGCGGAACGGCGTGATGATTTAGTTGGAGATATGTACATGTCCCTACTCGAACTGTCATCTTTGAAAAAAACACCCTTTGGCAAAACGATTCTATACGAAGATAAACATAATGAATTTACCTTATTTTGACCAGATGTAAGCATTTGTACTAGGCAAGTATAATACGTATGCCTTTGACTAAGAAACATCGTTTGTTTATTGATATCACGTTTTATGTTTATATAAAGGTTTGTTAAATGTTTCGTTAGAGTACGACTTCATCGAGAAATGAAGAAGCCTCTGAAAATGTGTAACAACTTGTACCTCATAACTGAAATAACTGATAGAAAAGAAGCCTTTGGTACGAGGTAGATTATATATATTATAAAAATAAATTAGAGAATACCGAAGCGTTAACAAAATCTTGTCCGAACCCAAAATCGATTAACCAGGGGCAATATATGAACAAAGGAAATATTTACAATGAAACCCTAGGAAAAGTACAAGATAATAAGACCATGCAGGTGTTCCGGAAGAGCAAGCGTCTTCTGCTTCATCGACGACACCCACCATGAAAATCTTTGTTACATCCAAGTCAACATCAAGTTTTCAAAAAGAGAACCACAAAAAGTCAACACACTAATGAGCATACTCAAAAAAGTCATTGCTTACGTTATTATATTACGTTATAACATAATAAACACATTTTCGTAGTACACGATTTGAAATTATACAGAACTAGTTTAATTTTACTTCTAAATTTATAAATTAAAGGGGTTTTACGCACTTGACCCTTCTGCTTCTACATTAATTTCGACATTTTGAATTCCCACCTTTTGGCCCCTAGCATCACTGAAGAGTCCTCGAAGGACGAAACAGCTGTATGGTGCAGTTTACTTCATTTTTTTCGGCATACTGTATATATTACTAAATTTAAAAGGTGCAGCACATGTGTGTGTTACGTCATCTTTACATACATTGTGATCTTATAAATAAGAGAATACCGAGAGTTCAAAATCGATTAAACTAGGGGCAAAATATGAACAAAGAAAAGATTTACATGCAGACCCTTGTAAAAGTACAAGAGAATAAGACCAGGTGTCCCGGAAGAGTAAGCGTCTTCAAATCAAACTTCGTTGTTGTAGTGTACTATTTTCACACACCATTCTGTTATACAGGACGTGGAGGCCACTGTTCTAGCCTGTGAAGACATGTATCTAGAGATGAGTGGCAAAAGTATTTATGCAAATCTGCAAGAGCTGAACTCGCAGGCAGGTATGTATGCATGAAATATAACGAAGTATCCATGATATCTATATTGAAAGTAAATATATATATATATGCATCAACTACGGAACAAAACAAGAAAGTTTCATGAGTGCAAACATCCTACATACAATATGGGATGTCTTTCATACAATTTTGCATAATAAAAAGCAGAGATAATATATGTGCATGAAAGTAAAAACCTTGTTAGTAGATTTTTCATAATATTTCTTGGTCCATAAATCACATTTGTCCTTTTGCAATGGCTAGATTGATATCGATAACATGGATATATTTTAAATTTCAGGCCACCATGAAGACACATTCAGTGAAGATAAACCAAAACTACCTGATCGATGTAAGTGGTAGCTAACATTTACATACATCACTTATAAGCATTAATGTTCCATTTATGTGCCTTATATCTATTCCACCACTGAAATCGAAGTCTTTATCACATAACGATAGTCAATAAAATATGTTGGTTTTTAGTCCGAGGACCTCAGAAGAGCAGCAGGCGTCACAGTGAACCAACCCCTAACACGCTACGACCACCGCTTCCCGCTCCAAGGAAATCTACTGGAAAGCGAGATCCGACACCCGAGGAATTTATGGGTATGACAGGCACAGAACCACGGGCCATCGGTTAGTGACGTCACAAATAGTTTGTAGTTTGTTGCTTTTTAATATCGCGAGTTTTCAAATTTATCAAAAGTGAGAGTGTAGTGTCTAACAATACTTTTATATTTCAGGAAAATCGGCCACTTTAGGAAGTACTGGTTCCACTGCAGAAAATGATCTGATTGGCATACTTGCTGCGGTCAAAGATGGGGAGTTCACGCTTAACGAGGCAGAACGCTTATACGAATCATGGAAGAAACATAATCACACACATTCCCACTCAATTAAAGAAAGAAAGAAAGCCCTGGATACGTTGAGAAATGAATATATGTCCATGTTTGATATTGTCAAGGAAAAGAACAAAGAAAAGGGCCTCTTCAAGAAATTAAAAAAGAAGTTGGTCAAAAAGAAGTCACAACAAAGTTTAAATATATCGGTAAGAAATTAGTCCAATCATTCAAAGTTATAAACGCCATCAAATGAAAATGTTTTGTTTATCACTTTATTTCATGTAAACTTTCTATGTTTACAAAGCTCTGGAGAATTAAAGATGGCTAGTAGTACGAAACTGTATTTCAATATAATTTCTTTTTATGTGACTATTCATTCAAGGTACCATAAACGTGTGAGGTGATGCTGTTTTAATTTTGATATCAATATACTGTATAACAAAAATGATACTCGCGGAAAATTTTGATTTGCCAAAAATAGTCAAAATAACAGAACATTATCTTGCGAAAACGCAAGTGATCATATGGATACCATTTATTTCTGGATAGATAATTGTGGGTTTTTTTTCGAAACAGACACCTACCCTTCTGCGGGGGAGTACGTCATCGCAACATGCCAAGATGTTATATGAACGCAACAGTGGTTCCAGTAAGTTATTTTTGAAATATTTAAACAAAATTTGATAACATTTCCCTAATGCGTAATTCATACAGCATTGAAAAAATGCATACATGAATCAATTCGTTAAAACGATAAATTGCTAGATATGCATTTGCTATTTTATAACGAAGTAGAAACATGGAATTGCTTAAAATATCAAAACCAGGGGACCACGAAAATAATTCTGTATGAAGGCAATGAATGAGAAAGCCCTCCTCTTTTTTATTGATTTAAATTAAAATACGAATTTGATCTTAGTGGCCCTAATGTAGCTAATGACTATAATCAGTTTTGCGCATCGTTTTATGCATATGTGTTGATATCTTAATATGTAAAAGTTCACTATTTTCATTTTGAATATTATTCTTTAATTAAGACCATTCTTTATTTTGGTTTATAAACACCAAGAAAACGCATCTTTGGATAGTTTGTGACTGTCAATTGTTGTTATCAGATTAATGAAATCAGCAACATATATATTAGGATAAGTACTGTTTGGCACTACTAACTATAAATCTGTTATGCTTTTTATCCCGATATTTCATATCAGGAAATATAATTTATTGATTTATGGGGATAGTACTTGTCCTTTCCTGAATTATAACATTTCTTTCGGTTGATTTTGTGTGTTTCCTCAGTAACCTCCTACTCCCTCCCCTTTAGGCCATATCTTAGTATCCCTAACAAGTCCTAGAATGACGAAACAGTTCTATGTTGCAGTTTAGGTCATTATTTGGTTCGATTGTATCTTATTTTTAATGATAAATGTGTTATTATTGTGTGTGTCTTCTGTACACCCCCTTGAGTTCACGTAGAACTAAAACTGTATACGAAACATGTTAAATGATTACAGGCGATGGGAGCAGAGCATCAGGAAGTAGCCAGACCTCGGCCTCGAGTTCAGATATGTGCTTCGCCGGAAGTGAGTCCGACGCTCTTCTGGTAAATACATACGATACTTCCGGTTCAATGTCTTCTGATCACAGTGTACAACAATTGACATCGTATTCGAGTAAAACATGGTACATAGACACCCGAAATATTCAAATCTTAAAACTTTGCACATTGACAATTTGGTACGACCAAACATTCTAAATGTATACTAACAAGTTTGAAACTAAACAAATCTGAGTGTATTTGACATAAGTCGTTATTATTCAATGTCTGTAAACAAGATTAATCAGACTATAGATAGCTTCTCATATGACCAGGGGCACTTACGCTTGTTTTGACGTTTTTAAAAAGGATGACGACGAGGAAGTATCTTCGGGAGAAGATGCTTTCCATACAAGGAGAACGTCTCCTGTCCTAGAAAGAGGAGCTGAGGGAGGTGCAGTCCGATTGAGACAATCTGCATCATCCACAAATTCAACACAGGTAAACTGACTCTGTATTCTGTTAGAGTGGTACTATATTGATAAAACTTTCTGTAAAACATTCATGCCGTTTATCTGTGTTACCAACACAAAGCCGAAATGAACACTTGTGTCATTAGAATGTTCTTAGTAATAGAGATAAAGTCGTAATGTACAACTAACTAGTATTTCTTGCTTAGTTTAATAAACCAGGTGAAAATCGCGAAGTGCACTTTTGAGCCATTTCGTCGCATCGTTGTCTTGTATTCGGGAGTGTTACCGTTTGTAGGATGTTTTATATCAATAAATTATTTTTTTAACACTGTTGACTTTTTACTGGTTGCGTGACAAATCAAAGCTTATCAAATAATACATTAATTGTACAATGTGGCTGTTACGTTAAAATAAAATCAGTAGCCGAATCTTGTTCAATGAGTGTGCTTTCAAATCAATAGCAGCAAATATGAATATGCATGAATTTCGAAAGACTTTTTTTTTTCCAAATTTCAAATTTTGCGCGATTATGTAAAAGATTCATGTTCTTCGCACAATAAGAAACATGTTGAGTATTACTAGTATCATTTGAATCAAGAAACGAAAAATAATTAATTGATCTCAATTACTCTTTATTCATGTTAAGCTCAATATTTGGTGTGTTGTTTGTACAATCCATTGATTATTACGCTGTTATCATTAATGCATTGGTATTTCTCTCTTCTTCAGAAACGTAAGACAATGCGCCTCGAATTCTTGGAGACCGCACAGTCCTTTGACGAAGTGCCGCCGACTCTTCCACCTAGGAACTACCGCCAGTGTTAAACAACGGGGATGGCGAGTAGGATTGCTCGTGAATGATGTTGCTAACCACTTGGTACTTTATATATCGTCTGGCTTAAAACAATCAGTTATATATAATGTAACAAATCAATATGAGAAGTCGTGATGTGTGTGTCATTTTGTGACAGGTTCCTAGCAACTGTGATGCCCTTTTAAAGAAAACACGATTTGCGAGTCAAATTGTTAAAAGTTGCTATCAACTGTAATGCCCTTATAAAGAACACGTGATTTGCGTGTCAAATTGTGACAATGTTCTATCAACTGTGATGCCCTTATAAAAAACACGATTTGCGAGTCAAATTGTGAAAAGATAAAAACATGTTTTGTGAGACAAATTGTAACAAATTCTCATTCATACATTAAAAGATGGATACGCATTTTTGGATCATATTGTAACACTTAAAATACCATTCAGCCATGTCGGCAACGAATACTACCCGTACTCTAGTATAGTGTACATTTTCACCCATACAAGTGTTATACCGCTGATATCAATTGAAAGGTATCACACATAATTTTGTTTTTATTAATATTAATTCTATAATGATGACATTTTTGTTTATAGTTCATCATAGCTTGAAGGATATTAATCTTTTTTGCAATAAAAACAGTAAAATCTCATTTATAGACTCATCTAAGATAATAATTCATAATTGCTATAAGCCAGTATTTGCCTTCGACTTTTTGTCGTGTTTGTAAACACGTGTGTTATGTAGTCGTGTTTGTAAGCACGTGTGTTATGTAGTCGTGTTTGTAAGCATGTGTGTTATGTAGTCGTGTTTGTAAACACGTGTGTTATGTAGTCGTGTTTGTAAACACGTGTGTTATGTAGTCGTGTTTGTAAGCACGTGTGTTATGTAGTCGTGTTTGTAAGCACGTCTGTTATGTAGTCGTGTCTGTAAGCACGTGTGTTATGTTGTCGTGTTTGTAAACACGTGTTTTATATGTCATGTTTGTATACATAACCATTGGATTATTGACAAATTTTCAACTTTTTTAAGGATCTCCGTGCTCCTAGTATATTCGAGTTTGGTTCGGATTGTGGAACTTCTGTTACTTAAGAGTGCAGTGAAGCAAGTTAAAAGCTTACGTAATAAGTTTTTTTTTTAAATGAATAATTCTAATATATAATTTACTGTCAAAAGCATAGGTAATTTTATACATAACTAACGCGTATAGTATTTCGCGGTCATTGTATACATAAATAATGCGTACAGTATTTCGCGGTAATTTTATAAATAACTAACGTGAATAGTAGTTCGCGAACCCAATGGATGTGTTGTTTATCTGGCCATTTTCTGATATATTTTCGTCATAAATAAAAAATCTCTGAAAAAAATACACGTGAATCGGGTCATTAAGACCTTTGCAATCCAAGCAGAAAAAGTAACTCGTTGTTTCTTGAAAAATAAAATAAATATATTTGTACTTAGTTCATTCCAATAAAGTAGTGGCACTGATCACAAGCTATATATTATGTTTTATACGTATGCGATCGAAGAAAACGTGCTATACATGCATAGATGATGTTAGTCAAAATAACTGTGATTATTGTGTCAGTATCTTTGTTGTTATTTAGCCGACGACATTCAACATTGACTTTATTAATTTTTGTTGGTGTTTGTAGCTTGGCATTGGTGATATTATAGATAGTTCATGCTTACCTGAAAATGCCTAGTTATATAACGCGTATTGTTATTGTCGCAATGGTCCAATGTTGAAATCTAATGAAACCTCTTTCAACATTCATTTTGAATATATATATTTAACAAATTACCGAATCCATCACTTAATAGGGAAAACTAATATTTCCATTTAAATAACAATTTAACTACACAATACATGTTGGATTCACCCTATTGTTTTCGAGAGGACGTACAATATTGTAATGCTGAATTATCATCGTCAATGAACAATGCACAACATTGCTAATATATTCAATGAAATCGTATACAGTAATCAGTGTATGCAATGAAGATTGCATAACATGGAAAAGTATTCAATAAACAAAGTTTACTAGAATAATGTGTAAATGAAAGATGCATAGCATGAACAATATATATCGTGAACCAACTTTTACGGTGAACAATATATACAATGAGCACAGATACATTTAAAACTGTATACATTGAATGGACAATGTAAACAATGAATACACTGCACATTGGACAATGTATCATTTTAACAATGTATAAAGTGCACTGTATATTGAGCACGGTTTATAGTACAATGTGCGATTAAGTCAATGAACAATGTATACAGCGAACAATGCAAACAGTGAACAATTTATACTTTGAGGAATGTGTGCCTGCATAATTATATCCTGAAAGCAGAAACAGATTAATACATGAACGATTAAATATTTTTTTAAATCATGCAATTGAATAAAAAAAAATCATTCATAACTATGATTGTCAGCTGTTGTCTTTATATACGTACAGTAGAAACTATCCTTTCTCCAGCAGAAAGTGACACACCAAACGTCGTACCAAAACTACATCGGCAAGACGAACATTATATAAGGTGTCATGAAAAATTGGAACATTTTTGTTTGATCATACCAATGCTAACATAATAATTTATGTACAGTGCACACGATAAAACTTAACAAAGAACTGGTACACTATACACATGAAATTGTATTTTGTTTTTAATAAATGACTTAACCTGAACTGTGGAAATCGATTATTCCTTTTGATATCTATCAAGATCTTGGTAAAGTCGACGAAAAACGTCAAGACCCTGATAATCGTTGATGAATATATACTAGCATGAGAAAAGATATGCATTAAACATGACCGTTTTTTATGTTCAATTATAAGGAATTAGTCGGTAAAGTATTCAAGTTCCACTTTTCAGTTTCGAATGATATTTCCTATGACACCGAAAATGCATTCAATGACTGAAGTAAATATCATTAGAAAACCTGATGCCAGAACTTCCTTTCTATGGAGGCGTTAGTAACGCCGTGCTTATAGCGATCAGTTAATAATCGGATATATGGAGGTTGAGACACCTAGCGGTAATATAATCTCTGTAATTACTCTAAATAAGGGAGACAAATTTTATAATATCTGGTGCTTCGTTCAAAATACTGTCAGACGTTTGGGTAAATACGGACAGGCGGAACACTTCTTACATGAATCTTACATAAAATTAATTTATGATTAAATCCAACTCCGTTTACGTCAAATGATTTAAACGAACACTATAAAAGCATTCAGAATGCCCATATAAGGAAGTGAAAACCCATGCAATATGGCTGACGCATAAACGTTCACTTCAAACCACAGACTTTGAAATGTACATGTAAATAAAGCAGCGATCGTGATTGTTGAAACCTCACATCTGATTAAAACCCTTTAGATGCTAATAGCGACAAAAGTCGTGTTGATAAAAATGGCCTTCACTGTTGATCCCGATATAATTGTAATTTTCAATCGGTACTATGTACTCCCGTCTGAGGCTATATTTGCGTCTAGAAACGAAAGTAGAATACTTCTGATTCAAGTTGAAGTTATGTGGTGAAATTTTCCTTCCCTGACGTCAGTTCTGATAGAAATAAAGTGTTTGCATATTGCAAATTAATAAATAATCAGTTAGATGTAACGTAATCAGCAATACTTGAATAAGTTCTTTTTACATTGGCTAAAAAAAAATTAGAGAATACCAAAGCGTCAACAAAACCATAATACGAACTCAAAATCGATTAAACTAGGGGCAAAATAGGAACAAAGAAAAGATTTACATGGAGACTCTCGTAAAAGCACAAGAGAATAAGACCAGGTGTTCCGGAAGAGTAAGCGTCTTCTGCTTCATCATCAAAGCAGGAAATATCGGACGAACACACATGTGACAAAGGTAGGCTCGTTCATCGGTACCGATTCTCAGAAAGGATATTTCTTAACATATATATCTGTGATGAAACCTTAGTCAAATCCTGACTCAGAATAAATGAATATGCCGAAATCTGTGATAAGATGAATGAAAGACTGAAAGAAACAAAGCTTTGAAGTTACCTTATCATATTTTATCCATACATCCCGGATTTTACCTGAAATTCGCCGGAAATATAATATTTTAGAAAATAAAAATACACGAATAGAAAGTTTCTATATTATGATGTACAATAAAACAATAATAATTCTTATGATTTTAACGGTAAAATTGTACGTTTAATCAAATAAATTAAAACAAATATTACGTTTTAGGTGAAAGTTCATCTTAGATTTTCCATTCAAAAAGTCTGTTATATCTTAAACTCCAATCTTTGAAAATTATATTTGTTTTTACATGGAACTGCACAGAAGTTTAGCGTTACTTTTAGCTCCGCCCTTCAATTTACTACTTGAGATTGAACGACCAATCAAATCGTTTGTTGTCAGATTCCTTCACGGTGAAAACACAGGACGTGCTATTCAGTATTGTTCCTTTGATCTAAAACGTAGAAACTGGCCGATCAAAGTGGTGGCACAAAATCTGACACAGTGAACACAAGGACCTGAGAATTAGTTACAGCCAGTTTGCATTTTAAAAAATGTACCTTTCCCATTTCATTCTTTTACCATGTCCAAACATCCGAGTAACGCCTCCTTCAGTACGTCCAGTACTTTGATTAACTACTTCAAATGCCAAAATGATTAATCATGTTTTATATAAGATTATCATAGAAAATCAATATATAAATCGGTCACAATTACATTCACTAAATAAATATTGACAAACTATCTATAAATAATAACGAGTAAAAAATAGGGTTGAAATGAATAGGCTTTAAAATCGTCTTCCAGAAACCATGCAATGCGGACCTGATTTTCTTTTTATTGTACACGGAAATATGTAGGCCAAATATGAGACAAGTTACTTTTTATATCCGAGTGTTATCTATATGGGTCACAGGCAAAACGTGAGTACACCTGGCCATGTCTACAGGTAGGCCAACCGGTTTACCTGTACCGTTAACATCCTGTAGGATATGTATTAACGAAACATGCATGTTTCTGGAAAAGTTATAAATCAAACGAACGGATGTAGTCATGTTTTGGTGGATTAATTTACATAACTTTGAGATAACTTTCCTTACAATAACAAGATTTGAATAGGGTTAAGAAATGTAGCACATGTTCCCAACACTGAAAGACAAGGCATGGCCACATAGAGAGATTTCCTGGTTTCATTATTTTTTAAATTATTTTCTAGTGATTTTTAAAAATGTGAAACTAACATCAGAATTAGGGTTCTGATAATCAAAACTCACCTGCATTTTATCTTATTGCGATGTTTATGATCTTATTCCATGTTAAAAACAGCCATGTTGATATTTTGATTTCAATGATCTGCAGCCAAAACCCTAATTTTCTGATCCCGTTCGAGTGACATGTCCATTGGTATGGAGTTCAAGCTCATGGTTCAGATGACACTCCGTAGGCGATGTTGAACTAACACTTAGAATGTTACCTGTATATAAAGGTGGATGATTTTGAATATGCTCATATGCCTGTTTGTTGTGATTAAGAATAATGTCTTAGTTCTCCCTTCGAGAACGTATCTTTTACTCTGATGTGACCTAGATTTACATGGCGGTTGTCGTCGACGAGGTAGAAAACGCTGACACTTCCAGAACATCTGGGCCCGTATTCATGAAACCGTTCTCATGCTCAAGCATGGATTCTGTGCTCAAGTCAGCTTTCTTGAAACTCTCCTTAATCATGTCGAAGAGTCAAAAAGTCAACGTAAAAGTTAAAAACAATTTTGGCTTCATGTCTCTTCAACTTTTTTTCCAAAATTTTGACAAAGTTAGATTTTGTAATAATTTATAGCCAGAACAAGATATAAGGCTTGAGCACGAAATCCATGCTTGAACATGAGATCGGTTTCATGAATACGGGCCCTGGTCTTTTTCTCTTGTACTTTTTCAAGAGTCTCTTCTTGTTAATCTTCATGGTTTGCTCCTCGATTTCAGTTAGGATTATGGTTTTGTTGACGCTTCGGTATTCTCTGATTTGTTGTTTCCTCGGTCCTAGGTTGGCCTACAACGTTCACAGATGTGGCGAGTTTATACAGGTATTAAACACAGGTCTATTCAATATAGAACTTTTCTTATGGTGATTGTTCAATATCTATTATACTAAAGGCCATTAATTATAAGTGATCGCCATTGCAGTATTCCAGAGTAATAATAAACTTAATTGAAGATAAAAAACCTGATTTAGCCTAAGGCTTATCGCCCTCAGGGTCCTCTACGTTAGTTAAATCTGTTAGTTTTTCATAGTATTTCTGATACTGGAAGACACTGGAAAAAAGTGTCAATATAACGTTATGAATTGAATACAACAGGCATATTATACCAGTATCATATACCTGTTGTATTCAATTCATAACGTTATATTGACACTTTTCGGTGTCTTCCACATCGATATCTAGGCTTTAGCCCGTGATTCTAGGGCTTGCTCTGAATATCGAGATTTTCGTGATAGATGTCAACTGCTGACGAACAAACTTATGGCACAGGGATTCGAGAGATGCAGGTTGATGAAGACTATGGGCAAGTTTTAAGGTCGCCATCTTGATCTCATCGAGAATTATTCTGTATCTTTGTGTGATATGAAGATGGACGTTTTTGAGTTTGCTTGTTAGTGTGTTTACTTGTTGTAATGACAATGACGACTCGGATCTCATTTTGAGGATTGATGCTTACTTGGATGTGACCAAGATTTACATGGCGGGTATCGTCGATGAAGCAGAAGACGCTTACTCTTCCGGAACACCTGGTCTTATTCTCTTGTGCTTTTACGAGAGTCTCCATGTAAATCTTTCTTTTGTCCCTATTTTGCCCCTAGTTTAATCGATTTTGAGTTCGGATAATGGTTTTGTTGACACTTTGGTATTCTCTGATTTTTTTTATTCGATCTTTCTCCAAGGATGATTGTGACGTAGTGGGAATAATTTCCGATTTAAAATGGACAAATATACGCGAAAGTGTTATTTCCAAATATAACCTATAGTAAACTTTACTCCCTCCCCGAGGGGAAACGGATAGCCCGGGGGTACTGAAATTTACAAATTAAACAAGCCCCTGATGATTAGTCTAGCCATGAAGAGAAATAGCTAGGCTTTTGTACCTCTGAGTCTGAAGAAGACTTTTGAAATCTATGGTAATTTTCCCTTTGGGACCCAGCCCTGGCCCCTGGAGTAGGAGCAGGAATCTAAATTTTTGCAGTTTGATTCCAACTTTCTCCAAGGATGATTGTCACAAAGTAGGAACAATTTCCTACTTAAAAAGGACAAAATATACCCAATAGTGTTATTTCCTTATATAAACTATAGTAAACTTTACCCCCTTCCCGAGGGGGAACGGATAGCCTGGGGGTACTGAAACTTACAAATTAAACAAAACCCCTAATGATCTTTTTGACGAAACGATGTAGAAGCTTCTCTCTTAACACAGGCATATAATTCAAAGGCCGAGGATTTAATGATTATCCATGTGAAAGGGAAAATCCAAATATAAATCTAAAAAGGTTATTCATGAATGCAAACGAGTAAAGATATCATTAAGTTTTAAATTTCATTCAAGCAAGCAATATGGATCTTATGTTCTTCTCATACTAGGAAATATGTAGCCCATTAATACGAGCTCGAGGCAAGTTCCTCTTCACATGCTCACATCACAACGTCAAAGTTGTTATCTATGGGGGTCACAAGCCATTTACCTATACTCATCAACTGCCTGCTAGATATAGCATGTTTAGGAAAACATATAAATCAAACCAACGGACAAAGCCATGTTTTGGTGCACTAACTTGCATTAACTTGGAGAAAAGCAAATTTCTTTTCAATAACATTCAAATGTTGTTTTGAAACGTAACACGTGTTCCCGAACGAGACGACTAGAAATGTAGATAGACAATATACATAATATATATATGTAGATCTCGACACCGAAGGAATTCGTGGGGCTAAGAATGCTAATATAGAAAAATATCCTAATTCCGTCTAAAACACAGAATGTTTTAGTTTTGCAAAAAAAAATCTTGAAACATGCAAAACTAACATCAGAATATGGCTGAGACATTACATGAGACTTTTAAGTTACTACAGTATTTTAATATCAATGATCCATTTCGAAATGTAGTAGTACTTGTGACTACCGTGTAATCAGTTTTACTATTGGTTGCCAGAACAAAATGCTCTGGTTCCATAGGAGTGAAATACAAACGTGTATCGGTCCACTACATGTATGTAGGCTAACACGTACGTGATGGACAATTTTAATGCACTCGGTAGTTTTAGAAAACCATTATGATTCGCTCAAACAAAAGTTTCCAAATAATTTGCTGTAAAGTTGTATTTGTTAACGGGAACTGGCTACACCAGTAGTATTATAGGACGACTGTGTCTTTCTAATATTCGTTAATGGTGAAGGTTTCCCTGTGTTGGGCATCTACATCCAGAGATGTGTCATGTTTTTTAAACAAATTAACCTAGACTTACTTAGTCTGCGTTGAGGGATTTTCTTGTAATAAGCGTTGAAGACTATTGGCAATTTATCTTTTGGGTCGGTGTTTGGTCTCATTGAGAAACATTTTGTACCCTTGTATGATTAAATATGGACGTTGTTTAAATATGCTTATAAGTATGACATGTAATGTTCGGAAATACCTCAGCTTTCATTACGAGAACGTGACATTGACTTTTGGCGTGACATTGACTTAAATGTAACGTGAATTAGCTTGGTGGGGGACGTCAATGAATCAGAAGGCGCCTACCCTTCTGTAACATCTGGTCGTATTCTTTTGTGCTTTTTAAAAAAAACTTCCGTGTAAATCTTTCATTTTTTCATAGTGTTGTCCCTACATGTATTTCAATCGACTTAACTCTTATTATGGTCTTATAGACGCTTTGGCATTCCATGACTTCAATGTCTATCATGCTAATGAGCAGCAATATTCTAGATTGTTGGCGACCTACATACACTCAAAACATTTTGTGATGAATTATCTAGATGGCGACCATGCAACATGGCGCACAACACACCTTACCTTCCAGAGTGTCTGGTCAAGCTGTGTGACTCTTCCTGACTTAAATAGTGGACTGTTGTCAGGCTATTCAATGAGAGATAGACAACATCCTTGATATAAAGGTGGACGGTTTTAAATATAGTCAATGTTCTCACTTTTTAGGATGTGACATTTAGTTGAATGTGCACCTCGATTTACGAGGCCGGTGTTGTCAATGACGCAGAAGACGTTAACTCTTTTGAAACACATGGTCTTATTCTCTTGTACCTTTTTCAAGTTTCTCAGAGTAAATCCTTTTTTTCATATACAGTGTAGTGTTAGATTAAGGTGTTGATGTTGTTTATGTTGTTTTCAAGCTTTTGCAGCTCTGCATATGATTGGTCGTCTGTTGACTACATGTGCAAATATCCCAGAGAAATGTTCACCTTTCATCGTATATATCATAGGTGTTAACCTCTGAAACCTCCAATGAGGGAGTTCTCCCTCATTCCATTTTTCCCAATGAGGGAGAAAGTGCGCGAAATGCGACTGAAACTGCATTGCTCAAATTGTCTTTCCCATTTTATGTATCAAAATAACTTCAAAAAATATTCATTTGATCCAGAGAAATCTGGTATGGTTATTACACATACCCTGCAGTAACAAAGAAATCATTTCACCACAGGATGGGGATTTTGAGGTTGTGTGAGTTTGGACTACGATGAGGGAGATTTCGAGGGGGGATTGGTAAATTTTGGTCAAAATGAGGGAGTGTCCCTTGAAATGAAGGAGGGTTAACAGGTATGATATATATCAATAACAAGTCGGACCCTTCATCAATATAATGATGAAATGATAAACTAACTTCCGTTACAGAAACCAGAAACACATGTATCCTTACTATAAACTGTACATATCTTTATTTTGATGCTCAGTGTCTTCAGTTAACGACAATGGACATTACAATGCATGATGGGAAATGTCTAGGTAAGATTATGATTTTATGAATCCTAACCATATTTATATTTAACATCAACTTCAATAGAACTGATTATTAAAAGCATTTGAGATACTTGTAAATCCAGCTTCTGTTAAATATAGTTTCACACTGAACTGGAATAATTTAAGAAAACAGACAATTTTATGCAAAGTCGAAAAGCCTGATAACAATCTCTCCAAATTAATACAGCATTCCTACACAAGCAGCATAATTTTTTCGATTATTTTAAATAATTTTTTTTTTTCACAAAATTATATTTGACTGAATAAACATTGACAAAGTTTTTCGCATTGAAAGTCTATGAATTTTGTCAAAATTCAGTGTCCAGGGAGTAGGTGGGACACACCTTTCGATAACGAACCTGAATAAATGGCATTACCTGTATCATTATCTAAAACGTGTAAATAAATCTCTGTCTCCAAAACTTAGTTAATATTCTGATCGTGTTTTGGAACTTTTTAATGTTCCGTGTGTTAAAGACATATGCTACCTTAATTAAATAGGCAATAACTTCTCCACAATACAGAAAAGGTATGAAATCTTACATTAGCTTTTTTTGTGGTCTTGGTTTCAAATTGAAAAAGTTATTCAGAAAAAAACTTATATTAAAGATTGAATAATTTGAATAAAAATCAAAAGATTATTATATGAAAAGTAGCACATGGCCTTAACATATATCACTTACAAGCTCTGGTTTAAATATAACTCTATAAAAAAACAATTTCTGTATATGAGCTGCACCAATCACTGGTAGTCATGTTCTGCAAAGCATACATTTGTCTGTATATATTCGAACAACTGTTTGTTCATTGCCAAAACATTTTTCATAAAAATTGGTAGTTTAAGCTAGTTGAAACAGGTTTCAATCACGGACATGTGGTATAAGTTATAACCCAGTACTTATAACAAAGTGTTAGTAACAATTTGGACAATGCTGAACTTGTTTTACAATATCTTTAATGTACTTAAATGCTTTAATGCTGTTCAAATACAAAATATGACCGGAATACTCTCATTTCACTAAAACTAGACAGACCCTAGTCTCTCGTACAGTGTAGGAAATGTCCTTTTGTCAGTGAGTACTCTCTCTCTCTCTCTGTCCATCCATCCATCTCTCTCTCTCTCTCTGTCCATCCAATTAGTGAATCTATACTACATAGCACTCTTGCACATCTTGCACACACAAGATACAATTTCTCCGTTACAAATGTATACAAATCTCATACCTCGGTAAAATCTGTTATTGTATAGTGGTGCGATCCGAGACTTAATACACATATACATGTTCTGCATATTATTTCAGATCATTTACAAATCAAAAATTGTAGTCATAGAAATACATCAATATATATATATATATTGCCAAATCCCTTCTTTAAACATCAAAATTCTGTCTTAAGAACAAAAATGTGAAAACTCCTGTCAAAGGTTTTAACAACTGAATTAAAGGGTTATACACCAAGTATATCACATGATAGGGAACCGGCTGTTTATTGGATAACTATAAACACACTTTATACTGTGTGTATCTGGTATAAATGTTTCTAAAGAGCATTAATTGAATTATTTAGTTTAGTTCTTGTCATGCTGTTGAATGGTTATCAAATTATTAAGCTGAATATGACCATCGAAAAATCATTCTTTGAAAAAAATCATCTGTTTCCATAAAGTGGTCACATAACTTCTTTTATGTTTTGAAAAAGTATAGTTTCATTTTACATCCAGTAGAAATACTGCCTTAATTAATCTCCTGTGCTATCAGGAGTGTGGAATTTAGACTTCTTACCCTGTTTCTACTTTTAATTTATTTTATGGAAAAATACTTATTGATAAAACCTGTAATTTCTGGGCACATCTGGGCCAGCAAGTTTTTGATATTTTCAAACTTTCAAAACTTTTTTCAAATTTATTTGACTGCATACTCTGATCATATCCCTACTCATTAGTCTTCCTTGAAAAGGACAAATGGCTTATTGTATGTTATACAGCACTCAAATGTATTATAATGATTTAATAATTTGCTATTCTTCATAGGGCTTTCAACAATGCAAAGTGAGTCTATACGACACAATTCAAAATCAGGCAAGAATACTGTATTGAATAACAATAACTATACAGGCCAATTATGCCCTGTATCTATATACCTCAATAAGTTAAAACAACAATGTATTTATAGTGTATCCGCTGTTGTACAACAACAAATCTCTTATATCCATCACTTTGTCTGAATATTTAAGTACATATGGCTGCTAAATAAAATCCATAAAGTTATTATGTAATCCTCGTCAGATTCATATGGACTGTTGTATTGAAATACAAGGCTGTGATTAAATGTTCTGTGTTTCCACTAATTTATGAAAATTTCACACAAATATTTGTTTTTGGAATTTTTTTTTTACTCCTTAATTGTGTAATGTTTTATATTAAACATTTTATTTTGAGTATACCAAAGTTAAAACTACGCATAAAAAGTTGCAGCAGCAATAATAACTCAATATTGTATTTTCCAAAATCCTACACAAAGTAGTACTGGTTTTCATCTAGCTCTGTGGTAGATTTGAAACTGTGGTTTAAGCTTACATTTTACAAAACCTTTACACAGTATTCCACCTAATAAGCACACTGCCAACTTTTTTTCGGGGAAAGTGGATAGTGAACTAAAGAATATGCCTTCACTGATCTGCCTATACTATCTTCAGTCTATAAAGCTATATAAATGACAAGTTATCTTTTCCATCTAGGTCTCACATGAATATTTTTTTGCTGAATATGGTTTTATAGTGCATTCCTTTTGTGTGTGTTTTTAAGTGCACAGTGTGCTTAATAGGTCAATATGGTACATGTCTAAATCAGGCTTATAAATCTAATTTGTTCTTCAATTTTTTTTCAAAAATTATACAGCAAGCTTCCAGAGCTTCATAAAATGTTAACCACTGTATTAAAAATCGAAACAAAAATGCTTTTATATATTGTCAAAATATTTTTTTTATTTTTCATGTTCTACATTTTTTTCCATTGTGATAAATAATACCTAACCTGATCAAAACTGTTGTGGAATCTTTAAGAAGTTAAAATGTTTTTCTTCTTCCTTCAATTGGAATTTAATGTACAATCATACTGTATCTTGAAACTGATTTTCAAAACTTTCTTAAAATTTACCTGTGAACAATTATAATTTTGAAGTTACATTGAAACATATTTATAATTCTTGTATTTGTTTAAAAGAAGACTGGGTAAGTATACAATATGAAGGAATGATGAAAATAAATAAACAAGAATTACTATGGAAGAGATATACCGGTGAAAGTCTTGCCATTACCAGTTTCTATGGTAGAGATACTAGTAGCACAGACCTCTGTGACAGCAACCCTAAATAGCTCAGTACCAGAATAAATTCAAAATAAAATTATTTCAAATTTTTTTAAAACCCAACTATGAATGGTTCAAACCATTTTAGCTGTTTAGAGACTGAATTGTGAATGCGAGAATGTGTGTCTTGCTTAATTTTTGTAAGATGAAATAATTGCAAAAAAACATTTTTATAATTTAACGAATTTTATCTTAGTAGCTCTGGTCTGAAGCTAATTAAGGTTGATGAAACAGTGACCTCTACTAGACAAATATGATATGGAACATATGGAAGCTCGTAATATTAATTGTCAAATTAACAACAACAACAAAAATCAAAAAGAAATGGCACCACTGCATAGACTTAAAAGCAAAAGTGTAATTACACTTTTGCCGCTTCTCAAATGTAGCACTAATTATTTTAGGTTTCCAGTCAGACATAAAAAGACTGGCTGAATCTTCGTAACCTTTGACCTTTGCACCGTGTCAAAAGTCAGAATATATGTCACGTTGACAATATCAGTGAGTTTGGCTACATCGTACAAATGAGTTTAATATGTCGCCAGTGAAGACAATATTACGCTATATCACTGGCCTTGTCAACTAACGTGTTACACACGTCGTAGAATTATACAGTTTTACGATAAAGCTGCTGATTGTTCATCGCAGTGTCAAGTTGTCACATGGTGGAGGTTTTACATTCCGTGGGAGTCGCCAGTATAACCTGGTGCTGAGCAAGTACTTGAATGAAGTCTGTGCAATACGTTTAAGTCAGTGTTTCTCAAACAAGAGATGTACCACAAAGTACTTTCAATTCATATAAGTCAACGGAACAGAACCACTAGCATCTATCTCCTGGTTAAACATACTCTGGGTAACGGGCAACGTAAGATCGGAGATTCTTTATCACAGTCAATAACCATTGTGACTTTTGGTCGTAAGACAGTTATGTCTCAGTCATACATAGATTTCCCAGAACCATTGCACAGAAAAATTAGGTCTAAATTCCTAATCAACATGATGATATTGAATGAGATTCACTTTAACACTATATTCAAACTGGCTGACAAACACCACATGATGAATTTGAATGGACACCTTTCTCAAGAGAATTGAAGCTCACATAACAACAATCCGGCGTGGTTTATCCATCATGAACTCCGCATGAATTAACAATTAATATCGATGAATCTTGAAGACTTTTTCACGAGCAGACTAGAACTACATCCTGCGACAGATGTCTATATTTGGACACGCGACGGTTCTTTGAGAGCATGAGTGGACCAAAGTCCTGATCATGTGGATGACTATTCCACAAGATCTGCACCACATTTCTAAATCCACCGAATCCACAAAATCTACCTGCAGCAACAAGTCCAGGTAAGATGCTGCAAGTGGAAGAAGTGCAGGACTCTTTGTGTGATGTTCATTAGTAAATGGGCCACGATGGCATCACCCCTAAGAGTGTATTACATAGCACGACCCGACACCCAGTAGACAACACTTCCTTGTAAAACGACACGTTCCGTATAAATGGTATAAATTGGGTCCACCGGAATCCTTGTGATCGGATACAACGTTTTCCTCAGGAGTCCGAGCGACGTCTGCTCTAGCTAATCCTGTAACCATTATCACAGATATCAGACAAAACCTCTTCCCGTTATTGCACTTAGTCCAGACTGACCAGTGGTCAGCAGCCTCCGGACACTGGTTCCCTGTCCAGGCTGGAACCTTGGCTGCCGGCCAATTAATAGAGAGCAGTTCCAGAGGAAACCTCAGCCTATCATACAGCGGACACTTGCTCCTCTTCAGCTTCTACAAGAACAAAAGAACATGTCAGACGAGTTCAAAGGTCAAGGTCATGTCTTCAATAATAAATCCTTCAATAAATATTGTAGTTCAGTAGAAATGCCACAGAATACCCTATAAAAACTCCTTCCCCTCTTGTCCGTCATTGACCTAATTATTTAAGGCCGTCAGCTTAGTACTTGGACTGCAGGATAAATTTGATCTGAACTCATTTACTCCTGAAGACACATTTGAACTCTTCCAAAGGTTAAAGTAGTCCATTTTGAAATTTCAGGGGTGAATAAATCAAACAAAACCTACCCATAACAAAGATATCTACCCTTAACAACAAAAATTACCCAAAACAAAATCTGCTTATAACAAATCTACCCCTAACAACAAATCTACCCCTACAAACAGCTACATCTCGCAGTTCTTGGATTACCCATATCGACGGAATCCGTCCATAAAAACAAAATCTATCCATACAAACAGCTGCATCTTGCAGTTCTTGAATTACCCATATCAACGGAATCTGTCCATAAAAACAAAATCTATCCATACAAACAGCTGCATCTTGCAGTTCTTGGATTACCCATATCGACGGAATCCATCCATAAAAACAAAATCTATCCATACAAACAGCTGCATCTTGCAGTTCTTGAATTACCCATATCAACGGAATCTGTCCATAAAAACAAAATCTACCCCTACAAATAGTTTCATCTCACAGTTCTTGGATAACCAATCACAACGGAATCTATCCATAACAACAAAATCTACCCTTAACAACAAAATTAACCTATAACAACAAAACCTAACAATTATTTACCCATTTAAACAAAATCTATCCGTAACAACAAAATCTACCTATAACAACAAAACCTAACAACAATTTACCAATTTCAACAAAATCTACCCATAACATAGAATTTCTTATGTTATTGTTGATTTGTTTGGACAGATTGATTATATCAGTGTAGCCAAGATTTTAGACAGGGGTGTAACCAGGGCACAAATTATATCATGTTTGAATTCTGAAAATTCAGGTGTAAGAAGTATAAAATATTTAACTTATTATTTATAAATTGGATTCCAGATTACACAAATTTTATTACAAATATGCATTATCTGACAAGCTGAAGATTAACATAGATAATGAAACTTTTATTTGTTTTCTTCAACCTGACACTGTTCAGTGTCTGGCTAGAGTTCAAGCCAGACAGTGAACAGTTTCATTATCTATGTTATCCGAATTCCATGGGTTACATATATTCACAATGACTCTGTCCGACTTTGATGCAGGCTTAAAAGTTTTTAAAGGACTACGCATCATATGCATTTACTAGGTTAACAGGGCTTAAAATATAAGTATGGTCTCGTAAATATGTAAGTACGGAGATCCCCTACTTTTCTAATACACAACTCTCTGGTTATTCCCCAGTCACTTCTCTAACCGACCTAGTTAATTCTATACAACAGATACATTCAGGTATGAATGCACTTAAACCTAGGGTATTTATGAGACAGCTTTTAAACGGGTACAGGTGGTGTCTGATTTCAATGATATGCAGGTAATCATGGGTGAATTCCCTCACGTTTCTCTTTGTCATGACTTTTCTGTACGATACAACTATATCTTGTCTGCATTGAAAAAGTTTATTTCATAATAGAGCATATTTTTAATATCTTTTTCCTTTCTGTACCATTGAAATAAATTTATATAATCATTTATTACTGAATTTCTATATTATGAACACCCTAAAAAGCCTAAAATTCAGTAAACTAAGGATCTTCCCCCTCGGGTTGAATTTGCTGTTTCTGTTCCAGACGTCAAGTCTCATTAACCACATAAAAGTGTGTAATTCATGTAAATAGTTTTGTTAAATTTACAACTTTGTAAACACATTTATATAATACTACTTTTGCTCATGACAAGAATACTTCCTGTCAAAATTTTGCTAGAATCAGATGGATTTTTAGCTCAGTCACCCCCGAAATTAACACATTTGAAATCTTCCAATTTAAGAGATGTAATAGTTAAGGGGTTGATTACCAACAAATTTAGAACATAATTTTTAATTTCATTTTCATAAGAAAGATAACAGTTCTTGAAGCAATCAACAATGTTTGAATTATGAAAATTAATATATATGTTAGAAAACAACAAATTTACATCACTAACAACCATACATAACATTACACACATGCATCAAACCACGAGCCTTCTACAGCTCCACATGGTCAACCATTATAGCCTTCTTCAGCTCCACATGGTCAACCATTAGCCTTCTACCGCTCCACATGGTCAACCATGAGCCTACATCGACAGCTCCATATGGTCAACCATGAGCCTTCTACAGCTCCACATGGTCAACCATGAGCCTTATATACATCGACAGCTCCATATGGTCAACCATGAGCCTACATCGACAGCTCCATATGGTCAACCATGAGCCTTCTACAGCCCCACATGGTCAACCATTAGCCTTCTACAGCACCACATGATCAACCATAAGCCTTCTACAGCTCCACATGGTCAACCATGAGCCTTCTACAGCTCCACATGGTCAACCATTAGCCTACATCAGCTCCATATGGTCAACCATGAGCCTTCTACAGCTCCACATGGTCAACCATTAGCCTTCAACAGTTCCATATGGTCAACCATGAGCCTTCTACAGCTCCACATGGTCAACCATTAGCCTTCTACAGCTCTACATGATCAACCATTAACCTTCTACAGCTCCACATGGTCAACCATGAGCCTACATCGACAGCTCCATATGGTCAACCATGAGCCTTCTTCAGCTTCACATGATTAACCATTAGCCTTCTATGATTTCACATGATTAACCATTAGCCTTCTACAGCTTCACATGATCAACCATTAACCTTCTACAGCTCCACATGGTCAACCATTAGCCTTCTACAGCTCTACATGGTCAACCATTAACCTTCTACAGCTCTACATGGTCAACCATTTGCCTTCTACAGCTTCACATGATCAACCATTAGCCTTCTACAGCTCTACATGGTCAACCATTAGCCTTCTACAGCTCTACATGGTCAACCATTAACTTCTACAGCTCTACATGGTCAACCATTAGCCTTCTACAGCTTCACATGATTAACCATTAGCCTTCTACAGCTTCACATGATTAACCATTAGCCTTCTATGGTTTCACATGGTCAACCATTAGCCTTTTACAGCTTCACATGATTAATCATTAGCCTTCTATGGTTTCACATGGTCAACCATTAGCCTTCTACAGCTTCACATGATTAACCATTAGCCTTCAACAGCTTCACATGATTAACCATTAGCCTTCAACAGCTTCACATGATTAACCATTAGCCTTCAACAGCTTCACATGATTAACCATTAGCCTTCTATGGTTTCACATGGTCAACCATTAGCCTTTTACAGCTTCACATGATTAACCATTAGCCTTCTATGGTTTCACATGGTCAACCATTAGCCTTTTACAGCTTCACATGATTAACCATTAGCCTTCTATGGTTTCACATGGTCAACCATTAGCCTTCTTCAGCTCCACATGGTCAACGATTGATTTTCTTCAGCTTCACATGGTCAACCATTAACAATACTTACTATAACTCATAAAGCAAATTTACACCATTGCACTTATATATCAGCTAACAGCAAAGTCTAACTTTGAGGAAATTTTTTCAATTTGTGATAAATTGAAATTAACGGATAACTGCACTAGCATGATCTATGAAATGTATATATGAGAAATCGATTTTAAAATCTTCATGCCAAAATGCATAGACAGAACGCCAGGCGGTTAGGAATAAAAGAGATAGCAAATAACTTTATATGTAGGTAATAACATCACAAGGAAAATCAAGAAGAAGATTAACTAAACAGAACAGAAAGTAAGAACAAAATGTTGTCAGATACTGACCACAAGATTTTATTTTGTATTTGTGAAAATACTACATTTAACAACTATGCCAAAATAAAAAAAAAATAATAATTAAAAAATAAACTCCCAACAAAAAACAGTTTTGAAGTCAAGATTTTTTGTAAAAAATATTTAAATGAAAACAAAAGAAAGACAATTTAGTGCATATAATATATATAATGACAATTTAGTTAAATGCATTTGGCAAAAATTAACTATTAATTACTTCTTTTTACTGATATAAACGATTTAGCAGTGTATACATTAAAATTGCTTAAATGTTACACAATCAAGGGTGCAATTAAACATCTTATAATCAATAAATGCAATTAAAATAAATACAGCATTAACATAGCAATATACCAGTTCACCAACTAAAATTTCACCCAAACTTGTTTACTATACAAAGCTATGCAGTCAACATCACCCGTCTGTTAGAGTTAGTTGATGGGAGGTTGTGGGGATGGGTAGGATCAGGAAACAGCATGCTGTTTGTGGAATGGTTAGAATCTTAATTATCTTTGCTGCAAATAAATTTATCAGTTATGTTTCCTGTCATAAAGTCATGATCAAACACCCAAGAATTCAGCCTGGTGACCTTGTATCCGAATCCGTCTATAATCTTCCCTAAACCCAGTCTCTTATCATTTCATAATGAACACTTCATCAAAACGACCAAATACTACTAACTTTTCATTTTAACCTCCGAGACATAAATCAAAACCAACAACACAGAGAGACACTCAATGATTATCTAATAAATAACATCAATTAAAAAAACAAAACAAAGGGGGAACAAAACAAAAAGAAAAAGTTCCCTTCAGTTGTCTTTCCTTCAATTAATTACATAATTTTATTTTAGTAAAAAAGAAATTGAACTGTGAAAGATTAAATTTTCATTTAAAGTTATATTTCTATTTTAGAGCTCACCGTCAAAAGATTGTAGAATCCTACTTTTGTCAGAATAAATTCTATATATATATAAATAAAATGTGTACACTTTGAGTTACCAAACAGAGTATAGTCATGTTTGTCGAATGACCTCTTGAAAACTGTCAGTTGTCAAAAAGCAAAATAAAGTTTTATTTCTTCACTTAAACAGATGCAGGAAAATTATCTTCGGTTAAACTAAGCAATTCCCAAGTGATAAAGGCCTTTAGTGTATTTCTTTTAAGATTTAAAACAATTCTCTTCTGACAGCAGTGCTTATTTATCAGTTATTTTCCTATAATGAAATGTGAAAACAATTTTTCTGAGGTGAAATTAATCTTCTTGCAGCTTCTATTTGTTGAGAAGTTTTATTATTCCTGTATTCTGATAAAAATCTATCATGACACACAGGCCAGTTATAAAGTGATCAGCCAATGGTTTGTAAGGATTCGTCTGAATCATGCTAAAATTCTCAATTTTTATACGATGTTACAGGATTTTATTATATTTGTTTCGGTTTATAGGATGGTTACGTAATTCTGTTTTCATTCCCACACAAGGTAGTAATACAACGAACCTTCACAGATTTACGAGTCTGGTAGAGCACTGGGCCATGCTGATTGGCTAAAAGCTGTAAACAAGCGAATCGCATGACCAGGTTTAAAATTGTCACCATATCAAGTGTCATTTAAAATTAGTACAAAGTATTCGTGACATCACACACAGATACTAAACCAGCACGTGACATTCATTAACACATGAAACAAATGATAAACAAATATCGCCACAAGGCAAATTTCAACGAAAGCTGTTACATTCAATATGTAACTCACACAGCAAAGAGCTGACAACTGGAAAATGATCGACATAAGATGTGACGAATACAAAACACGACGGACACTCTAAGACAAACGAGACACTTAAAACACAAACGTGTCATTACAGACGGACACCCTAACACACACAGAAACCCTACGGGAGCTCATATCACCTACCATCCATTGACGATCTGTAATGTCTATCGCCCGACGAGATCTCGCCATTCTGGTGGTAGCTCACTGTACCATCATGCGAGCGCGTTCGTTCCAGCTGCCACATGTGCTTCTGGCGGGCATACTGCGCCATTTGCGTAGCGGAGCGGTAGTCAGGGAGAGGTGGACGTCTTACGTTTGTGTACGTTTGGTGAATATATTGGCTATATGCTGTCGAAGGGAAAGGCAGAAGGAGACACCTTGTATATAGTATAGCTCTTCAAGAGAAGTCACATATGCAACAGTCAAAAGCTCAATAGACAGAGTAAGAAAATCAACAGCATTGTCACACAGCTGGAAGTCGAACATTTAAACATGGATACAAATTAGTAATTCTCAACTTAACTGGTGACTTCTGATGGTTATATTGAAACAATTCAACAAAAATCATCTCTTTCTTTTTCTCTCAAAATAAAACGTCTAATTTAAATTACTTTACTTAAGCAAAAACAAAAGAAAGAAAAATAGCTACAATATAATAATTATAATTAAACAGACTAATCAAAATCATATCTTCAAACAGAAGTTGGCATCAAATCATTTCTCCTTCAATTTCATAAAACTATGAAATTATTAATATAATTTGTGATAATAAAATTTCCTTACATAAGAAACACTGAGAGCCTAATGTGTGTGAGATTTCTGATTTGCCATTATAAATCATTTGTAAATTGACAAATTAATGTTCAAAAATGAAAGTGTTGACAGTAAGTAATGAAATATTTGTTAAATTTTCAAATTAAAATATCATTGAAAAGGATGAAATTTTTAAATTGAAAAATAGAAAATTTTGAAGCAAAGTTCATGATTTGAAGAAGCGTCCTTCAATTACTGAGTCACTGATACCATCTACCGCATACAATATGATGTTCAAGCAGATACAACAAGGCCTGATTAAAAAGTGATTTCTATTTAAAATACTTTTCTCCAACATACAATGGAAACTGGTTAATTTCTCTACATGTGATTATATATGATTTTGTGTTACAGTGATTCTGCAGTGCCCTCCATCCCTTTCCCCTTGATTCACGATGCAGTGATGATACTGAAATCCATATTGAGAAGTGCTGTGATGTATATAGATATATATAAGTGATGGCTATACAGAGATGTGCTTGATTTATCACAACTGATTTGTCCTGGGCCTGTGTAATGTACCTGTATCACTGATTTACAATTCTAGGTTAGAGGTACAATGTATATGTAAGCGGTAAAATATCAAGAGGCCAAACCTCCCTATAGTTCTTATATCCTGACCTCTGATATTCCTATCGTGGGTCAGTGACAAATATGTCGCATCCAGAATGTTTTTACAATTTTGAGGCCAACCTAATTCAAATCCAGTAAATCTCATTCATATTCAGTTAAACCCAATTCATATCCAGTAAAACCTAATTGATATCCAGTAAAACTTTATTCATATCCAGTAAAATCTTATTCATATCCAGTACAACCTAATTTATATCCAGTAAAACCTAATTCATATCCAGTAAAGCCTAATTCATCCTAATTCATATCTAGTAAAACCTAATTTATATCCAGTAAAACCTAATTCATATCCAGTAAAACCTAATTCATATCCAGTAAAATCTAATTCATATCTAGTAAAACCTAATTTATATCCAGTAAAACCTAATTTATATCCAGTAAAACCTAATTCATATCCAGTACAACCTAATTCATAAAGTAAAACCTAATTCATATCCCGTAAAAACAATTAACCAATCAACAGATGAAACCTTGGATGACCATGATGTTTGGACTGCTGACCTACTATTATAGTCTAATAAAAGGTCACTATGTGACTGCACTCTACCAATGAATGAACAAGGTTTCCGTCCATGGTGAAAACTATTTAGAGATCATTATAAGTTCTGTGTTTTTTTTTACTACACTCAAACTGGGAACACAAAAGTTGGGCAGCTAAACTTATTCATATTACTGTATTTTCTCTCTAGGAGAAATATATTTCTTCAGTTTTTTTTCCTTAAAAATGTTTTGAAACAGACTGATAAATGTAATTTTTCATAAATTCCATAAATATAACTAACTCACTTTTAGTAAACTGATTGATGAGACACCAAGATATAGAATTTGTTTTATTTTTTAGCTTATTATTCAAATCAAAAATAAAAATATTCGCATTCATGTCACATTTAGAGACATCTGCAAAATGTGTTTATCTATTGAAATTTTTCACAGATCTATAAATAATTAATTATCTGGAGATTTATGCTTCTTTGATAATTATGGGGATTTGTGATTAATATTTTTCTTTTTCCTAGAAATTGATTGGCCTTGATCAAGGTACGATACAAAAGTACAGCCCAGGACAACACTGTCGTGACAAGGTATCTTAAAAGATACTGAAATAATTCAAGTCAGATTCCACAGAACTTTTAACCTGAATTCTAAACCAACAGCAAAATGCAATGTTAACACCAAGGATTCTTTTTTCAGGTTTGTTTTTTCAAGATACAGATATTTGCATTTTTTAATCAATTTCAGAATCAGAATTAAATGAAATGCATAGTCCTATTATTTCACAGCATACTTATATAGAAGGACAAATCAATCTCTCATTTAAAATTAAAAAAATAAATTATAAATTTTGTATAATTTTTTTTTTTTTTGGAATAAGAATAAATAAGGTTGATCAAATTTGTTTAAAACACAGTAATGTAACTTTCATCTCTAAAGTCACATTTGCACTCATCTAATTATGTTGGTAGAATAGTCCATTATGAAATTTCAGGGGTGGATGAGTTAAATCATAAGATATATTAAATCACTCGGCTCCATTTCAAAGGGAGATAAGGAAAGGGGAGATAACAAACAAATAATTTCATTTTCAAAACTTCTTCCTCCTTTCCTTATGTCAAATGTTCAGCAGGGTGTCCTATCCCAACTCAGGGCTACTGTTATATCAAAAGGATAGTTACGGGCAGTTAATGGATAAACAAAAGGCCTGTAGTTCAGCGGAACAGGGACCTTTACTGAAATATCTCTGGTAACAACTTGTTCAACGTAGAATTCTACGTAAGTTAATTCAAAGTTTCACACACAAAACTGACAAAGGAGAAGAGAAAAAGAGAACTAAGTCAACATCACAATCTTCTCTACAAATTAAACACTCTTTATCACAAACTCAACTATCACACACTCAATATGTACAGTATTACTTAACAAGCATTTTTAAAAATTCTACAAAAAGTTCTGTGACTTATAATATATGCAAACACTCTCTCAAATCTACGATGTCCAATACAACATTCAAAAGTCACCAACATAAATAACTGCATCAAAATTTCATTATTTTCTTACTGGTATACATATCTATGTATTTTCACCTTTCAATCATGTGTTGACTGTCATTTTGTTTAGAAACTATAATTCAGTCGTCAGACAAGGCTTTCTGCCCAGGCCATGCTTGTGACATCATCTATACATGTATAGTACATTCTCATAGCAATCACACAACTTGTTATAAACAATCTTAACATAATGAAATCATTTCAAAGTGTTTGAGCAAGGTGCAATGTAACATAGAGGTGAGATACGTTAGTACATGCAGTTAAATAGCCCTTTACCAGAAAGCATAGCCATGCAATTTTCCTACAGTGTAGGCCACACAAATTGTTTTGCAGTGAGTAACATGCATTATGTATTTCATGGTGTGGGTGGAAGATTCACTGTTTCAGGTAAATTTTGTATTCTAATCTAACATGTGTTCACCCCCCCCCCCCCCACCCCGTTAAGATTTTCATTTTACAAAATGAAAGTCTAAACAATGGAACTGTTCACAGCCATAAAAGATAGACCATATCTGTTACTGTAAGTATAGTCCTCGTTTGATCGGTAGTGTACACCATCCACACATAACTGCTAGCTCATCCACCTAGGCAACAGGCCAATCAGAAATGTCATCTATATATGATATCTCTTGTAAGGGTTACCTTATCCTGATTTGACAGAAATATATTTGAAGACCTAGTCATGAAAACAGGTGGTTATCTCCCCTTTACATAGGGTTGACAACATGAGATTATCTCCCCTTTACATAGTAATGACCATATGAGATTATCTCCCCTTAACACTGACCTACTTTACATTAGAACAAATCACAGCACTTGACTTATATTTCTTTCCCATTCAGGGCCAAGATGTAGCTCTTAACAAGAAATTATCTCCCTATATTTCCCCTTCCTCAGCACTGCCCTAGCTACCTCCGCTTACTCACCGAGATTTTATCTTGTGAAAGCAAAAAACTATCCCGTAACTAGTCAGTGCCCTCCCTTGATCAATAAAGGATGAAGCACTTTCTTACACAAATACATGTATACCTGAAATAATAACCTCCCCTTATTAAGAATGCGTGGTTAGCACTTGTGTAAGTGTGCAGTGTAAAGTGAGGCTATATGTCCTGGGTACGTGAACACTGTATACCCGATACCACATGCTCGCTGTGGACCAATCACTGAGCCACGCGCTGCGGCATCCTCACCTGGAGAGTTTTGCATGACAACATCATACGTCGGCAGGGGGGGTCTGACCCCCGCAGGCTGAGGGATAGCAGGCGTAGGATGTTGGTGATGGTGAGGGGCTGAGGACAGGGGTGTTGGCCCTGAAACAGAGTACAACAGCTTCCAGCTACTACAAACATGTACACACAAAATGGCTGACACCAACACCAGTCTGTTTCCTGGCCCGGGTAGATTGGGAACTTTCTAAATGGCAACGAATGCACAGAAAATAACAAAGAGATTGTCTTGGTGACAGAAAAATCGCTGCAAGTGGGACGAGCAGAAGACATCAGTTTGACAGCACTATGTACAATAACATCACTTATAAGACAGTCAAGCATCAGGACAGAAGGACAAGACAATATATTTACTAGGATTACAGAGAAAGATTTACTACAAACAAGCACTTCATGTCATCACCTTGACTGGCATACAAGGATTAAAGTAAGAGAATAGGGATATAAGACTACAAAAACAGACCCAGAAGAAAGTCCATAGGACTAGGATTTCTCAAAACTGCTCAAGTTGAAGTAACTTTTTGCCACTGCAATGTGTATCATATTATCTTAAATACTTCTCCACCTAATCATTCTGAAAATTGTTTGAAAATTACAAATACAATTGACATTACCTATCCGAAATGGTTTGTAAATTGAATATATGTTGTGGCAAAAAATGACTTGAAAACTGAGGTTCATTTTGAGAATTCAGGGCCAGGAAAGGTAGGCAATCTAATTTTCATACAGTGTGTCCTGTCAAAACCAGCCCCATCTAATCTGAAACCCTGTCAAAACCAGCCCCATCTAATCTGAAACCCTGTCAATTCCAGCCTTACTGTTTGGTCTATCTTAACTTATAATTTACTTCTATGAACCGGACAAATGTACAAACTGGCCAAAATTCGATTTTGGAACCAATGACTTCCAGTTGAGACAGATTATGACTGAACTTGAAAAAGACAAAACCATTTTTTGTGTCCTCTGTCTTTATTTTTCAGAAATATTCACAACTGCATTCCCTAAAGGGTAAGCTGTCTGTCTAGGCAGAATTGAAATAAACAATCTATTTTGCATTTTTAAAGATGATTTCCTATAGTAAAGAAAGTGTGGACAGACAGACAGACAGGCAAACAGATGGACAGTTATACAGAAGGACAGACAGGATGAGATGATAAGGTACTCCCATCTCTGTAATATCGACTTTATCATATTTGACCTCAGTAACACCAGACCTTGGAAACCAATAAATCGAACATGGAAGTAAAACCTTGCTTGTGAAGTAGTTTCACGGTACTAAGTTGGTCACGGGGCTGAACTCGGACATTTCACGGTACTAAGTTGGTCACAGGGCTGAACTCGGACATTTCACGGTACTAAGGTGGTCACAGGGCTGAACTCGGACCTGGCTCTAGAAGCAGCAGCAGTGACAACACAACGCTAACAAAGCAAGAACACTGTGAAAGCTACGTATAGGCTATAGCCCTAAAAACTTCCTTCTCCAGAGCTATCCCATACAAACCTTACGTCAATATAGATCGTTTTACATCAAACAATTATAATTACGCTAGACATTGCCAATCACAATTGCTGATAGGGCTACCACTTCTCAAGACAAAGTTTGAATGATTGACATATGTTTTCAGTTTAAAGTCTGACAGAAAAGTAATCTGTATTTGACTGAATAAGGGCCAATGTCCATATAAGTGTCCCCTTGCCTATAACTGGACATGGCATAAGGCAAAAAATATGGACTATAAGACAATAACTCCTCTTACATATGTTAGGGTGAATGATCACATGTTACCGAATTTTTCTTCATTTTTTTAACACCCTGTGCACATACTCAATAGAAAATGGCGGCTTATTTGCAACCAAGTGAGAGAACAGAGAAAAACTTGCACTTTTTGAAGGAAAGTAAATCACATTTACCAGTGCATGGGAAAACTTCTTCTATCGATCCTAGACTATGGAGTGGGGAAGGTTTAGATATTACGCCGTTGGTTAGGATGAGCGTAGCGATGTAAACAGCGGCGGAGAGTATTGGGGAGGGTACGAGGAAACTTACCTGTCTGTGGCGGGTGAGATGGGTGAGACGGATGTGAGAACTTTCTCGGCTGAGGCGGTGAGTTATTTGAGCTAGCTGAGTTGGTACTCTGCGTATCATAGTTGGAGGACATGCTGTGACGACTAGAATCGGACTCGTAATGCTGGTGTGAGCTGTGTGTGCTGCCTGTAGGACTCGCGGACTCGCCAGAACCCATCGAACCTGAAAACCACACAACAAGGCCTGTCATATCCAGATCTATAAATAGGGCACAGTTCTGGGTGTCCAAACATCTACATCTTGTATCATCTTCACACCTATATCATGTATCATAGATAAATAAAATGTTATAATATGATAATTTGGTAATCTAAAAACAGACCTTCATCACGTATAGTAGATAATTTGTAAATCTATCAAAAACTAAAGCCTCACTAGACACTCCCAAATTTTACTGAGTCATGATAATGAAGCTCAACAACCTTTCTTGGAAATGACAAGATTTTAACCTGGTACTGCCATCTTATTTTGGAAACCCCAAAATATTAAGGGACCCCTTTGTGAAACCTCAAAAATGTCTTATAATAATCTGTGACAAAGGACAGCATTTCAACTGAACTTGATAAACTTTGACTTTAAACATCCATTCCCCAATGAGCATGTAAACTTTACGTTACAACATCAGGGCATGAACAAAAATTTAAAAAATAACCAACAAAAGACACAACCAAAAGCACTGATATAAAGATTGACTCCGAAATGATTTTCCCCCATTTATACACAGTAAAAATTAGGTCACAATCCCAAAGGAGAATTAAAAGGTACATACAAACATCGTCACCATGGTATCTAGTTTATAACAGAATTCTACATCAGCTGAAAATCCATTATCAGGTAACTGATCTGAAAATTGTCAAAAATTAACAGACGAACATATCTTACAAGCTAACACTGATCATGAAGCAAATGAAATTTTACAACCAAATTAATTATCAAGGACGGGTCCTTTCCACCACAAGCAAGGTCTGGTAGGAACACATGCACTAATAGAACTAAAAATTAAACGAAAATCAAGCTTGATTCATCCAACGAAAAATGGCGCACAACAAACAATCCGCATTATAGGCCTTCCGCTCTCACTACCTTGTATTCTACTCAACAAGATCATTAGATATAATTCAGTTTCAAGAAATCATTTATATCTGCATAAGAACCCATTGATATGTATCGCCTGTGTCCCGCTTCAACCGTCACTGCCCTGTGTGTCTGCACATGTCAAGTTTTATAGGTCTAGCACATTTAGTGTCAGAGAAATTAACTTCAACACAAAAATTCAATGTTGACCACCAGAAAAATAATACCTTGATCTTGCTTCTACTTCATATTGTCAAGACAAAGAACTTGATAAATATTGTAGCATTTCTTAATTTTTCTCATATTTCTCAAACTATATACCTCAGACATATTTTCATAATATTTCATAACTCCCAGATTTTTGTAAAGGGGGATTATGTATAAAATAATAAAATGCTTCTTATTGTGACAATTATGTATGTCGAAGCAAATACACAAATCTATTTTCTATTTGCTTCATTGTTTTAATGAAATATCTGTTTGTATAACTACAAAGGGCGAAGTACAAATACTTTGTCGATTGTTATAATAATACAAAGTATTTAAGTGGGTTAATATCAATACTTCATAAAAATGCAAACAGTATCCATCATTGTAACTTTATATATAGGTGAAGGAAAGAAAGATGTTGTCCAAGGGAGATAATCAACAAAAGTACATATCATTTACTCAATTATTACAGATAGGAAGAGGTCTAGAAGTGAGTGGCTATAAAGAGATTAAGTCCAGATAGGTACTGGTCAATAGAGGGAACACATCGGTCAAGGAAATCGTTGAGTGACCACAGTTCTTACCATTCCGACTTGGCTTGCGCAATGCTATATTGCTTAAACTGACTACAGATGAGCTTTCAGGAGATAAATGCAATGCCGGTAGGGGCCGAGCATGCCTGGGCGATGTGGGCTGGCGCCGCCCCGACATCGGACTCGTTAGGTTAGGAGCGGAGGGTAGAGAGTGTTTGGAGTTATGAGGCCGGACTTTGTCCGTCAGACCCATAAGTTTCCTTATGGCTTCTGGAGACTCGGCACCTAACACACACAAAGAAAATTCATCGACTGTTAACATGCAAAAATAGGGACCAGGCTCACAGAGTTTCTCAATCCTCACCCTACTGGGCACCTAGATTCATTTACCCCTGAATACATGTTTGAACTCTTCCAATTCAAAGGTTAGAATAGTCCATTAAGACATTTCGGGTAAATGAGATCATTAGGGATCCACTGAATACCAATTTTTGTTTAATTACTGCCAAATTCAAAATAAAGAAAGGACGCATTCCTTGGCGAAGAAGTACGTACCAAATTTTTGAAATTTAGAACCAATGCCTATCAATGTCGGTTTCCCATAGCCCTGATACTCGCCCATATTGCGGAGGACTGTGGGTTAAAGACGATATATCAAAGACTCCAACGAGAAATTAACTCATTTACCCCTGAAAACTCATTTGAGCTCTTCCATTTCAAAGGATGGAATAATCCATTTTGAAATTTCAGGGGTGACTGAGTTAATTACTGGTCAAAAGGGAAAGACTTCCACATTATAGGGTATCAAGATTTTTTTGTTGTCTCATATTTCTTCCAATAGTATTTTTGTGTTGGTTATATTATTTTGTGATCTACGTGTTACGACTACTGTGAGGATGAGGGGAGACAAACAGCTGATTCCGTTATGATGCAGTAAAGCATAAAGCCATTGATGTCATTCAAAAAAGTAATAGAAATCATACACATTCAATAAGAAACACCGACCAGCCAATAGCTCTCTTCTAACTCGTTCACCCCTGTAGACACAAGTGAACTCGTCCAAATCAAAGCTTGGAATAGTTCATTATGACATTTCAGGGGTGGATGACTCACTTCTTTACTTAAAGCTTTAACCAATGCAAGGTTCCCTATGGTCTATTTTCTAACCAAACCTAAATAAAACCAATCCAAAAAATCCAGAAATATTGCCCAAACAGAACAAGCTCCGTTGTCATCCCAGAAAATATGTATTGCTCAGGTTTTGGCTTGTAGATGAAAATATCTTTTAAATGAAATTTTGAATATTATATTAAGATTATTTCAAAGCATATTTTTTAATTCCAAATAAAATATTGAATATTATCATAATACGACTTTTCAAGCATATTTAACACTTTTGAATGAATCATTGAAAATCAAAATATGATTTTTTAAGCATATTTCGCAGGTATACATTACATATTAGGACACAATGTATCATATACATTTAGCGTTGTTGATCCGAAGGTTAAAATGTGAATTTCCTGTCGTAATTGTACCGTGTTTAAAATAACATATTAAGACTAGATATACAGATGTATCTTTGTCCTCTTTTAGCACAACTGCGGAATGATGGTTTACTTCTCATTACATTAATTTCATTAATATCAAAATGGTGTGTTGAGAGAGTTATTGGCCGAGTCAGTCATCAAGTATTACATATACATATGTTAAAGCCACGGAAATGGTACAAATTATATATCAGACATTTTAATGTTTATGATTGTAGGTAAAAGTGACAAAATCCCAGAATGGAATAATCTCCACAGGGTAATAAGTCATACGAAAGTTAATAGAAAACAAACATTCAAGTGATACAGAAAATGTCCGTAAAAGGATAATTAATATACTTCATAGAGCAAAAAGTAAAAGGAAGAAAAACCAAACTGATAATGGCATTTGGCAGAACAAATACACAAAAGTTCCAACTGAAACATATAAACAAGGCTAGGTTAGAGTCCAAAATGCAAAAAGGACATGCTCCATACCAAATTTAGGTCCACTGGATACGTTCTTAGGGGGTTCCATCAGGTTCGCCATGGATGCTGTTATAGAACTTGCAGACGGATCCGTCTTTTTAACTAGAAAGGAAATCATAAAAAAGATCTCGTTTCAAATTATGAAATATGATACTGGGATGTCAGGTGACTATTGAAAGCAATTCTAGATAAAAGGAAATTATTACCTCATTCACCCCTGAAGACACATTTGAACTCTTCCAATGAATAGCTTGGAATAGTTCATTATGGAATAAGGGGGAGAATGAGAAAAAGGAGGATCTCAGGTTATAAGGAAGTTTGTTTAATGGGTGTCTATCATATGACAATATTTCAGGAATAATTTCCTGTTTGTGCAAGAAAAGCATAAAATTTACTTCAAAGCAAAATATCATTAACAACATGTGTGACTTGGACAATTACAATTTTCATGATGTACAAGATTTTAAACAAAAGTTTCGGAATTACCATGTTTATACCGTGATATCTTGATATTCATGACAAGTATTATCCTGGACATAACTTCCTTTAAACGCCGACAACAGCACCACATGACATGTGGCCTGTATGTTTATATTACTTATGTGACTTTTGAAGACAGGATCTAAACTTTAACAGAATGACCTCTAACATGAAGTGTTTACTTGGTAACATATAGCTTTGTGACTTATAAAAGGCAGAATATGTAATTATAAATAGAATGACCTCTGTCATTTAAAACCTATGAACTTTGACCTACGTGGTGGAGCTTCACACTGGTGCGACATCTCTTTGAGCTTCTCCTCGTCTGTCATCACTTTCATATTGCTAAGATACGACTTGACTCTCCGTACCATCTGGGCCTCCTCATACATCTTTTTGGCATTAGGAACAGCTGATCCCCGACGGTTCTTAACACGTTTCATGGTGGCCATTCCTGAGATCCAGGAGTTCTCGTACATCGTGCTCGTCCCCAGGAACATAGTACTTACATTCTGAAATATTCAAACATTTTCAGAAATCAGTTGCTTTTTCTTACATCTGCCATGAACTTCGTAACCTGAGCACACTTTTGCTAACATTTTCCGATGTCCCATTTTTCTCAACACTTAACTTATAATCCATCTTCCTATAATTTTTACAGAATATTTTAATGATATTTACATGGATGTGATCTGATTTTACATGGTGGGTGTCGCCAATAAAGCAGAAGACGCTTACTCTTCCAGAACACCTGGTCTTATTCTCTTGTACTTTTTCAATGGTCCCCGTGTATATCTTTCCTTTGATCATATTTTGCCCCTAGTTTAATCAATTTTGAGTTGTGTTTATGGTTTTGTTGACGTTTTGGTATCCCCTGATTCAATTTTTATTACAGTCATGTGCCATTTCTTTCAGTAACCTTAAGCTAGAAACTTGACCGATAATTACTGAGGAATCTAGGAAAGAGAGTATTATACATTTAGGATAGTCGAAGAAAATGCTGAACATAACTTGTGGAGGCCCACTGGCAATCTATTCATAATACAAGGTCTGGCCAATTCTTGGAAAATAGAAATCGTGGGAATCTAAGAACCACTGCATGATTAGCTGAAGAAATTAGATCAGAAATAGAATAAAGTTAGCTTACATATTTAGCAGATGCCATATCACATATATGGCGAACCTCCTTGGCTATCATTCGGACTTTCTCAAAGTTGACGAGTGCATCCACATACGAGTCATTAGCCAAGTGGATAAAAGTTAGGTCCTTTTTCACAACGGGGAAAAATGGCAACTGTAACGATCACGGTCAAGTTTTAATGAAATCAACAAATATACATACATTAACAAGTTCTCATAGAAATTAACTTATAAACAAATTTGAACAATCGGTTAAGGTGTTAAAATCAAAATCATGTCATTAATATCCTCAATAATACAAGAATGATAAAAAAAAAAAAAATTTAAATGTCACTTATAAATTTCATCATCATCATTCAAAAAAGTTGAAAATTGAAATCTTTTAAATCTACATAAAACAAGAAATTTCTTATTGTAAAAAATCAAAATATATTTTTACTTTCAATAACTTTTTATAAGTCGCTCACCCCTGAAAACTCTTTTTAACTCTTCCAATCCAAAAGTTAGAATAGATCATTATCAATTACTTAAATAGTTATTTCACTCATGACCTACAAAATGTACTTACCATTGGTGGCTGACAGTTATCGCTACTTATTAAATTCCTATATTTAGACATGTTCCGGGAGGGGTCCATTAAGTCTTTCAGATCCTAATGTAACATAAATAGAAAATGAAACTTAGTACAAAATACACAGAAAATGAAAGTACAGAAAAATGCACTCAATGTATATCACAATTCAAACCAAGATTTGTTTACATCAAGTTTAGAATATTTAAATTCAATATTCACAGATAATTAAGATATAGACATACGTACATTATACATTTTGGTATACTTGTTGGGTACTTTCTCCCACGTGTTTCGGAGTCTGTCCACACACGAATGATTTAGACCACTCACGACAGCAAACATTGTGTTGAAGTTTTTACAGTCTTTACAATGTCCTGAAACAAAATAATTAATGATCACACCTCGTTACCAGTTCAGAAATGTATAATCTCACTGAGAACTGTTCTGTGGATGTTTTTTAATTGGCTCATTAGTGTGCGATGCTGTTATTATGTTCCAAAAACTAACTCGGCTCTCACTTTGAGCATGTGACATTTACATGGATGTAACCACGATTTTCATGGCAGGTGTTGGCAATGAAGCAGGAGATGTTTGCTCTTCTGGAACACCTGGTCTTATTGTCTTGTACTAAGCAGGAGTTTCTGTGTGTTTCTGTCCTTTGTTTATATTAAGCTTCTAGTTTAGTCAATTTTAAGCTTGGATAAAGCTTTGTTGATGCCTCAGTATTGTCAAATTTATTTTTCATAAATATAAAATCTTCTAATTTATCCTGTAAGTGTTGGCTAGTAATGAGTGGAACAGCTTTGAATTTTAACAGGTGTTTGATGGCTGTTGTTTAATTACAAAAAAAATTGGTACAGATCTTGACTTATTACACTATACAGAAATTGGCCTAAGACATTTTTTTTAAAGTTGGCAACTTACGTGCTATTTTGATAAAGTGTTTGATGAGCTTCACACGGCGGACAATGTTGGACTCACTGCAGACTTCGGTGACTACCCAGAACATTTCCTTGTTGACCAGCTGCCAACAGAACAATGGCGTTAATCACATCTTGTCTTGTAACTATAGAAACTATACTGAAATGTTCACTCACATCTTGTCCCGTAACTATATAAACAACACAAATGTTCACTCACATCCTGTCTTGTAACTATAGAAACTATACTAAAATGTTCACTCACATCTCGTCTTGTAACTATAGAAACTATACTAAAATGTTCACTCACATCTCGTCTTGTAACTATAGAAACTATACTAAAATGTTCACTCACATCTCGTCTTGTAACTATAGAAACTATACTAAAATGTTCACTCACATCTCGTCTTGTAACTATAGAAACTATACTAAAATGTTCACTCACATCTCGTCTTATAACTATAGAAACTATACTGAAATGTTCACCCACATCTCGTCTCGTAATCATAAAAACTATACTGAAATGTTCACTCACATCTCGTCTTGTAACTATAGAAACTATACTGAAATGTTCACTCACATCTTGTCTCGTAACTATAGAAACTATACTGAAATATTCACTCACATCTTGTCCCGTAACTATAGAAACTATATTCATGCAATTTAGCGAATTTTACACAAGATTAAAAAGAAAAGATCTCCAATTTTATCAGGTAAAACTACGTAGCAGTGCCATTATCATTGGTATACATTAGCGATACTCACATCTTCAAATTTCTTCAGGTTTGGACAGCCGTACTTGGATTTGAGCTCAAGGAGGTTGTCAACATACTCTGACGACTCAATGTCCTTAAACACTTTGAAGTCCTCTAGCGTGATCTGCGAGGCAACCTCCGTCGTGTTGAGCTGGAGGAGGCTGATGTGGGCCTCCTTGATGAGGTCGGCCCGCAGTTCGTCCGGCACGAGCGTCTCGGTATTCATGTTGTTTTTGAGATAATACCTGAGTACACAGGGAACAGTACGCCTGATGAGTGACAATAAAACAGCCAAGATTAGCCCCTGGAAACCGAGCCACTGTCTGCAGCGACCGCTTACTGTACGGGAGTGGGACACTGAGGATACCTGATGGCTCTGCCATCGCATTCATTAATAGGGATACAGGGTTATACACACATACTACAATAACAGTTCCCGTATAAAAAGGCTGTCCCAGGATCTCGCTGTTCAAATCACAATTCAATTTTTATTTTACCAAATTTTACCAAATTCTAGGTTTACAATCAAAATAAAGCATTAAATTTTTTTAAAGCAGTTTGAAAAGGCAGCTAAAAACTACAATGTTCTATTTGGATAGTTTTTGAACCGCAGTGGTTTTCAACATTGTTGAATTGATAATTATCAGTCAATGACATGGCTATTAAAAATTTCCATATTCTTTTTTACTTTTGAAATTGTTGCTTGGTCAATTTGAACAGCGATCTTCTGGATTGAAAAAAGAGGTTTCAGCCAATAGAAAACGAGGTTACAAACACACACAATAGGGAACCATCACTGTCTCGGTCAGTTATATTGGTCAGTTCATGTCCGACTCAATATTCATTAGTTACTAGGGCAACATTCCTTGTTAATCATGATTGATGTACAGCTTTTTGTTAGAGGTCGTTTTAAATTGTGAGTAAAACACGCCAGTGATTTTTAATTGATATTAACTCATTCCTCCTTTGAGACGCAATTAAACTCTTCCATTTCAAATGTTGGCATAGTTCATTATGAAATTTCAGGGGTGAAGGTGTTAACATCAGAGGGTCTAAAAATTCTCAATATAGCTGTCGGACATCATCGTCAGAGATTTTAATTGGATTTCTAAAATTCTATTGAGCAAATGATTTTGTTTTGCTCTTTTTTAAATATCCATCACATACATTTGTAAATGGAAAATCACCACTGTAATGAATAATTGATATCAAACAAAACATTCATACTTCAAGACCTCTCCTCAGCGTGATTTCACTATCTACTGTTTTTAATGAGTACTAAACTGAAGTTGAAGATGATGATTTGATGCAAACTCATAATGAAACATTAAATGACATGAATAATGAGTCAGTCAAATGAATGCAGTTGTACCAAGGTTCATAAGCTTAATGACACGGAAGCAAAAAATTTAGTCATATTCAATTTTCATCAAATTAATATCAAAGTATATCTCTACAAGGAATCAAAAGGATTGGTTGTGAACCAAACCATTTTTGTATAAAGCTGGAAGAACAAAAATATTGATGAAAACTTATTTTTTATACGTGTCAATATGCTAATAACTCTCGGTACTATTGGAGCCAGTATAAATCAGAAATGAAAACATCTATGGTAAAAGTCACACTTCATTTTGGCATGCACAAACCAGAAAATGTTTAATTTCTATTATTTTCTGTTTCTTGCTTACAGATGATTCACTATATCAAAACAACACAAAAAAAACAAAGTTTTCTACATCAAGCTGGGTCAGGGAAGAAAAAAGAAAGACCTTCTTCCCTCTGTTTCAATCCCAAAATAAACCTCTGTATCAGATAGTAATCTTTTATCCTGCAAGTCTCGTTTAACAATTCAACCCTTTTTTTTCGTGAGTGTGAGCTGAATATTGTGTAGAAAATACAATCAGAGATTCTACATTTTCTACTTGCAGAATAAAAGTTTGGGATGAAGCTAAATGAACCTCGTTGATCAAAACACTAATTTTCTTTTTCTCTGAAAATTTCGCTTTACTAAAATAAAAATATCAATGTTTTGATTGTATTTCTCAAAAAGATGTGCGTGCATGTTAACGAAGTTCAACTGTCAAAAGTAAAAGATGACCACAACAAGTTCAACTGTGTACAATATCCTACAAGATAACTATACTGTATGTACAAACACACACTGATAATTCTATTTACTGTAAACCAGCTTATTTTCGTGTGCGATTTAATTTTCGTGTATTTCGCTTTTGTTTAAAATTCACGAAAATTAATGGCCGCGAAATAGTTTCAACCATAGGTATGCCAATTGTAGGAGTACTGTACTGTGCTGTATATAGGGTTAATGACCGTATAAATCACGAAATTAAATCGCGCGAAATAGTCGTTTCATATAAAAACACAAAATTACGTCGCAGCGAAAATAAGTTGGTTTACAGTATCAAGTTTAGAATAATTTTGTGGATTTCAAATTTTACTGAAGGTGAATTACTTGATAAGTTTCCTTGCTTTTATAGACATAATATACCAACGCCTGTCTCCTTACTACAAATCTGTCATACCTGCTGCACAAGAATTTCTATGTGAAACTGGAATTATTTGAATAAAAATATCAAAGAAAAAATTAATATATTTGACCAATATGTGTTAATTGCCGATTCTTTGTGATTATCAATCTTTACCCAAATATAGTGGAACCTCGTTATCTTGAACTCAAAGACCCCGTTTAATTCAAAATGTTGTTGTCCCTACCAAACTTTACACCAAACAATCAAACACCTCTACCTCCAATACACAGATAACTCAACATTTTGCTGTGGTCCTGATGACTTTGAAATAACGAGGTTCAACTGTGAATATTAAGTCAATCATAATGTCCAAAAAATCCTAAAATGTGAGACAATCCAGACAATTTTTCTTGTAAACAGACTCATCTAAATAATTCACAATATCATATACTCCACCTAACAAGTGCACTGCTTGCTCAAAAAAGCACAAAAGAGGTACGCTTGATAAAACTATGAACAACAGGTATAAGTTTCCATTGAAATCTTTGAAATAAATTTAAGTTTGTCTGGGAGTTTCAGATTCTTTGGTTAAAAGCTGACTGAAGATTAATGTGTAGGCAGATCAGTGAGCTAGGAAAGTTTTTATTTATAACCTTTGATCCTTTGATAAGTGCACCTATCCTCTTTTCTTGAAACAAGATGGGGTGTGCTTTTTTAAGCTTACATAGTAGGACAAATACATTATATGGATCTAACTTAAGCCACTAAGTGAAATTGCCAATAGTTGGGGGCTTGAGTTAGTCAACATTTTCTCTGTTTTAACAGTGTGTGTTTGTCGTCACAAGGTCTCAAGTACAGGTTATAAAACAAAACATTACGAAATCACTAAATGTTCTCCACAGTTACAAGACTAGACCCGAAACATTTAATGATAACCAGTGAGGAAAATTTTATCTTTGTTTCTTAACTCAATCACCCCTGAAATTTCATAATGAACTACTCCAACTTTTGAATTGGAAAAGTTCAAAAGTGTCTTCAGAGGTGAACAAGTTTAAAGGCATGCCTCCTCCTTTTACTAATTCTAGATCCACCACTAAAATCTCCAAATAACTACAACAACAGCCAGATTACAGCAAGCTACTGGCAGCTCACTAGATTTATAAGCTCTAAATTACAAAATGAATTATTTTCACACACCAAGACATTTTTTGTTGGCTATTTTTTGTCAGTTTTTCAAAACAAGAAAGAAAAGAAGTAGTCTATCCAAATACATTTTTTAACACTTAGTACCAGTCAATGTAATCAGACCCTTTAACCTCATTAACAGATGATAAATGTCCAAAATAGTTCCATTTTTAACTCTTAATCAAAATCCTGGAGATAACCTCTGTCAAAATGCCAGTATGCACAGTTCTCTTTTTGACAGAAGAAAGAAAGGAAAAAACAACACATATAAAGTAAGTCAAAAGATCATAAAATAAAGAGACTGCATGCAGAATTCAATCAAGCAGTATGAAGCTAGGGAGTACAAAGGGAGACAATTTGTAACAAGGGGAGGTAAGTGTGGAAGCCATTCTTTTGATAGCCAGGCCTGTACATTGTAACACACCAACAAACACATTCCCAAGTTCTCATTTTAAAAGTAAATCAGATAAAAAAATGTCCCTTTCAGGTTTAGAAATTCTATGTCATGGTAGTTTGAAAGTAATGACCTAACAATATGAAATTATGTTATTTTAGCAATATATGATTTTCATTAGGCTCTAGATTAAATATAGATCTTGTTTCCGAGTTATGAATTATAAGTTATTGTTGAACAATATACAGCTTAAGCAAAACTGTTACAATTTTAACAATATCCGTTTCAATTAATGATCAACTAAACTCCAGGAAAAGTCAAGCCAGCCGCCAAACATGGATCTGAATCAAACAGACTCCTCTAAACATCAGCCATTCAGCCATGTTCTACACATGCACAATCACCAGTATATATATAGAAGCCAAATGTCACTCAAACAATTTAACGGGCTTTAGTTAGTAACGAGGCCAGTTTCCAGGGGCTTAGATACTTACAATCATATTCATGAACTTCACAACACAAATTTATGGCTTTTCGTTTTTCAAAAATACACAAAAAGAAACATAATGTATGAATTTTATACAAAAATTTCATGAGTATATTCAATGCATGCTATCAAAGAAGAAATATTGGTCCACAATTGATAGTAACACTGACATGCCTAGAGTATATGGGCAGAGGCTCATAAATAATTTTTACTCATCTAATGCACAAATTTTTATGAATGTGATTAATTACTGATGATGAGTCTCAGCTTGAGACAGCGTAGGGTTCCTAATGAAATAGCTGTTTCTGTGACAAAATCTATTTGGGTATTACTACCATTTCAAAGCTTTTTTTTTTAAATAAAGCTGAAAGCAGCCATTTGAATCATCTATATGATGCTATAAACAGATTATTCATAACATTTTGACAAAGTCATTCAAGTTCAACTTTCCACAACATATTGGCTAAATCTAGAGGTTCAAAATGCAGACAACCTATTCTCAAAATAGATGCAGCATCATATCATTTGTTTGTGTAAAGAACAGAAAAAAACACCAAGATTTATTTTTGCGGTGTAATGAAAAGGAATTGGAGGTGTGACCTATCCCATAGGGTGATTATGATGTGTTTTTCCTGCACCAGGCCTGACTCCCAGAGATTTGTCAGTGATATCTGTCACAGTATGGGATACAACAGGTGATACAAAAGTACAGGGAGCTAGGAATCTCTAAAGAATAACTCAGAAAAAGAGAAGAGTTATTTCCCTTACTTCAGAATCTCAGGTATGTTGTAATTTCTAAATCTCAGAACAAATTATTCTTAATATATTTATATCAATTATACTGAAGTAACAAGGAATTAACAAATGTTCCCTTAAAAAAAGTTTGAAACTTTAATTTAAAATTTTTCTGAGAGGTTCCATTGAGCTATTCTTTAGATGATTTACAAGCTAAAAACTACCCTTGTGAATTCTTATCTTTTGACAGACAGATACAAAGAAAGATAGACGGTTTGAAGTTATCTCGGATCTAGAACTTTGATTCAGAAATGTAAGATCAAAACAATATCTAAACACAAAGGAATCAGATAGACAGATGGAAAAAAGGTTTTCATACTCTAGGTTTAGCCTTAATAAGAAAAGCAAACTATTTCTCTACAAAAAGGTTTTTTAGGGTCCTTTTTATAAACAAGAGTTGTCTCCCATTTCAGCATGTATAAAATACGTCATTTCCATAGTGACGTCATTAAATTGCTAGGGAATCGACGTAAATCTGTGGGGAACTGTATGCTGAAAATGCTGTTACTATAGCAAATTAATGACTTCACGATGAAAATGATGTGTGTGGGTACCTAACCAAATGGGAGGCAATTCTTGTCCACGAAAGGAAGGAATATGACAGGAAGGATTTCAGAAGGCCAAGCAGTGAAATTCTAGAGGTGCATTGAAGACCTGAAGCAGATCTACAGGATAGGTTAGCTTTACTAGGAATTCTATCAATAGGGAACATTTTCGGAAATTATTCTAACAGAGAATTAAAAAATAACAAAACATTTTCATAGTCAATGCTGCTACTGCTTTTTTTCACATAGCACTGAACTGTCTTACCATAGTTTAAAGAAGTTTTTTTTTACTTAAAGAGGATAAAAAGCAAAATATAAGAAATATAAAATGTCACAAAAAAGACAATTATATGAAATAAATGTGACCCTCACCAGGTAACATACACCTGTGCAATATAAATATGTAACAGAGCGTGTGATTGGTGGGAAATTGAAAACCAGCATCCATATTAGTTTTTCTAACCAATCAACACTTCCGTTACATCAGACACTGGCTGACATACCTTCCATTGAGATTCTGTCTTTCAGGTAAATTACCAAGTTGGTCTGGCAAGCGTTTCTGTTTGACCAAACTTTCATTTTCCACTGTCACTTCACACAGAGAGTAATTACTGAAAATAAAGTTCAATATAAGTTACTTTCATCCAGGATTCTATCTGTGACACTCTGGTAGCACCCTTTCTTAACCGTCAGCCACAACGTTTTACCTTCCCAAGAAAGAATTTCTAGTATGTTCATCTTCCAAAATGATACTTTCTAGTACATTCACTTACCCATATGATAATTTCCACAAATAGATACTTTCTAGTGTTTTTATATTCACCTTCCCAATGATATCCCCTAGTATCTTATATTCAGCTTCCCAAATGACACGTTCTAGTACATTCACTTACCCATATGATAATTTCCACCTAACAAATAGATACTTTCTAGTGTTTTTATATTCACCTTCCCAATGATATTCTCTAGTATCTTAATTATATTCATCTTCATTATAATTACTCACCTACTAGGGTCAGTTACACCAAACTCTTGCAATGCTAACATGACAACTTCTCTTGCTGTAGTTTCCTAAATTGAAAAAAAACTAATATCAGGCTAGAAACAAAATAATTCTAACCATTACCACACTATAACCACGTATATATTCAAAAACATGTTCAGCTGTAGATGTGTCAGGATGAGGAGACTGCCCCCACTGACAACCAAAGAGAAATTCATTTTCGTCAACTTTTTGGAAAATTTCCACTGCATGGTTTTAGACAAGGCTCTCCAATATCGGTTATACCACTTTACTAAAGTTTTTCGAACATAATGTATAGAAATAAAGGATCCTCAACTTCCACAGCAGTCGTGTTCTTTTATTATGGTTCAGGAATTGTCTACATGTAAAGTTTTCGAAGTTAATTTGGCCATAACTCTGGAAAAAAAAGGTTGAATGTATCCGAACCTAAATAATATCTACAGCTTATCATTATTCAAATATATACCGAATTACAGTTAAATATCTTTATCTATTAAAGAGTAAATGAGCAGAAACTAAATTAGGACGGAATGTTGGCCATTAAGAGCAACACTGAGTGCATAAAAACACAGAAACAAAGAAATCACCTACCTTATGGATGGGAAGAAATTTGAATGACTGGTCAGCTCTATAGACTTTGACCACATGATCCGGGAGGTCTTGTTTTACATCGTCGACCGTTAGTGACGATAAATCTGGATTACTTGCACTGAGGTGCGCACTCATTCCAGGTGATAGTGATGACGCTGATGTCGTTGACGTCTGTCGGAGTGGACCCGAATAAAGGCTTTCGTCCGATTTGTTCATACTCTCCCTGTTATGTTACAATCATACAAAGTCACGTGTTTTTATTTGTGGCCGATTATTTATATTTGTACAACAAATCAAATTTGAAATGTTTAGGAAAATAATGGCTTATATAGACAAAACAGCAAATTGGATCGTTTTGAAATTTAAGTAAAAGAAATAACATATAATTGAATAACAACTTTAGGTTTTATTTTGTTTTCATTCAAGGACAGCTAAATGACAAGTAACATATGACCTAAACTATATGAGTTTCGTACTTACCCTTCCATACTTGACACGCTTGAGTTACGCGGCAGAAATTTCTTGATGATATTTTTGCGTCCCAGAGTGTTAAACCAGGACCTGTCTTTCTTCTCCTGTTTCTTGTGTCCCTTCGACTTGATGAGTGGTGAGGTGATGTCTTCTAGGTTTGGGGCAGACAGTCGTTTACTCAGCTGACCACCCACATCCTGTTTCTCCGATTTACTAGTTCGATCTGCTGCCAGCAACATTTCTTTAAAATCTGCGACGAGTACAGAATGTTCAATATTCAACAAGTTTGTTATTTCACTTCACATTTTTTGCCGTACCCTATCTGTTATGCATATGAAACAGCTGAATGCTGGACACAAGCATTTCTTATTTACAGTGTATCTTTAAATTGAGTAGAATATATGATGTGAATTGCTCTCCTTACATATTTAGCTATATTAACGTTTGGACAGGCGAGTTATCTCCCTTCTACTTGTAATATTTTTATCATGTGCATTTCATGAGATTCACAAGTGAGTTTTCCCTTAATTTTGAGTTGTCATCGACTCTCCTTTTTAAACAAATAATTTTCACTTACCTAGTAAATTATACTTGACTGTGACGGACAGGTGAGTTGTCCCCCTTAGGGTCTCTAAGGCCTTGTTGTGTGACACATTTAGGAAGTTACTGCCGTTCACTTCTAAAATCTGGATTAGGAACAGGTGAAAACATACAGAATATAGGAAGGTATAGCACAATGCTCACCACAGAAACCAGAAGTTAGACCAAACATGCAACGCCCATTTCCTATCTTTAGTCATTGAAAAACACTACAGTAAAACCCCACTTACTCGAACCCGGTTTACTCAAATACCCCTCATTGTCGAACAGTTCCTTTGGTCCCAACTGAGATTGTACACAATCAACAAATCTCAGATTACTTGAATACCATGTTTTCCTCGAACTATTGATCAGATCCCCAAGAGTTCGACTAAGTGGGGTTTTACTGTATATTTATTATGTATGTGCTGTCTTAATAATTTCATAAAGAAATACAACAAAAATTATTGATCTGAGAGAACTGTGCATATATCATCTATATTTAGTTCTTAGCGATTAAATTTGTGAGGTATTAGTATTGTCTTATGAAAAATATAGAAATTTCAAACAAAACATTATAAAATATATCCTTTATAAAAAATATCTTCCTTAAATCACATTTCAAATTCAAAGACTTTAACATTGATAAAAACTTTGTGCAAGAAATGATGTTTGCAACAGCACCAAAACTATCCAAACCACTCCCATATTAGAACAGTACCTCCAATAAACTTCTAACTGTTATTGGTGAGGGGAAGATCTGTACAGATATAATGTCCTCCTATACACATGCCAGAGTTGTCTATTCTTATCTCTGCAATTTTCTTGGGGGTATTTAACAGCAAACTTCAAGACTTGCACTAATTACATAACATAATCTGTTTTTTGGCATGGTCAGAATTCAACTGATGTTCTTTTCTGTTTTCTGGATGGTAAGAATTCAACTGATGTTCTTTGATGACAAAATGTTCCATCACATTCTCTAAACTAAGCATTTCAATGAATTTCATATATAAATTGTCATCCCTCAGTCATATGAGCTTTTTCTATTCGACTGATTTTTCTAGGAGATAAAAAAGTGTATGAAAATCTTTAGAATGTTCTCCGTCTTGTATTTATAATTTTTGAATGACTCAGGCAAACTTCTATCAAAAACAAAGCTAAGGCATTTCCTTAAGTTAAGGAACATTGATGAAACCGGGGCCTGGCTCCACAGTAGTCCAGAATTAAGTTGAGGCACCCGTGGGGTAATTCTATTTTGATCAACTGTAGAAGCTCTGTTTGAGGTCCAATTTAAGACACATGTCAGGAGGGAAATATTATTAACTATTACCTGGTCACAAATGTGACAACACGTGTCACAATGGGAACAGTATTTCTATTACATTTTGTACCTGGTCAGAAAATATAAAGACATGTGTCAAAAGGGGAACATATAATTTCTTTTACCTGGTCACCCCTTTTAAGGCCAGCCTCATAAGCCTTAGATGCCCTCTCCACCTTAGAAATGAAGATGCCAAATCCCCTTTCTTGGCCCCCTAGGACAGAGAAATGAAGCACCTCCTCCCGCGTGGCCCGTGTTAGTGTCACCGTACGGGGGCGGGCCTTCGCCGCACATGCTATGTTCAGTAGCCGTGATTGGCCAATCATGGTCTGGTTAATACATAAGAGGTTTGTAGGCATGTTACACTCTAGCCAGTTAAGATGTATAACCCGTTGTATCATAAAAATCAAATGCTCTAGGATGTATTTTTCTTTATTGATAATCTATGGTCCAAAAAAATCAGCTTTTCAATTTGAGTTGATGGGGTAATGAAATCACATTTTTGATAAAATTATCTTATACTAGGCCCATTCCATCCATGTAGAAAATTTAATTCTAGCATATATGGGTTTGGAGAAGAACACTTTCTTCACATATTTGGTTTTGCCTTTCCTTTAAAAGTATTACTGAAATTGGATCAGTAGTTTCTGAGAAGAAGTTTTAATGTTAAAACTTGATGAATGATCACGAACCAATCATGTGCGCTAATAATCCGAAAGTTGGACTGAATGTTTTTCAGGGTCAATCAATAACACCCAGCAGATATATTTTATGATACATCGGGCAAGAAGAAATTAAGTTTTTTCTGGTTAAGAAAATACATGTTCTACACATCATACAAACAGAAAATGTTTTAATGAAATGTTACAGTTGTGGTATCGCACAACGCACCAAAAACTGTGTTCGTTCATCGTGCATACATCGTGCACACATCGTTCGCCCATGGTGCGCACAACTGGGCGATCTAAAGATCGTGCGTTTATGTGTGCGATAGAATCGCACACACGCACCATTTGGTACAATTGGTCGATACATATTACGGAATGAAAAACATATGGAACCCTCTTGTCCAAAAACTATTTAAATTCGCATCATATTTATTGGGATTATGTCAATTTAACAATATACAGTAAACAGTATTACCGTGACCATGAGACAGCCAAGTGCGGGTTTAGCTAACAGGTAACAGAATAGGTAAATAACATGCCAGAGTTTTACCTGTCCCGTGTGCGGCGATCCGCTCCGACAGCCATTACCGAGCGACCGTTATGAAAACAAACTGGACTCTTATAATTAGTTATTTGAAAAACCTCTCCCCAACAATTTACCTGTGTTTTCACACCTAGGCGAGTGTTGTAAGTGCCCCGGGCCAGAGACATCTACGTTTATTGTCCATGTACAGGTGCAGTGTATAACTTGGTAAAAACTGGCGATATTTACTTGAATGAGAACTTGTCAATATGTGTTGAAAGTTTACGTGTGTCTATTTGGTTTGTTTCAAAAACTACAGAAAGACTATTACTAATTTTATGAAATATATAGATAGAACTATCAGCTCATGTAAATAGTTACAATATAGAAATATGTTTAAAACATCTAGCGCGAAACCGTATATATTGTTAAACCATTTCTAAATTTATATCAACCACGATTGTCATCGCACAATGTTAGTTTATCGTGCGCCCACATGTGCGTTAGAAATTATCGCCCAGGATCGCATCGTTCGCACATCGTGCATACACCGTTCGCCCATCGTGCGCCCACCGCACATCGTGTAACGTTGTGCGATCCCACAACTGTAAATCATGGCACCAAGAGATATTATAATGTTTATGTCTTAAGTACAAGTTTAGCTATTTTCATAATTTCATTTTTCTGGCAAGACATTTACAAAATCTTTCAGATTGTTTTTTGTCTTGTATATATACATACACACCAAACTTTTAAAGAAAATGATTTTATCTTGCAAAGCAGCAAAATTTCTTTGTCATTAAAAGCGAAAGCACAGAAATTCACCGTCGCTAAACACTCCGCTAATCAATAATTCTCTCTTTGAAGCAGTGTCATAGTTTGCAAAGCGTTTTTTTGACAGTGACCAGGAAAGTGAAGCAATGGTCCACAGTTTTACCAAGGAGGTGTTTGACTTATCAAGTATTGTTGACATATTGAACATACAGATTTAACATCGAAACAATTTTACACTTGACCAATTAGCGCCTCAAATTTCCAAGTCACTGCTTTATCAAACCACTTACGTCAGACGATAACTGAAATGTATATCATACATATTCATATAACGCAAGACGATCATGTTATGCAAGCACATAAATTCTTTTCGTCTCGTAAAAAAACTTTTTTCTAGTACCAATGTTTTTTAGTTTTTGTTTGTCAAACATGAAAATTCACTTGCTTTCAATTAACAGAATTTCTTCTAGAAATAATTTTTCACTCTTATGAATTAAAATCTTAAAAATGAAACCAAGTAATATATAACAGAACATTTTACAGTATGTGTATTACCATTCTCATTTCCTCAGCAGCAATAAGAAGCTTGGTTACAGCACAGACTATATAAACATTCTGAGGGATTCATATACACCGACAAAATATTCCGATTTATATATGGAGCAGGTCTGTTAATGGTTAAAGCCAGAAAAACCTGTATGATTACATAATACATGTCCCAATGTGTATACTCTCCATGATTAACTTCTGAATTAAGGTTAAAATCCGCATCAACAACACCCTCAGATGTAAATAGGTCATAAAAACACAATCTGTCACAACAACTGATGACAGCAGAAACTACACAGCAACTGTTTCCGACAGACTTACCTCCCTTTCAAGGAGCTTTTCAAACTTCTCCAGGAAGTCGCACATACAAGCGTCCATTTCAAAGTCGATAAAATGATTGTTTACCCACAGAAGTACCACCCTAGTAACCTGAAAATGTAGGATCAAATTATGTTATTAAATCAGTAAATTGACCTGATATGTCTTTTTGGTTGTAAGAGTTTATTTCTAAAACAATTTGTAATTTGTAATTTTTTCACAATTATCAATTACAGAATATATGTGGTTTTATAGACCTGAGAAAGCAAAACTGACTTGGGATGAAGTTGAGGTCAATATCACTTTTCAGGTTCATATAACCACATGGTCACCACAGTTAATATCCATAACTGTTAAATACTAGATACTATTTAATCATTGAAGAACAAATGAAAGGTAGCAGAGTGTCAGAAATCTTAACTACTTATAACCACCACGACCCAGTGGTGGAGGGCTAGTGGTAGCAGAATGTCAGGCACATTTACCACTTGGCCTAAGTGACCCAGTGGTGGAGGGCTAGTGGTAGCAGAATGTCAGGCACCTTTACCACTTGGCCACAGTGACCCAGTGGTGGAGGGCTAGTGGTAGCAGAATGTCAGGCACCTTTACCACTTGGCCACAGTGACCCAGTAGTGGAGGGCTAGTGGTAGCAGAATGTCAGACACTTTAACAACTTGGCCACAGCTGCTCCTTTTTCTTTTGAAAAGCAAACAATGATGCAGTCAACCTACTTTGGGCCGAAGTACTGGATCGTCAAACCACTGTCTGAGTCGTGAGGAAAGTTCTGTTGGGTCTTTGAGGAACATACGGTAACACAACAGGAAGTCCTCCACATATGTGGGGTCCACCACTGAGTGGTCCTCTACTAGGTGCTGCATGAGACGCTCCGCAGTCCCCTGTATGGAGAGAACACAACATTAAACCAATGTGTCTGAGGCTGGTTGTATCAGGCGCTGAGTCTGCCAGCTGGCTGGCTTTACATGGCCAGAACAAAATATGCCAAAACAATACATTTAGTATCTATTGAGGAAAACTAAAATTTTAAGAAACTACATCCTTTTTTTTACTTCTTAGCATTCATTATTTCAGTTTTGCATTAACCATATGTCCCTACAGTTATTTTCATCTACCTTTTTCACAGTTGTGCCTTTATTATTCTTCAATTTTTATATTTCTTCACAGACAGAACTCGTAATAAAATCTCTACAACATGGTGAAACCTTCACATATATATATATAGACAAATCATCTAGAAAGTGGTTCTACTTGTAAATAAATGTTCATAAGTGCTATATATAGCTTTACCCTGATCACAATATGACCACGTCTGTTTCCGCCGTCAAATATCCGATGTTCCGTCACCAGGACAATACTACCCTCCTCCTCATGTCTCCGTGTGTTTTCCTCCCCCTGTGTGAGATAAAGAAATCACGATCAACTATGCTTTTAAGTTAGCTTTAACAGTAAGTAAATAAGTCACGCCCTGGACATAAACTCAGTACAACCGGCATACAGTGAACAGAAGACTCCAACCCTAGGCCTATCAAGTTTGATGTTGCAGAAGCTGAAGAGTTTACCTGCTGGTATGATGACTTTTTTAAAAAAAAGTTGTTGAGATTAAATTACCTGGTAAAGATTCATGTTTCATACCTATTGACGAGCTTACCCTTAAGTAGATTTCTATAACATAACGAGTTTACCTAGTGTAGAATTCCATAATATTACTGTTAACGAGTTTACCTGGTGTAGAATTCAATAATATTACTGTAAACGAGTTTACCTGGTGTAGAATTCAATAATATTACTGTAAACGAGTTTACATTGTGTAGAATTCTATAATATTACTGTTAACGAGTTTACCTGGTGTAGAATTCAATAATATTACTGTTAACAAGTTTACCTTGTGTAGAATTCTATAATATTACTGTTAACGAGTTTACCTGGTGTAGAATTCAATAATATTACTGTTAACAAGTTTACCTGGTGTAGAATTCTATAATATTACTGTTAACGAGTTTACCTAGTGTAGAATTCCATAATATTACTGTTAACGAGTTTAACTGGTGTAGAATTTTATAATATTACTGTTAACGAGTTTACCTTGTGTAGAATTCCATAATATTCCTGTTGATGAGCTTACCTGGTGTAGAATTCTATAATATTCCTGTTGATGAGCTTACCTGGTGTAGAATTCTATAATATTCCTGTTGATGAGCTTACCTGGTGTAGAATTCTATAATATTCCTGTTGAGCCACACACACAAATTGACAGTCATCGCACACTGTCTTCATCACCCCCTGGTGGTATAGCTTCTCCATCGTCGGGGTGATACCAAAACTGTAATGTCAAGGTCACACCAAGGTCATCACAGGATATAACAAAAGGTCACTTTCCAGAACGGCATGAAAGGTCATCTTACAATTTCACTTACAGTGATTTTGTTTGCCCATTTTTACAGCTGATATAAGGCTGTTTCTCCAAGTAAAAAATGGTGATATTTTCCAAATATGAAGCAAAATTGAAGAATATTTTCCTAATTTATCTGAAAATTTTAGTTTATTTTCCCAATTCAATAAGGCACAGGCTACCGCAAAAACAAGGTAGCAAAAACACTGATTTATAACAACCCTAGTGCACAATGCTATTTCTAGTTCCATACAAGTTATGTATATGAATATAAACTGAAGAAAGAAATGTCAATTTTTAAGGTTCCCTTTGGAGTGACAGTTAATCAGCCTTTTTGATTAACATTCAAAAGGAAACATAGGTGAGAAAGGGCTACTGACCAGTCACCCATGTGTAGGAACTCTATGGCTCCGTCCGGGTAATCTATTTCCACCTGTCCGTTGAGGATGACGGACCAGGAGTCCAGTTCCTCCCCGTTGTTCATCACAATCTGGCCCTGTTTCTCCACCACCGCAAACACCATAACCGAGCACAGGGCGCGTCGGATAGGTAGCGTCATGTTGGCAAACGCCTGTCACAGAAGTATACGCAAATATACGTTCAAATGTTATCGGTTATATACCAATCGTTCCTTAGTTAGGGAAACATTATGCATGAATAAACAAATTATTCACCCAAAGGTTTATAATACAGTCAAATGATCAATTTTATATCATTGATTGCCGTATATTGTGTAAATGTACAAAAAATTCATAGTTGTAGAAGGTATTATTGAAAAGTTTATCCAATTCTCAAAATGTTGAAAGTTAAAAATAAAAAAAAAGTCTATAAGATTCTGTTTCTTAGCTTTCTAACAGTAAAACTATCTCTAATTATTCAATTTTTCTAATAATGGAAAGTTATAAACTATGCAAATTTGCCCTTTTTATGAGATTTCCGGTAAATATTTTCGTATCTGTTATAATGTTTCTTTAAGGTATATTCTATAGAATTATGTATGCCGAAGTTCCCCATTTTGCCACGGTACCCAGTATTGTTTTAAAAGTTCTCAATATCCTTCAAAAAATATTTACAGAAATATTTCAGCGAACTAATTTTTGTAAAAAGTACAGAAACAAAGTAACGGAAAAGTGTTGTCCTGTTTCCTTACTCTGAAGTGTTGGATAAACTCCAGAAGAGTTCCGATATCGTCCTCGGTACGATCCGCGGGATCCTTCTGTAGGCATTCCTGGACTGCATCACGGAGCAACTGCAAATAGTAAACATTATTACAACTCAACATTTAACACATAGCATATCATAACCATATCCAGTCTGATAACGCCATATCTAAACTTAACACAGTCATTTTCTTCCAGTTTTATCACTGAAAATTACAATTATACATCAAATGACTTAAATATAATACCTTTATGCACACACAACAAATTCAGTAAAATTTGCGTCAAAATTCTATCCACTCCCAAATATTGAACACTTGTAATGAAATTGTTTACATATTGTATAAAGTAAGACAACAAAACATATCATTTTTACAAACAGATTTCTTCCATTTCTATACACTAAAACATGTATATATATATACATACCCGTCTCCTCAGCCAAAACTCAGTTCACATCAACAATCTACACCCTCTACCAAAATATCCAAAGTTTGCACCTCTTACAAAAATATCTGAAGTACACATCAACTATGCACACCTACCAAAATATCAAAAAGGGACTCCAAAAAGCTGATTTGCTGAGAGCACCAACACTCCAGTTCACCAGCATTATGAAGTCTATGACCCATTTGTCCCAAAAGATCCATTGCAACCGAAATTCCTTACTTATAGATGTTTGTTACAAAGAAGTCATTGGCCCAACAACGAAAATTTCTCATGATCTTCAACCTTGATTAACAACCGTTTACAAAACAATATATTCTGTCACTTCCCCTAACACCATGCTTCAGATCCTGTTCAATATTTCATTATCAAACTATTGAAAACATCAAACAGAATATACTATATTTCGGGAAATAATCTCTAATTTCTTGTTATATCAGGCTATGTGGCGATTATTAAGTGCGAATTGTGATTAGGACTGATTTACATCCTTATAACAAAGCTTTCAAGAAACCATCAATGGTTTTAATATACTGCCTTGACATATCCTATAATTTAACTGAACAGCGGCTTTGTCAAGTGTTCTAGTCCGGAGAAACCCGTTCAAAATCTACGTATCTCCTTTAGACCTGGTGTAACTGGAGACACACTTGTAAATAGAAACAAATATGTTCCTGTTAAGATGTTTTTCGTCGAATTACCAAATAATCTAAGCATTATTACGCCAACGCATTTTGTATCACAGTGCACGTGAAAATGACAGTATTTTTTACACAGGAAGTGATGAAAAGAAAAATGTAAGTCCAATATCAATAGAAAAGTAAGTGGAAAGTCCTCAGAAATAACTTGTATCGTAGCGGGACACTGACAAAACGAAACATCTCTCACATCATCTCCATTCAGATTTTGTATCAACGCCCACATTTAATTTTGTCCTTTCTTCCGGATCCCCCTCTATGTTAAATATAAAATGTAGTCCACTCCAGCTTTAGGGTGTCAAAGCGATTTACACAAACCTTACATAACAAGAGGCCAATTAATACAATAAGGGACTCCATAGCTCACCTGGTATTTTATTTTTGATTTGAGAGTCATACAGCCAGGTCCAATAAAGGAGTATAATACAAGTTACAAGAAACACTGTGTAAATCAGATTAATAAGACACTAGTTTCCAGGGTGTGTCCCTAGGAGGTAGTCTCCAGGGATTGGACCAGACCTCTGTGCCAATCTTTCGGTTGCCCTGCTAGCACCTGACACCATTTTTTTTATCAAATCACTTCAACTGAACAGGAAGAGAAAATATTTCACCAAACTGGTTCATCTCTGTCTCGAGGTGTCCACATCCTCACAATGTTAAGAAACCTGAACTTAAAGCCAACCTTTATCCAAAGATGCTATAGAACAAATTTGGTCAAAATCCTTCCTTCCAAGTAGGAGTGGAGATGATATTTAAAGGCTCGACCACTTTTTCCTTAATTTCCCCTGTTCCCACCATTAATACAAAATTCATTTCCATTGGCCCAAGGATGCTCGAGACTAAATTGGGAAGAAATCCCTTTATTCCTTCGACGAAAGAAGGATTTGAAAGGTTTTCCCTCTATTTCCCCTATTTGGCCCCACTCCTCCACCCCTGGAAAAACGGAGCACAGGCAGTGATAGGCTCACCCACTGTTTTCATAGAACTGATCAAGAGTGCCCTTGGCCTAAAAATATATTCAAACCAAATTCAGTTTAGAGCCACTACCCTATTGGTCTTTTTTAAAGAAAGGTTGACAGATGCTGCACCATGGCGTAGGCTCACACCTTCGATCAGGCAGGCTAAAAAGTATACACATACGTTATATAAGAAAGTTTATGGCTATCGAATGTAATCTCTGTGTTAATAAGATTACCATCTTTACAGTAATATTTTACTTGACTAAAGATTATTTTAACTTAGCTTACCAAGAGTTTACCATAATCACAATAACAGTTTACCCATCCATTGATCACTTTACCATAGCCTCAATGAGAATTTATAATTACCTTCACCACCATAACAATGTACCAGTCCTTAGATGATTTTTAACCATAGCTTTTGACAAGAACATCACCACTGTCAAAATATTATTACAGAAAAAAATGCCATGAAGGCAATTGGAATTTGTCGAATCTATGATGTAATTGTTCAGTTTCCGATCATGAAAGACATATTTGCTCCATGAACAACTATTTAACCCTACAACATCCTAGTCACACTGTTTGTTTACAAGTGCCAACAAAACATGTTATTAATGAGATTGTACAGTAACCTTTGATACGCCAGTGATAAACTGTTTGTTATTTACAACTGTATACACAGAAAACAAAAACAATGGTGTTTACACCTAAAAACAGTAGCTGAGCCCCAGATAAAGGTCTAGTATACATGCTACAACATAAATATATACATCTTCCGTCTTAGAGCCGTACTTTCGTAGCGAGACCACAGCGACCTCCCTGTACCTCAATTACAAGTTCTTAGTCATTCTTCCTGTTAATTAGGGCGTAGCTTGGTTTTTATATAAAGATGTCAAACGTATGCTGCTTTCTGCGATTATGAGGTCTATTTTCAGTGAATGACATAATTTTCAGAAAACTACAGGAGAGCTTTATAATACAATCATGCCCTGCTTTCAGACAATCTTAAGTGATTGAAATAATTTCAATAAAATGACCATGAAACATTTGTTGTTTTTTGAAACTCTGAAGACTACTTTCTTTAATGAAACTTTCTAGAAACTACTGCCCCCAAATTCATCAGAGAAATTTTAGAAAGCCTTGTAAAATTTGTTTTCGTCCAGTTAGGCTTCACAAGCAACATAAATCAATCCCAAACAAGAATAATGTTGAATTATTTGATCGCTGTACCTCCGATTCTGGGTAACCTTCCTCCTCATCGGAGTCAAGGTCAACATTGCTCTCCTGGAGTCCGGACAGGTCCGCGTCAACATTTTCTTGGTCATCAATGGACGATTGCATCATGTCGGACCCTGAGTACGCACTTGAGGTGTCACTGGCGCGTGAACACCGCTTAAACTGCTCATTTCGTAAGTATAACTGCTCCCCTGCCCGCAAGCTGCAGTCTTGAGGGAACTGAAAAACAAAAAATCATCATATTATCAGAATTGGTTCGTAAAACAAAGACAGTCCCCATATCGCATTTAAACTAAATAGGCAGTTGGAGATCAGGTCGGGCCTTTCATGTAGTAACCGTCTTACAGTTATCTCCCCTACAAAACAATACAATAGTTCACCCCCACACATGAGGTAAAATGGATAACTTCCATAGACAAAACAACCAAATGCACAAAAACAATTCAGACCTTTTCCTGTGAAGCTCTTTCGGGAAGAGTATGTAATTCAGTAAAATAAGTCTACCACATGCATTAATAAAACACCCCTCTAACAGTCTACATATATTTTAGACAGAAATAGTTATATATATGAAGGCCAGTATAATTGTGCTTATGACAAGTTAAGAAGCTAGAACGCTACTGAATACTGTCAACATTCTAATTTTGGCATACTCAAATTTCAGTACATACTCGAATATACACAGATGCGCACAATGATGGCGCACTCACAATTAACTTGCTGTAGAAAGCAATACACAGAAACTATTATTAACGCAAAAATAATCTAGTGGAATGCTTTCAGCGAAAAAATCGCGACCATAATATTCCCGTCGAAGTATGTACGTTAACAATACTAGATGCCATACTCTACTTGGAATGTTACACTGCAATCATTTACTCTGAAAGTTTTTCAAGAGACTTTTTCACAGGATTCACATTTAAATAAAAAAACATACACATTACACATGTACATGTTTATTCCAATAGATTTCCTGGTAGCTACATCACAGCTGTTCATCTACGAACTGACAGGAAGGTGTACAGCATGTCCAGGAAACAGATTGAATAGTCGGGGCAAAACATCCCATCACAGAAACAGTACACAAACACAGAAACTACAGTATAAAGGGTCTGTTTTATTTAGAGTTGTGTAAATGATTCACTGATACATCAATGAATCATATTGCATCGTGTGTATATCGATGCTTACAGTAATGGATACTTTTAGTACTAATTCAACAGCCCTGCATGATGACACATTTGAGCTCTTCCAATTTGAATTCTGGAATAATTCATTATAAAATTTCAGGAGTGAATAATTCAAAAAGTTTGATAAGGTCATGGCCAGTTACTGCAGTTCTGGGTCGTAACCTCTACCTTTATCGTCAATATATCGGTTATACATGTATATAATTATGACGAGAAACAAAATAATACAATGTCGAGTAATAATTTAAGAATGCATGCAAGTCTCCTTTTACCAGGGCTTCATTCAGGATTGAATACAAACATTTGAATTTTTTTCAATATCGAAAGTTGTTTCAAATCATCAAAGTAATGTGATGATAAATTTTGCATACTGACCCATGCATTGTGATAAGTATGATAATTTTAATAATCGTCAGAACCCTTTCAATACAGTACACCTCTAGTTGCATTTCTATTTTCTATAGTATCATGTCTGCTCCATTGCACTTCCATGGCTACCATCATAAATTTTACATTTAAGAATAAATTTCAGTTTTATTATTAAAAACTTAATACTTATATATAAACATTAATTGGTTTGACATCTGACAAACATTTATTTCCACATATAGCCCATCCAGCTTACATCAGCTATATATGACCATCCGGGGGCAATTTTGGGATAAAACAGGAGCTACAGGACCACATTTACTGCCTTAAACATCTGTTGGTGATAGTTCTGGAGTCAATAAAGGCCCTAATGAGTTTAAAACATCATTCTTAACTGTGTCTTTACAGACAAGATAAGCGCTTCTGCCAGAGTGCTATAGCTACCACATACAAAACAGAGAGAGGGTTTCTATTCCGAGCTGTGAACTCCATGGGGTATTACAAATGTTGATATCATAACAGTGAACACACTGAGAAATGAATGAGAAAGACAGAGAAAATTGAAAAGGAAAAGAAAAGTCCACATGGAGTTGAGATAAAAACATGAAATGAATTCTTCCACATGATTATGAACGACTCTCAGACGTCAGTCTTTAAAACTGAATATCCTCTCGGCAGGATCCCAGAATTAGGACCATATACCCGGGTATTATCTCTTATCTCCTCTGTAATATGCACACAGAGACTGCCAAAATAATCTGTCACGTGCCAAACATTTCTAAATTCCGAAATGTGTGAATTAGAAGATCACATGGGGTTTATTATTATGTCAGTGAGGTATCTCTCAAGCAGAATTAGATTATATCGTACAGGATTGCCTCAGAAAGAGATTGTAACTTGTAGATACAGTACGCTTCAGGTGATATGGTAGTCAAACGCGCGCGGAGCGACAATCCCGCTCACCTGTCGCTCGTAGCCGCGGGATGACCGCAGGCGAAACTCCGGCCGTCCAGGTCAGACCGCTGGCCTTAGCCCCCCGCGACTATCCCGTGGTCATGGGTGATGGGGATTAACTTTGGTCAGAAATTAGACCTACAGTGTACAGTAACTTGTACGATGTTCAATGCCGGAAATATGATCGACAAACGTATCGTGACAGAAAGCGCTACTCGAATTCGGCGGACGGAAAAGAAATAACGCTATCAAATATGTACTGTACTGTACTGTAGGCTAACTGTCTGTAATCCCCGGGAAACAAACATTTAGCAATGAACAGGACGACTGTAAACAAATGCATCTCACAAGAACATTCTCCATTCATCTTTACGATCAAATACCATTACGTTTCGTCAATGCCGTGGTTTCGTGATGGTTCTACCCCAAAATAGACAGTGTACCTGATACGCAGGTGTCGATCAGTTCCACTAGATTACACGATTCTACTTCGAATAATACAAGATTATTGCATCTTTATGATTATGCACATTAACATTATATGTTTTTCCGTGTACACCATGTCGAAAGTTCTCAAAACTTACCGATCAACATTTATTTTTAACCCGTGACATCTAGCCTATCGGGGCTGACAATTTCTGGTCTGTTGCATTCTGAATGATTGGTTGGTTTGAAATGTCAATCACACCTGAACACAGTAGTCCTCGTGACATAATGGGCGGAGCTTACGCAATGCACCGCATCCTGTGACTGAACTAGATGATGGACCGTGTCGTCGAGGTGCCATTCACAATCAATTTATATAAATTGTGTTTAAAAATAACGACGGTCACATTGCGTAATGACAAAAAATATATATTATCAGGGACGTTATATACGTCCCTAATATTATTGATTATAAGTGGCAGTCTGCAGTTGATTTACATCATTATTTTAGCTATAACGTTGACTTCGATTACATGGACTTATTTCCTGTTATTTCGTACGTATAAATCGGAAACAGAAAGTGTTACCTAATCGTAACTGTTATAGGTAATTCCTGGATTTGGTGTAGTTTGTTGAAAAATATAATATTTTGGTAATATTCTAAGGCAATTAGTCCAGTTTGTGTTTAAAGCTTTTACAATAGGAAATACACTTATACTAGAATCATATAAACCAGGGACGTATACATCCCTGTATAAACTAACAGCATCAAACCAACTACGTTTTGAAAGTTAACTGCAATGTAAGCTTTGTTTGATATACATGTATCCGTATTTCTTAAAATTTATATACCAAAAAAGTTACAGGCACGTACAGTATATCGTCCAACGAAAGGCCGTAAGGTCTCAATAACGGACGTACAACCATCGAAATCACTACGACACAGTATTAAAATCGAAATGAATCAAATCTTGGTTTTATTTTTCTTATGCATGTACTCCAGTTTATATTTTGTATATATTTATGATAACGTTAAATGTGGCTAAGAAGAGCCAGTGCCGGTCGCTTGATTAGTTCCACGAATCTGTCGACGTAATTTATAATACAAGCTGACAAAAGTTCAAAATGACTGTGAGAATTTGATCACGAGATTTTTTTACCAGACTTAATTGTAAATCAAATCTATATTTCATCAGTACGAAATAAAATGTTCCAATAATCATTATCTACACCAGGCATATCTGCATCTCTAAGTTGATCTTGCAATGTCAGCATTCCGTACCACATTTTACTATAAACTTCATTTATCCCGTTTATAAAATTTATTACAAATGCAACAGGAATTCGAACACAACTTTTGAAAACTTCACTTGTGTTCAATACACAAGCTTCCGTATTCTATGTGTAATTAATATTTGAATTTAATTTATTATTAAAGAAATGTATACAAGACCCATTGTTCCAAACATTTATTTTTTTTAACGTTTTCTCAAGAAGCCAAAAAGAACGGATACTGTTATCACAAAGTTGAGATTCGTTATTTGTTTCTAACTGTACAAGTATCGACACGAACTTGGATAGATAATTTCCCGTGCTGTTGACGATAATAATTGTACACTGAAAATACATAAATGAACACAGGTCATTCCCCCCTGAACTTTCATAATGAACTGTTCCAACCATTCAATCAGACCAGTTCAAGTGTGTCTTCATGAGCGAATGAGTTAAGGATCGACAATTTTACGACATCATATGGTAATTATTACAGTCCATTTTCGCCACACCTGTACGGGTATACACCCCAGGGCAAGTTTCACACCTGTTTCCTGGGGTTGTTAAAACTGTGTTGTAGTTGATACTGTCCATTGTGTCAAACTGTTTTGATTGACAGGTGTTACGCTGACCCCCCCCCCCCCCCCTCTTCCTGTTAAATGCAAACAGTTTTACGATCTTAAGCGACTGCCAGGTGAGAGAAACCACGGTCAACAATTAATTGTACGGTGCCTGTATAAACAATTTACTATTGTGTGTATTGTCTGAAAACAATGTTTGACGATAGGTGAAGGGCAAAGGGAGTGAGGGGTACGGGCTCAGCCATTTCCCGTGTTTTTTTTTTGCAATTTTGCTGTTAGAATAAAAAAAATGTGTTTTTTTTTTATAATGGTACGTACAGAAGAACAAGTTTGGATTAAGATACACGTATCTAATGATTATTTTTTTTCCATTCATCAGAATATAATGTGTTTTTTTATTGCCTGGTATAGAGCATTTCGTATCTGCAAGATGAAATAATAAATGGAAACGATTAGCGAGATTTGATCTTTTGACAACAGGCACCTGAGAATTTTTTACAGCTAGTTTTGGACCTTTAGCCGGTGTATAGAGTATTTTATCGAAAATTTGACCTAAACCTCTCAAACATGTAAATTTATAGGTCCAAAACTAGCTGTAACAAATTCTCAGGTCCCTGTGTTTGACTTCTTGGGTAGCTGTCACTCGTCAGTCACAGTTCGCTGCATCCATGGGTTTAGTAAGCTTGTGCAAAAGATCCGCTAACATTTTGATTTAAAACTAGCCAAAAAATTAACCTCCGCTTACAATATGCATACTGTCAGAAGACCAAAGTGTTCCAGATTGTTCCACATATATATATATATTAGTTTTCTGTAAATGCAAAATAGATGAGTTTGTCCAATACATTAACACAATAAAAAGAAAAGTAAAGCTAACCAAGCTTTCACAACTTGAGACACCTGTTAGCTGGGCTGCAGAGCTCCTTGCTGTAGGGCAAAGGTCCCCGCCGCGGCCGGTAAAAAAAATCAAACGCTTTCTACCCTCTGGCAGAATATGGACTAGCTAATTAAGTCAGGTATGGACCAAGTATTCTGTATTTTAGGGTTGAAAGCATGACTCCAAATCCGTGAGTGCCGTGTTTGTTTTGTCGTTTGTCAAGATCGGAGGCGAAAGGGACACATAACTTTCACTACGATAGCGAATGATTGGAGAACATACGTTTTTTTTCCCGTTAACTGTTTCTTAATATTTCCTTTCAAAAAAATGTTTTTGAAATAACAAAACATTTTGGCACGGACGTAAGTAAATTAGCAATCTTATTCCGTACTTTTGGCTTCACCTTTACTGACCTCGCATTACGTAATGTAAATCATCGGTGGATTTTGCCATTGAAAATTTTCGATTATATGATAAAACAACATTTCCAAACAAGGGACTTCTTTTAACAACTGCATTATAGCCTCGTGTTACGCATATACAATACGTTAACTTAGCAATTTTAGCTTGCGTATTGATTGTTTTATTAACCATTTTCACCTGATGATCTGACGTGAACGTAAACAATACGACACGACACGTTTTACGTCTGTATTAAATTTCATAAAAAACACAAAGATGTGTATAACATTCAGTTATCCTGGACTGTCGGTGTTCACCTCACAGTAGTAAGTAGCAGATAGACTTAATCCCCAACGCTCGACCGCGCGCTTGGAGCGGGACCCCGCGACTTTGCTCAGGTGATTACTCCGAGGGGTTTTAATCCCCTCCGCTCCGGCGGCGGCTTTCGCCCGCGGCGCGTTTGAGTACCAAATCACCTGAAGCGTACTGTATAAGACAAATATCTCCGACAGGACTGGCAATTAACTCCAGCACCAGCATTAAACCAAATATTCTAAAGACCGCTTAAGAGTTATTTCATCATTTACACAGTTTATCATAATTGCTGACGCTAAAACAACATCTACGTTAAATATTTGTAGTTCTAACAATTTGTTCCAGGAAATGCGTCTTCCCTGATTTAGCTGTTTTGCAAAATGATCACAATTTGCCAATAGGGATCATTTATGTCCAATCCTGGTAGACATATTTCAACATGTTCAATGTGTACCTATTCAAATCCTTAAAAACCTTTTTCTGTTTTGTACACCTTTATATTACATAATTATATGATTTAGAGTTAGCTCCCTTTAAAGAAAACTTAAAATAGCAGTACCTGGCCTTACAGGTTCACGTCAGTTATTGTCCGATTCATGACAATCTTAACGAATGCTTCAAAATACTGTATGTCATAAATAAGTCGTGACATATACATTGTATTACTGTGGAACTCATTTTGAATGGAGGATTACTTCATATGTAGGAACCATATACCCTTAAGTTTTGAATGGAGGATTACTTCATATGTAGGAACCATATACCCTTAAGTTTGTAATTGATATACTAAGCATTCTTCTTTAAAACTAAATGATTCTTACTGCAGGTGTATATATATATAAGTTTACTGAATCTGTCTTAGATTATTGACCAAGTACAGAGACATCATGTTTAAAACATTTTCTCACAGCCAATTACAGGAAACGATCATGCTGAGAATCTCTCTAGCGAGTGTCCTGACAGGAGGACACTGTACAACTTCGACAATCGTGGTACAAACTACATTGAATGTCCCTGCTGTAACGGGGCCGACAAACAGCACACACCCTGAGAAAGGAAACATGGGCGCTGTGTATGATTCAATTTCTAATTCACAAGGGATACCTCAAATGGACACGTCCAAAAACGGGTCTTTAGAAATCTAATTATAATCATTGAGGAGGACAAACAGAAATCCCAACCCATGAAATATGGTCCCTTAAGTTTTCACAGTGTGTCTTTGAGCGAGGTTAATTACAAAGACCTAAACACTAACTATCGGACCAATGAAAGTTGAATATTTCCGCCCAAGGTTGTCCGACTGATGTGTACGTACCGGTTCTACACTACCGTCAGAATGCATCCTGCGCATGCGGCCTTCATAATGGTCATCAATGTAGCGGTCAATATTCACACTGTTACATGCCTGGCGTTGACCACTCTTCATAACCTGGACATCAGGGTAGTCAATCTGAAACAACAAAAGATGATACATCAGGGCCGCAGGCATAAAACCAGCATGGTAATTACAATTATAGTTCTGGTGCTGGTTATTCAAAGAACATGAATTCACCAAGTCAAAAACCATTCAAATACTTTTTCAGAATTTTTTTTCTGTCTGACTTCATTCTCTCCTCGGGACAATGATGTTTTACCAGTAAATTATTAATAAATCTTTTTTTTATTATTTGCAAAAATTTGGGGTCAAATATTTGTTAACTGGGATTTATAATATCAAAAAGGATGAGGGTGGTGATTGCCACTGATGACTCTGTATTCACCACTGGTCAACAGGACCCAGGATACCACAAATTACTTCAAAAACAAGTTGTTAACACTGGCATATTGCCCTATATTTTTCAATTTATTTAAGCACAAGTAATATTGTCAACATTCTATAGCAGCCCAACAAACCATAGGACTCCCAGCTAGCCCTTAGAGCTGAACATGTATACAAGTGACACACATCCATGTCTGTACTTTTTAGTATATAAAACAATATGTGTTTGGTTTGATAGCCACAGTATGTCTGCTATATTTACTATAACCCATAGTTGTTTAGTACTGAATCATACATGTGGAAATACCAGACTGAATAAGCCTTTAGTTTTTATTTGGAATCGTATGATCACCAACACTTAAATCTATTTTAACAGGAAAAATTGTGCACGCACACATACATATCATGAATGAATGTGTGAACCCAAAATGTTACTAATCTCTAGATCCTTGAGATTTTTATTTATTTTTTTTTAAATGACACAATGTTTTAACTTAATGATTAAGTAAGTTGTTGTGTAACCAGAAAATGAAATGTAATAGTTGAAAACATTTAGTTCAAGATTGTTTTTGATAAGAAAGTTATTCTCCCACAAAATGAACATTTCAATGGAGAAGAAAGCGACTAACTTTGACTTTATCAGTCATTGACTACAAACTGCAGTATAACTGTGTACTTGGTAACACAATTTGTCCTGCTGCACGTATTTCTTTCCTAAAACTGGCACTACGTGCTGTAAGTTTGACTCGGAAGGCCTCAGACTCTGGGAATAACTCATTAACAGGGAGGCCCACTCCCATATTCGCACATCAATTCTTGTTTACTTGCTGTATGTTTCTGTGAACCCACACCTCAAAAACTTACTGCTTCAGATATTTCTGTCTGATACTGGGTTCAAATGTCATGTGAAATTTGAAAATATTTACAAAATGTGGGTTTTTATTTTACTATGTACATGTAGGGGTCTTGATTTCAGTTTTTTCTATATGTGACCTGCAGGCAAATTTTGAAAACTTTTGGCAGTCTGGAGTAATATTTTCATTTTAATATCTTAAAGCTTTCCAACAGCCCTTTAAAGCTGATAAAGTGTTTAATCAGAAATTAACTGTCTATGGCATAATAACTAACAATCCAATTTCTATTCTGCAGGTAGGACAGAATAAGAATTGTAATTCCTCACTTTTGCGATTCAGTTGAGCGTTTGTCCATGTGACAAAGGTTATGGGCTTGTGCCCTAAGGAAGAGAAAAAAACTGGTTGTTGTGGTCTCTTAATACTTTAAACATCCAGCATTAGAGGGTTAAACAACAACATTGACTGTTTCCCCCATGGTCAGCAAATTTATGTGACCAGGAGGGAAATGCAGTGCTGGGTGTTTTTTGCATGGTATTTTCGCAACCCAGAGGTTGTGGGTAATAGTGGTAGAATGTCGGGACAACATGACCACTGGGCCACCTCGGCACAGAGGTGGAGGGCTACTGGTAGAATGTCGGGACACATTAACCACTAGGCCACCGCAGCCCTTAAATTGATAGAACCCATACCTGAATCTTTCTTTCTCATCATATGAGACAGTAAATAACATTGCCCTTAATTTTGTTTATCCTGCTAGAAACATAATTTGGAACACATTGCCTTTAAATATGGTTTATCCTGCCAGAAACAAAATATGGCACTCCAGAAGACATTTGTAATAAAAATGTGCCTAAATGCTGATATATAGGAAACATTATATGGGTAATGTTGTGCAGGGTAAAGAACCATTATTACAAGTTCAAATAGCTCGCTCTTCTACAAGCCTGAGGCCAACCTCATCCTTAGATATCACTCTGTTCAAAATAAACAAATACAAAATTGATTTTTCCTCTTTTCATTCCCCCTATTTCATGAATTTTAAATTAGACTCAGAATAATTTGTTGAAAATCTTTCAGTCGATTCTGTAACGAAATGAAATCTATTGAATTTCAAATCAACGCAAGAAAACTGGTGCCGTTGATATTGGTTATTGAATCGTCTCCTGCGTGTGCATGCATCACAACCAAATTTTCTACCAACACAACAGAATTGTGAGAAAATCGCAAAACGTGACCGAGGAGACCAGACTGCACATAGCATGTAGATCCCCAATACTAAATACTTATTACCATCAATGACGCAAATAGACCTTAAAAACCCGCAGGAATTATTTCAAAGTCGACATTGGTTTCATATCTTAAATTTCTTATCAGTGAGAAAAATATCATTTGATTTTCCTCTGCAGTATATGCCATGTGTATATAAGGCTTCTATTGCTGCATGTCTATAGTATATATATACACTGTGTGGGTCAAAATGTCCTGTGATTCCAATGTAATTTGTTACCTATCAGAAAAGTACACCCAGTTAATGAAAACCATATTGGTGCTGAACAGGAAATAAATTTTCAGTGAAGAGTCCAAATGAGATTAAACCTGTTACTTGTTTAGTAGTCTTGTTTCATTCTGTGTACATTACACATAAATCTTTTATTTCCATCATCTCCTTCTACATGTGATTTCTTTAAGCTTGAACTCTTGTAATTATTACGCACACTGTTTAATTGACACGTACTGACCTGTACTCAGTACTCTAGGGACAGTCTGTTGGTACTGTTGACGCCACCCACCATACACCAGGGTTAACACGCTAGGTATGGATCTAAACAGTTAACTTTAGCTTAACGTAAATTTGCATGCCAATGTCATGTGACCTATGGTCAATATGTCATAAACTATAACTATCAAAACATCTTTAAAAATTACAGCCCTCAGGCAACATAATATCAGGGTCAATTTCGTGGAAAGTATAATACATTATGTCGAAAATTTGACTTCAAATTCCCAGAATTTTTAGCAGTATGTTCCCAGGGGTAGACTGACGTCTTATCACATTTACAAGTCATAAAACATAAGCTGGTTCACCCTCCCCTATAACATAACCCTCTTAACACTTATCAGGAGAAATAGAAATTCTGTGGAAAGTGTTATCAGGTCCCATTAGTGCTGTATTAAACACACTCAACCCTTCACATAGCCAGGGTAGGAAAATAATATCTATACTTGTGCTGTTTACTACAGCTTAGCTGTCCAGTAACACACTCAACCCTGATGATACAATTTATCCCTTCCATTTCAAAGGTTGGGACAGTTCATGATGAAATTCTAGGGGTGGATCAATGAGTTAAGCCTAAATTAGACAAGACAAATAATCCATATAGAAAAATATCAGCAAGTTCTGAAGATGGCGTACAGTTATACTGAAATATTTCAACAAATCAATGATAATGAAAAGACTTAGAGATGACACAAAACTGATTCTAAAATCAATGAAAATTGTGACCAAAACGATTCATAAATTTTTGAATTCAAAAAAACATTACAGGAGAACAAGAGGGCAAAAGGTTTAGAATTTCATACAACAAAGACAAGCTTAATTTACCAATTTTCCCGTTGAAAGCAATCCGCTAGATTACGATTGCATCTAGAATTATAGCTAAAGTTGAACTGTGCATTTCTTTCTACAGCAAGTATTAATATATATTACGAGTGCGACAATTCATTATTGCACTATCGGTTTAAATTTGGTTATGCATTAAAATTTGAGTGCATCAGAATTTGAACGTTTACAGTATTCTAGTGGAAAACTGTTTGTTCACCGGAAACATTTGTTTTCCTGCACCAAAGCCACAATAAAGAGTATAAATTCACCTTTCAGCAATCTATAATGGAGATATAACGGGTTCTAAAGCCCAGACCTGGTTATAGGAGGTCATACAAACGACAGGGACTGCTAGACTATACTGTACATACATGTCCATATGCAGTCAAACATTATTTTTGTTTCAATTCTATTTTCTATAACCAACAATTCTGGGGGGGGGGGGGAAGCTACAGCTGTTAAACCTGCATCTGTATAAATAAAATGGCATGACATTTTTCAAGAATCTTGTAATATTTAAAATAACTTGAAAAATTAATTCCGATGAAATGCTTTAATTTTAAGCCAATTCAAACTGGAATATGTCCATCCATATTTCTTGTGGCAATTCATTTTGACGTATCTTTGATACAGACAGCTTTAACTTTCACTTTTACAGTGGGGGGTAATTTCAGAAGTTTGTACCCTCATTAGAAAGTTCTATATAGGCCTTAAACCATGTAAATTGAGGGTACAGGTACCTGATTTGTGGGGACAAAACCGTCTGAAGGGGCATTTCTGCCAGACTCTCTATGATATCTTAGAATTATTGTATAAATTCATCCTCTACATGTTGTTCCATTTACCAATGTAAACAAGTGCAAGGAAATGTAAAAAAGATCGGTATATAGTGTTGACCTTGGAGCGAGGAAGGTACCATTACATAAAGCTGTGTTGTATATGTAACAGGTACGCGGTACTTAATTCACTAACGGACCATTAACTGTGCTTGGTACAGCTTCACCAACACAGTACGTATACACCGAGTATAAAACAGTACTCATTTAAACACTCACTGACGAAGCTCGACGCACACAGATCCGAATGTCTTCAAAGGAATCCATATTATCTATAAATCTCGGCCAGTATTGTCTGAATCCAATTGTAACGAAAAAGTTGGCGATCTCGGCGATATTCAATAATTATCACACATCAATGTAAATAAATCTGTAAGAGGGTTTTTCTCTGTCCATCCTGGTGTATAACACTACAGCAGGAAATGACCCGCTGTTCTACGGGACGCGCGGGAGTCTCCAACCATGTATTGTTTAACCGAGACGTTTATCTGATTAAAGCAGAAACTCATGACCATACTCTCAAGTTTCTTTCCTTCCTTCCTTTTCTGACGTATGTGTGCAGCCCCAACAATCCTAAATAAATACGCCTCAATCTTATGACCACAGGCTAAGCGACACTTACATATATGGTTTATATACATCTAACTTATACCTCCAAACACACAAGTTTTCATAAACACAAACAAAACACAAGGAGAGAGAAGGCATGCACAAACACATGCATGTATTGCCTCTAGAGATGTGTAAGGGTTGTGACGATACTTACAATACGTATCACGATACATGCGTAATGATATAGGATACATAAGGGTTGTAACGATACGTATCACGATACATTGGTCACTCACTATATGATATTGTATAGTGACTCATGCATCACGATATGTATCGTATGTAGGAGACCACATATATTTTTATGTTCGAATCAAACCCAGCCGCCAAGGTGAAAGGCAAGTCATGCTACCCACTGCACCACCCGAATAGCTAGCATTCCTGGATTTGGAACAACTCTTGATATAAATCAAATCAAAAGTGTTTGTATTTCAAACTGAACGAATTTATGGTATAATATTAAAGTATGATGCATTCTTGAATCATTATGCATCATTTTACTAGATTTTTTCCTAAAAATATCGTAAATATTTCCATATAAATTGTGGCAACCAGCGAGACTTGGTATAACCTCTCTAAAACAGCAGTAAACCGGCTGCATACAGCATTCTAAAAGTATCGAAATATTATCAGCAAATGCCGCGAAGCATCAATACACAAGATAGAAGATGACAAGATAACATAGCTAACATGTCTATAACGAACATGCTTACACAGATTCATGGCTATAACGTAATGTTTTTATTCTCCGCAAAACGCCCAATCATCTGTATGTCAAATTTCAAATAACGATTGTAGGAAAAATATTAACTCAATATTACAGCTGTTCAGGAAATAAGATAGAAAAAATCTCCAGACCCTGTATACATGTATATTTTTTTTTATAAAACAATAAATGTCTGTCTGTATAAGCGATCTGAACTTGATGATCAAGCTTAGCAGATCCGGACTGTTCTGATATCCTGGCAAACTAAAGTGATCTCATTTACTTAAGACGCTGATTCTATAAACAGATCATTAATAAGTGCTTATACACACAAGAGTTGGTTTAATAGACATAAATATTTTATATAATATATACTTAAGGGTGTATGCTTCCTTTGACATCAGAAATCAGCTCCTTTCCAAAGAGTTCCAGGCGATTAAGTCACATTTCATCTTTATTTTAAAATGTCCTGAAGACGTGTTTATAGACTGTGTTTATAGACACACAAACACCTAATAAATGGAAGACACCCATGCACTACACTGATGCTGTAGTGATTGTACACTCTTCCAGGGAGATCACTCGAAAACACAAAATGGTATAGCAGTATACATCTTTATTTTTTGCTGTTACTCTAGGATTTGGGGTTTTTCTTTTTGCCAGTACAATTTTTCAAAGTATATCCAGGTGAACTATTAGTTAATGAATAGAGAAAATTAAAAAACAAACATTTCAGAAAATTTGGAGGTCAGGACTAAATAGTGAAATAATGTAAAGAATTTAACCCTTGTCCTTCACAATTGGCCTTCTTCATCTGGATAGGGTATTTTTCTGACTGAAATTTTTGAGGGATAAAAATAAAAATTTTTAATGTCAATTTTGATACATGCAAATACTCAGACACAAGACCAGAATCAGATTTTGGTTTATAATGTCACTAGAAATATCCCTGATATTCATTTACACTGAAAACAGCCTCCTGATATAAATCAATGAAATAGACAGGACTGCTTGTGTGTGATTCCCACAAGTAAACTGACACAACACTACACCATTCATCCTCAATGACAAATGTTTCCACAGAGCTACAAGGGAGAAACCATATCTTCTTGCTGAATTTAGTGAAACGGGCACAACTCCAAAGCTATACTTTCTGAGTCAAAGAAATCAATCTTACATTTCGTTACAAAAACATTCAAAAGTCAAATCAGGCTGGGTTTTGTTTTTGTCAAAATTTCTGACTGAAAGGCTAGAAAGGCTTTGTTTATATTAGTCTTGGCCCTTCCAGATTTTTAAGAGATAATTTAAGTTGTGGTACATAATTTCATTTTATATAAATGGACGGAATAGTTCTCCAGGATACATCAGTTGGAAGGATTTTAGAGTGCAAAACTTGAAAGCAACAAAAAAGATGTTGTAATACAAACTGCCGCCACCAGGAGATGGAATGTGAAGATACATTTCGACAGATAACAGACCTATGAAGAAAGGTCTCATCGAGATAATACCACAGGGAGACGGCAGTGGTTTTCATGTAAAAAGCAACACACTCTCATTCATGATAAAGTGTAGAGCCGACAGACTTATAAGCATCCATAGATTTTATGGGTTGTCTCTCCCCACATTTTGGCGGCTACAACTTTATACCTACAAGGCTGCTATCAAGATCAGGGCCAAATCACACAGGTTTACACAGCACAGGAGATCCATACTTACTGCTCATAAGAAAACTCGTCCATCCTTGCCAAAATTTCTCCAAATTAACCAGCTCCACTATGGTAAATCTGAAACCTGGGGTGATGTTTGAGTTCTAAAACGCTTCACTATCTTCCTTATCCGGGTTTCAAATTTATCCCAAGCATCATCTGATGGGCAAACTGTGTCACAAGGACTTGGAGACTGAAATCCTACTCAGATGTATCCTTCCGCCCTTCATTGAACACTCATACAGATAAATATATATGTACACTAATAGACAAAACCGTAAATCCCCCAACAAAATCCCGCCGTAAACTTATACAGTCATCTGTCCACACAAACAATACAGTAACTTCACACAAATTTTAGAGCCATCATTTTATGAGATCTGTTGGATCTGTTGAATTGTGAACTAGCCCAACAGTTGATGTGGGGTATATAGACCCAGCTAATACAAAGGCACTGCCTTCTTTAGGGATTATATCAAACCCAACTTTGACAGCTTGCCCAGGATTTGACTGGGGAGCTTGCCCAGGTTTTTACTGAACACTTTAAAGTCACTGTAATTCCACCAGTGGTTAAGCTACACTTTTGGTATTCGTTCAAGAATTTCACCAGCAGCACCACTGAAGCCAACGAAACGGTGCCAGTGGCGGTATTAGTGTTTCCTTTTTCCTTTTTTTGCAATAAACAGACAAACTCTTGACAGGATTCTCGAGGTATCTTGAAACCTAGATCTTGACGAGGTAAATATGGTGCCTGCAGAGCCCAAAATTTTGGAATTTCAGCATCAGAACGACCTTAACATAATCACCTGGACTTACCAGTAAGACAGTTGTTTGCTGGCTCGCTTTCTAAAGACTTGCACAATAACAACTGGAAAAGTTGCACAGCACTTATCCACAGATTTGATCAAATAATAAAAAATGGAAATAGAAATTTCTGAACCTTGTATTTATTTGATCTGCATTGTTCTTTCTTCCTGGTGGGAGAGTTTACAGTCCTGAAGCTTTTTTTCATGGACAAATGATGATCAAAATAGAATCTGTCAAGAACCTGTTAGACTTGATGGGCATCCGATCTATCTCAAAACATTTCCTAAGGATTTTTTGGGACAGGGCTGATGGGGCCAAGATTTTCCTACCATTTATTTATTTAGTGAGGGTTACAAACAGCCTAATTAATTATCATCATTGATTTATAAAACAAACATGGATTGTGATCACATCAACATTAATAGAAGTATATATGGTAATATCTTATCCTGCTGAACTTCCTAGTCACAAAGAATGAACTATATATTATCTATGACATCACAGGAACCCGCCTCCACTTCCTTCTTTAGTCACAAATGTAATCAAGACCCACACACGGAGAAAATAATTACTAAAACATTCAATACCATAACTCATTTACCCCTAAATTTCATAATGAACTATCCCAGCCTTTGAATTGGAAGAGTTCAAATGTGTCTTCCAGGGTAAATGAGTTAAAAAGATTCTCCAGTAACATTAGATGGAGTTCTACAGAGAGCTGCACTCCAATCTGTAAATGGAAAACGTTACTATGTAGAGTATAGTGTTGTAGATAGTACTAGATACTATATCTAAATGGTTGGTATAAAATCTCATAACTGAACAGAAAAATGTACAGGGATGAGTGTTATATACAATGACTTGATACACAGAGATGACACACAATCGACTGTTAAACATCATTTCCTGTTAAAACCATCCGTGCCAAGCTGACAGAATCACGATTCCTATATATAGCCCTACGTGTGACGGGAAAGGCTAGGGAACACGGATCAGGATAAACAAGGGCTCGTGGGCGACCAGGAAACCCTTATATATAACCCTAGCTACGTGTGACGGGAAAGGCGAGGGGATACGGATCAGGATAAACAAGGGCTCGTGGGCGACCAGGAAACCCTTATATATAACCCTAGCTACGTGTGACGGGAAAGGCTAGGGAACACGGATCAGGATAAACAAGGGCTCGTGGGCGACCAGGAAACCCTTATATATAACCCTAGCTACGTGTGACGGGAAAGGCGAGGGAACACGGATCAGGATAAACAAGGGCTCGTGGGCGACCAGGAAACCCTTATATATAACCCTAGCTACATGTGACGGGAAAGGCTAGGGAACACGGATCAGGATAAACAAGGGCTCGTGGGCGACCAGGAAACCCTTATATATAACCCTAGCTACGTGTGACGGGAAAGGCGAGGGGATACGGATCAGGATAAACAAGGGCTCGTGGGCGACCAGGAAACCCTTATATATAACCCTAGCTACGTGTGACGGGAAAGGCGAGGGGATACGGATCAGGATAAACAAGGGCTCGTGGGCGACCAGGAAACCCTTATATATAACCCTAGATACGTGTGACGGGAAAGGCGAGGGGATACGGATCAGGATAAACAAGGGCTCGTGGGCGACCAGGAAACCCTTATATATAACCCTAGCTACGTGTGACGGGAAAGGCAAGGGGATACGGATCAGGATAAACAAGGGCTCGTAGGCGACCAGGAAACCCCTATATATAACCCTAGCTACGTGTGACGGGAAAGGCTAGGGAACACGGATCAGGATAAACAAGGGCTCGTGGGCGACCAGGAAACCCTTATATATAACCCTAGCTACGTGTGACGGGAAAGGCGAGGGGATACGGATCAGGATAAACAAGGGCTCGTGGGCGACCAGGAAACCCGTATATATAACCCTAGCTACGTGTGACGGGAAAGGCGAGGGGATACGGATCAGGATAAACAAGGGCCCGTGGGCGACCAGGAAACCCCTGGGTTGTATTTCTGATTGAAGAGGAAAAGGAAGCATAGGACATGGGCTTTGTAAAATGATAAACAAAACTATAGTTCACTGTGATGACTTGATTGAGAAATATGGAAAAATAGGCAAAGATGGACAAAAGGGCAGAAATAACTCTTTCTAAATGAAAAGTTTGATTTTGAAGTCCCACAAGATCGAGTAGACATATCAGGCAATGGACCATGACATGGAGAGAAGTGTAGTGTGACAGTAACACACCTGAGTAGAGTTTATCTATATGGTAAACTTAATTGTAAACCCAGATAAAATTAAAGTATAAAAAAGTTAGATAATACGAGATTTTCGTTTGTGTAGATGATGTTATGGAGGACTCATTAAAGACACAACAATACTTGATATCATCCACACCTAGCCTCTGGTCATCTGGTTATCTATGATCTAATATGGAGCCCTCTATAACCACCTATCATTGACCCTTGACCTGTGATACTTACATTACACTGACCTATGGAACCAGAAAGAAGGAGGGGTACTCTAGGTGTGTATATATAGGGTTGTCTCCAATCAATGCATTTTGGGGAAGTGACACCAGGTACTCAGGCCAGCCGTTGGTCAGTCATTTTTCTCAAGGAACAATGACTTTCCCCCACCACCTAAACCTGACACGAAAGCCCCAACATAGGCCTCAAACTCATGACTCTGTGGTGGAGGGCTAGTGGTAGCATGATGTCAGCAGACACCTTAAACACTTGGCTACTGGGACCCAGAGGTGGAGGGCTAAAGGCTAGCATAATGTCGGACACCTAATTAACCACTATGCCACTTCAACTCAGAGGTGGAGGGCTAGTGGTAACAGAATGTGAGACACCATAACAATTTGGCCATGATGACCCAGAGGTGGAGGGCTAGTGGTAACAGAATGTCAGACACCTTAACCACTTGGCCACTAGTACTGCAACCATGAGCTGGAAGGCTATATAGTGGTAGCATAATGTCAGACACCATTACCACTTGGCCACTGCCAACATGAGCTGGAAGGCTATATAGTGGTAGCATAATGTCAGACACCATTACCACTTACAAATTTGGCCACCGTGGTGCCAGGTTCAAATGTATGTACACTTTAGCAAGTAGGCAGATAGCATAAGCATGAAATGAAATGTTACCTGTATATCAAGTATTCTCAGAAATAACATTCAATTCACTAAATGTGAATGTCAGAATATTCAAACTATTCATTAAGTTTATTTTCTAAGAATGATTACAAAGGTAAGGATTTAATTTAAAATAATATTCTGAAGACAAAATTTTTTAAACTATTTGTGAATTTTAAAAACAAAATTTCAACTTTGAAAATTAGATTTCATGCCTCAATAAGGTAATGGAGCAATGATTAACCCGGGAATAATGGAATTTTAATGTTGTTTTCTCTCCGCTAATAAAATTCTTTTGATACAAATTACTTAATCATGCCTCTATAACAAATTGAAAGAACCTGCATGGTGCTCACAAACATTTCCAAAACCGATCATATGCATCACCAATTTTCTCCAACTCCTTCTAAAGATCCAAACATTTTTTATTATACAGGTCACAATACTTGTAATTATCACTTTCCCAAACACATTAAAATTCTTCCACCACTTTATAACCACAAAACTGTCTCCTATCAAAACATCTTGTGCATGGCTTCACCAATTTTAAAACTGTCGCAATACACAACGCAATACACATTCATAGGCGGACTGTCACCACCAAACATGCTGAATAATCTAAGCCAAGGGCCTATTAAACCTAGGATTAAGTGCGAGTGTACTTAATCCAATAATTACTGACCATTCAATGTGTTTCCTTAGTGAGAATTATGTAATACATTAAGAGAGGAACATACACAGACAGCTCGGTTTTCCTTTACATTCATAAAACTACTGATCATTACGCTACTTTTAATGAAGCGAGATTTACAAAGAAATCTTTCAATGTCCTTGTAAGACGAAACCTTCATGTTTTTAATTCGCCGAAAGATATATTGTTATATTGCATAAAAGATCTAACTCAGAGATAAAAACAACCAATCAGAAATTTTGGGAATGGCCAAACTCCAATATCAACACTAGCAGAAGAGGGATGGACTTGTTTATTTATTGTACTGGTCTTTGTTTACGGATGTACTTATGTTAATTAGGTAGATAAGTGGACACAGCATTGATAACACAGGTCTGGCCTGTTCATAAATATCTATATGTACACTCCTATGTTAATAACTTGTATATATTATTTTTAAAAGTTATTTATTTGAATTTTTTGTGAACGATTTAATAGCTTCCATATAACTCCTTCTTCAAATCCATTTCTTACTATTAAAAACTATGTAGGTATTTATCACATACTAACTGACCCATTTTGCCATATGTCATTATGCCATGACACATGTGTAATATAACACTATACTGTGAAGTAATCAATTATTGTCTCGGTAGTGAAAATTGTAGCATCAGCAGAAATTTGTCAATGTAATATGGAATTTATGAAACTTTATTGATTATTATTAAATTTAACATGTACGTCACTAATCTTAAGACTTGTGACATATCAAATTATTAAACTTGTTTGATAAATTCTATATATCACTTTGACACTCATTTGTAAGATCGATCATCCAATACTATCAAAGGAGAAATAAAAGTCTTAACCCGCTGAGACCAGCTTCCTCTGTCGTGAATTGTCTCGAGCCCTTAATTAAACGTTTGATTTCCGCTAATAAAGTCCAATATTGAAAATCACTTTGCCTACTGAGGTTTCCTTAAATAATGAAGGTAAATGTTTATTCCTTAAGATTCCACAATAATAATGATTTTGTTAAAGTTAAATCTTTTCCTCTTCCTTCTTAATCTGCTGTGATTTGATTAACAAGACTGAAATACATCACTAATGAGAATGTCCCGTAAATAATTTCCTTGAATATTTTCCCCCAGATTAAGTTGTTTATAATCAACAGTAAAAGGAGTATAGCATTTGATAAAAGTAAAAGGGCAGATAATTGGTACAATATTGTAATTATGATTTAAAGGCCACAAGCAAGTTAAACATCACTCAAATACACAGCTACCATGTTTCGTACAGATTTTTGTACACCTATATTCAAGAACCTTTCCGGTACTTTTAAAGTACTTTTTCTCAATATCCATGTCCATTTCTTAGTTCAAATGTAAGCTTGCAAGGATGCTAGGGGATATAATCAATGACTTTATAAAAATCTCTTATAATTTTCTAATGAGGTGACTCTTTGATAACCCTGAAAAATAATTGTATGTTTACAGCTACGAAGTATGAATTCAAGCTGGTTGTTCACATATTTGTTAATTATTCAAGCACTGACCCAATTCAAGCACTTTTCAAGAACTCACCCCAAATTCTAGCACTTTTCATTTTCTGTACTAATCAAGACTTTATAGTCATGTGAAGATATTCATTCAAATTGATTTCGACTTGGGACATCAAATAATTTGAGTTTCTGACTTTAACTATTCCGATCGTACAGGTTCTTACCACTATCATCTCTGAAGGCTCCAGAATGAGGCACTCGCTCGTCCGGCGGGTACATCCTGGCGTTCGCTTACCAAAACTGTAATGATACAAACAAACGTACGTTAGTTACATTCAACTTTACTTTGTCCACATTGATAAAAAATATCTTATAATTAAAGTCATTCCTCTCATTCCCATGGTATAATTGATACAGCTATATGAGGTAAGAGAGAATGTAGGAACTTCCTATCCTGACACTCCATCTCACACGACGTGACATCACAATGGCTCAACAATGACGTGATCTGTTTAGTTTGGTATTAACAGCCAGGGTCATTTAAGGACATGCCAGGTTTTGAAGGTGGAGGAAAGCCAGAGTTCCCGGAGAAAAACCACCGACCTACAGTCAGTACCTGGAAACTGCCCCCCGTGGGATTCGAACTTGCAACCCAGAGGTGGGGGGGGGGGGGGGGGGGCTGGGGGGGGGGGGGGCTGGTGGAAGAATGTTGGAACACCTTAACCACTCGGGCACCGTGTGATATGTCACAAATTCTGATGCTGCAATGCGACAAAATCAGTTCTTTAAATCCTCTTTACTTACAACCTACATATCATACATGAGATTGTTTACAAATATGCACGAATTATGCTTCATCTCGATTCAATTTCGTCAAAAAAAGAATGAGGGAAAAGATGCATGATGTTTTCAAAATCAAAGATAGTCCAACACTACAAGTTACATGGTATTTAAGCTTATTCTGGAAGTTGGGATGAGAAAAAAATACTCTTCCATTATCAAAGGTGTAAGAAAGGGAAATTCCAACATTCATATTTTCAAATTTAATCCCTAATTGAGATAGGCAAAGTCTCCCTCTAAGGTCTAACTTGCTGGGATGTCAGATCACTGAAGGTGACAATTTTGTTTATCACCTGACGCTCTTAAAACATCGGAAAAAATAACAATTGTTTTCCTGAATAAATTATACAAGGAAATAATGTTTCTCCACTTATATTATAATTGGAGAAACAGTCCTAATGATGACAGACTCTGATTTGCTGACAGAGGCAAGCAGCAGTCAATTGAATTAAGTGTGATGAAGTTTCAAAAGTAAAACAAATTCAGCAGGCAACATCATCACGTCACAGACTGAGACACTAATAAAAAGGATGTGTGTAATGTTGGGCAGCTTTGGCTTATGTTGATTGGGGACAGGTAACTTGACTTACCTTTTTATATTGCTTCATTGTCTTTATTTATATATACATGCATGTACAAATGCAATCTAGCTAGAACGAGAGATGATATATCAAACTGTAAGTACAGTATGTATCATGAGAAAGGTATGTAATACAGGTATAATGCAGGTGAGGATATAGGTAAAACTGTACGTAATTACAGTAGGTATGTATAGACAAGTATGTAATACAGGTAAGATAATATGTCTGTAGTATATACTGAGGATATAGGTAAAACTGTACGTAATTACAGTAGGTATGTATAGACAAGTATGTAATACAGGTATAATACAGGTAAGATAATATATCTGTAGTATATACTGAGGATATAGGTAAAACTGTACGTAATTACAGTAAATATGTATAGACAGGTATGTAATAGGTATAATGCAGGTAAGATATAAAGTTAGAGGATATAGGTAAACTGTAAGTACAGTAGGCATAGACAGGTAATCTATAAAGTCACACTATGGTTGAAAAAGTCAAGTATGTGCCACTGATCCCTGTTATCCGTTGATCCTGGCTATACCTACGGATTGTACGGATTGTATGGATTGAGGGAAGGATTACACTTATCATACACCTCGTAACCCACAGACTTTTACTGTCAAACCCTGTCAATCAAATTGTGTCTTTCATTTTCACCCCTGTCGACCTTTCATCAATTACTTAACAGAATTGTCAAGCACCTATCCATATATAGAACAATATGCGACTTAATTTTCACCATTAATACTAGCTAACAGAGTGTTAGAAGTAATATTTGTACGGCACAGGAAGTGCAAGTTGAGATTTCAAGCATGAATTCACTGCCCTAGCTTACATCAACAGTGGTTGTCTATATAGTCATAAAACATTGGACTTTTCTTGGAAAAGTCTACTTAAAAGGTTTAGCAATAATTATCTTGTGTTATATAAATATAATTACAAATTAGGTGCAAGTTAAGTCATTCTTAAACACAAGTAGCGTATTCAAAGTTACAATCGTCCTGCTTGTTATTAAAGAGCCATCATTTCTGCATGACCTTGACCTCATATATGCATAACCTTGACCCTGTACGACCTTGACCTCATGATCTACAGTCCTATATATAGTGTGATAAACATGCTCACCTGCTACCGTGACTCGTTAGGGAAGTAAATGACCTGTCACAATCAACTTCGTCACTATGTGAATGTATGGCGCTATCTGCCTCATCCCTATCCCCAGCCTCGGTATCATTTGGTTTAAACACTTCCCCGGCCTCTGCTTTGTCTGGCCTAGAGGTGTGGGACGCCCCCATCCCGGCCCCTGCTGAGCTGGGGGACCCACATGGCCCACACTTTAGTGCGACATTCTGTTCCGAGTTCCCGACCACGTAGACATACATGTCTATGGGGCTGTTCCAGATTGTCACTTAAAACCACATTGTTACATCACACTTCTCAAACTCAAGCTCGACCAGCTGCAGTACTTGACACTCACGTTTCAACTTTTTCCTTTGAATTCTCTTATGTAATGCAAAAATGTACATAATTCCAGCGAATTTAATATTCCAATAAATTATATTATAGAATGCTTTTGATTATCGCCTACAGGATCCTGATGACATGTCACAGTATAGGTATTTAGGGTAGGGTGTTGTTGGCGACTGGCTGAACTGACCGTCGGTCAGCTTTGTGATCTGGGTACATGCTGTAGAAACACTGACCATCAATACACTGGACATTGGTCACTACACGCATGTCCCTAATATAATGTAGACTGGCTGTAATTCCAATAAATTAATTCACTTATTTAAATGAAATCTGACACCTGGTGTTAAGCAAAGCACTCGATAACAATATCTGTATACACACGGTCCGTGAAATTTTATAGTTTGACACGTTTTGAACTCTGTACGGACAAGTGGAGAGCCAGACACAGCCTTTAGTATTGAACACTGTCCAATTGAGACTTGGTGACTATACCAGTACAAACTAAGGTCCTGTGCCACGGGGGATCAGCTTGTCAGCAGGCCTGTATTGAATATTTTACCTATCTGTTGATTAGGTGTTTGTGTCATTGAGTCGGTGCATGGTGCTGACATGTATGTCTAGGTAATGGACGACAGATAAAACACGGTTACCGCCCCGTCTATATCACAATCAGTATAGATAAACGTCTTATACATTCCTCCATCTATTACATGATAATCCTTGGCCAGCAATCACAAAGTCTCTCAAACTTTATGTGCTAAAATATATCTCCTCCAAGGAACATTGACTCAATGTTTCTCGAACTTCACGTCGTCTTTCACAAAGTAACTACAATATCTCTGTGGAACATTGACTCAACGTTTCTCAAACTTCACGACGTCTTGGTAACTTATAATCTCATCTTCTGCAATGTAACAATGTATAACACCTTCTGGGAACGCTGATTCAACGTCTCTCAAACTTTACGTCATCTTCCACGATGTAATTCTCTCCTCCTGGGAATGCTTATTTATCTACTCAGTTCATCAAAATAACAACACATTTTCTTTAAAGTCTGGAACCTCCTTTTACGACACTGTTACGGTTATCATTCGTAAGGAAACATTTATATTCCAGGTCATCCGTGGTCTGCTACATCTATTGTAAAAGCTTCAGATGTTATACAATCGTATCTTTCTCATCTATACGAGAGGGGGAATCTTTGTTCCTTAATTCACAGTCAGTTTTTCAAAATGTCATTTTAAAGTTTTAAACTTTAGTACTGAACCATCACCAAGAAACAAAATCCCACAAAATTGTATTCAAGGTGGAAATGAATTTTTTTATGTCTTATCCTTCAACCACTGAAATTGGTTCACAGGTGGGTTAAACTTGTCTCACAGGGAATGTCCACTCTATAACATTCTCACGTGGAAATCACTGTCCAGTCTGGTCTGAGGACACGGTCAGTCTGATGTCCAGCAAGTGAACAACCCTGACAAAAGGCTATCACATTTTACACTTTAACTCCGTCAAAGGTGCAGTGTCCGACACAGTGTCACCAGGGGATGCAGGTATACCAACACAAGTCTCGACCACTAACGAGAAAAGCATTATCCTCAGGTAATACAATACCTGTGTCCCTTACCCGTCACTCAGGTACACAGGTAACACAAAACCCTACATCACTAACCCTAACTCAATAATTACAGCTTCTTCGGCACCAGCTGACCATCTGTCATCAAACTCTATTCAAATCCAAAGGTTCTCCAGCGAAAAAGTTCACCTGTCGAAGGGTTCTGCCAATGTATGATCGGCTATAGGTGAGAATGGAGTATGCCTCGTCAAATTTACCGGAGATTAAAATGACGAGTAAGAAAGGCCTTTAAAAGCTGTGTCTTTGTGTATCAGCCGACAAACTGTTATACAGAAAGACTACTGTTTGGTCTGATCGCTCGATGACCTTAATTCCAGACTAAGTCAAAATATAAACAAAGATCCATGTCACTTGAATACTATATTCCAGCTTATCCCCCGCAGAGACCCGGGGCCAGGTGAAAAATGGCAAAAAATCGGCCCTAATTGTACCGACCCGATCTGCTGATTGGCAACTCAAATATGATTACATGCCAATTCCCGTTATATATATACACAAACCTTTATTCTACTTATAATACACATACTGACGGAATGTATGACTATCATTGTCAAACTGGTATTTCCAATAACAGCAATGCTTATAGCCAACAGTGCTTATAGCTGTTACATACATATATACCTGGTGACTTTTCAACTGCATATCCAATGTCAGAATTGCATGTGAAATGAAAAACATTTTTTTTTAACGGAGTACCATGAATTCTAACTGTCCTTTTGTATATATATATGTTTGTACATATTTGTCACTTTACTTGTCAATTTCCACGGCCAATCATTCCCGGTTGTTGTTGAATTATAATTATACAAAACATGCGTCAACAATCATTACCTGTGTAATTTGCGGTATATAATTATATAATACACACCAAATGTGTATGCAGGTTTTCACACAATATTACCAAAATTGAAACTCGACTCTTTTATTTGTGCACCTGAATTTGTTCATGTAAAAGTGACACCTGAATATCACAATATAAAACAGCCACTGTAAAAATCCAATCAACTGTTTCATTTACAACATTTCTTTTTCTTCTGATTTGAGAGAAATAGCTAAAGGAACATGCATATAATTATGTTGGTTCCATAAACTTATAGAAGAGGTGTAGAACCATACTATACTGGTATTATCAGAAGCTGCCCTTCTTGTGTGAAACGGTTTTGATCAATGCCTTCGCAATTACGAGGCCCTCTGTTATAATTACAACCCATTCTACCGATTCGGAAGGTCATATCGGGAATTGAACTTCAATTGTCAATCTTAATGAAAAAGAGACAAAGTTGAGCTCATTAATAATCCCTCCCCCCCCCCCCCCCACCTTAACGTTACAATTTCCTTTATGCCATTCTATGTCACTTCATTGTATTCTCAAATTATTTTTTGCATGTGTTAAGTTTACAATTAACAATATATTAGATACTAATATCACTTTAAAAGCTGGATATGTAGCCGATATACAAAAAATGTGAAATTGATATCCTTAAATTCTCCCGAGACAGAATACCAAGAATATGTTCAGACAGGCACTGCGGCTATTTTGGGTAGTTGTGATTAGAAAGCTTTACATTATGTTTCGGGCGATACACCCAACCTTTATCTCCATTAAAGTGGGAACTAATTCAACTAATAGATTCATAGCTAATTAAAACAGTAATACAATCAAGCCACAAATTGAACAGACCAAACATGTACACCCACATCACTCCCACAGAACGAAAACCCAGTCCATTTCCTCTGACCCCAAAACCAGTTCATTTCCTCCGGATCAAACCTTCGACCCAGTCTGTTCCAAGATTGCAAACCCAGTCCCTCTGACCCCACATCCTGACCTGTCCCCTCATGAAGACCTGTCCCTATGACCCCACATCCTGACCTGTCCCCTCACCAAGACCTCTCCCTGACTGACCCCACACCCTGACCTGTCCCTCTGACCCCACACCCTGGCCTGTCCCTCTGACCCCACACCCTGGCCTGTCCCCTCACCAAGACCTGTCCCTCTGACCCCACACCCTGACCTGTCCCCTCACCAAGACCTCTCCCTGACTGACCCCACACCTCGACCTGTCCCCTCACCAAGACCACTCCCTCTGACCCCACACCCTGACCTGTCCCCTCCCCAAGACCACTCCCTCTGACCCCACACCCTGTCCTGTCGCCTCACCAAGACCACTCCCTCTGACCCCACACCCTGACCTGTCCCCTAACCAAGACCACTACCTCTGACCTGTCCCCTCACCAAGACCTCTCCTTCTGACCCCACACCCTGACCTGTCCCCTCACCAAGACCTCTCCCTGACTGACCCCACACCCTGACCTGTCCCCTCACCAAGACCTCTCCCTCTGACCCCACACCCTGGCCTGTCCCCTCACCAAGACCTCTCCCTGACTGACCCCACACCCTGCCCTGTCCCCTCACCAAGACCTCTCCCTCTGACCCCACACCCTGACCTGTCCCCTCACCAAGACCTCTCCTTCTGACCCCACACCCTGCCCTGTCCCCTCACCAAGACCTCTCCCTCTGACCCCACACCCTGACCTGTCCCCTCACCAAGACCTCTCCCTGACTGACCCCACACCCTGGCCTGTCCCCTCACCAAGACCTCTCCCTGACTGACCCCACACCCTGACCTGTCCCCTCACCAAGACTTCTCCTTCTGACCCCACACCCTGCCCTGTCCCCTCACCAAGACCTCTCCCTCTGACCCCACACCCTGACCTGTCCCCTCACCAAGACCTCTCCCTGACTGACCCCACACCCTGCCCTGTCCCCTCACCAAGACCTCTCCCTCTGACCCCACACCCTGACCTGTCCCATCACCAAGACCTCTACCTGACTGACCCCACACCCTGGCCATGGCCTGTCACCTCACCAAGACTTCTCCCTGACTGACCCCACACCCTGGCCTGTTCAACAGACCCAAACAAAGGCATCACAAACAATATGAGAATCAAACCCCTCACAAACAGTCTAGCCTTGACCCCATCTTACATTTATCATATGCATGTGTACCATTACTAGTTGTGTGAAGCATATTGAAATCATCTGATGTCCTGTATATCTAACTGTCACCAAATAAGTCGCACATTGGTCTTCTCACGAGTTCATTTAGTTAGCATTGCTCAAGTTCATTTAAATTTTATGATTCTAACATCTGTTTTTATAAATATCTTATCTTAAACAACCTGCACATATTTATAGCAAATTACCAAGGCAACTATCAGAATGTTAACACTTAATTAGATATGTATAACTCTAGCATTCTTAGAGTCGAAAAACGAATCACGAACGTCTTTGTAATATCATAGTTCCTTTGATACGTACCCTATTCCTACAGGACACAGTATTGTACACATTAGGGTTCCTTGCCCCTGTGAACAAGTCTGTAACTGTTCTAAAATTTTACCTGAACTGTTCTAGAACAAATATTCTAGAACTGCACTAGAAAGGTTCTAGGTAGATTCTAGAACAAGTCTAGGACAGAGCATTATGTAACCTGAAGATCTACATAGTTACAGTCTCATGTTTCGTACATATATCCAAAGTACAAATCCCTGAGACAGATAGTACAGAAAACCTTAAAGTGAGGCATTTTAATACAATATCTTGGAAACACAATTACACTTCTAATTGCCAGCGATTATAACTCCTTCGTTTACACATCGAGATGTTTTAAGTAAGAAAATCGGTGAAAGTCAAGACACAATTGAAGCCGTGATTCATGCCAGCGGGATACAGAGAAAACACATGCTCGGTTGTAATGAACGAAGCTCCTCCGACATCCTGATCCACGGCTGAAACTAACATATTACATCATAATGAAACGGCCTTGTGCTGAAATGCAGGTTTTCTATTTTTTCTCTTATTCTTCAGAAAATTGTTTCCTGTTCAGTACGGTACCCTAAATCAAATTCTCCTGATCATGACCCTGAGGCCCCTCAATCTGCCTTTGTCATGTACAAATATTTTGGTACCTGCATCACATTTTAATTTACACATTGAATAAGCAATCTACTTCTTTTCACTGTTTACATATCCACATGATACGTTTACAACATAGAGAAAAAGACAATTTTCTGGGGGGGGGGGGGACTTTTAAAACTTTACTTGAAAAGATCAGAGATTGGTATCTTCATTTAGTTTTCGTTATGACCACCAATGATATACAACTATACAAATTTACTAGAGTCTGACATCATTAACTGGCAGGTCTGACATCGTACTGACCCAGTTAACCAGGTCTGACATCGTACTGACCCAGTTAACCAGGTTTGACATTGTACTGACCCAGTTAACCAGGTCTGACATTGTTCTGACCCAGTTAACCAGGTCTGACATCGTACTGACCCAGTTAACCAGGTCTGACATCGCACTGACCCAGTTAACCAGGTCTGACATCGCACTGACCCAGTTAACCAGGTCTGACATTGTACTGACCATGTTAACCAGGTCTGAAGCATCATACTGTCCCAGTTAACCAGGTTTGACATCGCACTGACCCAGTTAACCAGGTTTGACATTGTACTGACCCAGTTAACCAGGTTTGACATTGTTCTGACCATGTTAACCAGGTCTGACATCGTACTGACCCAGTTAACCAGGTCTGACATCGCACTGACCCAGTTAACCAGGTCTGACATCGCACTGACCCAGTTAACCAGGTCTGACATTGTACTGACCCAGTTAACCAGGTCTGGCATCGTACTGACCCAGTTAACCAGGTCTGACATCGTACTGACCCAGTTAACCAGGTCTGACATCGTTATGACCCAGTTAACCAGGTCTGACATCGCACTGACCCAGTTAACCAGGTCTGACATCGTACTGACCCAGTTAACCAGGTTTGACATCGTACTGACCCAGTTAACCAGGTCTGACATCGTACTGACCCAGTTAACCAGGTCTGACATCGTACTGACCCAGTTAACCAGATCTGACATCGTACTGACTCAGTTAACCAGGTCTGACATCGTACTGACCCAGTTAACCAGGTCTGACATCGTACTGACCCAGTGAACCAGGTCTGACATCGCACTGACCCAGTTAACCAGGTCTGACATTAAAGTGACCCAGTTAACCTGGTCTGACATTAAAGTGACCCAGTTAACCAGGTCTGACATTGTACTGACCCAGTTAACCAGGTCTGACATTGTACTGACCCAGTTAACCAGATCTGAAGCATGATGTGCTAACCCAGTTAGCCATGTTTGGCATCATGGACTAACCTTAAATTAGCAAGGTCCAACATTGAAGTGACCCAGTTAGCCAGGTCTAATATTAAAGTGACCCAGTTAGCCAGGTCTAATATTTAAGTGACCCAGTTAGCCAGGTATAATATTAAAGTGACCCAGTTAGCCAGGCCATCATCTTACTGGGACATGACCTGTGTCAAATTACCATGTTGAAGGAACACGACAATGACACCTTACCCGTTAGACTGTCAGTTCTGTCACTAACGACACAATTCTTAATGCTACAAAAAGGAAACAAACAATTGTACAGCTAGTAGGAGTTTCCGGTCTCAAGAACAACTTAACATGTACAGGCAATATAAATATATCTAGAGCCTCACGTTTTCATCAGCGTTATTTTGGAGCAGTAGTCTTATCATATAGAAATCATTTCAACTTGATCGTTAAATAGAAACAGTTGTATCTCTAAGCACACATGCATGCACGTTTCGAATTGATGATCATTTTTTCTGCAAACTATATCAAGAGCATGATTCTGTTTATTTTAACCCATCTTTTTAAGAATATCTACAAACTGTAACGTTAAATTTACATCTAGTTTTACTTTGTTACAATCATTTTAGATACATGTCTAGATCCGATTCCAGAAAACTGACGATAAGCACCGAGATGTCCAACAGAATTATTCCTGTAGGAAAGATACGAAGCTTAAAACGTATATGTGTGTGTGAAAATAGGAGCATTTCACTATACTCAAGCTAGGCGAGTACATCAGATTGAGCTCTCGGCTGTGTGAAACCGAAGCTCACGATTTTGTGTGTTGTATCTGTCCAAGTATTGCGTGCATGTGTGAACTTGTGTGATAAATCATTGTTGTACAGACAAGTCATCCCGACAGGAAAGTTATAATACGGAGGCAGCGGATTGCAGGATTGCACAAGCGGAGTAATTACTACTGTAACTGAGTATTGCGTGCTCGGCACTGTAACTCTGTTGTGTTCGGCATGTCGCCTTGGTGCTCCGAGTACAGTTATCATCAGCTGGCTCCTAACGTGGTACAGGCATGAATCATGCTCTGGGTGCAGTGAGCCACATGTACCCAATCTCATTCCACCTTGAGAAAAGCGGAAAAAATTAAGACACATGGCTACTTTTATTGTCACAAAGGAGACATAGCCAGTAATATTTCTACCGGAAATTGGCTGGAAAATGTCGACAAAAAGCTTAAAAAATTGTTGATAATGTATGATGGTAGCAAGGTTTTCATTTAATACACCTCTATGCTCCTATAAGGCTGATATAAGCTTACGGTAACAAGTCTAAAATTGTGTATGGCTTGAAATATTTAAGAAAATTTTAAGTCTTTCCAAAGAACACTTATTAGTCAGACTAGAGTCATGAAAACAATCATTCTTTTACCCATTTGTTGGTGACTGATAGCTATAGACAACTGTGTATGCTGAATCGTCAAGAAGTATTGTCACCTTCAATTATTTGATTATAACAGTCCTCAAGTACTTCCTGTTGTTTTAAAATATTGATTCATATATGACTGAATCATGGACACATATCCTAATTTATTGCTTAAGAAATCTGTTAAACCAAATTAATTGAAAATTTGATTTGGGTCATCAAAACGACAAAAATAACTAAACATTGATGCAATAAAAAATTTGAGGAGACAAAAAAGAAATTGTATCAGTAAAACTTTGACTGACAAGTTCAGGGTAAATGATGATGATTATAATGTTCCAGGTAGCTCACAGCTTCAGCTGCTGGTAGCTAGGATGTGGGGGTCTGATGATGAGTAACCCACAGAGATGTTGATAGTGACTAATAACTTAGTATCATTAGTGAAGACTGGAGGAAACAGCTGTCACCCATCGTATTGTCCTTAGAAGGGATTTAGGTAAACATCTTACATTAGCCTTTGGACCCCCCTTCATATCCTGATCAGGGCATCATTCAAGTCTTAATCATCAGCAAATTGAATCTTCTAACAAATACAACTTTAGAAAGACAAGAAGGAACCAACACTTGCTTGTCTGTAAATGCAGACATCACAACACGAGTGATTTTAACATTTTTACATCACACCATGAGGCCTGGGTGATTTTAAATTTAACATTTTGACATCACACCATGAGGCCTGGGTGATTTTAAATTTAAACATTTTGATATCACACCATGAGGCCTGGGTGATTTTAAATTCAAACATTTTGATATCACACCATGAGGCCTGTGTGATTATGACATTTTGACATCACACCATAAGGCCTGGGTGATTATGACATTTTGACATCAAACTATGATCAAGGCCTTGGTGTTAACAAATTTAACAAGTCGTTCACCACGAGGCCCGAGTGATTCCGACATTTACTTATGATCTGGCATGAGATTCCAAGTTGATACAGACTTTCTTATATCCATTTAGAGACTGACATAAAAACATAAACAAATGTTTGTTGTGTCTATATACAGATCACTATAACTGGCATCCTGGTCAACTTTGTTCTGGACTCTTTCAGTATTCTTTACCAGATTTTAAACTCACCAGTACATCAGGTGTAGGCCTATATACTTACCTGATAAACTCCACTTCCTGAATCATACTGGCTAGAGACACATTAACACTGGAGTCAGTAGACAATAATCTCCTGAATCATAACACTGAGACACAGTACATCATGTAGTAGATAATCATCCCAGTTTTGTAAGAAAGCAACACCTCAACATCATTCAAAACCACACGTACAGCTCTTACTGTCACATCACAGAACACTTGGCCAGTATACGACTGGTATGATATCCAAAGTAGTTAAAGTTTATACTTTAACCTATGATTAGAATAGACACTTCAAATATAATGACATCCAGTCCTATTGTTCTGGGCAACATCTCACTATCGTGTTTAATTAATCCTCAAGTTTGTATCTATATATATATATAAATCCAAAGTTCTTTTAGGCTGTGTTTTAGTGTTATAGTACTTTTCGGCTGTGTTTCAGTACTTTTAGGCTGTGTTCTTTTCGGCTGTGTTTTAGTACTTTTCGGCTGTGTTTTACGAGCGTCTCGTCATCACAGTATCACTGTATGTAAAACAAATTATGACACAAATATATCCACTTTCCTTTTTTATGTCATCAAATTTCGACAAAGACAAAAAAGTGATGCATGATTCCTTGGATGAAATAAAGTCACAAAACCAATCCCAGGCGAGACAAGTCCTATTCCAACACCATCACACATCTACATTTACACGGGAATGGCTGGAGGTAAAACGTTTAGAAACTCTGTGAAATTGAGCTGATAGTGGAGTTCCCCTTGTGAGGGAGACCGATGTTTTGGATATGAAACAGTCACCCCAGCCACCGTACCATTTCAGCCCTATCTAGAGTTAGTATGGCTCTTCTAATCTGGTTTCCAAGTCTGTGCCAAGTTTTTTTTTCATACAGTACCTATATACCTACAAACACACACACACATATCTACAAACACTGGGATATGATATATGAAGCTACCACTATCTTAACTTCTCCGAAAGAGAACCAGGCTACAGGTTCCTGTCATAATTGGCTGTACAAAACTCTTAAAACATTCTGGTGACTGCAGAGAATCATTTTGAATTCCACTAATTGGCCCTGGTACTTATAAGTAACTAGATCCGTTTACGTAAGATTGTGGTGAGCGTCACACTATGGTATATTACACTCTCAAGCCCAACATCTACGCCAGACACTCCTGCCCTTGATCAGCATTTCAAATATCAGATATGTCTCGGAATTAATCACGAAGATTATGCTTTGCACATATCAAATCCTGCTCTGTCATTAATTAATTATATAAGTTGGGAGATAATTGATGCAGGAATTTAGGCATATATATACAAGCTAGGTCATTTTAAATCTTGCCCCAACACCAAAGACGGCAAACTCGATGAAATGCGGCAAAGAAATTAAGTCTTAATTTGTTCAAAGAAAAAGCTTTTTTGATGGCAAGGATGTATCACTTACAAAACAATAAAAGCTGATATGAAACAAAGGTATAAAAGGGTAAATTTAAAGCAATGTGACCCAAATTTATAGATTGAAATCATTTCGTTTGGTTGGAGCCATTTTGTTGTATTTTAAACAATAGTCTCCAGTTGTAAGCTGAACTAAATTCATCCCCTAAAGTATTGATAAGCAAGAGATTTTTCTATTGTGAACAAAAACATATATGAGTACCCTGTTAATTGTTTAGTCCCATATTGTCTTGATACATCTGCATCAGCCGTGGACCAGTTCTAAATTGAGATGAGGGGGCTCATAGACTTTGTATTAAATAAATCGTGTAACAACAATCAGTCTCCAATCTGACTAAAATGAATACCATCGAGTCTCCCTGTCACAGAATGGTAGCAAAATTACAACCTTACGTCTCCCTCTCTCACAGAAAGGTAGCATACAGCCTTAAGTCTCCCGGTCTTACAGAAAGGTAGCATACAACCTTAAATCTGCCTCTCTCACAGAAAGGTAGCATACAACCTTAAGTCTCCCTCCCTCACAGAAAGGTAGCATACAACCTTAAATTTGCCTCTCTCACAGAAAGGTAGCATACAACCTTAAGTCTCCCGGTCTTACAGAAAGGTAGCATACAACCTTAAGTCTCCCTCCCTCACAGAAAGGTAGCATACAACCTTAAATTTGCCTCTCTCACAGAAAGGTAGCATACAACCTTAAATCTCCCTCCCTCACAGAAAGGTAGCATACAACCTTAAGTCTCTCGCTCACAGAAAGGTAGCATACAACCTTAAGTCTCCCTGTCTCAAAGAAAGGTAGCATACAACCTTAAGTCTCCCTCTCTCACAGAAATGTCGCATATATATACACCCTGAACTCTCCCCGTCACAGAATGGTAGTATTATATACACCCTGAAGTCCCCATGTGACTGTAAGGTACAGTATATAACAGTAAACATCTTAAAGGGTTTTTATTCGTATAATGTTGTTACAGCATCCCTGCAACCCATCATAAAACTATAAGGTATCCAGACTCCTCAAAATCAATAACCAAACATTGATGTATTATCATCTAAAGCAGCTGAAGACATGCGACATTTTGATGTACTCGGTCATTGTTGCATTCTAATTATAACAGACCAGCAGCATCAACTTGTAACGTGGACTGTTTTTTTCCCAACCTGTGATGCAAACCTGCATGACCTAGTAAAACTGCAGCTCACATGTGGAGCACCAAACAGCTTAATTGGTCCGCATCTGTTACACAAAAGCGCTCTGACTAAGACAATACCTTCCTATACCTATGTATATAGGTAGGCATCACAGCTCTTCTGAACAGACAACCAAAGCCTGGTTAGCCTAGATACATGTACGTACACCACAGCATGACTAACCTTGAGTTAGACCTCTTTAATTTAAACCTGTCCTTACAGACAACCTTTCTAACACAACCAGTTCAACTTTGACCTGTGCTACCGGACAACCTCTCTAACACAGCCAGTTAAACTTTAACCTGTCCTTACAGACAACCTCTCTTACACAACCAGTTAAACTTTGACCTGTCCTTACAGACAACCTCTCTTACACAACCAGTTAAACTTTGACCTGTCCTTACAGACAACCTCTCTAACACAGCCAGTTAAACTTTAACCTGTCCTTACAGACAACCTCTCTTACACAACCAGTTAAACTTTGACCTGTGCTAACAGACAACCTCTCTTACAAACACAATCAGTTAAACTTAAACCTGGATTTATAGACCATCTCTGCAGTTCAACTACTTTCACCATCCGGACTTAAGAGCTATAAAACATGTCAGCTTTTCATGTCTGAAGATCTAGAGTTGTCTCCCATTTCTTTATGAAAATTACTTATCATCCTCATTATCTGATCTACTATAATTAAACTTGTTTTCTTCTGCTATTTTCTGATACAGTAGAGTTGTACAGACTTGTTTATAAATTATCTGTTATGCACTGAAGTTGGTGATATTTTGACAGCGCGGTGTTGGCCCATAGAGGATGAGGTTATGAGTTTGTCTGGTATACAAATTTGACAGGTATTGTACATATGTATGTACCTGTGTCTGTCTACATCTACCATAGGAAGATGAGCTGAGCTAACGAGTTGGTCTGGCATACACTTTTGACAGGTATATACTGTACATGTGTACCTGTGTCTGTCTACATCTACAATAGGAAGATGAGCTGAGCTAACGAGTTTGTCTGGCATACACTTCTGACAGGTATATACTGTACATATGTACCTGTGTCTGTTTACACAGGCAAACTCTGGATACTGTCAGATGGTGTGGTTTTTACTGACATACCGTATCAAAACACATCCTACTAAACACCCATAGATTCGGTATAAATACAGTTACATGTAGTTACAACAGACAGGACCTGGTAGTTGATAGAACACATTCACCAAGGTGGCCAGTGTTTAATTGATTCCCCAATTGGAAGTGGAGAGATGTGGGGTGACACCTGCCGGGTACTCTGATTTCTATCACAATAATTATTAATAATAGATCCCTAACACACTAACATCCAGGGCAACAAGAGTAACTATGTAAAAAAAAACTTGTTTCATACTTATTATTTAATTCTTATTTAATAGACAAGCTAAAGATTATTTCACACACAATTCTTTTTTTATTTTTTTTTATTCTGTAAGCGGGAAAATATTTTGCTTACATTGACCAAACCAAAACATAGGAAGGAATAAGTAATATATATGATGGTGAAATGGGCCAATATCATCATTTTACATGAATAGCTCATCGATCTGAAGATAACACATTAGAATCTTTCCAACTCAAAAGTTGGAATTGTCAATCATACAATTTCAGAGGTGGATGAGTCATGAAAGAAATAATTTATTTCTTTATGCAGACTAAAAAAAATACAACATAGGGAGGAAGTAATATCAAATTGAGAATTCAAACCATCAATATTTACAACCAGAAAAACTCAATATCCATAAATTTATTTCTAGAATTGTAGCTTAAGTTCAGAATCTATAAACCATAACCAACTGTGCAAATTACATACATGTACAGCCAAGAAAAGATGCAGGGGAGATAACTCTTAAAATGTACTTTTTTTTTATTAATAAAAAATCATAAACAAAAAAATCATAAACAAACAAATTTTCTGTCAGAATATGAAAAGTAAAATCCTAATGAAATTTCAACTAACTACAGTACACAGGTTATTAACATGTCAACTGATACACGTGATGATAAAATTGTTGTTTTCTTAACTACTAACCTCTTCTAACTCATCCACCCCTCAAGACAGATAGGAACTCTTCCAATTCAAAGAGTGGAATAGTTCATTATGAAAATTCAGGTGTGAATTGAGAAGAAAAAGCTAAATATGCTTACACATTTTTTTGGAACATTATTAAATTATAACTCTGCAATATGTTATGCTAACTATCTTTTTACTGAACAATGTTTGTTGGCATTGATAGCCTTAAAAATTTGGTCAACTTAATTGGCACCATCCATCTCTTTAAAAGCAAAACACCAAGAATATAACCAACAAATAACTGTCTAATACCTAATCATCAAGGTATCCCGAGCAAATTCTACACATGTAAGAACAACATTACTGATAGATAATGTGCTACATTTGTAAGTTATAAGTTGCTGAAGCTGAGGACAGTAGCTCCGATCTCCAAACCCAGTATTATCAGAGCTGACAGTAGCTCCGATCTCCAAACTAAGTATTATCGGAGCTGACAGTAGCTCTGATCTCCAAACCAAGTATTATCGGAGCTGACAGTAGCTCTGATCTCCAAACCCAGTATTATCGGAGCTGACAGTAGCTCTGATCTCCAAACCAAGTATTATCGGAGCTGACAGCAGCTCTGATCTCCAAACCAAGTATTATCGGAGCTGACAGTAGCTCTGATCTCCAAACCCAAGTATTATCGGAGCTGACAGTAGCTCTGATCTCAAAACCAAGTATTATCAGAGCTGACAGAAGCTCCGAGCTCCAAACACAGTATTATCGGAGCTGACAGTAGCTCTGATTTCCAAACCCAGTATTATCGGAGCTGACAGTAGCTCCGATCTCCAAACCCAAGTATTAACGGAGCTGACAGTAGCTCTGATCTCCAAACCAAGTATTATCAGAGCTGACAGTAGGTCCGATCTCCAAACCCAAGTATTAACGGAGCTGACAGTAGCTCTGATCTCCAAACTAAGTATTATCAGAGCTGACAGTAGGTCCGATCTCCAAACCCAAGTATTAACGGAGCTGACAGTTAAGCTTCAATCTCCAAACAAAGTATTATCGGAGCTGACAGTAGCTTCGATCTCCAAACCCAGTATTATCGGAGCTGACAGTAGCTCTGATCTCCAAACCCAGTATTATCGGAGCTGAAAGTAGCTTCGATCTCCAAACCCAGTATTATCGGAGCTGACAGTAGCTCTGATCTCCAAACCCAGTATTATCGGAGCTGAAAGTAGCTTCGATCTCCAAACCCAGTATTATCGGAGCTGACAGTAGCTCTGATCTCCAAACCCAGTATTATCGGAGCTGACAGTAGCTCCGAGCTCCAAACACAGTATTATCAGAGCTGACAGTAGCTCTGATCTCCAAACACAGTATTATCAGAGCTGACAGTAGCTCTGATCTCCAAACCAAGTATTATCAGAGCTGACAGTTAAGCTTCGATCTCCAAACCCAGTATTATCAGAGCTGACAGTTAAGCTTCAATCTCCAAACCCAGTATTATCAGAGCTGACAGTAGCTCCGATCTCCAAACCCAGTATTATCGGAGCTGACAGTAGCTCTGATCTCCAAACCCAGTATTATCGGAGCTGACAGTAGCTCTGATCTCCAAACCCAGTATTATCGGAGCTGACAGTAGCTCTGATCTCCAAACCCAGTATTATCGGAGCTGACAGTAGCTCTGATCTCCAAACCCAGTATTATCGGAGCTGAAAGTAGCTCTGATCTCCAAACCCAGTATTATAGGAGCTGTATTTTCAGCTTCTGCCTCTTGCTGAAGAGCTCAATCTTCTTCACCCTTGTATTGTCTCTGCTGGATCAAGCTTTACACACAAACTTACTCCAGCATCTTAGCCAATGTTTACCTTAGGTCAGTTTAAGATAAATAAACATTTAAATGAAGTAAGTTCTATAACAGTCTGTGAGCTAGAAACAGGACATATGTTCCGGTAATTCTATATATGTGATAACAGTAACAGATGAAGATCGAACAGGCTAGTCTTCAGCTATTTGATGCCATATATTGATTTAATATTTCAACCTTGTAGCCATGCAATGGTCTCACCATTCAAGTTTAAAATGTGAAGAACTGCATTTTTCTGGTATAGAATCTGACAGGCCTAAACACTGTATGATTCTACAAATCTCATTATCTCAAACTCCTGTTCAAAATATTTTGTCGGTCCTGGGCAGACTCACTTCACACTTCAATTTTCAAACCCGCAGTACTTGAATACTCAAAGTCTTTTCATAGTTCTGTGGACTTTGAGATAACAAGATTGCAGTACTGTAAATAAAAGAAATCCAGTAAACTTAAGATAAAGATAACACTTTCTTCCCTTCATATCAAAAGTTCAAATATTCTTACCTTCGGACGGTTCATAATCTAATATATAGGTGGATAACAATGAACATGTACCACACATGTATGAATTCGTTAAAATCCAATGAATTCCTGGAGATTATCCCAATCCCTAAAATTCTTCATACACATGTGTCCTGGTGTTATTTCTGCTCATAACGACAACTGTCACAGGACGCAAGCCAGGATTTTGATTTATGAAGAACAAACAGAGATGACGTATAAAGGCTATATATTTCTTTGGCAGAAAATACCTTAAACAATGCACACACACATGGTATATATATATATGGTATATATGGGTACAGGTGTATAGCACACATATACCTGTCCAGGTATGCACTGTTATTGTCATAACTGTGTATTGTCCTGAGACAATGTCCTTATTAACATAGTGGATTGACCGGGAGTTAGTTTTCATTAATTAACAGACTCAAGCATGTAATCAAACATATATACATTCTTCTGAGTCATTGCCCTAGCTGTTTTGTACTTTTCTCCTCTATGACACTGTGTACAATCCAAATATTTACCTATGTTATATACCCCCTTTTACAAATAGCAGGAAATGACAAGATAAAAAGGAACATACTGTATGTATAATCTCGATCACTCACCTGATCAGTAATACAGATTATCTACAGATAACCTTTTACAAGGCCGACATTTTTTTCACAGTTCTGATGGGAGAGATAACTATACATTATAGTTCATTTACAATCCAGGACGCTATTTAAACTTCATAAAACATGGCCCATGACGCGAAATAGTTGAAATACCTGGCCGTGACCATATACCAGTTCATTTATAGTTCTACACCTTTGTAGTAAAATGTTATAGAAGATGTCAAAAAAAAGATTTTGTATTATTTTTACAGGAGAAAAAAAAAGTATGCAGAAGCATACCAGTTGCTATAGATCATCAAGCAAGACACCAAAAGTATATTTTTCCACTTACAAACAAATTGTCTCCAAGTAAAATGTGTTTGTAATTTTAAGAAATTACCGTAAAAACTCGTGTAATCTGCGCACTCTTTTAAGGGAAATTAAAATCAAATAGTTGGGGGTGCGTAAATTACAATGATATAGATGTTTGTCAAGTTTTTTTTTCAGTGAAAGATCGAGAAATCTGAAGGACGCCGCCATATTGGAAAGTCGGGATTGTTTCCTTTTGTACACAAGATCCAGACGACGCAAGCAGAATAAATAAATTAATATTAAAAACATTCAAAATATATACTGTATTTGTGTTGTTATTTATGAATTACACGGGAATTGACGATAAGTTATTTATGATTGACGTCCCGATGTTATTTGGACCAGGCCAGAGTTGAGACGGCCGCTCGGCATACAACGTTTATTTGACAAGTAATTATAAGCCAAATTAGGTAAACAAAACATTTAACGCAAATACAGGCATTCTATTTCACTCGTGTGGTCATCTAAAACCATAGTTTATCTAATAGTTTAGGAAAAATCAGGTATTGATATCGCCGATAAATATTCCGACCACGGTAAAAGTTTCGTCTCGTTATCACTTTGACATACTTTCGTTTTCAGTTCCAGACGAATAATCACTAAAGGCGTGTCCAATTAAGCTTTTCTTCTCGTAATTCTGCAGCCATTTCAATTGCACTTGCAACATCTTCGGCAGTAAATATTTCAAAATGTCATAGAATTCGCAGGAACTCGTTTCAAAATCGAAAGTCGCCATTGCGTTCTACGTGAGTAACTTTCGTAGTAAATTCTTTGGTTTTCGCGGGAATATCGTGTCATGTGATGCCTTTATGAATGGAAATTTCCATTACTATTTCGGTCGCCAGAGTCGCGTGATACATTCGGCCAATAAAAACCGTCATAACATGTTTTCTATACCAATCGTAAAATCGCTTCTTCACGACCGTCGGAACCACAAGGATGGCGGACGATGTCTTATAAAAGCAATAACAGAGACCACAAGAAGCAAATAAAGCGCGTAAAGGCGTCAACAGGGGCCGAGGAGTTAACCGTAAGAGTTATAACATTTACACATATTATTAATTAATGCAACGTAACGTTTATGCCATATCATCTATGCTGTTACCGCTAATTATCGCAACAATGCTTTCACCGTCTCCACGTGGTCGCCTTTGTGTTTACATTAGATATAACCAATCAAAGGTAGCCTATTATCGAGGACTGAGAGCGTGTCAAAAAAGGCAATTTTTCATTGGTCAACCCGTAGGACTGTCTTAGGCCTGTACCCGTGTGATTGCGGTAGCCTAATTATACCAAGCCGTCAGAATGGGTTTTAATGAAAGTAATTATCGTCTAATTGATCAGGAGAACACTTCTAAGGTAATTACCGTTTAAACAAGATACCCTACTCAATGAGATCAATATAATTGTGCTTTTAGTTACACCTGTCGTCGATAATTACATGTCAGCTTGACCGAGAATGGTTTTTGATCGACCAGGCGTGTGTAGGGTCCGGTAGGCACAAAATACGTTTTTCTTATACTTGCTAATAATTATGCATTTTTCTAATAAATGAATAACACAAACTCATCCATGTTTTTTTATTTACTGGAGAAAATCGTCACCTAAAAAGAGAAAAAAGAATATTGAATGACATGAGAACGAGACAAATTAATGGTCGTCAACTTTGCAATTTTTTCGATTTTTTTCGGTGCGTAAATTATATTGATACAGACCTTTTTCCAGCAGTTTTGGGGTGATTTTTAGGGTGCGCAAATTACACTGGTGCGTAGATTACACGAGTTTTTACGGTAACTGTCCTTTAGCATTGTAAGCTAACAATGTATGAATCTGTGTTCGGAAGTGTCTGAAATTGAAGGTGCAACTTTGAACATGCTACTGTACTATATGTGTTACACCTGGGCTGCTGTACATGAATCATCAATGGTGACCGCAGCACATGGAGGAAATGTTCACGCTGACTATGTAACATTATACTCATTGGTTGTTAGTATTACGTATACCCCCCTGGTTCCACTCCGATGCATGCATTCAAATCAAGCAATATTTTGTTCCTAAACTGATTCAGTTTACTAATGACCAATATATTTTAACAGCTGCTTAACAAAGAACAAATCTCCCGAATTACACAATGAGTTATTCCCCCTGACGAGTAGATTGTCCCCCTTGTTATTTTTCTAATTTTGTATCTATCTGACTTAACAAAAATTTATTAATGTTGTTACGCCTTGGTGTCAACTTGTAAAACTTGCAATGAAGGAAATCTCCCTAATTCAAAATCTCAAATGTGGAAAAATGTTCACTCAATCGAATTCTTTCGAAGCTTATGATTTAATTAATAAGATGAATAGAGTTTCTCATGGATCAGTGCTTGATCGTGTCTTTTAATTTATATTTCATCTTATGATTTTGTTTCCCCCTCAAACCTTAATTCCTTTACATACATGTATATCTAGGCTAGTGACATGATACTTTCCTATGAACATTTTTTTTCTAACACGATATTTACTTGTCATCTTTTCTATCCTCAACAATGTCAAATTATTGATCGCCTTTGACGTAGCAATCGGACAAGGAAGTGTGTAATACCAGTAATTTAGCCCACTAGTGTACTACAATGCAAAATGAAAAAAATAAGGAAGTATTTATATCTGCTTTGATACAACTATCACAATCAATAAGAAATCATAATCTGAATTAAAGCCACACAATAAATAAACAGGATCATAAACAAAACTTCTGTCCCTCAAAAATATGACATTTCAATGCGAAACACTGGTTTGGAAAGTTTAAGGTGTAATTCAAGTCAGAGAATGAGAAAAACTTTTAGCTGTGTTTGAAGACAAATTTGTGATTTGATTCCAAAATTGCTTTTTCATGAAAAGAATTCAAACATATTTTTGAAAAATAAACCCTTCCTGAATTATATTTTCAGTTTATCATTTCTTTTTATACAAAAAGAAAATTGTAACCCTGTGACGCACGTACAGTATGTATATGTATGTGTGCATGTGTAACATTAAAACCCTACACTAGGGATGAATGAAATAAAATCATGAGAACAATTTTTAAGTCTAGTATGCACTAGAACAGGACCCCCAGAAAGTTTATTGAGGAAAAGCATGTGGCTGATACAGCAGCTGAGACAGGACTGGAGATCTGTGTGAGGCAGCCGACACGGCTATATTGAATTCAGATGTTGAAGTAAAAAGTGCTGGTTTAGGAACTACTTAAAGATATGTATGACTCACAAGCCATGACAAAGACAGAAAAACGAACCAACAACATATATTAGTTTGACAAGTTACAAATTGTTTCCCTCTAAATTCTTTCTTTATTTTTAAATTAATTGAGTTGAATTTTTTTGTGAGTCAATGTTGAATGTCTATGTCAAAGACAGTGGACATTGAACAATGGTTTAAGTTTGAGAAAACAGTTCCCCGTTTCTCATTACTTTATTATGTGAACAAGCTGTTTACCGTTATATAAGTTTGCGATTTTATAATGAACTCTATTTACACCACCCTTTGAATTGAAGAGTTCAAATGTTTCTTCACTAAATAATGTCGCATTTTTTGGGTTGATTTTGTTAAAACCAAAATTAGAAATGAGCTAATTAAAACAAATTTCCTGTTGATATGCTGCTTCAAACGAAATGTTACTATATGGACTTTCCTTATTAATCCTAAGTTAATTCTCTTAATGCACCTGGCCTTGGAAAATAGGTCCACGCCCCAAAACTTACGTAACATGTACCAGATTAAGTCTGCCCATCATGTAATACAGTTAACATGGTCAACCTAATAAGCTTGATGTGTGCTAAAAGAACACAAAAGGGGCCATGTTAGGGAAAGGATTCCATGTGATGCGTATATCTAGGCTATAGCTAGGTTTGTTTGTGGAGGGGGGAGGGGGAGAGGGAGGGTTTTTTTAGCTTCTATGAAACAAAGTCCTAGATTACATACTTGCCAACTTTTTGAAATTTCCATGGGGGAGATTACGCGTGCTCAGAATTGAAAACATAAATACTATGCATACATGTACATTCAGAGGACAATTAACACTTTTAAATGGCTTCTTTTGAGCTCTTCTTTCAGATGAAATCATCAGATCTTTAAAAACAGGAACAATTGAGCAACTTCCAAAGTTGAAAATGCAACATTTTAGGGTCCAAAATCAGGAGCCTCCCTCCTAAATAGGGAGGGTTGGCAAGTATGAGATTAAAGACTGAAAATTGTATTAATAACAGATCAGTGGGATAAGGAACTTTTTATAGGGTTTCAGTAAGCACAGCGAGTGTGTCTATAGGGTGCACTTAAAATTACTAGGTCAAATATGGTATATTATAAAGAGGTCAGGGGGTCAACTTAATTGCTCTAAAACAGTCACTTTATTTACGGTTTCTATAATCCCCTCAAAAAATTATGTCTGCTTGAGAAAAAAGGGTGGAAAAAGGTGTGATATTATTAGGATACAATGGTAAAGCATTAAAGATAACCCAATAGTTTAACAATCTCGATCAGTATTACATGTACTTTCCAGTCTCCATTGTTTTAAGATTTATAATACTTTCCGACATCATAGAATTTCTGAACTTATAACTTTAGAAAGACAATTAACATGGTGGGACCCAGATTATGCTGAGGAAAAGGATTCAAAATCATAAATTGTAAATCAATAACTGTGCGCGGGAGCTCACATAACACTTGGGTTGTGGAATATGCATTGCTGTCATTCAGTTCTTGTGTGAATCTGTTAATTGTTTCTTGTCCAGATTTTTCTTGCAGGTAGACCAGACTTCTAGGTTTTGTTACCTGGTATATATAGTGTTTGCACCTGTACTCTACCGTGATCTATATATTTCCTAGTGCTGTGACTAAAGGAAAGTTATTTTCCTATTTTTCCCTCGAAGCTATTTATATAAGCTGGTACATACAGTCCTGAAGCAAGGATATATTTTGACCTGTCACCAGCAATCTGGATCTCCGGATCCTGTGACTCTGATCTAACTGTGCCTTTATTTATCTTATTATGATCTTCATCAAAACTATAATGATATCACCTGTTAATAATTAGCCAGTTCCTATTCTCAAACATGTTTCCTCAATACAACTCATGAATTAATATTCATGAGCATATATATGACACTTAAAACAATCCCCCCAGGTCAAATTCTACATGAGTTGACCTAGTGTGACTCGCATACTTAATATACATCATACACCTGGCAGGTATACACATAGTTGTGGCATTCCTCACCTGGCTGGTATCACAGGTCACCAGTGGCTAAATATTAACACTCTCTGTTTACCAGGCCTGTGTTTACATTACTGTCGTGAAATCAGTTAAAAATTTCATTTGATTATCAGGTAGAATCGGTTCGGTTAAAAATTTCAATCAAACATCGGGTAAAATCGTTTGGTTAAAAATTTCAATCAAACTTCGGGTAGAATCGGTTCGTCTAACCGATTCGATATACTCGATGAAGTAATCTGTTACATAAACTTAATTAATTTTGGATATTTTGGGGTATTTTATTTTTAACGACACCGGATTCGACATGCACCATGTGGTGAATTGGTCTACATAATAGTGCATGACATTATTATATAATATAAAAAGATTTTTTAAATTGTTGATTGTTATAAAATATGTCTTTTAACTCCTAAGCAATAATATTAATAAATCTATTGTAAGTTTGTTTATTTTTAACAAAATACCTCGTTCTCTGCATGTCCGATTAATCGATCATTAGCAATCATAATCGATGATCGCATCGAAAGAGGGTCAATTACTGATTAATCGATTATATCCATTCATCGTCCCATCAAATCTTTGAACTATAGCTGTCCCAATATATAATTTGCATAATAGTTGATCTTTATAACCCCAATTCTATTTTTTATCTAAAACACAGGGGTACAAAGTAGTCATTTCACTTAGCCTACATTTCTGTTAACCATGAAGTACACATTTTATTGACAAGTTCAATGAGAAAGATGATAATTGTGTAAAAACTTCATGTCAGAGCTGAATTTTCCGAAAAATTTAATCATCGTTTTTGAGGGAAGAAAATTGATGCATTTTTTGGGGTGCGTAAATTCCAGCATTTGAGGTGATTTTTAGTGTTCGTAAATAACACTGATGCATCTAGACTACACATTTTTGGGTACCAAGAAGTACAAATACTGACCTCAGTCTCCATAACACACATAAATTATACCATGAAGTACACACCAGCCATTAGAGATCCCCTAGGGAGAGTATCCCCCATTACATGTAGGATGAGTTTTAACACTTTGTCAGACAGAGCAGTTATAGGTATAGAGCTGACCCGGATAGCAGATCTAGACAGATCATCAATACAGAGGCTGGAAGCTTGATCCTCTACATAAACACATACTGACTGTCCATATATACTTGTGTACTGCATCTCAAACTATTCTCTCTAAGGTTTCTATCTTCAAAATATTTGAACAAACCATTCTCCAAGGTTTGTTAGCTGCATTATATTTGAACAAACTATAATTCTCGTAGGTTTGTTACCAGGTATCTGCATTATGTTTTAACAAAGTAACTATTCTCCTAAGTTTATATCTGCATTATATTTTAACAAACTATTCTCCAAGGTTTGTTATCTGCATTATCTTTTAACAGACTATTCTCTAGGTTTTATATCTGCATTATGTTTCAATTTGCAGCCGAGAGGTTGCTTTTTCAATCTGAGAGCAAATATCTATAAGACAGCTAGCGATCCACATTGGAAGATCTTAATTTGTGATGATCAAACTCTTTCAAATAAAAGCAAAGTTGGTTTGTTATCATGTAATATTTGCATGCCAATAATCTCTGTGATACACCTTTAGGCTAGTGAAAATACTTTAAATGCTTGTGTCTGGTCTATCATTTGTCAGGAAAATCAAAATCTGTTTAACACTTCCACCCCTGAAGATACATTTAAACTCTTCCAATTCAAAGGTTGGTAGAGTTCATTATCGGATATCAGGAGTGAATGAATTCAGTTTACACTGCCCATTAGTCAGGAAACAGGGAAAACACAAGATGTAGGAATAATACAAGGCCTGGTCCTACTCAGGTCTGTCCACCAACCAGATAATGCTAAGTGATTACAGAAATCCTCCATGGCTGCACGGGATATTGATCAGAGAAATTTTACCACTACAAAAACACATGTCTTAATGGACAGAGTGGCTAAAGAACCAAGTGAGAAAAGTTAGACTGTTTATAAACATAACCTGTCTATATACTGACATTATATCCTCAGAAGCTGACCCACACCAAAATTTAACAGACTTGTCTATATAGAAACAAACTTGTTCATAAAAGATCACCTATGTCATATCAACTTAAGCATATTTTAATATCTTATTGATTCCTGTCAATAAGTGACTTAACAAATTTGTTCAATTCTTCATCCTATAAAAGCATCCCCAGAGGACACCTAGACAAAGTGTAGGAGCCTCCATCCCATAATGTTCCCCTTATAGCCCTTCCAGGGGACACCAAGACTTAGTGCCTGAACTAGCCTCCATCCCATAATGTTCCCCTTATTGCCCTTCCAGGGGACACCAAGACTTAGCCCCTGAACTAGCCTCCATCACATAATGTTCCCCTTATAGCCCTTCCAGGGGAAACCAAGACTTAGCCCCTGAACTAGCCTCCATCCCATAATGTTCCCCTTATAGCCCTTCCAGGGGACACCAAGACTTAGTGCCTGAACTAGCCTCCATCCCATAACTAGCCTCCATCCCATAATGTTCCCCTTATAGCCCTTCCAGGGGACACCAAGACTTCGCCTCTGAACTAGCCTCCATCCCATAATGTTCCCCTTTTAGCCCTTCCAGGGGACACCAAGACTTAGTGCCTGAACTAGCCTCCATTCCATAATGTTCCCCTTATAGCCCTTCCAAGGGACACCAAGACTTAGTTCCTGAACTAGCCTCCATCCCATAATGTTCCCCTTTTAGCCCTTCCAGGGGACACCAAGACTAAGTGCCTGAACTAGCCTCCATCCCATAATGTTCCCCTTATAGCCCTTCCAGGGGACACCAAGACTTAGCCCCTGAACTAGCCTCCATCCCATAATGTTCCCCTTATAGCCCTTCGAGGGGACACCAACACTTAGCCCCTGAACTAGCCTCCATCCCATAATGTTCCCCTTATAGCCCTTCCAGGGGACACCAAGACTTAGCCCCTGAACTAGCCTCCATCCCATAATGTTCCCCTTATAGCCCTTCGAGGGGACACCAACACTTAGCCCCTGAACTAGCCTCCATCCCATAATGTTCCCCTTATAGCCCTTCCAGGGGACACCAAGACTTAGCCCCTGAACTAGCCTCCATCCCATAATGTTCCCCTTATAGCCCTTCCAAGGGACACCAAGACTAAGTGCCTGAACTAGCCTCCATCCCATAATGTTCCCCTTATAGCCCTTCCAGGGGACACCAAGACTTAGCCCCTGAACTAGCCTCCATCCCATAATGTTCCCCTTATAGCCCTTCCAGGGGACATTAAGACTTAGCCCCTGAACTAGCCTCCATCCCATAATGTTCCCCTTATAGCCCTTCCAGAGGACACCAAGACATAGTGCCTGAACTAGCCTCCATCCCATGTTTCCCTTTTAGCTTAGCCCCTGAACTAGCCTCCATCCCATAATGTTCCCCTTAAAGCCCTTCCAGAGGACACCAAGACATAGTGCCTGAACTAGCCTCCATCCCATGTTTCCCTTTTAGCTTAGCCCCTGAACTAGCCTCCATCCCATAATGTTCCCCTTATAGCCCTTCCAGGGGACACCAAGACTTAGCCCCTGAACTAGCCTCCATCCCATAATGTTCCCCTTATAGCCCTTCCAAGGGACACCAAGACTAAGTGCCTGAACTAGCCTCCATCCCATAATGTTCCCCTTATAGCCCTTCCAGGGGACACCAAGACTTAGCCCCTGAACTAGCCTCCATCCCATAATGTTCCCCTTATAGCCCTTCCAAGGGACACCAAGACTAAGTGCCTGAACTAGCCTCCATCCCATAATGTTCCCCTTATAGCCCTTCCAGGGGACACCAAGACTTAGCCCCTGAACTAGCCTCCATCCCATAATGTTCCCCTTATAGCCCTTCCAGGGGACATTAAGACTTAGCCCCTGAACTAGCCTCCATCCCATAATGTTCCCCTTATAGCCCTTCCAGAGGACACCAAGACATAGTGCCTGAACTAGCCTCCATCCCATGTTTCCCTTTTAGCTTAGCCCCTGAACTAGCCTCCATCCCATAATGTTCCCCTTAAAGCCCTTCCAGAGGACACCAAGACATAGTGCCTGAACTAGCCTCCATCCCATGTTTCCCTTTTAGCTTAGCCCCTGAACTAGCCTCCATCCCATAATGTTCCCCTTAAAGCCCTTCCAGGGGACACCAAGACTTAGCCACTGAACTAGCCTCCATCCCATAATGTTCCCCTTATAACACTTCCAGAGGACACCAAGACATAGTGCCTGAACTAGCCTCCATCCCATAATGTTTCCCTTATTGCCCTTCCAGGGGACACCAAGACTTAGGGCCTGAACTAGCCTCCATCCCATAATGTGTAGAGGACACATAGACATTTCCCTTATAGCGGATGGTCCATCGGGAGGACACACAGACAATGGATAAGAACCTCCATCCCATAATGTCCGGAGGGGACCAGACAATGTTTACAGTCAAAACCAAGTATATATATATATATATAATAAATACTCACCTCAGTTCTATAAATAACACTGATACAGACTCTGATGTAGTCAAGCGAATCCGAATCCTATACCAGTAGTCCACACACACTCACACACAATGTAGAAACTGTTCCGTTCTGTAGCTAATGTAGATTTAACTCTCCAAGCAGTAAATATCCCAACACTTCGTTTCTCTGAAGGAAACACACAATTTTTTTTTCTGCAGCTTGCGTTCTATGACACCGGGTTTAGGGTCAGGGATAATACTCAACTGTGCTGGGATGTTCCATTCCACAGGGAGGGGGAGTAAGAGGAGAATCCATTCACTACCGTTTGTATATAATTCCTCAGGGTTCCTTGCATGTGCGGAGTGTGTGCTGTAGAGAAAGCTCTTCCCAGCCAAACTTCCCCGATTACACATAAAACCTGTTATAACAGCCTGGGGAGAATTTCACTGACAAGTCAAAGATATGTCTGCTGATCAAGTCTTGTTTTCATTCTGATATTTACACCTGGCCAGCCCTTTACACTGGTCATCAGCTCCACTGACAGAGCCGAGCCTGAGGACATTAATATTTCCATGGTGACATATTAATCCCTGACGCAGTCCGATTTTACAAGCTGGGCAGTACACTACAAATGTTCTTCCATTGAACTGTCCGTATTCTATATATACAGTGACACCAAAGACACCAGAAAGAAGTTCTGGCTACAGTTGAAATTAGACCCCAACAGCTGTAACACAATCTCAATATGTCCTGTTTATCATTCTGTAACTTGTAAATGATCTGAACAATGTCCCCATCCCACTAGTTAACACCACATTCCTTTATGCTTGAGTAACAACTACTTTTCTATTCTGTGTATTTCATATTCTTTACCAATAAAACAAGCACATTTATTTGTAATAGGTTCCAGGTACTTGACCAGGTTTCAGAACTAAATGCATACACATCAAGATTAAAAGATACATATAAACTGGCAGTAAACCAGGGATACAAGTTCAAACAAATCTTTCCTCTGTAAATACTGTAACATCATAAAGTATTTACATTTCATTTTGTATTATACAGTCTCAGATACATTAAAACACAGACTAAACAGTTTGTTCCGGATCAGCTATTGAAACGCACTAGATCTGTCTGTGATCAGGCACTATACAAACAGTATTACATTTTAAACATTAAACACATGCAAAGCAATCATCATGTAGATCTCGTATAAAAAATTGCTCCCCCCCCCCTCCCTGATTCTTATTCTATACTGTCCAGCCGAGTGACCCAGCCTTAATCTGATAAGTCTCATTATCTAAGTTTCGACACTTCCTAATAAATATTTACTTGTTTTCTTCAGAAAACTTATTGAAGAAAACTTATTTACAAAAGAACCATACCATGTAGATAAAGAAGATAGCACACAATTAGCTTGGTCTTTGATTTTTTATTTTATAAATACCATCATGAAATCCTATTGCTATTTTACAGTGACCTTTTTTTATCAAACAACATCTTATATTTAATTAATTAATCCTGAAATATACACACACTGACACAAAAAAAAATCCAATTAATTTTGGTTTGGTCCTTTTGTGATTTGCATTGCATCCTATTTAACCACTATGGTCAATGAAGGACGGTTCTAGTTGTAGTGGTGGAGGTTAAGCTGGAGTTCCCTATATACGGCTAGTAGTCATGGCAACTGCCCCACGTAGGACTCAAACCTGGACCCACGACCCAGAAGTGAATTCAAAATACAATCATAATAATTATATAAATATAACAAAAACTTGATTACAACATAATGAATGCTTTCACTGAGATCTTACGACATATAAACAGGTATGAGATAGAGAGTCGTATTTTGCTGAATCTCAAACCAAGATCAAGTTTGCTATTGTAATTGTGTATACATAATTAAACTCTTGTCAAAAAGTTGTTCAACCACGATAACAACCTAAATATCAACCAACTTTTTCATAGCACAGAGCACTCATCTTAAGTAGATCATTTTTTGATATAAATAGAATGAAGAACGAATGGGGGAGGCTACAGAAGCCTTGTTTCCGAGATAAGGGTGGGTTTGTTTTGAAGAAAATCTGTACCCCCCCCTCCCCCCATAAAAAGGGTAAGAAAAAGAAATTTCAGAAAGTTTCTACACCAACATAATTATTATTTTAACACTTTCCCCACCCCACCCCCATTTAAAGTAAAACAATTCTGCTTCTTATATTCTTATAGATCATATAAAAATAGAGGTGTGACGATTTACATAATTTAATTGACTTCAAATAAAAGAGTCTTGCTAAAATTTACAACCGTTCATCAAACTTTTACCTTCTAACAGACATTTCAATATCCCAGCTGTTTGTGTGACCCAGTAAAAATATTATCAATACGGCAAAACTGAATTCAGATAATAATAAATCATAACAAAATTAATTCCTCTCCAGATTACTTAAAGGTCATTTCCATATTGTACAATATAATATAATTATTATTTTTCATGTTTCCTATTCACAGTATTCTGCCATGAATACTTTAATACACAAGTAAAAGAAAAAGTGTATTTGGTCCAGCTCACAATAAATATTTAATCAAGACTTTTTTTGCCTTATGGAATACTTGTTGAGACGGAATATAATATGAAATATGAAGTGCAAGCTTGAAGCTATCTTATCCTTGTACCACACCCTGTGTATTGGTGATTTACACCCGAGCAGATCGCGGAATTTCTGAACAAGACAATCCTTATATGTAATCCTAGAATATTCAACGATCAATAACAAGGAGAATGCAGAGATAGATGTACGCAGACGATCACATTATGCCCCAATCATCTTGCATGCAGGATCACTCAACTTCTCATTACTGCAGTTTCTGAGGTAGTTACAAATAGTCAAACCTGTCTGTAAACGACGCCAAAGGGGAAAGAATGTCTGAAACAAACTCACTGCTGTGTCAGCAAAACCAAAGCTAAAACAGGAATTTATCAAAGTTAGGCAGAGTCTGTATGTTAAGTTTTATAGACAGCTAAAACAGGAATTTATCAAAGTTTGGCAGAGTCTGTATGTTAAGTTTTATAGATGGCTGAAACAGGAATTTATCAAAGTTAAGACAAAATCTGTATGTAGTTTTATAGATGGCTAAAACAGGAATTCATCAAATTTTGGCAGAGTCTGTATGTAGTTTTATAGACAGCTAAAACAGGAATTTATCAAAATTAGGCAGAGTCTGTATGTAGTTTTATAGATGTGGCTAGAACAGGAATTTATCAAAATTAGGCAGAGTCTGTATGTAGTTTTATACAATGTAGATGCAGCTAAAACAGGAATTTATCAAAGTTAGGCAGAGTCTGTATGTTAAGTTTTATAGATGGCTGAAACAGGAATTTATCAAAGTTAAGACAAAATCTGTATGTAGTTTTATAGATGGCTAAAACAGGAATTCATCAAATTTTGGCAGAGTCTGTATGTAGTTTTATAGACAGCTAAAACAGGAATTTATCAAAATTAGGCAGAGTCTGTATGTAGTTTTATAGATGTGGCTAGAACAGGAATTTATCAAAATTAGGCAGAGTCTGTATGTAGTTTTATACAATGTAGATGCAGCTAAAACAGGAATTTATCAAAGTTAGGCAGAGTCTGTTTGTAGTCTTATAGACGTGGCTAAAACAGGAATTTATCAAAATTAGGCAGAGTCTGTATGTAGTTTTGCTAAATCAGGAATTTATCAAAGTTGGACAAAATCTGTATGTAGTTTCATAGATTGGTAGAACAGGAATTTATCAAAATTAGGCAGAGTCTGTATGTAGTTTTATACATGCAGCTAAAACAGGAATTTATCAAAGTCAGATAAAAGATAACAGAATCTATTGTGATTTAGTTTTATTTAGGATATCTCGACTTTCCTTGCATCAGGAGTTTTTCAAAACAATAATTTTACCATCCAGATTCACATTTTTTTTTTAAAAACAATGTACCAAAATAACGGTGAAGAAAAACTTCGAAGAACTGAACCTTGAATTTCACTGCTTATATCTGTTAAATACATTATGAGCCACTAGCTATATATATATAGTGTAACACAGATCGGGATAGTCCATCATTAAATACTTCAGATTCCCCAGATATTTGTTGGGCCCTGTACCACCCCTCCCACCCTTCCCCGGCACATAAAAACCAAGCTTCAGTTGGGTCGACATGAAGAGGTGTAAGGTAATGCCTGTGATCAGTGGGTGATGCCGATCAGCTGCTGAAGCCGAGATGATGAGTTAAGGGTGTATACACAATTCTCATACCATGGTATATTGTACAAAAATACAACATATCAAAGATAACTTGTTGTACAAACAATGCATAGTTCCCAAAGTGATGGTGATTTTGAGGCTTTTTTGTACCCATGTGTCTCGAGATCAATCTCTACTTATTGTGACCTTGTTAACCCTTCAATAGTGACCTTTGTCTGTGACCTTTGGCATCGGGTATCTAGAATATCTGCAGCTAAATGGCCATCGACATTCAAAATGACAGATCAGCTTCTGGCTCGTTCTTTAAGTTTCACCAAATAATGAGGAGGATGTTTGGTACAGTCAAACTCCACTTACTCAAACGTGTGGGCACCTGATCAATAGTTGGAAGAATACATCGTATTCAAGTAATCTGAAGTTGGTTGAATATATATGAACTCGGGACCAAACAAACTGTTCAAAACAAATGAGGGGTATTAGAGTAAACCCAGTTTGAGTAGGTGAGGTTTTATTGTATATTCTCTTACAGCAATCCAGCCAGCTGCTGACAAAATATCTCATTCCAAATGTTCCCTAATAAATTTGTATTTACTTCCAACTGGGGTGAGAGGTCAAACTTCACATACTAAAAACACCCAACAATAACATTAGCACACCAGCAAGTGTATTTTATCTAAACAAATCTATGTTATTCCACACAGAAATAGATAATACTGTAGGCTAGATGTATGTATAAGTCTTCTCCAATTAACACTGTAAGTAGTTTGGAATGGCTATTAAGTAATTAATACAGTGGAACTAATATGAATTGATAATACAATGGGGTCAGTAGAATTTCATGTCCTGCTATCCACATCTACTAATCAATTACACGTCCTGTAATAGACGCCCATCAATCACCCTGATAGGCTTGCTCTGTGCTCCATTTCCTGTATCAATTTCATCTGGTCACTACTAAAATGACAACCTCATCTACTCCAGCTCATGGCTTACAATAAGGATATGGACAACCCACTAAGTCTCTCTGGATAAGGCTGGTATAGAAATGTGGACATCCCTTCAATCACCAACATATGTTACACTGCACGGATCTGTCAGGACAAACTAGAACTGTCATCCCGAGGATAACTAATAATCAGTTAGTGACCTTGACCTTGGAGTAAACTTGCTAAAACGGGAAACGATTAAAAGTGTTTTGACATTTTAGATACAGGTCCCTTACTCCCTTAAAAATTAAGAGTCGCTACGTGGATATGAAATGTCAATATCAAATTGATCATTATACTGAAATTTCAATATAACTTGTCAATCAGTTAAGATGGATCTCGGAGTTTCCTGAAAATTTCAGAAACTCTTAAATTTAAAAGTGTTGAAATCTGAAATCAAAATGTCTACACAATTATACAAAATCTACTGATCATTCAAGTGAATTTTTCATCAAATCTGCCAATCAGTTAAGATGGAGTTTGCCAGACAAATTATTTCACACAAAGGGCTGTAACTCTCTTAAAGTGTTGAAATCTGAAATCAAAAGATGAAGTTTTCTGAATATGCGTAGACAGACTACTTTTGTATCCCCTCCCCCCTAAACAAAACATTGCTTGGGTAGTATATGTACAATATACATGTATTATGGGGCTAGTATTCGTCATCTTTTTGGTCCATTGGCAATGGAGGGGGGCCATATACAGTGACATGAAAGGTCATCTTCGATTAAATTGTCACAAACAAATAGCACTCACCTGCTTCTGGGTAAGAACATTGATCCTTCAATGAACACCGACCCCGACAGTAAAATATACCAACAAGTACTCAACTCTTCACGACTGAAATGTAAACAAAATATTTAAATCTTCGAAAGTCACACGTTAAAATTTCATTTGTTTTACAAAATCAACATTATTAGTAGAATAGATTTAAGCATGAAAAATTACTTATTTCTAAAAATAGCTTGTGAAGCATTCCTATCAGTGAATCTCACAAATGAATGAAGTACTATGGATTACTACGACATCATGCACTCCACCACATCTCTGAAGGATTAGTGGTGTGTGCGGTGGGAATAAGGAGATGTCTGTAGCAGTCAATGGGCACAGGTTGACAGACTTTATCCATTTTTTTCTGTATTAGATTTTTTTAGACATCAAATCTACAGGACATTTTACAAGTATAGGTTAAAAGGAGATATTTTTGGTCTGTATTTGTTGTTTTTTTCTTCGAATCTGCAGGATATTTACATCGCTGATCACGCGCAGCCTTATGCTTTGATATTAAGACCATCTGTTCAGTTCTGTGTGCAGCTTGATGGATCACAAGAGAAAACTCTGAATTACATGGCCACAATTTTTTTCCTTTTAGGACCTTGCTAAAACAATTAAAGTACCAGCCCCTATATCTGCTTGCATAAATCTTTATTTGTACAGCAAGGCATTCAGCCACTGAACCAGACCCAAAACACAACATCAAAGACCGCAATGTTTTAAGTACTAACACAAAAATTACACTGAAAAATAATTCAATAATCTAAAACAAGTAAATGTTGTTTTTTTTAGATGTTTTTTACAGCCAAAGCAGGCACATATTCTAATTTGCTGGAAAAAGGCACTCGAGTATATTTTTTTCCAAAATTAAGTATAAATATCAGGGTAAGTGTCTTTACTCTTATGTAAAATCTAGGTCACAGAAATACTGCAACATCCGCAACTTCACAGCTGTTGATTAAAATGTAGTATAAAAACATGATTGGCTTTAAAAAAGCATTTTATCAATTCAATAAATTTCTTTTTACCATAACAAAATACTGTGAACCTTTGTTGTCTTCAAACTCGTATAACTCAAATCAAAGTATGGACCAATGAAACAATGTCCCATGAGAAGCTATATGCAGCGACAGGAAATACTGAATTGTCATATATAGATTTCACCCTGTGATCTTGATTGAATCGTGCAGGAAGGGGTTGCATAGAACTAAGATAATTACCAGTAGAGGATGTCGTTTGCGTCATGACACTCATAACGGACAGTGCGGCACAGGGCACGAAGGGCAGGTTCTCGCAGCGAAGACAAAGCCTCCATGCCATGCAGGTAGGAAAAAATGACATCCAGATCCTACAACATATACATAAAATACATATATTTCACAGTCTAATTAGAGATTAATGTTATAATCCTTGTGAGTTAAATTATCTCCCTTTAATCCATTCTTTAAATCTTTCAATTGATATTTTATTGCTTTGTTGATAATAAATATCAAGATCCTACATATGTGTATATCTATGTTGAACAAGTGCTAATTGTAATGGGGTACCATTACAGATGTCCCCCAAACTACCCCTTTGGTCGGAACTGATGAGCCCAATGAACTCACAATGGAAATATAGCTGACACCCCATATATCAGCGGTCATGTTGACGAATTAGGAAACGGAGGTTACGACAATGTCTTTGGTGTCCTACTACAGTTATATATAAAATTTCATTGAAATCGGACAATATATAAATTTCGACCAATCAGAAGCCAGGAAATAGCGATCATGTTGACGAATCACGAAACGGAGGTTACGACAATGTCCGTGGTGTCCTACTACAGTTATATATAAAATTTCATTGAAATCGGACAATATATAAATTTCGACCAATCAGAAGCCAGGAAATAGCGGCCATGTTGACGAATCACGAAACGGAGGTTACGACAATGTTGTTGGTGTAATACTACACATATATATTAAATTTCATTGAAATCGGACAATATATAAATTTCGACCAATCAGAAGCCAGGAAATAGCGGCCATGTTGACGAATCATGAAACGGATGTGACGACAATGTTGTTGGTGTAATACTACACATATATATTAAATTTCATTGAAATCGGACAATATATAAATTTCGACCAATCAGAGGCCTCCATTTTCGTTTCGGTGGCAACCAAACTTTACGAAAATGTTACCATGTTATTCAGCATCCCTTAAAACACCCATGTACCAATTTTTACTGAAATCGGAGACTGAATTTTGAAAACCGGAAATTAGCTCTGGCGGCCATCTTGGACTTCCGGTCGCAAAAAAACAACCCGTTTTCACACACCCCGCCCCTAATGAGTATGTGTGTGAAGTTTCGTGAAGATCCGTCCAGTAGTTTTTGAGAAAACGGTCGGAAACCTCCGCGGCGGAAGAAAGTGGAAGAAACAAGAATAATAATAATAATAATAATAATAATAACTAGAATTGCAATTGCGAGCAATAGCGGAAGTCACCCCTCCCCGCAAGCCGATCTCCCGCAAACCCTTGTGAAACATGATAGTTGATTCCGTAATGTCATAATGATAATACATAGCAAATTTGAGGGAAATCGGACAATAGCTAAATTTTGACCAATCAGAGGCCACAAAATGACGGCCATTTTGTCTGATTTCAAATTCGAAGTTACCGTTGTGTTCGGTGTGTCCTGTTACCCGTTCATACCAATTTTGAGCAAAATCAGACGATATCTGAAATCCAACCAATCAGAGACCAGACATTGGCGGCCATTTTGAAAAATTAATTTAGTTTTGACTTCGCAAAATTAACGGCCATCATACAAACATCATATAACACAGGTTTCATCGTAATCGGCCAAACAGGAAAAAAGTTATAGCGTCACAAATATTCATTATTTTTTTTTAAAAAGAGGCTGTGGCGGCCATCTTGGATGCGTAATCGACCCAAAAAAAGTTATTTGCAAATCTACACGTATCCACCCATAATCCTTCCAAGTTTCATTGGAGTGTGATTAGTCGTTTTAGAGATATGCCGTGGACAAGAATGAGTGTAGGAATAATAATAATAATAATAAGAATAATAATAATAAGAATAACAAAGAAACGGAACAATAACAATAAGTCACCCCACTTCGTTAGGGGTGACTTAATAATAATAATAAGAAACCGAGCAAAAACAATATGTCCCCCCACTTCGTTTGGGGGACATAAATATGCAAATGAAATAAAGCACATGTACATGTATGAGAGAACTTCAAAGAATAGGGTAATTTCCTGTGTCAAAGGGGAAAACATCACTAAATGTATAAAAAAGAACAAAAAACTAAGACTTTGCTGCAAGGCCTTTCTGCCCTCTCAGGCTTCTTCAGGTGGACTGTTCGTTTATTTTTACGTTGCCGGGATATATGACGTCAACAATTAAGATGACGTCATAGGTTACAAAAACCGTGACGTCATAAACAACAGTCAGGATAGATGAAACTATACATTCAATACAACTCATTCTGCATTTAAGTTTGGTTTAAGTATTTTGATGAACATTTTTTCTTTTAATTCTCTTGTGACTAAATCATCATTATTTAATTTATAAATAGGTAAAATATAAAAATCATTCCCTGAACACTGGTGTACAATGTATATGTTACTAACTTTTAAAAATCTCAATTTAAAAATCTTAATATATATATATACTAAATGTATATATATATATATATATGTGCAGGGGAAATTCTGACTCTTAAACCCAATGGGAGAATTTGAGGGATTTTATGGTATCAGCTAAACATCTATGAGAATTTTCTTTATAAAGTAATATAGTTTTGAATTTTAATGAGATTTTCAGGAAAATATGGGTAAAAATCCCCAAATTTCGCCCCAAAGTGATCCCTGCATGTGTATTTAATTGTTTAAAAAAATCAATTGACATAGGCATCCCTGGTAGTTATTCAGGTCCATTCTATGATTGATTAATTAGGCCACCAAAAATTATAGCCTGTAAGGTGGAAAGATTTACCTCCCTTTATCTCTCATCTCTATGCAAATGTTACCTAGCTATACTATATACTTCATGCGCAGTACTAAGCATACAATGTATGTTAGAATATTAAAACATATAGAGGATATTTAACAGTGTCTTCAGTAATACCAAATACATTTAATGAGTGAAATACTCCAATATACATGCATTAGCCCCATGAGTGAAATATATTTGGTATTACTGAAGACATTATTAGATATATATTCTGTGTATTACATTTTGATAACAAAACAGACCCGGGCAGCTTTTCATTTTCCCTATTGTCATTTGATGTAGCAAATTTTAATATTACTGAAAGCGACACCTCAACATCGATCATAAACCTCAGCATCAATTCATGAATTCTCCTAATATTGAAGCACAGTCCTTATGTTGTCATCAATCTAACCCCACAAACTGATGTATAAACCTTCGATTCGGAGTCAAACCCAATTTGCAAACTTCCATCATTTTGAACATGTCTGTAATTCAAAGCTGACAACTTGTTACATATAAAGTATAAGGGAACCATCCCTCAGACTACAGTAGGCTTGGGTGCACCCTGATGATCAATAAGATCATTCTAATAGAAACAGAGATGAAAATGTTACATGATTTGAAAAAATCTGAAGAAAATAAATCTAAGCACTTGTACACTTATAAAAAAGTAGTCCTTAAATGATTAGCACAACATCCAGTATATGACAAAATGTTAATGTTTTATCATTTACATACATATATATACTGTATTCATGTTTCAAAAGATTGCTCTAAATTTTTATGAAATGCAGTTAAATTGTGAATCTAATTAACATATACATGTATATAAATGCCAAATGCTTAATGCATGTAATAGGAAATGAAGATACATAAAAACAACACATGAAATATAATCTGTTTATTATGTTAAACGTTTGCATATTTACAAAGCCAGACAAAGTTAAGGACAGTATTTTTATGACAAAGGATGTTTAAACTAAAAACTGCATCAACTTGTACAACATTCAGTAAGCCAAGATAACCCTGAAAGCTGGATATATAGCAGTATACATACAATGTACATCACAGGTGAACTGACGATAAGTCTAGCAGACTTTATCAGAGTTCGTTACTAGGTTTGGATGGGTTTAATTTGTTTTGTATATGGTTAAAGTCCTATCAAAACAGTAGTCATTTTATATAAGGACTTTTAGTGGTGTTGGAAAGCCTGACTTCCTGAAGAAATACTACCAACCTTTGGCCAGTACCAAGACATAGGTGATGCACCTCGATTCCACGACCTATCCGTGGAGGGCTAGTGGTAGCAGAATGTCAGAAACCTGAATTACTTGCATTTGGACACCGTGACCCAGAGGTGGAGGGCTAATGGTAGCAGAAGGTCACATACCTATAGCTAAAGCACTTGCCCACCATGACCCAGAGGTGGAGGGATAGTGTAGAATGTCAGACACCTAAACCACTTGTCCACCAAGACCCAAAGGTACTGAAGGGCTAATGGTAGCAGAATGTCCGACACCTTATCCATTTTGCAACCATGACCCGGAGGTGCAGAAAGGCTAATGGTAATGACTAAGAATGTCAAGATCAAGATGCACCTGAAAGCAACCCAATCACATTTACTATTTAGGAAATATCTTCACTACACAGAAAATCTTTAATTCACCGGAGTAATCATTTGGGTTTTCATTTCATTAAAATGATTTGAGCAATAGTAGTCACATACATGTATGATAGCAATACTACTGAATCTTTTTGTATTATACAGTTGCTAAGTTACCAAACAAGTTCCCAGTTTGAGGTCATAAAATCCAGTGTTTTATTTCACCCTCAACTCTAGCAGAGTTTTGCAATGAATAAAAGTAAAATACAGATTTATCTGCACCTTTCCAATATACATCTACAGTGTGTGTCCTTCACATTCGTAATTATATAAGTCCCTCTAACAGGATCTAAGCATATAGTGTCTTGGAGTTTTGGAGCATATTTTTAATGAAATTGTGTACACCCATAGAGAATTGTTTCCTGTTTCATCTCATAATATTTTCACAGTTTTCCGATGTGTATGACCAGGGAAATCATAATTTACAGCATCCAATGTTTTGGACGTAATTTTGACATGATCACATCACTTTGGAAGCGTCATATAGAGAAATGGCGTCAAACGGAAATTAGCAGTAAAGATATTTCTGTATTGCTATATATACAAATACACAATAGAAAACTAAATAAATACTATGAGAAGAAACTTAGGATATTTCTGTACACCATGACCAAATAATATCAAAATTTGTCCATCAACAAAGTCAAGAAAATTTACTGAAAAAAGGTTGTGAATACAAAGAATATTTAAGAAATTTTCCAAAAAGAAAAAATGTGGAATGACTTTTGATCCATTACTGTAGTGATCGAGTCAGTAAACTTTGTATCTGTTACAAATCCCACAACACTACAAATTATCTCAACACATTCTCAACTATGCCATAAATGATATATTTATTGCACAAATGATATCAATTTTATTTGAAATAAGATATCACATCATTTTAGAAATTGTGTATATCACATCATTTGAATTAGAAATTGTGTATATCATTATACTTATTTAATATATAATTTTCTTGACACTGTTGATGGACGAAATTTTGATAATATTGAGGCATTGAAACTCCTTCAATCTGTGATTCCAAAATGGTCTACCATTACCAAAATATTAAATCTCATTATAAAATGTCATATAATAAAACAATTGTGGACTTTAGATGAGGTCTACATCTATCCCTGATTTACATGTACAAACCTTTTCAGAACAAAATTCACGTCAGCATTCGACCTCGGTGATTATATATTAATTGTTCAGACCAGGTCTGTGGATCACAGATAGACCTCACGTGAAGTCTATAATTGTATAATATTTATCTCAACATAAATTTGTATGTTCACTTTTGAATCAGAAAAAAATTGAGGCACCTGATCAAGACATTGAAGAACACTCAGGTCCTCAAGTGTGTTCTCTACCATCATATCTTTGGCATATAACAACTTTAAGAGGCAAGACAGATCATTTTTTTATATAAATTGTCTTTAAATTTCAATGAATAATTCTCACAAAAATGTTTAAAGCAAAACAACACTATAGCATAAGTACGTTAAAGCAGTTATATAAAACCTTACCTTATCCATCTAGGTGAAGGATACACTGCCCTAAGACGTTACAGAGGTGAAATAACCCTCCTACACGCTATATATCACAGCCTTGTTTACTCGCTCATTCACAATCAGATAGAGAGGTCTACCCATGGTCAAAAACAATGTCACGCTGCCAACTACAATCATCCGTCAAAAACGTAATTGGCAAGCAATGAAAGTTGTAAGCTTTTGGGAGGAAAGAGATAGGTATACATTCCTACATCCTTTGGCCTTTCTCTTAATTGACATCTATCTATATATACTGTATCTATCTATCTATATATGAATGGTAGCTGTGTGTTTCTCTAAAATGTTTTAAGTTTCATACCGATTACAAGCTTGCTTTCCAAAAATAATACATTTCCAATTACCCAATAGTGAATCACAGTCTATATATAAACTTGTTTAAAACAACATCACAGCTCAGGAGTCTGTCTAATGATCGAAATGCGTAATAACAGCCACAAATGCTGTGTACAATACGTACAGCATGGTTGATGCGTTTTAATGTACATGTAACCTCATGATCAGACGTTATGATCTGCAGGAATCATCTTCACTTTCTGTCAAAAAATTTTAGTATGCACAAATTATTTTTCTTAAGATTTATTTTATCATTATATGATCATGATTGAATGGACTTGGACACTCCTTGCTGTTTACAGTATCCGTAAATATCCGCAGCATCCCACACCTTCCGAATCAATCCGTCAGAACTCTAAAAATAGCTACAAATTATATATATGGTGTGCGCTCTTCATGAGGCACTGGGAATATTTCAGTGCAAATTTAAAACAGCAAACATTCAGTGCATTTACATCCGTTTTTATATTTTTATGAACCAATATCATATACCATAGCATAAATTTTCAAAAGCATTTTGATTAAAACAGAATAACTACAAAGTATTTATAAGGAAAAAAACGTTGGACTCAAACTGGGTTGCTTTGCAACGGCCTAATAGAAATTTAGATCATTTTTCGAATCAGAAACGCCGATTTAAAGCTCAATTACCTTTCAATAAACAGATACATTTAATCCAGAAGAACTTGAAGATCAGGGAAAATACTGGAATCTGACTCAAAATAATAAAACTTGATAGTCTTTTGTTTGGCAATTATATAATAGATATTTGTGTTTTAAGTTTACATCCTGTCAACAGCTATGGACATTCCAGGTCTTAATCATGATGGAAGAGAAAAGTTGGTGGAGTTTCAGCACTACAGCTCATATTATACCTACAGTAGCAACAACCCCAAGTAGACTTCGAACCCCTGGCGCAATTGCGCAGTGGTGGAGGTCATATAGTAGAAGCAATCTTTTGAAGAGACACACATTAACAAAATCGGCTGAAACATTTACAGAAACTCCCAACTGTTACATACATTGTGTACCTAAATACTGACAAAAGGAGGACTATGATGAATATCAACAATTTTTTTTTTATTACCAACATTTTTTTTTTTCATAGTGATTATGAAGTCAAGTACCTTTCCCAAAATAACCAGAAAAATTCTTGCTTATCGAATCAGACTTCTTCTATTGTCGATCCAAAACCTCAAATATAAATAGAAAGATAGTGATAGACTAGATAGGAAACAACCGACCAGGCTAGCATACAGAAACCAAAAGATGTAATGTTAGAGCAAGGGAGATAAAAAGCTTGTTTACAACGATACAACTTTATAGTACCAAACCACCGTCTAAAAATATCGTAATCAAAAAGAAATCCTTATAATGTAGCAAGCTTGAGCCTGGAATAATGTCTAAACATCTACTACACAAAGATTTCAACCAAAAGTTGAAACACAATAAATACACAATGTCAAGTATAATGGATGCTGACTGGCTTGGAGCCCAAACACTGAATCATAGCAAAGGAATTGGCAGGCAGCCTAAAAACTATTTGTTCTGTTTTTAGTTTCAAAATTAATGACGAAAATGTGTATAATGTATATATCAATTGTGTGCTGAAGTAAAATATTTATAGCAGAGGTTTTGTAATGTTATGTTATGAGGCTCTGATGATAAATCCACTTTTTAAATTTCACATACCTATATATATTGCCTTATCAAACCTAGTCGGTAGGCTGTCTGAAAGCAGTTCACAAAGTTATAGTACCAGGGTTTTCCCCCCGACGCACAAAAACCAGCATTTTGACTCCTAAAATTGTCAAAGGACTCCCAAAATTGATGAAGTTTTTATTATTTGTGATGGGAGTCTCAGGACGCCTCAATGTTTTTTTAATTTGAGGGTCCCAGGCCAGGACCCTGTAGGACCTCTGCAACCAGTCAACATCTTTCTCATCAACCCTATAGGGCACATTCAGCCAGTGCTGTAAGCGAGTATTCAATAATTTCAACACTGTCAAACCACTTACACATGTATCTGTACTCATTTACAGCTGAGTGGACTGGAACAAATTTAAGTAAAGTATCTTGCTCTAAGATACAAACAAAGTCCTTTGCCTGACTCCAACTCGCAACTCTTCGGCAATGAGCCCCACATGCACCTTCCTACCACTATATCTTCTATTTCACATCTGTTTCCATGACAAATTATAGATTTTTGTTACATTAATTAATATTTCCTGAATGCTGTTCCCTCAAATTAATGAGGATGTAAGAAATGTGTGTGTTTTTTTATTAACTATACTATTTCTTATTTGACTTACAGCTAGAACTGACCTAATAAATTATCTTCTAACAGACCTCTCATGATCAGTCATGGGTTGATTTTTTGACTGGGACTCATGGATCATTGCAACTTATTTTAAAATTCATATATCCTACTTCAAATTGTCTTCGATATCGATTGTTTACTAGATCTAGACATACTAGACAAAATCTTTAAAAAAACATATATATTTTGTAGTTTTTTTTAAGTATTGTTCTATAAGATAACATTACAAAATCAATAAACCGTACAGTACATCTACAAAATGCATTCACAGTGTAACAGTCACTAATGAATTATACCTGTAGTATAAAAATTACAGGTTGTTCTTTAAATAGCAAATTTCTTCTTAATACATAAAATAATGCTGCTGACCTTGACAGGTATATCACATACTGGTTTAAGTAGAGTTGTTAATGTAGATTTAAATACCACACAATCATCTATCACATTATAATTAAGTACAAGATATGTATCAGACCTACTGTACATGTACATGTACATGTACATATGGGGCACTGAGGGAGTGGTCTCCCCTTTCCACTGTTTTCTATACTATTAACTTATTCCCCCTTGAAGACATATTGTTACTCTTCCGATTCAAAGGTTTGACTAGTTCGTTATGAATTTCAGGGGTGAGTGAGTTAAACCACAGCTATATATACAGGTCATATATATGATCACCAGTAATAGTTCACTGCTACTGTAGGTTGGTGTCATCAGGATCACCTTGGATGACTCAACGAAAACCAGAAATACTTGATAATTCAATTTAGGGACAGTCATACAGTATATGCTAGACTTGTGTGTAGGCTAGTTGATACAGGAAGCAGTATAATGGGTGTCGGACAAAGGAGGACCTACCTGTATACACTTACAGTATACCCGTTAACACACAAACCCGCCCATGTGAGACGCCCATCTGCTCCTCGCAACTATATATGTTTACAAGTAATTACAGGGATAATGACATAATGACTTGATTATGAATAACATACATGTATTGTAATTGATGTCGAGCTATATTTTTGAGGCCGGTAATTTGTCAATCATTTGTTATTTATAATGATGGAGGTCAGAACAATTTCTCTCCTCACGAGATTCTAATAGTTCATGTACATTGTATACATGTTTATGCCTGGATGATTACAGGTAAACCTGACAAACAACAAACGTTCACATCCATCAGTTGGCTTCAGATATTGATGTACTCCACTATCTGAAGATTCACCTTGAACTTTTTATTAATTTGTTTCATTTCTTGTAGAAAAAATATCACATGCACACAAGCTCTGTAATTAACTTCGCAGTGTTCTACCTAAATTTTGCAATAATTTGTTGACTTCGAAAGAATAGCTGGTTGAATTTTCACATTTTGTAATGTTGACATATGTAAAATTCTGAAAAATAGCCGGTTCAAAGTTGGTGAATAACAGGCTACTTTTGCCGGCAACCGGCTTTTAATGAGAACCCTGATTAAGCATGAAGAATTCAAATAAAACTGAAAAATAAAGTAAAGTTTCAATCTTCTACATTTTAGTTTCTGAGATCAGGAACTTAAGACAAACTTCAGGGTGTTTTCCCCTTTATTAATATTAATTGACATTTCACTTGCCTATGATAAACCAGAATGACCGACGTTGATGCTATATGCTCACTGTGGTCACTCTAGCCATTAGCATTTTCATTATTAACAAAATGAAATGCTTAATTTGCTAAAAGAAAATATATGCCTTAAGCTACTTTTCCTAATGGAATTTGTGTTAAATAAACCATTTTCATAAATATTGACTCCCTCTAAATGTATAATAAGAATTGATCCAATTCAATGAATGGTATGTTAAATACATGTACAGAACTTATATAATATTAACACTTGAATTATGACCCTACAACTGTCCTAATGAGTAAAGGTTGCTAAAGGGAATTCTTATTTGCTCAAAGAGAAAAGTGGTCTTTAGTGACTTTCGCTAAAGTATTTTTCAGACTAGAGTGAACACAGGTTTAGCTGCACTACCTCAAATATTTGCTTTAGTTCTTTTGGAATTACAATGTAAGTTCAAATTGTACATTGTAGGTTATTACAGTATATTGACCTAATTTTTAAATGACATTTTGTTCCTCCAAAGATGTTATAAAATGTAGTTAGCAAATTAATTCTAATGTGCACAGGTGAAATAATGTGGGTTGATTATTTTCTGGATGCTGTATACATCCCAGTGCACTTTCTTTATTAAGGTCAAAGTTAAACACAGTCACCTGTTTATTTCACATGACACCCTGCAGTCTTTCCCTGATGCACTAACTTACCAAGTTTATTTTCAATCAAAGCATCAGATTGATGGAGACCAGTTGGATATCCACTGACTGCGCTCCAAAGGAGTAAGTAAACTCATTCAACACTGAAGACACATTTGAAATCTTTTCACAAATCTTTCATGGGTGATGAGTTAAAAGCCCTGGGATCAATTAAGATATAAGGGAATCATAGCCTATTCTGAAATGGGAGAATATTTTCTAGATTGGGGGGCAATTTTCTTGATCTTGTTTTTGTTTGGTAAATAAAAGCCAAAAGGGAAATTTTGATTTCCCTATAAATTGACATTATACAATACTTGTCAATATTTTATAGATTTCTCCTGAAATTTTGTATTTAAATCAGTCTAATACACTGGTGATATTTTCACAATTAATTCTTTGTTAGGGTAATCAATATCAATAATAGCACTCTTGTAATTATTACCCCATACAATGAAAAAACATTGATATTATTATATAAGAATTCTTTTCAGTCATTTGGAGAAATGAGATCCCTTGAAATTTTTCTCTTTTAAGTTTTGTAAAAAAAAAATTTTAAAAGTTTCCAATTATACACAACATTTACTGATTTGCCCTCATAAACAATAAATAGTCCAGATTGTTAGGTATAATATTCAGCACTAAAACCGTTCTTCTACAAACCTTTTCTGTTCTGACATGTGAATACTTCTGAAGTGCACTGATAAAAAGTCTGTCCCCCACAGTTGTCTTATTTCTTCCTCCTCCTCCCCCACCTCCGGTACCCTCACCCGCCTGGGAGGAAAACACCTGCTTACGATGAATGTTGTTATACATTTGTGATGACAATGTGAAGTCAACGTTTTGGAACTTAAACCATCATAGTTTATGATCTAATCCTATATTTTCTGAAAATTCCAACTGTCACTGTGTTATTATAGAAAAACTTCAAGTGTTGTCCACCTCCATGATATTTAACAAGTTCACACAGCTGAAAAATCTGAAAAGACAAGAAATACAGAGCTGTTAGCATAAGAACTTACTTATTTAACATCTTAAAACACAAATTAATGTCAAAGAAAAAAAAGCTATTCATAAATTTTATGAATAAAAAATAAATGAATTTATGATGACAAAATGTGTGTTAATTGCTGATTTGTAGGCTTATTTGACGCCCTAGACAACATTGGCAGAATTGAGATAATACATACACATGTTCATGACCAATGCATTACCATATGACATACATGCATACATTGTGTACAATGTATGTGTATTACAGGAAACTTACAGGAAGTGTGATGTGTTTTACGTAAATTGTCATAAGTTACTGTGAATAATGATTTAAAATGTTGCTATGTAATCATTTTAAACAGATAAAATATAAAAGAACTACGTTCTAAAATTAAAACTTATACCTTTTTCAACATTGTCCTAATTTAAAGTTCAAGTAGTGATGGTACATCTGTGTACAATCAAGGTGTACTGTGCACATGTTGCAATCTACGTTGTCACGTAAGATATGTTATTATCATCCAATTTTTTTCTTTCAATATCATTCAAAAATGAAAATGAACTGTTGAGACTGTTGTCATGTTTCGTTGATTTGTGTCCCATCACTTTCAATACACAACTTTAGAAGCCAATACACACAGGTGACCATGTTCATTTTACCGGGAGATCCGATCAGAGGTACCCATCCTCGTGTTGTTGTAAACAATACGAATTTAAATATAACTAAGCTCAACCATTACATGGATACGTGAGTGCTATATTGGCCATAACATCTACACGAATTGGCCATCCACACGAGTTATTTAGTGCCCAATCCATCATCTTGTGTCAAAAATTCTCACTTTTCACAGGGCATCAATAATATTATGGTTTCATATTATGAGTGATGTTTTCTCAGGTTCTCGATATACCTTGCATATAATATACATTCTAAATAAATCAATGGACCCAAGCCCATTAGCAGAGTTTAAATTTTCTCTTTACAAAAGGCACAATAGCAAATTAAGCCATGCTAACTTACCGAAGTTCACCCAAACTCCGCCATGTTGGCTTTCATGTTTACACTGAGAGCGAGGCTGCGTGACGTCACTTTTGACCCGATTTCCGGGCACCTTCCTTCAGTGCATACCCGCTTCACACTCGAAAAGTCACTTTCGTGCCCGACAGAGGACGGTCTTTTCAAAAGAAATTTGACCTTCTAAATTTCAATTTGCATTTCAAAGCTGCCCGAAAATTCTTAAATTGGCAGTTTAGGATTTTTTTCCCCACATGTTTGCCGAGACTGCATTTGTATAGGATTAATAGGCCAAACCAGAGACATACATGTAGTTTTATACCTAAAATGTATCTATACATGTACACTTTAATAATGATAATAATAATATTTATTTAAGTAAAAATGCAATAATAACATACATGGAATTACATTAAGGTAGACAGTGCATTTTGAAGTAACAATGATGGAATACACAAGATATATCAGCTGAGAAAATGAGAAGGGATCTTTGCACCGATCATTGTTTGATTTTTTGTTCTTTAGAGACTATAGGCCTATACTAATATGCCCTTTATTGATGGAGACTCTAGGCCTAATAGTGCCGTCAATTTTGTGTTCGGATTATGGTTTTGTTGACGCTTCGGTATTCTCTTTTTTTAGTTGCTTACCAGAGATATCGATACATGCTAATGATGGTGAAAATACCCCCTCCCCCCCCCCCCCCCAAAAAAAAAAAAAAAAAAATCGCTCCGAAGTTGAATTAAAACCAAACTATTAGATATGTATGATAACAATCTTGCATTTAAATGCAAAAAAGTGATTTTGCTATGTTTGTTGTTTCAATGAGTAATTATCAGAAATTGACCGATTTTCATTTGACAAAAAAGGAGAAATTTACTTGTCAGAATAGAACCTTTTATTTAAAAAACCTCATAAAACTAACATTCAAATAACCTAATCCTAATATTGCATATAGACCTTATATATATTTTTCTTGTCATAATAAAAAAAATAAAAGCATACCCGTCCGTAATGTCTGTGGTGTTACCAACTTTCAAAATACATTTAGATATGCTTGAACATATTTTTTATGGAAGATTCATCTTTATTATATTATTTCTGGATTCTGTATCCTCTGCACCAGACCCAGTACATGGTAGTTTTTATAAATAATTTTGAATGTAACGACACTAAATGCAAAGATACATTTCACAAACTACCCTTGAAATTGTAAAGTAAATCAACGTTTTTTTCTAGTGACTATTCAGTTCAAAAAAATTTAAACTATTAGCACACACTACATTTTCTTGTAAATTATTCCACACAGTTACAGTACGTAGTAAAAAACCATTTTTCCTCTTCATAAGTAAACACTGTTGAGGGTATATTTTCAAGGAATTTCCTTTATTTCTGGACCGATTTGAAACATTTTCCCATAATTTCAAAAGAAAACTAGTTTCATCGCGATCTTAATGTCCATGAATTACTTTATAGTTCTATCATATCTCCTCGCTGTCTTCTGAACGATAAAACTGGTAAATTTAGGCATTTCAATCTATCCGGGTACAATAGGTGTTTTACCTCCGGGACTAGTTTTGTTGCCCTTCTTTGAACTCCTTCAATTTTTTCAATGTACTTTGTTTTATATGGAAACCAAATAGCGATTGCGATGACAAGATGAGTTCTTGCTAATGATTTGTATAACAAGAGGAATGTTTCTTTGTCAAAATTTATAAATGCTCTCCTTATAATCGCCATTATTATATTTGCTTTTTTGCTTTTTTCCCCGAAATATGTGATGTTCAAATTGTAGGATTCTATCAATTACTTCTCCTAAGCCTTTTTCCGCTTCCGACTTTTTTTTAGGTTTGTATCCGCGAGATGGTATGTGCAGTATGCAATGTATAAAATGTAGTTGTTCTCCCTATGGGCACATTAACACATTTTCCACGATGCAGTTTTAATAACACCAATTTTCCATTTGATAGAGATCTTCCCGAAGAAGGGGGTTGACCATTTTCTTTAGACTATCTGGAAGGTCATTTATGTATATATGACAAACAGTATCGGACCTATTACAGACCCTTGTGGAACTCCAGACGTGATAGGTCTCCATTCTGAGCTATTCCCATTGAAAACAACTTGCTGTTTCCTGTCTTTTAAGAAATCCTCTTTCTACCTAAGTACTGTATAATGTATTCCATACGCTTTTAGTTTTTGAACTAATCTCTTGTGTGGTACGGTATCAAACGCTTTTTGAAAATCGGTATAAATACAATAGACATGGTTTCAACTGTCAAGCGCTTTGGTCCATTTCTCAAGAACAGTAAGGAGTTGCAGAGTTGTCGATCTACCCGATATGAATCCATATTGTTTATTACAGAAAAGTGAGTTGGCTTTCATGTGTTTGACTAAATGAAGTCTCGGGTGTATTTTGTCTGGGCCCGGGGATTTATTAACTTTGAGACTTTATAATACTTCTGTGGGTTTCTTTACTTGTAAGTATCACGCTTTGCATATCCTTTTCGGCATCTTTTGTGGGGATTTGAGGAGTATCAACTTTAGGATCTGTTACAAATACGCTACTGAAAAAAAATTAAAGAATTTCGGCTTTTACACTGTCTCTTTCTGTATGAACATCACCTATAGCCGATTTAGTTTTTGACTTCTTATTGATATATTGCCATATTACTTTCGGATTTTCCTTTGACTTGTTGGCTAATTTATACTCAAATTTGTTGAGCTAAAATCGCGTTCGTTTTCTTACTGCGTTTGATTAGGGTCCTTTGTTATTATTGCTCTTCGCGCTAAAGAATTTTTGAATTTTATTTTCTTTTTGGTTTCGTTATCCAATGGAATCATATGCTATTTCGTTTTTCCCGGATTAACAAATCTGGTTGGTACGTACTTATCTTCTACCATTTTTAAAACAGCTCGTATTAAAGGCCCAATTTACGTAACTTCAGGGAAATTTTCGTGATTCTGAAAAAAAATCCAGTTGATAACCATTCAAAAATAAGTCTAAAACGAAGTAAACCTGAGCGGTAACTAACAAGAAACTCTTGACAGAAACATCAAAAGAATTGAAAATAATTCAGGTGGGGCCAACTTCAACAACAAGCCGAAGGTAGAAGACAGTTCAAAACGGACGCGTGTTTACAAATACGGTGTTTCAACTGCTGCTCTACCGGTAACCGCGGAAAAATTCATCTTGAATATTGCTGATATCAGTCAATCTTTACTAAATCTATAAATATGATAAGTTATAAGGCTTGATTTTCTCTTCAGGTTTTGCCGAAAGTTAGTATATTGGGCCTTTTATATTAGATCCAGAGCGTGTGGATTGTCACGGCCTCCCCATCTTGTTGGATCCGTAATATGTTGATAGAGAAACAAATCTTGTATACAGTCTAAAAACATATGTTCATGGAAAGACAAAATTTCTCCTTTAGCATTTTGTAGTGTCCAATCTACATCCGGGAAGTTGAAGTCCCCCATTATCAGTAGGTGCGAATATTTTTTAGCAGCCGTTTCTTGCATTAGTGCCTGCAATATATCGTTATTTTGATTATTCCCGATATCGGTTGGGGATCTATATATAATACCTACATGTACTAATATTGTTTCTAGCTTGTTTATAGTAATTTCCACAATACATATTTTTGGTACTCTGTTTTGGTTTCATACAAATTTCTTTTGCTGGCAAACTTATAAAGAGGAAGTTACAGTTCCTGTATCTGATGTGAATCTACATCAAATGTTTTCCCATCATGGTGAGTCTTACTGTACGAAGCAATACAGTGTACTGCTCTTTGTATCATGTTGTATTTGTCAGACAAAACATGATATTAACAGGAATGTGACATTAAGATAAACATGTTTTTCCACTAAATCTAGTGCATTTTCAATCTCCATTACTAAAAGTAAGCTATTCAATGTACACATGAAGATTGTTCAGTATATAGATAACATTATTTCAATTAAAAATCAATTTTGGGGATATTTTTAATTTTCTATGCAATATTTTGTACAAGTTGTATCTGAAATCAATGGAAATTACATCATTTTCTGGATATGTTATGTGATTGGTTAGGAAAACCATGATATTAATAGGAATTCACCTCAAGATACATGATATTAACCAAATAAAATTACATAGATTATATATAGAGAAAAATGGTGCTTGGGGAAAACATGATATAAAGAGGAATGTGATATTAACAGGAGTGATATTAAGTGGAATCCACTGGACCAAGATTAAACTGAGAAAGGGATCCAGATTTAAGATGTTTAATTGTAAAATCATTGCTTATTTTTTCATCGTGTCAGAGTTTGAATTGCGATGATGTTCACATCTCAGTAATCTCTCCTGTATTGGGAGTATCATTTTAAATTTGCCATCGGACAGAAATTCCCAATTCAGCAACAAGAAGAATACATAAAATAGTTCAAAATTGACCAATGTCAACATATTAGTTTGGATAGAGGGTTATTATATTGTCACAAGATTTCAATTTAAACAGTGATCTTGTCACCTTCTCAGGAGATGGAATTAGGGTAACTATATCTGAATGGTGATACCTGGACCCGTATTCATGAAACCGTTCTCATGCTCAAGCATGGATTCTATGCTCAAGCCAGCTTTCTTGAAACTCTCCTTAATCATGTCGAAGAATCAAAAAGTCATTGTAAATGTTGAAAACAACTTTTGACTTCATGTCTCTTCGACTTTTTACCAAAACTTTGACAAAATTAAATTGTTTAATTTATTTATTGCTATAACAAGAAATAAGGCTTGAGCATAGAATCCATGCTTGAGCATGAGAACGGTTTCATGAATACGGGCCCAGGTCTTTGGTGCGTGGGTAAGAAAAGAACCCTTCCTTCCCATGCACCTTTCTTCTCATACATTCTACAAATGTTTCTTTCATAATGTGATCAATATTTCTAATCATCGTACATGACAACAGATTCTCAAATATTGTTATAGATATTGAAAGCAATGATTTGCTTCTTCAATTCAATACCTTCAACATGTTCTTCAGTCACTACACCACCATTAATATGCACAAAATTCTCTCTGAACTCAGCACCATCAAACATCTCTCTGACCCCAACCCCTTCCATCTTCTCTCTGACCTCAACACTACCACCATCTCTCTAACCTCAGCACTTCCCACCATCTCTCTGACCTCAGCACTTCCCACCATCTCTCTGACCTCAGCACTTCCCACTATCTCTCTGACCTTAACACTTCCCACCATCTCTCTGACCTCAACACTTCCCACCATCTCTCTGACCTCAGCACTTCCCACCATCTCTCTGACCTCAGCACTTCCCACCATCTCTCTGACCTCAGCACTTCCCACCATCTCTCTGACCTTAACACTTCCCACCATCTCTCTGACCTCAGCACTTCCCACCATCTCTCTGACCCCAACACTTCCCACCATCTCTCTGACCTCGACACTTCCCACCATCTCTCTGACCCCAACACTTCCCACCATCTCTCTGACCTCAGCACTTCCCACCATCTCTCTGACCCCAACAATTCCCACCATCTCTCTGACCTCAACACTTCCCGCCATTTCTCTGACCTCAACACTACCACCATCTCTTTGATCTCAACACTTCCCACCATCTCTCTGACTTTAGCACCACCATCTCTCTGATCTCAACACTTCCCATAATCTCTCTGACTTTAACACCACCAACTCTTTGATGTCAACACTCCCACCAAGTTTCTGACTTTAACACCACCATCTCTTTGATCTCAACACTTCCCACCATCTCTCTGACCCCAACACTTCCCACCATCTCTCTGACCCCAACACTTCCCACCATCTCTCTGACCCCAACACTTCCCACCATCTCTCTGACCTTAACACTTCCCACCATCTCTCTGACCTCAACACTTCCAACCATCTCTCTGACCTCAACACTTCCCACCATCTCTCTGACCTTAACACTTCCCACCATCTCTCTGACCTCGACACTTCCCACAATCTCTCTGACCTCAACACTTCCCACCATCTCTCTGACCTCAACATTTCCCACCATCTCTCTGACCTCAGTAATTCCCACCATCTCTCTGACCTTAACATTTCCCACCATCTCTCTGACCTCAACATTCCCCACCATCTCTCTGACCTCAACATTCCCACCATCTCTCTGACCCCAACACTTCCCACCATCTTTCTGACCTCGACACTTCCCACCATCTCTCTGACCCCAACACTTCCCACCATCTCTCTGACCTCAGCACTTCCCACCATCTCTCTGACCCCAACACTTCCCACCATCTCTCTGACCTCAACACTTCCCGCCATTTCTCTGACCTCAACACTTCCCACCATCTCTCTGATCTCAACACTTCCCACCATCTCTCTGACTTTAACACCACCAACTCTTTGATGTCAACACTCCCACCAAGTTTCTGACTTTAACACCACCATCTCTTTGATCTCAACACTTCCCACCATCTCTCTGACCTCAACACTTCCCACCATCTCTCTGACCTCAACACTTCCCACTATCTCTCTGACCTCAACACATCTCACCATCTCTCTGACCTAAACACTTCCCACCATCTCTCTGACCTAAACACTTTCCACCATCTCTCTGACCTCAACACTTCCCACTATCTCTCTGACAATAACACTTCCAACCATCTCTCTGACCTCAACACTTCCCACCATCTCTCTTAATCGATTAAACTAGAGGCAAAACAGGAACAAAGGTAAGATTAACATGGAGACTCTCGTAAAAGCACAAGAGAATAAGACCAGGTGTTCAGGAAGAGTACGCGTCTTCTTCTTCATCAACGACACCCGCCAAGTAAGCATCAATCCTCAAAATGAGAACCGAGCCTTCATTGTCATCAAAACAAGTAAGCACACTAATAAGCAAACTCAGGTCGACAGTAAAAAGAGGCGAAATACGTCGATAAATATTAACTAGGGATGAAAGTGTACCACGAGGAAACTCATTTTTGCATATTCTGGACTTCGTTATCTTTTGCTTTTGTTTTTTACCTTTCTTTCTGATTCATTATTAAAATTTGGAGTCGGTAATTAACGAGCAAAGTACCAAAATAAGTAAATAAATGTTTGCATACGATAACGACTTTGTACCAAAAACGTCAAAAAATCATAATCTGAACTGGATATCGAATAGACTAGGGGCATCATCGGACTAAGCATCACGTCTGTACGAGTTACTTCCCTTTCAAAGCAGTTCGAGTCTCAGCGATGGCTTTATCTTTATCACTTTTCCTCGTCATACTATACAAAGTAATATGATTATAATAGCGCCAAGTCACGATCATTATCCGATCGAATTTGTCAAATTCTGTAAAACTCTATTTCATCATTATTGATGAATAAAACATAGAAGATTGTGTAAGGCCACACAAACTTGATATACATTTTTTGGAAAATTTCGGAAAAAATCAGGAGCGAGATAGTTAAAAAAAATATATTTTTTTTAATTAGGACTTTGGTAAATTTTGAAACGACCGGTAGTAAAATTTTACAATGATGAATTTTAATACATGAAAATCTGCTCACATTAAAGACTTTATATGGTATTTGACTTTAAGAACTATTATGTCTTTTTAAGAGATTTTATCTGTACTGGAAATGTAAAAATGTATAGAAATAAAAACCTGTTATATAGAAAAGTAACTGGTGCTTTGTCTATATACATGTTTATATCTTAAATTCTCGCACGGAATAAAATGTTTCATTTCAGAAATAATATCCAATGCTCAATTTTGAATTGTCTCAAAACTGTTCACACCAGGCTAATTCAATTATGACTGAAATGGTAAAAGAATCTCATAATCTTTCATTTTCCCTCGAGCACTGAATATATCAAGATTTTCAGATATGTATATCAACGATACGTTGTCTATAAACAAGCAATTTGCTGAACAAGTCGATCGTATATTATAGCTTTCTGAACTTGCCATCATGGACACAACATACCCCTCTTCATCAGCTGCTTAACGCGATCTTTATTTAACCTGTAACCAACACGGACAGCTGTCTACTAGACACGGTTTTCCAATTGTATCTTTGTGTGATATGAAGATCACGTAACACACACATATGCTGCACCTCTTAAATTTAGTAATAGATACAGTGTCACGCACGCATATATGTTTACGTTTGTATATATCAGTATTATGTGTGTAATTATATCACGTGGTGTGTATGTGAGTACGCAAGCGTGTGGAAGACTGAGCGTTCATGCGAGAACCAAGGTGGATTTGTTTTTGTCCCCTTATCGGGTAGTTTTATACCCTTTTCCATCAGTGGTTGATCCATGTAGGAAGCCCAGACAGCAGACTGGGGTAAGTATTCTTTCTATCATCCGTAATTTACTGTTGAATGGTGATTTTAATGTCATATTTATTGTGTCCCGGTTACCGGTCAAGCTTTCTATCTATCGATGCGGTCCAGTCATGCGTAACTATGTGTTGTTATCGTAGACAGGTGTTTATATGCATGTAATGTGATATTACTAAAAATATGCATTGTATATCTATAATTTGACTATCTATGAGTAAGTACATTGTTATAATTATGACAATTTCAAGTATTAACCGTAGTTTTGTTCGAGTGGAATTTGTATGGAAGCCCTGAGTGGTCATTATGTTTGTATGTGATAGCGTGAGTGCGCGCAGGTAAAAATTCTACGGAAGCCCGTATCTAGCGTACGGTGTATGATTTTGTTATAATGTAAATATTGGAAAACAGTTATTTATGCAGATTTTTGGACACGCATCGTAGATTATAATATGTTAACAACAGTTTAGGATTGATTAGTGTTAATATCAGTAATTATTTAGGAAGAACTTGTAAATGTAACGATTAATGCAATCTTAGACATCAATGTAGTGTATGGAAGAATGAGTGTTAATTCAATATTTTTGTACCTTTATAGCTTCACATGATGGGCACATGATTAGCAACTTCGGCAAGCCAGCAAGGAAAGACATGGCGACAAATCTTGAGTAAGGCAGCACCAGGACCGACCATACAACTAAGATTGTCTTCAGGGTCAAGGTCAGCTGTGGAAAGATGTCCAGTCTACAGGCCGGCAAGAAGAGTTAGTCAGCGAATATCACTTTGCCTCAGATTGGAGGAACAACTGGACTGGAGTACAAGACACAGACGAGTATCGGTTCGATGTGCTTTGCTCAAAAGCAGTCTTTGTGGAGAGAATTTGAGTAATTCTCAGGTTTGTGGAACTTTATCGGGCGACAGGTACAGAGATACTGTGCAAGCTTTATTTGTCATCATTGGACACTGATGCGTTGTGGGGCCCAGTCGTGAAGAGACTTTAGTTACTGGCCAAAGATTATAATTTGAATGGTAGTGAGAGTGACAGTGAGTGTGGATGCTGGTAGGTATATATTTAGTTTTGCTTATGTGAATAAATTTGTATATATGTATTTTGTCTTTGCTCTGGTTATTCCTGTGTCTATTTCCTGAATGTTTGACCGAAGCTCGTCCTGCGTTACAAAATTGGTGGCAGCGGTGGGATGACCGACGTGAAGCATTTAAGAATAGAATACGGGATATTAACCAGGTTAGAGTTAGAATAGGTTAGATTGCTTGACAGATATTTTTACCTTTGTCCTGTCTTTGCTGTATCTTCTTGAGCCTAGATGAACCCTAAGACGTCACAGAGATTTACAGGTAAGTAGCTTATTGGTTTGAGCCATCTGTCATTGGGATGACACGGAAGGACAAGGTATGTATATTACATCCATGTGTAGTTAAGATTTTGTATTTCAGTGTATTATTATTGTGTTTTGCTGTATTGATAACAGCCATGTCGAAACTACATGAACTCATTGCCATGGGAAAGGACATGGGCTATGACGGAACACAGCTACAGGAGTTTGTGCGAGAGGAACAAGCTAAGGAAAGGGAAGATCGGGAAAATGAGAGACAGGAAAGAAAAGCAGAAAGAGAAGCGGAATTTGCTTTAAAGATGGAGGCAGAGAAGAAAGCTATGGTTGCGGAACAGGCCAAGATAGAAGCGGATCGAGAGGCCAGAGCGCAGAGAGAAGCAGAGGATAAGAGGAAATTGTTAGCAGAAGAGGCCCGAATAGAAGCAGAACGTGGGGAAAGAGCTGAAGAGAAGGCACAAAAGGAACATATACGTAAGATGGAACTTATCCAAGCTGGGATGGTAACGCAGGAACAGCCAAGCACTGCTACTCATAGAGAGCCACCTGTGCAAAGAGGTCCGAAGTTACCGGCTTTCGATGAAAGTAAAGATAACATGGACGCTTATATACATAGGTTTGAACGATACGCTACAGCTCAGCATTGGAACAGGGATGACTGGGGAGCGAATCTAATCGCATTATTGAAAGGAAAGGCTCTTGACGTATTTTCACGACTACCAGTCCAGCAGTCCTTGGATTTCGAGGAACTTAAGAAGGCCCTTCTCAAAAGATTTGACCTAACTGATGAAGGTTTTAGGAAGAAATTTCGAACAGCAAGACCCGAAGGAGGTGAAACCTTTGCCCAGTTTGCTATCCGTATTGACAATTATCTAGAGAGATGGATAGAGTTGACAAAGACGGATAAGACCTACGCAGGATTCAAGGATTTGATACTTAGAGACCAAATTCTTTATTGCTGTAACCAGGATCTGCTGCTTTTCTTGAAGGAGAGAATTCCATCGTCCACTGATGAGATGGCTAGACTTGCTGACCAGTTTGTTCAGGCAAGAGGAACACGAGCGAATGTGTTGACATCCAAAGGACACGGACAGAAAGTAGGAGGACACAAGTCACTATCTACTGGACCTTCTTCATTTGGAAACACTTCCTTGGAAGCTTCAACTTCAGCACCTAAACCATCGGGTAGTAGTTACAGGGACAAACAGTGTTTTTATTGTAAGAAATTGGGACACATCGAGAGAGATTGCCGCAAGAAGAAGGCTGGGGAGAATCGAGTGGCTGCTATTACTCAATCTCCGGTGAATTGTCAAGAAAGAAGTAGGAAACACCAGCAGAAGACATTGTCAAAGACCAGTGGGAGTATTGTACAGAATGACAGCAACACACAGACGCTGAGCCTAGCCTGTAATATGAAAGTACCTGGAGCAGAGGTCATGCCCGTTGTCTTTGGTCGAGTGGAAGGGAAGATGGTTACCGTTCTCAGAGATTCAGGGTGTGATGGAATAGGAGTGAAGAGAAGTCTAGTGGATCCCGGAAAGATTACGGACCAATTCAAGACCTATTATTTGGCAGATGGTTCTTTGATCAAATGTCCTCTGGTTCATCTGGATGTGGATACACCTTACTTCAAGGGATATACAGAGGCCTTTATATTAGATTCTCCACTTTATGACGTGATCATCGGTAACGTGAAGGAAGCTCTTCCGGTGAGTCAGCAAGATCAGAACTGGAAGATGGTGGAGTCTGCACAAGCTGTTGAGACAAGGGCTCAGGTGTCGAAGAAACAAAGACCTTACAAACCTCTTAAAGTTCCGGAATGTATCAGAGACATTGGTAGTGTTGAGGAGTTGAAGGAAGAACAACAGAATGATGCAACGTTGGAGAAGTTTAGGAAGTTGGCAGTGAAAAGAGAGTCATATGTGCGAGATGACGGAGGAAGATCCGTAATATTTTACCACAAAAATTTGATGTACAGGGAATTTCAAAGCCCACGAGTAGCTAATGGAAAGGTCTTCAGGCAGTTGATAGTGCCAGAGATGTATCGCCAGACAGTCATGAAACTTGCTCACGAGGCCATCATGTCAGGACACTTAGCAGCAAAGCGAACCTCCAGTCGAGTGCTTTCGGAATTCTTTTGGCCTGGGATCCAAGGTGACGTAACTCGATTCTGCCGTTCCTGTGATGTGTGTCAGCGCACTTTCCCGAAAGGAAGAGTACCCAAGGCACCTTTGGGGAGTATGCCGTTAATCGACACTCCGTTTAAGAGGATAGCCGTTGACCTCGTTGGACCTCTGGAACCTGCTACGGAGAGAGGGAACAGGTATATACTGACGGTTGTCGACTATGCAACCAGATACCCGGAGGCAGTAGCGCTGAAAGGGATTGAAACCGAAAGGGTTGCTGAGGCACTGGTTGAGATATTTAGTCGTGTTGGAGTACCAACGGAGATGCTTACAGACCAAGGTGCACAGTTCACATCAAAACTGATGAAAGAGATAAGCAGGCTTCTTTCGATTCGCCAATTAACAACGACGCCTTACCATCCACAGTGCAATGGTCTTGTAGAGCGCTTTAATGGCACCTTGAAGCAGATGCTGAGGAAGATGAGTGCGGAGAGACCCAAAGATTGGGACCGATATCTTAACTCCCTCCTTTTTGCGTATCGAGAGGTACCACAGGAGAGTCTTGGTTTTTCGCCTTTTGAAATGCTGTATGGCAGATCCGTCCGAGGTCCCATGATGATATTGAAAGAACTACTGACCAAGGAAATACCGGATGATGACATAAAGACGACCTACCAGTATGTCATTGATTTGAAAGAGAAGATGGAAGAGACATGCCAGATTGCCATGGAACATTTGAAGGATGCCAAAATTGTACAGAGGAGACAATTCAATAGAAGAGCAAAGTCGAGAGAATTAAAGCCAGGAGACAAGGTGCTAGTTCTTTTACCCACAAAGGCAAACAAACTACTCATGCAGTGGAGGGGACCATTTGAAGTCATCGAGAAAGTAGGAGCGTTCGATTACCGGATAAACCAAGATGGCAAGACAAAGACGTTACACATCAACCTTCTTAAGAAGTATTTGGAGTCTGAGAGAAACATCGCTGGGGAGGTTGGAGGAATTCTTGCTTGTGTGATGACGGCTGTTATTTCAGAGGAGCAGGACCAGGAAGATGACATAGAGATTTCTAGTAAACTGGAAGTTCTACCAAGTGACCGGGGAAAAGAGAACGTGGAACATGTCGAAATATCACCGGATTTGACCGATCAGCAAAGAGATGAAACAAAGGAACTTATGGATGGTTATCGGGATGTTTTAACAGATCTTCCGGGAAAGACTAACTTAGCTGTTCACGAGATCAACACTTCCACCACGGAACCGGTTCACGTAAAACCGTACCCTTTGCCTTTCAATACAAAGGAAACCATCAGAGAAGAGATAGAGAAGATGCTTGAAATGGATATCATTGAACCGTCTACTTCTCCATATTCTGCACCTGTTGTTCTGATCAAAAAGAAGGATGGAACCAACCGTTTCTGTATCGATTTTCGGAGATTAAACCAAGTCACCATTTTCGACGCAGAGCCTATGCCAAATACGGAAGAAATTTTCGCCAGAGTTTCTAGTGCCAAGTTTTTCTCCAAGCTGGACTTAAGCAAAGGCTATTGGCAAGTTCCACTGTCTACAGAAGCCAAACGTATGACAGCATTCTCGACTCCACAAGGACTATTCCAATTCAGAGTGATGCCATTTGGATTGATGAACGCGCCAGCAACGTTCAGTCGGTTGATGCGGAAGCTATTACGTGGGATGGAGCATATCGACAACTTCATCGATGATATCCTTATCTATACGGATACATGGGAGGAACATATGGATATTCTGCAAGAACTCTTCAAGCGTCTACGTGAGGCGGGGCTTACTGCAAGGCCAAGTAAATGCGCCATAGGATTCGGGAGTTTACCTTGCTTAGGACACGTTGTGGGAAACGGCAGGTTACAACTTGAGGAATCCAAAGTAATGGCCATTGAAAATGCACCAAGACCAACTACGAAGAAGCAGGTACGATCATTCCTCGGATTGGCCGGATTTTACAGGAGATTTATCGCAAACTTTGCAGCAATTGCTGTTCCATTGACAGATCTGACAAAGAAAGGGAATCCTACTCAGGTCAAATGGGAAACGAGTCATGAGATGGCTTACACGACGCTCAAGAGGTTGCTAACGGCAAAACCTGTTTTGAAGTTACCGGATCTTGATCAGGAGTTCATTCTACGCACTGACGCCTCTGACACCGGTTTGGGTGCTGTTCTTCTTCAAGAAGAAAATGGTCAGAAGATGCCAGTGGCATACGCAAGTCGAAAGCTTCTACCGAGGGAGAAGAATTATGCCATTGTAGAAAAGGAGTGTTTAGCGATAGTGTGGGCAGTGCAAAAGTTTGAGCCATATATATATGGAAAGGAATTTATCCTAGAGACTGACCATCAGCCTCTCACCTATTTGCACCGTTCGAAGACAGCCAATGCAAGACTGATGCGCTGGGCACTTCTCCTACAACCATACCGACTCAGAATTAAGGCAATCAAAGGTGAAGACAATGTCGGAGCGGACTACCTCAGCAGGATTTAGGAACATATATGGTTTGTGATTTTTGTCTGAAACTGTGAACATTTTCTCAGGGAACGGGGGGATAATGTCACGCACGCATATATGTTTACGTTTGTATATATCAGTATTATGTGTGTAATTATATCACGTGGTGTGTATGTGAGTACGCAAGCGTGTGGAAGACTGAGCGTTCATGCGAGAACCAAGGTGGATTTGTTTTTGTCCCCTTATCGGGTAGTTTTATACCCTTTTCCATCAGTGGTTGATCCATGTAGGAAGCCCAGACAGCAGACTGGGGTAAGTATTCTTTCTATCATCCGTAATTTACTGTTGAATGGTGATTTTAATGTCATATTTATTGTGTCCCGGTTACCGGTCAAGCTTTCTATCTATCGATGCGGTCCAGTCATGCGTAACTATGTGTTGTTATCGTAGACAGGTGTTTATATGCATGTAATGTGATATTACTAAAAATATGCATTGTATATCTATAATTTGACTATCTATGAGTAAGTACATTGTTATAATTATGACAATTTCAAGTATTAACCGTAGTTTTGTTCGAGTGGAATTTGTATGGAAGCCCTGAGTGGTCATTATGTTTGTATGTGATAGCGTGAGTGCGCGCAGGTAAAAATTCTACGGAAGCCCGTATCTAGCGTACGGTGTATGATTTTGTTATAATGTAAATATTGGAAAACAGTTATTTATGCAGATTTTTGGACACGCATCGTAGATTATAATATGTTAACAACAGTTTAGGATTGATTAGTGTTAATATCAGTAATTATTTAGGAAGAACTTGTAAATGTAACGATTAATGCAATCTTAGACATCAATGTAGTGTATGGAAGAATGAGTGTTAATTCAATATTTTTGTACCTTTATAGCTTCACATGATGGGCACATGATTAGCAACTTCGGCAAGCCAGCAAGGAAAGACATGGCGACAAATCTTGAGTAAGGCAGCACCAGGACCGACCATACAACTAAGATTGTCTTCAGGGTCAAGGTCAGCTGTGGAAAGATGTCCAGTCTACAGGCCGGCAAGAAGAGTTAGTCAGCGAATATCACTTTGCCTCAGATTGGAGGAACAACTGGACTGGAGTACAAGACACAGACGAGTATCGGTTCGATGTGCTTTGCTCAAAAGCAGTCTTTGTGGAGAGAATTTGAGTAATTCTCAGGTTTGTGGAACTTTATCGGGCGACAGGTACAGAGATACTGTGCAAGCTTTATTTGTCATCATTGGACACTGATGCGTTGTGGGGCCCAGTCGTGAAGAGACTTTAGTTACTGGCCAAAGATTATAATTTGAATGGTAGTGAGAGTGACAGTGAGTGTGGATGCTGGTAGGTATATATTTAGTTTTGCTTATGTGAATAAATTTGTATATATGTATTTTGTCTTTGCTCTGGTTATTCCTGTGTCTATTTCCTGAATGTTTGACCGAAGCTCGTCCTGCGTTACATACAGTATGCCGAAAAAATAAATTAAACTGCATCATACAGCTGTTTCGTCCTCCTAGGACTCTTCAGTGATGCTAGGGGCCAAAAGGTAGGAATCCAAAATTTCTAAACTAATGTAGAAGCAGGAGGGTCAGGTGCGTAAAACCCCTTTAATGATGGATGCTTTTTGAGTAGGCTCATTATTAGTGTGCTTACTTGTTGTGATTGATGATGACTCGATTCTCATTTTGAGGACTTGAAGTTTACTTGAATGTGACCGAGATTTTTATTACAAGGGTCGTTGATGAAGCAGAAGAAATATTTCTCAGGGAGACAAAGATGAAACTTGGAGTCAAGGATTGACAGACTCTTCTTCATCATCTGCCTACCTCTGTTTTTACTTAAACTACATGTATGACCGACAGGAACACCTAATTACTAAAGCTATATGATAAACGTGATGGTTTCATGTTTTTCCCTTTCTTGATAGTAACATCCCTACTTATCCAACCTATCGTTATTCTACAGCTTGCTTTGAATATAGAAATTGATTTTCGTAATATATGTCAGCTGTGGCATCGAAATATTAATTTCATTGTCCATTTTTAGAGAAAAAACTTCATAACATATATGATTTTATTCTAGATTGATAACTTCTTATGATATTCTAAGCTTATAATCTATATTATTTGCACCTTATAAATCTGACTTAATGGTATGCATACAATGTAGTGTATGCAAAATGTAAGCTATGTCTTATTTTTTATTTTCATATACTTTAGCAGCATAGGCCTTTACTAATATTTATTGATGTATCATCATATTCCGTAGTTATAACAGTGTGCTGTGATATTTGTGATCTTGTTAATTCTTATATATGTTGTAAATATTGTACATTTTATTGTTGACCACTTGTAAATAGTGACTTGTTCCCAAATTGAAACCGACCCTAAATTCTGAAGTCATTTCTTTTTATTATCATTAAAATAGCAGATTAAAAAAATTGAAAAATATTATTTAAACAAAAACATTTACGATATCATTATTGAAGAAATTGATGATGCTATGTGCAATTAAATTCGATGATCAGTACCGCAACATTTTATAATGTCGTTTGGGGAACTTAATCACCATTACACATGTTTATATGCTATACGTAACTATCCCTGTCATTGTTATTTGTACAGCGGGATGGCCTGACATGGTGGACGCGTATTAAGGACTAGGTACAGCCATATTGGTTGTTACCTGGATGAAAATGGTAGTATTGAAATGTTAATGTTTCCTTCCAATACATGGCATAAGCTTTATCCCATTATGTTTAATATTGATATAAAACGGAGTTAGGCCCCCAAAATTAAAAAAATCCGTACTTAGGAAAAATTATTCAATAAATAATGTTCAAATTGGAGTGCGCAAATATTTTTCATAGTTATTTGAAACATTTAAAAAAAATAATGCAAAGTTACTGCAATGTTCATAGAATGATAACCCAGTGTTAAAACTTCGATATTAGTCTGTAAATCAGAGTATCAGGGAGAAATACACAGGTACCCCATCTAAAAATGTCGTCCATTGCATGCTGTTTTTAGTTCAGGTAAAAGTATTTACCTGTATCTCGTGGGGGCAATATAGGGGCATTATTTTATATTAAATAGCTCATTTGTCATGTAAATGTAAGTTTCGTGTCAAATAAATGTATAAAATTAAATAATAACACAGACATAACGTAGTTTACATTTACGATACGGTTACCTATTTACTAATTAAGTTTGAGAAATGTATTTTGATACCCATGTGCCTCAACTGCCACACATGTTTACGATGGCAACAATTTACGCTAGCGATGTTTGACAGGTGCGAAGCCGAGAACGAATCGGTATAATCAGTGAGTTAATACTGTCCGATCCACGCGGAAGTGTATTATACAATTGTATATACGAATTCCATCAGAATTTATACAACACAAATTAAACTTTGATGACAATTCTTTCAAAATCATTAAATTACCTAAAAAAACACTGCCGGAAGTGCCGAAGAACATCTTTTCACGTGATGTACATTCGCTCAAAAAAGGAAAACTGGCAATCGCTAAAACAATTTATCGTGATAGGAATGGGCAGTTTTTGCTTTGTGACATTTGTGACCAAGTAACATTTACCTTTACTGCATGCTTGAATCCAATTTAATTGTTAATTTTGTCGATGTTTTACCATGCCTCTAAGTCAGGCGTATGAATATCTAAAGAAGTAAATAGTTCAAAATGGAGGGCAGAGGAGTATATTTGGCTACATGCAACGGGAAGATGTTTAATAAAAAAAACAAGTTTTGGTAAAAACACCTCCCCCATATTGAATTGTCTTGTAACTAGTCCCTAAGACTGATTTTAAGCTGACGGAAGAGGACAAAAACGGCAATATAAACGGATTTTTACTCCTTCTACTATTCATCGTTGATATCGGGAGGTAACACGTTTTAAACATAAATTTGCCTCAGCTACTGTCGAAACAGAAGATAACATGATAAAACCTGTCACTGTATAGTTTTCAACAATTCGGAACTTCTGAATTTATCTAGAATGTTAATTAATACGTTTACATGTATACGAACATAACAAATTTGAGGTTTTTCAAGTAAAACCAATTTTCATGAGGTAATACTTACCATAACTTTAGTATGCAATGATCAAGACCTACACCCATCTTTGTAGCCCCAAAACAAAAGATTCAAATATCCCCGCCCTCATACCCTGACGTACCCCGCACATGCACGCCGAAAACACACAGCGTACTTACTTCCTCGAAACTGACATGGCGCCTTAATAAAAGGCTGTTGGACGAGGAGATATGGGGAGGAATATAAGGGTGGGACTCCATAAAGTTATGGTAAGTTATTTACCTCATGAAAATTGGTTTTACTTGAAAAACCTCAATTTCATTTCAGTAATAATTACCATAACTTTAGTATGCGAATTCGTCTTACCGCAGTGGAAGCTCCAAGTCCAGGAAGACTCACGGCTGATGTGGCGACCAGACTCACCAAATTTCAGGGAATGAGAGGCCAAAAGGGAACCCCCAAGAAATAATCCCAATGAAAGAGGAGGATAATTCAAAGGAAAAACCCTCCCCGTGAGAGGAAGTGGTGTACCACTGACTGCCGTGCCGCATAAAGGGGAAAGAGCCTATTGGGGGGGGGGGGCATAGCCACAGACTGTGCCACCACCAGTGGACCCAGTGAATACAGCCCATCAGAATGGGATGCCAGGGACCTCAAATAGAAGTCCGAGAAGGTATTCCTGCCTCGCCAAAAGGCAGCAGACATAACCTCATGGAAAGAAGCCCCATTGAGGAGAGCCCAGGAAGAAGCAAGGGCCCTAACCTCATGGGCTCTAACCTTAAAATGAGCCCTAACCTCATCGTCAGAATGCTCATAGGCATACTTGATGACTTGACATATCCACATAGATACTGACTGAGCAGAGATATCCTGCTGACCCTGCTTAATGGGCAGGAAAAGCCGGGAACGAGAACCCCACCCCCCTGGTTTTATCAAGGTAAAACCGAAGAGCCCGACAGGGACACAGAAGCTTATCTAGCTCGTCAGTACCAGCTACTGAGGGTAAGGATGGTATCTTGATGGGTTCGGGCGAAAAGGAAGGGACCTGATTCTTAGCCATGAAGGAAGGATCAGTAACCAAGGTCACTGAAGAATGGTCCCTTGCCCAGCGCAAGCATGAAGGGAGAGAAGACAAAGCATGGATCTCACTCCTTCTACGCCCCGACGCAAGAGCCACCAGGAAAACTGCCTTGAATGTGACCCATTTCAAGGACGCGTTACCCATAGGCTCATAAGGCGACCGCAAGAGGGAATCAAGTACTAATGCCAGGTTCCATTGCGGGGCCAACTGCCTAGTTCTAGGCCTAGCCAGTCCAAAACCCCTAATCAGAGCAGATAGAGACAGGGAAGAACCTATATCTGATCTACCGTGAAAGGCGAGGACCCCCGCTATGGCAGACCGATAGCCTGCTATAGTACTGGGAGCTAGGCCCTTATCACGGAATAACCATAAAAGGAAATCCGCGATTAGCTGGACAGAGGCCTCGATCGGATTAGCCTCCCTGCCGATACACCAATCGCAGAAGATTTTCCATCGCGACTGGTATACGACAGACGAGGAAGACCGGATCGATCTAGCGATGCGATCTGACACCTCCCGAGAAAATCCCGCCTGAGCGAGGCCTCCAGTGATAGCCTCCACGCGTGAAGGTGGAGGATCTCGGGACGAGAGTGCATCGTCCTGGACCGAGGCTGCCTGAGGAGGTTGTGCTTGAGAAGAAGAGCCAGAGGTTCTTCCACTACCAACGACAACAACGCCGGAAACCATGGCTGCCTCGGCCGCAGAGGGGCTATCAGAAGGAGGGAGCAATGGTGATGCTCCCGAAACTTCTGTAGCACCATGCCCACCAGATTGAATGGAGGGTCCGCGTAGGCCTGCATTCCCTCCCAATCCAGAGAAAGAGCGTCCACGGCCCAAGCCCTCGGATCTGGAACCGGTGAAACAAAGGTTGGTAGCTGACTGTTCAGGGATGTGGCGAATAGGTCTATATGAGGCCTGTCCCATACCTGACAAATTCCCTTGAAAATCAAGGGATCCAGCTGCCATTCTGTTAAGACTGGCTGGCGGCGCCTGGAGAGAGTATCGGCGAGAATATTCAGCTTGCCTGGAAGATGCTTGACTAGAATAGTCAGTTGCATCTCCTGACAGAGAAGAAGAACTCGGATAGCGAGGGCACACAAGGTGTGAGACCTGGTGCCCCCTGTCTCTCCAGATACGCGACAACTGTGGAGTTGTCCGTAGCCACACAAACCACCTTGGAATGCAGGATCTCCCGAAGAGACTGCAGAGCCAATAGAACAGCCCTCATCTCTAACACATTGATGTGTTCTGAGAGCTGTTCCCCAGACCACTCCCCCGACCGGGCATGCCCGTCGAGGTAAGCTCCCCAACCCGTCATGGAAGCATCCGTGTACAGGGTCATGGTGGGAGAAGGCTTGGACAGAGAAACCCCCCGGAGGACGTTGTCCCGAATGGTCCACCATCGAGCAAACTCCTTGACCGACTGGTTCAGAGGAATGAAAGCTTCCCAATCCCTCGACGAGGGAACCCAGTTGGACAGGAGAAACATCTGAAGGGGTCTGATGTGGAGTCTCCCCAAGGGTACCACATCTGCCAGGGAGTTGAGATAACCCAGAAAACTGAGAAACCAGCGTACCTGGACCTGTGACCATCCGATGAAGGTCAGAGCCATAGCCCTGGCCTTCTCGAACTTCTCCAGAGGTGGAAGGGCTATGCCCTGAATCGTATTGAAACGATTCCCCAGGAACACAAAGTCCTGAGAAGGGATTATCTCTGACTTCTCTCTGGAGGGGATGAAGCCGACTTTCAGTAAGATTTTCAGAACCAAACGGGTATCCTGCACCAAAGATTCCCTCACGAGGTGGAGCATGAGGGAATCGTCGAAATAGATGTGAACATCTATTCCGCGGGAGTGCAGGAATCCCACGACCACCTGCAGCAGCTTGGTGAATACCAAAGGTGCAGTCGTGAGCCCGAAAGGCATGGCCCGGAACTGAAAGACCCTGCCGTTGCAAGTGAAACGGAGGTACTTTCGTGCCGACTTCTTGATGGGGATATGGAAGTAAGCATCCTTCAGATCTACTGAAGTTGCCCACATTCCGTCTCTCACGGAGGCAATAATGCCCCGAGGAGTCTCCATCTTGAAGTGAGGAGAATCTACGTGCCTGTTGAAGGCACTTAGATCGATGATGGGACGCCACGCACCCGACTTCTTCCGAACCAGAAACATTCTGGAGTAGAAGCCGGGGGAGCACCCCACCAAAGGGACCTCCTCGACCGCGCCCTTGGAGAGCATGGTCCCTACTTCCTCCTGGAGGGCAAGAGCCTTCTCTCGATCCCCCGGAGGAGGAAATAAAATAGGTTCTGCTGACAGCGTGGGTTTTTCCACCAATGGAATACCCAACCCCTCCGAGACCACGGACAGAGCCCAAGAGTCTTCCGTAATTCCCTTCCATTCTGGAAGGAAAGCAGACAGACGACCCCCTACAGGAATGTCTGGCCGAGGCAGATCGAGACCTTGCCAGGCAAGTGAATCGTCTATGGACTCGGAGACGGAGCCTGCGGGAGATGGAACCGAATCTGAGACGGGAAGAGCGAGCTCTTCCCGGCCCGACACGACTGCCCCGGCCACAGAGGAAAAGGAGTCAGGAACCCTTCTTCTTACCCCCAGGAGGGTTCTTACCCTTCTTACCCTTCCCCTTGTTGCCCTTGAAGGGAGCCTTAGATTTCTGCGGTACAGATGGCTGTGAAGCAGAAGTCTTAGGCTTCTTCTTGGGGGGCGCGGACCCGACGTAATCCTCTTTACCAGAAGTGCGGAGGCGACGGAGTCCTCCTTCAGGTCCTTCTGAAGAGAAGGCAAAGCCCCCCCCAAATAGAGTGGGGCCCGAGAAGGGGGCAGTCAACAACCGGGAACGGTAAGGCTCCTCGATAGGACGGTTTTTCAAAACAGAAAAACGCCTAGCGAGCAAGACATTTGAGAGCGAGGAGACCTGAAGAGCTGCCAATGCCCTCAATGCCCCGTTCAGTACAGATGTGACTCTGTCCTGAATGTCGGCCTGTTCCGTCTCGGATATACGACCCTCAGGCAAGTCGGATACCCTATATAGGCATACCGTTAGGAAGTCTATATGAGACAGAATCTGGATGGAGAGACGCAGCAATCTCTCCATCTTGTGGTGTTCCTTGGGCCCGAACACCACCTGGTCCACTGACTTGCCGGGCCAGGAAGACAGCTCCCTCAATTCCAGCCTAGCTCGTTGGGGGGCAAGCGACCCATCATGCGTGGCGTAGTCGTTAGGGCGAACCTCAGACAAATCGCCAACGCTGAGCTGCAACCAGGAGCACGGGTGGACGAAGAGTTCTTCTCCGTCATCCGCCTCTGGGCAGTGGCCAGGGCTGAAGACACAATAGTGCCTTCTGGCAGTGAGCGGTCTGACTGAGCAGACGCTCGTGGAGCCACCAAAGATCCCAAGAGGGTAGTGGACTCCGGAGCCGACGAAACTGCAGGTGGTGGGCAGACCTGCTCCCCGAGAATCCTGGCAACGTCAGCCCGCAGGGCACGCATGCCAGAAAGCACTTGCTGGGCCTCAGCCTCAGCAGCCTCGGAGACACCATCTCCCTGGACCTCATCATCCTCTTCCTCAAGAGGATCGTCCTCGGAATAACCGGGGTCGATTTCTGAGCAACCAGGGGACAGGTGAATAACGTCAGGCTCCTCTGCCGAGCCCGCGTCCTCATAGTCCATATCCTCCGCCTCGGCACGGGGATCCGTGTCCGAGAGGGAAGGAAATGGGCCAGCCAGAGGTGCCAACTCCAGGGAATTATCCCCGGGGATGCTCACCAGACGACGTTTAGGAGTAGCAGGCCTAAACGCCGTGGCTGGGGGTTTTGGCTTAGAAGCCGAAACCCCAACCCTGGACCCGGAGACAGGAGGGACTGTGCGAGACACAGAAGTCCTGAAGGTCCGACGAACCTTCCTAGGACCGGCCAGAGGGGCCCCCAAAGCAGCAGAACGTTGGGGGGGACAACGTTCCCACTGCGAACACGTCTCCGTGAGGGAGAGACCATACCCCATGGATTCCACAAGGGATAAGCCATGGGTTTAACCCCATAACCCGGGGGAAATGGGGGCGGTCCCGCGGGCTGGGAGTGACCCCAAAAGTGACCGAATTGGCCTGCCTGAGGCTGGGGTTGGCCACCCTGGCCGAAAGCCATGGGTGGACCGCCACTCCCCCCAGGTGGACACCCGGACATGTATGGGCCCTGCCCATAGCTGCCGGGAAGCTGGGGATACCCAAAACCAGTCGCAGGCTGGATTGGGTGGCTCAGGGTTGGGTGACCGCGGGCACCCGTATACCCAAAACCAGGGGACATAGAAGGCCGGGAACCGGCCGACTGTACAGGAAATCCATAACCGGAAGTAGGAACCCCCGGCTCCCCTGTCAACTGAAAACCAGAACCAGACCCAACAGGGTCGGGATAGGACAATTGACCGGGGGGAAAACCTGGACCAGTGAAGGTGCTGGGGAAAGAGCGCTGCGCTGCACTCCCCCCGGAGGGACCAGACATTGCCGAAGCAATGGCAGAGTCACCACCGGGACCTGACCCCGAAGGGAGAAGCCCGGCACCAACACAATCCCCAACCCCAACACCACCTGGGACGCCGGGGTCAACGACAGAGTCGATGACCGGCGGCCGGATCTCCCTACCCAAGGGCAAGCACGAAAGCTTACGGGAGGTACCGGCCAATTCGACCCTAGTATAAGGCAAACTAGGGTCAGGCTGTCCCTCCCCTACTCCAGGTCGAACCTGGACAGGAGGGACCACCTCCTGTCCCGAAGACGGGATCGCCGAGGCGAGGGTCTCCGTGACAGGTGAAGGGAAGGAGCTGACAGGTTCCTTAGAACAAGCAGCAGCCTTACCCCTCGGTCTCCCTCGCTTCCCTGACACACCCCTCTTACGAGAGGGTAAGGGAAGCTTAGGAACACAAAATTCCTTGTTCTGAGAGGGGACCTGAGAACATAAGTCACATGGGGCCTCCCCAGAACAAGGACGACAAATGGAACAGGCGTCATGGGGGTCGCCGTCCTCAAGGAAATGCGAGCACCCATACGCCGGACACCTACGAAGACTAGACGACATAATATATATATATATATAGTCAAACAGTCAACGAAAACAAACAGTAACAAAACAAAAATGTATTCAAAAATTAAATGAACTGATACGAAAAAACGGCAAGCAGTTTACTAAAAGTATTAATAAAATACAAGTAAACAAACAAAACGGTCAAAACAAAACAGGACCGCAGCAAATAACAGGGCCGACGAAAATGGCGGACACGTGCGTTACACCACTAACGAGACCCGTCGAGGAAACCCGGCCGTAAACGGCAAAAACCACGACGACAGTCAACACAAAGTAAACAGTGGGGAAGATGGGTATATGTACGCCAACTGCGCACTGAAAAAAGGATATGGAACACTGAAATGACCAACACGGGCAACTTACTATTAAGCTGTATGATAAACGTGACGATTTCGATTTTCCGGTCGGGAACCTTCCCTTTCTTGATAGTAACATCCCTACTTCTCCATCCTATGGTGTTTACATGTCGCAGTTCATTCGTTATTCTAGGGCTTGCTCTGAATATCGCGATTTTCGTGATAGATGTCAATTGCTGACGAACAAACTTACGGCACAGGGATACGAGAAGTGCGGGTTGATGAAGACTATGGGCAAGTTTTATGGTCGCCATCTTGATAACATCGAAAAATATTCTGTATCTCTGTGTGATATGAAGATGGACGTTTTTGTGTTTACTTGTTTTGATGACAATGATGACTTGGTTCTCATTATGAAGATTGATGCTTACTTGGATGTGACCAAGATTTACATGGCGGGTGTCGTCGATGAAGCAGAAGACGTTTACTTTTCCGGAACACCGTGTCTTATTTTCTTGTGCTTTTGCGGGAGTCTCCATGTACATCTTTCCTTTGTCCCTATTTTGCCCCTAGTTTAATCGATTTTGAGTTCGGATTATGGTTTTGTTGACGCTTTGGTATTCTCTGATTTTGGGTGGATGGGTTTTTTCGCAACTGATTTGTTTTTGGTGTTTATGCTGTTTATCTCTGTTTGTTTTTATCTTATTCTATTTTTTTCTGCTATCAAATTACATTTTTACATCTTCAACTTCATATCACACAAAGACACAGAATATTTCTCAATGAGACAAAAAAAGACGACCACAAAACTTGCTCATAGTTCTGATCAACATGCATCTCTCGAATAATACCGTTTAATGTATCACAAATTAAACGCAATTTATTTTGATTTTTGAATAATTTTGATGAGCTAACAAGTGCTATCGAGTTAACGCCCCCTGCTCTGAAGATATTTTAAGATAGGGGGCAGTGGGGGGTCAGTGCTTAATGAGCTACAGCACGGCCCCTGTCCTTTTCCTATCCCGCCATCAACCGGTACACACGTATATCTACAACAGCAGCACTTCTCGGCTCAATCGAAATTAAATAATCAAGTTTGAAAATGCCAGTGTACAAGAAAGTTACAAAAAAAAAAGGAAAGCGCCAGGTGGAACGCCATCCAGGGCCCTTGGACAGAGAAAAAGAAGGAGGCCGGCGAAATTTGTTGAAGAAAATGAGGCTGACATAGTGCTGGAGAGAGAGCCGGAGATGGAGCCGGAGCACGTGGCTGGCGGGGGGAGCGGAGACGCTAGTGCTGGACAGCAGAACGACACAGGTATAAATATACCATTAAATAATGCGTCTGATATATGGGGTTCTGTTATTAACAACAGTTTTCCGGCACAGTCCCCCATTCCAAATGTTTCGACCTTGTTAGGTGGGGGGACAGCTACATCGCCATCACAGATAGCCCCTATCGTGTTGGGTGGGGGGACAGCAGCGGGAGTAGGTATTATGCAAGGTTTGCCGCCAGTCTCGCATGATTCATCAGTGCCGGACATGATAGCGTGCGTGGATGACGATGTCGCTACACACGTGCCCGCACAGCTACGACAGAAAATCTGGTCAAACCAATATATAAACTTGGCGCTCCTATTGAAAGGGAGTACTGAGTTACAGGAGTTTTACGCAGGGAATAATTTGTTTTTAAACGCGAACGGCACTATCGAATCTAAGCCAAAAGTTTTGAAAGATAGAGTTCCAACAATAGAAAAATGGACCGATGCCTTTTTAATTTTTATGCATATTTATTTACGTAAATATCCTGGAAAAGCCTTCGAGTTGTTACAATATATGACGATAATACGCGACGCAGCGAACAGGTGTCAAGGTGTGGGCTGGCGTATTTACGATGAGCAATTTAGATTACGCCAGGCCAATTCGTTACAATCATGGGCAAAGTTAAACTCTGACCTATGGCTCAGAGTAATGACGGCACCCCGAGTTACGAGCGGGCAAAACAACAACACAGGTTCATCTGTGACTGGTACCAATGTTAAGTCTGGCATATGTAATGCGTACAATGCAAATAAGTGCAAGTTTAATCCCTGCAAGTACAAGCATGTCTGTAAACACTGTTATGGGGGGCACCCACAGAGCAGCTGTGATTCTTTTCGTGGAAAACAACAAAATGGTACGAAAGGAACAAAGCAAGGACAAGTACATCCCGGGGCCAACTCCAGTAAAAACTGAAGTTTTAGCTTCTTTGTTACAGTATCATCCGGATAAAATTTTAACTTCTGAATTATTGAACGGGTTTAAGTTTGGTTTTTCCCTACATTATTCTGGTCCGCGTGTAGCAGCCGAAGCTGGAAATTTAAAATCGGTCCGGGATAATTTATCAGTCGCAAGAGAGAAAATAAGAAAAGAAATAAATTTAGGAAGAGTAGCAGGACCCTTTGAACAAAGGCCGTTTTCAAGTTTAAGAGTCTCACCGTTAGGCCTAGTGCCTAAAAAAAAAAAAGATTCGGGGGATTTTAGAATGATTCATCATTTGTCGTACCCAGAAAAATGCTCAGTTAATGACTACATTGACCCTAAATTGTGTTCAGTTTCTTATACCAATTTTGACAAGGCAGTACAAATGGTACAGCGACTTGGTAAAGGAGCATTACTCGCAAAAGCGGATATTAAATCTGCATTTCGAATAATTCCCGTATGGCCAGGAGATTTTGATCTATTGGGTTTTAAGCTGGATGACAAGTATTTCTTTGATAAATGCTTACCAATGGGTTGTTCTATCTCCTGCTCCATTTTCGAAAAATTCTCTACAATCATAGAGCAAATTGTCCGTAGGCGTCTAAGAAGTGGGGATATACTTCACTATCTTGATGATTTCTTATTCGGTGGTGTAGAGGGATCTGACCAGTGTCGTTTAGCCCTTAAGGAATTTGAGACCGTATGTGAGGAGATAGGGGTACCCATTGCACCTGAGAAAACAGAAGGACCTTGCACAGTGTTATGCTTTCTGGGCCTCGAAATAGATACTGTAAATATGTGTGTAAGAGTTCCAATCACTAAGGTGCAAGAAATTGTCATAAAATTAAAGAGTATGTCAACAAAAGCCAGAACTACTTTAAAACAGCTCCAATCCCTTTTAGGTTCTTTAAATTTTGCTTGTAGAGCGATTCCGGTAGGTAGAACTTTTGTAGGCGCCTCATTAACGCAACAATAGGTATAACCAAGGCTTACCATCATATCAGAATCACATCCCCGATGCGGGAGGACATTAAACTTTGGTTGAAATTCTTTAGCTCCTTTAATGGAGTATCAGTTTTTTGTGACCAGTTCTGGATCACTAACTCAGACTTGCAGCTTTTCACTGATAGTTCAGCTAAGAAGGGCAACGGATTCGGAGCCTATTTCGAGGGTAGATGGGTGTTTGATGTATGGCCTGAATTTTGGTTTGAGAAAGGATACACCAATGACATCACGGTATTGGAGTTTTTCCCCTTACTGGTGGCTGTTTATATCTGGGGTGAACAGTTGAGAAACAAAAAAGTGTTATTTAGATGCGATAATAAATCAGTAGTGGCAATTATTAACTCCATGACAACTAAATCTGTCACTGTATTAGCTTTGCTTAGAGCGTTTGTTCTTCGTTGTATGACTATGAACATTTTATTCAAGGCTGAACACATTCCAGGCTGTGCAAATGTTTTAACTGATAGTTTATCGCGTTTACAGTTAAAGAAATTCCGGGATTTGGCCCCAGTGGCAGAGGCAGAGCCGGAACAAATGCCAACGTGGCTGTGGTCGATCTTCAGCCTCAGCTTGGACGACTTTTAGCTGCCAGTATTTCGGAGAACACAAAATCGCTTTACTCAAGTGCATTAAAAAATTTTGATAATGTAAGAAACACGCTAAATTTGGTTAATTCCTGGCCGGTCCCCAAAGAACATATTTTGTTATTCATATGTCACCATTCGAGGGTGGGCTCTGCTCCATCTACAGTTCGTTCTTACTTATCGGCGATAAGTTATGTTCACAAACTAAAAAGTTGGGAAGATCCAACATCATGTTTTATTGTGAAGAAAAGTCTTGAGGGTCTTAAAAGATTGAAATCCTCGACAGATTGTAGGGCCCCTGTAACATACGAGGTATTAACTAAAATTCACAAGCAAATTCCAAGCGTTTGTTTCAATGAGTATGAGCAATTATTATTTCGTGCGGTGTATTGTCTAGCATTTTTCGGTTTATTTCGAGTCGGAGAGTTAGTTTATACCTCTGCTCCTTTGGCACAAAGACCTCTGATGATATCAGATTTGATTATAAAACGTGGCTTGAATGAATTGAATGTTGTATTAAGACACTCCAAAACAGATCAAGTGGGTAAATCAGTAACTATAGCAATTCCTCAGCTCAAGGACAATACGGTATGTCCAGTTTATAATATAAAAGCTTTTCTAAAGGTACGAGCTGGTCGTTCTGGATATCTGTTCATACACCAGAATGGATTACCGCTGACCAGGTACCAGTTTGGTGCAGTTCTACGGAAATGTGTCGTTGTTCTAGGCTTACCGCATGCAAATTACAAATCTCATTCATTTAGGATAGGTGCTGCTACTACTCTTTCAGCGAAAGGTGTACCAATAGATACGATAAAAAAAATGGGGAGATGGAAATCGGGAGCTGTTCACAATTATATTCGAATTTCGTTATAATATATAGTAAGCTATCTCCATTATGGAAGTTAAGATGTTAGAGTTGTCTCCCTTCAATCGTAGGCTAATTTTTCAGATGAAGTCTGGATCGTTGGGTCCTCAATAATATATTGGGCACAACGAATGGCGGTTAGATTACTGGACCATCATTTGAAGCTACAGGACAAGGGCATATTTATTCGATGGTCCGGAAAGAGAGGGATGTCATGGTTTGAAATGATGGACGATATCAAAGAGCTCCTTAGCAAAAACCCGCCCCCAGATTTCCTAGTACTGCACGCAGGAGGTAATGATTTAGCTGACGTTTCAACAGTGCAGCTTTGCGCTCGAATATCGCAGGATATCAGACAGCTACATGATCTTTTACCTGCATGTTCTATAATTTGGTCAGATATTCTGACCAGATTGAAGTATCGAGGCTGTCATAACATACAAGCCATTGAGAAAAAACGGAAACGTGTCAATCGTGAAGGCCGCAAAGCTGTATTAGATGTCGGGGGCAGAGTTATTAAACATACTGAAATAGTACATACTTGTCAGGGACTATTCCGTAATGATCAGGTTCATCTTTCGGATATTGGCAATGCCATATTTATCAATACATTACAAGAATCTATTGAACAATTTGTGAAAACTGATGTCTTTATCATAGGTTAGGTTATATTGCGTACAACCTCAGTTATATTTGTATGGGGATGACGGAACTGTATAGACAGTCCCGAGTGGCAGGACATGGCGGACAGGCATATAGATATATACATTATATTGTTATGTAATATGTATTATTGGTGTTGTATATTATTAGACTGTGTGCTGACCTGTCAATAGTGTTGCTAGGGGTTACACTAGGACACTATTTTTAACTCGCTATGGTGGTATCCTAGGTGTTTAAGACAGGAATGTGCATCGTCTAATTAATAGTAACCAATCCACTAAATGCTTGCCAAGTGATTCCCTGGGAGCTAAAGTAGGATTGGTGAATATGGTTCTCCAGGCTGGAGATGTTGGTTACCGTCTTGCCATGGGTGTGAGATCGGTTTTTGGTGCAAGTACATGTAAACTCTGCAAGGTCAGAGAGCAAGTAGCTTTATGTCCGGTACCTGCGGGTAGGCATTCAGCAAGGGTCTTGCGTTGCGTGTACTTGTAAAAATATTTTGTAATGATGTACGTCCGGCCAAGGATTTACCTGGCGGAATATTTACGTATGTAGTTAGCCTGTCCGCCATGTTCTGAGGTTGTACAATTTAATATTAAATGAGGCTGTGGCCATTTTATTCCATTTACTGGGTTTGGTTTTGTTTTAATATGAGAAAATTTCTTAAAATAATACCGTTTAATGTATCACAAATTAAACGCAATTTATTTTGATTTTTGAATAATTTTGATGAGCTAACAAGTGCTATCGAGTTAACGCCCCCTGCTCTGAAGATATTTTAAGATAGGGGGCAGTGGGGGGTCAGTGCTTAATGAGCTACAGCACGGCCCCTGTCCTTTTCCTATCCCGCCATCAACCGGTACACACGTATATCTACAACAGCAGCACTTCTCGGCTCAATCGAAATTAAATAACCCACCCACCATCCCCTACATTCTCCTTCACGTTTTAGGTTGTGTGTTTATACTTATTATTTTGCACGTAATGCGATATTGTGTTAACCGATTACTGCTGTTGAGCTTTTTTCTTTCAGATCCTGCTCAGGTTATTGACCAGCAGTGATACAGAGAAATTGAGGACATTCGTGTGACTAAATCACCAGATTTGTGTGTGTTGACATCGTAGTGAAATAGACTTGCTAAGTCAGTTGACCTCTTCAAATGATTTATGGTAACTGTGTAGACGGATTATGGTGTCTATGTGATACCAGCTACAGTCTCTCTTTATTTCAGGGCAGGACATGGCGGACAGGCATATAGATATATACATTATATTGTTATGTAATATGTATTATTGGTGTTGTATATTATTAGACTGTGTGCTGACCTGTCAATAGTGTTGCTAGGGGTTACACTAGGACACTATTTTTAACTCGCTATGGTGGTATCCTAGGTGTTTAAGACAGGAATGTGCATCGTCTAATTAATAGTAACCAATCCACTAAATGCTTGCCAAGTGATTCCCTGGGAGCTAAAGTAGGATTGGTGAATATGGTTCTCCAGGCTGGAGATGTTGGTTACCGTCTTGCCATGGGTGTGAGATCGGTTTTTGGTGCAAGTACATGTAAACTCTGCAAGGTCAGAGAGCAAGTAGCTTTATGTCCGGTACCTGCGGGTAGGCATTCAGCAAGGGTCTTGCGTTGCGTGTACTTGTAAAAATATTTTGTAATGATGTACGTCCGGCCAAGGATTTACCTGGCGGAATATTTACGTATGTAGTTAGCCTGTCCGCCATGTTCTGAGGTTGTACAATTTAATATTAAATGAGGCTGTGGCCATTTTATTCCATTTACTGGGTTTGGTTTTGTTTTAATATGAGAAAATTTCTTAAAATAACTGTGTTGTAGGTTTGTTTGTCAGTAGTCGACATCGATCACGAAGACCCGATATTTAGAGCAAGCCCTAGAATAACGAATTAACTACGACATGTAATTACCATATGTTGGAGAAGCAGGTATATTACTATCAAGAAATGGAAAGTTCACGATCGGAAAATCGAACTCGTCATGTTTATCGTATAACTTGTAAGTAGTAGGAAGCTGTCATAGTTTAAGTAGAGATCAAGGTCATCATCTGATGTAGAAGATCGACATGATCTGCCAACTTCTTGTTATTTATAGACAACATATCGTCAATATATTTGAAATTGAAATTGAATGATTTGGCAAGGTTTTTGCTACCTGTCCTGATTAGCCCTCGCACAAATTCCCAGCCTCGTAAAAAAGTCAGCTAATTGCGGGGCACAGTTGTTCCCATGTGAATTCCAACAACCTGCTGGAAAATCTTTCCACCAAACTCAACAAAATATTGTCAACCAGGAATTCAATCATTCGTAATATGTCCTCTTTAGTATATTTCCTCTTAGCTTTTGATGTGTTTTTCACAAAGTATGTTCCTAGATAGCTCACTACTATATAATTGTATCGTAGTCCGCTTTTTTTTTTTTGGAAAAGAAAGCTCTCATAGCGATATAACAAAGACGCGCTTTCAGTTTTATACGAGGTATGGTAGTGTACAGAGTGGAAAAATAAATGTTTTGATCGAAAAAAACAAAACATTTTTTAGGAGGGGGTGCTAAAGATTGACCAAAAGATCTTTCGAATTTTTCTTAAATCCACATCCTGTTATTCCACTTCTCGAGTATACACTGTCACAATAAGACTGAAGCCCTTATTTAATGATACTAAGACTGGTATTAATTTTTTTTGCTAAAGCGTCAGCGATAAAAACGTTGCTTATAAAATCTTTGTGTAATTTCGGTATCAAATAAATACGAGGTAGGTCAGCGTCTTGTTCATTGATCGTTATCTTGAAAGATTGTAATACAGAAGCATGGTTAGAAAGTATTTCATTTTTCGAAAAACCGGTCAATGTGTAAGTAGGGTTACCTTGGGGCCTTCAAGCAATTATTAAGTTGTTAAATGCATTGTCCACAAACAATTACATACTTACAATGTATCATGTAGATCGTTGTTCCAACATCGAGGTCAAGAAATATCGACTTATGTTTTGTTTTCATTTTGTAAAACTAACATCAAATCAAACTCAAAATATAGAATTAATCATTTTACTTTAATTATACTGGCAAATGTCACTAAAAACAAAAATAAAAAACTCTTACTGGTGCAAAGCCAATCAAGACCTTGAACTCATCTCGGACTTACGTGCTGAGCACATATCATATGATATCTATAATATACAATATTTACTATCAATATTTATACTTACGGAATATCAAATGTGCTATGCAACCTTTACTTCACTTAAGATTAAGAGCTATTCGAAATTGCCAACCTTGAGATGGTTCTAGAAAGCATAGATAAAATAATAAGATGTGTGTAGTAAATACACATGCTAAGCATGTTGACTAAACTAAATCTATATAAACTTATAAAAATCAGCTTAAACTATAAATAAGAAATGAGGATATTGAGAAAACAAAACATTTTTCAATTGAAAATCATCTTAAACAGCCCTTGATTTAATTCTCTGTTATATATAACTTTAATTGAAGTAACGATTATACTGTCACTTCTCATTTTTCTTCTTACGCTTGTTTAGATGATACAAGTTTCAAAAAGTAGAAATTGTATTTTTTTATTGAAAACAATACATAATACTCACCGGGGCCCAACAGGGCCATACGGACAGTTGATTCCTTATTTTAGAACTTGCTTTAAATATCGAGATTGTTGTGATAAATTTCAACTGCTAACAAACTTACTACACAGGGATTCGAGAAGACAATTATGAGCAAATTAGTTTACATGGCGGGTGTCGTCGATGAAGCAGAAGACCCTAACTCTTCCGGAATACCTGATCTTAATATTCTCTTGTAGTTTTACAAGAGTCTCCGTGTAAACTTTTCCTTTGTTCATATTTTGCCCCTGGTTAAATCGATTTTCAGTTTGGATTATGATTTTGTTAACTTTCGGTATTCTCATATTTATTTTCAGATCACCATCTTTGTCTCATTGAGAAATATTTTGGGGAGTTTTTTATTTTTAGTATGCTCATTAGTGTGCTTACTCGTTGTGATTTCATAAGGATGATGACTCGGACCTTAAGTTTACTACGATATGACCAAGATTTACATGGCGGGTGTCGTCGATGAAGCAGAAGACGCTTACTTGTCCGGAACACCTGCTCCTTTTCTCTTTTACTTTTACAAGGGTCTCCATGTAAATCTTTCCTTTGTTCATATTTTGCCCCTTTTTTGATCGAACATGTTTATTTCCAATCTTAATGTAGAATTTCGCCTATATAGAACGCAGGTTTGTTTTTGTTTTTCATCGATGTGTTTTATAAAGGTTGTTAACGATTATCCGGATAACCGTTCATAACGTAATTAACCTAATTACAGTTTCAGTGACCGGTTAATCACAAATTTCATACATGCTTACATGTATATAAATATATTTTTTGTGTGTCTAATTGGCCAGTTTTGTTCGACAATTCTGTACTGTGAGTTGCAATCTTTGATGAGATTGGTTGGTTGGTTGGTTGGTTGGTTGATTGGTTGGTTGGTTGATTGATTGGTTGGTTGGTTGGTTGGTTGGTTGGTTGATTGGTTGGTTGGTTGGTTGATTGGTTGGTTGGTTGGTTGGTTGGTTGGTTAATTGTTTTTACGTCCTATTATCAGCCAGGGTAGTTTAAGGACGGCCTCCCGGTGTGTACAATGCGGGTGTGTGTGGGTTGATAGCGTGTGTATTTGGGAGTTGCGGTATGTTCGTGTAAGACTTCTTGCGATAGTTTGGATCTTTTGCCGATTTAAAGTGCTACCACACTGAAGTATACTGCCGAAGGCCCCCAGTAGAACACCTCACCCGGTCACATTATTCTGACAACGGGCGAACCAGTCGTTCCAATCCCATGAAGCTAAACGTCAAGCAGGGAGTAGTAACTATCATTGTTAGAGACTCTGGTATGTCTCGGCCTGGGGACAGAGCCCATAGCCTTCCTCACAGGGGCGAACACTCAACTTAAGGCAAAAGTGAGGTATTATACCCCCTACTACATGGACAGATACTATAATGGTGAATAAAGTTTTAAAGAACACCATAACCAATATGGTTAAGAGTGTACATAAAATCCCCATTCTATCTGAATTTAGTTTCCTAGATGTGTTTATGTTAAGTTCTTGATCTTGCCATCGTATCTCTGAATATAAGTGAGATGTCATATTCCTTAAAAGCTGCGATGGTTAACACAACATCTGTTGAATGTATATTACAACTGTTATAGCAAAACTGAAAATTTGCATAAATTGATAGCTAAATAAATAAAAATATGGAGATACATCATTTGCTATAGCGTCTTATCTAGCTAATCTGAAACGCTTTACAGAACCTAGATATACAACTCTTACAAAATCAATATACTTACAGTGTATCACATATACTGTAAGCGTTTATCATACTTAAGCGCTTTTTGCGTTGGAATCATTGCATGTAAATATGATTGCGCTAATTAGAGTTTTTATCATATAGTAATTATCACATATGTTTGGTGGCTGATTTCTGCCATTTCGCCTGTCGAATGGCGGGTTTTCGCCTTGTAACTTTAACGCAAAAAGGCGAATAGGGGAGAAAATGAACACGAAAAACGAGAAAATGAACACGAAAAGGTGCCGTTAATTTGTGAAAAAATCTCGCCTTTTCGTGTTATTTTTCTCGCCTTTTCGCCTTTTCATCTTTTCGTCTTTTCGTGTAGCTTATATAATTATAAAATTTACGCTAAATTTTACAGAGCGAAAAGCCGCCGTTTGGCGAAAACCCACCGTTCGGCTAAAACACGCTGTGGAAAGGCGGATCGAAAGGCGATAAAAATAACATGAAAAGGCGAGTTTTTTTGTAAGAATAAACGGCGCCTTTTCGTGTTCATTTTCTCGCCTCTTCGTCTTTTCGCGTAAAATCGGGTTAGATTAAGCGAAAATGCGAAAAGGCGAGTTGAGGCGAGAAATAAGCCATCATACATATGCACAAATTTATCTTTGCCTCAATATGCCAAAAACTGACAATGCTCTAAATTTTAATTGCGACAAATTAAGTTGGTTTACAGTAGTTATATTATACAATTGGTATAACTCTAAGGAGTAACAAGAAGCTGCCGTATCAGGAGCAAACTGCTAGTTCTATACAATCTCAACATAAATAGGTAAAAATAAAATGAAAGGAAAAATAAAACAGGAAGTTATGTAAACGCTAAGCCACACATGTTTCTTTTAGTGATTTTACTTCATAAATATATTCATAAAAGTTGTATTGCACATCATTTTGGCTTAGCTTGATGATGTTAAAAATAATATCTCGTTTCAAGTTGTCTGTGGTTTTGTACAATTGGATCTCCAATAATCTGTGTTATAATCAGTGATAAAAAGTAAACATTTAAATCATGTGGAACAATCTCCTACAGCATACCAGATATTCCTTATTATATGTGATGAAACAAAATAGAGAAACCAAAGCGTCAACTAAACCACAATCAAAACACAAATCCGAGTAAACCGGGGACAAGATATGATCAGAGGAAGATTAACAGTTAATACAGGGTCTTTATAAACGTGCAAGAGAATAAAACCAGGTGTTCCGGAAGAATAAGCAATAGCACATATCTCTGTGTATAATTGATACTCATAGTCAATAACAATCTCGGTTGATATGAATTGAGTCATGCCTGAAAACACCTTAGCAAATTACATGTTAAAAGCATGTTCCATGGTTAGCTACATACCATCAATTGATTAGGTTACTTCTGTTTAATTACCTTGATGTAGGGATATACATAATGTATGCTTGATATATACCCTTTTATAATGACGCCCCCCCCTTCCTTCCCACCCGGCGGCATAGTGGTGAGAAATTAGCGTGGAATTACCTTCATGTTACCTAAACAATATACATTAGTATCTCTTGATCAAGATCAAGATCAGTTTGCGACTACGAAACTATCAACCAAGGCTCGTTTGTCATGGCCCCTTATGGTATTATGCATTTAAGGATTGAATCCTGCCTTTTGAGGTTGATGGGGTACTAGTATAAACCACAATAGGTCTTCAAGAGACAAATCTAATGAACTGCGAAGCAGTTCATATTTTGTCTCTAGACCCATTGAGGTTCATAACCCATAATCCTCAACAAAACAGGATATTTACATTCATGTTGATTTTGTTATTTTTGGGGAATTTCTAATAAAGGTGAACTTGTGCAAGTATACGCAGCGGAAGGTGCCGAGACGTGTGATGTCATCACTCACTCTGTGGTGTCATCCAAACGAAATGTATAGCTGTTTTCGTATTGATAGCAACTTGAAACTGGTACAAAACAAACAGAGGTATTCAATCTGAAACTGAAACAAAACACAGGATGGAATCAATTTGGATAAAGGGACTAGTTCCTGCACTACTTTACTGATATATATATATATACGCCAACTGAAAAGTTCATCGAAAAATACTGGAGTGTACTCTCATCATAAACCGGTTCGCGGTTTATTTAGAGTACACTCGGTTTTGTTTTTTGTGTTATACCCCCATAACATTACAAATAGATTCAAGTTAATCCTTAAATATATAGAAATATCATGTATGCAAATTAGCACAGAGACAAAGATATACCATTCAATATAGAGGTTCAATTACAAACGGAGCACAACATTTCCCTTACATTCACCACACTCTCTAGCTAACCCCATACATCATATAGCTGTTCTAGTAGCTACATGGCTATTAAATATTATAAACTACGACTACATTACGCCGTTTAAATCGCAGAAATCCTACATGTTACAGCTAGCTAACCCATATATTAAGAAAAAATATAAGCCAAAGACTGCAGCCTCTACACGCCTGACAACCTTACAGTAGGAGAGGTACAACAGAAAGGGAAACGAGTCAGTCGTTCAAGGACTTGATATCTGACTGGCGCGCTATAGAAATGCATCGGGGTTTATACATAAAATACGACATACTGCACGTGTAATATTCGCGCCAATATACTCGGAATACTTCTGGTTACGTCACTAAGTTCCAAAAATGTGAACAACAGGGATGGACTCATCGGGCTGAGCTATCAGTATGAATATGGCCGACCATGACGTTTTTACTCAACTTTTTCATCTACACAATAGTGTACTATGGGGAAACAACGCTTTTTTGTTTACATTTTTTCGTGGTACATCTGTAATTCGTGTCGAAATACACAACACGCAAACACTGACGTGTATGCATAAAGATGGCTTTACTGATAATATTTCATTGAATTCAAAGCAATCTGATTTAGTTTAATACCCACATGGTACAGTCCTAGATCACTACGTTATGTAGGTTGATGTATAGATGCTACCATATAACACTCCTAATGAATATTCATCACTCCAAAACACATGCTGCAGGTTGTCTATCAGCTGTTCAGATCACTTTGAGAAATGATCGTAAAAAAACATTCACATGACACAAACATACAATGTATAAAAATATCACCAATCACACATCACATAAACACGATACAAATATGAAAATAAAACTATCGTTACATAGTTACATAGTCACATGTCGCCTGTCTAGCCAATGAGAAGACTGTATATAACAGCACCTACTAATGATTAATAGACTGTGACCACTATGTGTAATATGTATCCAGCTTCACACACACATATGTATATATATATCTGTAAAGTAAAAAAGGTGTGGTAATTGTGAATACCAATGAGCTATTTGGCCAATCGTTGCCTTAGTAATGCATTATATAAAAAATGAATTGTGTATTCAACTTTTCTGTCCATATTAGGAAAAAAGACGTTTACTGTTCTGATCAACCAATCTAAGCGAATAGGAGGTATATTCTATAATATTAGTGAACAATATCCACATCTTCAGTCTATTTCGTGACCGTTGCTCGATCCGGATTTTGCTGGCTAATCTGGTGGTTTTTTCTTGCCTCCCAGGATGCAATCTCTCATCGAAACCACTGATTATAACAATTTCGACTCGGAGTTCTACATAAAAAACTATCAGTTTTCTTCAACTGAAGAGCTTAACCATGGAGCGTCGATTCAATTCAATTTGGATGCAATGCATGCAATCTTTAAATCAGGTAAGTACTTAGTACTTGTGTACTGACATAGGGCATTACTGTTATGCATCATTGCTTTTCTCACAAGGTCAACTGATAAAGGTAAATTTGAAACTTCCGTCTATGATCTTTATTCATGTCCTCTTTATTCATGTCCCACATTTGACTGATACGCATTAAGGATAAACGTCCGTGTATGTATTGTTTTCTTTCTTTTTTTGACAATTAGCTAAAAAGAGTTACTTTCAAACTCCCTTCTATGATTCGTTTTTTATTTCCTAGCGCATATCGACGATTTGTTGTCTTTAAACAACAGGACGTTTGCTGACCTAGTCGATCGTATTTAACTTTCTGAATCTGAAATCAAGGACACAACAGACTCTTCTTCATTAGCTTCTTACCTCGATCTTTACTTAAACTATGACCAACACGGGCATCTTACTACTAAGCTGTATGATAAACGTGACGATTTCATTTTTCCGATCGTGAACTTTCACTTTCTTGATAGTCACATCCAAGCACCCTATGGTCTTTGGAAGTCGCATTTGATTCGTTATTTTAGGACTTTCTCTATATTTAGAGATTTTTGTGATATATGTCAGCTACAACAAACGTACAGCAAAGATATTCGAGAGATGCAGGTTGATGAAGAAGACTATGGACAAGTTTTACGGTCGCTATCTTGGTGTATTTGAGAAATATTCTACATTTTTGTATGATAAGAAGATGCATATTTTTGAAGATGCACATAGTATCTCTGTTTGCTGGTAGTGAGACTAATGCCTCAGTTCTCAAATTATTTTCGTTATGCATTTTCATTTTCTCACATTTAACTGATTCTGATAGCTTAACAAGTAGCACATCAACACTCTTCAACACATATTGAAGCTTTATATGACTTGCCATTGAACACAACTAGTTTTTTATAATAGAAAATAAAATTACATGTCGCAGCTGATTCAATATTCTAGGGCTTGCTCTAAAATCGTGATTTTCGTGATTGATGTCGACTGCTGACAAACGCACTATCAACACAAGGATTCGAGAGATGCTGGCTGATCAGAACTATGGGCAAGTTTTATGGTCGCCATCGTTGTCTCATTGAGAAATATTCTATGTCTTTAAGTGATATGAAGATGGACGTTTTTGAGTTAGTGTGTAACTTGTTGTGAACACACTAATGAACTCGGTTCTCATTTTGAGAATTTGATGTTAACTTGGATGTGACAAAGATTTACGTCGATGAAGCAGAAGACGCTTACTCTTCCGGAACACCTGGTCCTATTTTCTTGTACTTTTACAAGAATCTCCATGTAAATCTTTCCTTTGTTAACATTTTGACCCTGGTTTAATCGATTTTAAGTTCGAATTATGATTTTGTTAACGCTTTGGTATTCTCTAATCTATTTTTACCGTACCATGTTTCTGATAGCGTGCATGCAAATTTCGAGGCAAACATATATTTTATATTCGTATTGCCAAGATTTAAACTTATTTCGTGATCTGTTCCATGCCCATCTCGCGGACATGATACCGCTTACGACGGGAAAGGTCCTGGGAATTATACAGACGCTCTCATTTCTAAAAAAAAAAAAATGTACTAGACATCTATTCATGCAAGTTGAACTGCAAGCTTAGGTTAAGCTATATGTATTTAGCATGTTCTTGATTGCAGGAAATAAAGTCAAATACTGGCTTTTCTTTCAATAACTCTCCCCGATTCAAGCGAGTTCACCAGTTTTTTCGTATTAATGACGCTTTTAATAGTGACCTCTTGTCCCTATCATATCCCTATCATTCTTTGGCAATAGAGACATATGCTGCCCGCAATTCCGAACAGAAGGAAACGCATTTGCAATGCCTATCCAAGTTATTATATCATGTTTATCCTAACAATATTTCAATGTTTTACAACGATGTTTTTTACATTGATATCTACGAGGTACCATACAAGGCTGAACCCTTCTGGATATTGGTATTACAATGTTTTACCACGGGTTTGTTTTTATATTGATATCTACGATGTACCATAAAGGGCCATACCCTTTTTTTATATTGGCATTATAATGTTTTACCACGGTGTATTTTTACATTGATATTTAGCTTGAGCTATTAAGAGCTGCACCCTCCTGGATATTGGTATTACAATGTTTTACCCCGGTGTTTTTTTAATTTTATATTTACCAGGATCCACAAAGGGCTGCACTCTTCTGGATATGGGTCTTAAAATGTTTTACCACGGTGTTTTTTACATCTTTGTTTACCAGGAGCCATAAAGGGCTGCACCCTTCTGGATATTGGTATTACAATGTTTTACCACGGTGTATTTTTACATCGTTTTTTTTACCAGGGGTAATAAAGGGCTGCACCCTTCTGGATATTGGTATTACAATGTTTTACCACGGTGTTTTTTATATCTTTGTTTACCAGGAGCCATAAAGGGCTGCACCCTCCTGGATATTGGTACTACAATGTTTTACCACGGTGTTTTTTTACATTCATATTTATCAGGTACCATAAAGGGCTGCACCCTCCTGGATATTGGTATTACCATGTTTTACCACGGTGTTTGTTTTCATTGATATTTACCAGGTACCATTAAGGGATGCACCCTCCTGGATATTGGTATTACAATGTTTTATCACGGTGTTTTTTACATATTTGTTTACCAGGAGCCATAAAGGGCTGCACCCTCCTGGTTATTGGTATTACAATGTTTTACCACGGTGTTTGTTTTCATTGATATTTACCAGGTACCATAAAGGGCTGCACCCTCCTGGATATTGGTACTACAATGTTTTACCACGGTGTTTTTTACATTGATATTTACCAGGACCAATAAAGGGCTGCACCCTTCTGGATATCGGTATTACAATGTTTTACCACGGTGTTTTTACATCTTTGTTTACCAGGAGCCATAAATGGCTGGGTCCTTCTCGATATTGGTATTACAATGTTTTATCACGGTGTTTTTTACATTGATATTTACCAGGACCAATAAAGGGCTGCACCCTTCTGGATATTGGTATTACAATGTTTTACCACGGTGTTTTTTACATTGATATTAACCAGGAGCCATAAAGGGCTGTACCCTTCTTGATATTGGTATTACCATGTTTTACCACGGTGTTTTTTTTACATCTTTGTTTACCAGGAGCCATAAAGGGCTGCACCCTCCTGGATATTGGTATTACAATGTTTTACCACGGTGTTTTTTACATTGATATTTACCAGGACCAATAAAGGGCTGCACCCTTCTGGATATTGGTATTACAATGTTTTATCACGGTGTTTTTTACATTGATATTTACCAGGACCAATAAAGGGCTGCACCCTTCTGGATATCGGTATTACAATGTTTTACCACGGTGTTTTTTACATCTTTGTTTACCAGGAGCCATAAAGGGCTGCACCCTTCTGGATATTGGTATTACAATGTTTTACCACGGTGTTTTTTACATTGATATTTACCAGGACCAATAAAGGGCTGTACCCTTCTGGATATTGGTATTACAATGTTTTACCACGGTGTTTTTTTACATCTTTGTTTACCAGGAGCCATAAAGGGCTGTACCCTTCTGGATATTGGTACTACAATGTTTTACGACGGTGTTTTTTACATTGATATTTACCAGGTACCATAAAGGGATGCACCCTTCTGGATATTGGTATTACAATGTTTTACCACGGTGTTTTTTACATTGATATCTACCCGGGGCCATAAAGGGCGGCACCCTTCTGGATATTGGTACGGGGCCAAGCATTAAATCTCTAGTGACTCCATGTATGTATGTGGATGAGATGTATGTCAGCGACATCAATCATCAGAATCGAGCTATAGTGGCTGACTGGTGGACGAGTGATCGGACCATGGAGGCTGATTTGACGGACTTCATCCTCAAAAAAGAAAATGCAAGGCAAGTCTTGTTTATGATATCCAAAACATACATGCAAGAGTAGGTTCATTATAATCTTCAACCATCGAAAGGTTGTACTTACTAAGTACTAGCGTGTTCTGATGTGTTGTGTTCCTTTGGAATATGTCACTACAAAATGATAAGCTTTTGTAACAGCTGGCTAATAGCATATTTCTCGTTGGATCAATATCATCATTTGTTTCATGCAAATATCGTGCGACGGAGTTATACAATACTTTTGGCGTTCATCTTTTAGCGGTGATTTTATTTTATATATTCTCACGGAGTCGACATTTCCCTTAATTACGAACGCGAATCGTGACCCACGCGAATCAGTCTGTATATTTCTTTCTACAGCAAGAATTTGAAGCGTACTAACTCAGCATTGTGCTTAGCTGTTTAAATTCAGTTATACACTAAAAGTTGCGTGCGCCAAAAATACGTTTAAATGTGCAGCATATGTGTGTGTTACGTTTTCTTTAAACTGGACTCGTTTCATTATGTAATGTCCACACAGAAATTTAAGTGGCGGAGTGACGATAAATTTGCTTGGTTTTCAAGTCGGGGGTCGCTCCACAGCGATATACATAATTATATTACCAAAGTGATTTGACAAGGTTTTGTTCAATTTAAACAAGAAGAACCCTTATCACATGCCCTGTTATTTTGTTATGACAACATATTCAATATCCTTCAAGTTTCAACGTTTATTCATCATGTCATTTCATTTTGATAATGGTTATTAAGAACAGCATGTAAAACGTATCCTTTCCTTTCTGCATCACGATTGATTTCATTGAACTAAAACAATGAATCTAGTTCGAAACTTTGAGGCTGATTCTTTTGTTACATTAAAGGCCCACTATACGTAACTTCAGGAAATTTTTCAGGATTCTGAAAAATTATGAAAAAAATTCCAGTTGATAACCATACAAAAATAAGCCTTAAACGAAGTAAACTTGCGCGGTAACTAACAAGAAACTCTTGACAAAAAAACCCCAAAGAAATGAAAATAATTCAGGTGGGGCCCACTTCAACAACAAAGCGAAGGTAGAAGACAGTTCAAAACGGACGCATATTTACAAATACTGAGTTTCAACTGCTGTTGTACCGGTAACCGCGTAATAATTTATCTTGAATATTGCTGATATCGCTTAATCTTAACTACATCTATACATATAATAAGTTTTTAGGCTTAATTTTCGCTTCAAGACTTGCCGAAAGATACGTATATTGGGCCTTTAATATATAAAAGTATGTTTTATCATTTGCAGCCATTCCGTAGAGGAAAGGCAGGAAACAATGAAAGCGAAAATTCGCGGAATATTTCCCATCGACGTCAGATCTGAACATCCACTAGGGAAGGGTGATCACCCTGGTCAATTCGATATAATTACATCCTGGCTATGCTTTGGAGCAGGTGCTCAAACTGCCGAAGAGTTCCATAAGGTGGTACGGCATGTTGCTTCGTTGTTGAAAGTCGGCGGCCATTTGGTTGTAACGGATTTCTTCAAGAATGAATATTACAATGTTGGAAATTTCAAGTTCTTGTGTGCATCATTATCTAAAGATGAAATAGAACATATATTTACAAAATGTGGATTCCACATAGTTAACATCATTACAGTATGTTGGGTCAAAATAAGGAAAGCAATACGAGAGATACAGTCTGGAGCGGGATGTTTGCATTGCATGCTGTGAAGAAACCGTAGAGGTTACCTGCTACAATGGCTGTCGACACGTGTCTTAAATACACAGAGAAACTGGGTATCACATAAAGCTATCATTTCATTAATATGTTTGTAAATCTTAATCATATTATACCATATATACTTACAATATCATACTATACAGTTATGTTTCATGTCACTTTTCAAGGTTCACCATTTATACTTGTCATTTCCCTTGATTTGGTATAGCTTAAGTAAGCTGTTTGGTCGGATTTGTTGCCCTTGTTTTACATTATTATAAGAATTGAAAGTAGTTTTTTAAACGTTCATAGTACTAATGACAAAATGACTTCCAATGCATACAGTGTATATTTACAATTTTACTATAGAACAATTGTTATTTTATTTTCTCTTATAATAAATTTATTAACCGCGTTTGCATGTACGTTGTAATTTATACCACAATGACGGAACAGTCCCAACACTGACGGAACAGCCCCAACACTGACGGAACAGCCCCAACACCGACGGATTGGGACCAATCTTAATATTAGACATTTGAGCGTTTTATACAGTTGAGTTCTCCACACTATTTAAGCGAAGCAATAAGACTTTTATTGAACAAGGTTGATCTATGACGTCATAAGTAAATCACGTGTCACGTCTCGAGACACAACCTTTGCTTTCATACTCGTATGAAATCATTTCTGTTTGTAATGTTAATAATAGTGGGTTGATTTTCGCCTTGAAAAAGTTTCGTTGGCTACACGAGTCGTTCGAAGACACCGCATACGATATAATACCGTACAGAAAAAGGTATACTTAGCTATACGATAAAAGTGACGATTACAATTTTCTGATCGTGAACTTTCCATTTCTTGATAGTAATATCCCGCTTTTCCAATATATGGTGTTGACATGTCGCGGTTGATATGTTATTCTAGGTATTGCTCTAAATATCAAAATGTTCGTGATCGATGTTGACGGCTAACAAACAACACAAGGATTCAAGAGATGCAGAGAGTTTTATGGTCACCATTTTTGTCTCATTGAGATATATTTTGTATCTTTGTGTGATATTAAGATGGATGCTTTTTCATAACGCCGACTCGGTTCTAAATTTGAAGAACTGATGTTTACTTGAATTGACCAAGATTTACATGGTGTGTGTCGTAAATGAAGCAGAAGACGTTTACTCTTCAGAAAACCTGGTCTTATTAGTCCCCTTCAAGCGAAGCTGGAGGGGACTTTTAGTTTACTTGCTGTCCGTTTGTCCGTCTGCCTGTCACCTTTTGCGGTATACGTGCATTATCTCTGCAACGTGTGCAGATATTGGATTCAAAATTGGTATACAAATACATCATTGAGATATATAGGTCTTGTTATGGTTCGGTTACGGTGAGGTCGCTGTAATTTGTTTAGTGAATCATTGCATCTTTATAGCTTGCGGGGGTCCGTAGGAGACATGTATTGCTTCAACAATAATGAATATGCTTGTTATTTAGTACATCTACAAGGGTCTCCATGAAAATCTGTTCCTTTTGTTTATATTTTGCCCCTATTTTAATAGATTTTGAGTTCGAATTATGGTTTTGTTGACGCTTCAATATTCTCTAATTATTTCAACAATAAACATTTTTTGGAGGATGTAATGTTTTGACCTACAAAGTATTGCTTTGGTGTTGATATAGAAATGATAGTTGATCATAAGTTTTATCACATATATTTTCTGGAATATCAGGGTACCATTTTTGGGAAAGCTGCACAAGATTTTCCACACGACTAAACTCCTCACTTTCCTGAATTAATTATCTGAGTGTTAATTACATGGGCACACAGACATCATAAGCCTCTATTGGAAACGAGATGTAATATTTATTTCATGTGCAATCAGATTTTGTCAAAACTGTAAACGAAACATAATTTTCGTGGTTATTTCGTTTTAGCGTTTTCGCGTTGCAATTATTGCACTAAAATATGATTGCGCTAATTGGTTTGTTTATTATATACAAATGAAGTAATTGTCACGTAAGCGCATTTATCATTACGCTAACATACCAAAAACTGACAATGCGCAAAAGTTTCATTACGCCAAATGAAGTACGTTTATAGTATAAGTGTTGTTATCTCCCTTGTTTGCCGTATCATTGCCTCGCTGGTAAGTGTTTTTGAAACAAATTTTGGATTCCTACCTTTTGGCCACTAGCATCACTGAAGAGTCTTAGGATGACGAAACAGCTGTATGGTGCAGTTTAATTCAATTTTTCGGCATACTGTATCTATTACTAAATTTTAGAGGTGCAGCATATGTGTGTGTTACGTCATCTTTTTTCCACCATTATGATCTATCAAGGGGAATAGACACACTTTCGGAAAATCCTATATTGATGAGTAAAAATTAATGAAAACATTTCTGATCTTGCGCTTGCAATATATTTCTGTTTTCCCCTTGATCTTACTTTTGATGGCAAAACGAAACAAAAATTACAATCCAACAGAAAAAAATAATTTTAAACCCAGATGTCACAGTTTTACAGTGAATATGTTTTACTTTTTATTTCTCTTTGATAAAGACATCGAGGCACACTAAAATGGCAGACAGGATGATATTTTATGAACCTTCATATCCATATGTGTTACAATGTATGATTTTTTAAAAACTGTATATATATAATAGTATCTGTCCATGTAGCAAGTCGTTTCATTTTCACCATAAACTGGCAAATAACATCATCTAAATGTGCAAAAACATCACAAAGGAGATAAAATTTGCATAACCATCACGCTCTATAAAGGTGAAATTTTCCATTATGTTTAAACATGACCGGATTTTTTTCTATACAGTAGTGGGATCGTATTACATGTATGTCACATGATGAGCGGTGGTGAGTACTATGCACGCAAGGTATTGAACGACGTGCGAATCACAATACAAATCTAAAAGATCATTGCTTGCGCAGTTCGTGCTCAGGATGAAAAAAAATTGTACGATTATAATCGCAGTTTGTGTTAATGACCAGGAACTACTGAATACTCTTTTTCAAAGTTGGAACTTATTCTTATAAAAAAAAATGAAAATAACAATGAAACGGTGTTTTTGAGTTGATTTATGTTCATTTCTTTTTTTTCAAGGAAATCACATCCATGTAGCGTCTTATTTCAGAACGTATTCTAAATCAACATCCAGACAATAACAAAACAAGGAACAAAAAGAGGCATCAACAAAAACAATGAACAAAAAGGAGACATCAACAAAAACAGGGAACAAAAAGGAGACATCAACAAAAACAAGGAACAAAAAGGAGACATCAACAAAAACAAGGAACAAAAAGGAGACATAAAAAAAACAGGGAACAAAAAGGAGACATCAACAAAAACAAGGAACAAAAAGTAACATCAACAAAAACAAGGAACAAAAAGGAGACATCAACAAAAACAAAAAACAAAAAGTAACATCAACAAAAACAAGGAACAAAAAGGAGACATCAACAAAAACAAAAAACAAAAAGGGGACATCAGCAAAAGCCAAACGAATGAAATCGAAGTCAAAAAGTGTGATATGGAAGTTATCAAATCAATATCGATTGACGATGTTGTAGAAACTATACACAACAATAACAGTACTTTTACTAACTTCTCAGCACCATTATAATGATACAAGCCATTGCTAAGCAATCTACACTTACAAAAACAGTGTCATTCCCATAACACTAGTGTTAAACATCCCTCGACATTCTGGGTGCTCTTTCGTGAATATAAATAAGAGAATACCGAAGCGTTATAGAGACCCTTGCAAAAGTACAAGAGAATAAGACCAGGTGTTCCGGAAGAGTAAGCGTCTTCTGCTTCATCGACGACACCCGTCATGTAAATCTTTGTCACATCCAATAAATATCAAGTTCTCAAAATGAGAACCGAATATCATTGTCAATCACAACAAGTAAACACACTAATGAGCATACTCAAAAACGTCCATCTTCATAATCTTTGTTCCTTGTGCAAAGTAATCATGGTTATCTCCTTTGTGTCTCAGTCTTTCCGCTTAAACACACCAGGACTTCCCCTGCCCAAGCCATCATGGAGGGTGATTCTTATTCCATGTCAAATTTTATTTAGTCTTAATTGATTAAATTTAATCGTAATTTTAGTATCATAATATTAGTTGTTGTTTTGACTCAAATCATAACGCAAATGTTGTTGTTATAAAGCACGGTTGATACATTTGCTTGAGATATTGGAATGGAATATGACATCTACAAAAAGAAAACGAAATTTAAAACAGTATAAGACTACGAGAACAGAGAGAAAAGCAACATAAGTTGAGGTCACCCCCCCCCCCCCCCCCCCATCTCGCCGTTGTTGTGTCGGCGACCAACGATTAAGATTGAGTTAACAATATCTCATCATGACAGAATCGTGCAGTCACGTGCATCTCTTCTATTTAATACTCTGATTATCATGTAAAGAGACAAACATACTATTTTGAGCAGCATTTGGCGTCTTCGTATCACAATTGATATATGTTAGTATTAAAGCTTAGTAAAGGGGCATAACTCGTACAAGCTAGTTACTTGAACTCTGATTATATTGGAACTTTCCGACGTATTATAATAATAGTGTGGTGTACTGTGTGAATCACATCAAACATCGGGTAACATCTGGAGAGATGTGAGACATCCAGTACACGATAGCTGCTACAGGGACAAGATAACTTCTAAACCAATAACCTTCTCACCTTTATCACAAAGTGGAGCTGATTCTAACCCATGGTTCATGGGACGCCACACTAGCTGAGATTTTATGGTTACAAAAATAGTGTTAGCACTATTAATCAAATTCAAATCCAAAAAAAAAAAAAATACTAAAAAGGGGTTTTTGGTTTTTGTTTTTGTTTTTGTTTTTCATAAAAAGACCTTTGGCTTTCAGCCGAAGGGATTGTCAGCAACGTTTATCATATATATTGTTAACTTTGTTTCCTGTTCTTTGCTCATTCCGTGTATGTGATTTAACGTGTTTTGATGTCTTTGTTTATATATGTCTGTTATCAATAAATCTGGACGGAACGCAGCGCTGGGGTGTTAAACTTGGCCTCAACCGTTACATACTACAGTAGTAGAGGGCAAAGTCTCCACGATCAACTGTTACATATTACAGTAGTAGAGGGCAACGGCTCCACGATCAACTGTTACATACTACAGTAGTAGAGGGCAACGGCTCCACGATCAACTATAACTGATCATCAAATATACCTCTAAAAAGTGTGGGATATAACGAGACAAATTAGTGGGGAAAGAAAAACCATCCTCTCATCTCACCAATAAAAACAAAATATTTTCTTCCAAATTTGGAATTACAAACGCATTTGACAAATATATCGCTAAAATCTCTTCAATCAAAAGTCACTCAAGAAAACTCAAGGTGTTTAAAACTGCAATAAATCTTTTTGACAGAATTTTGACACAACATCACACGACTTAGCAGCTTGCCCAGATACAATTACACAGCAGCGTCAAAAAACATCTGCCGAACTTTTCATGAAAATGCTTTCTCCATATATTCAACAAATTCTACATTTCCAGAAAGATCCTCGAGAAGTAGAAGGAACCTATAACAATTTCAATTATAAAGCCCGACTAGGGCGCTACAAAACCAAATAATTATTGTCCTATTTCTGTGTCAAGCTGCATCTGTAAAACACTAACAGTATGATAAACACCGGACTAGTTTCTTTCTTGAATCAAATTCTCATTAATCCGCTCCAAAGTGAATTCAGAAACCAATGAGTGAATAGAAACTTTATTTGAGAAGTTTTTCTCAAGAAAGAACACTAAGTTGCAGTGTTCTTTGTTCTTGAGAAGCAATAAGATACTACGTGGCAGTATGGTATCATGAAAGACTTGCATAAGATTGGAGAGCACGGGAACCTCCATCCTCGATATCCAGAGGTTATGATCACCTATGTTATCTACACCACTGGAATGTGTCATGGCAAAATTGAAAGCTCCCGGGTCTGCCACCTAGCGGTCGGTGTGCGTTGTGTCCCTTGGATATAGTCTAACACTTCTAACTATTGGTCCCTTACCGTGAATGTGTCGGCGAATATTGTTCTCCTATTACGAAATGTGGTCTATATCTGCCAAGGGTGAAGATGAGTGTGCGGATCGTAACCTTTGGCTAGCGAGGATGGGGAACATCCCGAAACTTATATCGAAATACATAAATGTCTTGATCAGTCAACAAAAGGTTAACTAGAGGCAAACTAGGAACAAAGGAACTATTTACATGGATACACTCGTAAAAGTACAAGAGAAAAAGACCAGGTGTTCCGGAAGAGTAAACGTCTTCTGCTTTATCGATTGCACCCAGCAGATAAATCTTGGTCACATCCAAGTAAGCATCCTCAAAATGAGAACCGAGTCATCACTGTCAATCACAACAAGTAAACAAACTAATAAGTAAACTCAAAAACGTCAATCTTCATATTACATAAAAAATACAGAATATGTCTCGATGAAATCAAGATGGTGACCATATAACTTGCCCATAGTCTTCATCACCCTGCATCTCCCGAATCCCTGTGCCTAAGTTTGCCAGTCAGCAGTTGACATATATCACGAGAATCTCGATATTTAGAGCAAGCACTAGAATAACGAATCAACTGCGACATGTAAACGCCCTAGGATGGAGGAGCAGGGATGTTACTATCAAGAAAGGGAAAGTTCTCGATCGGAAAATCAAAATCGTCACGTTAATCATATGTTTTAGTTGTAAGTTGCCCGTGATGGTCGATATACCAGAAAGTGATTAAATTCAGTTACACTAAATATCTGAAACAAAAATAACCAAAAAATAAAAAAAAAAAAAAAAACAACTTTGTTACATAATATTTGCTTTAAAATGAACATAAAGAAGTCGAACAGCAAAAATGAATTTGCTTTATTGAAAAATGGTGACGATTTTAAATGATCAATCAAGAATAAAAAAACATACATTTTGGCAACAAATACAGAGAAATACCAATTTTAAAGTTCTACGAACAACAGTCCTCTAATGTTTTTGCTCGAACCCGCAACCCTTAGCTCTTGACAGCTTTATCTTTATCGCTGATCATGCGTTAGAAGGAAAATCACAACTATTTGCTCTCCGCTTTTTAAATCTGTTGGTACTCGAACATCACAAGCCAGGTTCTAATTGTCGGTAACGAGGGCCATGGATACCATTTGTAATGTACCTAGTGTTCTCCTGGAGAAGGAGAAAATTGAGTCTTATCTATAAGATGGAAAATAACTTAACGCCATATAACCTCCATTCACTTCTACCTCCAAAAGTCGGCGATACTAACAACTATGAAAAATATATTATGATATTATTCCATATTAACTAACTCATCTGTTATACCTTCCCCACTAAAAATGTGGAATTACCTGGTTAAACAGATTAGGTTTAGCCTTCCCTTGCAATCTTTATAAGAAACCTGACACGTGATTTCGGGAGTAAATACCCAGTATGTTTTAATTTTGGAGATACGAAAATAATTACAATACACACAAAACTAAGAATGTAGTCAATAAAATTATGATTGATTTCGAGTTCATCTCACCAATATTCCAAATTGCAGTTGTGGAAATCGTTGTGAAAGTGCTTATCATTCTTTCTTTGAATGCGACAATTATGTTTACAGCAGAATAATTTTGTTTGATCAGTTACGACACTTAAATATATAAATCAATTAAAAAGTAGTATTATATGGTAATGAGTTGTATGCCGATAATATAAATTTCTTAATTTTCATACACATGCAAAATTACATCAAGTCCAGTAAAAGGTTTTAAATATAAAGCATGCATATATAATTGTTACTGCCTAGGTTTATTGTATGTTGTATTTATCAAAATGTTGGGAAAGGGCGTTTCATGAGTTGACATAACTTTTGCCAAATCCTCTTGTCGTTTTCATGAAAATATGTTTAAACTAAGCTTCCGCAGTGGATCGTACCCTCGATCCATAGGTTCCTCGTCAGACACATTTCACATATTCGCCACCTTTATATATCGTATTTAGGATAATAGCCATGATATTTATTTATTTATTTGTATTAGTTTGTTCAAGTCACGCCAAGAACAAAAGTATCATCATGCCTTAATAAAAAAAACAACGCGGGAGTTTGTAGCGTTATATGTGACGCCAGGTTTTAGTGACGTGCACTCTTTAAAACCTAAAGAAAGCGCAATTTGGATGGGTTTCTGCAGTCAGGCTAGAACAGCAAAGTTAGAATAGTTTGAACATCTCCACTGCATTCAAGATGTTATTTTATCAATCGGAGATTTCATGACATTTCACTGGTATAATGTACTATGTATGAATACCGTGGAGTCAGCTATTATAATTTTATTTAGAACGTAAGCGGCCTTAATTCTCAAAAGACTTTCACGCATTTGCGGTTCGAAAAAAATGTATGTGCGATAATAACACGTGATTGACCCGATGAAAAACCAGACACAAAAATAACTAAAAGTACATTTTAATCAACCAAAAAAAAATATACTTTATGATACGTATCTACTCAAGGGTATAGTAAAAACGGATTTAAAGCTAAATTTTAAGACAGTCACTGTTTTGGGCCCCGACCCTCAGGACTCAGAAGTCCCTTCGGGTCGGATGACCTGAAAATCATCTCTGAGTCAGAATATTGATTTTAAATTATGTTAATTAAATTACAATGTATATGAAATATCATTCTTGCATATTAGAAAGACGATAGTATAGACATGTTTATAAACTTATAACAAAAGTTTAAGTTTTATGTTTTTGTATCTATATTGCATAACTTAGCAGTATCATCGCTCAATGTGTAGGCTGCCACTCAAGGCTGAGTCACTATTTAGTCACTGTAATACTTGAGGAGTTTGATTTCCACCTCTCCTGTATCTAACAGCAAGCATGCCCACACCACACCATCCTTCTGTATGCCTACTGTTCTCTGTGATCCGTTGGTTCTGTGGAGTGTTTGTATGTACTTCCCGTCTCCAGTTATCAGTTCTATTGTGTTCCTTGTCCAGTCAGCAATAACAAGATTACCCTTACAGTCATATACAACTGTTATTGGACCAAACCTTTCTGGTGTGATCGTCTTTCGTGTCAGTATCCCCTCTTCTCGGTAATGAAACACAATGATGTGATTCCTGTAATTCCTTACATCACTAAGGTCTCCACTGATGAGTTCACTACTTACTACAGCTATGTTACCTGTAACACCACATTGTGTGATGGACAGTACTGACCCTGTCCCTGACCCCTTCACAGTGGCTGTGTGTAACACCTGGCCGTCTGCAGTGTACATCACCACCTTGTACCCGTGTGTACCCCCTGTGCCCACCGCTACCAGACCCTCTCTTGTCACACAGAGGCTGTATGGGTCATCCTCTGTAGTAAACCTTCCGACTGGTGTAGATGAGGTAGATACTTCGTAGATTGTTCTGTCATTCCAACAACAGAACCACAGACGACCTGTGGTGGGGTCTAGACTGATGTGTTGGATGTTACTGTTGTGATGTATCTTCTGTAGGACTTTGCCTTTGTTGTTGATTAGGTTAACGGTGTTGGTTTTGTTATAACTCAGCCATGCGCGTCCATCAGGTGTAGGACAGATTGATGAAATGTCATCATTATATGAGAACTGGGATAAGGCAGTTGGACTGTCACAAAGTTTGTGCAAGACTGCTCCAGTGTAGGCCTGACCAGTCTCTTTAGATTTGGACTGTTTAGGTGGCACAACTGGACCTTGTTTGGAGTTACTTCTAGGTGCTGATCCTGCCTGGAGATGGTCAGTTGGAGTCTTAATTATCCCCATGGCCTGGTTCAGGTGACTTCGTCTGTCATTACCTGAAGTAAACTCTGTCATGTCGATGTTAGGTTTCTGTGGGATACTTAAGTCCATATCCTGGATTTCTGATACGGAATCGTACATAAGTACAGCAGTGCCTGTCTGGAGGGTCTGTTTACACTCTGATGAGAATCTCAATAAAGTATCTAACCTGTCCTCTAGGTTTGTGATGTGTGTATGAAGGAGGTCTGTTGTCCCCTTTTCCATCCGGTCACATATTGCTAAATGATTTTCTGTTATCTGATATAATTCCAAAATACATTGGTCGCGCTGCTTCTTAATATTCACAGAGAGGGTTTTGTAGTTAGATTCACTTGTTGCAATTTCTTTCCGTGCTGATTTGATTCCATTTCTGAGCTTCGGTATTTTAACATTTTCTGTTTTATTCATAAAGTCTTGCAGTGTACTTTTTTGTTTATTTGTAATTTCCGATATTTCTGCAAAGCTGTCATTGTGTGCTCTGTGTGTTGTTATGGAGCATGTAGTACAAATAAGCAGGCTGCAGTCCCGACAGAGGAGAACCACTTCTTTTCCCTTATGGTAAGGACACTTAGTGTGGCCTTTGATTCTGACTGGAATTTGCCCTTTTTGAGGAGAGATGCTGTGTTCAGCTGTCATGGTACATGTAATGATTCTGATGAAAATACAGAAGGAATGAATCCAAGATGATTTTCAAATCGTCTGGTGTTCATCTGCGCAGGACAATTAAAGAAGTTATTTCTTAATAACTAAATTACCAATTTTCAAAACGGCATGAAAAAGATCAGTAGATATAACCACATTAAGTAGACAAAAAGAATAGCAAACAATTAAAATTCAACACATGATTTTCCCCTAAAAAGATTCTCTGCTAACAATAAGAAAACCAGTACTTAAAATACATGTATCCTCCTCCAAAGTATAATAATACCAGTACTTACAATACATGTATCCTTCTCCAAAGTACCACAATACAACTACTTACAATCCATGTATCACCCTCTAAAGTATAACAATACCAGAACTTACAATACATGCATCCTTCTCCAAAGTATCACAATACCAGTACTTACAATACATGTATCCTCCTCCAAAGTATCACAATACCAGTACTTACAATCCATGTATCACCCTCAAAAGTATGACAATACCAGTCTTTACAAAGTCCATATCCTGCCCATAGTACAAAAATGCCAGTTCTAACAAAACAAAGGTTATAGTATCTCTTCGGAAGTACCATAATGCAGTGTACCAGCACTCACAATGCATGTACCCTTCCCAAAGTATCATTATAGCTCTTACAATTAGTTATATCCTAAATTCGCTATTAGCACTTCTAAGAGTATTTATCTACAAAATACATTAGAAAAATTACAATTAAAGAGAAAAATGAAATATTTACCTGTTTTGTCGACATAAAATCTTAAAAGTAAATTTCCCTTAATGTAACTGCAGACATAAAAGCTAGTATGTCTCTGAGAAGTTCTTCTGTCGACTTTTCAGTTGCATCGCCCCCTCCAGTGTGCAGTACGAGGTTAGGAGACAGGTATATTAATATATCTGTTTTGACGTGTACGTCTACCAGGTGTTTTATTGGTTACCTAACGTCCTGCTAGAATTAGGTCAACAATTAAGATAAAGGAAAACTTAACTTTTGCATTATATATAAGCATTTGTTTTACTTTGCTCTTACTAAGTATATGTTGTCTTGTCCTTAGATAACCAGAGAGTAGTCGATAGCCCCTCCCCGGGAGCGCATAAACAAACCCAATGTTTTAGCTCTATGCTACGCAACTATGTACTTCCCTTTTCATGCCCAGCTGTTGTCCTCGTAGACGGCCACTGTATATCATTACTGTTCTCGTTCTGTAAATTACTTATCACAAAACATTCATATGGCATAGATAGGGAGTATGTTATCTCATATGACCAAATATAATTTATAACAGTTTACATTTTTTGGCCGGGTGGTGCAATGGATAGCGCACTTGCCTTTCACCAAGATGACCGGGGTTCGATTCCCCAACTGGACGTGAAAAGGTATGGGGGTCACCTGCCCGACCAGGTGGGTTTCCTCCCACTATAAGACCCTTCGCGCGCTTTCATCCGGGCCAGCAAGAGTGATTTATATAAGTTCGCTCATTTGTTTCATAATTGCTGTAAAATAAATAAAGTTTATATTAGATTTTATTACATTTTTGCCAGTGAAATATAGAAAATTATCAAACTGATAAAACTTATATTTTCACTGCAGTGATGAGCAGTGAAAATATAAGATTTTGCCGTGAAAATATAAGATTTTGCCGTGAAAATATAAGATTTTGCAGTGAAAATATAAGGCTTTTTCAGTGTAACGTGAAAAAGTGACCCAACAATAAAATACCACCCGGGTCATTATTCTACGTTGCAAAAGTTACCCGGGGTCGTTATTTAACAGTAGAAATCGTAAACGGCCATCTGTAGAAAAATGACCCCATTCGATTTTTTCGTAATTCGTCCCGTGAAAAAGTGACCCGCCGTAGCTTTCAACGGTGGGTAGTTTTCAACTGGGTCATTTTTTTCACATAACACCAAAACTTTTGTATGAGTTGTTCCCCTTGATCGGATCTTGGAGGCTCGCCATTGTTGTCGTCTGCTAGAACTTTTCTCTTGGGGAAAGATGGTCTTGACGAAATGGCATCAATAGTACATATTGATAGGAACTGCTGCAGGATTAAATATGAAATGAATTGAAAGATGAGAATGGTTCAACTTTTCCGATCAGCTTATCCCAATCAGCTGTGTACTGGACCCGATCGGTTGTGATTTCGACGGATTACAGTAGACTTAGCTCCTTTGCAGTAGGCAAGTAGACCAAGAAAAAAATAATGAAAGTATCTTAGTCCTCTTTCGAAATGTAATAAAAAGAAAATTCAATGGTTTGCCGTTTAATATCAAATATATTTCACTTGTATGGCAGATTTTTTTTTTATATTTTCACTCGTGCTACGCACTCGTGAAAATATAAAACAAATCTGCCATACTCGTGAAATATATTCGATATTAAACGACAAACCATTGAATATCCTCTACATATTAAACATCTCATTTAGTAGCTTGTCATTATACATGTGCTAAAAGATGTGTAGAAAGGAGAGCTTTAACAGGGGTGGGCTTATTACAAGGCATGTGCTAACCACATTTAAACATTGTTTCAAAGAGGACCACTTTAGTTGTGCTTTCAGTCGTGAGAGATGTTGTCAATAAATAAAGGCTAAATGCATCACACGCCTGACAAAATTAATCTTTTGTTCTGTTTATTTAAAAAAAAAAAGATTTCTTCATCATCGACACAAACGTTAAACGGACCTGTTGTGAGGGAATATATATAAGTAAGATCATATAGTTAACATTTAAATCGATATCTTATCAAATATTCTTGTGATAATTTATGTACTCAATGGTGCTCCCTGCTGTATATGAAAAATGATGGCATATGTGAAACCTAAATAAACAAGATGATTGGTCTACTTATAATGTATATAATCAAATGAACTCCTCAAAATTGATAACACATGGATATACTCGACCTCATCCACAAGTACAGGGTGTCCCAAAAAACATGTCCCGAGTTTGACGCTTTATCAAAAATGTTTTAATAGACGGAGGAATTCGATGTTTATACCACAAGAAAGGTAATGATCTGCTTAGTACAACGATATATAACAACTCTATAAAATATCTTTTTGTTAGTACTTATATTGAAATTCATGAGAAAGTGACATTTCGCTTATTTTGCGATTTGTTCAGAAAATTGATAATTTCAGTCAAAGAATGTGTTCGAGGTGTTCGCCCTTCTTTTCGATGACATGCTGAATTCTGTCCCTGAAATTCCTCACCACCTCCCTGCATGTGTCTGGCCGGATGTTCCTGATTTCCCTGTTGATGGCAGTTTTGAGTTCTTGGAGATTAGATGGAGGAGGAGTGTAAATACGGTCCTTGAGGAAGCCCCAGAGGTAAAAATCTAACGGGTTCAGGTCTGGAGAATGAGGTGGCCACTCAATGTCAGTACGCAACGATATCAGCCTATTGCCAAAAGTGTCTGCTAGCCAGGTCAACACTCGATTTGCTGTGTGGGGTGCCGCCCCATCTTGCTGATACCACACACCATTTAGTTCATGTCCTTTTCTCCTCAGTGCTGGTATGAACCTTTTGCACTGATGATTTACTTGGATTTTGGTTCATGTCAGACAATACCTTTCTGACAGACCTCTGTGGTGTTTCCTCTATGATGGTTTTCACTTGACTGATGTTCTCGTCGCACTTAGCGCTCCTCCGTCTACCACTGCTTCCTTTCCTGCAATCAGTGACACATCCATGAGCTTCAAATTTTGATACAATTCTGTAGATCTGCTTCCTGGAGTTGGACTGCATACCTGGGTGACGTTTTCGTAACATTTCATTCACTAAAGTAGGGGATTTTCCGGTCGCATAGTAGAGTTCAATAATTTCAGCCTAAATCTTCATGTTGCTGGAAAGTCACTGAATTGTGACATAATCGATGACGTCATCATTTCTATTACTTCTATTTCTGATGATGTAATCAGTACATGTGTTCCCAATTTAGTTAAATTAGGATACTCATGCTTTCCAAACCATTTTGAATTTTCAAGAAAAGTTTAATATTGCAAAAGTTATTACCTGTCAAATCGGGACATGTTTTTTGGGACACCCTGTACATCACAACATTATTACTGTTGTGGGGCCGACACCTCATGGTGATTTCTGTTATCAATACCTATAACCCAGGTCATGGTCCAGGTACCTCCAAAAAGTGTAAATTCTGCAAATTTAAAATGCTACATATCAAAAACATAAACGCAAATTCTTTATTCACCGTGTTTTGATACACAAACACGAGAAAGCAGTAATATACTGTTACAACTTCAAAGCATGCATGCAATTCCGAAATCAGTATATTTATGTGACCGTATAAAACAAATCTTTAATACCGTTTCTTAGCACCATTATCAAATGTCTACACTTTGTGTGTACATACTCATAACTAATAACAAAATTATATGTGATCAATAGAATTTTTCAATGGTTTAAAATCAACGTAAATATAATTATTGAAGTATGATGAACATCATGGTAATTTCAGGTTACCGGACAATACACAGGTGACATATTGTCCTTGCTCCGTCTTCACCGTTGGCTTGGAACACCTGTCTGTTCGTACGTCCGTAAAGTTCATCACATTTTGTGGGAAGCATCATTCGATTAGGGGTATGTTAAATTGTTAAATTTATGGGGCTTGCACGTAGAGGTCTAAGAAACGGCCAAAAATACTTAACCACGTGAAATCGGGAAAATATTCCTAAAATTGTTATTCCCCAAAGTTGAACGGGTAGTCTGGCTTGGGATAATACGATTTACTATTTGAATTAAGCAAGTTAAATTAAGCATCTGACAATAGATGCAAAGGAATTCACTGTAATACCAGACGAAAATTTTTGAAATGTTTGAAGCCCTAAGCTAAACTCCTAAATAAATATCAAACTTACACATAAGCCTTTCCAACTTCTATCTCTCAAATTGCTGAGCCGTAATTTAGTTTATCAGCAGCCGACATCTATCACGTAACTCTCGATATTTAGAACAGTTTACGATTGGAAAATCAAAATCGTCACGTTTATCGTGTGGCTTCATAGTAAGCTGTCCATGTTCGTCGTAGTTAAAGTAAAAATCAAGTTAAGAAGCTGATACTGCAGTCTGTTGTGTTCTTCATTAAAAGTTCAGTTGGATATATATGATTGAATAGATCAGTAAGATTCTCGTTATTTACAAACAAAACATCATCGATATACCTATACCTGAAAAAGAATTTTGGCAAAGTTTGTGTTACCTGTCCTGATAAGATCCTCAACAAAGGCAAACCTACATGTATGAAAATGGTTAGAAAAGAGTAAGGCACAGATTATCCCCTATAGGAATTCCAACATTAGGCGCCTGACATATGTGCATAAACTAGGTTAATGACTCAGTTTACAAAATGTGATGAGAAAACCAGAGGGTGAATGTAAAGAAATGCAACTGATAAAACATTGAAAAAAATGAAATCGATTTTGAAAGAATGATTGACTTATGTGGTACTAATTTCTGTAATGTAGTCATCACATTCACCAATCGGTGGTGGGGGGCCCAGGTATAATCATGTTCATCGTAATATCATTTGGTAAACACTGTAAATATGCATGGATATTAACAAATGATTAAATAGAACTCCTCCATGCATTTTCCAATTACATGGTTTGTCTGACATTAAAAAGATATCAATGTGATTTGTTTTTTACTGCATTCAACCATCAAAACATTCTTACTAAATATCTCGGTAGGCAGTGAGTATTACAATGACAACTTGCGACCTGTGACAAGAACAAAAAATGTATTCATTTATCAAAGTCTTGGTGGTGACATTCTGCAAGCGAAATTGAGAAATGGGTTAAGATTGATGCTAAAATTGATTTCAAGCAACATTCCGATCAGTAAGCAGAACATTTTTCAATTTCTTTTCATGAATTAATATATATATATCCATGATCGCATGTAGAAAAAAATTATGCCTATGCATTTATGTTCTTAATATTATATCAAGAATGCGATCAGGGTCAATTGTCCATACCAGGAGGGCTATCGGGATGATCTTTATGGATACATGGCTGGTAATACAATGTTCTAAGGTCTAAAGGAAAGTTAAGGAAGGTTATGATCAGAATATCTGAATGGCTATCACGTGACTGCGTTTTGACCGTATAGGTATGAAATTTGAGAGAACCCGGCCATTAAGTTATGTGACTCGTTAAATAATTTAATATGTCACTCGCCTAAAGGCTTGTGGCTTATACAATTATCTAACTCGTTTAAAAAATTCCATATTACATCGACACTCGTTTAAGATCATCTATTAATAATATAGTATGCCGAAAAAAAGTAAATCTGATATGTTTTACAGTTCTCTCTAACTGTGACATACTTTGTGTACAATGTTTACCTTGGGGAGAAATGTCCTTTGTCTCTAATGTCATAACACTTGATCTCTATAGGAACTATTCTCCTGAATTATGTTAAGTGAGCTGTGGTTCATTGTTTATCTTGAAAAGAATTCCTTTGTCTTTACTATCGTAAAATCGGGCCTAAAATAGAATAAGTATCGCTTATTGCTTATCAGTTGCGATTAACTGCTTTTGAGGTAAAAAAAAAAAAAACAATTTTTTTCTACCAAAATACCCAGTGTCATTCCACTCTCAGACTATTGTATAAACATATCGACTGTTGGATAAATATATGTTATATACCACTAGTGGAATATGACCTTCCTGACTTTTGATTGGTTGATAAGTTGAACTTTGACCGAAAATCACGTGGGTCAATGCAACGTGCTGATTGTTGACGTCGTCATCGATTGTTGACGTCGTCACAATTTGGCGGGAATATATACGAGATGATGTGTTTTCGCGCAAATATCATCCGCTGTTCACAGAAAACTACACGGCCACTGCGACTTAATAGCATCGTGGTAGAAACAGGTAACTCGACTCGTGGTTATTGAAGATGGAATTTATTTCACTCTCGTTAACTATTTTTTTAAAGTTACAAAAGACATTCGCGAACGCTAAATCTCGTGTCTTTTGTATCTTTTAAAAATAATTCACTCGAGTGAAATAAATTCCCTATCCTTCAACCACTCGTTGTATAACTTTGTCTTTTCTGATAAGTCATTGGTTCATAGTCACCGTACTGTCTTCGTCAAAGTGACTTTGACGATGAACCTGCATTTACCTGTTTCTTAGAAATGGTTTAGTGATGTAATCTGTGCCTTGGCAACATGGTGCAATCACTTAAATGGAATATATTATTAATTGGAAGGGGTACAAACTAGTACTTTGTGACTAAACTAAGCGAATATGCACTTTATGTATACCTGATATGATTTATTTTAGATACACCTGACAGGCAAAGTGGCAGAACAGTCTCAAATTGTGCGGGTTTTGTTTTTTGTCAGAGGGGGTGGTTTTGTTTTGGTTGGTCTACATTTGGAGTGTCCGTGATCAATTCTTCAAAATTTTGGCTTTTCCATTATCCTGCATTTAATTTGCGTATGCCAGTTATTTCCTTGTCAATTGAAATATGATTTGTTTTGTTTGAAATACGAGGTAATTTATGAAGCCATGTCTAACGTCCACTCGGCGATCTAGTAAGATACCCACATCAACCTATTGAAGACAACATTAAGGGGGGGGGGGGGGCAATAATGTTGAATATAGGGAGGGCGCAATTTATATAGTGAAATTGCCGATTGTGGAGGAATAAAGGTAAGTTTTGGAACGGATTCAAAAGGGTTTGAAAACACTTGATATGTGCATGGACCTTAGCAAGACTTTTAAAGTCAATGTTTGTGTTTGACCTTAATATTACATTTTATTTTTAAACATGTCAACACAGTTTTGCAAAATGATTTGTGTTTGTGTAATGTGTGCACAACAATTGCATTTTCTGTTGTTATCTATACAGTTGAATATACCAAAATTGTTGCAGTATTGCTTCAAGATGTGTGTGATGTGACGGAAAGATGTATGCAATCTTTCTGAGACATTAAGACTGTATGTTACCTTACTGTGACGTTAAGACTGTATGCTACCTTAGTGAGACATTAAGACTGTATGCTTCCTTTCTGTGACTTTAAGGCTGTATGCCACCTTACTGTGACTTTAGGCAGTATGCAACATCACTGTGACGTTTAAACTGCGTCCTACCTAACTGAATTGTTAAGACTGTATTATACCTTTTTGAGATGCTAAGGCTTACTGTTACGTTAAGGCTGTATCCTACCTTACTGTGACGTTAAAGCTGTATTCTACCTTACTGTGACGTCAAGACTGTATGCTGCCAATCTGAGATGTTAAGGCCTTATGCTACTATACTGTGACTTTAAGGCCGCATGCTGCCTTACTCATATGTTAAGGCTGTATGCTATCTAGCTGTAACTTTAAAACTGTATGCTACCTTACTGAGACTTTTCAGAAATCAGAAATACTTGCCATTTTCTATATCAAACAAAAAAGTACCAAAAGACGAAGCATGTATTGGATCTATTATTTAATACAGTATAAGTCTCAATATCATAATTCTATAACAGTTTACAAGATGTTTGCAGTATGGTTTTGCAGATAATTAAATATATAGAAAACAAGAGGCCCGTGGGCCTTAACGGTCATCTGATCTGTTAAAGATACTAACATATTTGACCCCTTGAAAGCAGGCCAAAACTCAGTACACAAGGCTTTTCACATTATTTAAGGTCATTCGTTTGAACAAACGTTGTAGTCCTTTATACCAGCATGCTGTAGGCCAAATAGCAGTATTCTATGCCTTTCTTTTATTGAGAAGTTTCTTGAATATTTTAGGACATTTGACCTGTGTAACCTTGAAAGTAGGTCAAGATCATTAAAATTAACGAACATGGAAGCCCTTCATCCTAACATGCAACGGGTCAAATATCAGTACCTTCGGCCTTTACGCTAGTGAGAGGAGGTTTCTTGGAAATTTAAAACATATTTGACCCCTGTGGCCTTGACAGTAGGTCAAGGTCATTCGTTTAAATACAGTTTGGGTTTTTATTTATTTTTTTAAAGATGATACAGGCCAAATGTAAGTTATATGGGCCTTTCAGTTATTTAGAAGAAGTTTCTTAAAGGTTTTTAACACATTTGACCCCTGTGACCTTATGTATGGGTCAAGTAGTTTCATTTGAACAAACCTAGTAGCTCTTCATTCCAGATTCCTACAGGCAAGATATCAGTACCAAGGGCCTGTCGGGTATTAAAAAGAACTCTCTTAAAGGTTTTGAGATATTTGACTTCTGTAACCTTGAAGTGGGTCGACAAATCTTTCATTTGAACTAGTTCCCATCGACTTTAACAAGTGTGAAATGTTTCATCAAAATGTTGGGAACCGTTTACCAGGTCCCCAGATTGCTAATATATGCCACATAATAGCCTTATAATTTCCGTTCGGGAGATATTACAGAGTTATCTCCCCTACACTATATTCCATATCAAACATGATTGCCCTCACTTAAGGCTGTTTTACACAAAATTTAAAAACGTAAGATTTTTATTTAAAGCATACTTTCATTAAAATTTCTCTCATGGGGCCCCGCCCATCTGTCCCCAAGGGTATAACCAGTCTCGTTTATAAAGACTATGATCGCCCAAATTTGGTTGCAATCTACCAAAACGATAAGGGTAAGGGTTTAAAGCAAAATTTCAGCAAAGTTTCCATTTTGGGGCCCTATTCATCTGGCAAAATGGGTACACCGACCTCATGTATATGAAATATGATTGTCCTCACTCACAGATGTTTCGCAAAAAATCTGGTTGTAATTCCCTTAAGGGTTAAGAGAAATAGGGTTTTAAAGCAAAAATTACCATTTCGGGACCAGCTGTTTCGCGCCAAATTTGGTAGTAATCTGCTTTGGGGTTAAGGAGGAGAAGGGATTTAAAGTAAAAGTTTATGGACGGCGCACGACCGACGACGACGGATGAAGCGTGATGACTTTAGGTCACTCTGACCCTAAAAATGATTCGAACGACCGAATACAAAAAACCTCACTAAGTCTAGATATATAATATATTTATTTTATTTTTCACTTCATTAGCGACTGCCCAAACTTTAATGACATTCAAATGATTACGCTGATGGCGACGGAGTCACAAATAACATCAATAAAAGGAATACTCACAGTACTGTTGTACGCTGATCCCTACTGGGCATGTGTAAGACATAAAAAATATCATCTGATTATCAGACTATTTCGATGGAAATGATAGTCATTTCGTTATTTGTCCAAATTGTGTAAATGTTGACATTTCATACATCTAATTTCTTAATGTCTAGTCAATCATAATGCCAGTGCTTAAATCATTATATTATACTTTCATATCTAACATCCTGCATATTTATTACTTTAATAAAGATGTATACATTTCACCAAATCTAGCTGTATTGTTGTTATTAAAAGTATAACGCCAGCTGCAACCCCAGGTATTGATGAACGTTTTTGGAAGAAAAACAACGGTTAAAACGCAAATTGTTTTGTAATGAAAATTGTAAAGCAGAGAAAATGTTACAATCGATTTGTTGTATGACATTTCCTCATCATATGATGTTGTCTTAGCAAACACAACTGACTAGTAACAAAATGTGATTCGTTCATAATGTGTAAATTGTTTAACATATATATGGAACAATTGTCCTCCTGAAGAATAAGTAAGATAACGATATCATCATAATGTAAACTTTCTTTGTTAGCTGATGTTGATTTGTTTAGTTTGTGTGTCACATCACTCCAGGTTTAGTCACTCCTCAGTCACTGTAATACTTGAGGAGCTTGAGTCCCAACTCTCCTGTATCGAACTGTATGTGTGACCACAACACATCATCCTCCTGTATACCTATCCCTACATGTCCCTGTCCTCCTTTGTTTGTGTGAAGTGTTTTTTATGTATTTCCCTGATCCACGTATCAGTTCTATTGTGTTTCTTTTCCTGTCAGCAATAACAATATTACCCTTACTGTCATATACAACTGTAAACGGATTAAACTTGAATGGTGTGACCACCTCCCGTGCCTGTATCCCCTCTCCCCGGTAGTGGAATAAGGGCTGGAGTGTTGGGTTGTACACAATGATGTGACGTCTGTAGTTGTTTGGATCGCTGATGTTTCCACCGATTAGTTTACTACTCACTACAGCTATGTTACCTGTAACACCACACTGTGTGATAGACAGTACATGCCCCGTCACTGACTTCTCCACAGTGGCTTTGTGTAGCACCTTGCCGTCTTCTGTGTACATCACCACCTTATACCCCTGTCTACCCTGTGTACCCACCACTACCCGACCCTGCCTGGTCACACACAGACTGACTGGGTAACCCTCTGTTGTAAACCTTCTGACTGGTGTATATGAGGTAAATACTTCATAGATTGTTCTGTCATTCCAACTACAGAACCACAGGCGACCTGTGGTTGGGTCCAGACTGATGTGTTGGATGTTACTGATGTGTCGTATCTTCTGTAGGACATGACCTGTGTTGTTGATGAGGTTTACTGTATTGGTGTTATAATTACACAGCCATGCACGTCCATCAGGTGTAGGACAGATTGATGTGATAACATCTTTATATGAGAACTGTGCTATGACAGTTGGACCTTGATTGGAGTTAGTAGAAGTCTTCATTTTCCCCAAGGCTTGCTCCAGGTGATTTCGTATGTCAGTACCCGGAGTAAACTCTGTCATGTCTATGTTAGGTGTCTGTGGGATATCTAAGTCCAAGTCCTGGATTTCTGATACCGAGTCATATACAAGTACAGCAGTGCCTGTCTGGAGGGTCTGTTTACACTCTGATGAGAGATTCACTAAAGTATCTAACCTGTCCTCTAGGTTTGTGATGTGAGACTGAAGTAGGTCTGTTGTCGCCTTATCCATTGTATCACATATTGTTAAATAATCCTCCGTTATTCTGTCCAGGTCCTGTTTGCATTGATCGCGCTGTGTTTTGATATTTACAGAGAGTGTTTTGTAGTGGGATTCACTTGTTGACATTTCTTTCCTTGCAGATAGGATTTCATTTTTGAGTTTGGGTATTTCAATGTTTTCTGTTGTATTCAGATAGTCCAGCAATGTATTTCTTTGTCCATCTTTGATTTTTGATATTTCCGAAAAGCTGTCAATATGTGTTTTGTGTGTTGTTATGGAGCATGTGATACATATAAGATCACTGCACTCCCGACAGAGGAGAACCACTTCATTTTCCTTATGGTACGGACACTTAGTGTGGCCTTTGATCCGGACAGGATTTTGTACTTTCAGAATGGCGCTGCTTTTTTTGGTTGCCATGGCTTTGGATGTGATACAGGTGTATGGGGAGGTGACTTTTGGAAGATTTTCAGAACTTTTTGTGTATGTTGTTAATCTGTAAATGGTAAATTCAAAAACTAATTAAATAAATAATAAAGTAACTTTCTAATTTTAAAATAAATTTTCATTTTTACCAATGGCATGAACAATTGGAAAAATTGATATTGTAGAATAAGTATGACTTAAAGGGGATCTGGTATATTTCCACATTCGAGAATTTAGTCTAACAATAAAAAAAAAACGTATTCTGCCTCGAAAACTAAAGTACCAGTACATAGAATCCATGTATCCTCCTCAAAACTATCACAATACCAGTATTTATATGACATGTAACCTAAATACATGTATCACCCTTCAAAGTATAGCAATACCAGTACTTACAATACATGTATCACCCTCAAAAGTATCACAAACCAGTACTTACAATACATGTATCATCCTCCAGAGTATCATAATACCAGTACTTACACTACACGTATCCTCTACCACAGTATCACAATACCAGTACTTACAATACATGTATCCTCCTCCAAAGTATCACAATACCAGTACTTATAATACATGTATCGCCCTCCAAAGTATCACAATACCAGTACTTACAATACATGTATCCTCCTCCAAACTATCACAATACCAAAACGTACAATATATGTATCACCCTTCAAAGTATAACAATAACAGTATTTGCAATACATGTATCCTCTTCCAAAGTATCACAATACCAGTACTTACAATACATGTATCACCCTCCAGTGTATAACAATACCAGTACTTACAATACATGTATCATCCTCCAGTGTATAACAATATCAGTACTTACAATACATGTATCCTCCTCCAAAGTATAACAATACCAGTACTTACAATACATGTATCCTCCTCCAAAGTATCACAATACCAGTACCTACAATACATGTATCACCCTCCAAAGTATCACAATACCAGTATTTACAATACATGTATCCTCCTCCAAAGTATCACAATACCAGTACTTACAATACATGTATCATCCTCCAAAGAATCACAATACCAGTACTTACAATACATGTATCCTCCTCCAAAGTATCACAATACCAGTACTTACAATACATGTATCACCCTCCAAAGTATCACAATACCAGTACTTACAATACATGTATCCTCCTCCAGTGTATAACAATACCAGTACTTACAATACATGTATCACCCTCCAAAGTATAACAATACCAGTACTTACAATACATGTATCACCCTCCAAAGTATAACAATATCAGTACTTACAATACATGTATCCTCCTCCAAAGTATAACAATACCAGTACTTAAAATACATGTATCCTCCTCCAAAGTATCACAATACCAGTACTTACAAAACATGTATCACCCTCCAAAGTATCACAATACCAGTACTTACATTACATGTATCCTCCTCCAAAGTATAATAATACCAGTACTTACAATACATGTATCCTCCTCCAAAGTATCACAATACCAGTACTTACAATACATGTATCATCCTCCAAAGTATCACAATACCAGTACTTATAATACATGTATCCTTCTCCAAAATATAACAATACCAGTACTTACAATACATGTATCACCCTCCAAAGTATAACAATACCAGTACTTACATTACACGTATCACCCTCCAAAGTATCACAATACCAGTACTTACAATACATGTATCACCCTCCAAAGTATCACAATACCAGTACTTATAATACATGTATCCTTCTCCAAAATATAACAATACCAGTACTTACAATACATGTATCATCCTCCAAAGTATAACAATACCAGTACTTACAATACATGTATCACCCTCCAAAGTATCACAATACCAGTACTTACAATACATGTATCCTCCTCCAAAGTATCACAATACCAGTATTTACAATACATGTATCCCCCTCAAAAGTATCACAATACCAGAACTAACAATACATGTATCACTCTCTAAAGTATCACAAACCAGTACTTACAATACACGTATCCTCTACCACAGTATAACAATACCAGTACTTATAATACACGTATCCTCTACCACAGTATAACAATACCAGTACTTACAATGCATGTATCCTCTACCACAGTATAACAATACCAGTACTTACAATGCATGTATCATCCTCCAAAGTATAACAATACAAGTATTTACAATACATGTACCCTCCTCCAAAGTATCACAATACCAGTACTTACAATACATGTATCCTCCTCCAAAGTATCACAATACCAGTACTTACAATACATGTATCCTTCTCCAAAGTATCACAATACCAGTACTTACAATACATGTATCACCCTCCAAAGTATAACAATACCAGTATTTACAATACATGTATCCTCCTCCAAAGTATCACAATACCAGTACTAACAATACATGTATCCTTCTCCAAAGTATCACAATACCAGTACTTACAATACATGTATCACCCTCAAAAGTATCACAAACCAGTACTTACAATACATGTATCATCCTCCAGAGTATCATAATACCAGTACTTACACTACACGTATCCTCTACCACAGTATCACAATACCAGTACTTACAATACATGTATCCTCCTCCAAAGTATCACAATACCAGTACTTATAATACATGTATCGCCCTCCAAAGTATCACAATACCAGTACTTACAATACATGTATCCTCCTCCAAACTATCACAATACCAGTACTTACAATACATGTATCACCCTCCAGTGTATAACAATACCAGTACTTACAATACATGTATCATCCTCCAGTGTATAACAATATCAGTACTTACAATACATGTATCCTCCTCCAAAGTATAACAATACCAGTACTTACAATACATGTATCCTCCTCCAAAGTATCACAATACCAGTACTTACAATACATGTATCACCCTCCAAAGTATAACAATACCAGTACCTACAATACATGTATCACCCTCCAAAGTATCACAATACCAGTATTTACAATACATGTATCCTCCTCCAAAGTATCACAATACCAGTACTTACAATACATGTATCCTCCTCCAAAGTATCACAATACCAGTACTTACAATACATGTATCCTCCACCAAAGTATCACAATACCAGTACTTACAATACATGTATCCTCCACCAAAGTATCACAATACCGGTACTTACAATACATGTATCACCCTCCACAGTATAACAATACCAGTTCTTACAATACATGTATCCTCCTCCAAAGTATCACAATACCAGTACTTACAATACATGTATCATCCTCCAAAGTATCACAATACCAGTACTTACAATACATGTATCCTCCTCCAAAGTATCACAATACCAGTACTTACAATACATGTATCACCCTCCAAAGTATCACAATACCAGTACTTACAATACATGTATCACCCTCCAAAGTATAACAATATCAGTACTTACAATACATGTATCCTCCTCCAAAGTATAACAATACCAGTACTTAAAATACATGTATCCTCCTCCAAAGTATCACAATACCAGTACTTACAAAACATGTATCACCCTCCAAAGTATCACAATACCAGTACTTACATTACATGTATCCTCCTCCAAAGTATAATAATACCAGTACTTACAATACATGTATCACCCTCCAAAGTATAACAATACCAGTACTTACATTACACGTATCACCCTCCAAAGTATCACAATACCAGTACTTACAATACATGTATCACCCTCCAAAGTATCACAATACCAGTACTTATAATACATGTATCCTTCTCCAAAATATAACAATACCAGTACTTACAATACATGTATCATCCTCCAAAGTATAACAATACCAGTACTTACAATACATGTATCACCCTCCAAAGTATCACAATACCAGTACTTACAATACATGTATCCTCCTCCAAAGTATCACAATACCAGTATTTACAATACATGTATCCCCCTCAAAAGTATCACAATACCAGAACTAACAATACATGTATCACTCTCTAAAGTATCACAAACCAGTACTTACAATACACGTATCCTCTACCACAGTATAACAATACCAGTACTTATAATACACGTATCCTCTACCACAGTATAACAATACCAGTACTTACAATGCATGTATCCTCTACCACAGTATAACAATACCAGTACTTACAATGCATGTATCATCCTCCAAAGTATAACAATACAAGTATTTACAATACATGTACCCTCCTCCAAAGTATCACAATACCAGTACTTACAATACATGTATCCTCCTCCAAAGTATCACAATACCAGTACTTACAATACATGTATCCTTCTCCAAAGTATCACAATACCAGTACTTACAATACATGTATCACCCTCCAAAGTATAACAATACCAGTATTTACAATACATGTATCCTCCTCCAAAGTATCACAATACCAGTACTAACAATACATGTATCCTTCTCCAAAGTATCACAATACCAGTACCTACAATACATGTATCCTTCTCCAAAGTATCACAATACCAGTACTTACAATACATGTATCGCCCTCCAAAGTATCACAATTCCAGTACTAACAATACATGTATCCTCCTCCAAAGTATCACAATACCAGTACTTACAATACACGTATCCTCCTCCAAAGTATCACAATACCAGTACTTATAATATATGTATCCTCCTCCAAAGTATCTCAATTCCAGTACTTATAATACATGTATCACCCTCCAAAGTATAACAATACCAGTACTTACAATACATGTATCCTCCTCCAAAGTATCTCAATTCCAGTACTTATAATACATGTATCACCCTCCAAAGTATAACAATACCAGTACCTACAATACATGTATCACCCTCCAAAGTATCACAATACAACTACTTACAATACATGTATCACCCTCCAAAGTATAACAATACCAGTACTTACAATACATGTATCATCCTCCAAAGTATAACAATACCAGTACTTACAATACATGTATCACCCTCCAAAGTATAACAATACCAGTACCTACAATACATGTATCACCCTCCAAAGTATAACAATACCAGTACCTACAATACATGTATCACCCTCCAAAGTATCACAATACAACTACTTACAATACATGTATCACCCTCCAAAGTATAACAATACCAGTACTTACAATACATGTATCACCCTCCAAAGTATAACAATACCAGTACCTACAATACATGTATCACCCTCCAAAGTATAACAATACCAGTACCTACAATACATGTATCCTCCTCCAAAGTATCTCAATTCCAGTACTTTTAATACATGTATCACCCTCCAAAGTATAACAATACCAGTACCTACAATACATGTATCCTCCTCCAAAGTATCTCAATTCCAGTACTTATAATACATGTATCACCCTCCAAAGTATAACAATACCAGTACTTACAATACATGTATCACCCTCCAAAGTATCACAATACCAGTACTTACAATACATGTATCACCCTCCAAAGTATCACAATACCAGTACTTACAATACATGTATCCTCCTCCAAAGTATCACAATACCAGTACTTACAATACATGTATCATCCTCCAAAGTATAACAATACCAGTACTTATAATACATGTATCCTCCTCCAAAGTATCACAATACCAGTACTTACAATACATGTATCCTCCTCCAAAGTATCACAATACCAGTACTTACAATACATGTATCATCCTCCAAAGTATAACAATACCAGTACTTACAATACATGTATCCTCCTCCAAAGTATCACAATACCAGTACTTACAATACATGTATCCTCCTCCAAAGTATAACAATAGCAGAACTTACAATACATGTATCATCCTCCAAAGTATAACAATACCAGTACTTATAATACATGTATCCTCCTCCAAAGTATCACAATACCAGTACTTATAATATATGTATCCTCCTCCAAAGTATCTCAATTCCAGTACTTATAATACATGTATCACCCTCCAAAGTATAACAATACCAGTACTTACAATACATGTACCTCCTCCAAAGTATCACAATACCAGTACTTACAATACATGTATCCTCCTCCAAAGTATAACAATACCAGTACTTACATTACATGTATCATCCTCCAAAGTATAACAATACCAGTACTTACAATACATGTATCGTCCTCCAGTGTATCACAATACCAGTACTTACAATACATGTATCACCCTCCAAAGTATAACAATACCAGTGCTTACAATACATGTATCACCCTCCAAAGTATCACAATACCAGTACTTACAATACATGTATCACCCTCCAAAGTATCACAATACCAGTACTTACAATACATGTATCCTCCTCCAAAGTATCACAATACCAGTACTTACAATACATGTATCCTCCTCCAAAGTATCACAATACCAGTACTTACAATACATGTATCACCCTCCAAAGTATAACAATACCAGTATTTACAATACATGTATCCTCCTCCAAAGTATAACAATACCAGTACTTATAATACATGTATCCTCCTCCAAAGTATCACAATACCAGTACTTATAATATATGTATCCTCCTCCAAAGTATCTCAATTCCAGTACTTATAATACATGTATCACCCTCCAAAGTATAACAATACCAGTACTTACAATACATGTATCCTCCTCCAAAGTATCACAATACCAGTACTTACAATACATGTATCCTCCTCCAAAGTATAACAATACCAGTACTTACAATACATGTATCCTCCTCCAAAGTATCACAATACCAGTACTTACAATACATGTATCCTCCTCCAAAGTATCACAATACCAGTACTTACAATACATGTATCACCCTCCAAAGTATCACAATACCAGTACTTACATTACATGTATCCTCCTCCAAAGTATAACAATACCAGTACTTACAATACATGTATCGTCCTCCAGTGTATCACAATACCAGTACTTACAATACATGTATCACCCTCCAAAGTATCACAATACCAGTACTTACAATACATGTATCGTCCTCCAGTGTATCACAATACCAGTACTTACAATACATGTATCACCCTCCAAAGTATCACAATACCAGTACTTACAATACATGTATCCTCCTTCAAAGTATCACAATACCAGTGCTTACAATACATGTATCACCCTCCAAAGTATCACAATACCAGGACTTACAATACATGTATCACCCTCCAAAGTATCACAATACCAGTACTTACAATACATGTATCCTCCTCCAAAGTATCACAATACCAGTACTTACAATACATGTATCCTCCTCCAAAGTATCACAATACCAGTACTTACAATACATGTATCATCCTCCAAAGTATAACAATACCAGTACTTACAATACATGTATCACCCTCCAAAGTATCACAATACCAGTACTTACAATACATGTATCCTCCTCCAAAGTATCACAATACCAGTACTTACATTACATGTATCCTCCTCCAAAGTATCACAATACCAGTACTTACAATACATGTAGCACCCTCCAAAGTATCAAAAACCAGTACTTACAATACATGTATCACCCTCAAAAGTATCAAAAACCAGTACTTACAATACATGTATCGCCCTCCAAAGTATCACAATACCAGTACTTACAATACATGTATCATCCTCCAAAGTATAACAATACCAGTACTTACAATACATGTATCCTCCTCCAAAGTATAACAATACCAGTACTTACAATACATGTATCACCCTCCAAAGTATCACAATACCAGTACTTATAATACATGTATCCTCCTCCAAAGTATCACAATACCAGTACTTACAATACATGTATCCTCCTCCAAAGTATCACAATACCAGTACTTACAATACATGTATCACCCTCCAAAGTATCACAATACCAGTACTTACAAAACATGTATCATCCTCCAAAGTATAACAATACCAGTACTTACAATACATGTATCCTCCTCCAAAGTATAACAATACCAGTACTTACAATACATGTATCACCCTCCAAAGTATCACAATACCAGTACTTACAATACATGTATCCTCCTCCAAAGTATCACAATACCAGTACTTACAATACATGTATCCTCCTCCAAAGTATCACAATACCAGTACTTACAATACATGTATCACCCTCCAAAGTATCACAATACCAGTACTTACAATACATGTATCACCCTCAAAAGTATCAAAAACCAGTACTTACAATACATGTATCCACTTCTAAAGTATAACAATACCAGTACTTACAATACATGTATCCTCCTCCAAAGTATCACAATACCAGTATTTACAATACATGTATCCTCTACCACAGTATGACAATACCAGTACTTACAATACATGTATCACCCTCCAAAGTATCACAATACCAGTACTTACAATACACGTATCCTCTACCACAGTATAACAATACCAGTACTTACAATACACGTATCCTCTACCACAGTATAACAATACCAGTACTTACAATACATGTATCCTCTACCACAGTATAACAATACCAGTACTTACAATACATGTATCACCCTCCAAAGTATAACAACACCAGTACTTACAATACATGTATCATCCTCCAAAGTATAACAATACCAGTACTTACAATACATGTATCCTCCTCCAAAGTATCACAATAAATATACTAATAATACATGTATCCTCCTCCAAAGTATCACAATAACAGTACTTACAATACGTGTAACATCCTCCAAAGTATAACAATACCAGTACTTACAATACATGTATCCTCCTCCAAAGTATCACAATACCAGTTCTTACAATACATGTATCGCCCTCCAAAGTATCACAATACCAGTACTTACAATACATGTATCCTCCTCCAAAGTATCACAATACCAGTACTTACAATACATGTATCCTCCTCCAAAGTATCACAATACCAGTACTAACAATACATGTATCCTCCTTCAAAGTATCACAATACCAGTACTTACAATACATGTATCCTCCTCCAAAGTATCACAATACCAGTACTTACAATACATGTATCATCCTCCAAAGTATCACAATACCAGTACCTACAATACATGTATCCTCCTCCAAAGTATCACAATACCAGTACTTACAATACATGTATCACCCTCCAAAGTATCACAATACCAGTATTTACAATACATGTATCCTCCTCCAAAGTATCACAATACCAGTACTTACAATACATGTATCATCCTCCAAAGTATCACAATACCAGTACCTACAATACATGTATCCTCCTCCAAAGTATCACAATACCAGTACTTACAATACATGTATCACCCTCCAAAGTATCACAATACCAGTACTTACAATACATGTATCCTCCTCCAAAGTATCACAATACCAGTACTTACAATACATGTATCCTCCTCCAAAGTATCACAATACCAGTACTTACAATACATGTATCCTCCTCCAAAGTATCACAATACCAGTACCTACAATACATGTATCACCCTCCAAAGTATCACAATACCAGTACTTACAATACATGTATCCTCCTCCAAAGTATCACAATACCAGTACCTACAATACATGTATCCTCCTCCAAAGTATCACAATACCAGTACTTACAATACATGTATCACCCTCCAAAGTATCACAATACCAGTACTTACAATACATGTATCCTCCTCCAAAGTATCACAATACCAGTACTTACAATACATGTATCATCCTCCAAAGTATCACAATACCAGTACTTACAATACATGTATCCTCCTCCAAAGTATCACAATACCAGTACTTACAATACATGTATCATCCTCCAAAGTATCACAATACCAGTACCTACAATACATGTATCCTCCTCCAAAGTATCACAATACCAGTACTTACAATACATGTATCACCCTCCAAAGTATAACAATACCAGTACTTACAATACATGTATCCTCCTCCAAAGTATCACAATACCAGTACTTACAATACATGTATCACCCTCCAAAGTATCACAATACCAGTATTTACAATACATGTATCCTCCTCCAAAGTATCACAATACCAGTACTTACAATACATGTATCCTCCTCCAAAGTATCACAATACCAGTACCTACAATACATGTATCCTCCTCCAAAGTATCACAATACCAGTACTTACAATACATGTATCCTCCTCCAAAGTATCACAATACCAGTACCTACAATACATGTATCCTCCTCCAAAGTATCACAATACCAGTACTTACAATACATGTATCCTCCTCCAAAGTATCACAATACCAGTACTTACAATACATGTATCACCCTCCAAAGTATCACAATACCAGTACTTACAATACATGTATCATCCTCCAAAGTATCACAATACCAGTACTTACAATACATGTATCACCCTCCAAAGTATAACAATACCAGTACCTACAATACATGTATCCTCCTCCAAAATATCACAATACCAGTACTAACAATACATGTATCGCCCTCCAAAGTATCACAATACCAGTATTTACAATACATGTATCATCCTCCAAAGTATAACAATACCAGTTCTTACAATACATGTATCACCCTCCAAAGTATCACAATACCAGTACTTACAATACATGTATCCCCCTCCAAAGTATCACAATACCAGTACTTACAATACATGTATCCTCCTCCAAAGTATCACAATACCAGTACTTACAATACATGTATCACCCTCCAAAGTATCACAATACCAGTACTAACAATACATGTATCCTCCTCCAAAGTATCACAATACCAGTACTTACAATACATGTATCCTCCTCCAAAGTATAACAATTCCAGTACTTACAATACATGTATCCTCCTCCAAAGTATCACAATACCAGTACTTACAATACATGTATCACCCTCCAAAGTATCACAATACCAGTACTAACAATACATGTATCCTCCTCCAAAGTATCACAATACCAGTACTTACAATAAATGTATCACCCTCCAAAGTATCACAATACCAGTACTTACAATACACGTATCCTCTACCACAGTATAACAATACCAGTACTTACAATACACGTATCCTCTACCACAGTATAACAATACCAGTACCTACAATACATGTATCCTCCTCCAAAGTATCATAATACCAGTACTTACAATACATGTATCCTCCTCCAAAGTATCACAATTTCAGTACTTACAATACATGTATCCTCCTCCAAAGTATCACAATACCAGTACTTATAATACATGTATCGCCCTCCAAAGTATCACAATACCAGTACTTACAATACATGTATCCTCCTCCAAAGTATCACAATACCAGTTCTTACAATACATGTATCCTCCTCCAAAGTATCACAATACCAGTACTTACAATACATATATCCTCCTCCAAAGTATCACAATACCAGTACTTACAATACATGTATCCTCCTCCAAAGTATCACAATAAATATACTAATTATACATGTATCCTCCTCCAAAGTATCACAATACCAGTACTTACAATACATGTATCACCCTCCAAAGTATAACAATACCAGTACTTACAATACATGTATCCTCCTCCAAAGTATCACAATACCAGTACTTACAATACATGTATCACCCTCTAAAGTATCACAATACCAGTACTTACAATACACGTATCCTCTACCACAGTATAACAATACCAGTACTTACAATACACGTATCCTCTACCACAGTATAACAATAAATATACTAATTATACATGTATCCTCCTCCAAAGTATCACAATAAATATACTAATTATACATGTATCCTCCTCCAAAGTATCACAATACCAGTACTTACAATACATGTATCATCCTCCAAAGTATCACAATAAATATACTAATTATACATGTATCCTCCTCCAAAGTATCACAATACCAGTACTTACAATACATGTATCATCCTCCAAAGTATAACAATACCAGTACCTACAATACATGTATCCTCCTCCAAAGTATCACAATACCAGTACTTACAATACATGTATCGCCCTCCAAAGTATCACAATTTCAGTACTTACAATACATGTATCCTCCTCCAAAGTATCACAATACCAGTACTTATAATACATGTATCGCCCTCCAAAGTATCACAATACCAGTACTTACAATACATGTATCCTCCTCCAAAGTATCACAATACCAGTTCTTACAATACATGTATCCTCCTCCAAAGTATCACAATACCAGTACTTACAATACATATATCCTCCTCCAAAGTATCACAATACCAGTACTTACAATACATGTATCCTCCTCCAAAGTATCACAATAAATATACTAATTATACATGTATCCTCCTCCAAAGTATCACAATACCAGTACTTACATTACATGTATCACCCTCCAAAGTATCACAATATCAGTACTTACAATACATGTATCCTCCTCCAAAGTATAACAATACCAGTACTTACAATACATGTATCCTCCTCCAAAGTATAACAATACCAGTACTTACAATACATGTATCCTCCTCCAAAGTATAACAATACCAGAACTTACAATACATGTATCACCCTCCAAAGTATCACAATACCAGTACTTACATTACATGTATCCTCCTCCAAAGTATCACAATTCCAGTACTAACAATACATGTATCCTCCTCCAAAGTATCACAATACCAGTACTTACAATACATGTACCTCCTCCAAAGTATAACAATTCCAGTACTTACAATACATGTATCCTCCTCCAAAGTATCACAATACCAGTACTTACAATACACGTATCCTCTACCACAGTATAACAATACCAGTACTTACAATACACGTATCCTCTACCACAGTATAACAATACCAGTACTTACAATACACGTATCCTCTACCACAGTATAACAATACCAGTTTAAATGCATGTATCCTCTACCACAGTATAACAATACCAGTACTTACAATACATGTATGCTCTACCACAGTATAACAATACCAGTACTTACAATACATGTAACATCCTCCAAAGTATAACAATACCAGTACTTACAATACGTGTAACATCCTCCAAAATATAACAATTCCAGTACTTACAATACATGTATCCTCCTCCAAAGTATCACAATAAATATACTAATTATACATGTATCCTTCTCCAAAGTATCACAATACCAGTACTTACAATACATGTATCGCCTTCCAAAGTATCACAATACCAGTACTTACAATACATGTATCCTCCTCCAAAGTATCACAATTCCAGTACTTACAAAACATGTATCCTCCTCCAAAGTATCACAATACCAGTACCTACAATACATGTATCCTCCTCCAAAGTATCACAATACCAGTACTTACAATACATGTATCCTCCTCCAAAGTATCACAATACCAGTACTTACAATACATGTATCCTCCTCCAAAGTATCACAATACCAGTACTAACAATACATGTATCCTCCTTCAAAGTATCACAATACCAGTACTTACAATACATGTATCCTCCTCCAAAGTATCACAATACCAGTACTTACAATACATGTATCATCCTCCAAAGTATCACAATACCAGTACTTACAATACATGTATCCTCCTCCAAAGTATCACAATACCAGTACTTACAATACATGTATCATCCTCCAAAGTATCACAATACCAGTACGTACCTACAATACATGTATCCTCCTCCAAAGTATCACAATACCAGTACTTACAATACATGTATCACCCTCCAAAGTATCACAATACCAGTATTTACAATACATGTATCCTCCTCCAAAGTATCACAATACCAGTTCTTACAATACATGTATCGCCCTCCAAAGTATCACAATACCAGTACTTACAATACATGTATCATCCTCCAAAGTATCACAATACCAGTACTAACAATACATGTATCCTCCTCCAAAGTATCACAATACCAGTACTTACAATACATGTATCACCCTCCAAAGTATCACAATACCAGTACTTACAATACACGTATCCTCTACCACAGTATAACAATACCAGTACTTACAATACACGTATCCTCTACCACAGTATAACAATACCAGTACCTACAATACATGTATCCTCCTCCAAAGTATCACAATACCAGTACTTACAATACATGTATCCTCCTCCAAAGTATCACAATTTCAGTACTTACAATACATGTATCCTCCTCCAAAGTATCACAATACCAGTACTTATAATACATGTATCGCCCTCCAAAGTATCACAATACCAGTACTTACAATACATGTATCCTCCTCCAAAGTATCACAATACCAGTTCTTACAATACATGTATCCTCCTCCAAAGTATCACAATACCAGTACTTACAATACATATATCCTCCTCCAAAGTATCACAATACCAGTACTTACAATACATGTATCCTCCTCCAAAGTATCACAATAAATATACTAATTATACATGTATCCTCCTCCAAAGTATCACAATACCAGTACTTACAATACATGTATCACCCTCCAAAGTATAACAATACCAGTACTTACAATACATGTATCCTCCTCCAAAGTATCACAATACCAGTACTTACAATACATGTATCACCCTCTAAAGTATCACAATACCAGTACTTACAATACACGTATCCTCTACCACAGTATAACAATACCAGTTCTTACAATACACGTATCCTCTACCACAGTATAACAATACCAGTACCTACAATACATGTATCCTCCTCCAAAGTATCACAATACCAGTACTTACAATACATGTATCGCCCTCCAAAGTATCACAATTTCAGTACTTACAATACATGTATCCTCCTCCAAAGTATCAAAATACCAGTACTTATAATACATGTATCGCCCTCCAAAGTATCACAATACCAGTACTTACAATACATGTATCCTCCTCCAAAGTATCACAATACCAGTTCTTACAATACATGTATCCTCCTCCAAAGTATCACAATACCAGTACTTACAATACATATATCCTCCTCCAAAGTATCACAATACCAGTACTTACAATACATGTATCCTCCTCCAAAGTATCACAATAAATATACTAATTATACATGTATCCTCCTCCAAAGTATCACAATACCAGTACTTACATTACATGTATCACCCTCCAAAGTATAACAATACCATTACTTACAATACATGTATCCTCCTCCAAAGTATAACAATACCAGTACTTACAATACATGTATCCTCCTCCAAAGTATAACAATACCAGTACTTACAATACATGTATCCTCCTCCAAAGTATAACAATACCAGAACTTACAATACATGTATCACCCTCCAAAGTATCACAATACCAGTACTTACATTACATGTATCCTCCTCCAAAGTATCACAATTCCAGTACTAACAATACATGTATCCTCCTCCAAAGTATCACAATACCAGTACTTACAATACATGTACCTCCTCCAAAGTATAACAATTCCAGTACTTACAATACATGTATCCTCCTCCAAAGTATCACAATACCAGTACTTACAATACACGTATCCTCTACCACAGTATAACAATACCAGTACTTACAATACACGTATCCTCTACCACAGTATAACAATACCAGTACTTACAATACACGTATCCTCTACCACAGTATAACAATACCAGTTTAAATGCATGTATCCTCTACCACAGTATAACAATACCAGTACTTACAATACATGTATGCTCTACCACAGTATAACAATACCAGTACTTACAATACATGTAACATCCTCCAAAGTATAACAATACCAGTACTTACAATACGTGTAACATCCTCCAAAATATAACAATTCCAGTACTTACAATACATGTATCCTCCTCCAAAGTATCACAATAAATATACTAATTATACATGTATCCTTCTCCAAAGTATCACAATACCAGTACTTACAATACATGTATCGCCTTCCAAAGTATCACAATACCAGTACTTACAATACATGTATCCTCCTCCAAAGTATCACAATTCCAGTACTTACAAAACATGTATCCTCCTCCAAAGTATCACAATACCAGTACCTACAATACATGTATCCTCCTCCAAAGTATCACAATACCAGTACTTACAATACATGTATCCTCCTCCAAAGTATCACAATACCAGTACTTACAATACATGTATCCTCCTCCAAAGTATCACAATACCAGTACTAACAATACATGTATCCTCCTTCAAAGTATCACAATACCAGTACTTACAATACATGTATCCTCCTCCAAAGTATCACAATACCAGTACTTACAATACATGTATCATCCTCCAAAGTATCACAATACCAGTACCTACAATACATGTATCCTCCTCCAAAGTATCATAATACCAGTACTTACAATACATGTATCACCCTCCAAAGTATCACAATACCAGTACTTACAAAACATGTATCATCCTCCAAAGTATCACAATATCAGTACTTACAATACATGTATCCTCCTCCAAAGTATAACAATACCAGTATTTACAATACATGTATCCTCCTCCAAAGTATCACAATACCAGTACTTACAATACATGTATCCTCCTCCAAAGTATCACAATACCAGTACTTACAATACATGTATCACCCTCCAAAGTATCACAATACCAGTAATTACAATACATGTATCCTCCTCCAAAGTATCACAATACCAGTACTTACAATACATGTATCATCCTCCAAAGTATCACAATACCAGTACCTACAATACATGTATCCTTCTCCAAAGTATCACAATACCAGTACTTACAATACATGTATCACCCTCCAAAGTATCACAATACCAGTATTTACAATACATGTATCCTCCTCCAAAGTATCACAATACCAGTACTTACAATACATGTATCCTCCTCCAAAGTATCACAATACCAGTACCTACAATACATGTATCCTCTTCCAAAGTATCACGAACCAGTACTTACAATACATGTATCATCCTCCAAAGTATCACAATACCAGTACTTACAATACATGTATCACCCTCCAAAGTATCACAATACCAGTACTTACAATACATGTATCCTCCTCCAAAGTATCACAATACCAGTACTTACAATACATGTATCACCCTCCAAAGTATCACAATACCAGTATTTACAATACATGTATCCTCCTCCAAAGTATCACAATACCAGTACTTACAATACATGTATCCTCCTCCAAAGTATCACAATACCAGTACCTACAATACATGTATCCTCTTCCAAAGTATCACAAACCAGTACTTACAATACATGTATCATCCTCCAAAGTATCACAATACCAGTACTTACAATACATGTATCCTCCTCCAAAGTATCACAATACCAGTACTTACAATACATGTATCATCCTCCAAAGTATAACAATACCAGTTCTTACAATACATGTATCACCCTCCAAAGTATCACAATACCAGTACTTACAATACATGTATCCTCCTCCAAAGTATAACAATACCAGTACTTACAATACATGTATCACCCTCCAAAGTATAACAATACCAGTACTTACAATACATGTATCATCCTCCAAAGTATAACAATACCAGTTCTTACAATACATGTATCACCCTCCAAAGTATCACAATACCAGTACTTACAATACATGTATCCTCCTCCAAAGTATCACAATACCAGTACTTACAATACATGTATCACCCTCCAAAGTATCACAATACCAGTACTTACAATACACGTATCCTCTACCACAGTATAACAATACCAGTACTTACAATACATATATCCTCCTCCAAAGTATCACAATACCAGTACTTACAATACATATATCCTCCTCCAAAGTATCACAATAAATATACTAATTATACATGTATCCTCCTCCAAAGTATCACAATACCAGTACTAACAATACATGTATCACCCTCCAAAGTATCACAATACCAGTACTAACAATACATGTATCCTCCTCCAAAGTATCACAATACCAGTACTTACAATACATGTATCTTCCTCCAAAGTATAACAATTCCAGTACTTACAATACATGTATCCTCCTCCAAAGTATCACAATACCAGTACTTACAATACATGTATCACCCTCCAAAGTATCACAATACCAGTACTAACAATACATGTATCCTCCTCCAAAGTATCACAATACCAGTACTTACAATACATGTATCACCCTCCAAAGTATCACAATACCAGTACTTACAATACACGTATCCTCTACCACAGTATAACAATACCAGTACTTACAATACACGTATCCTCTACCACAGTATAACAATACCAGTACCTACAATACATGTATCCTCCTCCAAAGTATCACAATACCAGTACTTACAATACATGTATCCTCCTCCAAAGTATCACAATACCAGTACTTACAATACATGTATCCTCCTTCAAAGTATCACAATACCAGTACTTACAATACATGTATCACCCTCCAAAGTATCACAATACCAGTACTTACAATACATGTATCCTCCTCCAAAGTATCACAATTTCAGTACTTACAATACATGTATCCTCCTCCAAAGTATCACAATACCAGTACTTATAATACATGTATCGCCCTCCAAAGTATCACAATACCAGTACTTACAATACATGTATCCTCCTCCAAAGTATCACAATACCAGTTCTTACAATACATGTATCCTCCTCCAAAGTATCACAATACCAGTACTTACAATACATATATCCTCCTCCAAAGTATCACAATACCAGTACTTACAATACATGTATCCTCCTCCAAAGTATCACAATAAATATACTAATTATACATGTATCCTCCTCCAAAGTATCACAATACCAGTACTTACAATACATGTATCACCCTCCAAAGTATAACAATACCAGTACTTACAATACATGTATCACCCTCCAAAGTATCACAATACCAGTACTTACAATACATGTATCACCCTCCAAAGTATCACAATACCAGTACTTACAATACATGTATCCTCCTCCAAAGTATCACAATACCAGTACTTACAATACATGTATCACCCTCTAAAGTATCACAATACCAGTACTTACAATACACGGATCCTCTACCACAGTATAACAATACCAGTACTTACAATACACGTATCCTCTACCACAGTATAACAATACCAGTACCTACAATACATGTATCCTCCTCCAAAGTATCACAATACCAGTACTTACAATACATGTATCCTCCTCCAAAGTATCACAATACCAGTACTTACAATACATGTATCGCCCTCCAAAGTATCACAATACCAGTACTTACAATACATGTATCCTCCTCCAAAGTATCACAATACCAGTACTTACAATACATGTATCACCCTCTAAAGTATCACAATACCAGTACTTACAATACACGGATCCTCTACCACAGTATAACAATACCAGTACTTACAATACACGTATCCTCTACCACAGTATAACAATACCAGTACCTACAATACATGTATCACCCTCCAAAGTATAACAATACCAGTACCTACAATACATGTATCATCCTCCAAAGTATAACAATACCAGTACTTACAATACATGTATCGCCCTCCAAAGTATCACAATTTCAGTACTTACAATACATGTATCATCCTCCAAAGTATCACAATACCAGTACCTACAATACATGTATCCTCCTTCAAAGTATCACAATACCAGTACTTACAATACATGTATCGCCCTCCAAAGTATCACAATTTCAGTACTTACAATACATGTATCCTCCTCCAAAGTATCACAATACCAGTACTTATAATACATGTATCGCCCTCCAAAGTATCACAATACCAGTACTTACAATACATGTATCCTCCTCCAAAGTATCACAATACCAGTTCTTACAATACATGTATCCTCCTCCAAAGTATCACAATACCAGTACTTACAATACATATATCCTCCTCCAAAGTATCACAATACCAGTACTTACAATACATGTATCCTCCTCCAAAGTATCACAATAAATATACTAATTATACATGTATCCTCCTCCAAAGTATCACAATACCAGTACTTACATTACATGTATCACCCTCCAAAGTATAACAATACCATTACTTACAATACATGTATCCTCCTCCAAAGTATAACAATACCAGTACTTACAATACATGTATCACCCTCCAAAGTATCACAATACCAGTACTTACATTACATGTATCCTCCTCCAAAGTATCACAATTCCAGTACTTACAATACATGTACCTCCTCCAAAGTATAACAATTCCAGTACTTACAATACATGTATCCTCCTCCAAAGTATCACAATACCAGTACTTACAATACACGTATCCTCTACCACAGTATAACAATACCAGTACTTACAATACACGTATCCTCTACCACAGTATAACAATACCAGTACTTACAATACACGTATCACCCTCCAAAGTATAACAATACCAGTACTTACAATACATGTATCACCCTCCAGTGTATAACAATACCAGTACTTACAATACATGTATCCTCCTCCAAAGTATCACAATACCAGTACTTACAATACATGTATCATCCTCCAAAGTATCACAATACCAGTACTTACAATACATGTATCCTCCTCCAAAGTATCACAATACCAGTACTTACAATACATGTATCCTCCTCCAAAGTATCACAATGCCAGTACTTACAATACATGTATCCTCCTCCAAAGTATAACAATACCAGTACTTACAATACATGTATCATCCTCCAAAGTATCACAATACCAGTACTTATAATACATGTATCTTCCTCCAAAGTATAACAATACCAGTACTTACAATACATGTATCATCCTCCAAAGTATATCAATACCAGTACTTACAATACATGTATCATCCTCCAAAGTATCACAATACCAGTACTTATAATACATGTATCTTCCTCCAAAGTATCACAATACCAGTACTTACAATACATGTACCCCCCTCCAAAGTATAACAATACCAGTACTTACAATACATGTATCACCCTCCAAAGTATAACAATACCAGTACTTACAATACATGTATCCTCCTCCAAAGAAACACAATACCAGTACTTACAATACACGTATCCTCCTCAAAAGTATAACAATACCAGTACTTACAATACACGTATCCTCCTCAAAAGTATAACAATACCAGTACTTACAATACAAGTATCCTCCTCAAAAGTATAACAATACCAGTACTTACAATACATGTATCACCCTCCAAAGTATGACAATACCAGTACTTACAATACATGTATCCTCCTCCAGTGTATAACAATACCAGTACTTACAATACAAGTATCCTCCTCAAAAGTATAACAATACCACTACTTACAATACATGTATCACCCTCCAAAGTATGACAATACCAGTACTTACAATACATGTATCCTCCTCCAGTGTATAACAATACCAGTACTTACAATACATTTATCATCCTTCAAAGTATAACAATACCAGTACTTACAATACATTTATCATCCTTCAAAGTATAACAATACCAGTACTTACAATACATGTATCACCCTCCAGTGTATAACAATACCAGTACCTACAATACATGTATCCTCCTCCAAAGTATAACAATACCAGTATTTACAATACATGTATCACCCTCCAAAGTATAACAATACCAGTACTTACAATACATGTATCACCCTCCAGTGTATAACAATACCAGTACTTACAATACATTTATCATCCTTCAAAGTATAATAATACCAGTACTTACAATACATGTATCCTCCTCCAAAGTATAACAATACCAGTACTTACAATACATGTATCATCCTCCAAAGTATAACAATACCAGTACTTACAATACATGTATCGCTCTCCAAAGTATAACAATACCAGTACTTACAATACATGTATTCTCCTCCAAAGTATCACAATACCAGTACTTACAATACATGTATCACCCTCCACAGTATAACAATACCAGTACTTACAATACATGTATCCTCCTCCAAAGTATAATAATACCAGTACTTACAATACATGTATCACCCTCCAAAGTATCACAATACCAGTACTTACAATACATGTATCACCCTCCACAGTATAACAATACCAGTACTTACAATACATGTATCCTCCTCCAAAGTATAACAATACCAGTACTTACAATACATGTATCATCCTCCAAAGTATCACAATACCAGTACTTACAATACATGTATCACCCTCCAAAGTGTAACAATACCAGTACTTACAATACATGTATCAACCTCTAAAATATCACAATACCAGTACTTACAATACATGTATCCCCCTCCAAAGTATAACAATACCAGTACTTACAATACATGTATCAACCTCTAAAATATCACAATACCAGTACTTACAATACATGTATCCCCCTCCAAAATATCACAATACCAGTACTTACAATACATGTATCCCCCTCCAAAATATAACAATACCAGTACTTACAATACATGTATCACCCTCCAATGTATAACAATACCAGTACTTACAACACATGTATCACCCTCCAAAATATAACAATACCAGTACTTACAATACATGTATCACCCTCCAATGTATAACAATACCAGTACTTACAACACATGTATCACGCTCCAAAATATAACAATACCAGTACTTACAATACATGTACCCTCCTCCAAAGTATAACAATACCAAGACTTACAATACATGTATCAACCTCCAAAGTATCACAATACCAGAACTAACAACACATGTATCCTCCTCCAAAGTATCACAATACCAGAACTAACAACACATGTATCCAAAGTATAACAATACCAGTACTTACAATACATGTATCCTCCTCCAAAGTATCACAATACCAGTACTTACAATACATGTATCCTCCTCCAAAGTATCACAATACCAGTACTTACAATACATGTATCACCCTCCAAAGTATCACAATACCAGTACTTACAATACATTTATCATCCTCCAAAGTATCACAATACCAGTACTTACAATACATGTATCATCCTCCAAAGTATCACAATACCAGTACTTACAATACATGTATCACCCTTAAAAGAATCACAATACCAGTACTTGCAATACATGTTTCAACCTCAAAAGTATCACAATATCAGTACTTATAATACATGTATCACCCTCCAAAGTATCACAATATCAGTACTTATAATACATGTATCACCCTCAAAAGTATCACAATATCAGTACTTATAATACATGTATCACCCTCAAAAGTATCACAATATCAGTACTTATAATACATGTATCACCCTCAAAAGTATCACAATATCAGTACTTATAATACATGTATCACCCTCCAAAGTATCACAATACCAGTACTTACAATACATGTATCATCCTCCAACGTATACCAATACCAGTACTTACAATACATGTATCACCCTCCAAAGTATAACAATACCAGTAGGTACAATACCTGTATCATCCTCCATAGTATCACAATACCAGTACTTACAATACATGTATCCTCTCCAAAGTATAACAATACCAGTACTTACAATACATGTATCCTCCTCCATAGTATAACAATACCAGTTCTTACAATACATGTATCCTCCTCCATAGTATTACAATACCAGTACTTACAATACATGTATCCTCCTCCAAAGTATCATAATACCAGTGCTTACAATACAAGTACCACCCTCTAAAATATCACAATACCAGTACTTACAATACATGTACCACCCTCTAAAATATCACAATACCAGTACTTACAATACATGTATCCTCCTCCATTGTATAACAAAACCAGTATTTAAAATACATGTATCACCCTCCAAAGTATCAAAATACAAGTTCTTACAATACATGTACCACCTTCCAGAGTATCATAATACCAGTATTTACAATACATGTATCTTCCTCCAAAGTATAAGAATACCAGAACTTACAATACATGTATCCTCCTCCAAAGTATCACAATACCAGTTCTTACAATACATGTATCCTCCTCCAAAGTATCACAATACCATTACTTACAATACATGTATCCTCCTCCAAATATAACAAAACCAGGAATTACAATACATGTATCCCCTCTTCAAAGTATAACAATGCCAGTACTTACAATACACGTATCACCCTCCAAAATATAACAATACCAGTACTTACAATACATATATCCTCCTCCAAAGTATCACAATACCAGTACTTACAATACATATATCCTCCTCCAAAGCATCACAATACCAGTACTTACAATACATATATCCTCCTCCAAAGCATCACAATACCAGTACTTACAATACATATATCCTCCTCCAAAGTATCACAATACCAGTACTTACAATACATATATCCTCCTCCAAAGCATCACAATACCAGTACTTACAATACATATATCCTCCTCCAAAGTATCACAATACCAGTACTTACAATACATATATCCTCCTCCAAAGTATCACAATACCAGTACTTGCAATACATGTATCCTCCTCCAAAGTATCACAATACCAGAACTTACAATACATGTATCATCCTCCAGTGTATCACAATACCAGTACTTACAATACATGTATCACCCTCCAAAGTATAACAATACCAGTACTTACAATACATGTATCCTCCTCCAAAGTATCACAATACCAGTACTTAAAATACATATATCCTCCTCCAAAGTATCACAATACCAGAACTTAAAATACATATATCCTCCTCCAAAGTATCACAATACCAGAACTTACAATACATATATCCTCCTCCAAAGTATCACAATACCAGTACTTAAAATACATATATCCTCCTCCAAAGTATCACAATACCAGTACTTACAATACATGTATCATCCTCCAAAGTATAACAATACCAGTACTTACAATACATGTATCCTCCTTCAAAGTATCACGATACCAGTTCTTACAATACATGTATCCTCCTCCACACATTAGATACATCACCCACTCCAAATATAACAAAACCAGGAATTACCGTACATGTATCCTCTTCTTCAAAGTATAACAATGCCAGTACTAACAATATTGTCTTTTTTAAAAACATATCAGCAATATTGTCGTTACAATGATGTTTCTATTTCAAAAATTTAGAAGATGAATATGTCAAATAATCTTCATTTGATAACTTTATTCATAACCACCCTGTTGGTATTAACTTTAGGGCGTATAACATTTATATAAACCCCTTACAAAGACGCTGGAAGTAAATGCTAACCGCTTATGGGGACACTTTGCAAATGCAGGTGATTGCAAAATATTGGAAAAAAACGTCAATATATTTTATCGAGTATCTACTGTACAGATACATAATCAGAAGTCCAAAGAACAGTGATACACTATTCTAGATATCTCTTTGAATTATGACGAATGGGAAAACATTACTGCCTTCCATTTAACGAAATCAAAAACTCAAATTTTCTTTACAAATTAAGATTAAATCAAAGACTTTTCTTCACTTATTCCATGCTTTTATAGAGCAAGTGTTTAAAGCAAGAAGAATGTAGCTTTTGTAGTGGTGTGTCAGAAACACTATATCATCTTTGTGGTGTCATATTCAGAGCTAATCATTTTGTTTATGTTTTATCAACTTAGTAAATAATCAATATATAATATAATACGGAGATGTAATTAAATAAGTTGATAAATTTGTTCCCGAATCGGATTCAAATGCATTTGTTCATTATAATGCAAAGTTAATGTCTATATATGATAATAAAATAAAGTGTTTATGACATAAAGTATTTGTTTAGAGAAAAAAGTGTTACTTTCCCATTTGGTATCATTGGAAGTGTGCATGTGACTAGTTTCAAATAATTGCATTGAAAAATAAGATATTCATCTTTAACACGGCAAACCCATTAAATCCCTAGTTCTGAACATTGTAAAACTTTTAAAAACTTTAGAATTTTATATTTATGTTCAGTATATATGACTCAGAATGCAAGTAACACGATCCGGTAAAATAGAAAATTGTCAACCTTATTTCAGAACGAAGCATGTGATTAATTATTAATAATGAACATCTTCCTCAACTACCTTTGTAAAAAACGTATGTATGATAATAACATGTGACTGACACAATGAAAAAATTAAATACACAAAAGAAAGTACATTTTAATCAACTGAAAAATAGACTTAATTACATGTGCATGTAAATCGTGCATACATATCAGATAAATATACGTCACTGGCCTGCTCTTTGTCTAAATGTCTATTGTACAACACACGATTTCCCCTGCAGTATAGTTACTGCTCTTTACTATTGGTCGAGTACAAAATGCAATGGTTTTACAGTGGGCATATTTTGTTGGTCAGGTAAAAATAACTTAAAACTGAGCAAGTTATATATCTATAACAATACATTAGAGAACCATGTAAAGCAAACAAGTTTATTGTTTCCAAATAAATAATCGTCGTCTTTAGATGATAATACGTAAAACAAAATAGAACAGACTTAAGACGTATTACCAGGACTTACCGAGTAATATCACGGCGACAGTCGGCAGATTTATACACATATTGACAAGATGTGTATTTAATTATACCCAAATTGCCTAACAAAACAAACTCTGAATGATCAGCAGAAACGGAGGCACAGCAAAATGAAACCCCTGCGAAAATGTGCCGCAAACAAATACGCGAATAAAAAAGAAATCATAAAATAAAGGGATTTTACGCACCTGACCCTTCCGCATCTTTTTTAGTTTAGAAATTTTGGATTCCCACCTTTTGGCCACTAGCATCACGAAAGAGTCCTAGGAGGACGAAACAGTTGTATGATGCAATTTAATTCTTTTTTTCGGCATACTGTACCTTTTACGAAATTCAAAAGGGGCAGCATATGTGTGTGTTAAGTCATCTTTTGTGAAATTATGAGTAATATTATCAGGTCAATGTGGTTTATCAACATTCATTTAAAAAGATTAGAAGCATGAACACAATCATATTCCTAACGCAATATCGATCAAAAAAGTGGCAAAACATGAGCAAAGGGAAGATTCACACGGAGACCCCTGTAAAAAAGTACATTTGAACAAACCCAGATTTCCGGAAGAGTAAGCTTTTCTGCTTCATCGACCACACCTGCCATGCAAATCTTGATCAATTGTAACTTAATAACACAGAAAATAAATGATGAAGGAAGAGATTTTTTGACTCCTACCCTTTCCAGGCCTCGAACTCACGATCTACCAATGCGCCGACTCGATATCTCTAGAAAGACGGTCCAGTATTTTGACATGATAATAGTGGAAAATCGTCTATTATATATAGATGATCCATTGTATTGATATTATTAAATTTCAGGTGGATAGGGGGGAGGTAACCCCAAATCCTAGTTGGATGTACTATTGATCAAAATGGTTTATTAAAATAATAGGACCAATCTTTAATTATTTACTCTTGTCTGATTTCTTTTCTATTCAGGAACAAGATATTTGATTTCATAACCCTGCGATCAAACCTGAAATCAGCGTCCCTGTCTTAAATCAACATATTCTCTAGATGTACACCCTGCCTGCCTCCCCTTATATCCTTCAGAACACTGTACCTAACATAGTTTGCCCATTAACATGGGCAAGGATCCTTCATGGGACATATTGACATATTGACAAAAACACTGACTTTTATAATGAACAAAATAACGACCCTGGTAAATGTTTACTTTTCGAAGAAGACTTAAAGAATTCGACCATTTTTTGAAAAAATGAGTCAGAAGTACACAGACGCTGCTTTTAGATGTCAATGTTGATTGTTAAAATCATTTACCCTGATCTTTAATATTAAACATATCATATAACAAACCAAATTAAATAAAAATGATATAAAAACCAATGTTGATAGCAATTTGAATAATAAAAACAAACCATTTTTAAATGAAATTTAAACATAATCTGTAGATAACAGACATGTTGAGATTAATTCTTCAAACCTGAAATTTGAAATCCTTAGTCTGTAATATAGTGTTTATCCAGTGTACAAAATAAAAGCAATACAGGCTTATGGTGGCTATTTTTGTGTCAATGGTATATATTGTGAGTATCATCACTCCTTGTTTAGTCAATCCTCAATTACTGTTATACTTGAGAAGATAGAGTCCAACCTCTCCTGTATCAAACGTTAAACTTGACCACAACACATCATCCTTCTGTATACCTACTGGTCCCTGTCCTGCTTTGTTTGTGTGAAGTGTTTTTACATATATACCTTCTCCACTTATCAGTTCTATTGTGTTTCTTTTCCTGTCAGCAATAACTATATTACCCTTACTGTCATATACCACCGTTACCGGATCAAATTTGTCCGCTGTGACCGCCTCTGGTGCCTGTATCCCCTCTCCCCGGTAGTGGAATAGGGGCTGGAGTGTTGGGTTGTACACAATAATGTGACGTCTATAGTTGTTTGCATCACTAAGGTCTCCACTGATTAGTTTACTACTCACTACAGCTATGTTACCTGTAACACCACACTGTGTGATGGACTGTACTCTCCCCTTCCTTGACCCATTGGTTGTGTGTAACAGCAAGCCGTCTGCTGTGTACATAACTACTTTGTACCCCTCTATACTCCCTGTACCCACCACTACCCGACCCTCCCTGGTCACACACAAACTGTCTGGGTATCCCTCTGTAGTAAACCTTCTGACTGGTGTAGGTGATGTAGATACTTCATAGATGGTGTTGTCAGCTATACAACAGATCCACAGACGACCTGTGATGGGGTCCAGACTGATGTGTCGGATGTTACTATTGTGTCGTATCTTCTGTAGGACTTGGCCTGTGTTGTTGATGAGGTTTAATGTGTCGGTGCTATCACACAGCCATGCACGTCCATCAGTTGTAGGACAGATTGATTTGATGGGATATGAGTATGAGAACTGGGATATGACAGTTGGACTGTCACATAGTTTGTACAGGACTGCTCCAGTGGAGGCTTGGCTAGAATCTGTAGATTTGGACTGTTTGGTTATCACAACTGGACCAGGTTTAAAGTGACCACTATGTGCTGATCCTGCCTGGAGATGATTAGTAGGAACCTTCATTTTCCCCATGGCCTGCTCCAGATGACTTTGTATGTCGGTACCTGGAGTATACTCTGTCATGTCTATGTTAGGTGTCTGTGGGATATCTAAGTCCATGTCCTTGATTTCTGATACCGAGTCATATACAAGTACAGCAGTGCCTGTCTGGAGGGTCTGTTTACACTCTGATGAGAGTTTCACTAAAGTATCTAACCTGTCCTCTAGGTTTGCGATATGAAACTGAAGTAGGTCTGTTGTCAACTTATCCATCCGGTCACATATTGCTAAATGCTCTTCTGTTATCTGGTATAATTCCAATATACATTGGTCGCGCTGCTTTTTAATATTCACAGAGAGGGTTTTGTAGTAAGATTCACTTGTTGAAATTTCTGTCCTTGCTGATTTGATTTCCTTTCCAAGGCTAGGTATTTTAACATGTTCTATTTCATTCATTAAGCCTTGCAGTGAACGTTTTTGCTCCTTTGTAGTTTCCGATATCTCTGAAAAGCTGTCGATGTGTGTTTTGTGTGTTGTTATTGAGCATCTGGTACAAATAAGCAGGCTACATTCCCGACAGAGGAGAACCACCTCTTTTCCCTTATGGTATGGACACTTAGTGTGGCCTTTCATTCTGACTGGAATTTGTTTTTTCTGAATAGATATGTTGTTTTTGGTTGCCATGGTTATGGTTTTGATGCAAATATTCAAGGAAGAATACTTCTGGGTGATTTCCTATTCGTCTGGTGTTCATCTGTGCAAGAAAGGTAAAAAAAGTGTTAGTTCTTGATAACGATAATGCTTATTTCAAAAACGGCATTAAAAGATCGGTAGTTATAACCACATTGAGGAGATATGAATAATAACAGACAATTAAAATTCAACACATGCCTTTCCTTCCCAAAACGATTCCCCTCTAAAGATCAGAAAACAATAACAAACAATACATGTGTCCTCCTCCAAAGAACCATCCATAAAATTACTTACAATACAAAGCTATCAATCCTCCTTCAAATATAATTATACTACAATACTTTGTACTTACAATACAGTTTCTGTATCCTCCTCCAAAGTATCATAATATATTTTAAGATTAGAACAAATTTATCCTAATAGCACAATTAATACTAGTTATTTACAAATTACATCGGCACATTACTATTCAAGACATAAATAATATATTTACCTGTTTTGTCAACAATTGATCTTGAAAGTGTTTTTTTTTTCTAGATTTAAAACCAGATATATAAGCGTATTTGTTGTATATATCTGAGCAATTCTTCTCTCAACTTGTCAGGGGAATCGCCCTCTCCAGTGTACAGTACGAGGTTAGGAGACAGGTACATTTGTTTATCTGTTTTGACGTGTACGTCCACCAGGTGTTTTATTGGTGTTTTATACGTACCAGATATATGCTGGCTTTCCTTAGATAACCAGAGGGTAGTCGATAGCTCCTCCATGGGAGCAAATCAACAAACCCAAATTTTAAGCTCCTGGTTACACAACTATGTATTTCTCTTTTCCTGCTGTCATTGTAGGTCACTGTGCATCAATACTGTCCTCATTCTGTCAATTACTTATACCATACGCCACATGGGTCCGCTTGATTTGCACTGTCAGATAGCTTCACACTTTTACATAGCCGACATTTGGTCTCAGAAACGATACATGTATACATGCATTTATCACCGAACACCATCATATGACCACATACATGTATTATATAAATATCTTATTAAATAGCTTGGCATTAGAGAAGCGGCTAAGAGATTATTATCAGCAAAAATTGATAACATACTATATTAACTGTGATTTCAGTCATGAGAGACCTTTTTAGGTAATAATTAAAGACTATAGCATGTTTTGTGAGCAATAACAGTTCTTGGAAAATTAAGAAAACCGAAGAGTCCACAATCTAAACTCAAAATCGACTAAACTAGAGGTACAAGAGACCAGGTGTTCCGGAAGAGTAAATTTCCAGCCCTCAAAGTGAGACCCGAGTCTACACTAATGAGCAACTCAAAAACGCCCAACTTCATACTACACAAGGATATGAATTATTTCTCAATAATACCAATATTGCGACCATAAAAAGCCCATAGTTCTCTTCAACATGCTTCTCTCGACATATACCATGAAAGCCCTAGAATAACGAATTAAGTGTGTCATGTAAATACCATAAGTTTGAGAAGCGGGGATGTTACTATCAAGAAAGGCGCAGTTCACGATTGAAATCGTCACGTTTATCGTATAGCTTAGTAGTATGCTGTCCATGTTGGTCATAGTTTAAGAAGGTATTGTGGTAAGCAGTTGATGTAGGAGAGTCTGTAGTAATGGTCTTCTGTTCATTTAATAAAAATATTTCTTCATCGACACGAACGTTGAACGGTTCTGTTGTGAGGGATTATAGATAAGTAGGGTCATACAGTAACTATTTAAATCCATATCCTTTAAAATATTTCTTATCATAATTTCTATAATCGATAGTATTCCCTGCTGTGTATTTAAAATGAGGACATCTCTGAAACCGAAGTTAGTAATAGGCCGTGTGTTCTTTGTGTGCACTCTGTAATGCTATCGTATCACATACCTATAATTTGTGTGTACATTATCATAAAATTATATCTTTACAGAAGATTATCTCAACGTGATTTTATGGCTTAAAATTAAAAAAACATATGAAAGTATGATGAACATCAAGGTATTTTTCATGGGTAACCAGAGATATGCAAGTGATCTATTGTTCGTGATCCGTCTTCATCGTCGTGCTTGGAGCAACTGTCCGTTCGTCTGTCCGTTAAGCTGATGAATGAAGCATCATTCATATGTAGGTATGTTGAATTGTTAAATTTATGGAGTAGTCATCACACTCACCAATCGGTGGTGGGAGACCCAGGTACTATCATCTTCATTTTAATATCATTTGGTAAACACTGTAAATATGAATGAATATTAACAAATAATTAAATAGAACTCCTCCATGCTTTTTCCAATTACATGGTTTGTCTGATATTGAATAGATATTCCTGTTATTTGTTTTTACTGTATTCTTACAACATGACATTCTTACTGAATATCTCGGTAGGCAGTGAGTATTACGTGGAGAACTTGTGTCCTGTAACAAGGGTATACATTTTGTATTCAGTTATCAAAGTCTGGATGGTGTCATTATACAAGCCAAATTAATGAACTGCATAGCTCGGTTTGGTGTGTTGGTGTTTTTATTTTATTAACAGCTGTGGTGTTCAGGATGTGCCATGTTTTTGAAGAGGAGCAAAGCCGGAGTTTCTTGGGGAAAAAACAATGACCTGTGATCAGTACTTGTGAGTGTCCAACGTGGGTCTCGAACCCAAGACCCGTTGGTAGGGGGCTAATATTAACTGAATATAAGGCACCTTAACCACAGATTTCAAGATCTTACTTGAGAAAGGGGTTAAGATTGAGGCTAAAATTGATTTCAAGCAACATTCCGGTTAGTAAGCCGAATATTTTCGATTTTCTTTTTATGAATTGATATATATATCCATGATCGCATGCAGAAAAAAATAATGTCTATGTATTTCTGTTCTTAATTAATATTATATCAAGAATGCGATCTGGGTCAAGTGTCCATACCAGGAGGTCTATCGGGATGATCTTTATGGATACATGGCTGGTAATACAATGTTCTAAGGTCTAAAGGAAAGTTAAGGAAGGTTATGATCAGAATATCTGAATGGCTATCACGTGACTGCGTTTTGACCGTAAAGGTATGAAATTTGAGAGAACCCGGCCATTTCCTTAAACCTGATGGAAGGTGGCCATGAAGGGCAAAGTGGCTGAAATTTCAACACTGTTCTTCAGATAAAGAGGTCAATAATAACTAAATGTTTTTCATTTCCGATTTCTGAATCGTTTTCTGAAGTTATAAATTCGATGAGTATGTGTCAGATAGAAAGGGTATTTTCTTTACAATAATATCGATATAAAATTACCCATTTTGTAAAAACTTGTCAGCAATATATTTGTCGGATAATTATGTACCAGAAACAATATGTATATGAGATATTGTTTATGTTGGTTACTCAAAAAACAAAATGGATTGAATGCACTATTTGTTGTTTGTTATTTTATCAATTAATTTGTTTTTTATTTATTTTTGTTTCTTCGTTATTACAATTTACAAATGGTAGAAGTTAATTCAACTCGGGTCCATTTATCTCTTGTTTGTTATGTCGCGAATAACCTCAAGGAAATAGGTCAAATAAGTACGACTTTTTCCAGTTTTCGTCCGGGCGATAGCTTTTAAACCGTTAAAGATAATACTATACTGATCACCTGTATTGCTCATTGACGATGTACATTGCAAAGTCATGAGGTCATTTTAACTTTACTTATAGGTAAAATGTCTGAAATGTCTAATTGTTTTTCATAAATTTTTCCGGATCAAAGTCAATGTCAAATTTTACATATTTCAACTACTTAGTTTTTTTATGGCATTATGGAATGAAGATGATCGGTATTTATCAAGTAACTAAACTGCAAGGTCGTCGGATCAAAGTTGAAGGTCAAATTTTGAAGCTTCGATTTGTGATATCAAATAAGATTTCAAATAGTACATATCTGATACACTTATGGTCAGATACAGTGAAATGGGGTCACTCCTGACATGACGGTGGCCTTGTTTTGGTAAAACTTTGTATGTAATATAATACAATTGAAGCAGTTTTGATGACTTCTGTTATGACACCCTTTAAAATCAGAACATGTCCATGTATGCAGTTTATGATTAAGAAAATAAATAAGAGAATACCAAAGCGTTAACAAAATCATAATCCAAACTCAAAATCGGTTTAACCAGTGGCAAAATATGAACAAAGGAAAGATTAACATGGAGACAAGCTCAGTATATATTACTCATACCAAACTGATGAATCAATATCAATCTGTAGCTAGCTTCTAAATCCATAAACATGACATTTAAAGTACGTACAAAGAAACAATTTAACTTTCATCAAAAAACAAGTCAATTTACATTTTATAAGGTCAGGTGAACACCACACATTTAAGGGAGGTAACTCCTACACTATTACACAACAATATTTATACATAAGAATATCGGCGATTAAGAGACCTGTATCCCAAGAAAGTTATTTCATGAACAAAAGAAAACTATATTAGAGAGTATTGAACTACTATCACTGTTCATTAAAAAAAGTTTTATTTAACCTTAACTTTACTGTATTTATCGTTACCAAAGCAGACCTTGCCTCGCTTCTCGTCTTCATAGAGCCACATACCGAGTTACAGTTTAATATCTCTACCTGATAAATAGTAAAAGATGGAAAGAAAGTCGTAGCCGTGGAATAAATATTACTACAGCTGCTGACCGTGGTATAAATATTACTACAGCTGCTGACCGTGGAATAAATATTACTACAGCTGGTGACCGTGGTACAAATATTACTACAGCTGCTGACCGTGGAATAAATATTACTACAGCTGCTGACCGTGGTATAAATATTACTATAGCTGCTGACCGTGGTATAAATATTACTACAGCTGCTGACCGTGGTATAAATATTACTACATCTGCTGACCGTGGTATAAATATTACTACAGCTGCTGACCGTGGTATAAATATTACTACAGCTGCTGACCGTGTTATAAATATTACTACAGCTGCTGACCGTGGTATAAATATTACTAAATCTGCTGACCGTGGTATAAATATTACTACAGCTGCTGACCGTGGTATAAATATTACTACAGCTGCTGACCGTGGTATAAATATTACTAAATCTGCTGACCGTGGTATAAATATTACTACAGCTGCTGACCGTGGTATAAATATTACTACAGCTGCTGACCGTGGTATAAATATTACTACAGCTGCTGACCATGGTACAAATATTACTACAGCTGCTGACCGTAGTATAAATATTACTAAATCTGCTGACTGTGGTATAAATATTACTACAGCTGCTGACCGTGGTATAAATATTACTACAGCTGCTGACCGTGGTATAAATATTACTACATCTGCTGACCGTGGTACAAATATTACTACATCTGCTGATCGTGGTATAAATATTACTACAGCTGCTGACCGTGGTACAAATATTACTACATCTGCTGACCGTGGTATAAATATTACTACAGCTGCTGACCGTGGTATAAATATTACTACAGCTGCTGACCGTGGTATAAATATTACTACAGCTGCTGACCGTGGTATAAATATTACTACCGCTGCTGACTGTGGTATAAATATTACTACAGCTGCTGACCGTGGTATAAATATTACTACAGCTGCTGACCGTGGAATAAATATTACTAAATCTGCTGACCGTGGTATAAATATTACTACAGCTGCTGACCGTGGTATAAATATTACTACAGCTGCTGACCGTGGTATAAATATTACTACAGCTGCTGACCGTGGTATAAATATTACTACCGCTGCTGACTGTGGTATAAATATTACTACAGCTGCTGACCGTGGTATAAATATTACTACAGCTGCTGACCGTGGAATAAATATTACTAAATCTGCTGACCGTGGTATAAATATTACTACAGCTGCTGACCGTGGTATAAATATTACTACAGCTGCTGACCGTAGTATAAATATTACTACAGCTGCTGACCGTGGTATAAATATTACTACAGCTGCTGACCGTGGTATAAATATTACTACAGCTGCTGACCGTGGTATAAATATTACTACAGCTGCTGACCGTGGTATAAATATTACTACAGCTGCTGACCGTGGTATAAATATTACTACAGCTGCTGACCGTGGTATAAATATTACTACAGCTGCTGACCGTGGTATAAATATTACTACAGCTGCTGACCGTAGTACAAATATTACTACAGCTGCTGACCGTGGTATAAATATTACTACAGCTGCTGACCGTGGTATAAATATTACTAAATCTGCTGACTGTGGTATAAATATTACTACAGCTGCTGACCGTGGTATAAATATTACTACAGCTGCTGACCGTAGTACAAATATTACTACAGCTGCTGACCGTGGTATAAATATTACTACAGCTGCTGACCGTAGTATAAATATTACTAAATCTGCTGACTGTGGTATAAATATTACTACAGCTGCTGACCGTGGTACAAATATTACTACAGCTGCTGACCGTAGTATAAATATTACTACAGCTGCTGACCGTGGTACAAATATTACTACAGCAACTGACCGTGGTATAAATATTACTACAGCTGCTGACCATGGTACAAATATTACTACAGCTGCTGACCGTAGTATAAATATTACTACCGCTGCTGACTGTGGTATAAATATTACTACAGCTGCTGACCGTGGTATAAATATTACTACAGCTGCTGACCGTGGAATAAATATTACTAAATCTGCTGACCGTGGTATAAATATTACTACAGCTGCTGACCGTGGTATAAATATTACTACAGCTGCTGACCGTAGTATAAATATTACTACAGCTGCTGACCGTGGTATAAATATTACTACAGCTGCTGACCGTGGTATAAATATTACTACAGCTGCTGACCGTGGTATAAATATTACTACAGTTGCTGACTGTGGTATAAATATTATTAAATCTGCTGACTGTGGTATAAATATTACTACACTGCTGACCGTGGTATAAATATTACTACAGCTGCTGACCGTGGTATAAATATTACTACAGCTGCTGACCGTGGTATAAATATTACTACAGCTGCTGACCGTGGTATAAATATTACTACAGCTGCTGACCGTGGTATAAATATTACTACAGCTGCTGACCGTGGTATAAATATTACTACAGCTGCTGACCGTAGTATAAATATTACTAAGTCTGCTGACCGTGGTATAAATATTACTACAGCTGCTGACCGTGGTATAAATATTACTACAGCTGCTGACCGTGGTACAAATATTGCTACAGCTGCTGACCGTGGTATAAATATTACTACAGCTGCTGACCGTGGTATAAATATTACTACAGCTGCTGACCGTGGTACAAATATTACTACAGCTGCTGACCGTGGAATAAATATTACTACAGCTGCTGACCGTGGTATAAATATTACTACAGCTGCTGACCGTGGTATAAATATTACTACAGCTGCTGACCGTGGTATAAATATTACTACAGCTGCTGACCGTGGTATAAATATTACTACAGCTGCTGACCGTGGTACAAATATTACTACAGCTGCTGACCGTGGTATAAATATTACTACAGCTGCTGACCGTGGTACAAATATTACTACAGCTGCTGACCGTGGTATAAATATTACTACAGCTGCTGACCGTGGTATAAATATTACTACAGCTGCTGACCGTGGTATAAATATTACTACAGTTGCTGACCGTGGTATAGATATTACTACAGTTGCTGACCGTGATATACATATTACTAAATCTGATGACCGTGGTATAAATAGAAGTTACACAACGAATGGTTGTTGGATATGGAATTTATTTCACTCGAGTTTATTATTTTTTAAAAGTTACAAAAGACACGAGCTTTAGCGACTACAGTCCCAAAATAAACGTAACATTGTTCCAATTTCACAGAATGTAAATCTTTCTGTTTCACTTAATTTAACTTTCATTAATTTTACATCTGTATACAGGATATAATGCAATATAATCAACTGAAAATTCAGCATGATAGACGGTTAAAAATATGAGTAAAGCTAATCTTTTTTGTTAGTGAGCTGATACGGAAAATATCGGGTCTAACAAAATAATCAGGTTCGGCTGTATGTTACCTTACTGTGACGTTAAGACTGTATGCTACCTAACTGTGATGTTCAGACCCAAATGCTACCTTACTGTGACTTTAAGACCGTATGTTACCTTAATGAGACGTTTAGACTGTATGGTACCTAACTGAGACGTTAAGACAGTGTGCTACCTTACTGAGACGTTAAGACCGTATGCTACCTTACTGTGTCGTTAAGATCGTATACTACCTTACTGTGACGTTAAGGCTGTAAGCTACCTTAATGAGACGTTTAGACTGTATGGTACCTTACTGAGACGTTTAGACTGTGTGCTACCAAACTGAGACGTTAAGACAGTGTGCTACCTTACTGAGACGTTAAGACCGTATGCTACCTTATTGTGTCGTTAAGATCGTATACTACCTTACTGTGACGTTAAGGCTGTATGCTACCTTACTGAGACGTTAAGACCTTAAGCTACCTTATTGTGTCGTTAAGATCGTATACTACCTTACTGTGACGTTAAGGCTGTATGCTAGCTTACTGAGACGTTAAGACTGTATGGTACTTTACTGAGACGTTTAGACTGTGTGCTTCCTTACTGAGACATTAAGACTTTGTGCTACCCTACTGAGACGTTAAGACTGTATAGTACCTTACTGAGACGTTAAGGCTGTATGCTACATTACTGAGACGTTAAGACTGTATGCTACCTTACTGAGACGTTAAGACTGTATGTTACCTTACTGAGACGTTAAGACTGTATGCTACCTTACTGTGTCGTTAAGACCGTATACTACCTTACTGAGACGTTAAGACTGTATAGTACCTTACTGAGACGTTAAGACTGTATGCTACGTTACTGAGACGTTAAGACTGTGTGCTACCTTACTGAGACGTAAAGAATGTGTGCTACCTAACTGAGACGTTGAGACTGTATGGTACCTTACTGTAACGTTAAGACCGTATACTACTTTACTGTGACGTTAAGGCTGTATGCTACGTTACTGAGACGTTAAGACTGTGTGCTACCTTACTGAGACGTTCAGAATGTGTGCTAAATTACTGAGACGTTGAGACTGTATGCTACCCTACTGAGACGTTAAGACTGTATAGTACCTTACTGAGACGTTAAGACCGTATGCTACCTTACTGTGTCGTTAAGACCGTATACTACCTTACTGTGACGTTAAGGCTGTATGCTACCTTACTGTGACGTTAAGACTGCATGCTACCTTACTGTGACGTTAAGGCTGTATGCTACCTTACTGAGACGTTAAGACTGTATGCTACCTTACTGAGACGTTAAGACTGCATGGTACCTTACTGAGACGTTAAGACTGTATGCTACCTTACTGAGACGTTAAGACTATATGCTACCTAACTGAGACGTTAAGACTGCATGGTACCTTACTGAGACGTTTAGACTGTGTGCTTCCTTACTGAGACATTAAGACTTTGTGCTACCCTACTGAGACGTTAAGACTGTATAGTACCTTACTGAGACGTTATGACCGTATGCTACCTTACTGTGTCGTTAAGACCGTATGCTACCTTACAGAGCCGTTAAGACCGTATGCTACGTTACTGAGACATTAAGACCGTATGATACCTTACTGAGACGTTAAGGCTGTATGCTACCTTACTGAGACGTTAACTATAAAACTACCATTTACCTTTTCAAAACAATTGAAACACCAGACATGCTTGTTATTTGTTTTATACAAATTAAAATGGGACATTGGCGAAGAGTTTATCGGATCAATTACGCAATACCAAATTATTCTTAATCTCATACATTCTACAAAAGTTTGCAAGCTTCTTGCAATATGGTTTTGCAGAAAGACAGATACAGTTGTATATAGAAGAAGAAAATTTACCGAATAAAATACTATAAATATATATTGCTTTAATTTTGTAGTTTGTCAGTGACTCCCAAGACTTCGATAACATTTCAAGTGATGACGTTGATGAGGAGAATGAGTCACAAATAACATCAACAAAAGGAACACACACAGTACTGTTGACGTTGATCCGTACTGGGCATGTGTAAGACCCAAATAATGTCATCTGATTCTTGGAATATTTCTTTGTAAATGATAGTTAAGTTATATCTCTAAATCTTGTATTACTATTGTGGAATTACACCTTCATTACATCTTTAATCGTCATATGGTTACTGCATGTATAACATTCTTTACATTTGATTCTAAAATAATACAAGATGTTAATATTTTATCAAATTGAATCGAAGTATTGTTATTTTCAAAATAGTAATACAAACTTTAACCCCAGGTATTGCTGAACTTTTTTGTAATGAAAATCGTGTTACTGAGAAATTTTTCACATCAATTTATTGTATAACATTTCTTCGTTACATGGTGTTATCTAAGCAAAAGAATGATTCTTTTATAACATGCGTGCTGAACAATTGTCCTTCTGAAGAATAATTGAGATAATGAAATCATCAAACTAAAAAAATTCTTCGTTTGAGTTGATTTGTTAATTCCGTGTCTATTATCAGTCCAAGTTTAGTCAACTCAATCATTGTAATACTTGAGAAGTTTGAATCCCCACTTTCCAGTATCTAACAGTAAGTATGACCACAACACATCATCCTTCTGTATACCTACTGTTCCCTGTCCTCCTTTGTTTGTGTGAAGTGTTTTTATATACTTTCCTGATCCACTTATCAGTTCTATTGTTTTCCTTTTCCAGTCAGCAATAACTATATTACCCTTACTGTCATATACAACTGTTCTTGGATCAAACTTGTCTGATGTGACCGCTTTCTGTGCCTGTATCCCCTTTCCCCGGTAGTGGAATAGGGGCTTGAGTGTTGGGTTGTACACAATGACGTGACGTCTGTAGTTGTTTGGACCACTACTATCTCCACTGATGAGTTCACTACTTACTACAGCTATGTTACCTGTAACATCACACTGTGTGATGGACCGTACTGACCCTGTCCCTGACTCCTCCACAGTCGCTGTGTGTATTACCTGACCGGCTACTATGTACATCACCACCTTGTACCCCTGTGTACAAAAGGTACCCACCACTACTCGACCCTCCCTGGTCACACACAGACAGCCAGGGTAACCCTCGGTAGTAAACCTTCTGACTGGTGTAGATGATGTAGATACTTCATAGATAGTTCTGTCTTCCCAACAACAGAACCACAGACGACCTGTGGCCGGGTCCAGACTGATGTGATGGATGAGACCGTTGTGTTGTATCTTCTGTAGGACTTGACCTTTGCTGTTGATGAGGTTTACTGTATTGGATCTATTATAACACAGCCATGCACGTCCATCAGGTGTAGGACAGATTGATGTGATAACATCTTCATATGAGAACTGTGCTATGACAGTTGGACTGTCACATAGTTTGTACAGGACTGATCCATTGGAGACTTGACCGGTGTCTGTAGGTCTCACAACTGGACCTTGTTTGGAGTGACCACTAGGTGCTGCCCCTGCCTGGAGGTGGTTAGTAGAAGTCTTCATTTTCCCCAAGGCTTGCTCCAGGTGATTTCGTGTGTCAGTACCTGGAGTAAACTCTGTCATGTCTATGTTAGGTGTCTGTGGGATATCTAAGTCCAAGTCCTGGATTTCTGATACCGAGTCATATACAAGTACAGCAGTGCCTGCCTGAAGGGTCTGTTTACACTCTGATGAGAGATTCACTAAAGTATCTAACCTGTCCTCTAGGTTTGCGATGTGAGACTGAAGTAGGTCTGTTGTCGCCTCATCCATTGTATCACATATTGTTAAATAATCCTCCGTTATTCTGTCCAGGTCCTGTTTGCATTGATCGCGCTGTGTTTTGATATTTACAGAGAGTGTTTTGTAGTGGAATTCACTTGTTGAAATTTCTTTCCTTGCAGATAGGATTTCATTTTTGAGTTTGGGTATTTCAATGTTTTCTGTTGTATTCAGATAGTCGTGTAATGTATTTCTTTGTTCATCTTTGATTTTTGATATTTCCGAAAAGCTGTCAATGTGTGTTTTATGTGTTGTTATGGAGCATGTAGTACATATAAGATCACTGCACTCCCGACAGAGGAGAACGACCTCATTTCCCTTATGGTACGGACACTGAGTGTGGCCTTTGGTCCTAACTGGAATTTGCCCTTTCAGATTTGCGCTGCTTTTTTCGGTTGCCATGGCGTTTAGTGTGATACACGCGTTTAGGGAGGTGACTTTTGGAAGATTTTCAGAACTTTTTGTGTATGTTGTTAATCTGTAAATGGTAAATTCAAAAACTTATTAAATAAATAATAATGTAACTTTGTAATTTTACAATAAATTTTCATTTTTACCAGCGACATGAACAATTGGAAAAATTGAAATTGTAGAATAAGTATGACTTAAAGGGGATCTGGTATATTTCCACATTCGAGAATTTAGTCTAACAATAAAAAAAAAACGTATTCTGCCTCGAAAACTAAAGTACCAGTACATAGAATCCATGTATCCTCCTCAAAACTATCACAATACCAGTATTTATATGACATGTAACCTAAATACATGTATCACCCTTCAAAGTATAGCAATACCAGTACTTACAATACATGTATCACCCTCAAAAGTATCACAAACCAGTACTTACAATACATGTATCATCCTCCAGAGTATCATAATACCAGTACTTACACTACACGTATCCTCTACCACAGTATCACAATACCAGTACTTACAATACATGTATCCTCCTCCAAACTATCACAATACCAGAACGTACAATATATGTATCACCCTTCAAAGTATAACAATAACAGTACTTACAATACATGTATCCTCTTCCAAAGTATCACAATACCAGTACTTACAATACATGGATCCCCCTCAAAACTATAACAATACCAGTACTTACAATACATGTATCACCCTCCATAGTATCACAATATCAGTACATACAATACATGTATCCTCCTCCAAAGTATAACAATACCAGAACTTACAATACATGTATCTTCCTCCAAAGTATAAAAATACCAGTACTTACAATACATGTATCATCCTCCAAAGTATAAAAATACCAGTACTTACAATACATGTATCATCCTCCAAAGTATCACAATACCACTACTTACAATCCATGTATCACCCTCCAAAGTATGACAATACCAGTACTTACAATACATGTATCTTCCTCCAAAGTATAAAAATACCAGTACTTACAATACATGTATCATCCTCCAAAGTATAAAAATACCAGTACTTACAATACATGTATCATCCTCCAAAGTATAACAATACCAGTACGTACAATACATGTATCCTTCTCCAAAGTATCACAATACCAGTACTTACAATACATGTATCACCCTCCAAAGTATAACAATACCAGTACTTACAATACATGTATCACCCTCCAAAGTATAACAATACCAGTACTTACAATACATGTATCACCCTCCAAAGTATCACAATACCAGTACTTACAATACATGTATCACCCTCCAAAGTATAACAATACCAGTACTTACAATACATGTATCACCCTCCAAAGTATCACAATACCAGTACTTACAATACATGTATCACCCTCCAAAGTATCACAATACCAGTACTTACAATACATGTATCCTCCTCCAAATTATAACAATACCAGTACTTACAATACATGTATCCTCCTCCAAATTATAACAATACCAGTACTTACAATACATGTATCCTCCTCCAAATTATAACAATACCAGTACTTACAATACATGTATCCTCCTTCAAAGTATCACAATACCAGTACTTACAATACATGTATCACCCTCCAAAGTATAACAATACCAGTACGTACAATACATGTATCACCCTCCAAAGTATAACAATACCAGTACGTACAATACATGTATCACCCTCCAAAGTATTACAATACCAGTACGTACAATACATGTATCATCCTCCAAAGTATAACAATACCAGTACTTACAGTACATGTATCCTCCTCCAAAGTATTACAATACCAGTACGTACAATACATGTATCATCCTCCAAAGTATCACAATACCAGTACTTACAATACATGTATCACCCTCCAAAGTATAACAATACCAGTACGTACAATACATGTATCCTCCTCCACAGTATAACAATACCAGTACTTACAATACATGTATCACCCTCCAAAGTATTACAATACCATACCAGTACTTACAATACATGTATCTGCCTCCAAAGTATCACAATACCAGTACTTACAATACATGTATCCTCCTCCAAAGTATAACAATACCAGTACTTACAATACATGTATCATCCTTCAAAGTATAACAATACCAGTACTTACAATACATGTATCACCCTCCAAAGTATAACAATACCAGTACTTACAATACATGTATCATCCTTCAAAGTATAACAATACCAGTACTTACAATACATGTATCACCCTCCAAAGTATAACAATACCAGTACTTACAATACAGGTATCATCCTTCAAAGTATCACAATACCAGTACTTACAATACATGTATCTGCCTCCAAAGTATCACAATACCAGTACTTACAATACATGTATCATCCTTCAAAGTATAACAATACCAGTACTTACAATACATGTATCATCCTTCAAAGTATAACAATACCAGTACTTACAATACAGGTATCCTCCTCAAAAGTATGACAATACCAGTACTTACAATACATGTATCACCCTCCAAAGTATAACAATACCAGTACTTACAATACATGTATCCTCCTCCAAAGTATAACAATACCAGTACTTACAATACATGTATCCTCCTCCATAGTATCACAATACCAGTACTTAAAATACATGTATCCTCCACCAAAGTATAACAATACCAGTACTTACAATACATGTATCACCTTCCAAAGTATAACAATTCCAGTACTTACAATACTTGTTTCACCCTCCAAAGTATCACAATACCAGTACTTACAATACATGTATCCTCCACCAAAGTATAACAATACCAGTATTTACAATACATGTATCACCCTCCAAAGTATCACAATACCAGTACTTACAATACATGTATCCTCCTCCAAAGTATAACAATACCAGTATTTACAATACATGTATCATCCTCCAAAGTATCCCAATACCAGTACTTACAATACATGTATCCTCCTCCAAAGTATCACAATACCAGTACTTACAATACATGTATCCTCCACCAAAGTATAACAATACCAGTATTTACAATACATGTATCCTCCTCCAAAGTATAACAATACCAGTACTTACAATACATGTATCCTCCACCAAAGTATCACAATACCAGTACTTACAATACATGTATCCTCCTCCAAAGTATCACAATACCAGTACTTACAATACATGTATCCTCCTCCAAAGTATCACAATACCAGTACTTACAATACATGTATCCTCCACCAAAGTATAACAATACCAGTACTTACAATACATGTATCCTCCTCCAAAGTATCACAATACCAGTACTTACAATACATGTATCCTCCTCCAAAGTATAACAATACCAGTACTTACAATACATGTATCCTCCTCCAAAGTATCACAATACCAGTACTTACAATACATGTATCCTCCTCCAAAGTATAACAATACCAGTACTTACAATACATGTATCCTCCTCCAAAGTATCACAATACCAGTACTTACAATACCTGTATCACCCTCCAAAGTATCACAATACCAGTACTTACAATACATGTATCACCCTCCAAAGTATAACAATACCAGTACTCATAATACAAATATCATCCTCCAAAGTATCACAATACCAGTACTTACAATACATGTATCATCCTCCAAAGTATCACAATACCAGTACTTACAATACATGTATCATCCTCCAAAGTATAACAATACCAGTACTTACAACACATGTATCCTCCTCCAAAGTATAACAATACCAGTACTTACAATACATGTATCATCCTCCAAAGTATAACAATACCAGTACTTACAATACATGTATCCTCCTCCAAAGTATCACAATACCAGTACTTACAATACATGTATCACCCTCCAAAGTATAACAATACCAGTACTTACAATACATGTATCCTCCTCCAAAGTATCACAATACCAGTACTTACAATACATGTATCACCCTCCAAAGTATAACAATACCAGTACTTACAACACATGTATCCTCCTCCAAAGTATAACAATACCAGTACTTACAACACATGTATCACCCTCCAAAGTATAACAATACCAGTACTTACAATACATGTATCACCCTCCAAAGTATCACAATACCAGTATTTACAACACATGTATCCTCCTCCAAAGTATAACAATACCAGTACTTACAATACATGTATCCTCCTCCAAAGTATAACAATACCAGTACTTACAATACATGTATCACCCTCCAAAGTATAACAATACCAGTACTTACAATACATGTATCACCCTCCAAAGTATCACAATACCAGTACTTACAATACATGTATCCTCCTCCAAAGTATAACAATACCAGTACTTACAATACATGTATCACCCTCCAAAGTATAACAATACCAGTACTTACAATACATGTATCTTCCTCCAAAGTATGAAAATACCAGTACTTACAATACATGTATCCTCCTCCAAAGTATAACAATACCAGTACTTACAACACATGTATCCCCCTCCAAAGTATAACAATACCAGTACTTACAATACATGTATCACCCTCCAAAGTATAACAATACCAGTACGTACAATACATGTATCCTCCTCGAAAGTATAACAATACCAGTACTTACAATACATGTATCCTCCTCCAAAGTATAACAATACCAGTACTTACAACACATGTATCCCCCTCCAAAGTATAACAATACCAGTACTTACAATACATGTATCACCCTCCAAAGTATAACAATACCAGTACTTGCAATACATTTATCATCCTCCAAAGTATAACAATACCAGTACTTACAATACATGTATCACCCTCCAAAGTATAACAATACCAGTACTTATAAAACATGTATCCCCCTCCAAAGTATCACAATACCAGTACTTACAATACATGTATCATTTTCCAAAGTATCACAATACCAGTACTTACAATACATGTATCATTATTCAAAGTATAACAATACCAGTACTTACAACACATGTATCATTCTCCAAAGTATCACAATACCAGTACTTACAATACATGTATCATCCTCCAGTGTATCACAATACCAGAACTTACAACACATGTATCATCCTCCAAAGTATAACAATACCAGTACTTACAATACATGTATCACCCTCCAAAGTATAACAATACCAGTACTTACAACACATGTATCACCCTCCAAAGTATCACAATACCAGTACTTACAATACATGTATCACCCTCCAAAGTATAACAATACCAGTACTTACAATACATGTATCATCCTCCAAAGTATAACAATACCAGTACTTATAAAACATGTATCCCCCTCCAAAGTATCACAATACCAGTACTTACAATACATGTATCATTATCCAAAGTATCACAATACCAGTACTTACAATACATGTATCATTATTCAAAGTATAACAATACCAGTATTTACAACACATGTATCATCCTCCAAAGTATAACAATACCAGTACTTACAATACATGTATCACCCTCCAAAGTATAACAATACCAGTACTTACAATACATGTATCACCCTCCAAAGTATAACAATACCAGTACTTACAATACATGTATCACCCTCCAAAGTATAACAATACCAGTACTTATAAAACATGTATCCCCCTCCAAAGTATCACAATACCAGTACTTACAATACATGTATCACCCTCCAAAGTATAACAATACCAGTACTTACAACACATGTATCATCCTCCAAAGTATAACAATACCAGTACTTACAATACATGTATCACCCTCCAAAGTATAACAATACCAGTACTTACAATACATGTATCATTATTCAAAGTATAACAATACCAGTCCTTACAATACATGTATCACCCTCCAAAGTATAACAATACCAGTACTTACAATACATGTATCATTATTCAAAGTATAACAATACCAGTACTTACAATACATGTATCATTATCTAAAGTATAACAATACCAGTACTTACAACACATGTATCACCCTCCAAAGTATAACAATACCAGTACTTATAATACATGTATCACCCTCCAAAGTATAACAATACCAGTACTTACAATACATGTATCATTATCCAAAGTATAACAATACCAGTACTTACAACACATGTATCACCCTCCAAAGTATAACAATACCAGTACTTACAATACATGTATCACCCTCCAAAGTATAACAATACCAGTACTTACATTACATGTATCACCCTCCAAAGTATAACAATACCAGTACTTACAACACATGTATCCTCCTCCAAAGTATAACAATACCAGTACTTACAATACATGTATTCTCCTCCAAAGTATCACAATACCAGTACTTACAATACATGTATCACCCTCCAAAGTATCACAATACCAGTACTTACAATACATGTATCACCCTCCAAAGTATAACAATACCAGTACTTACAATACATGTATCACCCTCCAAAGTATAACAATACCAGTACTTACAATACATGTATCCTCCTCCAAAGTATAACAATACCAGTACTTACAATACATGTATCACCCTCCAAAGTATACCAATACCAGTACTTACAATACATGTATCATCCTCCAAAGTATCACAATACCAGTACTTACAATACATGTATCATCCTCCAAAGCATCACAATACCAGTACTTACAATACATGTATCATCCTCCAAAGTATCACAATACCAGTACTTACAATACATGTATCATCCTCCAAAGCATCACAATACCAGTACTTACAATACATGTATCCTCCTCCAAAGTATCACAATACCAGTACTTACAATACATGCATCCTTCTCCAAAGTATCACAATACCAGAACTTACAATACATGTATCCTTCTCCAAAGCATCACAATACCAGTACTTACAATACATGTATCATCCTCCAAAGTATTACAATACCAGTACTTACAATACATGTATCACCCTCCAAATTATCACAATACCAGTACTTACAATACATGTATCATCCTCCAAAGTATTACAATACCAGTACTTACAATACATGTATCCCCCTCCAAAGTATAACAATACCAGTACTTACAATACATGTATCATCCTCCAAAGTATCACAATACCAGTACTTACAATACATGTATCATCCTCCAAAGTATAACAATACCAGTACTTACAATACATGTATCCCCCTCCAAAGTATCACAATACCAGTACTTACAATACATGTATCCCCCTCCAAAGTATCACAATACCAGTACTTACACAACATGTATCACCCTCCAAAGTATAACAATACCAGTACTTACAATACATGTATCCCCCTCCAAAGTATCACAATACCAGTACTTACACAACATGTATCCCCCTCCAAAGTATCACAATACCAGTACTTACAATACATGTATCACCCTCCAAAGTATAACAATACCAGTATTTACAATACATGTATCCCCCTCCAAAGTATAACAATACCAGTACTTACAATACATGTATCCTCCTCCAAAGTATCACAATATCAGTACTTATAATACATGTATCCTCCTCCACAGTATAACAATACCAGTACTTACAATACATGTATCACCCTCCACAGTATCACAATACCAGTACTTACAATACATGTATCCTCCTCCACAGTATCACAATACCAGTACTTACAATACATGTATCCTCCTCCACAGTATCACAATACCAGTACTTACAATCCATGTATCCTCCTCCACAGTATAACAATACCAGTACTTACAATACATGTATCCTCCTCCACAGTATCACAATACCAGTACTAACAATACATGTATCACCCTCCATAGTATAACAATACCAGTACTTACAATACATGTATCCTCCTCGAAAGTATAACAATACCAGTACTTACAATACATGTATCCTCCTCCAAAGTATAAAAATACCACTACTTACAATACATGTATCACCCTCCAAAGTATAACAATACCACTACTTACAATACATGTATCATCCTCCAAAGTATAACAATACCAGTACTTACAATACATGTATCGCTCTCCAAAGTATCACAATACCAGTACTTACAATACATGTATCCTCCTCCACAGTATAACAATACCAGTACTTACAATACATGTATCACCCTCCAAAGTATCACAATACCAGTACTTACAATACATGTATCACCCTCCAAAGTATCACAATACCAGTACTTACAATACATGTATCACCCTCCAAAGTATCACAATACCAGTACTTACAATACATGTATCACCCTCCAAAGTATAACAATACCAGTACTTACAATACATGTATCATCCTCCAAAGTATAACAATACCAGTACTTACAATACATGTATCGCCCTCCAAAGTATCACAATACCAGTACTTACAATACATGTATCACCCTCCAAAGTATCACAATACCAGTACTTACAATACATGTATCACCCTCCAAAGTATAACAATACCAGTACTTACAATACATGTATCACCCTCCAAAGTATCACAATACCAGTTCTTACAATACATGTATCATCCTCCAAAGTATAACAATACCAGTACTTACAATACATGTATCGCCCTCCAAAGTATCACAATACCAGTACTTACAATACATGTATCACCCTCCAAAGTATCACAATACCAGTACTTACAATACATGTATCACCCTCCAAAGTATAACAATACCAGTACTTACAATACATGTATCACCCTCCAAAGTATAACAATACCAGTACTTACAATACATGTATCCCCCTCCAAAGTATAACAATACCAGTACTTACAATACATGTATCACCCTCCAAAGTATCACAATACCAGTACTTACAATACATGTATCACCCTCCAAAGTATAACAATACCAGTACTTACAATATATGTATCCTCCTCCAAAGTATAACAATACCAGTACTTACAATACATGTATCACCCTCCAAAGTATCACAATACCAGTACTTACAATACATGTATCATCCTCCACAGTATAACAATACCAGAACTTACAATACATGTATCACCCTCCAAAGTATCACAATACCAGTACTTACAATACATGTATCACCCTCCAAAGTATCACAATACCAGTACTTACAATACATGTATCACCCTCCAAAGTATAACAATACCAGTACTTACAACACATGTATCACCCTCCAAAGTATCACAATACCAGTACTTACAACACATGTATCACCCTCCAAAGTATAACAATACCAGTACTTACAATACATGTATCACCCTCCAAAGTATCACAATACCAGTACTTACAATACATGTATCATCCTCCAAAGTATCACAATACCAGTACTTACAATACATGTATCATCCTCCAAAGTATAACAATACCAGTACTTACAACACATGTATCACCCTCCAAAGTATCACAATACCAGTACTTACAATACATGTATCACCCTCCAAAGTATAACAATACCAGTACTTACAACACATGTATCACCCTCCAAAGTATCACAATACCAGTACTTACAACACATGTATCACCCTCCAAAGTATAACAATACCAGTACTTACAATACATGTATCACCCTCCAAAGTATCACAATACCAGTACTTACAATACATGTATCACCCTCCAAAGTATCACAATACCAGTACTTACAATACATGTATCACCCTCCAAAGTATCACAATACCAGTACTTACAATACATGTATCATCCTCCACAGTATAACAATACCAGTACTTACAATACATGTATCACCCTCCAAAGTATTACAATACCAGTACTTACAATACATGTATCCTCCTCCACAGTATCACAATACCAGTACTTACAATACATGTATCACCCTCCAAAGTATAACAATACCAGTACTTACAATACATGTATCTTCCTCCAAAGTATTACAATACCAGTACTTACAATACATGTATCCTCCTCCAAAGTATCACAATACCAGTACTTACAATACATGTATCCTCCTCCACAGTATAACAATACCAGAACTTACAATACATGTATCACCCTCCAAAGTATCACAATACCAGTACTTACAATACACGCATCCTCCTCCAAAGTATAACAATACCAGTACTTACAACACATGTATCCTCCTCCAAAGTATCACAATACCAGTACTTACAATACATGTATCCTCCTCCAAAGTATAACAATACCAGTACTTACAATACATGTATCATCCTTCACAGTATCACAATACCAGTACTTACAATACATGTATCCTCCTCCAAAGTATCACAATACCAGTACTTACAATACATGTATCCTCCTCCAAAGTATCACAATACCAGTACTTACAATACATGTATCTTCCTCCAGTGTATAACAATACCAGTACTTACAATACATGTATCATCCTCCAGTGTATAACAATACCAGTACTTACAATACATGAATCATCCTCCAGTGTATAACAATACCAGTACTTACAATACATGTATCCTCTCCAAAGTATAACAATACCAGTACTTACAATACATGTATCTTTCTCCAAAGTATAATAATGCCAGTACTTACAATACATGTATCATCCTCCAAAGTATAACAATACCAGTACTTACAATACATGTATCCTCCTCCAGTGTATAACAATACCAGTACTTACAATACATGTATCCTCCTCCAAAGTATAGCAATACCAGTACTTACAATACATGTATCCCCCTCCATAGTATAACAATACCAGTACTTACAATACATGTATCTTCCTCCAAAGTATAACAATACCAGTACTTATAATACATGTATCTTCCTCCAAAGTATCATAATGCCAGTACTTACAATACATGTACCCTCCTCCAAAGTATAACAATACCAGTACTTACAATACATGTATCACCCTCCAAAGTATAACAATACCAGTACTTACAACACATGTATCACCCTCCAAAGTATAACAATACCAGTACTTACAATACATGTATCCTCCTCCAAAGTATAACAATATCAGTACTTACAATACATGTATCATCCTCCAAAGTATAACAATACCAGTACTTACAACACATGTATCACCCTCCAAAGTATAACAATACCAGTACTTACAATACATGTATCCTCCTCCAAAGTATAACAATACCAGTACTTACAATACATGTATCACCCTCCAAAGTATAACAATATCAGTACTTACAATACATGTATCATCCTCCACAGTATAACAATACCAGTACTTACAATACATGTATCACCCTCCAAAGTATAACAATACCAGTACTTACAATACATGTATCATCCTCCAAAGTATCACAATACCAGTACTTACAATACATGTATCACCCTCCAAAGTATAACAATATCAGTACTTACAATACATGTATCTTCCTCCAAAGTATAATAATACCAGTACTTACAATACATGTATCTTCCTCTATAGTATAACAATACCAGTACTTACAATACATGTATCACCCTTCAAAGTATAACAATATCAGTACTTACAATACATGTATCTTCCTCCAAAGTATAACAATACCAGTACTTACAATACATGTATCATCCTCCAAAGTATAACAATACCAGTACTTACAATACATGTATCACCCTTCAAAGTATAACAATATCAGTACTTACAATACATGTATCTTCCTCCAAAGTATAACAATACCAGTACTTACAATACATGTATCACCCTCCAAAGTATCACAATACCAGTACTTACAATACATGTATCACCCTCCAAAGTATAACAATATCAGTACTTACAATACATGTATCTTCCTCCAAAGTATAATAATACCAGTACTTACAATACATGTATCTTCCTCTATAGTATAACAATACCAGTACTTACAATACATGTATCACCCTTCAAAGTATAACAATACCAGTACTTACGATACATGTATCCTCCTCCAAAGTATAACAATACCAGTACTTACAATACATGTATCATCCTCCAAAGTATCACAATACCAGTCCTTACAATACATGTATCACCCTCCAAAGTATAACAATACCAGTACTTACAATACATGTATCACCCTCCAAAGTATAACAATACCAGTACTTACAACACATGTATCACCCTCCAAAGTATAACAATACCAGTACTTACAATACATGTATCACCCTCCAAAGTATCACAATACCAGTACTTACAATACATGTATCCTCCTCCAAAGTATAACAATACCAGTACTTACAATACATGTATCCCCCTCCAAAGTATAACAATACCAGTACTTACAATACATGTATCACCCTCCAAAGTATAACAATACCAGTACTTACAATACATGTATCCTCCTCCAAAGTATAACAATACCAGTACTTACAATACATGTATCCCCCTCCAAAGTATAACAATACCAGTACTTACAATACATGTATCACCCTCCAAAGTATAACAATACCAGTACTTACAATATATGTATCCTCCTCCAAAGTATAACAATACCAGTACTTACAATACATGTATCACCCTCCAAAGTATCACAATACCAGTACTTACAATACATGTATCATCCTCCACAGTATAACAATACCAGAACTTACAATACATGTATCACCCTCCAAAGTATCACAATACCAGTACTTACAATACATGTATCACCCTCCAAAGTATCACAATACCAGTACTTACAATACATGTATCATCCTCCACAGTATCACAATACCAGTACTTACAATACATGTATCACCCTCCAAAGTATTACAATACCAGTACTTACAATACATGTATCCTCCTCCACAGTATCACAATACCAGTACTTACAATACATGTATCACCCTCCAAAGTATAACAATACCAGTACTTACAATACATGTATCTTCCTCCAAAGTATTACAATACCAGTACTTACAATACATGTATCCTCCTCCAAAGTATCACAATACCAGTACTTACAATACATGTATCCTCCTCCACAGTATAACAATACCAGTACTTACAATACATGTATCACCCTCCAAAGTATCACAATACCAGTACTTACAATACATGTATCCTCCTCCAAAGTATAACAATACCAGTACTTACAACACATGTATCCTCCTTCACAGTATCACAATACCAGTACTTACAATACATGTATCCTCCTCCAAAGTATCACAATACCAGTACTTACAATACATGTATCCTCCTCCAAAGTATCACAATACCAGTACTTACAATACATGTATCTTCCTCCAGTGTATAACAATACCAGTACTTACAATACATGTATCATCCTCCAGTGTATAACAATACCAGTACTTACAATACATGAATCATCCTCCAGTGTATAACAATACCAGTACTTACAATACATGTATCCTCTCCAAAGTATAACAATACCAGTACTTACAATACATGTATCTTTCTCCAAAGTATAATAATGCCAGTACTTACAATACATGTATCATCCTCCAAAGTATAACAATACCAGTACTTACAATACATGTATCCTCCTCCAGTGTATAACAATACCAGTACTTACAATACATGTATCCTCCTCCAAAGTATAGCAATACCAGTACTTACAATACATGTATCCCCCTCCATAGTATAACAATACCAGTACTTACAATACATGTATCTTCCTCCAAAGTATAACAATACCAGTACTTATAATACATGTATCTTCCTCCAAAGTATCATAATGCCAGTACTTACAATACATGTACCCTCCTCCAAAGTATAACAATACCAGTACTTACAATACATGTATCACCCTCCAAAGTATAACAATACCAGTACTTACAACACATGTATCACCCTCCAAAGTATAACAATACCAGTACTTACAATACATGTATCCTCCTCCAAAGTATAACAATATCAGTACTTACAATACATGTATCACCCTCCAAAGTATAACAATACCAGTACTTACAACACATGTATCACCCTCCAAAGTATAACAATACCAGTACTTACAATACATGTATCCTCCTCCAAAGTATAACAATACCAGTACTTACAATACATGTATCACCCTCCAAAGTATAACAATATCAGTACTTACAATACATGTATCATCCTCCACAGTATAACAATACCAGTACTTACAATACATGTATCACCCTCCAAAGTATAACAATACCAGTACTTACAATACATGTATCATCCTCCAAAGTATCACAATACCAGTACTTACAATACATGTATCACCCTCCAAAGTATAACAATATCAGTACTTACAATACATGTATCTTCCTCCAAAGTATAATAATACCAGTACTTACAATACATGTATCTTCCTCTATAGTATAACAATACCAGTACTTACAATACATGTATCACCCTTCAAAGTATAACAATATCAGTACTTACAATACATGTATCTTCCTCCAAAGTATAACAATACCAGTACTTACAATACATGTATCATCCTCCAAAGTATAACAATACCAGTACTTACAATACATGTATCACCCTTCAAAGTATAACAATATCAGTACTTACAATACATGTATCTTCCTCCAAAGTATAACAATACCAGTACTTACAATACATGTATCACCCTCCAAAGTATCACAATACCAGTACTTACAATACATGTATCACCCTCCAAAGTATAACAATATCAGTACTTACAATACATGTATCTTCCTCCAAAGTATAATAATACCAGTACTTACAATACATGTATCTTCCTCTATAGTATAACAATACCAGTACTTACAATACATGTATCACCCTTCAAAGTATAACAATACCAGTACTTACGATACATGTATCCTCCTCCAAAGTATAACAATACCAGTACTTACAATACATGTATCATCCTCCAAAGTATCACAATACCAGTCCTTACAATACATGTATCACCCTCCAAAGTATAACAATACCAGTACTTACAATACATGTATCACCCTCCAAAGTATAACAATACCAGTACTTACAACACATGTATCACCCTCCAAAGTATAACAATACCAGTACTTACAATACATGTATCACCCTCCAAAGTATCACAATACCAGTACTTACAATACATGTATCCTCCTCCAAAGTATAACAATACCAGTACTTACAATACATGTATCACCCTCCAAAGTATAACAATACCAGTACTTACAATACATGTATCCCCCTCCAAAGTATAACAATACCAGTACTTACAATACATGTATCACCCTCCAAAGTATAACAATACCAGTACTTACAATACATGTATCCTCCTCCAAAGTATAACAATACCAGTACTTACAATACATGTATCCCCCTCCAAAGTATAACAATACCAGTACTTACAATACATGTATCACCCTCCAAAGTATAACAATACCAGTACTTACAATATATGTATCCTCCTCCAAAGTATAACAATACCAGTACTTACAATACATGTATCACCCTCCAAAGTATCACAATACCAGTACTTACAATACATGTATCATCCTCCACAGTATAACAATACCAGAACTTACAATACATGTATCACCCTCCAAAGTATCACAATACCAGTACTTACAATACACGCATCCTCCTCCAAAGTATCACAATACCAGTATTTACAATACATGTATCACCCTCCAAAGTATAACAATACCAGTACTTACAATACATGTATCCTCTCCATAGTATCACAATACCAGAACTTACAATACATGTATCACCCTCCAAAGTATCACAATACCAGTACTTACAATACACGCATCCTCCTCCAAAGTATCACAATACCAGTATTTACAATACATGTATCACCCTCCAAAGTATAACAATACCAGTACTTACAATACATGTATCCTCTCCATAGTATAACAATACCAGTACTTACAATACATGTATCATCCTCCAAAGTATCACAATACCAGTACTTACAATACATGTATCATCCTTCAAAGTATAACAATACCAGTACTTACAATACATGTATCACCCTCCAAGTATCACAATACCAGTACTTACAATACATGTATCCTCCTCCACAGTATAACAATACCAGTACTTACAATACATGTATCCTCCTCCACAGTATAACAATACCAGTACTTACAATACATGTATCCTCCTCCACAGTATCACAATACCAGTTCTTACAATACATGTGTCCTCCTCCAAAGTATAACAATACCAGTACTTACAATACATGTTTCTCCAAAGTATCACAATACCAGTACTTACAATACATGTATCTTCCTCCAAAGTATAACAATACCAGTACTTACAATACATGTATCACCCTCCAAAGTATAACAATACCAGTTCTTACAATACATGTATCCTCCTCCAAAGTATCACAATTCCAGTACTTACAATACATGTATCCTCCTCCAAAGTATAACAATATCAGTACTTACAATACATGTATCACCCTCCAAAGTATAGTAATATCAGTACTTACAATACATGTATCATCCTCCAGTGTATAACAATACCAGTACTTACAATACATGTATCCTCCTCCAAAGTATAACAATACCAGTACTTACAATACATGTTTCTCCAAAGTATAACAATACCAGTACTTACAATACATGTATCCTCCTCCAAAGTATAACAATACCAGTACTTACAATACATGTTTCTCCAAAATATAACAATAACAGTACTTACAATAGTGGTATCCACATCCAGAATATAACAATACCAGTACTTAAAATACATGTATTCTCCTCCAATACCAGGTTTGTTATAGCAAAGTTTGAATATTTTGTACCTGTCATGTTTGTTGTATACTGCCAAATTAACAGACCATTGTGTTTATTTATCGCAAATTATTATATCGTTAAAAATATGAATTATCCCAATTAATCTGCGAAAAATGCTTTCATTAATCATTGATTGAAAATGCCTTTCAAGTTCTGCATGATCCAAATGCTTTGTTTGTTTTTTTGTTTTGTAATGTTATGTAATATATTTGTTAAATGCAATTTCTTTGCAACATTTATTTATTTTGAAAATAAACTGTTGGGTTTAACGCCTACTCCGTGTACAGTCTGAAACATTTTGGAAGTCCATCCCCAGATATATCAAGCTAGGGGTAATATTCCTTTCTCAAACACAGCCACAAGTTGTATAGGACAGCCTGCTAACTCAATTTGAATGCGAAATACAAAATGTATTTCTTCGAAGCGACTACGATTATCACACCTGGCCGTATATGCCCCGGACTATTGAGACAACACTCTCAGTGAATCCTATTGTAAGATTTCATACCTGACCGCAGACACTATACTGGCTTCCAAACAGGTTTTGCTGGTGAGATACTGCATTGGGTATTTAACGAAACTGAAACACGTTGTTATGTAAGATTCCATTGAAAATGTATACTGTACCCGCAATGGACCCCAGGTTACCTTGCACTTTTACAATCCAAGGACATACTATCTGGGTATTTCACCAATAAATTGCCCAGTATTAGCAAATCCAATGGCAACATTTATTTCGTTTCAAAAAATCCAAAGCCATTTCGGAACTAGCATCATGATAAAAATAAAACAAGTTGATTATCCATTTGTCTGAAAGGTACTGCTATCAATATTTTACCGAGGTATTGATTATAATACCAACAAATAATTGACACGTGAACCTACCCCCTCAAGTGGTCTGTTGTTACATAGGGTAGGTGAGTTTGCAACACTGAAAGTCAAAATGTAAAAACTTTTTTGGAATTCAAGCATAGGAGTACCTTTGTAAAGTCATATGGTTATCCATAGAAAGGTATAAGTTTGTACCTGTTACCTATTTTGAGATATTTTTTTTAAGTTCCTACTTATTCTCTCTGTAAACAAACCAACAATTTGGTTTTTTAGGAAGAATTGGTAGGCATTTGTGAATACAAAAGTGTTCCATTTTCAAAAGAAACACAGGTAAAACCATAGCTACTCTCGTAAACACCCTTGGTGTTTGTACTATTTCAATAGAAAATAACATTTACTGGTAGTCTGGTCATGAACCTTAACTCCGTGACGTGTACATTAACCAGATATTGTATTCATAAGGTAATGTTACTCTAGGAACGAGTCTGAAGCGCTCTTGTTATACATTTACCTATGTTAAATGTCAAATTTTAAAGAAAAGTTTATTTTTAACTCAGACAGTTGTGTACACAGGTATGAGAGATCGCCGCAGACATTCAAGCAGAAGACCTCCATTAATCGGAGTTTTATAGCAAAATGTGAAAGCATGTTCGAGTGTTTCACACAAAAATAGAACCGGGATATAATTTTGAGCTTGTAAAGAACACAATTATGCCACACTTAGTCTATTTTGTATTGGGCATCAATGACCTGCATGTTTATGTAATAAAGTCACAAAGAGTATATATATAAACTATGTGGGTATGATTTATAACTGGAACAGCCAGGTATAAAATTGTACGAAAACTTTACTTGTTAGTCCAGGGCACTAGTTTATTCATAGTGCACTAGAATTGATCAGATTATGCAAGACACGCGTGTACTACAGTTCATAACATTGTTCACTAGAATTGACAAGTGTTGATCCCCCACCGGCAGCAGAAAGCAAAATAGTCCAAGGGCAATACATTATTCAGCCATAACAAAATCAAAGCTTGACCTGTATATTTCAATGATGTATACCATGCATCCGTTGCAGAGGTAATGCACGGAAATCCAATGTAACCCGGAAGTTGATCCTCCTCCAAAGTATAACAATATCAGTACTTACAATACATGTATCACCCTCCAAAGTATAACAATATCAGTACTTACAATACATGTATCACCCTCCAAAGTATAACAATACCAGTACTTACAATACATGTATCACCCTCCAAAGTATAACAATACCAGTACTTACATTACATGTATCACCCTCCAAAGTATCACAATACCAGTACTTACAATACATGTATCCTCCTCCAAAGTATAACAATACCAGTACTTACAATACATGTATCCTCCTCCAAAGTATCACAATACCAGTACTTACAATACATGTATCCTCCTCCAAAATATCACAATACCAGTACTTACAATACATGTATCCTCCTCCAAAATATCACAATACCAGTACTTACAATACATGTATCCTCCTCCAAAATATCACAATACCAGTACTTACAATACATGTATCACCCTCCAAAGTATAACAATACCAGTACTTACAACACATGTATCATCCTCCAAAGTATAACAATACCAGTACTTACAATACATGTATCACCCTCCAAAGTATAACAATACCAGTACTTACAATACATGTATCATCCTCCAAAGTATAACAATACCAGTACTTACAACACATGTATCACCCACCAAAGTATAACAATACCAGTACTTACAATACATGTATCACCCACCAAAGTATAACAATACCAGTACTTACAATACATGTATCATCCTCCAAAGTATAACAATACCAGTACTTACAATACATGTATCACCCTCCAAAGTATAACAATACCAGTACTTACAATACATGTATCCTCCTCCATAGTATAACAATACCAGTACTTACAATACATGTATCATCCTCCACAGTATAACAATACCAGTACTTACAATACATGTATCATCCTCCAAAGTATAACAATACCAGTACTTACAATACATGTATCATCCTCCACAGTATAACAAAACCAGTACTTACAATACATGTATCACCTCCAGTGTATAACAATACCAGAACTTACAATACATGTATCATCCTCCAAAGTATCACAATACCAGTACTTACAATACATGTATCCACAATCCAATGTATCACAATACCAGTACTTACAATACATGTATCCTCCTCCAAAGTATAACAAAACCAGTACTTACAATACATGTATCACCTCCAGTGTATAACAATACCAGAACTTACAATACATGTATCATCCTCCAAAGTATCACAATACCAGTACTTACAATACATGTATCCTCCTCCAAAGTATAACAATATCAGTACTTACAATACATGTATCCTCCTCCAAAGTATAACAATACCAGTACTTACAATACATGTATCCTCCTCCAAAGTATAACAAAACCAGTACTTACAATACATGTATCACCTCCAGTGTATAACAATACCAGAACTTACAATACATGTATCATCCTCCAAAGTATCACAATACCAGTACTTACAATACATGTATCCTCCTCCAAAGTATAACAATACCAGTACTTACAATACATGTATCCTCCTCCAAAGTATAACAATACCAGTACTTACAATACATGTATCCTCCTCCAAAATATCACAATACCAGTACTTACAATACATGTATCCTCCTCCAAAGTATAACAATACCAGAACTTACAATACATGTATCATCCTCTAAAGTATCACAATACCAGAACTTACAATACATGTATCACCCTCCAAAGTATAACAATACCAGTACTTACAATACATGTATCCTCCTCCAAAATATAACAATATCAGTACTTACAATACATGTATCCTCCTCCAAAATATCACAATACCAGTACTTACAATACATGTATCCTCCTCCAAAGTATAACAATACCAGTACTTACAATACATGTATCACCCTCCAAAGTATCACAATACCAGTACTTACAATACATGTATCACCCTCCAAAGTATAACAATACCAGTACTTACAATACATGTATCACCCTCCAAAGTATCACAATACCAGTACTTACAATACATGTATCATCCTCCAAAGTATAACAATACCAGTACTTACAATACATGTATCATCCTCCAAAGTATCACAATACCAGTACTTACAATACATGTATCATCCTCCAAAGTATAACAATACCAGTACTTACAATACATGTATCACCCTCCAAAGTATAACAATACCAGTACTTACAATACATGTATCCTCCTCCAAAATATAACAATATCAGTACTTACAATACATGTATCCTCCTCCAAAATATCACAATACCAGTACTTACAATACATGTATCCTCCTCCAAAGTATAACAATACCAGTACTTACAATACATGTATCACCCTCCAAAGTATAACAATACCAGTACTTACAATACATGTATCTACAATCCAATGTATCACAATACCAGAACTTACAATACATGTATCACCCTCCAAAGTATCACAATACCAGTACTTACAATACATGTATCCTCCTCCAAAGTATCACAATACCAGTACTTACAATACATGTATCCTCCTCCAAAGTATAACAATACCAGTACTTACAATACATGTATCCTCCTCCAAAGTATCACAATACCAGTTCTTACAATACATGTATCCTCCTCCAAAGTATCACAACACCAGTACTTACAATACATATATCATCCTCCTCCAAAGTATCACAACACCAGTACTTAAAATACATGTATCCTCCTCCAAAGTATCACAATACCAGTTCTTACAATACATGTATCCTCCTCCAAAGTATCACAATACCAGTACTTACAATATATGTATCCTCCTCCAAAGTATCACAATACCAGTACTTACAATACATGTATCCTCCTCCAAAGTATAACAATACCAGTACTTACAATACATGTATCCTCCTCCAAAGTATCACAATACCAGTACTTACAATACATGTGTCCTCCTCCACACATTAGATACATCACCCACTCCAAATATAACAAAACCAGGAATAACAATACATGTATCCTCTTCTTCAAAGTATAACAATGCCAGTACTAACAATATTGTCTTTTTTAAAAACATATCAGCAATATTGTCGTTACAATGATGTTTCTATTTCAAAAATTTAGAAGATGAATATGTTAAATAATCGTCATTTGATAACTTTATTCATAACTAGTCTGTAGGTATTAACTTTACGGCGTATAACATTTATATAAACCCCTTACAAAGAGGCTGGAAGTAAATGCTAACCGCTTATGGGGACACTTTGCAAATGCAGGTGATTGCAAAATATTGGAAAAAAACGTCAATATATTTTTTCTTAATTATCGAGTATCTACAGTACAGAGACATAATCAGAAGTCCAAAGAACAGTGATACACTATTCTAGATATCTCTTTGAATTATGACGAATGGGAAAACATTACTGCCGTCCATTTAACGAAATCAAAAACTCAAATTTTCTTTACAAATTAAGATTAAATCAAAGACTTTTCTTCACTTATTCCATGCTTTTATAGAGCAAGTGTTTAAAGCAAGAAGAATGTAGCTTTTTTAGTGGTGCGTCAGAAACACTATATCATCTTTGTGGTGTCATATTCAGAGCTAATCATTTTGTTTATGTTTTATCAACTTAGTAAATAATCAATATATAATATAATACGGAGATGTAATTAAATAAGTTGATAAATATTTCCCGAATCGGATTCAAATGCATTTGTTCATTATAATGCAAAGTTAATGTCTATATATGATAATAAAATAAAGTGTTTATGACATAAAGTATTTGTTTAGAGAAAAAAGTGTTACTTTCCCATTTGGTATCATTGGAAGTGTGCATGTGACTAGTTTCAAATAATTGCATTGAAAAATAAGATATTCATCTTTAACACGGCAAACCCATTAAATCCCTAGTTCTGAACATTGTAAAACTTTTAAAAACTTTAGAATTTTATATTTATGTTCAGTATATATGACTCAGAATGCAAGTAACACGATCCGGTAAAATAGAAAATTGTCAACCTTATTTCAGAACGAAGCATGTGATTAATTATTAATAATGAACATCTTCCTCAACTACCTTTGTAAAAAACGTATGTATGATAATAACATGTGACTGACACAATGAAAAAATTAAATACACAAAAGAAAGTACATTTTAATCAACTGAAAAATAGACTTAATTACATGAATCGTACATACATATCAGATAAATATACGTCACTGGGCTGCTCTTCGTCTAAATGTCTATTGTACAACACACGATTTCCTCTGCAGTGTAGTTACTGCTCTCTACTATTGGTCGTGTACAATATGCAATGGTTTTACAGTGGGCATATCTTGTTTGTCAGGTAAAAATAACTTAAAACTGAGCAAGTTTTATATCTATAACAATACATTAGAGAACCATGTAAAGCAAACAAAATAAATAATCGTCGTCTTTAGATGATAAGACGTAAAACAAAATAGAACAGATTGAAGATGTATTACCAGGACTTACCGAGTATTATCATGGCGACAATCGGCAGAATTATACACATATTGACAAGATGTGTATTTAATTATACCCAAATTGCCTAACAAAACAAACTCATACTAAATGATCTGCAGAAACGGAGGCATAGCAAAATGAAACCCCTGCGAAAATGTTCCGCAAACAAATACGCGAATGAAAAAGAAATCATAAAATAAAGGGATTTTACGCACCTGACCCTTCCGCATCTTTTTTAGTTTAGAAATTTTGGATTCCCACCTTTTGGCCCCTAGGATCACGGAAGAGTCCTAGGAGGACGAAACAGCTGTATGATGCAGTTTTTTCAGCATACTGTACCTATTACAAAATTCGAAAAGCATATGTGTGTGTTACGTCATCTTTTGTGAAATTATGAGTAATATTATCAGGTCAATGTGGTTTATCAACAATCATTCAAAAAGATTATAATCATCAACACAATCATATTCCAAACACAATATCGATCAAAAAAGTGGCAAAACATGAGCAAAGGAAAGATTCACAAATAGTGAAATAGTACATTTGAACAAACCCAAGTTTTCCGGAAGAGTAAGCTTTTCTGCTTCATCGACCACACCTGCCATGCAAATCCTGATCAATTGTAACTTAATAACACAGAAAATAAATGATGAAGGAAGATATTATTTGACTCCTACCCTTTCCAGGTCTCGAACGCACGATCTTCGGCGCCAAATGGCCTGTCGCTACCAATGTGCCAACTCGATATCTCTAGAAAGACGGTCCAGTACTTTGACATGATAATAGTGGAAAATCGTCTATTATATATAGATGATCCATTGTATTGATATTATTAAATTTCAGGTGGATAGGGGGGAGGTAACCCCAAATCCTAGTTGGATGTACTATTGATCAAAATGGTTTATTAAAATAATAGGACCAATCTTTAATTATTTACTCTTGTCTGATTTCTTTTCTATTCAGGAACAAGATATTTGATTTCATAACCCTGCGATCAAACCTGAAATCAGCGTCCCTGTCTTAAATCAACATATTCTCTAGATGTACACCCTGCCTGCCTCCCCTTATATCCTTCAGAACACTGTACCTAACATAGTTTGCCCATTAACATGGGCAAGGATCCTTCATGGGACATATTGACATATTGACAAAAACACTGACTTTTATAATGAACAAAATAACGACCCTGGTAAATGTTTACTTTTCGAAGAAGACTTAAAGAATTCGACCATTTTTTGAAAAAATGAGTCAGAAGTACACAGACGCTGCTTTTAGATGTCAATGTTGATTGTTAAAATCATTTACCCTGATCTTTAATATTAAACATATCATATAACAAACCAAATTAAATAAAAATGATATAAAAACCAATGTTGATAGCAATTTGAATAATAAAAACAAAACATTTTTAAATGAAATTTAAACATAATCTGTAGATAACAGACATGTTGAGATTAATTCTTCAAACCTGAAATTTGAAATCCTTAGTCTGTAATATAGTGTTTATCCAGTGTACAAAATAAAAGCAATACAGGCTTATGGTGGCTATTTTTGTGTCAATGGTATATATTGTGAGTATCATCACTCCTTGTTTAGTCAATCCTCAATTACTGTTATACTTGAGAAGATAGAGTCCAACCTCTCCTGTATCAAACGTTAAACTTGACCACAACACATCATCCTTCTGTATACCTACTGGTCCCTGTCCTGCTTTGTTTGTGTGAAGTGTTTTTACATATATACCTTCTCCACTTATCAGTTCTATTGTGTTTCTTTTCCTGTCAGCAATAACTATATTACCCTTACTGTCATATACCACCGTTACCGGATCAAATTTGTCCGCTGTGACCGCCTCTGGTGCCTGTATCCCCTCTCCCCGGTAGTGGAATAGGGGCTGGAGTGTTGGGTTGTACACAATAATGTGACGTCTATAGTTGTTTGCATCACTAAGGTCTCCACTGATTAGTTTACTACTCACTACAGCTATGTTACCTGTAACACCACACTGTGTGATGGACTGTACTCTCCCCTTCCTTGACCCATTGGTTGTGTGTAACAGCAAGCCGTCTGCTGTGTACATAACTACTTTGTACCCCTCTATACTCCCTGTACCCACCACTACCCGACCCTCCCTGGTCACACACAAACTGTCTGGGTATCCCTCTGTAGTAAACCTTCTGACTGGTGTAGGTGATGTAGATACTTCATAGATGGTGTTGTCAGCTATACAACAGATCCACAGACGACCTGTGATGGGGTCCAGACTGATGTGTCGGATGTTACTATTGTGTCGTATCTTCTGTAGGACTTGGCCTGTGTTGTTGATGAGGTTTAATGTGTCGGTGCTATCACACAGCCATGCACGTCCATCAGTTGTAGGACAGATTGATTTGATGGGATATGAGTATGAGAACTGGGATATGACAGTTGGACTGTCACATAGTTTGTACAGGACTGCTCCAGTGGAGGCTTGGCTAGAATCTGTAGATTTGGACTGTTTGGTTATCACAACTGGACCAGGTTTAAAGTGACCACTATGTGCTGATCCTGCCTGGAGATGATTAGTAGGAACCTTCATTTTCCCCATGGCCTGCTCCAGATGACTTTGTATGTCTGTACCTGGAGTATACTCTGTCATGTCTATGTTAGGTGTCTGTGGGATATCTAAGTCCATGTCCTTGATTTCTGATACCGAGTCATATACAAGTACAGCAGTGCCTGTCTGGAGGGTCTGTTTACACTCTGATGAGAGTTTCACTAAAGTATCTAACATGTCCTCTAGGTTTGCGATATGAAACTGAAGTAGGTCTGTTGTCAACTTATCCATCCGGTCACATATTGCTAAATGCTCTTCTGTTATCTGGTATAATTCCAATATACATTGGTCGCGCTGCTTTTTAATATTCACAGAGAGGGTTTTGTAGTAAGATTCACTTGTTGAAATTTCTGTCCTTGCTGATTTGATTTCCTTTCCAAGGCTAGGTATTTTAACATGTTCTATTTCATTCATTAAGCCTTGCAGTGAACGTTTTTGCTCCTTTGTAGTTTCCGATATTTCTGAAAAGCTGTCGATGTGTGTTTTGTGTGTTGTTATTGAGCATCTGGTACAAATAAGCAGGCTACATTCCCGACAGAGGAGAACCACCTCTTTTCCCTTATGGTATGGACACTTAGTGTGGCCTTTCATTCTGACTGGAATTTGTTTTTTCTGAATAGATATGTTGTTTTTGGTTGCCATGGTTATGGTTGTGATGCAAATATTCAAGGAAGAATACTTCTGGGTGATTTCCTATTCGTCTGGTGTTCATCTGTGCAAGAAAGGTTAAAAAAGTGTTAGTTCTTGATAACGATAATGCTTATTTCAAAAACGGCATTAAAAGGTCGGTAGTTATAACCACATTGAGGAGATATGAATAATAACAGACAATTAAAATTCAACACATGCCTTTCCTTCCCAAAACGATTCCCCTCTAAAGATCAGAAAACAATAACAAACAATACATGTGTCCTCCTCCAAAGAACCATCCATAAAATTACAATACAAAGCTATCAATCCTCCTTCAAATATAATTATACTACAATACTTTGTACTTACAATACAGTTTCTGTATCCTCCTCCAAAGTATCATAATATATTTTAAGATTAGAACAAATTTATCCTAATAGCACAATTAATACTAGTTATTTACAAATTACATCGGCACATTACTATTCAAGACATAAATAATATATTTACCTGTTTTGTCAACAATTGATCTTGAAAGTGTTTTTTTTTTCTAAATTTAAAACCAGATATATAAGCGTATTTGTTGTATATATCTGAGCAATTCTTCTCTCAACTTGTCAGGGGAATCGCCCTCTCCAGTGTACAGTACGAGGTTAGGAGACAGGTACATTTGTTTATCTGTTTTGACGTGTACGTCCACCGGGTGTTTTATTGGTGTTTTATACGTACCAGATATATGCTGGCTTTCCTTAGATAACCAGAGGGTAGTCGATAGCTCCTCCATGGGAGCAAATCAACAAACCCAAATTTTAAGCTCCAGGTAACACAACTATGTATTTCTCTTTTCATGCTGTCATTGTAGGTCACTGTGCATCAATACTGTCCTCATTCTGTTAATTACGTATACCATATGCCACATGGGTCCACTTGATTTGCACTGTCAGATAGCTTCACACTTTAACATAGCCGACATCTGTTCTCCGAAACGATACATGAATACATGCATTTATCACCGAACACAATCATATAACCACATATTATATTAGTATCTTATTAAATAGCTTAGCATTAGAGAAGCGCCAATGAGATTAGTATAAGCAATAATTGATAACATACTGTATTAACTGTGATTTTAGTCATGAGAGACCTTATGCAGGTAATAATTAAAGACTATAGCGTGCTTTGTGAGCAAAAACAGTTCTTAGAAGAAATTAAGAAAACCGAAGAGTCCACAAAACCACAATATGAACTCAAAATCGACTAAACTAGAGGTACAAGAGACCAGGTGTTCCGGAAGAGTAAATGTCAAGCCCTCAAAGTGGGAACCGAGTCTACACTAATGAGCTACTCAAAAACGGCCAACTTTATACTACACAAGGATATAAATTATTTCTCAATAATACCAAGATTGCGACCATAAAAAGTCCATAGCTCTCTTCAACATTCATCTCTCGACATATACCATGAAAGCCCTTGAATAACGAATTAAATGTGCCATGTAAACACAATAAGTTGGAGAAGCAGGGATGTTACTATCAAGAAAGGCGCAGTTCACGATTGAAATCGTCACGTTTATCGTATAGCTTAGTTGTATGCTGTCCATGTTGGTCATAGTTTAAGAATGTATTGAGGTAAGCAGCTGATGTAGAAGAGTCTGTTGTATTGGTCTTCTGTTCATTTAAAAAATATTTCTTCATCGACACGAACGTTGAACGGGTCTGTTGTGAGGGAGTATAGATAAGTTGGGTCATACCGTTACTATTTTGATCGATATCCTTTAAAATATTTCTTATCATAAATTCCATAATCGATTGTGTTCCCTGCTGTGTATTGAAAATGATGACATCTCTGAAACCAAAGTTATTAATAGGCCATGTGTTCTTTGTATACACTCTGTAATGCTATCGTATCACATACCTATACTTTGTGTGTACATTATCATAAAATTATATCTTAACAGAAGATTATCTCAACGTGATTTTATGGCTTAAAATTAAAAAAAAACATATGAAAGTATGATGAACATCAAGGTATTTTTCATGGGTAACCAGAGAATATGCAGGTGATCTATTGTTCGTGATCCGTCTTCATCGTCGTGCTTGGAGCAACTGTCCGTTCGTCCGTCCGTTAAGCTGATGAATGAAGCATCATTCATATGTAGGTATGTTGAATTGTTAAATTTATGGAGTAGTCATCACACTCACCAATCGGTGGTGGGAGACCCAGGTACTATCATCTTCATTTTAATATCATTTGGTAAACACTGTAAATATGAATGGATATTAACAAATAATTAGATAAAACTCCTCCATGCTTTTTCCAATTACATGGTTTGTCTGATATTGAATAGATATTCCTGTTATTTGTTTTTACTGTATTCTTACAACATGACATTCTTACTAAATATCTCGGTAGGAAGTGAGTATTACGTGGAGAACTTGTGTCCTGTAACAAGGGTATACATTTTGTATTCAGTTATTAAAGTCTGGATGGTGTCATTATACAAGCCAAATTAATGAACTGCATAGCTCGGTTTGGTTTGTTGGTGTTTTCATTTTATTAACAGCTGTGGTGTTAAGGATGTGCCATGTTTCTGAAGAGGAGCAAAGCCGGAGTTTCTTGGGAAAAAACAATGACCTGTGATCAGTACCTGTGAGTGTCCAACGTGGGTCTCGAACCCAAGACCCGTTGGTAGAGGGCTAATATTAGCTGAATATAAGGCACCTTAACCACAGATTTCAAAACATGATCTTACTTGAGAAAGGGGTTAAGATTGAGGCTAAAATTGATTTCGAGCAACATTCCGGTTAGTAAGCCGAATATTTTCGATTTTCTTTTTATGAATTGATATATATATCCATGATCGCATGTAGAAAAAAATAATGTCTATGTATTTCTGTTCTTAATTAATATTATATCAAGAATGCGATCAGGGTCAAGTGTCCATACCAGGAGGTCTATCGGGATGATCTTTATGGATACATGGCTGGTAATGCAATGTTCTAAGGTCTAAAGGAGAGTTAAGGAAGGTTATGATCAGAATATCTGAATGGCTATCACGTGACTGCGTTTTGACCGTATAGGTATGAAATTTGAGAGAACCCGGCCATTTCCTTAAACCTGAGGGAAGGTGGCCATGAAGGGCAAAGTGGCTGAAATTTCAACACTGTTCTTCAGATAAAGAGGTCAATAATAATTAAATGTTTTACATTTCCGATTTCTGAATCGTTTTCTGAAGTTATAAATTCGATGACTATGTGTCAGATAGAAACGGTATTTTCTTTACAATAATATCGATATAAAATTACCCATTTTGTAAAAACTTGTCAGCAATATATTTGTCGGATAATTATGTACCAGAAACAATATGTATATGAGATATTGTTTATGTTGGTTACTCAAAAAACAAAATGGATTGAATCCACTATTTGTTGTTTGTTATTTTATCAATTAATTTGTTTTTTATTTATTTTTGTTTCTTCGTTATTACAATTTACAAATGGTAAAAGTTAATTCAACTCGGGTGCATTTATCTCTTGTTTGTTATGTCGCGAATAACCTCAAGGAAATAGGTCAAATATGTACGACTTTTTCCAGTTTTCGTCCGGGCGATAGCTTTTAAACCGTTAAAGATAATACTATACTGATCACCTGTATTGCTCATTGACGATGTACATTGCAAAGTCATGAGGTCATTTTAACTTTACTTATAGGTAAAATGTCTGAAATGTCTAATTGTTTCAAGCAATCTTTTCATAAAGTTTTCCGGATCAAAGTCAATATCAAATTTTACATATTTCAACTACTTAGTTTTTATTATGACATTATGGAATGAAGATGATCGGTATTTATCAAGTAACTAAACTGCAAGGTCGTCGTATCAAAGTTGAAGGTCAAATTTTTCATCTATTAACTGATAATCATTTTTATGACATTATGAAGCTAAGATTTGTGATATCAAATAAGATTTCAAATAGTACATATCTGATACACTTATGGTCAGATACAGTGAAATGGGGTCACTCCTGACATGACGGTGGCCTAGTTTTGGTAAAACTTTGTATGTAATATAATAGAATTGAAGCAGTTTTGATGACTTCTGTTATGACACCCTTTAAAATCAGAACATGTCCATGTATGCAGTTTATGATTAAGAAAATAAATAAGAGAATACCAAAGCGTTAACAAAATCATAATCCAAACTCAAAATCGGTTTAACCAGTGGCAAAATATGAACAAAGGAAAGATTAACATGGAGACAGGCTCAGTATATATTACTCATACCAAACTGATGAATCAATATCAATTTGTAGCTAGCTTCTAAATCCATAAACATTACATTTAAAGTACGTACAAAGAAACAATTTAACTTTCATCAAAAAACAAGTCAATTTACATTTTATAAGGTCAGGTGAACACCACACATTAAAGGGAGGTAACTCCTACACTATTACACAACAATATTTATACATAAGAATATCGGCGATTAAGAGACCTGTATCCCAAGAAAGTTATTTCATGACCAAAAGAAAACTATATTAGAGAGTATTGAACTACTATCACTGTTCATTAAAAAAAGTTTTATTTAACCTTAACTTTACTGTATTTATCGTTATCAAAGCAGACCTTGCCTCGCCTCTCATCATCATAGAGCCACATACCGAGTTACAGTTTAATATCTCTACCTGTTAAATAGTAAAAGATGGAAAGAAAGTCGTAGTCGTGGTATAAATATTACTACATCTGCTGACCGTGGTATAAACATTACTACAGCTGCTGACCGTGGTACAAATATTACTACAGCTGCTGACCGTGGTAGAAATATTACTACAGCTGCTGACCGTGGTATAAATATTACTAAATCTGCTGACCGTGGTACAAATATTACTACAGCTGCTGACCGTGGTACAAATATTACTACAGCTGCTGACCGTGGTAGAAATATTACTACAGCTGCTGACCGTGGTATAAATATTACTAAATCTGCTGACCGTGGTACAAATATTACTACAGCTGCTGACCGTGGTACAAATATTACTACAGCTGCTGACCGTGGTAGAAATATTACTACAGCTGCTGACCGTGGTACAAATATTACTAAATCTGCTGACCGTGGTACAAATATTACTACAGCTGCTGACCGTGGTATAAATATTACTACAGCTGCTGACCGTGGTATAAATATTACTACAGCTGCTGACCGTAGTATAAATATTACTAAATCTGCTGACCGTGGTACAAATATTACTACAGCTGCTGACCGTGGTATAAATATTACTACAGCTGCTGACCGTGGTATAAATATTACTACAGCTGCTGACCGTGGTACAAATATTACTACAGCTGCTGGCCGTGGTATAAATATTACTACAGCTGCTGACCGTAGTATAAATATTACTACAGCTGCTGACCGTGGTATAAATATTACTAAATCTGCTGACTGTGGTATAAATATTACTACATTTGCTGACCGTGGTACAAATATTACTACAGCTGCTGACCGTGGTAGAAATATTACTACAGCTGCTGACCGTGGTACATATATTACTACAGCTGCTGACCGTGGTACAAATATTACTACAGCTGCTGACCGTGGTATAAATATTACTAAATCTGCTGACCGTGGTATAAATATTACTACAGCTGCTGACCGTGGTATAAATATTACTACAGCTGCTGACCGTGGTACAAATATTACTACAGCTGCTGGCCGTGGTATAAATATTACTACAGCTGCTGACCGTAGTATAAATATTACTACAGCTGCTGACCGTGGTACAAATATTACTACAGCTGCTGACCGTGGTATAAATATTACTAAATCTGCTGACTGTGGTATAAATGTTACTACAGCTGCTGACCGTGGTACAAATATTACTACAGCTGCTGACCGTAGTATAAATATTACTACAGCTGCTGACCGTGGTATAAATATTACTACAGCTGCTGACTGTGGTATAAATATTACTACAGCTGCTGACCGTGGTATAAATATTACTACAGCTGCTGACCGTGGTATAAATATTACTACAGCTGCTGACCGTGGTATAAATATTACTACATCTGCTGACCGTGGTATAAATATTACTACAGCTGCTGACCGTGGTATAAATATTACTACAGCTGCTGACCGTGGTATAAATATTACTACAGCTGCTGACCGTAGTATAAATATTACTAAATCTGCTGACTGTGGTATAAATATTACTACAGCTGCTGACCGTGGTATAAATATTACTACAGCTGCTGACCGTGGTATAAATATTACTACAGCTGCTGACCGTGGTATAAATATTACTACAGCTGCTGACCGTGGTATAAATATTACTACAGCTGCTGACCGTGGTACAAATATTACTACATCTGCTGACCGTGGTACAAATATTACTACAGCTGCTGACCGTGGTATAAATATTACTACAGCTGCTGACCGTGGTACAAATATTACTACAGCTGCTGACCGTGGTAGAAATATTACTACAGCTGCTGACCGTGGTACAAATATTACTACAGCTGCTGACCGTGGTATAAATATTACTACAGCTGCTGACCGTGGTATAAATATTACTACAGCTGCTGGCCGTGGTACAAATATTACTACATTTGCTGACCGTGGTACAAATATTACTACAGCTGCTGGTCATGGTATAAATATTACTAAATCTGCTGACCGTGGTATAAATATTACTACAGCTGCTGGTCGTGGTACAAATATTACTACATTTGCTGACCGTGGTACAAATATTACTACAGCTGCTGGCCGTGGTATAAATATTACTACAGCTGCTGACCGTGGTATAAATATTACTACAGCTGCTGACTGTGGTATAAATATTACTAAATCTTCTGACCGTGATATAAATATTACTACAGCTGCTGACCGTGGTATAAATATTACTACAGCTGCTGACCGTGGTATAAATATTACTACAGCTGCTGACCGTGGCACAAATATTACTACAGCTGCTGACCGTGGTATAAATATTACTACAGCTGCTGACCGTGGTATAAATATTACTACAGCTGCTGACCGTGGTATAGATATTAATACAGCTGCTGACCGTGGTATAAATATTACTACAGCTGCTGACCGTGGTATAGATATTACTACAGTTGCTGACCGTGATATGCATATTACTAAATCTGATGACCGTGGTATAAATAGAGGTTACACAACGAATGGTTGTTGGATATGGAATTTATTTCACTCGGGTTTATTATTTTTTAAAAGTTACAAAATACACGAGCTTTAGCGACTACAGTCCCAAAATAAACGTAACATTGTTCCAATTTCACAGAATGTAAATCTTTCTGTTTCACTTAATTTAACTTTCATTAATTTTACATCTGTATACAGGATATAATGCAATATTATCAACTGAAAATTCAGCATAATAGACGTTTAAAAATATGAGTAAAGCTAATCTTTTTTGTTAGTGACCTGATACGGAAAATATCGGGTCTAACAAAATAATCAGGTTCGGCTGTATGTTACCTTACTGTGACGTTAAGACTGTATGCTACCTTACTGTGACGTTCAGACCCAAATGCTCCCTTACTGTGACTTTAAGACCGTGTGCTACCTTACTGTGACGTTAAGTCTGTATGCTACCTTACTGAGACGTTAAGACTTTGTGCTACCTTACTGAGACGTTAAGACTTTGTGCTACCTTACTGAGACGTTAAGACCGTATGCTACCTTACTGAGACGTTAAGACTTTGTGCTACCTTACTGAGACGTTAAGACTTTGTGCTACCTTACTGAGACGTTAAGACCGTATGCTACCTTACTGAGACGTTAAGACTTTGTGCTTCCTTACTGAGACGTTAAGACTTTGTGCTACCTTACTGAGACGTTAAGACCGTAAGCTACCTTACTGAGACGTTAAGACTTTGTGCTACCTTACTGAGACGTTAAGACCGTATGCTACCTTACTGTGTTGTTAAGATCGTATACTACCTTACTGTGACGTTAAGGCTGTATGCTACCTTACTGAGACGTTAACACTGTATGCTACCTTACTGAGACGTTAAGACCGTATGTTACCTTACTGTGTCGTTAATACCGTATACTACCTTATTGTGACGTTAAGGCTGTATGCTACCTTACTGAGACGTTAAGACTGTGTGCAACTTACTGAGACATTAAGACTGTAGGCTACCATACTGAGACGTTGAGACTGTATACTACCTTTCTGTGACGTTAAGGCTGTATGCTACCTTACTGAGACGTTAAGACTGTGTGCTACCTTACTGAGACATTAAAATGTGTGCTACCTAACTGAGACGTTGAGACTGTATGGTACCTTACTGTAACTTTAAGACCGTATACTACCTTACTAAGACGTTAAGGCTGTATGCTACGTTACTTAGACGTTAAGACTGTGTGCTACCTTACTGGGACGTTAAGAATGTGTGCTAAATTACTGAGAAGTTGAGACTGTATGGTACTTTACTGAGACGTTTAGACTGTGTGCTTCCTTACTGAGACGAGACATTAAGACTTTGTGCTACCCTACTGAGACGTTAAGACTGTATGGTACCTTACTGAGACGTTAAGACCGTATGCTACCTAACTGTGTCGTTAAGACCGTATACTATCTTACTGAGACGTTAAGGCTGTATGCTACCTTACATAGACGTTGAGACTGTATGCTACCTTACTGATACGTTAAGACTTTATGCTACCTTACTGTGACGTTAAGACTATATTATACCTTACAGAGCCGTTAAGACCGTATGCTACCTTACTGAGACGTTAAGACCGTATGATACCTTACTGAGACGTTAAGGCTGTATGCTTCCTTACTAAGACGTTAACTATAAAACTACCCTTACCTTTTCAAAACAATTGAAACACCAGACATGCTTGTTATTTGTTTTATACAAATTAAAATGGAACATTGCCAAAGAGTTTATCGGATCAATTACGCAATGCCAAATTATTCTTAATCTCATACATTCTACAATAGTTTGTAAGCTTCTTGCAATATGGTTTTGCAGAAAGACAGATACAGTTGTATATAGAAGAAGAAAAATTACCGAATAAAATACTATAAATATATATTGCTTTAATTGTGTAGTTGATCATTGACTCCCAAGAGACTTCGATAACATTTCAGTGATGACGTTGATGAGGAGAATGAGTCACAAATAACATCAACAAAAGGAACACACACAGTACTGTTGAAGTTGATCCGTACTGGGCATGTGTAAGACCCAAATAATGTCATCTGATTCTTGAAATATTTCTTTGTAAATGATAGTTATTTTATATCTCTAAATCTTGTATTACTATTGTGGAATTACACCTTCATTACATCTTTAATCGTCATATGGTTACTGCATGTATAACATCCTTTACATTTGATTCTAAAATAATACAAGATGTTAATATTTTATCAAATTGAATCGAAGTATTGTTATTTTCACAATAGTAATCGAACTTTAACCCCAGGTATTGCTGAACTTTTTTGTAATGAAAATCGTGTTACTGAGAAAATTTTCACATCAATTTATTGTATAACATTTCTTCGTTACATGGCGTTGTCTAAGCAAAAGAATGATTCTTTTATAACATGCGTGCTGAACAATTGTCCTTCTGAAGAATAATTGAGATAATGAAATCATCAAACTAAAAAAAATCTTCGTTTGAGTTGATTTGTTAATTCTGTGTCTATCATCAGTCCAAGTTTAGTCAACTCAATCACTGTAATACTTGAGAAGTTTGAATCCCCACTTTCCAGTATCTAACACTAACTCTGACCACAATACGTCAACCTTCTGTATACCTACTGTTCCCTGTCGTCCTTTGTTTGTGTGAAGTGTTTTTATGTACTTTCCTGATCCACTTATCAGTTCTATTGTTTTTCTTTTACTGTCAGCAATAACAATATTACCCTTACTGTCATATACAACTGGATCAAACTTGTCTGATGTGACCGCTTTCTGTGCCTGTATCCCCTTTCCCCGGTAGTGGAATAGGGGCTTGAGTGTTGGGTTGTATACAATGATGTGAAGTCTATAGTTGTTTGGATCACTACCGTCTCCACTGATATGTTTACCACTCACTACAGCTATGTTACCTGTAACACCACACTGTGTGATGGGCTCTACTGTCCCCGCCCCTGACTCCTCCACAATGGCTGTGCGTAACACTTGGCCGTCTACTGTGTACATCACCACCTTGTACCCCTGTGTACCGCATGTACCCACCACTACCCGACCCTCCCTGGTCACACACAGACAGGCTGGGTGATACTCTGTAGTAAACCTTCTGACTGGTGTAGATGATGTAGATACTTCTTAGATAGTTTTGTCATTCCAACTACAGAACCACAGACGACCTGTGGCGGGGTCCAGACTGATGTCTCGGATGTTACTGCTGTGTTGTATCTTTTGTAGGACTTCACCTTTCTTGTTGTTGAGGTTTACTGTGTTGGATCTGTCATAACACAGCCATGCACGTCCATCAGGTGCAAGAAAGATTGATGTGATGCTATCTTCATATGAGAACTGCAATATGACAGTTGGACTGTCACAAAGTTTGTACAGGACTGCTCCCGGGAGACTTGACCGGTCTCTGTAGGTCTCACAACTGAACCTTGTTTGGAGTGACCACTAGGTGCTGCTCCTGCCTGGAGGTGATTAGTAGAGGTCTTATTTTCCCCATGGCTTGCTCCAGGTGATTTCGTTTGTCAGTACCTGGAGTAAACTCTGTCATGTCTATGTCACATGTAGGTGTCTGTGGGATATCTAAGTCCATGTCCTTGATTTCTGATACCGAGTCATATACAAGTACAGCAGTGCCTGTCTGGAGGGTCTGTTTACACTCTGATGAGAGATTCACTACAGTATCTAACCTGTCCTCTAGGTTTGCGATGTGAGACTGAAGTAGGTCTGTTGTCGCCTTATCCATTGTGTCACACATTGTTAAATAATCCTCCGTTACTTTGTCCAGGTCCTGTTTGCATTGATCGCGCTGTGTTTTGATATTTACAGAGAGTGTTTTGTAGTGGAATTCACTTGTTGAAATTTCTTTCCTCGCAGATAGGATTTCATATTTGAGTTTGGGTATTTCAATGTTTTCTGTTGTATTCAGATAGTCGTGCAATGTATTTCTTTGTTCATCTTTGATTTTTGATATTTCCGAAAAGCTGTCATTGTGTGTTTTATGTGTTTTTATGGAGCATGTAGTACATATAAGAACACTGCACTCCCGACAGAGGAGAACGACCTCATTTCTCTTATGGTACAGACACTGAGTGTGGCCTTTGATCCTGAGTGGAATTTGACCTTTCAGATTGGCGTTGCTTTTTTTGGTTGCCATGTTGTTGAATGTGATACATGCATACAGGGAGGTGACTTTTGGAAGATTTTCATAATTTTTGTGTATGTCGTTAATCTGTAAATGGTAAATTCAAAAACTAATTAAATAAATAATAATGTAACTTTGTAATTTTACGATAAATTTTCATTTTTTACCAATGGCATGAACAATTGGAAAAATTGAAATTGAAGAATAAGTATAAATTAAATTTGATCTGGTAAAGAAACACGTATTCTACCTCGAAAAACAATGTACCAGTACTTATAATACACGTATCCTCCTCCAAAGTATCAAAATACCAGTACTTATAATACACGTATCCTCCTCCAAAGTATCAAAATACCAGTACTTACAATACATTTATCACCCTCAAACGTATCACAATACCAGAACTAACAATACATGTATCCAAAGTATAACAATACCAGTACTTACAACACATGTATCCTCCTCCAAAGAAACACAATACCAGTACTTACAATACACGTATCCTCCTCAAAAGTATAACAATATCAGTACTTACAATACATGTATCACCCTCCATAGTATAACAATACCAGTACTTACAATACATGTATCACCCTCCATAGTATAAAAATACCAGTACTTACAACACATGTATCACCCTCCAAAGTATCACAATACCAGAACTTACAATACATGTATCCTCCTCCAAAGTATAACAATACCAGTACTTACAATACATGTATCATCCTCCAAAGTATCACAATACCAGTATTTACAATACATGTATCACCCTCCAAAGTATCGCAATACCAGTACTCATAATACATGTATCACCCTCCAAAGTATCACAATACCGGTACTTACAATACATGTATCCTCCAAAGTATCACAATACCGGTACTTACAATACATGTATCACCCTCCACAGTATAACAATACCAGTACTTACAATACATGTATCCTCCTCCACAGTATAACAATACCAGTACTTACAATACATGTATCACCCTCCAAAGTATCACAATACCGGTACTTACAATACATGTATCACCCTCCAAAGTATCACAATACCAGTACTTACAAAACATGTATCATCCTCCAAAGTATCACAATACCGGTACTCATAATACATGTATCACCCTCCAAAGTATCACAATACCGGTACTTACAATACATGTATCCTCCAAAGTATCACAATACCAGTACTTACAAAACATGTATCATCCTCCAAAGTATCGCAATACCAGTACTCATAATACATGTATCACCCTCCAAAGTATCACAATACCGGTACTTACAATACATGTATCCTCCAAAGTATAACAATACCAGTACTTACAATACATATATCACCCTCCAAAGTATAACAATACCAGTACTTACAAAACATGTATCACCCTCCAAAGTATCACAATACCAGTACTTACAAAACATGTATCATCCTCCAAAGTATACAAATACCAGTACTTAAAATACATGTATCCTCCAAAGTATCACAATACCAGTACTTACAATACATGTATCACCCTCCAAAGTATCACAATACCAGTACTTACAAAACATGTATCATCCTCCAAAGTATACAAATACCAGTACTTAAAATACATGTATCCTCCAAAGTATCACAATACCGGTACTTACAATACATGTAATACTCTCTAAAGTATCACAATACCAGTACTTACGATACCTGTATCACCCTCCAAAGTATCACAATACCAGAACTTACAATACCTGTATCACTCTCTAAAGTATCACAATACCAGTACTTACGATACCTGTATCACCCTCCAAAGTATCACAATACCAGTACTTACAATACATGTAATACTCTCTAAAGTATAATAATGCCAGTACTTATGACGTACACATATGTATCTCCCTTCATTAGGATTAGTTTTTATAAACTAATATATTCACCTGTGTTGTTGACTGCTGATCTTGACGATAGGTGAATTTTTACTTTAATGTATAACATATATTGTAAGCTTATTATGAAGTAAAATCCAGAGCAGATCTTCTCTAAACCTGTCAAATGAAACGCCCCTGTCCAATGTACAGTGTGCGGCTAGATACAGACAGATATACCTGTTACTGATTATCTACCTGGCTATATTAATAACATGGACGACTACAAGGTGTGTTATTGGATAGAAAACAGTATGCTGAAACTAGGTCAACATTTGATAATAATTGTACATGAGACATGTATAAATAGGCCCCGGTTGAAAAAATCATACACATCTTTGCTATGCCTATTGCTTTTGATACAGATAATTGTAGATTTAAGATATTCACTAAGTAGTTTCCGGGATTAATGTCTTTTAATTAAGTTAAATAAATGTAATGATTTCCAAACTATCGATGGCCGTAATCGTAACAATGAACAAACCTAAGACCTGGGGTGATTTTATCCTAACAGTAGCACGCTAGCTTACGACACCCTGTTGTCTAGGCCGTAGGGTTGGAATGTGACGAAAACTTCTCAGGACAAATTCCTGATTAAAACACACTTTTTTTATTGAGAGCGCCTGGAAGCGGAACTATAACACTCTTTCATGACCAGAGGTGTAAGATAGGGAAGTTCCACCCGAGGGGTTTTCAAATTTGGTAAAACCCGAGGCTTTGCCGAGGGCGTTGCCAAATTTGAAAATCCCGAGGGTGGAATTTCCCTATCCTACACCTTTAGTAATGAAAAAGTATTTTTCTCTCATTTCAACTACATGAAAAAGCTCAAAAATCATGAAAATACTTTTGACTAGCCACTATTTTGAAAATATCAACTTTTTCCTTGAGGATTTTCGACAAAAACAAATGATACAGTGAGATTAAGCATACCCCATATTTACAAACATAGTTTGCGTAGAAAAAAATAAACTCAGACTTTTAATGTACACGATTAAGATATCATGGAAGGTTTTAATTTCATCACGTCGCCATTTTTCTCTTTTCGCCATCTGATTTTACCGAACTCATGGCCGTGGCTGTACTACATGGGTAGAGTAATACAACCAAAGCGATAATAGGTGTATTTATTGCCCTTGACAGGCTAGTTTTACACACCTAGAAATGAGAGAAAGTAAAATTCAAATACCGCTCTTTACAAGTACATAATATATATTACTAGATGTATATACAAAAACACAAAACACGAAGACTACTTTTCACTAGCGTTTTCGCCCATCTTGGGGCTCTTCAGGCGATCTGAATTTTATTGTAATATATTACCAGATGTATATAAACTTTAGGGTATATTAACCCATTATTTGGTAGATAAAGAGCTACTCCCTCGAACTTATTTTTCATAATAACAAGAAGCCATGAAGCGTAGTGTTATCCCCCGCGATGTGCTGTATCCCGGAAAAGCAATTTTGTATTTCTAAGTGGTTGTTTCTTTCCATGGAAACAAATAATCGCAAGGGCACTAGCCTTATATGTGTAACATGTTAAGTTGTGACATGTGGAGGATATTCTAAATTATTGTCTGAAAAACCAAGAAAACAGTCACTTTGTATTTAATATTTAAGAAATATCTAAATTGGAACCTTCAAAATAGCGAAATTCACAACCTGGGCAATATGCCAATACGCATACACGTTTGATTGAGATCTGTTGAAGGGTATTTGAGTTGTAAGCTGGAAAAGCTAGATTAAAAAAAACAGTAATATTGTATTTTTGACTGTTGCCATGTAGCCGAAAAGTATTGACATTGAAACCTCGACAATAGCAATAGGAATTTGTATTTCATATTATTAAGAGCTTGCATACATTACAGAGTAACTCAAGTGACATCTTGCTGCTGACGTTGAGGACACAATAAACACAGCAAGGACCGACCAATGTGCAAACAAATATATACCCCCACTTCGAAAGAGAGAGTGGAGAACCAATGTACCCCATCTTCTTTAAAGGGTAGGGAGGAGTTTGACTTTTAATCAGATGCTTTTAGGTTTGGTCAGTTTTTGTTACATGTAATGAAAAAACAATGAGGGACTAATGGCATCACCTTGGCGAACACCTTTGCTGAGCAGAAGCTTATTGTTGTGATTTATTGCATTAAACCCCTTGACCTTTGCCCGCCTCACTTGAAAATGAGTAGCGGTCATTTTCAACTAATTACCAACCCACGTATGAAATATCATACCAATCAAGTAAAGGGCTTTTTCAGATATTGATCGGACAATGCCTTCGGACGCACGGACGCACGGACCCAATTATATTCTTGCGGCCCATCGACATCTGCGGGCATTTCGGGCCAAGCGGGTTCACTTCATAAAGATAAGATCAAGACAATTTTTTAAAAACACGATCGACATTTTTAAAGTACGAAGGGATCAAAATAGATTAAGTAAAAGTCATGCAAAAGCCAGCATAGACTATGAAGAAATAATATATATAAAAAGCGATAAATGGATTAAAACGATATAAACGTGATGATTAGTATATGATAAGTTAAAGCCTATAAAATAGACCCATCTCTTTCAAACAACCAAAGAGTAGGTCTACGCTCAGGTCATCGAATAGCATTCCAATGTCACGGACACGAAAATATCCGTCACGCACACGAAAATATCCGTCGCAGACACAAATATATCAGTCACGGACATGTTAAAAGTGAGCACATTCTACTAAAATGTTCTGCTGTCTTTGATCGCCTAGCCTATCGTAAACAACAGATTCAATGGATATCTTGGTGCCCACGAAATTCCCCAGTTTGTAAAAGTAAGCGTGCTCAACTTAGAACCATGGCAAGCATTCCCAACTTTGAGAATGATTCTTCAAGTACTGGCGAAATAGCATAAAACTATACCTGTCTAAAACGGAAATGATTGTAATTTGAGAAAGGTTTCTGCACTAAATGTTGAAAGGTGATGCTAAAAAGTACTGAATACTGAAAAGTTAATACACCATATTCTGAACTAAACATCGATTAACCGAGGGCAAAACATGAACAAACAACACGGCACCTTTCCTAATGAGATCATGATGACGACCGAAATTCTTGCCAAAAGTTTTTCATGAACCTGCATCTCTCGAATCTTGTATTGTTCCTTAGACAAATGGATGTTACTATTAGCCTGTATTATTACATAATGCATTTGATTTTCCTTAACTATACGCATCAGCTTTATTTTGAACCATTTACTAGTGAAATGAACTATTGCACGGCTAAAATGACTATTGCACGGTCACGTGCAAACTATTGAACACGGCATGACGTTTCCTACCATTTCAAGCGTCAAAGTCAGTCAGATGTCAATGCTGCCAGACAACAGGCATGGCGACTTCTACAGGAAAGGTTTGGAGTCGCCAATGAATACGGATTGATATTGTTGTGGTTATTAGTCAAATAATGGAATGTTTACCTTTTTGTTTTTTGTCTTTGAATTCACACGATACATTATAAAATTGATATATTATTATTAAAAAACATTTTTTTTCATTGCCTTGTGCAATAGAACATCGGTAGATTACCAGTACCTCGTGTCAAATATTCTGGACTATTGCACAGACACCCATGATATATTTGTATATTATATCATAATTCATATCATATTGAAATATTTCCCGTTTCAAATGTCATCTTTTTCTGAATGGATATGTATACACTTGAGTTTGGCCGAATTCTTATCATATTGATAATCATCCTTTTTTTAATTCGAGCTATTTCAAATATAAAATTGAAAACGAGGAAATTTTATATAGAAACCGATACGTAGACACTTACAGAGATGGTCCTTACTTGATAATACTCGGAGTATAATGCAGTATAGAAGCTGTGCTATCGCCCGTGTATACGTGCCGGATGTAACAGGATTAGATGTTCGGGGTTGTTTAACTTATGTTATACACACCAATCTACAGTGTATAATATTTAAAATTATTGACTTTATTATGGTCGATTTACATATTTATCCTCATTTCGGGCCAAGCGGGTTCACTTCATATGATAAGATCAAGACAATTTTTTAAAAACACGATCGACATTTTTAAAGTACGAAGGGATCAAAATAGATTAAGTAAAAGTCATGCAAAAGCCAGAATAGACTATGAAGAAATAATATATATAAAAAGCGATAAATGGATTAAAACGATATAAACGTTATGATTAGTATATAATAAGTTAAAGCCTATAAAATAGACCCATCTCTTTCAAACAACCAAAGAGTAGGTCTACGCTTAGGTCATCGAATAGCATTCCAATGTCACGGACACGAAAATATCCATCACGGACACGACCGTCGCAGACACAAATATATCAGTCACGGACATGTTAAAAGTGAGCACATTCTACTAAAATGTTCTGCTGTCTTTGATCGCCTAGCTTATCGTAAACAACAGATTCAATAGATATCTTGGTGCCCATGACATTCTTCTGTTTGTAAAAGTAAGCGTGTCAACTTAGAACCATGGGAAGCATTCGCAACATTGAGAATGATTCTTCAAGTACAGGCGAAATAACTTATGTTATACACACCAATCTACAGTGTATAATATTTAAAATTATTGACTTTATTATGGTCGATGTACATATTTATCCTCATTTCGGGCCAAGCGGGTTCACTTCATAAAGATAAGATCAAGACAATTTTTAAAAACACGATCGACATTTTTAAAGTACGAAGGGATCAAAATAGATTAAGTAAAAGTCATGCAAAAGCCAGAATAGACTATGAAGAAATAATATATATAAAAAGCGATAAATGGATTAAAACGATATAAACGTTATGATTAGTATATGATAAGTTAAAGCCTATAAAATAGACCTATCTCTTTCAAACAACCAAAGAGTAGGTCTACGCTCAGGTCATCGAATAGCATTCCAATGTCACGGACACGAAAATATCCGTCGCAGACACAAATATATCAGTCACGGACATGTTAAAAGTGAGCACATTCTACTAAAATGTTCTGCTGTCTTTGATCGCCTAGCCTATCGTAAACAACAGATTCAATGGATATCTTGGTGCCCACGAAATTCCCCAGTTTGTAAAAGTAAGCGTGCTCAACTTAGAACCATGGCAAGCATTCCCAACTTTGAGAATGATTCTTCAAGTACTGGCGAAATAGCATAAAACTATACCTGTCTAAAACGGAAATGATTGTAATTTGAGAAAGGTTTCTGCACTAAATGTTGAAAGGTGATGCTAAAAAGTACTGAATACTGAAAAGTTAATACACCATAATCTGAACTAAACATCGATTAACCGAGGGCAAAACATGAACAAACAACACGGCACCTTTCCTAATGAGATCATGATGACGACCGAAATTCTTGCCAAAAGTTTTTCATGAACCTGCATCTCTCGAATCTTGTATTGTTCCTTAGACAAATGGATGTTACTATTAGCCTGTATTATTACATAATGCGTTTGATTTTCCTTAACTATACGCATCAGCTTTATTTTGAACCATTTACTAGTGAAATGAACTATTGCACGGCTAAAATGACTATTGCACGGTCACGTGCAAACTATTGAACACGGCATGACGTTTCCTACCATTTCAAGCGTCAAAGTCAGTCAGATGTCAATGCTGCCAGACAACAGGCATGGCGACTTCTACAGGAAAGGTTTGGAGTCGCCAATGAATACGGATTGATATTGTTGTGGTTATTAGTCAAATAATGGAATGTTTACCTTTTTGTTTTTTGTCTTTGAATTCACACGATACATTATAAAATTGATATATTATTATTAAAAAACATTTTTTTTCATTGCCTTGTGCAATAGAACATCGGTAGATTACCAGTACCTCGTGTCAAATATTCTGGACTATTGCACAGACACCCATGATATATTTGTATATTATATCATAATTCATATCATATTGAAATATTTCCCGTTTCAAATGTCATCTTTTTCTGAATGGATATGTATACACTTGAGTTTGGCCGAATTCTTATCATATTGATAATCATCCTTTTTTTAATTCGAGCTATTTCAAATATAAAATTGAAAACGAGGAAATTTTATATAGAAACCGATACGTAGACACTTACAGAGATGGTCCTAACTTGATAATACTCGGAGTATAATGCAGTATAGAAGCTGTGCTATCGCCCGTGTATACGTGCCGGATGTAACAGGATTAGATGTTCGGGGTTGTTTAACTTATGTTATACACACCAATCTACAGTGTATAATATTTAAAATTATTGACTTTATTATGGTCGATTTACATATTTATCCTCATTTCGGGCCAAGCGGGTTCACTTCATAAAGATAAGATCAAGACAATTTTTTAAAAACACGATCGACATTTTTAAAGTACGAAGGGATCAAAATAGATTAAGTAAATGTCATGCAAAAGCCAGCATAGACTATGAAGAAATAATATATATAAAAAGCGATAAATGGATTAAAACGATATAAACGTGATGATTAGTATATGATAAGTTAAAGCCTATAAAATAGACCCATCTCTTTCAAACAACCAAAGAGTAGGTCTACGCTCAGGTCATCGAATAGCATTCCAATGTCACGGACACGAAAATATCCATCACGGACACGAAAATATCCGTCACGCACACGAAAATATCCGCCAGGTTCTGTTTAAAGTGAGCACATTCTACTAAAATGCTCTCCGTCTAAGATTGCCTTGCCTATCGTAAACAACAGATTCAAAGGATATCTTGGTGCCCACGACATTCTTCAGTTTGTAAAAGTAAGCGTGCTCAACTTAGAACCATGGCAAGCATTCGCGACTTTGAGAATGATTCTTCAAGTACTGGCGAAATAGCATCAAACTATAACTGTTTAAAACGGTCATCCGTCAGCCATCTTTATTTCACAACAGTCTAAATATATATTATGCAAAACAAAAGAGAAATGATTGTAATTTGAGAAAGGTTTCAGCACTAAATGTTGAAAGGTGATGCTAAAAAGTCCTGAATACCGACAAGTTAATACACCATAATCTGAACTAAAAATCGATTAACCGACGGTAAAACATGAACAAACAACACGGCACCTTTCCCAATGAGATCATGATGACGACCGAAATTCTTGCCAAAAGTTTTCATGAACCTGCATCTTTGAATCTTGTATTGTTCCTTAGGCAAATAGATGCTTCTATTAACCTGTATTAAGAAAAGGAAAGTTCACGGTGGGAAAATCGAAATCATCACGTTTACCGTAGACTTTGTCTACGCTTTGTCATAATTCATATCATATTGAAATGTTTCCCGTTTCAAATGACATCTTTTTCTGAATGAATTGTATACACTTGAGTTTGGCCGAATTCTTATCATATTGATAAACATCCTTTTTTAATTCGAGCTATTTAAAATATACAATTGAAAACGAGGAAATTTTATAAAGAAACCGATACATAGACACTTACAGATATGGTCCTAACTTGATAATACTCGGAGTATAATGCAGTATAGAAGCTGTGCTATCGCCCGTGTATACGTGCCGGATGTAACATTATTAGATGTTCGGGGTTGTTTAACTTATGTTATACACACCAGTTTATAATATTTAAAATTATTGACTTTATCATGGTTGATTTACATATTTATCCTACTGAAGTGGCTGTGTGCCTATGATTATACTATTTACGGTATAAATAGGTATTACATATATCAATAGAGATATGGTGCAATCAACAGATACTAAATTTCTGTAATTGAAATGCTTACAAAGGAGTACATGTACATGTAAAATGGCTGAGGATTTGGGAACGCTGTGATTGATAGGTGACACATCTTAGCGTTACTTCGAAAAACGGATCTGCTCTGTTTGTAACCTGGGTTATACATATGAATGTAAATAAAAAAATCAACTCTGAAAGAAACTGAAATATGTCATTTATTAAATTACCAAATGGCGACAGAAACTATCACAAATATAATCTTTTTTAAAGACCCAATATACTTTCGGCAAAACTGGAAGCAAAAATCAAGCCTAATAACTTATTATATTTATAGATTTAGTTAAGATTAACTGATATCAGCAATATTAAAGATGAATTCTTTCGCGTTTACCGATACAGCAGCATTTGGAACACGCCATTTGTAAACACGCGTCCATTTCGAACAGTCTTCTACCTTCGGTTTGTTGTTGAAGTGGTCCCCACCTGAATTATTTTTAATTCTTTGGATTTTTTAGTCAAGTGTTTCTTGTTAGTTACCGCTCAGGTTTACTTGGTTCTAAGCTTATTTTTGCATGGTTATCAAATGGATTTATTATATTGGGCCTTTAATCAACTGTACAGGCATCAGCTGTACTTAATTTTATCCAATCAGAGATAGCATAACAATATACCCAGGACTACAAAGATGGGGTCGATTTACGTCCCATCCTAACAGAATCTCTGGCTTGATATCTCGTCAACAAAACAAAAAGGAGGATGGGGAGGTTGGTGGTTTTAAAGTCAATAGCGCTTAAACAATTGATGTTTACACACATAAATATAATTTTATGACTTTTTACTCTGTACAGAGATGAAGTGTCACTTAATCTGTTTTGTTCTTTATATCGTTTTGTAGAATAGAATGATGGAATACACTTCTAATACTGAGTGATTATTTACCGGAATAGTTGCTAATATACATTCATTAATATGACTTTAGCATCAAACCGTTATGTTTGTTATCCTTTTTGAAAACGAACTTCACATGATTTCTGATTAACACAAATGAATAATTGCGTCTCTACAAAGTTAGATCAGTTCAATAGATTCATCTAAATTTGTAAAGAATGATCTGAAACTTTGGGGGGGGGGTGTTATAAGATTTGGTTTATTATAAGAGGATAAGAGGATTAATTGACATTAAATAAATCCAAAATAATGTATGTTCATGTGTAAACAAAATGGCAAAATATCCGCCATTATTGAAATAAATGTTTATAACAAGAAGAAACTTTTTCGCTCTTACTTTTTCCTTGGTTGCTAAACATTTGGAACGTGAGTTTATACATTCTGATTGTCAAATGAAAAACGTCCAGATAATGAAGCAGAAGACGCTTACGCTTCCGGATTATCTGGTCTTATTCCCTTGTTCAAGGGTCTCCTTGTTAAAATTTCCTTTGTTCATATTTTGCCCTGGTTTAATCGATTGTTCCTATTATGGTTTGTTGACGCTTTGGTATTATTTTTAGAATTAAAGATCGAGGTAAGCAGTTATTAGATGCATCTGATGGTCCCTTTATAATATCCTATTTATGACAGTTTTATCGTCTGATATCCTCTATATTTAGCATAAGTTTGATTGTTTGGAAAATAAAATCGAAGCGCTAATATAGATAAAACATGGTTGTTTTAGAAAATGAAAATGAATTATACCATTTAAAAGATCAACTTTCAATGGTAAATCTAGCGAAATAAGTTATACATTTTATAAACATGGATATGTTTTCAATTATAATCGATGATTCGCTATAGCACATGGTACAATAGCATCTCAAGGAAGGGAAGTATCTACCGCATAAGGGAACAAGAAATATTTCACCCTTCATACGGTAACCAAAATATCATTATTTTATACATATGTTATAGGTATACATTGTTTTAAATTATGGAAATGGAGTTTGGGAACATCTTTTATCACAATCTGAAAAAATCAACATCCATCCCCTTATTCTCAATAATCTTATTGGTACAAGAACAGTTAATATCTCTACGATTTAGTTTGAAACCGGTAGATATTCATCATATATACATTGCGTATCCAACATAAAAAAAATCCATAAAGAGATATTGGTTGAAATGTAAAGCCCACAAAGTCAACTTTGTCATGCGAATTACTCCGTATTTAATATAAACATTTTGTGTATAATATGTAAATAAAGGTAGGTAATTGTCAAAGGTAAAATCTCAAGGGATGTGAGTTTGTTAGTTAGATATAATTAAATATTAAGTGATCAGTTAATAAAACCAACTTATACAGATATATTAATTGTCTTCCTCCCTTATGATGTTATATAATTTAAAGAATTACTTTCAAATTTTGCCTTCGTACAGATTTCTCGCCAATTATAAATATAGAAGGCCACGAAAGTTTACATTTGTGGGTCGTTCCATAGTAAACACACGGTTTAGATCATATACAATAAAGTTTTATTTCCCTATCAATTAATAATGACTTAAGTGGTATGATCTGTGGGTGATGTCGTGGAATAAATCTTGTGTATATCACATACAACAAAGTATCGCTTTCCTGTCATTTAGGAGGGCAAGCATGATTGTATTCCATGGCAGTTTCTGGGAATACACTCTCCCTATATTATACACAACAAATTGTTCGTCCTCTCCATTTCTCTAGCTGTCACCAGTTAGTAAGGCGACATTTGACAACCAGGAGCGGTTAAACTGAGCAATACCCTTCAAGTTGAAGGTGTCCTGGAAAACCGTATCACATCAATTCTGTTTGGACATCACTGAATTCGGACAGTCTGCAGGTACATAATATCATTATGATGAGATGATTGTATGATCATTGTGATGAGATGTCTGTATGATCATTGTGAAGAGATGATTGTATGATCATTGTGATGAGATGTTTGTATGATCATTGTGACAAGATGATTATATGATCATTGTGAAGAGATGATTGTATTATCATTGTGATGAGATGATTGTATTATCATTGTGATGAGATGATTATATGATCATTGTGATGAGATGTTTGTATGACCATTGTGCTGAGATGATTGTATGATCATTGTGATGAGATGATTATATGATCATTGTGATGAGATGATTGTATTATCATTGTGATGAGATGTTTGTATGATCATTGTGACGAGATGATTGTATTATCATTGTGATGAGATCATTGTATTATCATTGTGACGAGATGATTATATGACCATTGTGATGAGATGATTGTATTATCATTGTGATGAGATGTTTGTATGATCATTGTGACGAGATGATTGTATGATCATTGTGATGAGATGATTGTATGATCATTGTGATGAGATGATTGTATTATCATTGTGACGAGATGATTGTATTATCATTGTGATGAGATGTCTGTATGATCATTGTGAAGAGATGATTGTATGATCATTGTGATGAGATGATTGTATGATCATTGTGATGAGATGATTATATGATCATTGTGATGAGATGATTGTATGATCATTGTGATGAGATGATTGTATGATCATTGTGATGAGATGATTGTATGATCATTGTGATGAGATGATTATATGATCATTGTGATGAGATGATTATATGATCATTGTGACGAGATGATTATATGATCATTGTGATGAGATGATTCTATGATCATTGTGATGAGATGATTGTATTATCATTGTGACGAGATGATTGTATTATCATTGTGACGAGATGATTGTATTATCATTGTGACGAGATGATTGTATTATCATTGTGACGAGATGATTGTATTATCATTGTGATGAGATGATTGTATGACCATTGTGAAGAGATGATTGTATTATCATTGTGATGAGATGATTGTATTATCATTGTGATGAGATGATTGTATGACCATTGTGAAGAGATGATTGTATTATCATTGTGATGAGATGATTGTATGATCATTGTGATGAGATGATTGTATGATCATTGTGATGAGATGATTGTATGATCATTGTGATGAGATGATTGTATTATCATTGTGATGAGAGGATTGTATTATCATTGTGATGAGATGATTGTATTATCATTGTGAAAAGATGATTGTATGATCATTGTGATGATATGATTGTATTATCATTGTGATGAGATGATTGTATTATCATTGTGACAAGATGATTGTATGATCATTGTGATGAGATGATTGTATTATCATTGTGATGAGATGTTTGTATGATCATTGTGACGAGATGATTGTATTATCATTGTGATGAGATGATTGTATTATCATTGTGACGAGATGATTATATGACCATTGTGATGAGATGATTGTATTATCATTGTGATGAGATGTTTGTATGATCATTGTGATGAGATGATTATATGATCATTGTGATGAGATGATTGTATGATCATTGTGATGAGATGATTGTATTATCATTGTGACAAGATGATTGTATGATCATTGTGATGAGATGATTGTATGATCATTGTGATGAGATGATTGTATGATCATTGTGATGAGATGATTGTATTATCATTGTGATGAGATGATTGTATTATCATTGTGATGAGATGATTGTATTATCATTGTGATGAGATGATTGTATTATCATTGTGACAAGATGATTGTATGATCATTGTGATGAGATGATTGTATTATCATTGTGATGAGATGATTGTATTATCATTGTGATGAGATGTTTGTATGATCATTGTGATGAGATTATTGTATGACCATTGTGATGAGATGATTGTATGATCATTGTGATGAGATGATTGTATGATCATTGTGACGAGATGATTCTATGACCATTGTGATGAGATGATTCTATGACCATTGTGATGAGATGATTCTATGACCATTGTGACGAGATGTCTGTATGATCATTGTGATAAGATGTTTGTATGACCATTGTGATGAGATGATTCTATGACCATTGTGATGAGATGATTCTATGACCATTGTGACGAGATGTCTGTATGATCATTGTGATGAGATGATTGTATGATCATTGTGAAGAGATGATTGTATTATCATTGTGATGAGATGATTGTATGATCATTGTGATGAGATGATTGTATGATCATTGTGATGAGATGATTATATGATCATTGTGATGAGATGTCTGTATGATCATTGTGATAAGATGTTTGTATGACCATTGTGATGAGATGATTCTATGACCATTGTGATGAGATGATTCTATGACCATTGTGATGAGATGATTCTATGACCATTGTGACGAGATGTCTGTATGATCATTGTGATGAGATGATTGTATGATCATTGTGATGAGATGATTATATGATCATTGTGAAGAGATGATTGTATGATCATTGTGATGAGATGATTGTATGATCATTGTGATGAGATGATTGTATTATCATTGTGACGAGATGATTGTATTATCATTGTGACGAGATGATTGTATTATCATTGTGACGAGATGATTGTATTATCATTTTGACGAGATGATTGTATTATCATTGTGATGAGATGATTTTATGACCATTGTGAAGAGATGATTGTATTATCATTGTGATGAGATGATTGTATTATCATTGTGATGAGATGATTGTATTATCATTGTGATGAGATGATTGTATGATCATTGTGACCAGAAGATTGTATGATCATTGTGACAAGATGATTGTATGATCATTGTGATGAGATGATTGTATTATCATTGTGATGAGATGATTGTATTATCATTGTGATGAGATGATTGTATTATCATTGTGATGAGATGATTGTATTATCATTGTGACAAGATGATTGTATGATCATTGTGATGAGATGATTGTATTATCATTGTGATGAGATGATTGTATGATCATTGTGATGAGATGATTGTATGATCATTGTGAAGAGATGATTGTATGATCATTGTGATGAGATGATTGTATGATCATTGTGATGAGATGATTATATGATCATTGTGATGAGATGATTGTATTATCATTGTGATGAGATGATTGTATGATCATTGTGATGAGATGATTGTATGATCATTGTGATGAGATGATTGTATGATCATTGTGAAGAGATGATTGTATTATCATTGTGACGAGATGATTGTATGATCATTGTGATGAGATGATTGTATGACCATTGTGAAGAGATGATTATATGATCATTGTGATGAGATGATTGTATGACCATTGTGATGAGATGATTGTATGATCATTGTGATGAGATGATTGTTTTATCATTGTGACGAGATGATTGTATGATCATTGTGATGAGATGATTGTATTATCATTGTGATGAGATGATTGTATTATCATTGTGACGAGATGATTGTATTATCATTGAGACGAGATGATTGTATTATCATTGTGATGAGATGATTGTATGACCATTGTGAAGAGATGATTGTATTATCATTGTGATGAGATGATTGTATTATCATTGTGATGAGATGATTGTATGACCATTGTGAAGAGATGATTGTATTATCATTGTGATGAGATGATTGTATGATCATTGTGAAGAGATGATTGTATAATCATTGTGATGAGATGATTGTATGATCATTGTGATGAGATGATTATATGATCATTGTGATGAGATGATTGTATGATAATTGTGGTGAGATGATTGTATGATCATTGTGATGAGATGATTGTATTATCATTGTGATGAGATGATTGTATTATCATTGTGAAGAGATGATTGTATGATCATTGTGACAAGATGATTGTATGATCATTGTGATGAGATGATTGTATGATCATTGTGATGAGATGATTGTATTATCATTGTGATGAGATGATTGTATTATCATTGTGATGAGATGATTGTATTATCATTGTGACAAGATGATTGTATTATCATTGTGACAAGATGATTGTATGATCATTGTGATGAGATGATTGTATTATCATTGTGATGAGATGATTGTATTATCATTGTGATGAGATGATTGTATTATCATTGTGACAAGATGATTGTATGATCATTGTGATGAGATGATTGTATTATCATTGTGATGAGATGATTGTATTATCATTGTGATGAGATGTTTGTATGATCATTGTGATGAGATTATTGTATGACCATTGTGATGAGATGATTGTATGATCATTGTGATGAGATGATTGTATGATCATTGTGACGAGATGATTCTATGACCATTGTGATGAGATGATTCTATGACCATTGTGATGAGATGATTCTATGACCATTGTGATGAGATGATTCTATGACCATTGTGACGAGATGTCTGTATGATCATTGTGATGAGATGTTTGTATGACCATTGTGATGAGATGATTCTATGACCATTGTGATGAGATGATTCTATGACCATTGTGATGAGATGATTCTATGACCATTGTGACGAGATGTCTGTATGATCATTGTGATGAGATGATTGTATGATCATTGTGAAGAGATGATTGTATGATCATTGTGATGAGATGATTGTATGATCATTGTGATGAGATGATTGTATTATCATTGTGATGAGATGATTGTATTATCATTGTGACGAGATGATTGTATTATCATTGTGATGAGATGATTGTAAGATCATTGTGATGAGATGATTGTATGATCATTGTGATGAGATGATTATATGATCATTGTGAAGAGATGATTGTATTATCATTGTGATGAGATGATTGTATGATCATTGTGACAAGATGATTGTATTATCATTGTGATGAGATGATTATATGATCATTGTGATGAGATGATTGTATGATCATTGTGACAAGATGATTGTATGATCATTGTGATGAGATGATTGTATTATCATTGTGACTAGATGAGTGTATTATCATTGTGATGAGATGATTGTATGATCATTGTGACAAGATGATTGTATGATCATTGTGATGAGATGATTGTATTATCATTGTGATGAGATGATTGTATTAACATTGTGATGAGATGATTGTATTATCATTGTGATGAGATGATTGTATTATCATTGTGACAAGATGATTGTATGATCATTGTGACGAGATGATTGTATTATCATTGTGATGAGATGATTGTATTATCATTGTGATGAGATGTTTGTATGATCATTGTGATGAGATTATTGTATGACCATTGTGACGAGATGATTGTATTATCATTGTGATGAGATGATTGTATGATCATTGTGATGAGATGATTGTATGATCATTGTGATGAGATGATTATATGACCATTGTGATGAGATTTTTGTATGATCATTGTGAAGAGATGATTGTATTATCATTGTGATGAGATGATTGTATGATCATTGTGAAGAGATGATTGTATGATCATTGTGATGAGATGATTGTATTATCGTTGTGATGAGATGATTGTATGATCATTGTGACGAGATGATTGTATGATCATTGTGATGAGATGATTGTATGATCATTGTGATGAGATGATTGTATTATCATTGTGATGAGATGATTGTATTATCATTGTGATGAGATGATTGTATTATCATTGTGATGAGATGATTGTATTATCATTGTGACAAGATGATTGTATGATCATTGTGACAAGATGATTGTATGATCATTGTGATGAGATGATTGTATTATCATTGTGATGAGATGATTGTATTATCATTGTGATGAGATGATTGTATTATCATTGTGATGAGATGATTGTATTATCATTGTGACAAGATGATTGTATGATCATTGTGATGAGATGATTGTATTATCATTGTGATGAGATGATTGTATTATCATTGTGATGAGATGTTTGTATGATCATTGTGATGAGATTATTGTATGACCATTGTGATGAGATGATTGTATGATCATTGTGATGAGATGATTGTATGATCATTGTGACGAGATGATTCTATGACCATTGTGATGAGATGATTCTATGACCATTGTGATGAGATGATTCTATGACCATTGTGATGAGATGATTCTATAACCATTGTGACGAGATGTCTGTATGATCATTGTGATAAGATGTTTGTATGACCATTGTGATGAGATGATTCTATGACCATTGTGATGAGATGATTCTATGACCATTGTGATGAGATGATTCTATGACCATTGTGACGAGATGTCTGTATGATCATTGTGATAAGATGTTTGTATGACCATTGTGATGAGATGATTCTATGACCATTGTGATGAGATGATTCTATGACCATTGTGATGAGATGATTCTATGACCATTGTGACGAGATGTCTGTATGATCATTGTGATGAGATGATTGTATGATCATTGTGAAGAGATGATTGTATGATCATTGTGATGAGATGATTATATGATCATTGTGATGAGATGATTGTATTATCATTGTGAAGAGATGTCTGTATGATCATTGTGATGAGATGATTGTATGATCATTGTGATGAGATGATTGTATGATCATTGTGAAGAGATGTCTGTATGATCATTGTGATGAGATGATTGTATTATCATTGTGATGAGATGATTGTATGATCATTGTGACAAGATGATTATATGATCATTGTGAAGAGATGATTGTATTATCATTGTGATGAGATGATTGTATGATCATTGTGATGAGATGATTATATGATCATTGTGATGAGATGTTTGTATGACCATTGTGCTGAGATGATTGTATGATCATTGTGATGAGATGATTATATGATCATTGTGATGAGATGATTGTATTATCATTGTGATGAGATGTTTGTATGATCATTGTGACGAGATGATTGTATTATCATTGTGATGAGATGATTGTATTATCATTGTGACGAGATGATTATATGACCATTGTGATGAGATGATTGTATTATCATTGTGATGAGATGTTTGTATGATCATTGTGACGAGATGATTGTATGATCATTGTGATGAGATGATTGTATGATCATTGTGATGAGATGATTGTATGATCATTGTGATGAGATGATTATATGATCATTGTGAAGAGATGATTGTATGATCATTGTGATGAGATGATTGTATGATCATTGTGATGAGATGATTGTATGATCATTGTGATGAGATGATTGTATGATCATTGTGATGAGATGATTGTATTATCATTGTGACGAGATGATTGTATTATCATTGTGACGAGATGATTGTATTATCATTTTGACGAGATGATTGTATTATCATTGTGATGAGATGATTGTATGACCATTGTGAAGAGATGATTGTATGATCATTGTGACAAGATGATTGTATGATCATTGTGACAAGATGATTGTATGATCATTGTGATGAGATGATTGTATGATCATTGTGACAAGATGATTGTATGATCATTGTGATGAGATGATTGTATTATCATTGTGAAGAGATGTCTGTATGATCATTGTGATGAGATGATTGTATGATCACTTTGATGAGATGATTGTATGATCATTGTGACAAGATGATTGTATGATCATTGTGATGAGATGATTGTATTATCATGGTGATGAGATGATTGTATTATCATTGTGATGAGATGATTGTATTATCATTGTGATGAGATGATTGTATTATCATTGTGACAAGATGATTGTATGATCATTGTGATGAGATGATTGTATTATCATTGTGATGAGATGATTGTATGATCATTGTGATGAGATGATTGTATGATCATTGTGAAGAGATGATTGTATGATCATTGTGATGAGATGATTGTATGATCATTGTGATGAGATGATTATATGATCATTGTGATGAGATGATTGTATTATCATTGTGAAGAGATGATTGTATTATCATTGTGATGAGATGATTGTATGATCATTGTGAAGAGATGATTATATGATCATTGTGATGAGATGATTGTATGACCATTGTGATGAGATGATTGTATGATCATTGTGATGAGATGATTGTATGATCATTGTGACGAGATGATTGTATTATCATTGTGACGAGATGATTGTATTATCATTGTGACGAGATGATTGTATTATCATTGTGACGAGATGATTGTATTATCATTGAGACGAGATGATTGTATTATCATTGTGATGAGATGATTGTATGACCATTGTGAAGAGATGATTGTATTATCATTGTGATGAGATGATTGTATTATCATTGTGATGAGATGATTGTATGACCATTGTGACGAGATGATTGTATTATCATTGTGATGAGATGATTGTATTATCATTGTGACGAGATGATTATATGACCATTGTGATGAGATGATTGTATTATCATTGTGATGAGATGTTTGTATGATCATTGTGATGAGATGATTATATGATCATTGTGATGAGATGATTGTATGATAATTGTGGTGAGATGATTGTATTATCATTGTGATGAGATGATTGTATTATCATTGTGATGAGATGATTGTATGATCATTGTGACAAGATGATTGTATGATCATTGTGATGAGATGATTGTATGATCATTGTGATGAGATGATTGTATGATCATTGTGATGAGATGATTGTATTATCATTGTGATGAGATGATTGTATTATCATTGTGATGAGATGATTGTATTATCATTGTGATGAGATGATTGTATTATCATTGTGACAAGATGATTGTATGATCATTGTGATGAGATGATTGTATTATCATTGTGATGAGATGATTGTATTATCATTGTGATGAGATGTTTGTATGATCATTGTGATGAGATTATTGTATGACCATTGTGATGAGATGATTGTATGATCATTGTGATGAGATGATTGTATGATCATTGTGACGAGATGATTCTATGACCATTGTGATGAGATGATTCTATGACCATTGTGATGAGATGATTCTATGACCATTGTGATGAGATGATTCTATGACCATTGTGACGAGATGTCTGTATGATCATTGTGATAAGATGTTTGTATGACCATTGTGATGAGATGATTCTATGACCATTGTGATGAGATGATTCTATGACCATTGTGACGAGATGTCTGTATGATCATTGTGATGAGATGATTGTATGATCATTGTGAAGAGATGATTGTATGATCATTGTGATGAGATGATTGTATGATCATTGTGATGAGATGATTGTATGATCATTGTGATGAGATGATTGTATGATCATTGTGATGAGATGATTGTATTATCATTGTGATGAGATGATTGTATGATCATTGTGATGAGATGATTGTATGATCATTGTGATGAGATGATTATATGATCATTGTGATGAGATGTCTGTATGATCATTGTGATAAGATGTTTGTATGACCATTGTGATGAGATGATTCTATGACCATTGTGATGAGATGATTCTATGACCATTGTGATGAGATGATTCTATGACCATTGTGACGAGATGTCTGTATGATCATTGTGATGAGATGATTGTATGATCATTGTGATGAGATGATTATATGATCATTGTGAAGAGATGATTGTATGATCATTGTGATGAGATGATTGTATGATCATTGTGATGAGATGATTGTATTATCATTGTGACGAGATGATTGTATTATCATTGTGACGAGATGATTGTATTATCATTGTGACGAGATGATTGTATTATCATTTTGACGAGATGATTGTATTATCATTGTGATGAGATGATTTTATGACCATTGTGAAGAGATGATTGTATTATCATTGTGATGAGATGATTGTATTATCATTGTGATGAGATGATTGTATAATCATTGTGATGAGATGATTGTATGATCATTGTGACCAGAAGATTGTATGATCATTGTGACAAGATGATTGTATGATCATTGTGATGAGATGATTGTATTATTATTGTGATGAGATGATTGTATGATCATTGTGATGAGATGATTGTATGATCATTGTGATGAGATGATTATATGATCATTGTGATGAGATGATTGTATTATCATTGTGATGAGATGATTGTATGATCATTGTGATGAGATGATTGTATGATCATTGTGATGAGATGATTGTATTATCATTGTGAAGAGATGATTGTATTATCATTGTGATGAGATGATTGTATGATCATTGTGAAGAGATGATTATATGATCATTGTGATGAGATGATTGTATGACCATTGTGATGAGATGATTGTATGATCATTGTGATGAGATGCTTCTATGATCATTGTGACGAGATGATTGTTTTATCATTGTGACGAGATGATTGTATTATCATTGTGATGAGATGATTGTATTATCATTGTGATGAGATGATTGTATTATCATTGTGATGAGATGATTGTATTATCATTGTGACAAGATGATTGTATGATCATTGTGACAAGATGATTGTTTGATCATTGTGATGAGATGATTGTATTATCATTGTGATGAGATGATTGTATTATCATTGTGATGAGATGATTGTATTATCATTGTGATGAGATGATTGTATTATCATTGTGACAAGATGATTGTATGATCATTGTGATGAGATGATTGTATTATCATTGTGATGAGATGATTATATGATCATTGTGATGAGATGATTGTATTATCATTGTGATGAGATGATTGTATGATCATTGTGATGAGATGATTGTATGATCATTGTGATGAGATGATTGTATTATCATTGTGAAGAGATGATTGTATTATCATTGTGATGAGATGATTGTATGATCATTGTGATGAGATGATTGTATGATCATTGTGATGAGATGATTATATGATCATTGTGAAGAGATGATTGTATGATCATTGTGATGAGATGATTGTATGATCATTGTGATGAGATGATTGTATGATCATTGTGATGAGATGATTGTATTATCATTGTGACGAGATGATTGTATTATCATTGTGACGAGATGATTGTATTATCATTTTGACGAGATGATTGTATTATCATTGTGATGAGATGATTGTATGACCATTGTGAAGAGATGATTGTATGATCATTGTGACAAGATGATTGTATGATCATTGTGACAAGATGATTGTATGATCATTGTGATGAGATGATTGTATGATCATTGTGACAAGATGATTGTATGATCATTGTGATGAGATGATTGTATTATCATTGTGAAGAGATGTCTGTATGATCATTGTGATGAGATGATTGTATGATCACTTTGATGAGATGATTGTATGATCATTGTGACAAGATGATTGTATGATCATTGTGATGAGATGATTGTATTATCATGGTGATGAGATGATTGTATTATCATTGTGATGAGATGATTGTATTATCATTGTGATGAGATGATTGTATTATCATTGTGACAAGATGATTGTATGATCATTGTGATGAGATGATTGTATTATCATTGTGATGAGATGATTGTATGATCATTGTGATGAGATGATTGTATGATCATTGTGAAGAGATGATTGTATGATCATTGTGATGAGATGATTGTATGATCATTGTGATGAGATGATTATATGATCATTGTGATGAGATGATTGTATTATCATTGTGAAGAGATGATTGTATTATCATTGTGATGAGATGATTGTATGATCATTGTGAAGAGATGATTATATGATCATTGTGATGAGATGATTGTATGACCATTGTGATGAGATGATTGTATGATCATTGTGATGAGATGATTGTATGATCATTGTGACGAGATGATTGTATTATCATTGTGACGAGATGATTGTATTATCATTGTGACGAGATGATTGTATTATCATTGTGACGAGATGATTGTATTATCATTGAGACGAGATGATTGTATTATCATTGTGATGAGATGATTGTATGACCATTGTGAAGAGATGATTGTATTATCATTGTGATGAGATGATTGTATTATCATTGTGATGAGATGATTGTATGACCATTGTGACGAGATGATTGTATTATCATTGTGATGAGATGATTGTATTATCATTGTGACGAGATGATTATATGACCATTGTGATGAGATGATTGTATTATCATTGTGATGAGATGTTTGTATTATCATTGTGATGAGATGATTATATGATCATTGTGATGAGATGATTGTATGATAATTGTGGTGAGATGATTGTATTATCATTGTGATGAGATGATTGTATTATCATTGTGATGAGATGATTGTATGATCATTGTGACAAGATGATTGTATGATCATTGTGATGAGATGATTGTATGATCATTGTGATGAGATGATTGTATGATCATTGTGATGAGATGATTGTATTATCATTGTGATGAGATGATTGTATTATCATTGTGATGAGATGATTGTATTATCATTGTGATGAGATGATTGTATTATCATTGTGACAAGATGATTGTATGATCATTGTGATGAGATGATTGTATTATCATTGTGATGAGATGATTGTATTATCATTGTGATGAGATGTTTGTATGATCATTGTGATGAGATTATTGTATGACCATTGTGATGAGATGATTGTATGATCATTGTGATGAGATGATTGTATGATCATTGTGACGAGATGATTCTATGACCATTGTGATGAGATGATTCTATGACCATTGTGATGAGATGATTCTATGACCATTGTGATGAGATGATTCTATGACCATTGTGACGAGATGTCTGTATGATCATTGTGATAAGATGTTTGTATGACCATTGTGATGAGATGATTCTATGACCATTGTGATGAGATGATTCTATGACCATTGTGACGAGATGTCTGTATGATCATTGTGATGAGATGATTGTATGATCATTGTGAAGAGATGATTGTATGATCATTGTGATGAGATGATTGTATGATCATTGTGATGAGATGATTGTATGATCATTGTGATGAGATGATTGTATGATCATTGTGATGAGATGATTGTATTATCATTGTGATGAGATGATTGTATGATCATTGTGATGAGATGATTGTATGATCATTGTGATGAGATGATTATATGATCATTGTGATGAGATGTCTGTATGATCATTGTGATAAGATGTTTGTATGACCATTGTGATGAGATGATTCTATGACCATTGTGATGAGATGATTCTATGACCATTGTGATGAGATGATTCTATGACCATTGTGACGAGATGTCTGTATGATCATTGTGATGAGATGATTGTATGATCATTGTGATGAGATGATTATATGATCATTGTGAAGAGATGATTGTATGATCATTGTGATGAGATGATTGTATGATCATTGTGATGAGATGATTGTATTATCATTGTGACGAGATGATTGTATTATCATTGTGACGAGATGATTGTATTATCATTGTGACGAGATGATTGTATTATCATTTTGACGAGATGATTGTATTATCATTGTGATGAGATGATTTTATGACCATTGTGAAGAGATGATTGTATTATCATTGTGATGAGATGATTGTATTATCATTGTGATGAGATGATTGTATAATCATTGTGATGAGATGATTGTATGATCATTGTGACCAGAAGATTGTATGATCATTGTGACAAGATGATTGTATGATCATTGTGATGAGATGATTGTATTATCATTGTGATGAGATGATTGTATGATCATTGTGATGAGATGATTGTATGATCATTGTGATGAGATGATTATATGATCATTGTGATGAGATGATTGTATTATCATTGTGATGAGATGATTGTATGATCATTGTGATGAGATGATTGTATGATCATTGTGATGAGATGATTGTATTATCATTGTGAAGAGATGATTGTATTATCATTGTGATGAGATGATTGTATGATCATTGTGAAGAGATGATTATATGATCATTGTGATGAGATGATTGTATGACCATTGTGATGAGATGATTGTATGATCATTGTGATGAGATGATTCTATGATCATTGTGACGAGATGATTGTTTTATCATTGTGACGAGATGATTGTATTATCATTGTGACGAGATGATTGTATTATCATTGAGACGAGATGATTGTATTATCATTGTGATGAGATGATTGTATGACCATTGTGAAGAGATGATTGTATTATCATTGTGATGAGATGATTGTATTATCATTGTGATGAGATGATTGTATGACCATTGTGAAGAGATGATTGTATTATCATTGTGATGAGATGATTGTATGATCATTGTGAAGAGATGATTGTATAATCATTGTGATGAGATGATTGTATGATCATTGTGATGAGATGATTATATGATCATTGTGATGAGATGATTGTATGATAATTGTGGTGAGATGATTGTATGATCATTGTGATGAGATGATTGTATTATCATTGTGATGAGATGATTGTATTATCATTGTGAAGAGATGATTGTATTATCATTGTGACAAGATGATTGTATGATCATTGTGATGAGATGATTGTATGATCATTGTGATGAGATGATTGTATTATCATTGTGATGAGATGATTGTATTATCATTGTGATGAGATGATTGTATTATCATTGTGATGAGATGATTGTATTATCATTGTGACAAGATGATTGTATGATCATTGTGACAAGATGATTGTATGATCATTGTGATGAGATGATTGTATTATCATTGTGATGAGATGATTGTATTATCATTGTGATGAGATGATTGTATTATCATTGTGACAAGATGATTGTATGATCATTGTGATGAGATGATTGTATTATCATTGTGATGAGATGATTGTATGATCATTGTGATGAGATGATTGTATGATCATTGTGATGAGATGATTGTATGATCATTGTGATGAGATGATTGTATTATCATTGTGATGAGATGATTGTATTATCATTGTGATGAGATGATTGTATTATCATTGTGATGAGATGATTGTATTATCATTGTGACAAGATGATTGTATGATCATTCTGATGAGATGATTGTATTATCATTGTGATGAGATGATTGTATTATCATTGTGATGAGATGTTTGTATGATCATTGTGATGAGATTATTGTATGACCATTGTGATGAGATGATTGTATGATCATTGTGATGAGATGATTGTATGATCATTGTGACGAGATGATTCTATGACCATTGTGATGAGATGATTCTATGACCATTGTGATGAGATGATTCTATGACCATTGTGATGAGATGATTCTATGACCATTGTGACGAGATGTCTGTATGATCATTGTGATAAGATGTTTGTATGACCATTGTGATGAGATGATTCTATGACCATTGTGATGAGATGATTCTATGACCATTGTGACGAGATGTCTGTATGATCATTGTGATGAGATGATTGTATGATCATTGTGAAGAGATGATTGTATGATCATTGTGATGAGATGATTGTATGATCATTGTGATGAGATGATTGTATGATCATTGTGATGAGATGATTGTATGATCATTGTGATGAGATGATTGTATTATCATTGTGATGAGATGATTGTATGATCATTGTGATGAGATGATTGTATGATCATTGTGATGAGATGATTATATGATCATTGTGATGAGATGTCTGTATGATCATTGTGATAAGATGTTTGTATGACCATTGTGATGAGATGATTCTATGACCATTGTGATGAGATGATTCTATGACCATTGTGATGAGATGATTCTATGACCATTGTGACGAGATGTCTGTATGATCATTGTGATGAGATGATTGTATGATCATTGTGATGAGATGATTATATGATCATTGTGAAGAGATGATTGTATGATCATTGTGATGAGATGATTGTATGATCATTGTGATGAGATGATTGTATTATCATTGTGACGAGATGATTGTATTATCATTGTGACGAGATGATTGTATTATCATTGTGACGAGATGATTGTATTATCATTTTGACGAGATGATTGTATTATCATTGTGATGAGATGATTTGATGACCATTGTGAAGAGATGATTGTATTATCATTGTGATGAGATGATTGTATTATCATTGTGATGAGATGATTGTATAATCATTGTGATGAGATGATTGTATGATCATTGTGACCAGAAGATTGTATGATCATTGTGACAAGATGATTGTATGATCATTGTGATGAGATGATTGTATTATCATTGTGATGAGATGATTGTATGATCATTGTGATGAGATGATTGTATGATCATTGTGATGAGATGATTATATGATCATTTTGATGAGATGATTGTATTATCATTGTGATGAGATGATTGTATGATCATTGTGATGAGATGATTGTATGATCATTGTGATGAGATGATTGTATTATCATTGTGAAGAGATGATTGTATTATCATTGTGACGAGATGATTGTATTATCATTGAGACGAGATGATTGTATTATCATTGTGATGAGATGATTGTATGACCATTGTGAAGAGATGATTGTATTATCATTGTGATGAGATGATTGTATTATCATTGTGATGAGATGATTGTATGACCATTGTGAAGAGATGATTGTATTATCATTGTGATGAGATGATTGTATGATCATTGTGAAGAGATGATTGTATAATCATTGTGATGAGATGATTGTATGATCATTGTGATGAGATGATTATATGATCATTGTGATGAGATGATTGTATGATAATTGTGGTGAGATGATTGTATGATCATTGTGATGAGATGATTGTATTATCATTGTGATGAGATGATTGTATTATCATTGTGAAGAGATGATTGTATGATCATTGTGACAAGATGATTGTATGATCATTGTGATGAGATGATTGTATGATCATTGTGATGAGATGATTGTATTATCATTGTGATGAGATGATTGTATTATCATTGTGATGAGATGATTGTATTATCATTGTGATGAGATGATTGTATTATCATTGTGACAAGATGATTGTATGATCATTGTGACAAGATGATTGTATGATCATTGTGATGAGATGATTGTATTATCATTGTGATGAGATGATTGTATTATCATTGTGATGAGATGATTGTATTATCATTGTGACAAGATGATTGTATGATCATTGTGATGAGATGATTGTATTATCATTGTGATGAGATGATTGTATTATCATTGTGATGAGATGTTTGTATGATCATTGTGATGAGATTATTGTATGACCATTGTGATGAGATGATTGTATGATCATTGTGATGAGATGATTGTATGATCATTGTGACGAGATGATTCTATGACCATTGTGATGAGATGATTCTATGACCATTGTGATGAGATGATTCTATGACCATTGTGATGAGATGATTCTATGACCATTGTGACGAGATGTCTGTATGATCATTGTGATGAGATGTTTGTATGACCATTGTGATGAGATGATTCTATGACCATTGTGATGAGATGATTCTATGACCATTGTGATGAGATGATTCTATGACCATTGTGACGAGATGTCTGTATGATCATTGTGATGAGATGATTGTATGATCATTGTGAAGAGATGATTGTATGATCATTGTGATGAGATGATTGTATGATCATTGTGATGAGATGATTGTATTATCATTGTGATGAGATGTTTGTATGATCATTGTGACGAGATGATTGTATTATCATTGTGATGAGATGATTGTAAGATCATTGTGATGAGATGATTGTATGATCATTGTGATGAGATGATTATATGATCATTGTGATGAGATGATTATATGATCATTGTGAAGAGATGATTGTATTATCATTGTGATGAGATGATTGTATGATCATTGTGACAAGATGATTGTATTATCATTGTGATGAGATGATTATATGATCATTGTGATGAGATGATTGTATGATCATTGTGACAAGATGATTGTATGATCATTGTGATGAGATGATTGTATTATCATTGTGACGAGATGAGTGTATTATCATTGTGATGAGATGATTGTATGATCATTGTGACAAGATGATTGTATGATCATTGTGATGAGATGATTGTATTATCATTGTGATGAGATGATTGTATTAACATTGTGATGAGATGATTGTATTATCATTGTGATGAGATGATTGTATTATCATTGTGACAAGATGATTGTATGATCATTGTGACGAGATGATTGTATTATCATTGTGATGAGATGATTGTATTATCATTGTGATGAGATGTTTGTATGATCATTGTGATGAGATTATTGTATGACCATTGTGACGAGATGATTGTATTATCATTGTGATGAGATGATTGTATGATCATTGTGATGAGATGATTGTATGATCATTGTGATGAGATGATTATATGACCATTGTGATGAGATTTTTGTATGATCATTGTGAAGAGATGATTGTATTATCATTGTGAAGAGATGATTGTATGATCATTGTGAAGAGATGATTGTATGATCATTGTGATGAGATGATTGTATTATCGTTGTGATGAGATGATTGTATGATCATTGTGACGAGATGATTGTATGATCATTGTGATGAGATGATTGTATGATCATTGTGATGAGATGATTGTATTATCATTGTGATGAGATGATTGTATTATCATTGTGATGAGATGATTGTATTATCATTGTGATGAGATGATTGTATTATCATTGTGACAAGATGATTGTATGATCATTGTGACAAGATGATTGTATGATCATTGTGATGAGATGATTGTATTATCATTGTGATGAGATGATTGTATTATCATTGTGATGAGATGATTGTATTATCATTGTGATGAGATGATTGTATTATCATTGTGACAAGATGATTGTATGATCATTGTGATGAGATGATTGTATTATCATTGTGATGAGATGATTGTATTATCATTGTGATGAGATGTTTGTATGATCATTGTGATGAGATTATTGTATGACCATTGTGATGAGATGATTGTATGATCATTGTGATGAGATGATTGTATGATCATTGTGACGAGATGATTCTATGACCATTGTGATGAGATGATTCTATGACCATTGTGATGAGATGATTCTATGACCATTGTGATGAGATGATTCTATAACCATTGTGACGAGATGTCTGTATGATCATTGTGATAAGATGTTTGTATGACCATTGTGATGAGATGATTCTATGACCATTGTGATGAGATGATTCTATGACCATTGTGATGAGATGATTCTATGACCATTGTGACGAGATGTCTGTATGATCATTGTGATAAGATGTTTGTATGACCATTGTGATGAGATGATTCTATGACCATTGTGATGAGATGATTCTATGACCATTGTGATGAGATGATTCTATGACCATTGTGACGAGATGTCTGTATGATCATTGTGATGAGATGATTGTATGATCATTGTGAAGAGATGATTGTATGACCATTGTGATGAGATGATTATATGATCATTGTGATGAGATGATTGTATGATCATTTTGACAAGATGATTATATGATCATTGTGAAGAGATGATTGTATTATCATTGTGAAGAGATGTCTGTATGATCATTGTGATGAGATGATTGTATGATCATTGTGATGAGATGATTGTATGATCATTGTGAAGAGATGTCTGTATGATCATTGTGATGAGATGATTGTATTATCATTGTGATGAGATGATTGTATGATCATTGTGACAAGATGATTATATGATCATTGTGAAGAGATGATTGTATTATCATTGTGATGAGATGATTGTATGATCATTGTGATGAGATGATTATATGATCATTGTGATGAGATGTTTGTATGACCATTGTGCTGAGATGATTGTATGATCATTGTGATGAGATGATTATATGATCATTGTGATGAGATGATTGTATTATCATTGTGATGAGATGTTTGTATGATCATTGTGACGAGATGATTGTATTATCATTGTGATGAGATGATTGTATTATCATTGTGACGAGATGATTATATGACCATTGTGATGAGATGATTGTATTATCATTGTGATGAGATGTTTGTATGACCATTGTGACGAGATGATTGTATGATCATTGTGATGAGATGATTGTATGATCATTGTGATGAGATGATTGTATTATCATTGTGACGAGATGATTGTATGATCATTGTGATGAGATGTCTGTATGATCATTGTGAAGAGATGATTGTATGATCATTGTGATGAGATGATTGTATGATCATTGTGATGAGATGATTATATGATCATTGTGAAGAGATGATTGTATGATCATTGTGATGAGATGATTGTATGATCATTGTGATGAGATGATTGTATTATCATTGTGACGAGATGATTGTATTATCATTGTGACGAGATGATTGTATTATCATTTTGACGAGATGATTGTATTATCATTGTGATGAGATGATTGTATGACCATTGTGAAGAGATGATTGTATGATCATTGTGACAAGATGATTGTATGATCATTGTGACAAGATGATTGTATGATCATTGTGATGAGATGATTGTATGATCATTGTGACAAGATGATTGTATGATCATTGTGATGAGATGATTGTATTATCATTGTGAAGAGATGTCTGTATGATCATTGTGATGAGATGATTGTATGATCACTTTGATGAGATGATTGTATGATCATTGTGACAAGATGATTGTATGATCATTGTGATGAGATGATTGTATTATCATGGTGATGAGATGATTGTATTATCATTGTGATGAGATGATTGTATTATCATTGTGATGAGATGATTGTATTATCATTGTGACAAGATGATTGTATGATCATTGTGATGAGATGATTGTATTATCATTGTGATGAGATGATTGTATGATCATTGTGATGAGATGATTGTATGATCATTGTGAAGAGATGATTGTATGATCATTGTGATGAGATGATTGTATGATCATTGTGATGAGATGATTATATGATCATTGTGATGAGATGATTGTATTATCATTGTGAAGAGATGATTGTATTATCATTGTGATGAGATGATTGTATGATCATTGTGAAGAGATGATTATATGATCATTGTGATGAGATGATTGTATGACCATTGTGATGAGATGATTGTATGATCATTGTGATGAGATGATTGTATGATCATTGTGACGAGATGATTGTATTATCATTGTGACGAGATGATTGTATTATCATTGTGACGAGATGATTGTATTATCATTGTGACGAGATGATTGTATTATCATTGAGACGAGATGATTGTATTATCATTGTGATGAGATGATTGTATGACCATTGTGAAGAGATGATTGTATTATCATTGTGATGAGATGATTGTATTATCATTGTGATGAGATGATTGTATGACCATTGTGAAGAGATGATTGTATTATCATTGTGATGAGATGATTGTATGATCATTGTGATGAGATGATTGTATGATCATTGTGACAAGATGATTGTATGATCATTGTGATGAGATGATTTTATGATCATTGTGATGAGATGATTGTATGATCATTGTGATGAGATGATTGTATGATAATTGTGGTGAGATGATTGTATGATCATTGTGATGAGATGATTGTATTATCATTGTGATGAGATGATTGTATTATCATTGTGATGAGATGATTGTATGATCATTGTGATGAGATGATTGTATGATCATTGTGATGAGATGATTGTATAATCATTGTGATGATATGATTGTATTATCATTGTGATGAGATGATTGTATTATCATTGTGATGAGATGATTGTATTATCATTGTGACAAGATGATTGTATGATCATTGTGACAAGATGATTGTATGATCATTGTGATGAGATGATTGTATTATCATTGTGATGAGATGATTGTATTATCATTGTGATGAGATGATTGTATTATCATTGTGACAAGATGATTGTATGATCATTGTGATGAGATGATTGTATGATCATTGTGATGAGATGATTGTATTATCATTGTGATGAGATGATTGTATTATCATTGTGATGAGATGTTTGTATGATCATTGTGATGAGATTATTGTATGACCATTGTGATGAGATGATTGTATGATCATTGTGATGAGATGATTGTATGATCATTGTGACGAGATGATTCTATGACCATTGTGATGAGATGATTCTATGACCATTGTGATGAGATGATTCTATGACCATTGTGATGAGATGATTCTATGACCATTGTGACGAGATGTCTGTATGATCATTGTGATGAGATGTTTTTATGACCATTGTGATGAGATGATTCTATGACCATTGTGATGAGATGATTCTATGACCATTGTGATGAGATGATTCTATGACCATTGTGACGAGATGTCTGTATGATCATTGTGATGAGATGATTGTATGATCATTGTGAAGAGATGATTGTATGATCATTGTGATGAGATGATTGTATGATCATTGTGATGAGATGATTGTATTATCATTGTGATGAGATGATTGTATTATCATTGTGACGAGATGATTGTATTATCATTGTGATGAGATGATTGTATGATCATTGTGATGAGATGATTGTATGATCATTGTGATGAGATGATTATATGATCATTGTGATGAGATGATTATATGATCATTGTGAAGAGATGATTGTATTATCATTGTGATGAGATGATTGTATGATCATTGTGACAAGATGATTGTATTATCATTGTGATGAGATGATTGTATGATCATTGTGATGAGATGATTATATGACCATTGTGATGAGATTTTTGTATGATCATTGTGAAGAGATGATTGTATTATCATTGTGATGAGATGATTGTATGATCATTGTGATGAGAGGATTGTATGATCATTGTGAAGAGATGATTGTATGATCATTGTGATGAGATGTCTGTATGATCATTGTGAAGAGATGATTGTATTATCATTGTGATGAGATGATTGTATTATCATTGTGATGAGATGTCTGTATGATCATTGTGATGAGATGATTGTATGATCATTGTGAAGAGATGATTGTATTATCATTGTGATGAGATGATTGTATTATCATTGTGAAGAGATGATTGTATTATCATTGTGATGAGATGATTGTATGATCATTGTGATGAGATGATTGTATTATCATTGTGATGAGATGATTGTATTATCATTGTGAAGAGATGATTGTATGATCATTGTGATGAGATGATTGTATGATCATTGTGAAGAGATGATTGTATTATCATTGTGATGAGATGATTGTATGATCATTGTGATGAGATGATTGTATGATCATTGTGAAGAGATGATTGTATTATCATTGTGATGAGATGATTGTATGACCATTGTGAAGAGATGATTGTATTATCATTGTGATGAGATGATTGTATTATCATTGTGATGAGATGATTGTATGATCATTGTGATGAGATGATTGTATGATCATTGTGATGAGAGGATTGTATGATCATTGTGAAGAGATGATTGTATGATCATTGTGATGAGATGATTATATGATCATTGTGATGAGATGATTGTATTATCATTGTGATGAGATGATTGTATTATCATTGTGATGAGATGATTGTATGATCATTGTGACAAGATGATTGTATGATCATTGTGATGAGATGATTGTATTATCATTGTGACGAGATGAGTGAATTATCATTGTGATGAGATGATTGTATGATCATTGTGACAAGATGATTGTATGATCATTGTGATGAGATGATTGTATTATCATTGTGATGAGATGATTGTATTATCATTGTGATGAGATGATTGTATTATCATTGTGATGAGATGATTGTATTATCATTGTGACAAGATGATTGTATGATCATTGTGACGAGATGATTGTATTATCATTGTGATGAGATGATTGTATTATCATTGTGATGAGATGTTTGTATGATCATTGTGATGAGATTATTGTATGACCATTGTGACGAGATGATTGTATTATCATTGTGATGAGATGATTGTATTATCATTGTGATGAGATGATTGTATGATCATTGTGATGAGATGATTGTATGATCATTGTGATGAGATGATTATATGACCATTGTGATGAGATTTTTGTATGATCATTGTGAAGAGATGATTGTATTATCATTGTGATGAGATGATTGTATGATCATTGTGAAGAGATGATTGTATGATCATTGTGATGAGATGATTGTATTATCGTTGTGATGAGATGATTGTATGATCATTGTGACGAGATGATTGTATGATCATTGTGATGAGATGATTGTATGATCATTGTGATGAGATGTTTGTATGATCATTGTGATGAGATGATTCTATGACCATTGTGCTGAGATGATTGTATGATCAGTGTGACGAGATGATTGTATGATCATTGTGATGAGATGATTGTATTATCATTGTGACGAGATGTCTGTATGATCATTGTGATGAGATGTTTGTATGACCATTGTGCTGAGATGATTGTATGATCATTGTGATGAGATGATTATATGACCATTGTGATGAGATGATTGTATGATCATTGTGACGAGATGATTGTATGATCATTGTGATGAGATGATTGTATTATCATTGTGACGAGATGTCTGTATGATCATTGTGATGAGATGTTTGTATGACCATTGTGCTGAGATGATTGTATGATCAGTGTGATGAGATGATTATATGATCATTGTGATGAGATGATTGTATTATCATTGTGATGAGATGTTTGTATGATCATTGTGACGAGATGATTGTATTATCATTGTGATGAGATGATTGTATTATCATTGTGACGAGATGATTATATGACCATTGTGATGAGATGATTGTATTATCATTGTGATGAGATGTTTGTATGATCATTGTGACGAGATGATTGTATGATCATTGTGATGAGATGATTGTATGATCATTGTGATGAGATGATTGTATTATCATTGTGACGAGATGATTGTATGATCATTGTGATGAGATGTCTGTATGATCATTGTGAAGAGATGATTGTATGATCATTGTGATGAGATGATTGTATGATCATTGTGATGAGATGATTATATGATCATTGTGATGAGATGATTGTATGATCATTGTGATGAGATGATTGTATGATCATTGTGATGAGATGATTGTATGATCATTGTGATGAGATGATTGTATGATCATTGTGATGAGATGATTCTATGATCATTGTGATGAGATGATTGTATGATCATTGTGAAGAGATGATTGTATTATCATTGTGATGAGATGATTGTATGATCATTGTGATGAGATGTTTGTATGACCATTGTGATGAGATGATTGTATTATCATTGTGATGAGATGATTGTATGATCATTGTGATGAGATGATTGTATGATCATTGTGATGAGATGATTGTATTATCATTGTGATGAGATGTTTGTATGACCATTGTGCTGAGATTGTTGTATGATCATTGTGATGAGATGATTCTATGATCATTGTGATGAGATGATTGTATGATCATTGTGATGAGATGATTGTATGATCATTGTGATGAGATGATTGTATTATCATTGTGATGAGATGATTGTATTATCATTGTGATGAGATCATTGTATTATCATTGTGATGAGATGATTGTATTATCATTGTGACAAGATGATTGTATGATCATTGTGACAAGATGATTGTATGATCATTGTGATGAGATGATTGTATTATCATTGTGATGAGATGATTGTATTATCATTGTGATGAGATGATTGTATTATCATTGTGACAAGATGATTGTATGATCATTGTGATGAGATGATTGTATTATCATTGTGATGAGATGATTGTATGATCATTGTGATGAGATGATTGTATGATCATTGTGAAGAGATGATTGTATGATCATTGTGATGAGATGATTGTATGATCATTGTGATGAGATGATTATATGATCATTGTGATGAGATGATTGTATTATCATTGTGATGAGATGATTGTATTATCATTGTGATGAGATGATTGTATGATCATTGTGATGAGATGATTGTATGATCATTGTGAAGAGATGATTGTATTATCATTGTGATGAGATGATTGTATGATCATTGTGAAGAGATGATTGTATGATCATTGTGATGAGATGATTATATGATCATTGTGATGAGATGATTGTATGATCATTGTGATGAGATGATTGTATGACAATTGTGAAGAGATGATTGTATTATCATTGTGATGAGATGATTGTATTATCATTGTGATGAGATGATTGTATGATCATTGTGATGAGATGATTCTATGATCATTGTGACGAGATGATTGTATTATCATTGTGACGAGATGATTGTATTATCATTGTGATGAGATGATTGTATGACCATTGTGAAGAGATGATTGTATTATCATTGTGATGAGATGATTGTATTATCATTGTGATGAGATGATTGTATTATCATTGTGACAAGATGATTGTATTATCATTGAGACGAGATGATTGTATTATCATTGTGATGAGATGATTGTATGACCATTGGGAAGAGATGATTGTATTATCATTGTGATGAGATGATTGTATTATCATTGTGATGAGATGATTGTATGACCATTGTGATGAGATGATTGTATAATCATTGTGATGAGATGATTGTATTATCATTGTGATGAGATGATTGTATGACCATTGTGAAGAGATGATTGTATTATCATTGTGATGAGATGATTGTATTATCATTGTGATGAGATGATTGTATTATCATTGTGATGAGATGATTGTATGATCATTGTGACAAGATGATTGTATGATCATTGTGACGAGATGTCTGTATGATCATTGTGATGAGATGATTGTATGACCATTGTGATGAGATGTTTGTATGACCATTGTGAAGAGATGATTGTATGATCATTGTGATGAGATGATTCTATGATCATTGTGATGAGATGATTGTATGATCATTGTGATGAGATGATTGTATTATCATTGTGATGAGATGATTGTATTATCATTGTGATGAGATCATTGTATTATCATTGTGATGAGATGATTGTATTATCATTGTGATGAGATCATTGTATTATCATTGTGATGAGATGATTGTATTATCATTGTGACAAGATGATTGTATGATCATTGTGACAAGATGATTGTATGATCATTGTGATGAGATGATTGTATTATCATTGTGATGAGATGATTGTATTATCATTGTGATGAGATGATTGTATTATCATTGTGACAAGATGATTGTATGATCATTGTGATGAGATGATTGTATTATCATTGTGATGAGATGATTGTATGATCATTGTGATGAGATGATTGTATGATCATTGTGAAGAGATGATTGTATGATCATTGTGATGAGATGATTATATGATCATTGTGATGAGATGATTGTATGATCATTGTGATGAGATGATTGTATGATCATTGTGATGAGATGATTGTATGATCATTGTGAAGAGATGATTGTATGATCATTGTGATGAGATGATTCTATGATCATTGTGATGAGATGATTGTATGATCATTGTGATGAGATGATTGTATGATCATTGTGATGAGATGATTGTATTATCATTGTGATGAGATGATTGTATTATCATTGTGATGAGATGATTGTATGATCATTGTGATGAGATGATTGTATTATCATTGTGATGAGATGATTGTATGATCATTGTGATGAGATGATTGTATTATCATTGTGATGAGATGATTGTATGATCATTGTGATGAGATGATTGTATTACCATTGTGATGAGATGATTGTATTATCATTGTGATGAGATGATTGTATGATCATTGTGATGAGATGATTCTATGATCATTGTGATGAGATGATTGTATGATCATTGTGATGAGATGATTGTATGATCATTGTGATGAGATGATTGTATTATCATTGTGATGAGATGATTGTATTATCATTGTGATGAGATCATTGTATTATCATTGTGATGAGATGATTGTATTATCATTGTGACAAGATGATTGTATGATCATTGTGACAAGATGATTGTATGATCATTGTGATGAGATGATTGTATTATCATTGTGATGAGATGATTGTATTATCATTGTGATGAGATGATTGTATTATCATTGTGACAAGATGATTGTATGATCATTGTGATGAGATGATTGTATTATCATTGTGATGAGATGATTGTATGATCATTGTGATGAGATGATTGTATGATCATTGTGAAGAGATGATTGTATGATCATTGTGATGAGATGATTGTATGATCATTGTGATGAGATGATTATATGATCATTGTGATGAGATGATTGTATTATCATTGTGATGAGATGATTGTATTATCATTGTGATGAGATGATTGTATGATCATTGTGATGAGATGATTGTATGATCATTGTGAAGAGATGATTGTATTATCATTGTGATGAGATGATTGTATGATCATTGTGAAGAGATGATTGTATGATCATTGTGATGAGATGATTATATGATCATTGTGATGAGATGATTGTATGATCATTGTGATGAGATGATTGTATGACAATTGTGAAGAGATGATTGTATGATCATTGTGATGAGATGATTGTATTATCATTGTGATGAGATGATTGTATGATCATTGTGAAGAGATGATTGTATGATCATTGTGATGAGATGATTCTATGATCATTGTGATGAGATGATTGTATTATCATTGTGATGAGATGATTGTATTATCATTGTGATGAGATGATTGTATGATCATTGTGATGAGATGATTGTATTACCATTGTGATGAGATGATTGTATTATCATTGTGATGAGATGATTGTATGATCATTGTGATGAGATGATTCTATGATCATTGTGATGAGATGATTGTATGATCATTGTGATGAGATGATTGTATGATCATTGTGAAGAGATGATTATATGATCATTGTGATGAGATGATTGTATGATAATTGTGGTGAGATGATTGTATGATCATTGTGATGAGATGATTATATGATCATTGTGATGAGATGATTGTATTACCATTGTGATGAGATGATTGTATTATCATTGTGATGAGATGATTGTATGATCATTGTGATGAGATGATTCTATGATCATTGTGATGAGATGATTGTATTATCATTGTGATGAGATGATTGTATGATCATTGTGATGAGATGATTGTATTACCATTGTGATGAGATGATTGTATTATCATTGTGATGAGATGATTGTATGATCATTGTGATGAGATGATTCTATGATCATTGTGATGAGATGATTGTATGATCATTGTGATGAGATGATTGTATGATCATTGTGAAGAGATGATTATATGATCATTGTGATGAGATGATTGTATGATAATTGTGGTGAGATGATTGTATGATCATTGTGATGAGATGATTGTATGATCATTGTGATGAGATGATTGTATTATCATTGTGATGAGATGATTGTATTATCATTGTGATGAGATCATTGTATTATCATTGTGATGAGATGATTGTATTATCATTGTGACAAGATGATTGTATGATCATTGTGACAAGATGATTGTATGATCATTGTGATGAGATGATTGTATTATCATTGTGATGAGATGATTGTATTATCATTGTGATGAGATGATTGTATTATCATTGTGACAAGATGATTGTATGATCATTGTGATGAGATGATTGTATTATCATTGTGATGAGATGATTGTATGATCATTGTGATGAGATGATTGTATGATCATTGTGAAGAGATGATTGTATGATCATTGTGATGAGATGATTGTATGATCATTGTGATGAGATGATTATATGATCATTGTGATGAGATGATTGTATTATCATTGTGATGAGATGATTGTATTATCATTGTGATGAGATGATTGTATGATCATTGTGATGAGATGATTGTATGATCATTGTGAAGAGATGATTGTATTATCATTGTGATGAGATGATTGTATGATCATTGTGAAGAGATGATTGTATGATCATTGTGATGAGATGATTATATGATCATTGTGATGAGATGATTGTATGATCATTGTGATGAGATGATTGTATGACAATTGTGAAGAGATGATTGTATTATCATTGTGATGAGATGATTGTATTATCATTGTGATGAGATGATTGTATAATCATTGTGATGAGATGATTGTATTATCATTGTGATGAGATGATTGTATGATCATTGTGATGAGATGATTCTATGATCATTGTGACGAGATGATTGTATTATCATTGTGACGAGATGATTGTATTATCATTGTGATGAGATGATTGTATGACCATTGTGAAGAGATGATTGTATTATCATTGTGATGAGATGTTTGTATTATCATTGTGATGAGATGATTGTATTATCATTGTGACAAGATGATTGTATTATCATTGAGACGAGATGATTGTATTATCATTGTGATGAGATGATTGTATGACCATTGGGAAGAGATGATTGTATTATCATTGTGATGAGATGATTGTATTATCATTGTGATGAGATGATTGTATGACCATTGTGATGAGATGATTGTATAATCATTGTGATGAGATGATTGTATTATCATTGTGATGAGATGATTGTATGACCATTGTGAAGAGATGATTGTATTATCATTGTGATGAGATGATTGTATTATCATTGTGATGAGATGATTGTATTATCATTGTGATGAGATGATTGTATGATCATTGTGACAAGATGATTGTATGATCATTGTGACGAGATGTCTGTATGATCATTGTGATGAGATGATTGTATGACCATTGTGATGAGATGTTTGTATGACCATTGTGAAGAGATGATTGTATGATCATTGTGATGAGATGATTCTATGATCATTGTGATGAGATGATTGTATGATCATTGTGATGAGATGATTGTATTATCATTGTGATGAGATGATTGTATTATCATTGTGATGAGATCATTGTATTATCATTGTGATGAGATGATTGTATTATCATTGTGATGAGATCATTGTATTATCATTGTGATGAGATGATTGTATTATCATTGTGACAAGATGATTGTATGATCATTGTGACAAGATGATTGTATGATCATTGTGATGAGATGATTGTATTATCATTGTGATGAGATGATTGTATTATCATTGTGATGAGATGATTGTATTATCATTGTGACAAGATGATTGTATGATCATTGTGATGAGATGATTGTATTATCATTGTGATGAGATGATTGTATGATCATTGTGATGAGATGATTGTATGATCATTGTGAAGAGATGATTGTATGATCATTGTGATGAGATGATTGTATGATCATTGTGATGAGATGATTATATGATCATTGTGATGAGATGATTGTCTTATCATTGTGATGAGATGATTGTATTATCATTGTGATGAGATGATTGTATGATCATTGTGATGAGATGATTGTATGATCATTGTGAAGAGATGATTGTATTATCATTGTGATGAGATGATTGTATGATCATTGTGAAGAGATGATTGTATGATCATTGTGATGAGATGATTATATGATCATTGTGATGAGATGATTGTATGATCATTGTGATGAGATGATTGTATGACCATTGTGAAGAGATGATTGTATTATCATTGTGATGAGATGATTGTATGATCATTGTGATGAGATGATTGTATGATCATTGTGATGAGATGATTGTATTATCATTGTGACGAGATGATTGTATTATCATTGTGACGAGATGATTGTATTATCATTGTGACAAGATGATTGTATTATCATTGAGACGAGATGATTGTATTATCATTGTGATGAGATGATTGTATGACCATTGTGAAGAGATGATTGTATTATCATTGTGATGAGATGATTGTATGATCATTGTGATGAGATGATTGTATGACCATTGTGAAGAGATGATTGTATGATCATTGTGATGAGATGATTGTATAATCATTGTGATGAGATGATTGTATTATCATTGTGATGAGATGATTGTATGATCATTGTGAAGAGATGATTGTATTATCATTGTGATGAGATGATTGTATTATCATTGTGATGAGATGATTGTATTATCATTGTGATGAGATGATTGTATGATCATTGTGACAAGATGATTGTATGATCATTGTGACGAGATGTCTGTATGATCATTGTGATGAGATGATTGTATGATCATTGTGATGAGATGATTGTATGATCATTGTGATGAGATGATTGTATTATAATTGTGGTGAGATGATTGTATTATCATTGTGATGAGATGATTGTATTATCATTGTGATGAGATAATTGTATTATCATTGTGATGAGATGATTGTATGATCATTGTGACAAGATGATTGTATGATCATTGTGATGAGATGATTGTATGATCATTGTGATGAGATGATTGTATTATCATTGTGATGAGATGATTGTATTATCATTGTGATGAGTTGATTGTATTATCATTGTGATGAGATGATTGTATTATCATTGTGATGAGATGATTGTATTATCATTGTGACAAGATGATTGTATGATCATTGTGATGAGATGATTGTATTATCATTGTGATGAGATGATTGTATTATCATTATGATGAGATGTTTGTATGATCATTGTGATGAGATTATTGTATGACCATTGTGATGAGATGATTGTATGATCATTGTGATGAGATAATTGTATGATCATTGTGACGAGATGATTCTATGACCATTGTGATGAGATGATTCTATGACCATTGTGATGAGATGATTCTATGACCATTGTGATGAGATGATTCTATGACCATTGTGACGAGATGTCTGTATGATCATTGTGATGAGATGTTTGTATGACCATTGTGATGAGATGATTCTATGACCATTATGATGAGATGATTCTATGACCATTGTGATGAGATGATTGCATTATCATTGTGATGAGATGATTGTATGATCATTGTGATGAGATGATTGTATGATCATTGTGATGAGATGATTATATGATCATTGTGAAGAGATGATTGCATTATCATTGTGATGAGATGATTGTATGATCATTGTGATGAGATGATTATATGACCATTGTGATGAGATTTTTGTATAATCATTGTGATGAGATGATTGTATGATCATTGTGATGAGATGATTGTATTATCATTGTGAAGAGATGTTTGTATGATCATTGTGATGAGATGATTGTATGATCACTGTGATGAGATGATTGTATTATCATTGTGATGAGATGATTGTATGATCATTGTGATGAGATGATTGTATGATCATTGTGATGAGATGATTATATGATCATTGTGACGATATGATTGTATGATCATTGTGATGAGATGATTGTATGATCATTGTGATGAGATGATTGTATGATCATTGTGACGAGATGATTGTATGATCATTGTGATGAGATGATTATATGATCATTGTGACGATATGATTGTATGATCATTGTGATGAGATGATTGTATGATCATTGTGATGAGATGATTGTATGATCATTGTGACGAGATGATTGTATGATCATTCTGACGAGATGATTGTATGATCATTGTGAAGAGATGATTGTATGATCATTGTGACAAGATGATTGTATGATCATTGTGATGAGATGATTGTATTATCATTGTGATGAGATGATTGTATTATCATTGTGATGAGATGATTGTATTATCATTGTGATGAGATGATTGTATTATCATTGTGACAAGATGATTGTATGATCATTGTGACGAGATGATTGTATTATCATTGTGATGAGATGATTGTATTATCATTGTGATGAGATGTTTGTATGATCATTGTGATGAGATTATTGTATGACCATTGTGACGAGATGATTGTATTATCATTGTGATGAGATGATTGTATTATCATTGTGATGAGATGATTATATGACCATTGTGATGAGATTTTTGTATGATCATTGTGAAGAGATGATTGTATGATCATTGTGATGAGATGATTGTATGATCATTGTGATGAGATGATTGTATTATCGTTGTGATGAGATGATTGTATGACCATTGTGATGAGATGATTATATGACCATTGTGATGAGATGATTATATGACCATTGTGATGAGATGTCTGTATGATCATTGTGATGAGATGTCTGTATTATCATTGTGATGAGATGATTGTATTATCATTGTGATGAGATGATTATATGACCATTGTGATGAGATGATTGTATGATCATTGTGATGAGATGATTGTATGATCATTGTGACAAGATGATTGTATGATCATTGTGAAGAGATGATTGTATGATCATTGTGATGAGATGATTATATGATCATTGTGATGAGATGATTGTATGATCATTGTGATGAGATGATTGTATGACAATTGTGAAGAGATGATTGTATTATCATTGTGATGAGATGATTGTATTATCATTGTGATGAGATGATTGTATAATCATTGTGATGAGATGATTGTATTATCATTGTGATGAGATGATTGTATGATCATTGTGATGAGATGATTCTATGATCATTGTGACGAGATGATTGTATTATCATTGTGACGAGATGATTGTATTATCATTGTGATGAGATGATTGTATGACCATTGTGAAGAGATGATTGTATTATCATTGTGATGAGATGTTTGTATTATCATTGTGATGAGATGATTGTATTATCATTGTGACAAGATGATTGTATTATCATTGAGACGAGATGATTGTATTATCATTGTGATGAGATGATTGTATGACCATTGGGAAGAGATGATTGTATTATCATTGTGATGAGATGATTGTATTATCATTGTGATGAGATGATTGTATGACCATTGTGATGAGATGATTGTATAATCATTGTGATGAGATGATTGTATTATCATTGTGATGAGATGATTGTATGACCATTGTGAAGAGATGATTGTATTATCATTGTGATGAGATGATTGTATTATCATTGTGATGAGATGATTGTATTATCATTGTGATGAGATGATTGTATGATCATTGTGACAAGATGATTGTATGATCATTGTGACGAGATGTCTGTATGATCATTGTGATGAGATGATTGTATGACCATTGTGATGAGATGTTTGTATGACCATTGTGAAGAGATGATTGTATGATCATTGTGATGAGATGATTCTATGATCATTGTGATGAGATGATTGTATGATCATTGTGATGAGATGATTGTATTATCATTGTGATGAGATGATTGTATTATCATTGTGATGAGATCATTGTATTATCATTGTGATGAGATGATTGTATTATCATTGTGATGAGATCATTGTATTATCATTGTGATGAGATGATTGTATTATCATTGTGACAAGATGATTGTATGATCATTGTGACAAGATGATTGTATGATCATTGTGATGAGATGATTGTATTATCATTGTGATGAGATGATTGTATTATCATTGTGATGAGATGATTGTATTATCATTGTGACAAGATGATTGTATGATCATTGTGATGAGATGATTGTATTATCATTGTGATGAGATGATTGTATGATCATTGTGATGAGATGATTGTATGATCATTGTGAAGAGATGATTGTATGATCATTGTGATGAGATGATTGTATGATCATTGTGATGAGATGATTATATGATCATTGTGATGAGATGATTGTCTTATCATTGTGATGAGATGATTGTATTATCATTGTGATGAGATGATTGTATGATCATTGTGATGAGATGATTGTATGATCATTGTGAAGAGATGATTGTATTATCATTGTGATGAGATGATTGTATGATCATTGTGAAGAGATGATTGTATGATCATTGTGATGAGATGATTATATGATCATTGTGATGAGATGATTGTATGATCATTGTGATGAGATGATTGTATGACCATTGTGAAGAGATGATTGTATTATCATTGTGATGAGATGATTGTATGATCATTGTGATGAGATGATTGTATGATCATTGTGATGAGATGATTGTATTATCATTGTGACGAGATGATTGTATTATCATTGTGACGAGATGATTGTATTATCATTGTGACAAGATGATTGTATTATCATTGAGACGAGATGATTGTATTATCATTGTGATGAGATGATTGTATGACCATTGTGAAGAGATGATTGTATTATCATTGTGATGAGATGATTGTATGATCATTGTGATGAGATGATTGTATGACCATTGTGAAGAGATGATTGTATGATCATTGTGATGAGATGATTGTATAATCATTGTGATGAGATGATTGTATTATCATTGTGATGAGATGATTGTATGATCATTGTGAAGAGATGATTGTATTATCATTGTGATGAGATGATTGTATTATCATTGTGATGAGATGATTGTATTATCATTGTGATGAGATGATTGTATGATCATTGTGACAAGATGATTGTATGATCATTGTGACGAGATGTCTGTATGATCATTGTGATGAGATGATTGTATGATCATTGTGATGAGATGATTGTATGATCATTGTGATGAGATGATTGTATTATAATTGTGGTGAGATGATTGTATTATCATTGTGATGAGATGATTGTATTATCATTGTGATGAGATAATTGTATTATCATTGTGATGAGATGATTGTATGATCATTGTGACAAGATGATTGTATGATCATTGTGATGAGATGATTGTATGATCATTGTGATGAGATGATTGTATTATCATTGTGATGAGATGATTGTATTATCATTGTGATGAGTTGATTGTATTATCATTGTGATGAGATGATTGTATTATCATTGTGATGAGATGATTGTATTATCATTGTGACAAGATGATTGTATGATCATTGTGATGAGATGATTGTATTATCATTGTGATGAGATGATTGTATTATCATTATGATGAGATGTTTGTATGATCATTGTGATGAGATTATTGTATGACCATTGTGATGAGATGATTGTATGATCATTGTGATGAGATAATTGTATGATCATTGTGACGAGATGATTCTATGACCATTGTGATGAGATGATTCTATGACCATTGTGATGAGATGATTCTATGACCATTGTGACGAGATGTCTGTATGATCATTGTGATGAGATGTTTGTATGACCATTGTGATGAGATGATTCTATGACCATTATGATGAGATGATTCTATGACCATTGTGATGAGATGATTGCATTATCATTGTGATGAGATGATTGTATGATCATTGTGATGAGATGATTGTATGATCATTGTGATGAGATGATTATATGATCATTGTGAAGAGATGATTGCATTATCATTGTGATGAGATGATTGTATGATCATTGTGATGAGATGATTATATGACCATTGTGATGAGATTTTTGTATAATCATTGTGATGAGATGATTGTATGATCATTGTGATGAGATGATTGTATTATCATTGTGAAGAGATGTTTGTATGATCATTGTGATGAGATGATTGTATGATCACTGTGATGAGATGATTGTATTATCATTGTGATGAGATGATTGTATGATCATTGTGATGAGATGATTGTATGATCATTGTGATGAGATGATTATATGATCATTGTGACGATATGATTGTATGATCATTGTGATGAGATGATTGTATGATCATTGTGATGAGATGATTGTATGATCATTGTGACGAGATGATTGTATGATCATTGTGATGAGATGATTATATGATCATTGTGACGATATGATTGTATGATCATTGTGATGAGATGATTGTATGATCATTGTGATGAGATGATTGTATGATCATTGTGACGAGATGATTGTATGATCATTCTGACGAGATGATTGTATGATCATTGTGAAGAGATGATTGTATGATCATTGTGACAAGATGATTGTATGATCATTGTGATGAGATGATTGTATTATCATTGTGATGAGATGATTGTATTATCATTGTGATGAGATGATTGTATTATCATTGTGATGAGATGATTGTATTATCATTGTGACAAGATGATTGTATGATCATTGTGACGAGATGATTGTATTATCATTGTGATGAGATGATTGTATTATCATTGTGATGAGATGTTTGTATGATCATTGTGATGAGATTATTGTATGACCATTGTGACGAGATGATTGTATTATCATTGTGATGAGATGATTGTATTATCATTGTGATGAGATGATTATATGACCATTGTGATGAGATTTTTGTATGATCATTGTGAAGAGATGATTGTATGATCATTGTGATGAGATGATTGTATGATCATTGTGATGAGATGATTGTATTATCGTTGTGATGAGATGATTGTATGACCATTGTGATGAGATGATTATATGACCATTGTGATGAGATGATTATATGACCATTGTGATGAGATGTCTGTATGATCATTGTGATGAGATGTCTGTATTATCATTGTGATGAGATGATTGTATTATCATTGTGATGAGATGATTATATGACCATTGTGATGAGATGATTGTATGATCATTGTGATGAGATGATTGTATGATCATTGTGACAAGATGATTGTATGATCATTGTGATGAGATGATTGTATGATCATTGTGATGAGATGATTGTATGATCATTGTGATGAGATGATTATATGATCATTGTGATGAGATGATTGTATGATAATTGTGGTGAGATGATTGTATGATCATTGTGATGAGATGATTGTATTATCATTGTGATGAGATGATTGTATGATCACTGTGATGAGATGATTGTATTATCATTGTGATGAGATGATTGTATGATCATTGTGATGAGATGTCGGTATGATCATTGTGATGAGATGATTGTATTATCATTGTGATGAGATGTCTGTATGATCATTATGATGAGATGATTGTATTATCATTGTGATGAGATGATTGTATGATCATTGTGATGAGATGATTGTATGATCATTGTGATGAGATGTCTGTATGATCATTGTGATGAGATGATTGTATTATCATTGTGATGAGATGTCTGTATGATCATTATGATGAGATGATTGTATTATCATTGTGATGAGATGATTGTATTATCATTGTGATGAGATGTCTGTATGATCATTATGATGAGATGATTGTATTATCATTGTGATGAGATGATTGTATGATCATTGTGATGAGATGATTGTATGATCATTGTGATGAGATGTCTGTATGATCACTGTGATGAGATGATTGTATGATCATTGTGATGAGATGATTGTATGATCATTGTGATGAGATGATGGTATTATCATTGTGATGAGATGATTATATGATCATTGTGAGGAGATGATTGTATTATCATTGTGATGAGATGATTATATGATCATTGTGATGAGATGATTGTATTATCATTGTGATGAGATGATTGTATGATCATTGTGATGAGATGATTGTATGATCATTGTGATGAGATGTCTGTATGATCACTGTGATGAGATGATTGTATGATCATTGTGATGAGATGATTGTATGATCATTGTGATGAGATGATGGTATTATCATTGTGATGAGATGATTATATGATCATTGTGATGAGATGATTGTATAATCATTGTGACAAGATGATTGTAACATCATTGTGATGAGATGATTGTATGATCATTGTGACGAGATCATTGTATGATCATTGTGATGAGATGTTTGTATGATCATTGTGACGAGATGATTGTATGATCATTGTGATCAGATGATTGTATGATCATTGTGATGAGATGATTATATGATCATTGTGACGAGATGATTATATGATCATTGTGATGAGATGATTATATGATCATTGTGACGAGATGATTGTATGATCATTGTGACGAGATGATTATATGATCATTGTGATGAGATGATTATATGATCATTGTGACGAGATGATTGTATGATCATTGTGATGAGATGATTGTATGATCATTGTGACGAGATGATTGTATGATCATTGTGATGAGATGTCTGTATGATCATTGTGATGAGATGATTGTATGATCATTGTGACGAGATGATTATATGATCATTGTGACGAGATGATTATATGATCATTGTGATGAGATGATTATATGATCATTGTGACGAGATGATTGTATGATCATTGTGATGAGATGATTGTATGATCATTGTGACGAGATGATTGTATGATCATTGTGATGAGATGTCTGTATGATCATTGTGATGAGATGATTGTATTATCATTGTGATGAGATGTCTGTATGATCATTATGATGAGATGATTGTATTATCATTGTGATGAGATGATTGTATTATCATTGTGATGAGATGTCTGTATGATCATTATGATGAGATGATTGTATTATCATTATGATGAGATGATTGTATTATCATTGTGATGAGATGATTATATGATCATTGTGATGAGATGATTATATGATCATTGTGACGAGATGATTGTATGATCATTGTGATGAGATGATTGTATGATCATTGTGATGAGATGATGGTATTATCATTGTGATGAGATGATTATATGACCATTGTGATGAGATGATTGTATTATCATTGTGATGAGATGTTTGTATGATCATTGTGACGAGATGATTGTATTATCATTGTGACGAGATGATTATATGACCATTGTGATGAGATGATTGTATTATCATTGTGATGAGATGTTTGTATGATCATTGGGATGAGATGATTGTATGATCATTGTGATGAGATGATTGTATGACCATTGTGATGAGATGATTGTATGATCATTGTGATGAGATTTTTGTATGACCATTGTGATGAGATGATTGTATTATCATTGTGATGAGATAGTTGTATGATCATTGTGATGAGATTTTTGTATGACCATTGTGATGAGATGATTGTATGATCATTGTGACAAGATGTTTGTGTAATCATTTGTGACAAACAGTTCGGCAATTAGGACCTTTTCTACCCATATGTCTGTTAGAAGACCATTCTTGCCGTATAACTCTACCTATTAGTCAGTTAGAAGACAATTTTGACCACCTTTTTCTAGCCATTTGTTAGTCAGAAGATTAATCTGACTATTATTATTCTTAATTTTGATTCCTTTCATTTCATGGTAAGATCATTATTCTAAGTCTTGAAACTTTTGTGGCATGACAATTTTCACTTCTGATCCTAAATCTTACTGTTTTATATCATCGTAGCATCATACTTGTTACACCAGTCCTGGAATGTAACATAATGGTCGATGTGTTTTCATATTTTGTTGCATAACTTAATACACCCATTATGTTTATGCAAATCCACAGAACTGAACCAAATGTTTAAGTAAAGCTACTTGACCATATTTAAATATAGGTGAAGTAACCAAACTAACTTGTTACTTTATCAGTATCATAACTTATGATGGTTTAGTTTGTTACTAAACCATATAATTTAGATGGATAGAGGGATGGAATTTTACTCAGAGTCCGACCTTACCATATTTCTTCTCTTAAGCTCCGCTTTTTGTCGTATAAGAAGGCAGTTCCTCTGACTGCAGTAGTCCTATCCTGGGATATAAATACACTCATTAGTCAGTCAGTTAATAGTTTATTTTATGTGATATGGAAAAATCCCTCATTTGTATCTATAAACTTCTGGAAGAAATTGGGCATCCATCAGGAAAGAATCTTTGTTCGATTTTCAAAAGACGATGATTTGCTTTCTTTTACTCTACAATATCCTTATAGATACTTGTATTCACTTCAATGTTGGAAATTATACTCAGTGATCTTAAACATTATCTTCAAACTTGTACTGTCATGCTTTTGAAACAATGACAATTTTTACTGAACATGACTTTCAAAACTGAAACATGATACAATGTGTATTTCAAACAAATATTGACAATTCTGTTCGCTATAATTAGTGATGAAAATCATAATACATAACTAGCGACATTGGGGAATTTTCGTGTGAAATTTGAGATCGATCCCCAAATACTTGCTGAGAATTAGCCCTAACAAACTCTTACTCTGAAAATTCAAGAAAGCCACCTGTCGACAGATTGATTACATGTTTAATTCAAAAATTGTATTTGTAATTTGGGACCATAACAATCTTTCATGTAAAAGGTGTGCAAGGTCTTCCAGTAGTTCCCGATAAAACAGAGTTAACAAACTAACTCTCAATATTCGAGATGACTGTCAGATCACCGCCAGTAAGCCATTAGTTCTCCCAGTTCCGGTACTTGAATTGCAAAACCAAGTTCCAAATTTGGTGATGATGTCGATGAGTTAAAAATAAACATTAGCAATATTTGTTTTCCATAATACATTTAATTTTGTTTCATACACAGATACAAAAGACGATCTCAACAAGAATAAGGATTTATCTCCTTGTACAACTACTTTACATCCATTACCATGGCGACCGAACACAGCAGCTTCATTCAAAAAGGACAAATTCCAGTCAGGATCAAGGGTCACACTAGGTGTCCGTATCATAAGGAAAATGAGGTGGTTCTTCTTTGTGGGGATTGTGGACTTCTTATATGTATCACATGCTCCATAACAACACACAAATCACATATTGACAGCTTTTCTGAATTATCAAAAATCAAAGATGAACAAAATAATACACTGAAAGACTTTGTAAGTGAAACAGAAAACACAAAAATACCCAAACTCAAGGATGAAATTCAATCAACAAGGATAGAGATTTCAACAAATGAATGTAACTACAAAAAACTCTCTGTGAATATTAAAAAACAGCGAGACCAATGTAAAGAGGAACTAGATAGGATAACGGAGGATCATTTAGCAATATGTGACAAGATGGAGAATGTGACCACAGACCTCCTTCATACACACATCACAAACCTGGAGGACATGTTAGATACTTTAGTGAAACTCTCATCAGAGTGTAAACAGACCCTCCAGACAGGCACTGCTGTACTTGTGTATGACTCGGTATCAGAAATCAAGGACTTGGACTTAGATATCCCACAGACACCTAACCTAGACATGGCAGAGTTTATTCCAGGTAACAACAGACAAAGTCACCTGAAACAGGCCATAGGAAAACTGAAGACTTCTGCTGGCCGTCTCCGGGAAGAGTCGGCATCAAGTGGTCACTCGAAACAATGTCCAGTTGTGAGACCTAAACAGTCAAAATGTACAGAGACCAGCCAAGCATCCACAGGAGTAGTCCTGTACGAACTTCATGACAGCCCAACTGTCTTATCCCAGTTCTTATACCCGGACGACATCACATCAATCTTCCCCACACCTGATGGACGTTCATGGCTGTTCCATCATAAAACCAACACCATATATCTGACTAACAACACTGGTCAAGTCGTACAGAAGATACAACACAAAAGGAGCATCACGCAAATCAGTCTTGACTACACTACAGGTCGTCTGTGGTTCTGTTGTAAGATTGAGAGGGCTATATTTGAAGTATCTACGTCATGTATACCAGTTAAAAAGTTTCATACAGAGGGTAACCCACTCAGTCTGTGTGTGACCAGGGAGGGTCGAGTAGTGGTGGGTAGAGTCCATAGAGTTGGGTACAAGGTGGTGATGTACACAGCAGACGGCTGGGAGTTACACACAGCCACTGTGGAGGTGGAAGCGGGGGGGTTAGTATCGTCCATCACACAGTGTGGTGTTACAGGTAACATAGCTGTAGTGAGTAGTAAACATATCAGTGGAGACAGTATCGATCCAAACAACTTTAGGCGTCACATCATTGTGTACAACCCAACACTCCAGCCCCTATTCCACTATCGGGGTGAGGGGATACAGGCACCGGAGGCGGTCACACCAGACAAGTTTGATCCGTTTACAGTTGTTTATGACAGTAGGGGTAATATCGTTATTCCTGACAGAAAAAGGAAAACCGTAGAATTAATAAGTGGATCAGGAAAGTTCATAAAAACGCTTGTCAAAGTCAATGGAGGACAGGGACCAGTAGGTTTACAAAAGGATGATGTGTTGTGGTCACACTCAGTATTCGATACAGGAAAGTGGGGACTCAAACTTCTCAAGTATTACAGTGACTAAGGTGTGAATTACCCCGATGTGATGGTACAGACAGGTTATACCAAATGAATAAAAAAACGTTAAAGTTAACGCATAATATTCATTAGCTGGCACACTTGATCAACAATTATACAGATCAAAAATATCAAATGATTAATCTATATATATATTGTTAAAAAACTAGTTCTGTTACAACGTCATTGTAAAAATCGGCTTAAATCTAACCTATGTTCTGGTAGTACTTATGGTATATGTATATAATCTGAAAACAAGATGATAGTTTGAAAAGTATAATGAAAAAAGTGAAATAGAGTTGTACTTTGATAAATTGTTCAATAAAATTTTAATATGCCAATCTCAATTATTATATTTGTTTTCTGTTCTTCTCCTGTTTTACGAGGTAAGGAGGATAAACATGAAAATAACGTGCTTATTATAATTATGTAAAGATGTTTCAGTTAGTTAAGGCTTATTTAAAGGTAAAACCCAACGAAAACGATGGAGGAAAAGGAAAGGATTAGCAAAAGGTAACTGCAAAATAGAAGGGAGGTGTCCAGAATGTTACCAAACGAGACCTTCACGTTTAAACTGGTTAATTTCCTAAGTTGAAAACTATAAATTTAACTTTGTTTTACTATGATACTAGAGGAAAACCATTTACCAATAATAATAGATACGAAATATCTGAGGAGTGTAATAACAAAAGAAAAGTAAGAGATTGATACAAAACCGTTTTTCTATTTTTTTTTTTTTTTTCAATTCAGACTTTTTTTATGTCTAACTAAATCCATCAAATATTAGTTTGAATCAAATCTTGATTTCACAAAAACGAAAACAACACAAAAAATATCAATAATTCTGTCGACTTTCCACTTATACCAAACGTTACTGACACCTGACTTAACGGTCACCCGATTTCGAAACCCAACTTTACTGACACCTGACGCATACTTCTTCTATCTTTACCTTACTACAATAACACCTGACGCATTCTTCTTCCTATACCTTACTACCCTGACACCTGACTTAACGGTCACCCGATTTCTATATAGAAACCCAACGTTATTGACACCTGACGCATACTTCTACCTATATCGTACTACTCTGACACCTGACGCATACTTCTACCTATATGTAACTACACTGACACCTGACGCATACTTCTACCTATATATAACTACACTGACACCTGACGCATACTTCTACCTATATATAACTACACTGACACCTGACGCATACTTCTACCTATATCTTACTACACTGACACCTGACGCATACTTCTACCTATATCTTACTACACTGACACCTGACCCATACTTCTACCTATACCTTACTACACTGACACTTGACGCATACTTCTACATGTACGTTACTTCACTGACACCTGACGCATACTTCTACCTATATCTTACTACACTGACACCTGACCCATACTTCTACCTTTACCTTACTACACTGACACCTGACCCATACTTCTATCTGTACCTTACTACACTGACACTTGACGCATACCTCTACCTGTACGTTACTTCAATGACACCTGACGCATACTTCTACCTATATATAACTACACTGACACCTGACGCATACTTCTACCGATATATAACTACACTGACACCTGACGCATACTTATACCTATATCTTACTACACTGACACCTGACGCATACTTCTACCTATACCTTACAACACTGACACCTGACGCATACTTCTACCTATATCTTACTACACTGACACCTGACCCATACTTCTACCTTTACCTTACTACACTGACACCTGACGCATACTTCTACCTATATATAACTACACTGACACCTGACGCATACTTCTACCTATATATAACTACACTGACACCTGACGCATACTTCTACCTATATTTTACTACACTGACACCTGACGCATACTTCTATCTATATCTTACTACACTGACACCTGACCCATACTTCTACCTATACCTTACTACACTGACACCTGACGCATACTTCTACCTATATCTTACTACACTGACACCTGACGCATACTTCTACCTATATATAACTACACTGACACCGGACGCATACTTCTACCTATATCTTACTACACTGACACCTGACGCATACTTCTACCTATATCTTACTACACTGACACCTGACCCATACTTCTACCTATACCTTACTACACTGACACTTGACGCATACTTCTACCTGTACGTGACTTCACTGACACCTGACGCATACTTCTACCTATACCTTACTTCACTGACACCTGACGCATACTTCTACCTTAACCTTACTACACTGACACCTGACCCATACTTCTATCTGTACCTTACTACACTGACACATGACCCATACTTCTACCTATACCTTACTACACTGACACCTGACCCATACCTCTACCTGTACCTTACTACACTGACACCTGACGCATACTTCTACCTGTACCTTACTACACTGACACCTGACCCATACTTCTACCTATACCTTACTACACTGACACCTGACCTATACTTCTATCTATATATAACTACACTGACACCTGACGCATACTTCTACCTATATATAACTACACTGACACCTGACGCATACTTCTACCTATATATAACTACACTGACACCTGACGCATACTTCTACCTATATATAACTACACTGACACCTGACGCATACTTCTACCTATATATAACTACACTGACACCTGACGCATACTTCTACCTATATCTTACTACACTGACACCTGACCCATACTTCTACCTTTACCTTACTACACTGACACTTGACCCATACTTCTACCTGTACGTTACTTTACTGACACCTTACGCATACTTCTACCTATACCTTACTTCACTGACACCTGACGCATACTTCTACCTTAACCTTACTACACTGACACCTGACCCATACTTCTATCTGTACCTTACTACACTGACACATGACCCATACTTCTACCTATACCTTACTACACTGACACCTGACCCATACCTCTACCTGTACCTTACTACACTGACACCTGACCCATACTTCTACCTGTACCTTACTACACTGACACCTGACCCATACTTCTACCTATACCTTACTACACTGACACCTGACCCGTACTTCTATCTATATATAACTACACTGACACCTGACGCATACTTCTACCTATATATAACTACACTGACACCTGACGCATACTTCTACCTATATATAACTACACTGACACCTGACGCATACTTCTACCTATATCTTACTACACTGACACCTGACTCATACTTCTACCTATACCTTACTACACTGACACATGACCCATACTTCTACCTATACCTTACTACACTTACACCTGACCCGTACTTCTATCTACATATAACTACACTGACACCTGACGCATACTTCTACCTATATATAACTACACTGACACCTGACGCATACTTCTACCTATATATAACTACACTGACACCTGACGCATACTTCTACCTATATATAACTACACTGACACCTGACGCATACTTCTACCTATATATAACTACACTGACACCTGACGCATACTTCTACCTATATCTTACTACACTGACACCTGACGCATACTTCTACCTATATCTTACTACACTGACACCTGACCCATACTTCTACCTATACCTTACTACACTGACACCTGACCCATACCTCTACCTGTACCTTACTACACTGACACCTGACCCATACTTCTAACTGTACCTTACTACACTGACACCTGACGCATACTTCTACATATACCTTACTACACTGACACCTGACGCATACTTCTACCTGTACCTTACTACACTGACACCCGACTCATACTTCTACCTATACCTTACTACACTGACACATGACCCATACTTCTACCTATACCTTACTACACTGACACCTGACCCGTACTTCTATCTATATATAACTACACTGACACCTGACGCATACTTCTACCTATATATAACCACACTGACACCTGAAGCATACTTCTACCTATATATAACTACACTTACACCTGACGCATACTTCTACCTATATATAACTACACTGACACCGGACGCATACTTCTACCTATATCTTACTACACTGACACCTGACGCATACTTCTACCTATATCTTACTACACTGACACCTGACCCATACTTCTACCTATACCTTACTACACTGACACTTGACGCATACTTCTACCTGTACGTGACTTCACTGACACCTGACGCATACTTCTACCTATACCTTACTTCACTGACACCTGACGCATACTTCTACCTTAACCTTACTACACTGACACCTGACCCATACTTCTATCTGTACCTTACTACACTGACACATGACCCATACTTCTACCTATACCTTACTACACTGACACCTGACCCATACCTCTACCTGTACCTTACTACACTGACACCTGACGCATACTTCTACCTGTACCTTACTACACTGACACCTGACCCATACTTCTACCTATACCTTACTACACTGACACCTGACCTATACTTCTATCTATATATAACTACACTGACACCTGACGCATACTTCTACCTATATATAACTACACTGACACCTGACGCATACTTCTACCTATATATAACTACACTTACACCTGACGCATACTTCTACCTATATATAACTACACTGACACCTGACGCATACTTCTACCTATATATAACTACACTGACACCTGACGCATACTTCTACCTATATCTTACTACACTGACACCTGACCCATACTTCTACCTTTACCTTACTACACTGACACTTGACCCATACTTCTACCTGTACGTTACTTTACTGACACCTTACGCATACTTCTACCTATACCTTACTTCACTGACACCTGACGCATACTTCTACCTTAACCTTACTACACTGACACCTGACCCATACTTCTATCTGTACCTTACTACACTGACACATGACCCATACTTCTACCTATACCTTACTACACTGACACCTGACCCATACCTCTACCTGTACCTTACTACACTGACACCTGACCCATACTTCTACCTGTACCTTACTACACTGACACCTGACCCATACTTCTACCTATACCTTACTACACTGACACCTGACCCGTACTTCTATCTATATATAACTACACTGACACCTGACGCATACTTCTACCTATATATAACTACACTGACACCTGACGCATACTTCTACCTATATATAACTACACTGACACCTGACGCATACTTCTACCTATATCTTACTACACTGACACCTGACTCATACTTCTACCTATACCTTACTACACTGACACATGACCCATACTTCTACCTATACCTTACTACACTTACACCTGACCCGTACTTCTATCTACATATAACTACACTGACACCTGACGCATACTTCTACCTATATATAACTACACTGACACCTGACGCATACTTCTACCTATATATAACTACACTGACACCTGACGCATACTTCTACCTATATATAACTACACTGACACCTGACGCATACTTCTACCTATATATAACTACACTGACACCTGACGCATACTTCTACCTATATATAACTACACTGACACCTGACGCATACTTCTACCTATATCTTACTACACTGACACCTGACCCATACTTCTACCTATACCTTACTACACTGACACCTGACCCATACCTCTACCTGTACCTTACTCCACTGACACCTGACCCATACTTCTAACTGTACCTTACTACACTGACACCTGACGCATACTTCTACATATACCTTACTACACTGACACCTGACGCATACTTCTACCTGTACCTTACTACACTGACACCCGACTCATACTTCTACCTATACCTTACTACACTGACACATGACCCATACTTCTACCTATACCTTACTACACTGACACCTGACCCGTACTTCTATCTATATATAACTACACTGACACCTGACGCATACTTCTACCTATATATAACCACACTGACACCTGAAGCATACTTCTACCTATATATAACTACACTTACACCTGACGCATACTTCTACCTATATATAACTACACTGACACCGGACGCATACTTCTACCTATATCTTACTACACTGACACCTGACGCATACTTCTACCTATATCTTACTACACTGACACCTGACCCATACTTCTACCTATACCTTACTACACTGACACTTGACGCATACTTCTACCTGTACGTGACTTCACTGACACCTGACGCATACTTCTACCTATACCTTACTTCACTGACACCTGACGCATACTTCTACCTTAACCTTACTACACTGACACCTGACCCATACTTCTATCTGTACCTTACTACACTGACACATGACCCATACTTCTACCTATACCTTACTACACTGACACCTGACCCATACCTCTACCTGTACCTTACTACACTGACACCTGACGCATACTTCTACCTGTACCTTACTACACTGACACCTGACCCATACTTCTACCTATACCTTACTACACTGACACCTGACCTATACTTCTATCTATATATAACTACACTGACACCTGACGCATACTTCTACCTATATATAACTACACTGACACCTGACGCATACTTCTACCTATATATAACTACACTTACACCTGACGCATACTTCTACCTATATATAACTACACTGACACCTGACGCATACTTCTACCTATATATAACTACACTGACACCTGACGCATACTTCTACCTATATCTTACTACACTGACACCTGACCCATACTTCTACCTTTACCTTACTACACTGACACTTGACCCATACTTCTACCTGTACGTTACTTTACTGACACCTTACGCATACTTCTACCTATACCTTACTTCACTGACACCTGACGCATACTTCTACCTTAACCTTACTACACTGACACCTGACCCATACTTCTATCTGTACCTTACTACACTGACACATGACCCATACTTCTACCTATACCTTACTACACTGACACCTGACCCATACCTCTACCTGTACCTTACTACACTGACACCTGACCCATACTTCTACCTGTACCTTACTACACTGACACCTGACCCATACTTCTACCTATACCTTACTACACTGACACCTGACCCGTACTTCTATCTATATATAACTACACTGACACCTGACGCATACTTCTACCTATATATAACTACACTGACACCTGACGCATACTTCTACCTATATATAACTACACTGACACCTGACGCATACTTCTACCTATATCTTACTACACTGACACCTGACTCATACTTCTACCTATACCTTACTACACTGACACATGACCCATACTTCTACCTATACCTTACTACACTTACACCTGACCCGTACTTCTATCTACATATAACTACACTGACACCTGACGCATACTTCTACCTATATATAACTACACTGACACCTGACGCATACTTCTACCTATATATAACTACACTGACACCTGACGCATACTTCTACCTATATATAACTACACTGACACCTGACGCATACTTCTACCTATATCTTACTACACTGACACCTGACGCATACTTCTACCTTAACCTTACTACACTGACACCTGACCCATACTTCTATCTGTACCTTACTACACTGACACATGACCCATACTTCTACCTATACCTTACTACACTGACACCTGACCCATACCTCTACCTGTACCTTACTACACTGACACCTGACCCATACTTCTACCTGTACCTTACTACACTGACACCTGACCCATACTTCTACCTATACCTTACTACACTGACACCTGACCCGTACTTCTATCTATATATAACTACACTGACACCTGACGCATACTTCTACCTATATATAACTACACTGACACCTGACGCATACTTCTACCTATATATAACTACACTGACACCTGACGCATACTTCTACCTATATATAACTACACTGACACCTGACGCATACTTCTACCTATATATAACTACACTGACACCTGACGCATACTTCTACCTATATATAACTACACTGACACCTGACGCATACTTCTACCTATATCTTACTACACTGACACCTGACTCATACTTCTACCTATACCTTACTACACTGACACATGACCCATACTTCTACCTATACCTTACTACACTTACACCTGACCCGTACTTCTATCTACATATAACTACACTGACACCTGACGCATACTTCTACCTATATATAACTACACTGACACCTGACGCATACTTCTACCTATATATAACTACACTGACACCTGACGCATACTTCTACCTATATATAACTACACTGACACCTGACACATACTTCTACCTATATCTTACTACACTGACACCTGACGCATACTTCTACCTATATCTTACTACACTGACACCTGACCCATACTACTACCTATACCTTACTACACTGACACCTGACCCATAACTCTACCTGTACCTTACTACACTGACACCTGACCCATACTTCTACCTGTACCTTACTACACTGACACCTGACGCATACTTCTACCTATACCTTACTACACTGACACCTGACGCATACTTCTACCTGTACCTTACTACACTGACACATGACCCATACTTCTACCTATACCTTACTACACTGACACCTGACCCGTACTTCTATCTATATATAACTACACTGACACCTGACGCATACTTCTACCTATATATAACTACACTGACACCTGACGCATACTTCTACCTATATATAACTACACTGACACCTGACGCATACTTCTACCTATATATAACTACACTGACACCTGACGCATACTTCTACCTATATATAACTACACTGACACCTGACGCATACTTCTACCTATATCTTACTACACTGACACCTGACGCATACTTCTACCTTAACCTTACTACACTGACACCTGACCCATACTTCTATCTGTACCTTACTACACTGACACATGACCCATACTTCTACCTATACCTTACTACACTGACACCTGACCCATACCTCTACCTGTACCTTACTACACTGACACCTGACCCATACTTCTACCTGTACCTTACTACACTGACACCTGACCCATACTTCTACCTATACCTTACTACACTGACACCTGACCCGTACTTCTATCTATATATAACTACACTGACACCTGACGCATACTTCTACCTATATATAACTACACTGACACCTGACGCATACTTCTACCTATATATAACTACACTGACACCTGACGCATACTTCTACCTATATATAACTACACTGACACCTGACGCATACTTCTACCTATATATAACTACACTGACACCTGACGCATACTTCTACCTATATATAACTACACTGACACCTGACGCATACTTCTACCTATATCTTACTACACTGACACCTGACTCATACTTCTACCTATACCTTACTACACTGACACATGACCCATACTTCTACCTATACCTTACTACACTTACACCTGACCCGTACTTCTATCTACATATAACTACACTGACACCTGACGCATACTTCTACCTATATATAACTACACTGACACCTGACGCATACTTCTACCTATATATAACTACACTGACACCTGACGCATACTTCTACCTATATATAACTACACTGACACCTGACACATACTTCTACCTATATCTTACTACACTGACACCTGACGCATACTTCTACCTATATCTTACTACACTGACACCTGACCCATACTACTACCTATACCTTACTACACTGACACCTGACCCATACCTCTACCTGTACCTTACTACTCTGACACCTGACCCATACTTCTACCTGTACCTTACTACACTGACACCTGACGCATACTTCTACCTATACCTTACTACACTGACACCTGACGCATACTTCTACCTGTACCTTACTACACTGACACATGACCCATACTTCTACCTATACCTTACTACACTGACACCTGACCCGTACTTCTATCTATATATAACTACACTGACACCTGACGCATACTTCTACCTATATATAACTACACTGACACCTGACGCATACTTCTACCTATATATAACTACATTGACACCTGACGCATACTTCTACCTATATATAACTACACTGACACCTGACGCATACTTCTACCTATATCTTACTACACTGACACCTGACGCATACTTCTACCTATATCTTACTACACTGACACCTGACGCATACTTCTACCTATACCTTACTACACTGACACATGACCCATACTTCTATCGGTACCTTACTACACTGACACATGACCCATACTTCTACCTATACCTTACTACACTGACACCTGACCCATACCTCTACCTGTACCTTACTACACTGACACCTGACCCATACTTCTACCTGTACCTTACTACACTGACACCTGACCCATACTTCTACCTATACCTTACTACACTGACACCTGACCCGTACTTCTATCTATATATAACTACACTGACACCTGACGCATACTTCTACCTATATATAACTACACTGACACCTGACGCATACTTCTACCTATATATAACTACACTGACACCTGACCCATACTTCTACCTGTACCTTACTACACTGACACCTGACCCATACTTCTACCTATACCTTACTACACTGACACCTGACCCGTACTTCTATCTATATATAACTACACTGACACCTGACGCATACTTCTACCTATATATAACTACACTGACACCTGACGCATACTTCTACCTATATATAACTACACTGACACCTGACGCATACTTCTACCTATATCTTACTACACTGACACCTGACTCATACTTCTACCTATACCTTACTACACTGACACATGACCCATACTTCTACCTATACCTTACTACACTGACACCTGACCCGTACTTCTATCTACATATAACTACACTGACACCTGACGCATACTTCTACCTATATATAACTACACTGACACCTGACGCATACTTCTACCTATATATAACTACACTGACACCTGACGCATACTTCTACCTATATATAACTACACTGACACCTGACGCATACTTCTACCTATATATAACTACACTGACACCTGACGCATACTTCTACCTATATATAACTACACTGACACCTGACGCATACTTCTACCTATATCTTACTACACTGACACCTGACGCATACTTCTACCTATATCTTACTACACTGACACCTGACCCATACTTCTACCTATACCTTACTACACTGACACCTGACCCATACCTCTACCTGTACCTTACTACACTGACACCTGACCCATACTTCTACCTGTACCTTACTACACTGACACCTGACCCATACTTCTACCTATACCTTACTACACTGACACCTGACGCATACTTCTACCTGTACCTTACTACACTGACACCCGACTCATACTTCTACCTATACCTTACTACACTGACACATGACCCATACTTCTACCTATACCTTACTACACTGACACCTGACCCGTACTTCTATCTATATATAACTACACTGACACCTGACGCATACTTCTACCTATATATAACTACACTGACACCTGACGCATACTTCTACCTATATATAACTACACTGACACCTGACGCATACTTCTACCTATATATAACTACACTGACACCTGACGCATACTTCTACCTATATCTTACTACACTGACACCTGACGCATACTTCTACCTATATCTTACTACACTGACACCTGACGCATACTTCTGCCTATACCTTACTACACTGACACATGACCCATACTTCTATCTGTACCTTACTACACTGACACATGACCCATACTTCTACCTGTACCTTACTACACTGACACCTGACCCATACTTCTACCTATACCTTACTACACTGACACCTGACCCGTACTTCTATCTATATATAACTACACTGACACCTGACGCATACTTCTACCTATATATAACTACACTGACACCTGACGCATACTTTACCTATATATAACTACACTGACACCTGACGCATACTTCTACCTATATATAACTACACTGACACCTGACGCATACTTCTACCTATACCTTACTACACTGACACCTGACCCGTACTTCTATCTATATATAACTACACTGACACCTGACGCATACTTCTACCTATATATAACTACACTGACACCTGACGCATACTTCTACCTATATATAACTACACTGACACCTGACCCATACTTCTACCTGTACCTTACTACACTGACACCTGACCCATACTTCTACCTATACCTTACTACACTGACACCTGACCCGTACTTCTACCTATATATAACTACACTGACACCTGACGCATACTTCTACCTATATATAACTACACTGACACCTGACGCATACTTCTACCTATATATAACTACACTGACACCTGACGCATACTTCTACCTATATATAACTACACTGACACCTGACGCATACTTCTACCTATATATAACTACACTGACACCTGACGCATACTTCTACCTATATCTTACTACACTGACACCTGACGCATACTTCTACCTATATCTTACTACACTGACACCTGACCCATACTTCTACCTATACCTTACTACACTGACACCTGACCCATACCTCTACCTGTACCTTACTACACTGACACCTGACCCATACTTCTACCTGTACCTTACTACACTGACACCTGACGCATACTTCTACCTATACCTTACTACACTGACACCTGACGCATACTTCTACCTGTACCTTACTACACTGACACCCGACTCATACTTCTACCTATACCTTACTACACGGACACATGACCCATACTTCTACCTATACCTTACTACACTGACACCTGACCCGTACTTCTATCTATATATAACTACACTGACACCTGACGCATACTTCTACCTATATATAACTACACTGACACCTGACGCATACTTCTACCTATATATAACTACACTGACACCTGACGCATACTTCTACCTATATATAACTACACTGACACCTGACGCATACTTCTACCTATATCTTACTACACTGACACCTGACGCATACTTCTACCTATATCTTACTACACTGACACCTGACGCATACTTCTGCCTATACCTTACTACACTGACACATGACCCATACTTCTATCTGTACCTTACTACACTGACACATGACCCATACTTCTACCTATACCTTACTACACTGACACCTGACCCATACCTCTACCTGTACCTTACTACACTGACACCTGACCCATACTTCTACCTGTACCTTACTACACTGACACCTGACCCATACTTCTACCTATACCTTACTACACTGACACCTGACCCGTACTTCTATCTATATATAACTACACTGACACCTGACGCATACTTCTACCTATATATAACTACACTGACACCTGACGCATACTTCTACCTATATATAACTACACTGACACCTGACGCATACTTCTACCTATATATAACTACACTGACACCTGACGCATACTTCTACCTATATATAACTACACTGACACCTGACGCATACTTCTACCTATATCTTACTACACTGACACCTGACCCATACTTCTACCTATACCTTACTACACTGACACTTGACCCATACTTCTACCTGTACCTTACTTTACTGACACCTTACGCATACTTCTACCTATACCTTACTTCACTGACACCTGACGCATACTTCTACCTTAACCTTACTACACTGACACCTGACCCATACTTCTATCTGTACCTTACTACACTGACACATGACCCATACTTCTACCTATACCTTACTACACTGACACCTGACCCATACCTCTACCTGTACCTTACTACACTGACACCTGACGCATACTTCTACCTGTACCTTACTACACTGACACCTGACCCATACTTCTACCTATACCTTACTACACTGACACCTGACCCGTACCTCTATCTATATATAACTACAATGACACCTGACGCATACTTCTACCTATATATAACTACACTGACACCTGACGCATACTTCTACCTATATATAACTACACTGACACCTGACGCATACTTCTACCTATATCTTACTACACTGACACCTGACTCATACTTCTACCTATACCTTACTACACTGACACATGACCCATACTTCTACCTATACCTTACTACACTTACACCTGACCCGTACTTCTATCTACATATAACTACACTGACACCTGACGCATACTTCTACCTATATATAACTACACTGACACCTGACGCATACTTCTACCTATATATAACTACACTGACACCTGACGCATACTTCTACCTATATATAACTAAACTGACACCTGACGCATACTTCTACCTATACCTTACTACACTGACACCTGACCCATACCTCTACCTGTACCTTACTACACTGACACCTGACCCATACTTCTACCTATACCTTACTACACTGACACCTGACGCATACTTCTACCTATACCTTACTACACTGACACCTGACGCATACTTCTACCTGTACCTTACTACACTGACACCCGACTCATACTTCTACCTATACCTTACTACACTGACACATGACCCGTACTTCTATCTATATATAACTACACTGACACCTGACGCATACTTCTACTTATATATAACTACACTGACACCTGACGCATACTTCTACCTATATATAACTACATTGACACCTGACGCATACTTCTACCTATATATAACTACACTGACACCTGACGCATACTTCTACCTATATCTTACTACACTGACACCTGACGCATACTTCTACCTATATCTTACTACACTGACACCTGACGCATACTTCTACCTATACCTTACTACACTGACACATGACCCATACTTCTATCGGTACCTTACTACACTGACACATGACCCATACCTCTACCTGTACCTTACTACACTGACACCTGACCCATACTTCTACCTGTACCTTACTACACTGACACCTGACCCATACTTCTACCTATACCTTACTACACTGACACCTGACCCGTACTTCTATCTATATATAACTACACTGACACCTGACGCATACTTCTACCTATATATAACTACACTGACACCTGACGCATACTTCTACCTATATATAACTACACTGACACCTGACCCATACTTCTACCTGTACCTTACTACACTGACACCTGACCCATACTTCTACCTATACCTTACTACACTGACACCTGACCCGTACTTCTATCTATATATAACTACACTGACACCTGACGCATACTTCTACCTATATATAACTACACTGACACCTGACGCATACTTCTACCTATATATAACTACACTGACACCTGACGCATACTTCTACCTATATCTTACTACACTGACACCTGACTCATACTTCTACCTATACCTTACTACACTGACACATGACCCATACTTCTACCTATACCTTACTACACTGACACCTGACCCGTACTTCTATCTACATATAACTACACTGACACCTGACGCATACTTCTACCTATATATAACTACACTGACACCTGACGCATACTTCTACCTATATATAACTACACTGACACCTGACGCATACTTCTACCTATATATAACTACACTGACACCTGACGCATACTTCTACCTATATATAACTACACTGACACCTGACGCATACTTCTACCTATATATAACTACACTGACACCTGACGCATACTTCTACCTATATCTTACTACACTGACACCTGACGCATACTTCTACCTATATCTTACTACACTGACACCTGACCCATACTTCTACATATACCTTACTACACTGACACCTGACCCATACCTCTACCTGTACCTTACTACACTGACACCTGACCCATACTTCTACCTGTACCTTACTACACTGACACCTGACGCATACTTCTACCTATACCTTACTTCACTGACACCTGACGCATACTTCTACCTTAACCTTACTACACTGACACCTGACCCATACTTCTATCTGTACCTTACTACACTGACACATGACCCATACTTCTACCTATACCTTACTACATTGACACTTGACCCGTACTTCTATCTATATATAACTACACTGACACCTGACGCATACTTCTACCTATATATAACTACACTGACACCTGACGCATACTTCTACCTATATATAACTACACTGACACCTGACGCATACTTCTACCTATATATAACTACACTGACACCTGACGCATACTTCTACCTATATCTTACTACACTGACACCTGACGCATACTTCTACCTATATCTTACTACACTGACACCTGACGCATACTTCTGCCTATACCTTACTACACTGACACATGACCCATACTTCTATCTGTACCTTACTACACTGACACATGACCCATACTTCTACCTATACCTTACTACACTGACACCTGACCCATACCTCTACCTGTACCTTACTACACTGACACCTGACCCATACTTCTACCTGTACCTTACTACACTGACACCTGACCCATACTTCTACCTATACCTTACTACACTGACACCTGACCCGTACTTCTATCTATATATAACTACACTGACACCTGACGCATACTTCTACCTATATATAACTACACTGACACCTGACGCATACTTCTACCTATATATAACTACACTGACACCTGACGCATACTTCTACCTATATATAACTACACTGACACCTGACGCATACTTCTACCTATATCTTGCTACACTGACACCTGACGCATACTTCTACCTATATCTTACTACACTGACACCTGACCCATACTTCTACCTATACCTTACTACACTGACACTTGACGCATACTTCTACCTGTACGTTACTTCACTGACACCTGTTCCATACTTCTACCTATACCTTACTTCACTGACACCTGACCCATACTTCTACCTTAACCTTACTACACTGACACCTGACCCATACTTCTATCTGTACCTTACTACACTGACACATGACCCATACTTCTACCTTTACCTTACTACACTGACACCTGACCCATACCTCTACCTGTACCTTACTACACTGACACCTGACCCATACTTCTACCTGTATCTTACTACACTGACACCTGACCCATACTTCTACCTATACCTTACTACACTGACACCTGACCCGTACTTCTATCTATATATAACTACACTGACACCTGACGCATACTTCTACCTATATATAACTACACTGACACCTGACGCATACTTCTACCTATATATAACTACACTGACACCTGACGCATACTTCTACCTATATATAACTACACTGACACCTGACGCATACTTCTACCTATATCTTACTACACTGACACCTGACGCATACTTCTACCTATATCTTACTACACTGACACCTGACCCATACTTCTACCTATACCTTACTACACTGACACTTGACGCATACTTCTACCTGTACGTTACTTCACTGACACCTGTCGCATACTTCTACCTATACCTTACTTCACTGACACATGACCCATACTTCTACCTTAACCTTACTACACTGACACCTGACCCATACTTCTATCTGTACCTTACTACACTGACACCTGACGCATACTTCTACCTATACCTTACTACACTGACACCTGACCCATACCTCTACCTGTACCTTACTACACTGACACCTGACCCATACTTCTACCTGTACCTTACTACACTGACACCTGACCCATACTTCTACCTATACCTTACAACACTGACACCTGACCCATACTTCTACCTGTACCTTACTACACTGACACCTGACCCATACTTCTACCGGTACCTTACTACACTGACACCTCACCCATACTTCTACCTATACCTTACTACACTGACACCTGACCCATACTTCTACCTATACCTTACAACACTGACACCTGACTTTACTGATGCCTGCATTTACTACCACCACACGTTACTAATGCCTGACTTCACTGACACCAAACATTGATATACAGTTAATTCATGCTCATTCATTCAATAGTCAAAATTGTTTTCCAGGGGTGTTAGGACCAACTTTGTGAACTATTCCCCAAGGCCGGAAGCTATGCTCTTATCTTTAGGCCAGAACTCGATTTGAGTACAGTAAATATTTTACAGCCTTGTACCCAAATAAATGTGAAAACAAACAAAAAATGTCGCGGTAAGTGGAACTACTTTGCATTGAGAAAATTGATTTAAACGTTTAACATGGTAATATTTGATATAATGAATTGAATGATTAATTTTAGTTATAGAAATATAGTATGTACAGTTCATTCCGAAGCGAACATTTCCTAATCAAGAGCAGTGTCAATAAATTACTCACTTTTACAGTGATAGGAGATTAACGAAAACCTACATAGGTCATATTTTAAAGAAAAAAGTCATTACGCGAAAAAAGGCGAAAAAACGACTTTAAAAAGTCGTAATAACGCCCTTTAAAAGTCGTGATAACGCGAGGAAAACTCGTGATAACGCCTTTTTAAAAGTTCTTATAACATCAAAAAAGTGGTAATAACGCTTTTTTATAAGACGCCCGAAGGCCATACCGTGGCGTCCGGCGTCTGGCGTCCGTCGTCTGTCCGTCCGCCAACAATGTTAGGGGCCTGAGGGACGGGGCCCCAAAAAGGGTCCATTTGGAAATATTGATATTGACGACTTCGTCTCTGGGTCTAATCAATATATAACATTTATATTTCAATGGTAGCATCCCTAGGTGGCTGGGGTTCAGATTTATACAAATGATGGAGCTGATGCCCTCCCCCCAGGGGCCTGAGGGGCGGGATCAAAAGGAGTCTATTTGACAATCAATATCAAAGGCTTTCTCTTTGGAACTAAGCAATTGATAGCGTCCCCAGGTTCTGTTTCTAATTTATAAAACTGATTGGACTGATCTCCAGGGGCCTGAGGGTCAGGGCGAAACATTGGCAAATCAGCTATACTTATATAAACCAATTTCAATTAAATTTCCTTTAAATCTTCTTTTTAATCAAAAAAGTTACATGTTCATTTATTACATCACTGCAGGGTACCGTACTGTTTTGTCAGATCCGACACCTGAAAGGTTTGTGGAATTTAACTTACACGTGAGTTTTTGTAATATTTGCTTCAATCCAGGCGACACATGTCCCCCGGGCGTCTTGTTACGTGAATTATAACACCATGGTGACGTAATCACGCCTTTTTGACGGTATAAATATGATGACGTCCATTGTATATACACCACGATTGTTCAAACATGCTAAATGAACAAAACAATATGTGATCAATTGCACAATATCTTATTCCTTGACCATTTTCTTTTTGTTTTTTTTGTGACGCTCGCTTCATAACGTTTTGCTATTAACCTTTCTTTAGTTTTCAATGAATCAAAAGAAAAATGTAAACAGCCACTGAATTGGGGGCCTGTGTGGTTTTTATACTATTTTTGTTTGATACTTTTCACCTTTTCCGATGGTAAAAAAATGTTCAGTGACACTAAAAGTGTCAAAATAGTAAACATTTGTAATTTTCCCTTTATTCCATCTATATTTCACCTGATATTGAACAGTAAAAGTATTAAAGTGTACAGCAACACTGCTCAAACCTACTCCCTCGTAACTCGCGTAAATCACGTCAAACGATCAGAAAGCAAAAAAAGAATTGGTCTCTGCTTTAAGTCTCTTCAACCTGTTCCTTAATCACGAACATAACAAGAAATTTGACTCGAACACAAAACCCATGCTTGAGCATTAAAATTGTTTCATGAGTAAATCCGTTATATACGACCATAAAAGGCTTAATAACAACTTTTAAAAAGAGGGCGTTATTATGACTTTTTAAAAGGCGTTATTGCGATTTTTTCGTGTAATACCGACTTTTGAAAGGCGTTATTACGACTTTATTCGCGTTATTACGTCTTATTTGCGTAATATCGCGATTTTATTATTTTTTTCTCTTCAAAAGTTTACCCTTCTAGGCTTTCGTAGAGATGCAATATAGTTCTGATACAAGATGATAAGACTCTTTCATAGTAATTTAGGAAAATTCGACCCGAGGGTTTTCAAATTTGGTAAAACCCAAGGCTTTGCCGAGGGTTTGCCAAATATGAAAACCCCAAGGGTTGATTTCTCTATTATACACCTTTGGTCATAAAATAGTATTCAATATTTGTCTCCCATTTCAACTACATGGATAAGTTCAAGAAACAAGAACATACGTTTTGATTAGCTATCATTTTGAAATTTTCAACTCTTTCCTTGAGCTTTCTTAACGAAAACAAATTAGACAGCGAGATTAAGCTTACCCCATATTCGCAACAACAGTTTATATTATTCTTATATAACTTTCTTCCATGGGAACTCTATCCAACATAGTCTACTTGTGGAGTCTTCTTGTGTGGATTCCGTGTGGAGTCTTCTTGTGTGGATTCCGTGTGGAGTCTCCTTGTGTGGATTCCGTGTGGAGTCTCCTTGTGTGGATTCCGTGTGGAGTCTTCTTGTGTGGATTCCGTGTGGAGTCTCCTTGTGTGGATTCCGTGTGGAGTCTCCTTGTGTGGATTCCGTGTGGAGTCTTCTTGTGTGGATTCCGTGTGGAGTCTCCTTGTCAGGTCCCTTTGTCAACCATTGTAAGTTCTCCTTGTGGAGTCGTGTTATATGGTGTTTTTGTGGAGCCTTTTTTGTGGGGTGTCTTTGTGGAACATTCCTGTAGGGTGTCTTTGTGGACCTCTTTGGGGGCGTCTTTTTGGAGCCTTTTTGTGGGATGTCTTTGTGGGATCCCTTGTGGATGTCTTTGATGAACCTCCTTGTGGGTTGTTTGTGTGGAAACTCTATGTGGGATGTTTCTGTGGAGCCGTTTTGTGGGGTGTCTTTGATGAGCCTCTTTGTGAGGGGTCTTTGTGGAGCCTCTTTGTGGAGCCTCTTTGTGGGATGTCTTCGTTGAGCCTCTTTGTGGGGTGTCTTTGTGGTACCTCTGGTGAGTGTCTTTGTGGTGTGACTTTGTCGGGGTCTCCTTGTGGAATCTGCTTGTGAAGTCTCCTTGTCTACATTTGCAGAATCTCCTTGTTGGATCTCCTTGAACTAATCACTGAACAAGAAGTATCCAAATATTCGTTCAGAAATAAACGGAAATCACACATGTTGATACACGTACGTTTTAAATAAAAAGATAAATCTACGCTGGTTCCTAGTTTTTATAACATTTAATATCATATTGCAACATTAATTATTCTTTCCAACAATCAATATAAAGGACTATATTTGTGCACTCAGAACAATAGTCACATGTATTTCGAAAAGAGGGATATTGTATGTTTTCGCTATGTTATTGACAGCTGACTTATCTAACTCGTCCTATTTTGGGTAGTGAGCTGATTCCAGCGACCAGAACACCGACACTCGGCTATTGTACTGTTTGCTTGACAAAGGAAACAGACGTTTTCGAAAGCTCGCAAATTAAGTTTTCAATTCCTGTTTGTGTACAAGACAAGCTGAGAATATATCATTCATACCAAACTGATGAATCAATATCAATCTGTAGCTAGCTTCTAAATCCATAAACATGACATTTAAAGTACGTACAAAGAAACAATTTAACTTTTAAAAAAACACAAGTCAATTTACATTTTACAATGTCAGGTGAACACCACACATTAAAGGGAGGTAACTCCTATACTATTACACAACAATATTTACACAGAAGAATATCGGCGATTAAGAGACCTGTATCCCCAGGAAAGTTATTTTATGTACAAAAGAAAATATATTAGAGAGTATTGAACTACTATCACTGTTCATTCAAACAGATTTATTTAGCCTTAACTTTACTGTATTGATCGTTACCAAAGTAGACCTTGCCTCGCTTCTCGTCTTCATAGAGCCACATACCGAGTTACAGTTTAATATCTCTACCTGTTAAATAGTAAAAGATGGAAAGAAAGTCGTAGCCGTGGAATAAATATTACTACAGCTGCTGACCGTGGTATAAATATTACTACAGCTGCTGACCGTGGTACAAATATTACTACAGCTGCTGACCGTGGTATAAATATTACTACAGCTGCTGACCGTGGTATAAATATTACTACAGCTGCTGACCGTGGTATAAATATTACTACAGCTGCTGACCGTGGTACAAATATTACTACAGCTGCTGACCGTGGTATAAATATTTTTTCTCATATATGATTTTATTTAATCACATATATACATATGTTATTACATTTTTTACACATTAACCCAAATCGAGTACAATGATTTCTTCTTTTATGAGAAGTGAAATATAGTTGTACTATAATTATATTTTTGTATATACTTTGTTGATATATACTAAATTAATGCATCACTATTGCTTAATATTGAAATTATTTAGAAAGTGAAACACAAGTACAATGTGTGTGTACATACTTAGCGAACTAGTAAATGTAGCTATGCTTTTAAATCACAATTATGGAACAAGTGTCATTTTGTAAGTAAATGTAATTATTATGAGTCAGAGCTTAAATACAATTGTACTCCAAAAGTATTACGAATGTGCATGAACAGGTACATACAGTGTTGTTTATATATATGTTTACATGCATGATGAAATGATACTCAGCTGTACTGTAATACTACATGCATATATTTCTTTTTGTAAACGGATTTCATGTAAATGATATTTCACTCTCTATTGAATAATTTCAATACTAAAATTCCATTTTTTCTAATTTTGTCTCTTTTCTTATAACTATAAGAATAGAGACCAAACTCCTCTATTTTCTTATAATAATATACCAGTATCAATTGATGGGATAGTCTCCCTTTGCTTACAATAATACACGAAAACTTCAATAGAAGCAATAGAAAATTTACCTCATAATTAAATTTATCAATACCTACACCAAAAAGTATTGATTGTGGATTAAAAGCTAATTCGATACCATGTTTGGCATGAATTGAATTAAAGAATGAGGACCAAAAGGATTTTACATGACATTAGCCCCAAAATAAATGTAACATTGTCTCTCTTCCAATTTCAAAGAATGTACATCTTTCTGTTTCAGTTAATTTAACTTCCATTAATTTTACATCTGTATACAGAATCTTATGCAATATTATCAACTGAAAATGATAGACGGTTCAAAATATAAGTTAAGCTTATCTTTTTTGTTAGTGACCTGATACGGAAAAATATCGGGTCTAAAAAAATATGTATCAGGTTCGGTTGTATGCTACCTTTCTGAGACGTTAAGACTGTATGCTACCTTACTGTGACGTTAAGGCTGTATCTGACTTTACTGAGACGTTAAGACCGTATGCTACCTTACTGTGACGTTCAGGCTGTATGGTACCTTACTGTGACGTTAAGACTGTATGCTACCTTACTGTGACGTTAAGACCGTATGCTACCTTACTGAGATGTTAAGGCTGTATCCTACCATACTGTGAGGTTAAGGCTGTATGCTACCTTACTGTGACGTTAAGACTGCATGCTACCTTACTGTGATGTTAAGGCTGTATCCTACCTTACTGTGAAGTTAGGCTTTATCCTTCCACTAGTAAGAATGTAATTATTCGATTGGTTAAAAGACGTCACGTGACTGCCCCATACATTTCCGTATTCGCCGCTCTCGGTTCCCGTATTAGGCCTGTGACGTGGTGACGTCATTTCCCGTCTAGAGACGACAACGGCATACCGAAGCGACGTTTGACGAACTCACGGCCAATGTACGTGTAAGAGCTGTTTAAATGAAAAAGGGACCGTACGTTGGCTTCAAACAGTACGTTGAGTTATTAATCTGAGTTATTTAATCGCCTACTTATATTCGCAGACACAGGGGCTTGTCAAAATAATTTAATTTGCGATTGATTATGATTTGGTGGGGAATGCAAAATATCAGTCTTCAAACAGGAGTCTTCAAACATTATTCATTGTTTAACTACGTCTATAATTGCAGACGGGAATACTTATTTAGTTAGCGATTTAGTATGAAGGGGGGGGGGATGCCATTCATAAATCATCTAGACAAGTCTCTTTTGTTGAACGCCAGCTAATAAAGACTAGGTTTTCACGCTTCCATCTGTTTCGTTTTTTTTTGTTTTGTGAAATACCTCGCCAAATACGGATTTTACACCGACCTCATATATTCCCGTATTCAACCTTCACACATCATGTAACGAATTTATCCTTTCACTAATTTATTTTCTATATTTGAACTAATAGTATCCTACCTTACTGTGACGTTAAGGCTGTATCCTACCTTACTGTGACGTTAAGGCTGTATCCTACCTTACTGTGACGTTAAGGCTGTATCCTACCTTACTGTGACGTTAAGGCTGTATCCTACCTTACTGTGACGTTAAGACTGTATGGTACCTTACTGAGATGTTAAGACTGTGTGTTACCTTACTGAAACGTTAAGCCTGCATGATACCTTACTGTGACGTTAAGGATTAACACTACCTTACTGAGATGTTAGGACCGTATGTTACCTTACTGAAACGTTAAGGTTGCATGCTTCCTTACTGAGACTTTAAGGATGTAAAATACCTTACTGAGATGTTAAGACCGTATGCTACCTTACATGAGACGTTAAGACTGTATGCTACCTTATTGAGACGTTAAGGCTGTATGCTATCTTACTGAGACGTTAAAGCTGTATGCTACCTTACCGAGACGTTAAGACTGTGTGCTACCTTCCTGAGATGTTAAGACATTGTGTTACCTTACTGAAACGTTCAGCCTACATGATACCTTACTGTGACGTTAAGGATTTACACTACTTTACTGAGATGTGAGGACCGTATGCTACCTTACTGAAACGTTAAGGCTGCATGCTACCTTACTGAGACGCTAAGGCTGTCTGCTATCTTACTGAGACGTTAAAGCTGTATGCTACCTTACCGAGACGTTCAGGCTGTATGCTACCTTACTGAGACGCTAAGGCTGTATGCTATCTTACTGAGACATTATGGCTGTATGCTACCTTAATGAGACGCTAAGACCGTATGATACCTTCCGGAGACGTTAAAACTGAATGATACCTTACTTAGACGCTAAGACCGTATGCTACCTTACTGTGACGTTAAGACCGTATGTTACCTTACTTAGACGTTAAGACTGTATGCTACCTTACTGTGACGTTAAGACGTTTGTTACCTTACTTAGACGTTAAGACTGTATGCAACCTTACTGTGACGTTAAGGCTGTATGTTACCTTACTGTGACGTGAAGACCGTATGTTACCTTACTGTGACGTTAGGACTATATGCTACCTTACTGAGTCGTTAAGACTGTATACTACCTTACTGAGACGTTCAGACCGTATGCTACCTTACTTAGACGTTAACTATAAAACTACTAATATATATACAATTTACCAGTATCAATTGATTGGATAGTCTCCCTTTGCTTACAAAAATACACGAAAAACTTTATTAGAAACAATAGAAAATTTACCTCATAATTAAATTTATTAATACTTACACCAAAAAGAGTTGATTGTGGATTAAAAGCTAATTCGATACCATGTTTGGCATAAATAAGATTAAAGAATGAGGACCAAAAGGATTTTACATGACATCAGTCCCAAAATAAATGTAACGTTGTCTCTCTTCCAAATTCGCAGAATGTACATCTTTCTGTTTCAGTTAATTTAACTTCCATTAATTTTACATCGGTATACAGAATCTTATGCAGTAATATCAGCTGAAAATGATAGACGGTTCAAAATATAAGTTAAGCTTATCTTTTTTGTTAGTGACCTGATATGGAAAAATATCGGGTCTAACAAAATAATCAGGTTCGGCTGTATGCTACCTTACTGAGACGTTAAGACCGTATGCTACCTTACTGAGACGTTAAGACTGTATGCTACACTGTACCTTACTGAGACGTTAAGGCTGTATGCTACCTTACTGTAACGTTAAGACTGTATGCTACCTTACTGAGACGTTAAGACCGTATGCTACACTGTACCTTACTGAGACGTTAAGGCTGTATGCTACCTTACTGAGACGTTAAGACTGTATGCTACCTTACTGTGACGTTAAGACCGTATGCTACCTTACTGTGACTTAAAGACCGTATACTACCTAACTGTGACGTTAAGACTATGTGCTACCTTACTGAGACGTTAAGAATATGTGCTACCTTATCACTGTTCATTCAAACAGATTTATTTAGCCTTAACTTTACTGTATTGATCGTTACCAAAGCAGACCTTGCCTCGCTTCTCATCATCATAGAGCCACATACCGAGTTACAGTTTAATTTATCTACCTGTTAAATAGTAAAAGATGGAAAGAAAGTCGTAGCCGTGGAATAAATATTACTACAGCTGCTGACCGTGGTACAAATATTACTACAGCTGCTGACCGTGGTATAAATATTACTACAGCTGCTGACCGTGGTATAAATATTACTACAGCTGCTGACTGTGGTATAAATATTACTACAGCTGCTGACCGTGGTACAAATATTACTACAGCTGCTGACCGTGGTATAAATATTACTACAGCTGCTGACCGTGGTATAAATATTACTAAATCTGCTGACTGTGGTATAAATATTACTACAGCTGCTGACCGTGGTACAAATATTACTACAGCTGCTGACCGTGGTACAAATATTACTACATCTGCTGACCGTGGTATAAATATTAATACAGCTGCTGACCGTGGTACAAATATTACTACAGCTGCTGACCGTGGTATAAATATTTTTTTCTCATATATGATTTTATTTAATCACATATATACATATGTTATTACATTTTTTACATATCAACCCAAATCGAGTACAATGATTTCTTCTTTTATGAAAAGTGAAATATAGTTGTACTATAATTATATTTTTGTATATACTTTGTTGATATATACTAAATTAATGCATCACTATAGCTTAATATTGAAATTATTTAGAAAGTGAAACACAAGTACAATTTGTGTGTACATACATAGCGAACTAGTAAATGTAGCTATACTTTTAAACCACAATTATGGAACAGGTGTCATTTTGTAAGTAAATGTAATTATTATGAGTCAGACCTGAAATACAATTGTACTCCAAAAGTATTACTTATGTGCATGAACAGGTACATACAGTGTTGTTTATATATATGTTTACATGCATGATGAAATGATACTTAGCTGTACTGTAATACTACTTGTACATATTTCTTTTTGTAAACGGATTTCATGTAAATGATATTTCACTATCATTTTTTTCTAATTTTGTCTCTTTTCTTATAACTATAAGAATATAAACCAAACTCCTCTATTTTCTTATGATAATATATATACATTTTACAAGTATCAATTGATGGGATAGTCTCCCTTTGCTTACAATAATACACGAAAACTTCAATAGAAGCAATAGAAAATTTACCTCATAATTAAATTTATCAATACCTACACCAAAAAGTATTGATTGTGGATTAAAAGCTAATTCGATACCATGTTTGGTTTGGCATAAATTAGATTTTAAAGAATGAGGACCAAAAGGCTTTTACATGACATCAGCCCCAAAATAAATGTGACATTGTCTCTCTTCCAATTTCACAGAATGTACATCTTTCTGTTTCAGTTAATTTAACTTCCATTAATTTTACATCTGTATACAGAATCTTATGCAAATATTATCAACTGAAAATGATAGACGGTTCAAAATATAAGTTAAGCTTATCTTTTTTGTTAGTGACCTGATATGGAAAAATATCGGGTCTAACAAAATAATCAGGTTCGGCTGTATGCTACCTTACTGAGACGTTAAGACCGTATGCTACCTTACTGAGACGTTAAGACTGTATGCTACCTTACTGTAACGTTAAGACTGTATGCTACCTTACTGAGACGTTAAGACCGTATGCTACCTTACTGTGACTTAAAGACCGTATACTACCTAACTGTGACGTTAAGACTATGTGCTACCTTACTGAGACGTTAAGAATATGTGCTACCTTATCACTGTTCATTCAAACAGATTTATTTAGCCTTAACTTTACTGTATTGATCGTTACCAAAGCAGACCTTGCCTCGCTTCTCATCATCATAGAGCCACATACCGAGTTACAGTTTAATTTATCTACCTGTTAAATAGTAAAAGATGGAAAGAAAGTCGTAGCCGTGGAATAAATATTACTACAGCTGCTGACCGTGGTACAAATATTACTACAGCTGCTGACCGTGGTATAAATATTACTACAGCTGCTGACCGTGGTATAAATATTACTACAGCTGCTGACTGTGGTATAAATATTACTACAGCTGCTGACCGTGGTACAAATATTACTACAGCTGCTGACCGTGGTATAAATATTACTACAGCTGCTGACCGTGGTATAAATATTACTAAATCTGCTGACTGTGGTATAAATATTACTACAGCTGCTGACCGTGGTACAAATATTACTACAGCTGCTGACCGTGGTACAAATATTACTACATCTGCTGACCGTGGTATAAATATTAATACAGCTGCTGACCGTGGTACAAATATTACTACAGCTGCTGACCGTGGTATAAATATTTTTTTCTCATATATGATTTTATTTAATCACATATATACATATGTTATTACATTTTTTACATATCAACCCAAATCGAGTACAATGATTTCTTCTTTTATGAAAAGTGAAATATAGTTGTACTATAATTATATTTTTGTATATACTTTGTTGATATATACTAAATTAATGCATCACTATAGCTTAATATTGAAATTATTTAGAAAGTGAAACACAAGTACAATTTGTGTGTACATACATAGCGAACTAGTAAATGTAGCTATACTTTTAAACCACAATTATGGAACAGGTGTCATTTTGTAAGTAAATGTAATTATTATGAGTCAGACCTGAAATACAATTGTACTCCAAAAGTATAACTAATGTGCATGAACAGGTACATACAGTGTTGTTTATATATATGTTTACATGCATGATGAAATGATACTCAGCTGTACTGTAATACTACATGCATATATTTCTTTTTGTAAACGGATTTCATGTAAATGATATTTCACTCTCTATTGAATAATTTCAATACTAAAATTCCATTTTTTCTAATTTTGTCTCTTTTCTTATAACTATAAGAATAGAGACCAAACTCCTCTATTTTCTTATAATAATATACCAGTATCAATTGATGGGATAGTCTCCCTTTGCTTACAATAATACACGAAAAACTTCAATAGAAGCAATAGAAAATTTACCTCATAATTAAATTTATAAATACCTACAACAAAACGTATTAATTGTGGATTAAAAGATAATTCGATTCCATGTTTGGCATGAATTAAATTAAAGAATGAGGACCAAAAGGATTTTACATGACATCAGCCCCAAAATAAATGTAACATTGTCTCTCTTCCAATTTCACAGAATGTACATCTTTCTGTTTCAGTTAATTTAACTTCCATTAATTTTACATCTGTATACAGAATCTTATGCAATTTTATCAACTGAAAATGATAGACGGTTCAAAATATAAGTTAAGCTTATCTTTTTTGTTAGTGACCTGATACGGAAAAATATCGGGTCTAAAAAAATATGTATCAGGTTCGGCTGTATGCTACCTTTCTGAGACGTTAAGACTGTATGCTACCTTACTGTGACGTTAAGACCGTATGCTACCGTACTGAGATGTTAAGGCTGTATCCTACCATACTGTGAGGTTAAGGCTGTATACTACCTTACTGTGAAGTTAAGGCTGTATCCTACCTTACTGTGACGTTAAGGCTGTATCCTACCTTACTGTGACGTTAAGGCTGTATCCTACCTTACTGTGACGTTAAGGCTGTATCCTACCTTACTGTGACGTTAAGGCTGTATGCTGCTTTACTGTGACGTTAAGGCTGTATGCTACCTTACTGTGACGTTAAGACCGTATGCTACCTTACTGTGACGTTAAGACCGTATGCTACCTTACTGAGACGTTAAGCCTGCATGATACCTTACTGTGACGTTAAGGATTTACACTACCTTACTGAGATGTTAGGACCGTATGTTACCTTACTGAAACGTTAAGGTTGCATGCTTCCTTACTGAGACTTTAAGGATGTAAAATACCTTACTGAGATGTTAAGACCGTATGCTACCTTACATGAGACGTTAAGACTGTATGGTACCTTACTGAGACGTTAAGGCTGTATGCTATCTTACTGAGACGTTAAAGCTGTATGCTACCTTACCGAGACGTTAAGACTGTGTGCTACCTTCCTGATATGTTAAGACATTGTGTTACCTTACTGAAACGTTAAGCCTACATGATACCTTACTGTGACGTTAAGGATTTACACTACTTTACTGAGATGTGAGGACCGTATGCTACCTTACTGAAACGTTAAGGCTGCATACTACCTTACTGAGACGCTAAGGCTGTATGCTATCTTACTGAGACGTTAAAGCTGTATGCTACCTTACCGAGACGTTAAGGCTGTATGCTACCTTACTGAGGCGCTAAGGCTGTATGCTACCTTAATGAGACGCTAAGACCGTATGATACCTTCCGGAGACGTTAAAACTAAATGATACATTACTTAGACGCTAAGACCGTATCCTACCTTACTTTGACGTTAGGACTATATGCTACCTTACTGTGACGTTAGGACTATATGCTACCTAACTGAGTCGTTAAGACTGTATACTACCTTACTGAGACGTTCAGACCGTATGCTACCTTACTTAGACGTTAACTATAAAACTACTAATATATATACAATTTACCAGTATCAATTGATTGGATAGTTTCCCTTTGCTTACAAAAATACACGAAAAACGTTATTGGAAACAATAGAAAATTTACCTCATAATTAAATTTATTAATACTTACACCAAAAAGAGTTGATTGTGGATTAAAAGATAATTCGATACCATGTTTGGCATAAATAAGATTAAAGAATGAGGACCAAAAGGATTTTACATGACATCAGTCCCAAAATAAATGTAACGTTGTCTCTCTTCCAAATTCGCAGAATGTACATCTTTCTGTTTCAGTTAATTTAACTTCCATTAATTTTACATCTGTATACAGAATCTTATGCAGTAATATCAGCTGAAAATGATAGACGGTTCATAATATAGATTAAGCTTATCTTTTTTGTTAGTGACCTGATACGGAAAAATATCGGGTCTAAAAAAATATGTATCAGGTTCGGCTGTATGCTACCTTTCTGAGACGTTAAGACTGTATGCTACCTTACTATGACGTTAAGACCGTATACTACCTTACTGTGACGTTAAGACTGTATGGTACCTTAATGAGACGTTAAGGCTGTATGCTACCTTACTGTGACGTTAAGACTGTATGCTACCTTACTGAGACGTTAAGACTGCATGGTACCTTACTGAGACGTTACGGCTGTATGCTACCTTACTTAGACGTTAAGGCTGTATGCTACCTTACTGTTATGTTAAGACTGTATGCTACCTTACTGAGACGTTAAGACTGCATGGTACCTTACTGAGACGTTAAGGCTGTATGCTACCTTACTTAGACGTTCAGGCTGTATGCTACCTTACTGTGACGTTAAGACTGTATGCTACCTTACTGTGACGTTAAGACTGTATGCTACCTTACTGTGACGTTAAGACCGTATACTACCTTATTGTGACGTTAAGACTGTATGCTACCTTACTGTGATGTTAAGACTGTATGCTACCTTACTGAGACGTTAAGGCTGTATGCTACCTTACTTAGACGTTCAGGCTGTATGCTACCTTACTGTGATGTTAAGACTGTATGCTACCTTAATGAGACGTTAAGGCTGTATGCTACCTTACTGTGACGTTAGGGATGTATGTTACCTTACTGAGACGTTAAGGCTGTATGCTACCTTACTGAGACGTTAAGACTGCTTGGTACCTTACTGAGACTTTAAGGCTGTATGCTATCTTACTGTGACGTTAGGGATGTATGGTACCTTACTGAGACGTTAAGACTGTATGCTACCTTACCGAGTCGTTAAGACTGTATGGTACCTTACTGAGACGTAAGGGATGTATGCTACCTTACTGTGACGTTAAGGCTGTCTGCTACCTTACTTAGACGTTAAGTCTGCATGCTACCTTATTGTGACGTTAAGGCTGTATGCTACCTTACTGTGATGTAAGGGATGTATGCTACCTCACTGAGACGTTAAGACCGTATGTAACCTTACTGTGACGTTAAGACTGCATGCAACCCTACTGTGACGTTAGGGCTGTATGCAATCTTACTGTGACGTTAAGGCTGTATGCTACCTAACTGAGACGTAAGGGATGTATGCTACCTCACTGAGACGTTAAGACCGTATGTAACCTTACTGTGACGTTAGGACTGCATGCTACCCTACTGTGACGTTAGGGCTGTATGCAATCTTACTGTGACGTTAAGGCTGTTTGCTACCTAACTGAGACGTAAGGGATGTATGCTACCTTACTGAGACGTTAAGACTGTATGCTACCTTACTGAGACGTTAAGGCTGTATGCTACCTTACTGTGACGTTAGGGCTGTATACTACCTTACTTAGACGTTAACTATAAAACTACTATTTACCTTTTCAAAACATTTGAAACATCAGACATGCTTGTTTTTTGTTTTATACAATTTAAGATGGAACATTTCGGAAGAGTTAATCGGATCACTTACGCAATGCCAAATTATTCTTAATCTCATAATTCTACAATAGTTTGTAAGCTTCTGGCAATATGGTTTTGCAGAAAGACATATACATTTGGATATAGAAGAAGAAAAATCGAACAACCGAATAAAATACTATAAATATATATTTCTTTAATGTTGTAGTTGATCAGTGACTCCCAAGACTTCGATAACATTTCAAGTGATGACGCTGATGAGGAGAAGGAGTCACAAATAACATCAATAAAAGGAACACTCACAGTAATGTTGACGTTGATCCATATCGGGCATGTGTAAGACTCAAATAATGTCATCTGATTCTTGGAATATTTCGTTGTAAATGATAGTTATGTTATAGCTCTAAATCTTGTATTACTATTGTGGAATTAAACCTTTTTTACATCCGATATCTTGTTTTCTAGTCAATAATAATTTCACAGCTTAAATCGTCATATGGTTACTGCATGTATAACATCCTTTACATTTGATTCTAAAATAATACAAGATGTTAATATTTTATCAAATCGAATCGAAGTATTGTTATTTTCATAATAGTAACGCAAGCTTTAAACACACAACTGTTTTGTAATGAAAATCGTGTTACTGAGAAAATCTTCACATCAATTTATTGTATAACATTTCTTCGTTACATGGTGTTATCTAAGCAAAACAAGTGATTCTTTTATAACTTGCGTACTGAACAATTGTCCTTCTGAAGAATAATTGGAATAATGAAATCATCAAACTATACAAATTCTCCACTTGAGTTGATTTGTTAATTCTGTGTCTATCATCACTCCAGGTTCAGTCACTGTAATACTTGAGAAGTTCGACTCCCCAATCACCTGTGTCAAACTGTATCTCTGACCACAACACATCATCCCCCTGTATACCTACTTGTCCCTGTCGTCCTTTGTTTGTGTGAATTGTTTTTATGTACTTCCCTGATCCACTTATCAGTTCTACTGTGCTCCTTTTCAAGTTAGCAATAACAATATTACCCTTTACTGTCATATACAACTTTTCTTGGATCAAACTTGTCTGGTGTGACCGCCTGCCGTGCCTGTATCCCCTCTCCCCCGTAGTGGAATAAGGGCTGGAGTGTTGGGTTGTACAAAATGATGTGACGTCTGAAGTTGCTTGCATCACTACTGTCTCCACTGATATGTTTACTACTCACTACAGCTATGTTACCTGTAACACTGTGTGATGGACAGTACATACCCCGTCCCCGACTCCTCCACAGTGACCGTGTGTAACACCTGGCCGTCTACTGTGTACATCACCACCTTGTACCCCTGTGTACCAATTTATCGGATTGGTTCGTTATCTTTTATGATAGGTTAATCTATGAATCAGTTTTCATGTAACAGGAGACGGAAAATACACGGCCAGACCGCGGTTCGAACCAAGGACCTTACGAACTCGTCGCAGACGATCGAACCGGTCTAGCTCCGCTACATTTATACATTGGTTATTGATCGGTTTGTGATTATTGGTTATAAATAGATTTGAATATCGATGATACTTGATGGGTGCTGTTTTTTCCTATGGTTCTAATCGAATCTTAAAGCAAGAGTCAATGATTTGTAACAATATGTGCAACCTCGTCTGCAGGTTCACAGATACGGGAGATCATCCGTCCACCGCCTAGCAGACGACCCCATCTAGTCGGGTTTCTAACATGAAATATGGGGCTCAATGGCCCTGGATCACTCAACTACTTTGCATGTTAGAAACGTTGTCTTTTCTCCTTGTCAGCTTCTGCAAACTTAAAACCCAACTTTCAGCACATGCACTTACTACCACACATTACAATAACCTAGAGCCAATCTGTTTTTGGCAAAGAAATAGCTTAAAACTTCGTAACACATTTGACCCCTGCGACTTTAAAAGTTTTTTATTTGAAGAAAACATGTTAGCCTTCATCCAAACATGATACTGGAAATGTTGGTATCCTGGGCCCATTTTTATTGTAACAAAGTTATTGGAAGATTTGAATGCATTTAACCCTTGTGAAGTTGAAGGTGTGTAAAGGTTATTCACTTAAAACCCAGGAAAGCCAGAGTACACGGAGAAAAACCAAGTTTGTTCAAATAAATGACCTTGACAAACATTGAAGTTCACAAGGGTCAAAAGCTCCGTGTACTCTGGCTTTCCTCCACCTCCAAAACCTGGCACGTCCTTAAATGACCCTGGCTGTTAATAAGACTTAAAAAGAATAAACCAAACCATAACATTACTGATGATGTAGCGGAAATTCGACTAATTAAGCCTGTTTGGACGGGCAGTCTTGAGGCATCATTGACTCGAATTTTCATGAAAAATTATATTTGCCAACAAGGGGGTTGATGCATTATGTAACATCAGTATCACCTTACATGTACACCTATTATTTCCTACGATCTAGACTGGTTGCCAGTCCCTAAGTTTTTTATGGCATTTCTCTACTGAATTTCACTACTAGCTTATCTCCCCCTAGTTTCAAACTTAGGATCAGACATCCAAGCTATCAAAATTATTAGACTATTCTTTTTTTCTAAATAATTCAATATCTGGATACTGTTCAGAGACGGGAGCCAGTCTATTCAACAGTCAATCTGCACATCTTCCATCTAAACTTTTAAATGATATTCAAACGCTGCAACAGTTGAATATGGATGACGATCGAATGACTTCAGCGTGTCGTCTGTTCTTCATCTTCCTCAATATGTTTCATCTAAGCTTTTGTTGTGTTTCTCATACAAACTATGTTCCAAGATAGCTCACATCAATGTGTTTGTATCGTCGCCTACCTTTCTTGGAAAAGAAAGTACTAATAATGAGATACCGGAGAAGTTCTTACAGTTTAATATATGATATTGCCAAGGTTCGCCCAAAGCTAAGGGAGATTTTCACGACTCGATTATCAAATGGAATGTGGAATTAAAGATATGTACTCTGTGGAAGATTATGCTAGACAGCTGGCTAAACTTGAACATCCTGAATTGAAATAACTTTCAGAGTTGCTGAAGTCGATCAGGTCCTCTATCCACAAAAGAATAAATAGTTTGTGGTACAAAATAAAATTACAATATGTCTTGATCCCGATGTTTGAACAACACTCAGCGATCTATACAATAAGAAAGTGGATGTGTTCACTTGATTCTTGTTTGCCAACGCTTTTTCAAATATTATTTGCAAAAAGAGTTGGGTCAACTTATATTACACATTGACCGGTCTCATCAATTTTACCGGTTAATGAGAAGGCGCTAGCCTACCTACAATGTAGTATATAATGAATACCAAAACTCCACAAGGATTCTAACTTTAACGCGCTCGCTGACTCTGCAAATTGTTCAACCAAGCCTCTACCAAATCTTCTTACTACTATAATTCGTTTTGGCCCCACCACTCAGCCCCTTATAGGGTCTGGCCCACCATTAGAACAATTTTGAATCCTAAGCACCTAGGACGCTTTCTGCCAAATAAGGTTGATTTCCAATCAGTCGCTTAAACCAATATAGCTAAATAATTGTTTTTGCCCCGTCCCTTAGCCACCTAAGGGGTAAGTTCTACCATTAGTAAAATTTTGAATCCTGAGCACCTAAGGATGCTTCCTACCGAATTAGGTTGATTTCATATCAGTGGTTATAGAGAAGTGATTAAAACAAATTTGACGGACAGACACCATGGTATGGCATAAGCTCACCTCGGTCCTGTGGACATGGTGAGCTAATGAAAACTACCTGTCACTTGTTTTATATTTATTTTTCCATAGAATTTCTTATATAAGTGGTGTGACTCTCTTACACACAATACATAGAGTTATGAAAACAATGTGAACGATTAGTTTATGCATAAAGGGGCAAAACTCTTATGCACAGATACATCTTATACTATAAAACATTGTTTTAAATGTATTGTTTGATACAGATATTCTACAGAAACGGCATAACTCTTTTGCACAAACCACATCATACAAACAGCTTTCAAAATAAATCTGTCATTTACAGTTGATGCATAAACTCCCATGCATAACTACTTTAATATTAACAAAACGTTCAATAAATTCTGCCCAAGTCTAGATATAGGTGCATATACTACTATATATCATACCTGTGTGACAAAAATTGTTTGTTGAGTTGGGAGAAAAGATTTTCCAGCAGACTGTTGGCATTCCCGTGGGAACAAACTGTGCTTCACTTTTAGCTTGCTTGTTTTTTTGTTTTTATAGTCTGAATGGGCGGATAGGTCGAGTGTTAACACTCTGGTACCAACAGAACACTAAACATCTCCAGCGCACCCAACGGGAAATAATAACCAGGTGATAAGGTTCCTCATAACCTGTATATGTTAATTATTTTGAACATATTATACTTTAATACTTATATACTGTACAGCACTTTAGGGTAGGTGATGATGCTGGATAGGGAGCTATGTCAAAAGTTGTTTATATATCTATTTCAACTTGTCGAGAGGCTTATCAGGACAGGTAACAAAATAATTGCCAAGTCTTTTAATTTCATCTTCAGGTATATCAACGATATGATGTCTATAAATAACAATAATTTTGGTAACACTTACTATTACACTATGATTGCGTAATACAATGTAATAATTTTATAAACATCAAAATATCAATTTTCGGATCGTGAATTTTACATTTCTTGATAGGAATTTGCTTTTCCAGTCTATGCTGTTTTCCTCTCGCAGTAAATTTGTAATAATAAATATAGGGCTTGTTCTAAATAACAAGATTTTCATGATAGATATCTACTACACAGAGATTCAAGAGATGCAGGCTGATGAAGACTAAGAGCAAGTTTTATGATCACCATCTTGGGTCTCATTGAGAAATATTTTGTATCCTTGTATATGAAGGTGATGGTAATTGATTGAGGATGTGCCATTTACTTACAGGTAAATCTACATGGTGGAACAGAGACATACCAACAAGATTTGATTATGATGCCGATTCTGGTAGGAACCTCACGTGGACCTTACATATGTAATTTAAGCTATTTTTATCTTTCGTGTAGCTGGATTTAGAGCACAACTACATGTATAACGGTAAAAAAAGACAGGCTTTTAAGTCAATGGTTAGGTTTTTTTTCTAACCCGGGACCAATAAAAGTGCTATCTCCATGTCTCCAGTTGAATTTTACTGCAGAGGTGTAGAGAGTGTAGGTGAGTGTAATCCCTAGATATAGAGGAGAGAAATAAGGCAGACACAGATTTGTTACTTGAAAGCATCAACTTTAATGACATTTCTGAAATGTCATGTTCTTCATACATACATAGTAACAGATTCTTAGAACAGAAAGTGTTTGACAAACAGGAAGAATATTTGTTATGCACTTTATAAGCAACATGTTTGTTATGTCTCACAAAATACATAACATATTAAAAGTCTTGTGGTTTGAATACAATCCTGCTTGAAATCAACCATCAACAAATTCAATGTCAATATGTCAACGTAATCATAATATATAATTAATAATGTCATCATCCTAATGTCAACAAATTCAACTTCAACAATCTCTGTTATATCAACATCTCATCATCATAATGTCAACATCCTAATGTCAACATCCTAATGTCAACATCCTAATGTCAACATCCTAATGTCAACATCCTAATGTCAACATCATAATGTCAACATCCTAATGTCAACATCCTAATGTCAACATCCTAATGTCAACATCATAATGTCAACATCCTAATGTCAACATCCTAATGTCAACATCCTAATGTCAACAAATTCAACTTCAACAATCTCTGTTATATCAACATCTCATCATCATAATGTCAACATCCTTATGTCAACAAATTTAACTTCAACAATCTCTGTTATATCAACATCTCATCATCATAATGTCAACATTTAATGTCAACAATCTCTTTAACGTCAACATCGAAATTTAACTACCATAATTTCAACATCTCAATATTAACAAATTCAATGTCAACATTGAATATAAGCTACCTAAACTTAAACATATCAATGTAGACATCTCAATAATTACCACCTCAACTCGTCCATCGCAAGAACAAGTGTCACATAGGGCCTGTGTTGTTCACCTTGATATGTATCCCTAGCAATGGTGCATATATATATACATACCAACATCAATACATGGCTATGGGATGGAGATCTCTATAATTTCCAAGTTATGGCTCAGAAATGTAGCCCCAGGACCAGACCTAAAAGTCAATATTAGTATAACGTGTCTTTTAATGGCCAGCAATGGTGTATAGGGGTTTCATTTATTTTAAAGTAATGACTCATAAATGACTTTCCAAAAAATGGGTCCAGCCATCCGGATCAATTGTTTTATCATGATTGTTTTTGTCTCTTATAAACAGGCATGATTTTGCACCAAAGAAAAAATAGCTGAATTTTTGAGAAAAAATTGGGAACTCCCAAAACAGGTATATTATTTATATTTTTCAAGTCAATATATGACTTTGATATTTCTTAATTTGAATATGAAAATAGCTTAATTCAGCTAATTAGCTGAAACGAATCATGTCTGTATAAATATTCAAAAGTTGGGGATCTGGATAATTTCATTTTTGCCGCCCCACTTTACACAGACCCAGAGGTCAGCCCTTCAACTGGTAAGATTCCTCAACCACCAAAGAATGCTTCAAACCAAACCAAATATGGTTGATATTCATCACTTTGTTCCAGAGAAGAAGTTGTTTCATACAAAATTGAATTCCTTTGCCTAATGATGCTTTACATCAAATTGGTTCGAATTCCTCCATTCATAAAGATGGAGAGATGTTGAAACATTTTTGCAAATGGATATATATTTGAAAATATCATCCCGAGAAATCAGGGGAGGATTTAGTTACTCTCGCCCTGTTTCATTCAAAAAACGCAAACAAGTGGTCATTCCATAAAATAGAGACATTTTCCAGTAAATCAAAAGTTGCATTTTTTGCCATGGTAAGCTATTGACATGAAGTCATACTATCTTGTCGTCATGGTTTAGATCACACCAACCTAGTGGTGACAAATAGAATCTATCACTCCTGTGTGATGTAGACTGAGAAATCTCAACCCAAGAGCAAGATTTCTCTGTCTACAAGAGAGATTAATTATTTTTCTCCCACACTTTCCTGCCTTAAAATTAGCTGCAATGTGGACTTGATGCATTGCTCCATCATCAATGGTAAATGCAATGTGTGACAAAATTGGTGATGCTACTATGGTAACACTGCATAAAGTGATGACACATTACAAAATTGTTGACATTACTATGGTTACACTGCATAAAGAGATGATGCAATAATGATCATGACAGGTTTATCTTTCCCTAGAAAAAATGGGAATGAACCTGTAAAGCATGGGAGAAAAACTGATCATTTCCGTCTAAAACAGAGGACACCTTCCGATAATGTATTTAACATTTTCCATTGAATCAAATCGAGTGAAACCATTGTCCATAATAAAGTGAAATCATCACAATTCACAGTTGCAACAATGAGTTTCAATCAGTGAAGAAACCATAGGTGTACTGCAATAAGAATTTAAACACATCGGATTGCATTGCAATTCCACACATCTTCCTCCATTGATAAGTGTCGGGTCACTCCCCAGGTTTCTCGTCTGAGCTATTTTCCTCCGATGAAAGTTTGTAGTTAGAGCACTGCTGAAGGGACATTGTAGCTAGTGCAGCCGCTTTAGGAAGAACACGCTCATCCTCGATCAACTGCTCCAACAGGGGAAGACCACCCTCAAGTTCCAGCATGGGGCAGTACCGGTCGGCTGTTAACAAACAAACAGAGCCAATTCATTCCTAAGGGGTCTCTTTAATTTGTCTGACATTCTATATGCCTCCACAGTTTTTAAAACGGAAACAGGGGGGCAGTAAGGGACCATCCTTTTCCAGGATGCATTATTTGGTCTCATTTTACAACTCCAATGTAGGATAACTTCCCTTGTTCATGTCCTAGAATTTTCTAATTTTTTTTCGGTTAAGACTGCCTTGTTTCACAAAACTTTCTGCTGTGTTGTCAAAACTGATTTAAATACCATAGGTGTCAACCTATGAAACCTTCAATGAGGGAGATTTCTCTCATTCCATATTTCAATTGAGGGAGAAAGTGCGTGAAATGCGACTAAAACTGCTTTACTCAATTTGTCTTTCCCTTCTTATGTATCAAAATAACATCAAAAAGTATTCATTTGATCCAGATACAGCTATTATGGTCATTACACATATCCTGCAGTAACTAGGATCTCATTTGACCACAAGATGTAGATTTTGAGTTATTGTGGGTTTGGATATAAATGAGGGAGATGACGAGGGAGATTGGTAAATTTTGGTCAAAATGAGGGAGTCTCCCTCCTAATGAGGGAGGGTTGACAGGTATAAAATACAGACGTCACTAACTGCTTACCTTTAGACCGTGTCAGGTTACACAGTGCCCATGTCGCCCACAATTGGGCCTCCGGTGTCTCATACTCAACAACAAGCTCCAGGATTGGTCGAAGAGATCTGCCAATCAAAATTAGGTATCACTTACATATGTACAAACCACAATAGCAACAAACCAGTATGAACAACCATATTCTCCTCAGTGGAGGTTTGTCGATACCACAAAAATAAGGGAGAAAGTGTGTGAAATACTCACCCGGGCACTATCAAATTTGGCGCAATATTCAACGTGAATCCATTATGACGTCTGTTTAGAGAGCACAATTATTGGCGCGAAAATAGACATGGATCATGAGTTGCTTGAAAATGGCTGACTTTGGAATCGGCCGAAAGCTGGTCATGATTTATCACAATAAAACAACGTTTGGTGTATATGCAAGCAGAAGGGTGATGTACTAAACCCATTATGACCCTGTTGAGAGGGCACTATTGCCTCTTACTACATCACGTGACTTAATGCTGTCTTCCCATTGGCTATACACATGGGTAATATGAAGCGATAGTGCCCGCTCACCCAGGCACTATCAAATTTGGCGCGATGTTTAACGTGAATCTATTATGACGTCACTATTAAGTTACGTCACTATTGCGTCATGCTACTATTCTGCTAGAAAATGTCTGCCTCTGGAAATGACCCAAAGCTGGCCGTGGTATAGCGCAACAAAACGAGACTTTTTGTATAAGTGTGTATTTAAATGGAAGGGTGATGTACTAAATCCATTATGGCCCTGTTGAGAGGGCACTATTGCCTCATAGTATTGTCTTGTGATGAGATAGTGCCCTCGCCTTCAGCTCAGGCACTATTCCATCCCTCAACAATACTATGAAGCAATAGTGCCCTCTCAACAGGGCCATAATAGTTAATTAGCAAAGCAAATTGTAGTATATCACACTGTATACTACAATTTGCAAATGCCAATGCCGCATCACATAAAGTTATTCTGGTGCCAAGTGCGATTACTTTACGTAAATATAAGCATTGAACTGTTACCAGATGTAGTATACAGTCGATATGAATACAATTTTGGTGACAGATAGATAATCATGTCGCCCAAACAGGTGACATTCTATTTATCTGTCACTCAAATTGTATTCATATCGATCGACTGTATACTACATCTGGTTACAGTTCAATGCTTAAGTATACAGAGAGGTCTAGATATGTTTACATAAAGAAATATCAAACATTCAAATCTTAGACAGCAAACATCAGTTTTGATAGTTTGTAAGAAGCCCAATGGGCCTGTACGTAGTTTAAGCTGACCTGGTATCAGATCAATATTCTTATCAGTGGAAGAAAAACTGGCTTTATCATGCTACAAAGCAAAAACCATCACCCCAGGGTCTTTTGCTTATTAACAAAATTTAGTACTGATTTTTTGAAACATGAGATCCCTACGAGTTGATTTTTTAAAACATGAGAACCAATGTCCATGTGTCAGATCCCTGAGAGTGGATTGATTGGCTGTTGTTTTGAACCTGTGCAGTTAAACATCTTCTCAAGACCTTAATTTGTTTCTACCTATCTTTTCTAATCTTGTCTAATTTTTTGTAGCAATAAAGCAAGACTGGGAAGGTCTGTATTGCTATTCTGGATATCTAAACGCTCGTGGCAAAAGCTTCTCAATGAAGATTGTACGGCAAATAAGATCCCAGGGGTGGGGCCAGTCCCCTGAGCCAAACCTTGTATCATATGTGTATCAAAATGTTCATGTCCAGCAATTGTACAATTGAACAGCATGGAAAGGAAATGTAAATAAAAGCATTGATGTGTGTGTCTTGATAGCATGAAATATGATGTTTGCCAGCAAAGCTCTGTCATTTATATTGACCATAAAGACCATATAAAGACACTTTAATGCTTAAACACATACCACGCCTATTATTGCCAGTTTAGACGAATTAAACAACTCACCGGTATTTAATCTTCATTTTTGAGTCCAAGTCCCAGCGGTTCACTGTGTCGACTATTTTAGCCAACACGTCACTGCGGGCTGGTAAGTTTATTGTCCAGGTACTCGCTGGATCTATCACCATGGTAGCCATCACGGATGTTGCGTGGTAACTCACGCCATCTTTGTCCAACTCAGAGTCCATTAAAAGGCTAAAAATAACAACAGTTCATGTTAAAATTTACCATGAGGAATGAATGGGATGTAGATATTTACACAGCATGACGTGTGTTAGACCATACCATACTGTAAACCAACTTATTTTCGTGGCGACTTAATTTCACGTTTTCATATGAAACAACTTTTTTGCAGCGATTTAATTTCACGATAAATATGGTCATAAATCCCATGTACATTACAGTACACAGTAGTTATACAGTTGGCATACCTCTGAAGTAAACTTTTACGCAGCAATTTCTTTTCGTGAATTTTAATCAACCACGAAAATTAATCGCACACGAAAATCATTTGGTTAACAGTAGTTTAAATTCTGGTTCATAACTCTGGAAGAAGTTTGATAGTGCTAAAAGTTTTTTAACAACATAAATATGTATTCGCTTTTGACTGAAATACAATCATATAAATTTTCCCTCTAGCTACTTTTTCAAAATTTTATTTTACTTCCAAATATCATAAGAAACAGCAATCAATATACAACCTTGATATTAATTACAATTATCATATTCTTGAAAATTTCTCGCAATCACATTGGCCAGATCCTTAACAAGGAACAAGTCCTCAAAAGCTACATGTAATATAGACTGGCTATCTGTTTGACATCACTAATACACTAATATTTACTTTCATAACTTTTATAGAAGTTATATGAAAAAAGGCAAAGCCTTAAAAGAGTGCAGCCTTATTAGTTTTATCTGATATTTAGATCTAGTAAGAAAAATCGAAGTGAAATTCCCTGCCATTGTAGATCTACTTCCAGACGAAAAAAAATCAAAGGAAAAGGGAATCTGAGTATTCGAGTTAGTTCAAATACTAAGTGTGAAGTCTTGCCAGGACTGACGAACACTTCAAATCAAGGGGGGTCTTTGAGTCACGTGAGTTTGAGATAACCAGTTTTGACGGTAACATGAAGCAGAAGAGTTGTGTATAATATCTACCAGTATAATGCCATCAGTTCTTCGGTCATCAGTTTTCTTCTCAGCTCTGGAACTTCCGACAGGTTAGCCTATTAATAAAGTACAGTAAATTACTCATCAGAATACTAGTCTGAAAAAATAACTTGATATTTCTAATTGTATACCCCTTCTACAGTACTTTCCTATTATTTTTTCCAGCAGATATATATTCAAATGTGTTAATTTAAATAACCTCCCTTTGTGACCTACCTGGCTGGTTCTATCATTCCAGCTTAACGTTTTTTTCCAGATTTTTTTCTTCATTTTCTCCCAAAATTTTTAACCCAAAATGTACCTGCATTATAGGTGAGTGCACATATTACACTATACACACAAATCTATGACTTAATTTGACCACAGTAGCCATCAACTTCATAGAAAAACTATAGGCCAAATCATGTGGATTCTAGACTTATTCACAACATTGTTTGGGATGCATCCCAGGAATCTTCCAGACAAATATCCTTTAATAATTGGTTTAACAGAAGAAGCCTTTTGACCCCTGTGACCTTAAATATTGGTCAAGGCAATTTCTTTTGTCAGGCGTCATCAGAGGAACCTACCAACAGAATAAACTATCATGATTCCAAGTCTTTTTGTTTATCAGAAGAAGTCTTTTTTGAGGTTTTAACAAAATATTGCATTTGGCTTCATCCAGGGAGCCTTTCAGCCAAATATGACAAGCAAATTATCATGACTTTAGGTATTTTAGTTAGTAAGAGGAAATCGCTTAAAGGGAAAAGTTGATGACGGATTCCGTACCAAAGCATAAGCTCACCTGGCTAAAAAAGGCGAAGTTGGCTAAAGATATAATACACAATCCATATGCAAAATATTGGATTCAATGAATCTATCAAATGACACCTTGTTCACTTTTCTCATAAATAGAGGATCTTACACAAGTGTTGATGTAATATGGAATTCATTAAACCAGTTAGATAATTTAATATTAAATTATTTAACGAGTTTAATAAATTCCATATTACATTGACACAAGTGTAAGATTCTATTTATCACATAACTTATATTTATGAGAAAATGCACAAAAACTCTCAAATTAATTCTCTATAAGAAAGGCAAATTTTTTCTGTGACAGTACAGTTTTCACTACCGAGACAATCATATGACGTCATTTGTTTATTTGTTTATGATATCACAATAGTGTTATTACACGTGTGTAATACCATTTTTATGACATAGCCATATGACATGACTGAACGGGTCAGTTATATGTGATAAATGTAGATAACAGACTGTTTCATTAACTCACCATTAATCCTGTCATTTTCTTCAACAGTCCCTCTTGTTTGGCAAAAGTCTGGAATTTAACAAAGATAATATAATCAACAAAATGTCAATATATTTGTTTCAGCTACATATTAGGTACTAATGATTTTACAATAATTATTACACAAGTTATTAGGGGTGCGTTAAAGCTGTGTTTACTGAGGGTACCAAGCTAGAGGCACTCGCAATTGTTTATAAGGTTATAAAGAATGTGTAAAATCACTGGATAAAAAGTTTTGCAATTATTTACTATAATTGTGTATAGGTTTACTATTAACCAAAATTATTACGATTTATGTCATATATTGCTAAAAATCATGAAACTGTGCCCCCCCCGAGTCATCATTTTAAACAAATGTTCTTCTTGTTTATATTCACTCTTGTTGGTCCAGAAGTTAGTTTGTGTGGGGAGTAAGCTGTTGACTGTACTTGGTAGGCCAACACCGTTCTTTAGATTTTGTAGACTAGCTACCTAGGTCATACTTGGTAGACTCTAGCAGTTGATAACATTAAGACACAAACCTGTATACACGACATGTAGATGTCCATAGCGGTAGGTTCCTCCATAAAAAGCTTGGCATTTAAGGGCATATCATCTACAAACAATAGTTTACAGACACACATTATCTTTATCAGGTTTTTGAAAATCATATTACAATGTACAGACACACATTATCTTTATCAGGTTTTTAGAAATCATATTACAAAGTACAGACACACATTATCTTTATCACATTGAATTTTAACAAGATGGTCTGCGGTAAATAATGAACTGCCCAATATAACATTTCACTAATATTTCATTGGCAAATTCACTCATTTTTTGGTGATCAATATATTTTCATTTTCTTCTGTACATTTCTAAATCTGTCCATATATTCAATTCTAGAAAGACACTTAATTCAGGAACTAACTTTACTTTGTTTGAACATTTAGAAAGTAAGGTGATAATAACTCTACTGTAAGGAATAATTATATAATCTGACTAAGTGAGAGATCTCCTGGGGATGTAATCCGTTAGTGAGGCACTTTAAAGGGATGTTACCAGTTAGTAAGACACTTTAAAGATTGTTACCAGTTAGTAAGACACTTTAAAGATTGTTACCAGTTAGTGACACACTTGAAGGGGATGTTACCAGTTAGTGAGACACTTAAAGGGGATGTTACCAGTTAGTGAGACACTTAAAGGGGATGTTACCAGTTAGTGAGACACTTAAAGGGGATGTTACCAGTTAGTGAGACACTTACAGGGATGTTACCAGTTAGTGAGACACTTACAGGGATGTTACCAGTTAGTGAGACACTTTAAAGATTGTTACCAGTTAGTGAGACACTTTAAAGATTGTTACCAGTTAGTGAGACACTTGAAGGGGATGTTACCAGTTAGTGAGACACTTAAAGGGGATGTTACCAGTTAGTGAGACACTTAAAGGGGATGTTACCAGTTAGTGAGACACTTTATGGGATGTTTCCAGTTAGTGAGACACTTAAAGGGGATGTTACCAGTTAGTGAGACACTTTATGGGATGTAACCAGTTAGTGAGACACTTAAAGGGGATGTTACCAGTTAGTGAGACACTTAAAGGGGATGTTACCAGTTAGTGAGACACTTTATGGGATGTTACCAGTTAGTGAGACATTTAAAGGGGATGTTACCAGCTAGTGAGACACTTAAAGGGGATGTTACCAGTTAGTGAGACACTTAAAGGGGATGTTACCAGCTAGTGGGACATTTTAAGGGGAATTTACCAGTTAGTGAGACACTTGAAGGGGATGTTACCAGTTAGTGAGACACTTAAAGGGGATGTTACCAGTTAGTGAGACACTTTATGGGATGTTACCAGTTAGTGAGACACTTAAAGGGGATGTTACCAGTTAGTGAGACACTTAAAGGGGATGTTAACAGTTAGTGAGACACTTAAAGGGGATGTTACCAGTTAGTGACACACTTTAAAGGAATGTTACCAGTTAGTGAGACACTTTATGGGATGTTACCAGTTAGTGAGACACTTTATGGGATGTTACCAGTTAGTGAGACACTTAAAGGGGATGTTACCAGTTAGTGAGACACTTAAAGGGGATGTTACCAGTTAGTGAGACACTTTATGGGATGTTACCAGTTAGTGAGACATTTAAAGGGGATGTTACCAGCTAGTGAGACACTTAAAGGGGATGTTACCAGTTAGTGAGACACTTAAAGGGGATGTTACCAGTTAGTGAGACACTTAAAGGGGATGTTACCAGTTAGTGAGACACTTACAGGGATGTTACCAGTTAGTGAGACACTTGAAGGGATGTTACCAGTTAGTGAGACACTTTAAAGATTGTTACCAGTTAGTGAGACACTTTAAAGATTGTTACCAGTTAGTGAGACACTTGAAGGGGATGTTACCAGTTAGTGAGACACTTAAAGGGGATGTTACCAGTTAGTGAGACACTTAAAGGGGATGTTACCAGTTAGTGAGACACTTTATGGGATGTTTCCAGTTAGTGAGACACTTAAAGGGGATGTTACCAGTTAGTGAGACACTTTATGGGATGTTACCAGTTAGTGAGACACTTAAAGGGGATGTTACCAGTTAGTGAGACACTTAAAGGGGATGTTACCAGTTAGTGAGACACTTTATGGGATGTTACCAGTTAGTGAGACATTTAAAGGGGATGTTACCAGCTAGTGAGACACTTAAAGGGGATGTTACCAGTTAGTGAGACACTTAAAGGGGATGTTACCAGCTAGTGGGACATTTTAAGGGGAATTTACCAGTTAGTGAGACACTTGAAGGGGATGTTACCAGTTAGTGAGACACTTAAAGGGGATGTTACCAGTTAGTGAGACACTTTATGGGATGTTACCAGTTAGTGAGACACTTAAAGGGGATGTTACCAGTTAGTGAGACACTTAAAGGGGATGTTACCAGTTAGTGAGACACTTAAAGGGGATGTTACCAGTTAGTGACACACTTTAAAGGAATGTTACCAGTTAGTGAGACACTTTATGGGATGTTACCAGTTAGTGAGACACTTTATGGGATGTTACCAGTTAGTGAGACACTTAAAGGGGATGTTACCAGTTAGTGAGACACTTAAAGGGGATGTTACCAGTTAGTGAGACACTTTATGGGATGTTACCAGTTAGTGAGACATTTAAAGGGGATGTTACCAGCTAGTGAGACACTTAAAGGGGATGTTACCAGTTAGTGAGACACTTAAAGGGGATGTTACCAGCTAGTGGGACATTTTAAGGGGAATTTACCAGTTAGTGAGACACTTGAGGGGGATGTTACCAGTTAGTGAGACACTTAAAGGGGATGTTACCAGTTAGTGAGACACTTTATGGGATGCTACCAGTTAGTGAGACACTTAAAGGGGATGTTACCAGTTAGTGAGACACTTAAAGGGGATGTTACCAGTTAGTGAGACACTTAAAGGGGATGTTACCAGTTAGTGACACACTTTAAAGGAATGTTACCAGTTAGTGAGACACTTTATGGGATGTTACCAGTTAGTGAGACACTTTATGGGATGTTACCAGCTAGTGACACACTTTATGGGATGTTACCAGTTAGTGAGACACTTTATGGGGATGTTACCAGTTAGTGAGGCACTTTATGGGATGTTACAAGTTAGTGAGACACTTTATGGGGATGTTACCAGTTAGTGAGACACTTTATGGGGATGTTACCAGTTAGTGAAACACTTTATGGGATGTTACCAGTTAGTGAAACACTTTATGGGATGTTACCAGTTAGTGAGACACTTTATGGGGATGTTACCAGTTAGTGAGGCACTTTATGGGATGTTACCAGTAAGTGAGACACTTTATGGGATGTTACCAGTTAGTGAGGTACTTTATGGGATGTTACCAGTTAGTGAGACACTTTATGGGATGTTACCAGTTAGTGAGACACTTTATGGGATGTTACCAGTTAGTGAGACACTTAAAGGGGATGTTACCAGTTAGTGAGACACTTTATGGGATGTTACCAGTTAGTGAGACACTTTATGGGATGTTACCAGTTAGTGAGACACTTAAAGGGGATGTTACCAGCTAGTGAGACACTTTATGGGATGTTACCAGCTAGTGAGACACTTTATGGGATGTTACCAGCTAGTGAAACACTTTATGGGATGTTACCAGCTAGTGAGACACTTTATGGGATGTTACCAGCTAGTGAGACACTTTATGGGATGTTACCAGCTAGTGAGACACTTTATGGGATGTTACCAGCTAGTGAGACACTTTATGGGATGTTACCAGCTAGTGAGACACTTTATGGGATGTTACCAGCTAGTGAAACACTTTATGGGATGTTACCAGCTAGTGAGACACTTTATGGGATGTTACCAGCTAGTGAGACACTTTATGGGATGTTACCAGCTAGTGAGACACTTTATGGGATGTTACCAGCTAGTGAGACACTTTATGGGATGTTACCAGCTAGTGAGACACTTTATGGGATGTTACCAGCTAGTGAGACACTTTATGGGATGTTACCAGCTAGTGACACACTTTATGGGATGTTACCAGCTAGTGAGACACTTTATGGGATGTTACCAGTAAGTGAGACACTTTATGGGATGTTACCAGTTAGTGAGACACTTTATGGGATGTTACCAGTTAGTGAGACACTTTATGGGATGTTACCAGTTAGTGAGGCACTTTATGGGATGTTACCAGTTAGTGAGACACTTTATGGGATGTTACCAGTTAGTGAGACACTTTATGGGATGTTACCAGTTAGGCTCCAGAGACAGCTCCAAGCTCGCTCCATCGCATCATCACAGGATACATTGGTCAACTTGTGACGAATCAGAGACAACAGGTACTGTCAAACATAGGTAATTAACATAGGTATAGGTGTATATTATAGACCACGGGTACTGTCAAACATAGGTATAGGTGTATATTATAGACCACGGGTACTGTCAAACATAGGTATAGGTGTATATTATAGATAACAGGTACTGTCAAACATAGGTATAAGTGTATATTATAGACAACAGGTACTGTCAAACATAGATATAGGTGTTTATTATAGACAACAGGTACTGTCAAACATAGGTATAGGTGTATATTATAGACAACAGGTACTGTCAAACATAGGTATAGGTGTATATTATAGACCACAGGTACTGTCACACATAGGTATAGGTGTATATTATAGATAACAGGTACTGTCAAACATAGGTATAGGTGTATATTATAGATAACAGGTACTGTCAAACATAGGTATAAGTGTATATTATAGACAACAGGTACTGTCAAACATAGGTATAGGTGTATATTATAGACCACAGGTACTGTCAAACATAGGTATAGGTGTATATTATAGACAGCAGGTACTGTCAAACATAGATAATTAACATAGGTATAGGTGTATATTATAGACCACAGGTACTGTCAAACATAGGTATAGGTGTATATTATAGATAACAGGTACTGTCAAACATAGATAATTAACATAGGTATAGGTGTATATTATAGACAACAGGTACTGTCAAACATAGGTATAGGTGTATATTATAGACAACAGGTACTGTCAAACATAGGTATAGGTGTATATTATAGACAACAGGTACTGTCAAACATAGGTATAGGTGTATATTATAGACAACAGGTACTGTCAAACATAGGTATAGGTGTATATTATAGACAGCAGGTACTGTCAAACATAGGTATAGGTGTATATTATAGACAGCAGGTACTGTCAAACATAGGTATAGGTGTATATTATAGACAACAGGTACTGTCACACATAGGTATAGGTGTATATTATAGACAACAGGTACTGTCAAACATAGGTATAGGTGTATATTATAGACCACAGGTACTGTCAAACATAGGTATAGGTGTATATTATAGACAACAGGTACTGTCAAACATAGGTATAGGTGTATATTATAGACAACAGGTACTGTCAAACATAGGTATAGGTGTATATTATAGACAACAGGTACTGTCAAACATAGGTATAGGTGTATATTATAGACCACAGGTACTGTCAAACATAGATATAGGTGTATATTATAGACCACAGGTACTGTCAAACATAGGTATAGGTGTATATTATAGACCACAGGTACTGTCAAACATAGATATAGGTGTATATTATAGACAACAGGTACTGTCAAACATAGGTATAGGTGTATATTATAGACAACAGGTACTGTCAAACATAGGTAATTAAGGATTAACTTGAATTTAGTTTTTATGTTATGGAAGTATAACACAACAAGAATTCCACGGAAGTGGATGTGTCGCCTGCGCAGCAAGTTGGGAGATAAGTTTTTATGAGCTATCTATGGATATGCTTTGTATCAGTTCCAAGTGGAATAGAAACAGTGATCTTGACCTTTGACCCTGAAAAGCAATCCCAATCGAGCACTTTTAGTAAGGAAGCACTGTATGAAGTTTGAGTTTGATTGGCCCAAGGAAACTGAAGTTATCGCACGGAAACCGATTTTCTATTTATAGCAACAGTGACCTTGACCTTTGACCTTCGACCCTGAAAAGCAATCCCAAGCGAACACTTTAGTTAAGGAAGCACTGTATGAAGTTTGAGTTTGATTGGCCCAAGGAAACTCAATTTATCGCACGGAAACCAATTTTCTATTTATAGCAAGTGACCTTGACCTTTGACCTTCCGTTTTTTTGTGTTATAATCCCATAACATCAAAAATAAATTCAAGTTAATCCTTATAATTTAATCCATACCCTGCGAAAATTTACTTTATTGATGGACTCTTTTCTCTTACAAGGTAATATGCTACTGCATCAGCCAATCAAAAGCGACGTAAACGGCGACGTCATTTTTTACGTTATGGGCTGATAACATAATTTTTTAAACCAATGAAAAAGCTTTTTTCAAACAAGATTAAATTATAAGTGTATATTATAGATAACAAGTACTTTCAAACATAGGTATAAGTGTATATTACAGATAACGTGATAAAAAGACTTATTTTTATAATGTAATTCAGCCTTCCTCTTTTGTGCTTTTTTTATGGAGCCTATTAAATTGCATCATATTCATTTGGAAATCTTGGAAGTTCCCAAAATGGAGCAATTCACCATAATTTTAAGTTGGTTGACAAAAATGAAAATATTTAAATACATTTTTTAAGACAAATTTTATTCATTTATCCCCTGAAAACTCCTTTTGAACATATGGTTTTCCATGTTTAGCAATATTTTCACACTGTCCTGTTTCCAAAGATTATTTTCTCTTGCAAGTTTTCATATTTCAGTTGAGTTTATAAGGAATATTAAAGAGGAAGGCAGGTGATGTTTGTTCAAAATACATCAAAATATCTTAATTTGTAGGACAGTAGATTCCACTTAATATCACATTCCTCTTTATATCATGTTTTCCCAAGCACCGTTTTTCTCTCTATATAATATATGTAATTTTATTTGGTTAATATCATGTATTTTGCGGTAAATGCCTCTTAATATCATGTTTTATTTAACCAATTACATAAAATATCCAGAAAATGATGTCATTTCCATTGATTTCAGATATAGCTTTTACAAAATGTTTCATAGAAAATAAGAAATTACCCCAAAAATGACTTTTAATTGAAATAAAGTTATCTATATATCGAAACATATTCATTTTCATATTGAATATCTTACTTTGAGTTATGGAGATTGGAAATGCACTAAATTTAGTGAAAAAAACATGTTTCTCTTAATGTCACATTCCTGTTAATATCACGTTTCTGTCTGACAAATGCAACATGATATTAAAAGGAGTGCACTGTATCATCTATTTTATTGCAAAACAAAAATTGTTGCATCAAATATAGAAAGTGTTCCATTTTGGGTACCACACATATAGAGTAGAGATGGACTTTATAAGGTTATATAATTACCGTCAACGTGTCCGTTTCCTTGCCGATAGTTGCTTTTTCTGGTCTGTCAGTTCGACAAGTCTCGTGTAAAAGTTTCAGGGCATACATTTCAAAGAAGTCGCCATGATAGGAATTCAGCACTCGAAGTAGACAGTTCACATATCTTTTGAACAAATGACAATAAATCTGAAATGATGGTAAAAGGCACTATTAGTTATATAACCTGATTCCAGGAAAATCTTCTCCCTTCTCCTATCAAACATTAAACATAAACTTTATTCATTTTACAACAATTATGAAACAAGTTATCCAACTTATATTAATCACTCTTGTTGACCAGGATGTTAGCGTGCGAGGGGTCTTATTGTGGGAGGAAACCGGAGTACCCAGAGAAAACCCATGTGGTCGGGCAGGTGACCCCATACCTGTTCACATCCAGTCGGGCAATTGAACCCTGACCGCCTTGGTGAAAGGCAATCCACTGAACCACCCGACCACCCACTCCATTCTCCTATAGCCCTCCCCTTTCCCTTCTAACCCAAACTTTGTTCTAAAGAACAGGTACTTAAAGATTACAAAGCTCACCTCAACCACTCCAAGCCAAGAATGTAAGTCAGTTCTATGCATCCTTAAATGCATCAGACACTTTTCTTAACCACAGTATTAAAACTCACCAAGTCCTAAAATATGGGCACTAAAGTGGAAAATTATGTCAAATCCAGCATCTGAAACATAGCAGGTGCTATTTTTCCTTAGATATATATCAGTCATGTAAGTTTGGTTGATGAAGAACTTAGTTACCTTAAACCGTTCTTCTTTGCTATAGTCACTAAGTCATAAAACATGGTCATTCAAGCAGAAAATGTAAGTCAAATCCAGCATCCGAAACTAAGCATGTCCTATTTACCTTTGATGTAGGACTAATAGTATTCTCACAACTGACTTCAACCATTCTTCTTAACCACACACATTAAGTCATAAAACATGGTCATTAAAGCAGAAAATGTAAGTCGAATCCAGCATCGGAAACATAGCATGTGCTGTGATACATTAGGCATGTAAGTTTCATTGATGTAAGACTTAAAGTTACCCTACAAATGACCTCACACGTTCTTCTTAACTTAATGATGACTTGAAGACTTAACTTACCACGTCATGAAGATTGAAAGCTTAACTTATGCGTCATGTGGATTAAAGGCTTAACTTACCACGTCTTGAGGCTTGGAGGCTTAACTTACCGTGTCTTGAGGCTTGGAGACTTTACTTACCGGTTCTTGAGGATTGAAGGCTTAACTTGCCGTGTCATTAGGCTTGGAGGCTTAACTTACTGTGTCATTAGGCTTGGAGACTTAACTTACCGTGTCTTGAGGCTTGGAGGCTTAACTTACCGTGTCATTAGGCTTGGAGGCTTAACTTACCGTGTTATGAGGCTTGGAGGCTTAACTTACCATGTCTTGAGGCTTGAAGGCTTAACTTACCATAGTATGAGGCTTGGAGGCTTAACTTACCATGTCTTGAGGCTTGGAGGCTTAACTTACCGTGTCTTGAGGCTTGGAGGCTTAACTTACCGTGTCTTGAGGCTTGGAGGCTTAACTTACCGTGTCTTGAGGCTTGGAGGCTTAACTTACCGTGTTATGAGGCTTGGAGGCTTAACTTACCATGTCTTGAGGCTTGAAGGCTTAACTTACCATAGTATGAGGCTTGGAGGCTTAACTTACCGTGTCTTGAGGCTTGGAGGCTTAACTTACCGTGTCTTGAGGCTTGGAGGCTTAACTTACCGTGTCTTGAGGCTTGGAGGCTTAACTTACCGTGTCTTGAGGCTTGGAGGCTTAACTTACCGTGTCTTGAGGCTTGGAGGCTTAACTTACCGTGTCTTGAGGCTTGGAGGCTTAACTTACCGTGTCTTGAGGCTTGGAGGCTTAACTTACCGTGTCTTGAGGCTTGGAGGCTTACCTTACCGTGTCTTGAGGCTTGGAGGCTTAACTTACCGTGTCTTGAGGCTTGGAGGCTTAACTTACCGCGTCTTGAGGCTTGAAGACTTAACTTACCATGTCTTGAGGCTTTGAGGCTTAACTTACCACGTCATGAGGCGTGGAGACTTAACTTACCGCGTCATGAGGTTTGACTTACCGCATCATGAGGCTTAGTGACTTAACTTACCGCATCATGGGGCTTGCAAATTTAACTTACCACGTCATGAGGCTTAACTTACCGCGTCATGAGGCTTAACTTACCGCGTCATGAGGCTTAACTTACCGCGTCATGAGGCTTAACTTACCGCGTCATGAGGTTTGACTTACCGCATCATGAGGCTTGGTGACTTAACTTACCGCATCATAGGGCTTGCAGACTTAACTTACCACGTCATGAGGCTTAACTTACCGCGTCATGAGGCTTAACTTACCGCGTCATGAGGCTTAACTTACCGCGTCATGAGGTTTAACTTACCGCGTCATGAGGCTTAACTTACCGTGTCATGAGGTTTAACTTACCGCGTCATGAGGCTTAACTTACCGTGTCATGAGGCTTAACTTACCGCGTCATGAGGCTTAACTTACCGCGTCATGAGGCTTAACTTACCGTGTCATGAGGTTTAACTTACCGCGTCATGAGGCTTAACTTACCGTGTCATGAGGTTTAACTTACCGTGTAATGAGGTTTAACTTACCGCGTCATGAGGCTTAACTTACCGTGTCATGAGGTTTAACTTACCGCGTCATGAGGCTAAACTTACCGTGTCATGAGGCTTAACTTACCGCGTCATGAGGCTTAACTTACCGCATCATGAGGCTTAACTTACCGCATCATGAGGCATGTTCAGGCACAGGAAGCTGCACACACAGCACTTCGCCGTCTGGAAAATTAACATCAGCTTACTTTAGGATACACCATGACAATAGAAGACAACAGGCTTAGAATATAAACCTACCCGTCATTTGATAATGATTTAAGGTTTAATTTCTCACAAAGTCATTGATTAACTACTGTTATTTTTACCTGTTAACGAGTTGATTAACTTTGTTGACAAACATCAGTTGATACTTACATAGGTGTCATTTTTGACCTGGTTCACACACGACACAAGCGTCTCTACGATGAATGTGCGTGTCTTCTGGGGTATCACCTGGCTCTTCCCGTTCATCATCAGGAACAGACACGCACTGCCATTCATAACAACTTAAATTTTATTCACTCTAAAAAATACTTTTTAGTCAGACTTTAAACTGGCTTCTCTTCTAAAATAGTGTGAACTTTTAAAATTGCTCTCAAACCCACCATCACACATTCTGATTATCAGTCTAAGTAAAACCCAAGTTACACTGAGGCAGTTATATAAATATATATATACAGCCCTGGTGAGCTACCCTGGTGTAAAGTGGAGACAACTAACATGGTGTATTCATGGTAAGTCAATATTGAGGCTGGGGTAATTTGCATCAATCCTGGGTGGTGTGTGGCTTGCTATGATAGTTTCAAACTGTTTAAAACCTTCAGGGTCATCCACAGAAGACCCTCTGTATTAGGGCTATTCCATAATTAATCGTGTGGGGGAGGTGGGAGGCACCTGTATTAATACATCATGGGTGGTGGGGTGAAAACCAGATATGTGTACTTTTCCTTATGTGAAATCTCTTTTAATATATTATGCGTGGTGGGGTTAAAACCAGATATGCATACGATTCCTTTTGTGAAATCTCTTTTAATATTTGATGGGTGGTGGGGTCTCTGAAAAAGTGCCTTCTGCCCCTCCCACATGGTTAATTCCTTGACCCTTCGTTCCCGATTCGTTAAAACATGAAACATGCTCAATAATCAGCAAAACAGGAGTCTATATGTGAAATTGTAGAAAGATTTCTCAAGTACCGAAAGATCCGTCAAATTCAGAAATTTCCATCAAATACAAAACAATCTCTCCAGTACAGAAAGATCCATTTAGTACTTTTTGATTAGCCCCTAATATTCATTTGCATAACTTAAACTAGGAACTATGGGGAATCTATATGTGAAAATTGCAAAGGCTTCCTCCAGCACTTTACGGTAAAATACTGCTAATTACAAAATATAAACTCTCGAAATTCAAGATGGCTACCTATACCTGTCAGTCTAAGTATGAATTGTGACAATCATAACACCTGCATGTAATGATGGAGAACTATATATAACTGTTGTACTTTCTATATCACTCTGTATAGGTATATGGTCATACATCTGTCAATACCAACTCTACTTACTTGGCAGATCTCTGAATCTCCTTACACAGCGGGTGGAGTTGTATTGCCTTTAACATGGTCTACAAAACAAGAAGGAATGAACATTGCCTAATCTTGAAAGGTACTAATCTGGCCCTGTATTCCTAACACCGCTCTCTCATGCTCAAGCACAGCTTTCATGCCTAAACCTTATTTTTAGTTCCATTTGTAGATAAATAATAGCATCTTATTTTATAAACTAATTGGGACAAAAACAGGACATTTCTAGCAAAATACCTTTTTAAAGCTTTTGATTTTGTGATTGTTTGAAATAATTTAAGTGAATTATAAGAAAGTTGGTTTGAGCACAAATTTAATACTTCAGCATGAGAATGGTTTCAAGAATACGGGCCCGGGTATTTTGCATGAAGTTTAATCTCACAAGGTATTAGCCTGGTATCCTGTATGAAGTTCAATCTCACAAGGTATTAGCCTGGTATTTTGTATGAGGTTTAATCTCACAAGGTATTAGCCTGGTATTTTGTATGAAGTTTAATCTCACAAGGTATTAGCCTGGTAGTCTGTATGAGGTTTAATCTCACAAGGTATCAGCCTGGTATTTTGTATGAGGTTTAATCTCACAAGGTATTAGCCTGGTATTCTGTATGAGGTTTAATCTCACAAGGTATTAGCGTGTTATTCTGTATGAGGTTTAATCTCACAAGGTATTAGCGTGTTATTCTGTATGAGGTTTAATCTCACAAAGTATAAGCCTGGTATTCTGTATGAGGTTTAATCTCACAAGGTATTAGCCTGGTATTCTGTATGAAGTTTAATCTCACAAGGTATTAGCCTGGTATTCTGTATGAGGTTTAATCTCAAGGTATAAGCCTGGTATTCTGTATGAGGTTTAATCTCACAAGGTATAAGCCTGGTATACTATAAGAGGTTTAATCTCACAAGGTATTAGCCTGGTATTCTGTATGAAGTTTAATCTCACAAGGTATTAGCCTGGTATTCTGTATGAGGTTAAATCTCACAAGGTATTAGCCTGGTATTCCATATGAGGTTTAATCTCAAGGTATAAGCCTGGTATTCTGTATGAAGTTTAATCTTGCAAGGTATTAGCTTGGTATTCTGTATGAGGTTTAATCTCACAAGGTATTAGCCTGGTATTCTGTATGAGGTTTAATCTCACAAGGTATTAGCCTGGTATTCTGTATGAGGTTTAATCTCACAAGGTATTAGCCTGGTATTCTGTATGAAGTTTAATCTCACAAGGTATTAGCCTGGTATTCTGTATGAGGTTTAATCTCACAAGGTATAAGCCTGGTATTCTGTATGAGGTTTAATCTCACAAGGTATTAGCCTGGTATTCTGTATGAGGTTTAATCTCACAAGGTATTAGCCTGGTATACTGTATGAGGTTTCATCTCACAAGGTATTAGCCTGGTATTCTGTATGAGGTTTAACTACCACTTGGTCATTTCATCATTATGGTATACTTAAGCTACTGCTGAGTATTTCTAAGTATATAATCATAATACAATGTTCTTGATACTCACGGGAACTCCGTCTAGAATCTTATTTGGGCGAGGTCCAACTCGTAAGGAGGCAAACAACTTGTTGAGAACATGGGTGAGCATCTTCTCATTTTCCAGATACACACTTGCTGAGAATAAAATCTGGTCATCATTCTCCCAACCAGAAAACTGTCAACACAAACAATATTCAAATATATGTATTCTAGCCTCCCAATTCCTGTACACAGAGTAGTCTCCCCTTGTCTGTATCTATGGGATACACTCAACAGAGGCATGGTGGTCTACGTAGCGGTGGGACGACGGCCTCGTGATTGAAGGGAACTTGCAGGTTCAAGTTATACCAAAAACTTGTGTTTTTGAGTAAAATACTTGACTGCGCTTGTTCAAGTCTACTCAGCTGTATAAGTACCATCCTCGATATCCAGGGGTTACGATCACCTATGTAATCTACACCCCTGGAATATATCATGTATATCATATATCGGTGTGCGTTGTGTCCCTTTGAACACGTAATCACCGATCAATCAAAATGTGTGTAACAAAACGGCTTCTGCAATGAATGTAAACAAGGAACAACATCTCATTATTCGGTTGATCTGTGAAAAGTTCAAGCTTGATCAAATTAGACAGCATGAGGAAACGGCGATCCACGCACTGAGTCCTTACCGTAAATGTGTCGTTGAAGATTGCTTTTCTCTGTTTTACTGGTAAAGATCCATGACACAGTCCACACTGTGCCATGTTTGTTTACATTTTTTTCTGTCCCATAAGAAGAGCGGATGATCAAATGTAAGGTGCGCTCTGATTGGACGCAGCCAGACCTAGCTGCATCCAATGAAAATTCTGGTCGCGGGATTTACGAAATGTGGTCTATATATGCCAAGGATGAAGATGAGTGTGCGGATCGTAACCCTTGGCTAGCGAAGATGTATAAGTACATGATTGGGTAGTCTTAGAAATCATAGGGTGCTATCTGTGAGCACCAAAATGGCAGCACTGGCTGTATGCTTCCCAGTAAGTCAAGAGCAATATTGGCTGGTTGAAAAGACCCTATAACCAGGGATAATAATTTGTGAGTTGCTTTGAAATGACCTAGGATGTTGATTATGATAAAGCAGTATATAAGACCTTGAATTATTATTTTCTATGTCATCCTCGATATCCAGGGGTTACAATCACCTACACTCTCTACAGCCCTGGAATATGTCAAGGCAAAACTGAAGGCGCCCTCAGTAAAAAAATCCTAACCAATCCCTGGGCTGCATGCCTGTCCTTCGAAAATTACCAAGGTGCTACAACCGAATTCAAAGCCTGTCAATTTTTACCGTTATATAACCTAGAAATTATTGTGTTGTTCATCAAAGGGTCAAACCAGTCCTCTTGCGTCATCACCGAGGTGGTGCACACAGAGTCAAACGCTTGCCATGACCTATTCCTGGGGTGTAGGTGATCGTAACCCCTGGATATTGAGGATGTATTTACATGTGTCCTGTATGTCATAGTACACAGTGAGGTCAAGGTATTACAACGAATCGTACCTGATCAGCCGGCGTGTCATTCCAGGAAAACGGTAGGTCAGGGCAGTTCCACAGACCAAGGAAGGCAAAATGTCGCTGACAGAAACTGTCACAAGTCCTCCTCATCTCTGACGTCCTATTAATTAAATACACCACAATTACATCAGGGATACTAGAAGATTAGTGCCTCCCCTGATAACCCGAGGACACTAAAAGATTACCTACCCTGATTAACAAGGACACTAGAAGATTACCTCCCCTGATTAACAGGGACACTAGAACATTACCTCCCCTGATTTACAGGGACACTAGAAAATTACCTCCCCTGATTAACAGGGACACTAGAACATTACCTCCCCTGATCAACAGGGGAACTATAAGATTATCTCCCCTGATTTACAGGGAACACTAGAGGATTATACCTCCCCTGAACAAAGGTACCCTAGAAGATTATCTCCCCTTATTTACAGGGACAGTAGAAGTGGTCTAGAAATTAATTTTGTTTATAAATTTGCTCATTGTGGCCTTGAAAGTAGGTCAAGGTCAGTTATTGGAAGGACTTTTATAGAACTCCATCCCTGACACAAACTGGCCAAACATAATCGTTAGGCTATTTAAATAAATAGAAGATTGTTTTTAAAGTTTATACATATTAGACCCCTGTGACCTTCAAAAGTATGCCAAGGTCATTTGTTTGAGGAAACTTAACAGGACTTCAACTCAGGTACCTACATGTGCTGACAAATCATGATCCGAGGTCCTCCCTTCCTAAAGAAGAAGTTGTTCAACGGAAAGTTGATAAAGGACTGCCACTAAATTAAATTCCTTGTATACATGTATCATGACAGAAAGGTAATAGTAAAACATGAATCACAGGACTACCTACATGCCTCCATTCTCCCTGTTGCTGGGCTCTAGTTTGTGCGACACACTTTCATGTAGCCGATCACCAGGAAGATTGGTGCCGGACACATCCAGAGAGGTGAGATTGGACAAGTGTTGTAGGAGACTTGTCATATTCTCCACAGCATTGGGGTATATCTTAGGCTCCTGGGAACTACACGAAATGTCTAGGTGTCTGAAAAAAACAAACTTAGAAGTGTTCCCTGTCGCAGACACAATACTGAGTTGTCAGGGCTTAAAACACTAAGGATTATATTTCTCTAAATTAACTTGATTCTTTCTTAATCAATAGCAGGCATACCAAGACACATTTTTGTATACTAGATGTTATGTAGGATAAGCAAATACTCTAGAAAATTAACAGTTTTGACAATTTATTGACGAGCCCATTTACCTGTAATCACTGGGCATAGTGGGAAATTAGCTTCATTGACTTCAATATATATCATAATATTGATAATCTAGATAAACAATTATAAGATATGTTAAAACCAATATTTGTTGGTAATGGTTTGGTTTGCATAGATGATTGTTTTATGTATAATCGTTTTAAAGTATGTTAACATGATATATAAGTAAGACTTCAACTGATTTACCCCTGAAATTTCATAATGAACTATTCCAACCATGGAATTGTGAGAGTTCAAATGTGTTTTTAGGGGTGAATGAGTTACAACAACAATAGTGTCAATAACACATTTATTCTTACTTTAATTTGGTAGCTTTTCCTAGTTTCACAAATCCTTCGTGTATATCTTCAAAATTGATTCCTGACAAGACGAGAAATGTGATCTTTGGCAAAACAACAATGGAATCTAGGTCCTGTTCCGTGATTCCGCATCCAGTCAGATTCAGGTGACACAAACTTTGGAGAGGCTCAATCAACGAATTCAACATGGTAGGTGTTTCTGTAAATTCTCTATGTTTAAAATTCTGAATACTTAAAAGGCGAATGTCTGCAATATTGCTCGATACTAGCGGTACCAAACTGTCTCTAGATTCGTGAATCTTTGTGAGTTTATTTACACTTTCTGTGGTAGACATACTACCACACCTTGGACAGTTGGGCTTAGCCCACAGCTTCAAGGCTCTCATAGAGTTCCTTAATTTCTTTATCAGCTGAAATATCTCGTAGCTGAAAATATCACAGAAGCTACAACAGGTCAGTTCTAAGTGGTTGAGAGGGTGGAGGAACAGCGACTGTGAGCCTGGCTCAGAAAGATCTATCTGTTGCCGAATTACGACTTTTGTCAGCGGCGTTTTTTCTGTATCGCTGAATACAGGTATAAGATCCTGACATTGGGAATTCCACGATTCACTCACGTTTCGCGTCAAGTAGTTGAACAGATTATCACTGATGGTTGAAGGGAAATTCAGACCAGAGCGTAAGCTCTGAAATGAGCTATCCCAAGGTCCAGACTCCTCGCCAGCTTGGATCAGGATTGTCATGTTGTTCATACAGTAACTAACACACATATCCAGGAGAGTGTCCGGACCGTTCTCTTTCTCAAGTTCGTACGGCATCCTGGATGTTTACAAGTCTTAACTGATACAAGTTAGGAGTTTTCTGAAAAAAAAATAATTGAAAGCACTTAAGCACCATGGTGATTAGCTATATAGCTACAAACATATACAGTCAAACCTGTATTAAGCGGCCACCCAAGGGAACGACAGATATAGGCTGCTTAAGACAGGTGGCTGCTTAAACCGGGTTGTCCAGAAACGACCTATTGCTCATTTTCATTTTCAACAGTTTGATATTATAATGCACTTAATCATACATGTATTTTGATATTAATATCAATATACCATGTAAAAATAACTGGTTATATGATCAACGCAGATGTCTATTTCCGGACAAAATGGCTGCTTAATACAGAACGATACAAAGACTTGGGGCAAACTGTTGTGGCCGTTGGCCGTGTTAGACAGGTGACCGCTTTTTAAGGTTCAATATATAGTGTTTTCCATCGGGCGGACCACAGACTGGCCGCTTAACGGAGGTGGCCGCTTATTCAAGGTGGCTGTTAGAGCAGGTTTGACTGTACTATTTTGGTGAATAACATATAGATAGAGTTCTACATTCTGTTCAGAATTGATGGCTGATAATTACGCAGAAGTAACATTTTTCATGCATGCGAGTCATATTTAGACATAAGCATACTTGCCAACTTTTTGAAATTTTCATGGGGGAGATTACCCGTCGATAGAATTGAAAACATAAATAATAGGTATACATGTACATTTAGAGGAAAAATAACACTCTTAAATGGCTTCTTTTAAGCTCTTCTTTCAAAAGAAATCATCTTATCTTTAAAAATAGGAACAGTTAAGCAAATTCCAAAGTTGAAAATGCAACATTTTAGGGTCCAAAAGTGGGAGTCTCCCTCCTGGTTCTGACTCTCTGATCCACTAAATATTGGGATTGCTGCAGGCATGGTGGCTCTGAGAGTCAGAACTCCTTTCTATATAAATACACAAAATTTTAGCGACCAATTCATGGGTCGCTGATTGAGCAGTATTTCATAATATGCAATATTTTTTTACACCTGCAAATTATATAATTAGGTATCAATGGAAAGAACAGATATGTTTCTACTAACCTACACATTAATCAAGTCATTGAAGGTCATTTATAACTAACTAACTGTAATCACCCATTTCTAAAACAACAACTAGATTCCATCTATTTGAAAATGGCCACCATCACGGGATCTCGCAAAAGTTTCCTTCTAAACTCTAAAGTATATATTTTGGAACATGTGACGTTAGACAGTGGTCATTTCATGTCTGATTGAAATGTGCAGATTAGTAGAAAATATCTGTTCTTTCTATTGATACCTAATTTGCATGTGTAAAATGGGCAAGGTGTTGTATATTATAAAACACAGCTTAATCACCAACCCATGGATACTTAAAAATAACATTTTTTAATTTTACATAGATTGGAATTCTGACTCTCAGAGCTGCCAGACATCAGGGTTCTCGTTAAAAGCCGGTTGCTGGCAAAAGTAGCCTGTTATTAACCAATGCTGAACCGGCTATTTTTCATAATTTTATATGTCAACATTACAAAATGTGAAAATTCAACCAGCTCTTCTTTCGAAGTCAACCAATTATTGCAAAACTTAGAGAGAATACTGGACATACTAATATTTAGCGGATCAGAGAGTCACAATCGTTCGAACTTTTTCAGAAATTTACATGTACCATATATTTCAATCATTCATGTGCACCAATGTACAGTATTGCAATTGAGATTAACTCATTCACCCCTGAAGTCACATTTGAACTCTTCCGATTCAATAGTTGGAATAGTTCATTATGAAATTTCGGGGATCAATGCATTTGCTAACATTTGATAAAGAATTTTTCCATTTTCTGAACATAACAAGTTCATGCTTATTATCATCAATTTGAATATTTGCTTTTTAGACATATCAATGGTTCAATTCTGTATATTTTCAATTCAGGCTCTCATTCAACACTAAATCTCAAATGTTTTTATTCACTTCAATCACGGACTTAGATAATATAAGTCTGTGCTACAATGCACACACCACTATTTAAAAAAAAATAAAAAATTTCATTGCTCACACTACAATGTGGCAATATAGTCAATAAGATGATGGTGGCCACCAGAAAAAGAAGAATACAGTAGTATATACTAGACCATGGTGAGGTATGGCTATATTCAAAATGTCCAAATTGTATTATTCATCAATTTCTTGTCCCAAAGGAGTTGAGGCAGCTTTTTTTTTTACTTATTTCTATATAATCTATTGAGAACATATACTATAGTAAGCAAATATATCTGACTAAATTGGTTGAATGCATTCCAATTTAAAGTGAATTGTCCCCTTTGGTTGTTTTTCCATATATAGGCCTATAATGTATATGTAGGTATAGACATTTTTGTAAAAATAAGTAAATTAAATTATTAATGTTTATCTTTTAAAGGCCCAATATACGTAACTTTAGAGAAATTATCGTGATTATGAAAAATTCTGAAAAAAATCCAGTTGATAACCATGCAAAAATAAGCCTAAAACGAAGTAAACATTGAGCAGTAACTAACAAGAAACTCTTGACAGAAAAATCCAAAGAAGTGAAAATAATTCAGGTGAGGCCCACTTCAACAACAAACGAAGGTAGAAGACGGTTCGAAATGGACGCGCGTTTACAAATAGCGTATTTCAACTGCTGCTGTACGTACCAGTAACCGCGAAAGAATTCATCTTGAATATTGCTGATATCAGTTAATCTTAACTAAATATATAGATATAATAAGTTATTAGGCTTGATTTTCGCTGCAAGTTTTGCCGAAAGTTACGTATATTAGGCCTTTAATAACACGTACTACAAAAAAGTGTCAGAGGAAATAAAACTTAAAGGCATAGAGAGAAAAATTATTAATTGAGTGGTATGTAGATCTATACTCTATCCAGTATATCTGGAAATACAATGTACCTTATTTTTCAATAATTGTGAAAGGTAGGCCTATATTGAAATGTAACCATTTTCTCAAGACAATTAAACCTCTGCTTATTTTTTATAATGAAATAAAATGTTACATTTAGGGCATCCATCTAGAGACCGAATGGAACAGAAGCTGGTCTTATAATATAAAGGTTTATTCAAGTATAACGTATTTACTGATTACGAGTGGATTAAACGATAGAACTGCAAAATGTATTCAACAAATGTCACGATAAGGTCTGAACAGCTGAACAGAGATCTACCAAGACACGTATGTATACATGTATCAGGTCTGGGAAAACCGTAATGGTTGCACATACCATAACAGACGAACGACATTATCAGTATGTGACATCTCTGAAAAAGGTATCAACAGCGGTTTCCTGCACTAACCTACTTTATAAGGTGACAGCAACATACTGATTTCTGTTTTTGGTGATTTTGTAAACAACAACAAACCGGCCGTGACCTACTTCTCGAGTTGGATTCCTCTTCTGACCAACCTGAGTCTTGTTGTGGTGACATATTTCCCAACATACTTGTATAATTGACACAGAAGAAAATATGCATGTTATTCCCAACTGACAGGAGGTAAAATGATGTTAAATACAAGTGGATCGTAGAAATACAAGCAAAATATTGAAAACCGGAAACGAAAAACCCTATCTAACTTCCGAATTAGGTCTGCTTTCCGGAAACAACGTCGCGTTCGGCAGCTTTTTAATGATTATACGCTCAACCAACTCAAATTACCCCAAATTAGTGATATTTTTATTTGTTAGGACATGTAGATATACATTTTAGTGAATATAAATATTGATTAACGATAATTAACCCGGATCGCAATTTTTGTCGATTATGAAATTACATTTCAATATCTTGCCGTTTGATTTTTTGGGACATCGATTCCTTTTAAACATTCTGCAATTTATCTTGTGTGTTGTATTCCTTCTCACTTTTCCAACCGGGCCCACCTCCGTCCCCACCCCGCAAAAAAAAACAACATATATGTACTGTATCTGTATTACATGTATTGCGGAGAGGGATATCTGAAGTTATAATAACCTTTTGTCCGATCCGTTTGTTGTTTTTTTTATGATAAACTATGTTTAACAGTAATGCACTCAGACATGAATATATTTTTGATATCCATCTTTGTATTAACCACCTCACGGGATTAGAAGACGTAACTCACACATATGCTGCACCTTTTAAAGGTAATAGATACAGTATGCCGAAAAAATGAATTTAACTGCATCGTCCTCCTAGGACTCTTCAGTGATAGTGGGGACCAAAATGTGGGAATCCAAAATTTCTAAACTAATGTAAAAGCAGAAGGATCAGGTGCGTAAAACTTCTTTATTTTATGAATTTAGAAGTAAAATTAAACAAGTGCTGTATAATTTCAAATCGTGTACCACGAAAATGTGTATATTATGTATATTATGTACAGTGCCACTACTTACAAATGAGATTAACTGTGGCTATGATTTGATTCTATTGCTAAGTTAAGTTAATCGATGAATGCCGGCAAAACGAATATCTCTGTGTACATATCTAAAAAATGAGCTTGATATTGATCATGAATTAAAAAAAAACAATTCTAAAACCCGAAATTCAAATAATCAAGAGGTAATTCAATGGTCTTTTAACTATTCGAGCTTGGGCAGACGCATGATTTTTCTGTCCCATGGTGGTCCACGGACATATGCTCCTGTTCCATTTTCTTCTTTCTGTTTTGCATCTTTCCTTAATTCATTTTCCTTTCCTTTTTGTTTTGTCATATCATTTCATTTGGCTTCTTATTCTCTTGATGTTTCGGAAGATTCTTTTCTTTATTTCTAACGAATATATGGGCAATTTGAATTGGTCTTCTCTTTTCTGTGACTTCGGGATTTTCTGTAAATTTTTCCCTAATCTTGTAACATTGTTGAATAATTTCCTTTCAGATTCATTGCAATTTTGTTCAGTACACGACAAAATGTTCTTGATTTCCTCCGTATCGGTTTCTTTTCTTTTCTTTCCAATCGGTACGTGCTAACAATCATGAGTTTATCAAGAATATAGTTGAATACTCATTACATTGATATAATTTATGTTATACAGTGTTTCAAATTAGAAGTCGATATGATCACCGGAATGAAGATATACAGTTCCGTACCAAAAGTCTTTCAATTTTTGTTATTTTGCTATATATTCTTTGTATTTCTAACTTTTTTCAATACATTTTCCTGACTTCGTTTCTAGATGAATTTTGACAATTTTTTGTCATGTGGTACAAAAATATTCATGGTTTCTTCTCATATTATTTATTTTATTTTCCATTGTGTATTTATAGAGCTATACAGAATTGTCTACACAGCTAATTTCCGTGTGACGCCATTTCTCTATATAACGCCACCAAAATGACGTCGAAATGGCGTCCCGAAAATTTGATGTTGTACTAATTTTTTTATAAGAACACAAAATTTCATTAAAATTGGTCCATAAACAAAGTCGGGAAAATTCACTGAAAAAAAGTTGGAAATACAAAGAATATATAGCAAAATAAATAATAAAGGAAAGACTTTTGGCACATAACTGTATATGGTAGCCGGAATATTATATGATTAATTATGAAATAATAAAAGAACTGAAGTAATGAAACGCTAAAACTTCCAACTATGGTACGTATTTTCCGACAGCAATAGAAGTGATTTTGGTGTATAGGTTACTCAGTATCGATATCTGAGGGTTTCAGAATAGGAATTACGTAAAAGTATAGCTTTAGAGCAAACCAATAACCAAAATACAAATTGTTTAGATTGCAATTTCTATTTTAAATATAGCGAGCAGCGTAAAGTACCAACCAAAGCGGTTATGGAAAGGAAAGTTAGATCAGGAATCTCAGATTTAGAGAGTCTAAATGGTGACAGAACAGAAATTGCTTCAAGTGATGCAGAGAAGGCAGATGTGCTAGTAAATTTCTTTACTAGCATCTTCACCAAAGAACCACCAGGCGAAATACCAAACTTCGAGCAGAGGATAGTTAGCCAACCATTCCAGGATACATCTTGTACCGAAGAAAATGTTATGAAGCTTCTTCTGAAATTGAACAGTAACAAAACATACAGGCCAGACGAAATGCACTCAAAAACATTAAAGGAACTCAGAGATGTTTTGAAAAAGCCACTATCGCTAATATTTAGTAGATCCATGGAGACAGGAAAATTGGTATAATTTTGGAAGGAACATCACAGCCACCTTCAAAAAATGTCCAACCCAGGAAACTACCGCCCAGTGAGTCTCACAAGTATCATAGCTAAATCAATGGAAAAACTGTAATTCGAGACAGTAGTGTACAACATATGCAAAGAAATAACTAATTCAGTAAACAATCAATTTGGGTTCCTGCCTGGAAGATCAACAACACTCCAAATGTTAACAGCTCTGGACGATTGGACACAGATGTTTGATACAGGGGGAGAAATAGATGTAATTTACATGGACTTTATGAAGGCTTTTGACAAGGTACCCCATCGTCGCCTCATCCATAATTTGTACAAATATGGAATCAGTTATAAAACTAGTACTGTATCTGGATAGATAATTTCCTTAGCAATATACACGAAAGAGTTGTACATCGAAATCCCACGACGTCCTCAGCGGAATTCCTCAAGGAAGTGTCTTAGGGCCAATTCTTTTTGTTCTGTATATTAACGATATGCCCAACACAATATCGCCGTGTCCTTTATTCGCAGACGACACAAAATTATACCGCAAAATCAGAAATGATAACGATATACGCACTCTGCAATCGGATTTTGATAAACTTCAGAAGTGGTCGATTGATTGTTTATTGAAATCCCATCCCTACAAATATAAGGTACTCAACATTAAAGGATCTGGTCACTGTGAATATAAATTAAAAGGACAAAACGGAGAACAAATCACATTAGAAACTATTTTATTGGAAAAGGATTTGGGCATATAAGTAGATGATGAATTGGACTTCCGAACGCATAGGTAAAACGCTATTGATAAAGCTAATTCGGTACTGGGCATCATAATAAGAACTTTTATGCTCATTGTTAAAACAATTGTTCAAGGCAATAGTCGGACCGCATTTGGAATACGCGGCGTGTCCATGGAACCCCTACAAACAGAAGGATATAAACATTATTACAAAATGTGCAACGAAGAGCCACAAAACTCGTCCCAGGGGTAAAGGAACTGTCCTATAGATAGCTCTTACAGATGATAAATCTCCCTACACTGAAGTATAGGAGGATGCGAGGGGACTTGATTACAATTGTACTAAGTCCGTGTTAATAACAGAGTAACCTCAAACTTATTTTCTTGTGACAGCAACCATTGAACCAGGGGCGCTAATTTTAAGATGTATAAAAACCGCTGTAATACAGAACTGAGAAGGAACTTTTTCCACATACAGTGTGGTTGATACATGGAAAAGTCTCCCAACACATGTTGTTAACGCTCAATCAATTATTCAATTTGAAAAACTAGTGGTTGATCACTCCAGGGATGTAATATATATGATTATTGATACTCTGTTGTATTATATGCTTTTACATAATATTTTTGTGAAATATTTATATTATTTACTGACATGAACATAGATGCTTTAAGTTTATGTCCATTTTCCACTAAAATCCATTGAAATTTACATTGAAACGAAAGAGTTTATTTGAATATATGCAGTGAAAATGGGACTTTATTTAATCAACCTTCCCGGTAGCACTTAGAACAAAGCATAAAGCACACACGAGATCCGATTGGAAATACAAGATGGCGACTACGGAAGCAATGCAAGATTCAAGAATTGAGCGTCATAATTATATCGGTTGATTTCAATAATAAAATGTTCTGCTATTGTAAGGTAATAAAATCTTGCATTATGATGTTGACATAAATACCATATACCCATCTAAAACCACGATGAATTAAAACGGATATGATGTAGCAATATGCGCAGTTATTATAAAACATTTTATTTCATCTCATTCTATATAATATCTCCTAAAGATATGTATGCATGGATGAATGGCTAACAAGTTTGTTCAAATGATTGGCCTTGATTTACTTTCAAGGTCACAGGGGTCAAATGTACAAAAAAAACATCTTCCAACAACTTCTGAATAAACAAAAAGCCAAGGATACTGATATTTGGCCTGCACCATGCTGGGATAGAAGGATACCAATTTCGTTCAAATGAATGTCATTGGCACACTTTCAAGGTCAAAAGGGTCAAATGTGTTAAACAAGTTTGTTCACATGAATGACTTTGACCTACTTTCAAAGTCATATATAGGTGACCGTGTAGATTTCAAATTATTCAAATCTGCCAGGGACTTCTACTCAATAACCGAAGGCCGAGTGTACAGATAGTTTGGCTTGCAACATGTTGTTATGAAGGGATACCAAGTTGGTTTAGATAAATGACCTTGACACACTTTTAAGGTCACATGCGTCAAAAGTGTTAAGAAATCTTCATTCTTCAAAAATTGGAAAGTCTTTTGGAACAGCTTAGATTTGGAACAGTTAAGAGTTAAACCAACATATATGAATAAATGATCTAGAAGTATGTTCATTCGTCATTGTAAAATATTTGGAGGGAAGTTATAAGCTGCCCATTGGGACGTGAATAGGGGAGGGGATTTTATGTCCGTCTGTTCGTCCGCTATCAGGTCTGGGTTGTATCCTTGTGTATGGCGTGTATCAAAAATTTGTCAGTCAGGCCTACATTTTGATCTTTGACGTACATTAAGAAAATGTTTATCTGAGATAAATCGTCTTCATCTCTAGTCACTGGAATTCCATACGTTGGGTATGGGTTCACCTTGGTGAGGCGATATGTCGAGTATCTAAGGTCACTGTGACCTACATTTTGACCTTGATGTCCTTGCTCTATCTAATACTAGTCATTTGAACTTCATATTTGGGGTAATAGTTCACATTAGTGATGTGGTGTGTCATGTATCAAAAGTAGGTCACTCTGACATACACTTTAACCTTTGACCTAAATGTACATCAAAGAAAGAGTTCACCATTGCTTGTTTCTTTATGTTTTTTGCCACTTGATCTGTATACTTGGGAGTGTATGTTCAACTACTCCAATATTGTTCGAGGTTTAACATGGCGAACACTTCTGACATCGTCGCAGATTCGTTGATGCAATGATATACACGTAGGAGTCGTCAGTCACCTTGACGAGGCGGGTCAAATTCGGTTAGGGCACAGGCGACCGTGGTTAGGGGACTAATTCATCGAATTGTCTTGTTAAAGTTTGGAGTTTGGAGTGAAGTTATTTTTATTTTTATATATCATCCACGAGTTGTCGTTCCCAGTCTTTCGCTCCATAAAACATGTCCTAGATTCCCTGGAAAGGGAAGGGAAGGGGCCGTGGTGGCCGAGTGGTTATATGGTGTCCCGACATTCTACCGCTAGCCATCCACCTCTGGGTTGCGAGTTGCTATGTACTGACCGTAGGTCGGTGGTTTTTCTCTGGATACTCCGGCTTTCCTCCACTTCCAAAGCCTGGTACGTCTTTAAATGATCCTGGCTTTTAATAGGACATAAAACTAAATAAACCAAACCAAATCCCTGGAAGTGTTAGGGAGCGGTCGGTGTGGCTTGTACATTTCGCGATCGGTTCATGTCGGGATCTGGTAGAATTAGATTAGACCATGGTAGAGTCGTATAACTTATCACCCCGAGGGCCCGGGTTTGATTCCTGGTCAGAGTATTCGACAGGCATGTACTTATCCCCTTATCACTGTTCCATTACGCTGGTAATGACCACTGATAAGGTTGGGGTCAGTTTCGTAACATATCTCGTTAATAGAATGCAAACGCGGCGCGACCGGTATGAATATATTTATGAATAACATGACAAATATTTAAAGGCCCAATATACGTAACTTTGGTCAAAACTTGATGCGAAAATCAAGCCTAATAATTTATTATTTTTATAGATTTAGTTAAGATTAACTGATATCAGCAATATTCAAGATGACTTCTTACGCGGTTATCGGTACGGCAGCAGTTGAAACACGGTATTTGTAAACACGCGACCATTTTGACTGTCTTCTATCTGCGGTTTATTATTGAAGTGGGCCCCACCTGAATTATTTTCAATTCTTTAGATTTTTCTGTCAGGAGTTTCTCGTTAGTTACCGCTCAGGTTTACTTCGTTTTATGCTTATTTTTGCATGGTTATCAACTGGATTTTTTTTCAGAATTTTTCAGAATAACGAAAATTTTCCTGAAGTTACGTATATTGGGCCTTTAACTGTTAACTTCACAATCATTTTGTTTTTATTAAAATAAATACATATTTTTCTTTAAATTTTAAAATTAAATGGATCTCGTTAATAGGCGCTATGCAGATCTACGTATACGTACACCACAGGTTTAATTGTGTCGTATAAATAGAGTATATATTTACTTGTGAAGAGAGTCGTAAATATGATCTACGCCTCTGATGTAAATTTACGGTACACACGCGTACACGAACTGTTAAATAATTAGTTTCACTAAATTAACCTAATTTATACTTATCTTGGCTTTATACGTCTCTGTTCAGACTGAAAATATACTGTATGAAGAAAATAGGCAAGACTGTATTTTAAACTCCCTTTTTTTGTAGACGGTCAATTTTAAATCTGTTTGGTGATTTGTATTCTATAATGTGGTTTATATATTTCTTCTTTGGTTTCAGCTTCGTGAAAAAACTACAAAACTTCTTTATTCATCTCAGAATGTATCAAAATGAGAAAGTCATAATACAAAATCAAAAACAGGCAAGAATGTCAATTAAACTACTTTTTTCTAGACGGTCAATTTAAAATAAAGTGTTCGTGATTAAAATTCTAAAATATGTTATAATATCCCTTCTCATATATCGATTTAGTAATATCTAACTGAATAAAGGGTGAACTATCATTAAAAATGTTTGAAGAAAAACATGTCATTTTCACAATGTTTAAGCTTTTTGTATGAGCATCGAAATGATAATTTTATCAACTTCTCGTCAATTTGCTAGTTGTCAATTCAAAGCTTATAATATACTGTGATCCACAAATAACCCCTGTGGGGATGGAGAGCCGCGGGGGTCATCACAGGTGTGCAGCTGGTCATGACTTACCTGTGTGGAGATCTTACGGGAGCCGAGGCTGGGTCAGTTAAGTTGGTCACGCATGTCACTATAACACTAGAGGTGTTACGATTTCTGTTAGTGACCACAGGGACCTGAGAATTTGTTACAGCTAGTTTTGGACCTGAAATGGGTGTTTAGAGTAATTTTACACATTTGGGGGATTAAGATCAATTTTCGATAAAAGTGCCCCCCTCAATGGTCATAAAAGCTAATATGACCATTGAGGGGGGCACTTTTATCGAAAATGGATCTTAACCCCCCAAATGTGTAAAATTAGTCTAAACACCCTATTTTAGGTCAAAAACTAGCTGTAACAAATTCTCAGGTCCCTGTGTTAGTCACAAGCCGGGCAGCCCTACGCTGTACGATGGCCAATTTATATATATCACTTTTTTGGTATGGGTCCCACACTGTACAATCAAACTCTAAAGATGGACGTACTAGAGATTTGTATGCTTGTTCGTTTAAAGTTTTGGAATTTATTTTGAGATTTCGCCGATCGAAGCCAAGAGTCTTGTTAGCTTTACAAATGTAGGAATCCCGTTTCAGATCTTTTTTTCAGTGTTACTCCCATGCAAATACTTTGCTTTATCAGTATACTCTAGACAGTGACCATGAAAAAAGTACTTATATTTTACAGTATTTTTTATTTTTCGAAATCTATAATATGTTACATTTTTGGGGTGTGGAATTTCATTTTCCAACTTTTTCCCCCCAAACTGCAAGTTTGTCCTAATCCTTTGCAGTGGATTTGACGGTTTTATAAAGAATTGTATCGTCACATTGTCCAATTCTCCTCCTCGGTCAGAGTGTTTATCTGACTGAGGAGGATAGACCCAGGGGGAGGTCGTTAATGTAATAAAGAAACAACCCCGGTCCGAGGACTGACCCCTGGGGGACCCCGGACTCGACCGGTATACATACGGAGATAGTTCGCCTTCAAGTACAACTGCTTGTGGTCTATTTGTTAAGAAGTTTTTGATCCACCTACTAATTATAATAGTAATAGTCTTTATTTAAACTTGATGACATATTGAGTCAACGACTCGTCTTACAAATGGTCAAGTATGATACAATGTACATGTTACAAAAATCATAAAATATTAAAAAATCTTTGTTAAATACGTATATATATATATATCATACATCACGAACTTAGATAACAATCTAATCTAATTTAATATTCCGTGGATACATATATACAGAAATATCACAGTTTTATTGCTAAACATCTATATCATCATCGTCAAGCGGGTAAACACAAAAATCGACTCTCTTTTTCAGTGTCTGATAGTCGATTTTTTTGTGAAATTTAACCGCTTGACGTATCAAGCTGAAATTTGGCAATTATTTTCATTATGGTTTAAGATGATTAATAGCATAAAAAAAGAAAACTGGAAAATTTAGTTTGTATATTTTATAGTGAAATTTGAAAAATTAAAATATTCTATAGGCCACAGGTGCCTGTGACATATAGTGAGGTGTGCCTATAATTCTTGGGGTTGTATATTGTACTTTCTTCCTTACATGACACATGGACCACTTTCCAGTGTGATGGTTTAACACCGGCTTCTAATGCACAATTAAAAAAAAAGTTAAGTAAGGGTACATGTAGGTGGAATTTCAGTAGCCTAGCCATTTCTTTGAGGAATTTTTGTTTTATGTTATCAGGTCCTGCAGATTTAGATTTTTGAGTAATTTTTCAACACCTTCATTACTAGGCCTAATTATGTCATTTTGTCATAGGGAACATTTCATTATTTAGTCAATTTGGAAAAAATTGGATTTTTAAACATTCCCCTCTGATTCGTGACAGGGACGTATATATATATCACATACGTCCCTGTTCGTGAATGCCACTGCACAGTGACATGATAATTTGTGAGTTTTGGACCTGAACTATGGTGTTTTGAGTAATTTGACACTTTTTGTGGGGTTTAGATCAATCGAAAAATAGCTGGAACTACGGACTTAAATAGCATATAATTCTGTGCTGTAACTAATTCTCATATCCCCGTGATTCAGTGTAGCTAGGGAGATAACATACGTCTGTACACCGAGTCAAAATCTGACATAACATACAGTACAAACAATATGTTCGTAATCGGGTTTAATCTTTTCCTAATGAAAACAATAAGATAAGTATGAATAGTCATGTGTTTATAACTTTGGGTCGTATTTTCCCGCATTAAGGAATATTCGAGTATCTACCCCAAGCGTCAAAATCAAATGGACTCGTCCGCGGAAACTCGATACCCTAAGAGTATACAATGGAGTTTTCCAGAATGCCCCACTTCCGTTGAGGGATCGAGTTTCTCTGCACGTACACCAACAAGCTGTACGTACGTATTCCATTGACAACGTGGACAGAGTCGGAAGGAAGTTTCCGAGAGTTAATCAGCCGTGTTCAGGTGATTCTTGTGACCCTACACGCCTGTCACAGGAGCAGTAGACCGTGACATATACACACACGTGTGTACCTGGCTGTTTACTGTCAGTTGTGGACGGTCGTGTGTGGTGTGGTGCTGAGTTTGAAGGAAGATGACGACGGTTACGTTTTGGTGTGCTTGCGTGGCAATGCTAACTGTGGTCCGAGGGGAAATGTTCACCTCTCTGGCCGCCATGCAGTCCGCCCTGTGGGCAGAGAGGGAAATCGCCTCTACTATAAATGACTACGTCCAGGAAGAAGAGAGGCGACTAACCAAACTAAAACAGTAAGTAAATGACATCTACCCCTCCACGGTCCCCCCACCCCCCGGCCCCATTGATGACACCGTTTCTCTATGTGTCTGCATAACTTAATTAGTTCATCAGATAATGAAATATTTGTTTAGAGTTGATTGTCTACCAAATTCTATTTTATTTTCCATTATTTAAGACTATTAACTAGCTTTAATTAGCCTATATACTAACTATCCCTCATCAGAACCACCTGCTTAAAAGACTTAGGCCTACAACGATATTGTCACCAACCCAGGGTGCAGGGGACTCGTAATCAAGTTACACAGCGTTATGAATTGACAATTCATCAGTTGTTTAGTCGTTCAAGTGAAACGGGGCCAACATATGTGGCCGACCACAAAAAAACTAATTTAGACTGCTATAAGGATGACCATTGTATGTACATGTACGTACACTTGTGCAATCTATTAGTAATTACCACAACCAGAACATTGGTTGTGCACCATTTGTCTGCCCAAACAGTCTACAACAAGTTGAAAGCCTGCCAATGTGAGCAACTGGACACAAGTTACTGTCGTTTGGCCTAAGATGAGCCCTGATTTTATTTACAATATGGTCATAGCTAGTCCGAATTAAGGATTCTGACTCAATGATCCGCTTAAATATTGGGACGGCTAGCGACAAGTTAGAGTCAGAATTCCTCCTTACTTGAAAATTGGAAATGTTACCGACCCGTGCACGGATCGCTGTTTAAGCTGTGCTTAAAGATAATATGAAACATTTCCGATCACATCCAAATAAGGTATCAATTGAAAGAACATATATTTTTCTACTAATTTACACATTTAATCAAGTCACAGGAGGTCGTAAAGTAACTGTTGCCACCCATTTCTAAAAAATAACCAGATTCCTGGCATCTGTTTGAAAATGGCTGCGCATCACGAAAGTTTTGTTCTGAACTATCTATTTAATTTTGTATCACGTGACGTTAGGCGACAGCCATTTTAAAACAGGATTTCAAGTAAGAAGGAATTCCGACACTAACGAGCTGCTAGCCGTCCCAATATTTAAGCGGATCATAGAGTCAGAACCCTTCGGACTAGGTCATAGCTAAAAGACTCGTAATTTTTAGGCGACAAGCTAGGGTTGCAGTTTGTGAACTGCTGTTTTGAATAATGTTAGGATCATTGTCGCTAATATTCGAAAACCATACCATACTCTGTAGGTGTGACAAATTCAGCAACAATCATTTGAAAATTTGTCACTACGATTGTTTGTATATATATATATAAATGTATACATACCCCCTCTTGCGGCTTTAAGTCTTTTAAGTTTTAGTATATTTTAATATGCCTGTCAAAAATGAGGAGATGTATTATGGTATGGCATTGTCTATCCGTCGTAAACTTTTATTTGTCCGGAGATCTCCTTCTACAGTTTTCAACCAATCTCTTTCACACTTGATGAGCTTATAATCACCATGACATAAAGTTGTGTTTTCCTGAACAGCAGTGCTAGAGTTATGGCCCTTTGGGACTTCATATCTGATGCAATATTTGGCATTATGTAGAAAACATTAGAACTTCTTCAATTTCTTTCAAATTTGGTATAATACGTCAAAAAGCAATATTTTACAGGTTTTGTTGATTTTTTTTAAATTTTTTTAACAGCATTGCAAATTTGCCGAATATTGGCATTCAGTAGGAAATTTGTTTCTGTTGTAAACTTTTGTTTGTCCAGAGATCTCCTCATTTGGTAGACTAATCATCATGACATGAAATAATGTTTTCCTGAATGGCAGTAATAATGATTCAACATTATTTACTAGCGTTATGGCCATTTAGGGCAATATGGTAGAAAATGTGTTTACTTTGTTTGTTTTTGTTGATTTGACCAATCAAAACACAGCTTACAAATTAAAATTATCAAAGGAAAAACTTCAAGCTGCCCCTCTTGTCAAATGCTGGTTACGAATGCCTCATTATACTGCCCTGAATTATCAGATCTCTTATCTATCATTAGGGAACTTTTCTCTGGGAAAACACGGCATTTGATCCACAATTACTTGACATTTTGAAAAAGTTGATACTATGCAGGTCAACAATTCTATCTGTTTGATTGAAAGAAACTGATTTAAGTGATTTATGAAAAGTATGAGATGACAGGGTCATCTTTTACAGTGATAGTGTTAAAGTATAATTCACCTTATCATAAATCAATATGTTTTACACTTTCTGATTGACGAGAGCTTGGTAACATGAAGGTCAATATTTTGTGATTTTTATCTTCATAATGTTTCTACTTTTAGTCAATATTGCGTTTATGACATCTAGTGTTGGGTAATCGGTTGAAAACGCCAACCGATGATTGGTTGTAATCGGATGACCTCACGTACCGATTTTGCAATTATAATCGGTTGCTCTTTGAAAATAAAAATACAGAGAAAATAGAATGTTTTTTACCAGAAACGGTCACTTATTGGCTTGTTATTGATACGTAAATGTAAAATTATCATACTGAAATCAATAAACAAACTTGTGTTTTTGAAACTGTTTTATTTGGATGAGAAAATGCACATATTACAATATTGTCTATGGTATTATACACTGTTTTGTTGTAAATTAAAATGGACAATATGACATATAATTCATACATGTTGCCTTAATGTGTTTATTTTGTTAACAAAATTATACTTCTAAGTACAATATTGAGCAGAATAATAGGAAAACAGTAAACTGATTTCATCATGGTAAACTGTAAATCTTCACAAAAAACAAAATCACAGACCACAATATAATTCCAAGAGAAATCTCATGAAAAGAATTTTGTGACATGCTTTTACATTTGATTGAAATATTTACAGACAGGACACTGAGTTGTCTAGACTTGCTACACTAAGTATTGTCAACTTGATGTGTTGTTTTGAGTTCCGGGTAGATTTTTGCAACAAAAATGCAATAAACAGAATATCTAACAGTATATTTCAAAAGTGTGGCTAACTCATGAAATACATTTTGTATTACTGAAGACACTGTTAGATATCCTCTATTTCTACCACAATACCCTATCTGTTATTCCATTCTCAGACCATTGTATAAACGTGCTGCCCGTTGGATAAATGTTATATACCACTAGTGGTATAATACGACCTTCCGGACATTTGATTGGTTGAGAAGTTGAACTTTCACCGGAAAGCTTCTGTCTTTTGCAACTTAAAAAAAAAAATAAACCCGAGTGAAATAAATCCCATATCCAACAACCTCTCATTTTGTTACCTCTATATCTTGTGAGTAAATTTAATCTCATGTGATCTTCACCGACGTTGGTGTGAAAAGAAAATCAGTCTGGCAGTGTATTATGATTCCCACTTTGGAATGAACTACAAGAGTTCTTTCCCTTTAATCAGTTTATAACTACAAAAAATATAAATACGCCAAAAAAACCGCTGATCTACTGCCATTTAGTGTATACAAGACAGGATAAGCCAAAAGAAACATGAAGTCAGGAAGAGAGACACAACTTTGAATTGTATAAAAGTATCAGGAACTTATGAACAAGTAAAATTGGTCTAGACATTTTTGCCTGTTGGTTAAATCCGGGCTTTAAAACCAAAAGGTGCCACATTCGCACCCAGCTACTGGGTAATTTCACTACAAAAGTTAATTTTTCCTCCCATTTTCGAAAAAATATTGTTTTTTACTCTTGTCCTGGTGTTTGTGTGTTGTAATTTTTTACATTTTAATAATTCCGTGATACAATCCACAGCCCCAAGTTTCAGTGTTGGTTGCGTTTGCTGTGTCATGACGGATCTGGTTTGTTTGTCAATCTACATTGTGTTCTATTTCGTCCCATATACAGCTCCGTCTGTAACAAACACTGGATCTGCGATTAAAAACGAAAATAGAAACAATATAAATGATCTTTTCTTTGGGGAACTGAAAAGTACAAGCTGCAAATGAAAACATTGATCTTGCCCATGATAATATGATTATAGAAAAACCAAAATGAATGTGGGGACGGGCCAAACATGAAGAGTAGTTAACATGGTTTGAATGATAACCAGTGATCACAGCACTGTAAATGACTGGCTTACCCGGTAAATTAATTGACAAGTACTTTCTGTATTGGAACTGGAATAGTGAATGCCTTCACTGTTGCAATGGGTTGCACTTATTTCAGAACGAACACTCCAAAAGTTAACTACACAAACTGGAATTGTTGTACACAGTAGCTAGTTAAATACTCAAACAGGTTGTGAAAATTCTGTTGATAATTTCATAATTCATATCAACGCTCTAAATGTACTACTTCTTGATGTGTAATAAAAAGGAACAGCTACATATAACTATATCTAGAGCTGTATCTATTAGGTCACTGGGTGTATGTCCCCATATTGACTTATTCTCCCCTGAAACCTTAAATTAACTTTTCCAATTCTAAGGTTTGACAAGTTCAGTATTTTCTAGTTGCAACCCTATAGATTAAACTATTCCTGTCTGCATGCAAAATGCGGGTATGTTTATAAATGTAAAATAAAATAATGTTTAATTAAAAAACAAAACCAATAATTTCGGGATGTGTTCTTCGTGCGTCTTACAAACTGATGAAATTACTATGGATAATAAGTTCGCTGATTAAAAAAATATAAGCAGTGTGTTATAATATGCAACGTTTTTGATCACATGCAAATAAGGTATCAATGGAAAGAACATATCTTTTTCTACTAACTGACACATTTAATCAAGTCATAGGAGGTCGCTAAAATTTTGCATGTTATGCTAAGAAGGAATTGTGACTCTCACTCTCCAGCCATTCCAATATGTAGCGGGTCAGAGAGTCAGAACCCTTCGGATAAGTATTTGTGGGGAGAATTGTGCCAGACTATTTTGGTATATATGGCAATTTAATCAACATTTAATATCGGGAGGAATAACAAGACCACTTGATTTGTCACCAGTTGACCATGTTTGGCACATTCTAATACTAGGCAGCATGTGAAACAACCGTCAAAATCATTTGTGAAACTTTCAGGAGAAAGCCTGCAAGCCTGGATCATCATGAATATGTGACGGTAAGACATGAACTGAGACGGTAAAACGCGAACAGTGACAGTAAGACAAAATTAATGGTGACAGTAAATTCATTGAAATAAAATTATAAAACAAAACAGCATTAAATGCACACATGTTAATTTGTTAAAGTACAACATTTAATATGTTACAAACATGTTAACTTTTAGATTCAGATTTTAAATGATTAAAAAGGTTTTGTTTCTCCATAAGTAGAAAAACCAAAATTATCTTCTTTCTGGTGAAATTGAATGTTCCTGGAATATGGAAGAACCAGGAAACCATTAATTTTAAATACATCATGTCATAGTGTCAGTTTAGTCAAGAGATGAACATGAATTCTTTAGTAAAAAGTTTCATAAGAAGAGAATGTATACATGTTGTCTTGTCACTGGGGGCATGTATCTACATGGTATGACTAACTGTACACCCAACAGTGATTCATGTTACAAATGTTATATTCATGTTTTGTGTATCGTCTATATATAATACCTAACACATGAATATCTTCTAAATTTAGCTATAGTGTATACAATATACAGACTGTATACACGATATTCATATCTAAATGATATATATATATATATCATTCATGTATGATGAATGTATATTATATATATATATATCAGATATTCACATGTGGTATTTATAGAAAATGTATTCATGTTTTTATACCGAGATATTTACAAGGAATGCATATATATAGTTAATCAGTATGTATTCACAAACAGTGTTTAACATTACATACAGATCTGTAGTGTACAAAATATGTATAAAAAAAATCAGAGAATACCAAAGCGTCAAAAAAAACATAATCCGAACTCAAAATCGATTAAACTAGAGGCATAATAGGAACAAAGGAAAGTTAAACATGGAGTCTCTCGGTAAAGCACAAGAGGATAAGACCAGGTGTTCCGGAAGAGTAAGCGTCTTCTGCTTCATCGACGACACCCGCCATGTAAATCTTGGTCACATCCAAATAAGCATCAATCCTCAAAATGAGAACCGAGTAAGAGATAACATGACATGTTTATATGAAAGACATATGTTGTTGTGTAAGGGTGAGTCTGTAAATCTGAGGCCTGTTGTCATGTTGTAGAAGTGTGGGTCTGTAAAACTGAGGCCTGTTGTCATGTTGTTGAAGTGCGAGTCCCTAAAACTGAGGCCTGGTCTCATGTTGTGGAAGAGTGAGTCTCTAAATCTGTGGCCTGTTGTCATGTTGTGGAAGAAGGGTAAGTCTGTAAAACTGAGGCCTGTTGTCATATTGAAGAAGTGTGAGTCTCTAAACCTGAGGCCTGTTTTCATGTTGAAGAAGGGCGAGTCTGTAAAACTGAGTCCTGTTGTTATGTTGTGGAAGGGCGAGTCTGTAAAACTGAGTCCTGTTGTTATGTTGTAGAAGGGCGAGTCTGTAAAACTGAGTCCTGTTGTTATGTTGTGGAAGGGTGAGTCTGTAAAACTGAGTCCTGTTGTTATGTTGTGGAAGGGTGAGTCTGTAAAACTGAGACCTGTTGTTATGTTGTGGAAGGGTGAGTCTGTAAAACTGAGACCTGTTGTTATGTTGTGGAAGGGTGAGTCTGTAAAACTGAGTCCTGTTGTCATGTTGTAGAAGGGCGAGTCTGTAAAACTGAGTCCTGTTGTCATGTTGTAGAAGGGTGAGTCTGTAAAACTGAGACCTGTTGTCATGTTGTAGAAGGGTGAGTCTGTAAAACTGAGGCCTGTTGTTATGTTGTGGAAGGGTGAGTCTGTAAAACTGAGGCCTGTTGTTATGTTGTGGAAGGGTGAGTCTGTAAAACTGAGACCTGGTCACATGTTGTAGAAGGATGATTCTGTCAAGGGCAGCAGTTCAACAAGCTTAATTGCTTAATTAAAAAGGCAGAAAAATGTTCAGGACAGGCCTACATATGCAAAGAGATTTGAACAGGTTTCACCAGGCAATTTTGTCAGAAATATAATTTGTAGCACAATATTTCTGCTGCAACTCTACAGGAATTCAGTCTGATAAGAAATCTGTGATAAGTCTGAAGCGGGTGTCCATTAACAGGAAACATGGTGAAAAATTAGGTCTATTCGGTGTCCATAAAGTCCTGGTTTATGGAATGTCGGTGTAAAATGACCTCATACTAACCATAAATCTAGGCTTTTGTCATAGAACTTGGGAGAAGATGTCGCACACACATAATTAAATCACCATTTCGGAAATAGGATCGGAGGTTTATTGCCATGGAAACCTTTAAAAGGTAATACGGAATTAATTGTGTACAGTTATCGGAGAAATCAATATCGGGGTAAAAGATGTAGTCCTGTTATCACTGCAGACAGATTATGTTTGGATTATCAGATCGTAATCACTATTGAATGACCGCCATCTGTTTTATCATTATTTATCACATGATTGTTGTGCTATTTATAGACTTAATTGAAATAAATAGACTAAAAGACCATAATCGCTGTGTTATATAATACATATCACATGTTTTCTGTACATTTGTTGTTTTTTGAAATAAATTTATCTACCACATGCATTATTGTTGGGTTATTTATAGTTTTTCATATAACATTATTGCTATGATATATATAACACTATTGCTGTGCTATTTATATTATATAATTATCACATGATTACTGTTTATGATTATAGATAACATATTTATTACTGTGGTACTATGTCTCCCAGACATTGTATTAGTTCCATGGTTCTTCTGGTTATTCTGATTCTTTTAATATAATCTTTTGTTGGCTGTAACCTATAAAGGTCAAAGGTTAAAACACCAATCTGATTGTTTAAAACATAAAAAGTTGTATGCCAATGGATTGAGCCAACATTCCCTTGACTGTGCTTATATATATGCATATACCGGTAGTTATATTACAGTATATACATGTTACAATGATTGTTCAAACTGCAAGGTCATCTGATCATGATTGAAAGTAAAGCTCATATTTTATATCTTTTCCTCAAGGTCACTGGATCAAAGGTCAAGGTCAAATTTTACATCCCTTAAGCGCTTATAAATGTATAACATAATGAAGTGAAGTCTGTCAGGATAAACCAAGATGTCAGTTGATCAAACTTCAAGGTCATCATATCAAAAGTCAAGGTCAAATTTTATATTTTTTTATCGCTTAACAAAGGTAACATATTTTGTGCACAAACTTTAGTTCTCTTGGGCATATCCAACTCCAGCTTCATGCAGTTCCTTACTGAAAGGTCTTGCTTGGGATTGCTCTTCAGGTCTGAAGGTCAAAGATCAAGGTCACCATGCATAGAACTGACATCCAAAGTTAATGGTTTCCAGGCAATTAATTGAATTCCCTTGGGGTGTCTATCTCACCCCTATAGCCGAAATTGGACGAAAAAGCCAAAAACAGTCATAAATGACTAGTTATAATTTTTATTCACAATTTGGTAATAAACTGAACTATTTCACATACCCCAGTATGGTCAGAGTGTATGTGGGTGGTGTAGTGGATAGTGCACTTGCCTTTCACCAAGGTAGCCGAAGTTTGATATGCCGACCAGACGTAAAAAGGTCTTGCTTTTGTCAACTGCCTGACCTGTGACTTTTTACAGTGACGTTGGTTTTTCTCCTGGTACTTCTGTTTCCTCCCACAATAAGACCCCTCGCCGGCTAACATCCAGGTCAACAAGACTGATTAATATAAGTTGGATAACTTGTTTCATAATTGTTGTAAAATAAATTTTATATATAAAAGTGTAAAGACTTTTTGAAATATCTGAGGAGCTTGGATACATGTATGAAGGCAGGGATTGTCAGCTTCATGACTGTGGTGAAATACAGATTACAATTAAGCTATTAGTAATTCCATTGTCCGGTTATTTGATGCAATTATCACGTTATAATTACTTCTCCATTTTCTCATTAAGCTGGAGTGATGTATGTGACAGTGTAACTGTACCCAGACTCTGTTGTTCGTATTACTGCATGTGGCTTTAATGCATTCAATGAAGACTATTTCTTTTCCTGTTATAAACTAGAGTGCTGTTGACCATGCATCCCCATGCATTCAAGGTGAAGGAGATTTTGGGGTGAACTTGACAGGGAGTCAGGAAGCTGGGTTGGTGTTTGAACAAAGGGGGGGGGGGGGGATGATAGTGTAAAAAGTGTGCTTTGATTATAAGGTGCCTTACAAGCATAAGCTGTAGGGATTTCCCTTAGCCCAGCAGGAAGCACAGCAGTAGAGCATGTGGCTGGAGAGCCAAGGACCATGGGTTCGAGCCCAAGGAGTAGCACTTTATCTTTATCACTACTCCTCAAATTACAATGTAATCTTATTTTGTAGACTTGCAGCAGACATGGATGATCACAGCAGACGCGTTCTAGACAATCCAGAAAAGTTCCTTGGAAATCCTGTCAATGCCTACTTGTTAATTAAAGGGTTTACTATAGACTGGGACAGAGATGTAACAAGGGAGATCACTACGCCGAAACCAGGTAAAAATCATAGACTGAGACAAGGGAGGTAACTACACAAACAAAATGTTCTACCAAAGGCAGTGCAGGGGAGATACTTACAAATATAGATAAGGAAAGGTTAAGACAGGGGACATAACTACACAAACAAAATGTTCTACCAAAGGCAGTGCAGGGGAGATACTTACAAAAATAGATAAGAAAAGGTTAAGACAGGGGAGGTAACTACACATAGACCAGGTAAAGATACAAATTAAAACAAGGGAGGTAAGTTTGTAGCGGATCTAGACCGGGTCGATCGTCAGCGACTAGAGAGCTCAATTGGTTGAGCGTTCATATAGAGTTCGGAAGGTCCTGGGTTCGAACCCCGGTCTGGCCATGCATTCTTCCTCTCCTGTTTCATTTGGTGCTTGTTACCAAACCTTGTTTCAAGTACTGGGTGCATACTTATAGTAAGGGGATACGGAACCTGGGTTGTAAATCGTGATGTCTTTGGGGTCGAAGACTTTGTTGAGGAGGGAATAATGCAGCAGATCTAGACCAGGTTTGTTCAAACGAATGAACTTGAGCTACTTTCAAGGTCACATGGGTTAAAAGAGTTAAATTCTTCAAACAATTTAAAAAAAATAACAAAAGTGTTATGGTTCTGCTATGTGGACAGTCAAATGATTGGATGAATGACCTTGGCCCACTTTCATGGTAACAATGGGCAAACATGTTAACAAATTTTCTCAATAACTAAATGGCTCCTGATCAGCTATGGTACTGATGTTGAGTCTTCAGTTTGCTGGGATAAAGGTCTTCCTTATTTTGTTGGTTCAAATGAATGTCCTTCACTGAGTTTCAAGGTCTGTTGGGTCCAATATGTTTAAAATTTTAACAACTTTTTCGATAACTAAAAGGCTTAGAATGGAGGGGTATGTATACAGATCACGTACTAAGTAATGAAAAATAAATGATCATGATGACAAATGTTTATTTAACAGAGTTTGACCAGGAGCTTGGATGAAAGTCTATAAATTTGTATTAATATTATAAAAAACTGTCTTTTTATCTTGCATGATCACATAAGTCATATATTTCAATATTTAATAGAATCTGTTTCAATCAGTCACTGACCTTTTCCCTGTAACTGTATTTTACTCCAGTTTAAAATATTGGATTCGTTATAGGTGAGCGATTAAGGCCCATTTTGCTTCCTGTTATTTCAATTATTTATGGATGGACATATTTATTGCTTACCTGTCCATAAGTAACAGAAAACGTATACCCTAGCCTGTCGTTTACAGACTTGGAGGAGCGCATTCAACAGCTGAAGGAAAACCTACCATCGTACGAGGATTTAAATGGCGCTGTGGTAGCATTGCTGAGACTTCAGGATACCTACAAACTAGACACGGACCGCATTGCCGGTGGAGACCTCCAGGGGACACCATCCGTCTCCTTGACAGGTATTTCCACATCCTACAGCAACGTGTCGTCTGGGCCCGCCATCTGTATATACAAGTTGTCCTTGATATATATTTATTTTTAAGTGTTAATTCAATTGAGACCCTACAAGGAAATAGTATCTGTACTAATTAAAATCTAGTTTAAAAGTTTTCAAAATACATTTAAGATATCTTTTACATTTGACTAAATTACACTAAAGTTGGTAATGTTAATCAAATTCATAGTGTAAAATCATATACATTTCATATACTAGAATACTTTTCTTTAATACTTTATTAATTAATCATATGAATTATATCATAGTTATTCTTAGATGGTGGGACCATCGGAAATGTATATGAGTATATATTCATGATACAGTATCTGAGTACCAGTATTCAAGAAAAAAGTTTTGGTTAGAAGTTTGGCTGGGGTCAGCAAAAAAAGTTCAAAATGAAAAGGTAACTTCAAGTGATACAAGTTCAAAATAATGAGGTTTGACTTTACAAAATTACGCATGAGATTTAGGAGCACATGTGTATGCTAAAGATATTGAAATTCACTTTTATTCTAGGTGAAATACATGCTATTAATTTTGAATTTCCTTCAGCAACATTTTGATCAAGTAACATAAGAAGTTAAACTTATTATGCTGGGTTTATTTCATGCTGGATTTAGTTAGCAAATAAGTTTCTATTCGCATCTTAAAAAATCAATCAGTTTGATTGAGTTATGAGTTTAAATTTTTTTTTTATACAAATGGTTCCTTGATAAAAAAAAAGATGGGAGCTAGGAAACAGCAATATAATTGTAGACTGTATGTTATAAACTTAAAGATAAGGCGAGACCAAACAAACTTCTCAATGAATGAGGGGTATTTGTGTAAACCAGGTTTGAGTAAGTGGGGTTTTACTGATAGATAAGGATATGGACAGGAAGTTTAATTAAGATTTTTGTAAATGTGTGTCGGTCATTGTCGGAAAACAGTTAATTATATCAATCAGGAATAAAGTTGACAAGTTCACTTGTTTTCAGCTCACCCTGTCTGTAGGATTGGTGAGCTTATGGCACACCGTGGCGTCCGTCGTTAAAATGGGAGGAAAGGGAATACATCTGTATAAATGGAAGGTTTCTGCCCTTTTGGTCTGAGAGGCAGAGTCCCCATAGGACTAAAGATTGGAGCAAAAATTTTAATTCAGCTTAGGTTATCCATTTATTTGCTCAAGGGGACTTTTTCTCTGGATATAAGAGATAGATTCAGCAATGTTTGGTAGGAAGCATTCCTAGCTAGGTTGTGGGGTTCAAAATACAAAAAAATATTAGTACGAAATTAGGGGGCTGCATGATACTCCAAGGGACTGTTGGATGGGGCCAGGCCCTGGTTTCATCAACGTTCCTTAACTTAAAAATCTCCATAGGAAAGCATTACAGAATTTAAGGAAAGTTCCTTAACTACGGAGTTTCCCCTTAAATTCTGTAATGCTTTCCTATGCTTCCTTAAGTTAAGGAACATTGATGAAACCAGGGCCAGGAATGATTATTCAGCTTTGTTGTATAAGACGAATTTGTCTCTGGAGCAAAGGGATAAATATCAACTATATATATTGTTGGAAGCATCCCAAGGTGATGTTGCGGGGCCGGGGATAAGAATTGTTCAAATCGACAAGCCGACCACCGCCATCCCCAACCCCCATCCCAGGGTCTGCCCAACTATTACAGAACCATTGAGATCCCCACCCAAGACTGTATAAACAACTGCTGGGCATTTGAAATCAACACAATCATGATATAAGCATTAACCTCAGGGACTAACCTCCTGGGGACTTACAATGTAGCTTCTGAGTCGTTACTTGAAAACATTTGATATCCCCAATCTTTTATCATAATGTATAATTGCTGAAAAGAGATACATGTACATATGGTTCCTTTGATGACTCCCAAGGCCTGCCTCATCCTTGAAAACTTAACCCCTGGGCCATAACATCACAACAGTTGTGATCCCCATCCTAAAATTAAACTATATATACAATTGCTGGGCATAAAGAGACAAATACATCATACAACTGGCATGATAATAGAACTAAACCTGGGATGTGGCCATATCCATAATAAACCCCATAGAACTTACTTTTTGAGTTAAAACTTGTAAACAGTCAAGATCCCACCAAGTAACCAAACTTTCATATAGATATGGTACACAAATTGGTCTTGGTGTCTGCCCCTGTACCTGGGAGATTATCGAGAACATTTTACCATGATTGCTTTGATACACTATCCAGGTGAGCGATACAGGCCCTCTGGGCCTCTTGTTATTTATATAAGCTGACAATATATATGGATTGCCCTTCAGCTTACTTGTAACCTCTATATTACTAATGCTGTAGAACTGTAGACCTAACCTAAGCCTGGGTCTGGCCTCATGTTTCTGTACTGTCTTGTGTATCGTGCCTGCTCCTGTTATATTGCCTTCCATGTTTAGCCTGCCTGGCCCACTGTATAATGGTAATGACTGTAGCCGTGGACAATGTACAGGACATGACAGTAGAGTTCCTGCGGATTGTGATGCTGCAGTTCCTGTGTAGTTATGATTTGTGTTATGTTCATGTTATGTTCATGTAGACCAGTCTGTACTAACTGAATGTTATCTTCACAGACAAAAAAAAAAAAAAAAAAAAATCAAAGATACTGTTTATTGATTACAAAATATTCATGGGTAATTTCTTCCGCGGTTTGAAGCCATTTAGATGCTTTGGTGGTAAGAAATTTTGGTGAGTATTCTATGGTATCAACAAACAGTAGATATGTAAAACATGCAAGTTTTTAAAATTTATTTTCTTGGTTCATTAAAGGCCCAATATACGTAACTTCAGGAAATTTTTTTGGGATTCTGAAAAATTCTGAAAAAAAATCTGGTTGATAACCATGCAAAAATAATTCTAAAACAAAGTAAACTTGAGCGGTAACTAACAAGAAACTTTTGACAAAAAACTCCAAAGAATTCAAAATATTTCAAGTGTGGCCACCTTCAACAACGAGCCGAAGTTAGAAGACAGTTCATAATGGACGCGTGCTTACAAATACAGACTTATAACTGCTGTTGTACGGTAACCGTGTAAGAGTTTATCTTGAATATTGCTGATATTAGTTTATCTTAACTAAAGCTATACATATAATAAGTTTTTAGGCTTGATTTTCGCTTCAAGTTTTGCCGAAAGTTACGTATATTGAGCCTTTAAAAGATTAAGAATGAAAACCATGAATATTTGTACACAACAAAAACTTCATGATATACAGTATATAATATATATTTTAGATTATTTTGTCTGATGAAGGTGACAAATCTACAGTACATGCTGTCTTACTAGTCATCGAAACGTCACATAGAAAACATTTAAAGGTTGTGTAACAGGAACCTTGACATGACCTCTGTACTAACTGCATGGTGTCTGTGTGTTGGTTTGTAGCGGATGACTGCTTTGAGTTGGGTCGTGTGGCCTATCATGATTTAGACTATTACCATACATCACTGTGGATGGAGGTGGCACTCAGTAAACTAGAAAAGGAGATCAACAAGACTGTCCACCGTAAAGACATCCTCGATTACCTCTCCTTCTCTGTGTACAAAGTAAGTCCGCCATCAACTGAAACAGCATTCAGACTTCAAAACGATGCATGTGGGTGGGTATTGGGTCTTTCCGTATGCTGGAGTTGCCTCCCATTTCGGTCGATATTTACTTTAATACCATTGTGGCATCATTAAATTAGTTGCTAAGGAAACAACATCTTAATTCTTCAGTTTCTTACATATTTATTGTTTGCCTAGCAATATTATGATGTCATAATGGAAAAAAAATACCCAAAAGGGAGGAACTCTTGTTTATGAAAAGGGGGGATATTTGTGATAGTGAGGGTTTTAGGCATTGTAAAGGGTAAAAATGCACCGACTTTTCAAGAAATAGATACAGCTTTTATATTTTCAAGATGGGCAAAGAAACACAGACTGTTCGAGGAAAATGCAACAATTTGTTTGAGGAAGGATTCTAGATTTTTAGGAGAGTCTGGTAACTATATATTATAACTGCATGGAAACACACTGAAGATAAGCCATCCGTTTGCCTGCCTGTGTAGATGTTTAACCCAAGATACAATTTTAACTGTCGACAACAAGTTTGCCTGCCTTTATAGATGTTTACCCGTGATAAAGTTTTAACTGTCAACAACAAGTTTGCCTGCCTTTATAGATGTTTACCCGTGATAAAGTTTTAACTGTCAACAACAAGTTTGCCTGCCTGCAAGTTTACCCTCAGATAAAGTTTTAACTGTCAACAACAAGTTTGCCTGCCTGCATATACAATATTACCCGAGAAACAGTTTTATCTTTTATCATCAAGTTTGACTGCCTGTGTAGATGTTTAACCTGAGATACAGTTTTAGCTGTTGCTACAAGATTGCCTGCCTGTATAGATGTTCGACCCGAGATACAGTTTTGCCTTTAAGCCTTTTAACCTCTGACGCTCAAGACTGCCTACCTAATAGTAGACTGTCACGTGATGGCCTGTTTACCCATGATGCACTAGTATTTAGTCCATGACGCCTGCCTGTCCATGCCTCAGTAAAGGTACTCCCAGTATTCCTCACAGCATGTCATGAGGAGATGATGTCCTTAACACACAGTTACCATAGTAACAAAGTCTTGGCTTTACAGCGGCGGACTGCTACACGATTGGCCGACTGGCCTACACAATCAGAGACTACTACCATACGTCATTATGGATGCAGCAATCACTAAACCAGCAGACCCAGGAGATAAATAAAACTGCCGACCGTGCTGACATTCTCGACTACCTCTCCTATTCCAACATGATGGTATGGGCCGAATACATTCACCTCAAAAGACAAAAAATACTGCAAAATGCAATTCATAAACCAATAAATCTTTATAACGATAAAGATTATCAAAGGATACTATGTGCATGACCTGGTTAAGTCTCTCTCACCAACAGAACAGTGTCCATGGCCTGGTTAAGTCTCTTTCTCTCTCACCAACAGAACAGTGTCCATGACCTGGTTAAGTCTCTCTCTCTCTCACCAACAGAACAGTGTCCATGGCCTGGTTAAGTCTCTCTCTCTCTCACCATCAGAACAGTGTCCATGGCCTGGTTAAGTCTCTCTCTCTCTCACCAACAGAACAGTGTCCATGGCCTGGTTAAGTCTCTCTCTCTCTCACCAACAGAACAGTGTCCATGGCCTGGTTAAGTCTCTCTCTCTCTCACCAACAGAACAGTGTCCATGGCCTGGTTAAGTCTCTCTCTCTCTCACCAACAGAACAGTGTCCATGGCCTGGTTAAGTCTCTCTCTCTCTCACCAACAGAACAGTGTCCATGGCCTGGTTAAGTCTCTCTCTCTCACCAACAGAACTGTGTCCATGGCCTGGTTAAGTCTCTCTCTCTCACCAACAGAACAGTGTCCATGGCCTGGTTAAGTCTCTCTCTCTCACCAACAGAACAGTGTCCATGGCCTGGTTAAGTCTCTCTCTGTCACCAACAGAGCAGTGTCCATGGCCTGGTTAAGTCTCTCTCTCACCAACAGAACAGTGTCCATGGCCTGGTTAAGTCTCTCTTTCACCAACAGAACAGTGTCCATGGCCTGGTTAAGTCTCTCTCTCACCAACAGAACAGTGTCCATGGCCTGGTTAAGTCTCTCTTTCTCTCTCTCACCAACAGAACAGTGTCCATGGCCTGGTTAAGTCTCTCTCTCTCACCAACAGAATAGTGTCCATGGCCTGGTTAAGTCTCTCTCTCACCAACAGAACAGTGTCCATGGCCTGGTTAAGTCTCGTTTACCAACAGAACAGTGTCCATGGCCTGGTTAAGTCTCTCTCTCTCACCAACAGAACAGTATCCATGGCCTGGTTAAGTCTCTCTCTCTGTCACCAACAGAACAGTGTCCATGACCTGGGTAAGTCTCTCTCTCTCTCACCAACAGAACAGTGTCCATGACCTGGTTAAGTCTCTCTCTCTCACCAACAGAACAGTATCCATGACCTGGTTAAGTCTCTCTCTCTGTCACCAACAGAACAGTGTCCATGGCCTGGTTAAGTCTCTCTCTCTCTCACCAACAGAACAGTGTCCATGACCTGGTTAAGTCTCTCTCTCACCAACAGAACAGTGTCCATGACCTGGTTAAGTCTCTCTCTCACCAACAGAACAGTGTCCATGGCCTGGTTAAGTCTCTCTCACCAACAGAACAGTGTCCATGACCTGGTTAAGTCTCTTTCTCACCAACAGAACAGTGTCCATGACCTGGTTAAGTCTCTCTCTCACCAACAGAACAGTGTCCATGGCCTGGTTAAGTCTCTCTCACCAACATACCAGTGTCCATGACCTGGTTAAGTCTCTCTCTCACCAACAGAACAGTGTCCATGACCTGGTTAAGTCTCTCTCACCAACAGAACAGTGTCCATGACCTGGTTAAGTCTCTCTCTCACCAACAGAACAGTGTCCATGGCCTGGTTAAGTCTCTCTTTCTCTCTCTCACCAACAGAACAGTGTCCATGACCTGGTTTATTGTCTTTATCTCAGCAATCATTTATAAATACATGTTTATGATGACAAACGTTGTATATGAATATCCCATTGAACCTGTTTGAAGAGACCACCTGTCATATGTGACCTGTTTTGTTGCATCCCTTCGAAGGTCACACATGACATGTTTAACTGTGATTTTCTATTTCAATTGTTAACTTTCCCAAAAAATGAAGAAATATTTTGTAGTGATGAATCGTTAATAAGAAGTTCGTTACAAATACACGTTACTGATAGTGAGGTTCGTTACAGGAAGGAAACCTGAATTATGCTCTGACCTTGACCGAAGAACTTCTGACTCTAGGTAAGTTACTTCTGCTATATTCTGTACATAAACCAATATAATCCTCTATTAATTTACTTTATAAAGCTTGTATGTTAATTTTCTAGACCCCAGATTTGTTCTTCTTATATTCACAGACAAAGAAATAATTAAAAATTATCAAGTGTTTAAAATATTTTCTGCTTTACAATGTTATGAATTATTGCTGAAATGGTTTTGCCATGCTTCTTCTCTTTCAAGATGGATCAGAAATCTTTTATTATAGTCTTTTATTGAATAAATTTAGGATATTTTCTGACATTGTAACAAAATGACACTGGTGTAACATTGCTATTGATGAAGATCAAAGCTAGGACTTTGTCAAACTCTGACTTACATTACAAACATATTCGCTATAAATATTCTAAATTACACATCAAATAGATGGGCTCCTGGTAATTTGCATAATGTACAACAAGGAGTGAACTATTTCTTTCTTTCCAATTCATCAGACCCAGTTCAAAATGAACTAGTGATAACAAATATTTTTCATTCTTCATTCTCTTTTTCATATTACATTACGATATATTTATATCATTACATGAGAAGTATTTAACAAAACACTGTATTTCATCGCCTAATTTCCAAATAACTGGGATACTCCATGGGAAGTAACTCTGAACGATCCCAGTTACACTCGGGTAACTGGCCACAATAACATGTATAATTTTTCGCAATGTCAGTATCATTTTTTTTTTATATGCATGCTGTTGTTATATTCTAGTTGTTTGATCTAAAATGGCCCATGCTACCTTTGTTTAGCTCCTGATAACACACGGGCCCAGAACAACAAACGCTACTACAAAAAGATGCTAAATGACCGTGCCATTGAGGCGCATAGACTTGCGAGTCAGCGAGGCGAGACCGGGGAGGGAAATATAGTGGAGGAGGAGGAGGTCAAACATGAACGCAAGCTTGACGATTACCGTAACTCAGAGGAGTTTGCCACTTACGAAAGACTCTGCCGGGGAGAAGATACTCAGGTTGGTATACAACTGGGTATTTAGGTAATGGGAACATAACCGAATGTAAACATAAAATCCTACTCACAATACCTTCTGTAGGAAACCGTATACAGAAAAAAAATAATCACAATCATAATTTAGCTGGGAATTTGTTAAAATATGTACCTTTACACTTTTCCAATGTCTGTCCAAGTGACTTTTGCTAAAAGAGCGCCTTTCACCACCAAAATATCTTGTAATCATCCTAATTTTAAGGCATTACAGATTTACGTCAAACTTGATAGATCTGTATTGAATGTTACTTCACATGAGAGTATAGCAGAACTTGACTCGAGGTCAGTCAACCCTTGTTTCAGGAAATTAGTGAAAGGGATACCCGAACCTGGGCCCAGTTGTTCAAAAGATGATTAGCTTAATCAGTGATTAGTGCAAATTTTGATTATGCTGTAACTTTAAAATCAAACCATTGGATTATTTATAACTTTGTAGATATCAAATACCTAGAAATGGCAAATTTAGATACAAAATTTTGAGATGGTAACTTGTTTATTGACAGAATTATCAAAATTTTAAAAATGTCGTTAAATAGTGATTAAGCTAATCACATTTTCAACAACTGGGCCCTGGGTTGTAAATAGGAAAAGGAGGGCTGATTGTAGCGAGCTGGACTGGGTGGATTGTCATTGAGCAGAAAGCTTAGTTGGTTGAGCATCCGTCTAAAGTTTGGAAGGTCCTAGGTTCAAACCCAAGTCTGGCTGTGCATTTTTTCCCCTTTTGTTACACCAGTAAATTTCAAAAATATTAATCTGCGTTACCAAAAATAAGATTATAAATACAGAAATTTCCTCCATAGGTAAACAAAGCGAGTGAAAGTGTAAGCTAGCTGGCTCACTTCATTACTACACTATAATGTGGATGGTTAGAGCTAAATAGCTAAAGGTATTAACATGTTTATACCTTTCCTGGTTACAGGTTTATAAGCACCGACATCAACTTGTTTGTCGGTACCACACAAACAACTTACACCCGCTGCTGGTGTTGTGTCCGATGAGGATGGAGGAAATCTACCTGGACCCCTACCTCGTTTTCTTCCATCAAGCTTTATCCGAGCATGAAATGACAGTTATAAAAGATTTAGCTACCCCAAGGGTGAGTATCTCAGGTGGGACCCTTTCACCACTGTAGGCCATAATAGACTCTACCGAGCATTGTACCAAATCAATGCTTGGTAGAGTTTACTCAAGTTTCATGGAGGTGAAAGGGTTAACTTGAAATATTCTTCATAGACTGTTGAATTTTCTTGAAATATTCTTCATGGAATTGTTGAATTTTCTTGCAATATTCTTCATGGATTGTTGAATTTTCTTGCAATATTCTTCATGGATTGTTGAATTTCTTTGAAATATTCTTCATGGATTGTTGAATTTCCTTGAAATATTTTTCATGAATTGATGAATTTCCCAGAAATATTCAAGGATATAAAATGCATCTAGCATCATTGAATATGATATTGAACAAGTTTGATAATTTTAAGAAGATTTAAAGGCCCAATATATGTTACTTTCGGCAAAACTTTAAGCGAAAATCAAGCCTAATAACTTATTATATTTATAGATTTAGTTAAGATAAACTAATATCAGCAATATTCAAGATGAATTCTTCTGCGGTAATCGGTACAGCAGCAGTTGAAACTCGTATTTGTAAACACGCGTCCATTTTGAACTGTCTTGTAACTTCGGCTTAATGTTGAAGTTGGCCCCACATGAATTATTTTCCATTCTTTGGATTTTTCTGTCAAGAGTTTCTTGTTAGTTACCGCTCAGGTTTACTTTGTTTTAGGCTTATTTTTGCATTGTTCTCAACTGGATTTTTTTCAGAATTTTTCAGAATCATGAAAAATTTCCTGAAGTTATGTATATTGGGCCTCTAAGTCTACAACAGGCTGGTATACAAGTTCTTAAAAGATTATTTAGGACTGAATTTGTAATTCAGTATCTATATATTTTTTTACCAGCTGAATACAGCGACAGTACGAAACCCTCTGACAGGAGTGATAGAACCAGCGAGTTATAGAATCAGCAAAAGGTACTAAGGGCCTGTAATGAGTGTAATGGCAGTTATCAATGTTCTTCTTTGTTTTTCTGGTGCTAGCTTGGCCGGGCTACAGTTCACAATGCAAAGACCGGCAAATTAGAAACGGCTACATACAGAATCAGTAAAAGGTGAGTTACTACATACATGATCAGTAAAAGGTGAGTACAACATACAGGAATGAGGATCAGTAAAAGGTGAGTACTACATACAGGATCAGTAAAAGGTGAGTACTACATACAGGATCAGTAAAAGGTGAGTACTACATACAGGATCAGTAAAAGGTGAGAACTACATACAGGATCAGTTAAAGGTGAGTACTACATATAGGATCAGTAAAAGGTGAGTACTACACACAGGATCAGTAAAAGGTGAGTACTACATACAGGATCAGTAAAAGGTGAGTACTACATACAGGATCAGTAAAAGGTGAGTACTACATACAGGATCAGTAAAATTTGAGTACTACACACAAGATCAGTAAAAGGTAAGTACTACATACAGGATCAGTAAAAGGTAAGTACTACACACACGATCAGTAAAAGGTGAGTACTACATACATGATCAGTAAAAGGTGAGTACTACATACATGATCAGTAAAAGGTGAGTACTACATACATGATCAGTAAAAGGTTAGTACTACATACAGGATCAGTAAAATGTGAGTACTACATACAGAATCAGTAAAAGGTGAGTACTACATACAGGATCAGTAAAAGGTGAGTACTACATACATGATCAGTAAAAGGTGAGTACTACTTACAGTATCAGTAAAAGGTGAGTACTACATACAGGATCAGTAAAAGGTGAGTACTACATACAGGATCAGTAAAAGGTAAGTACTACATACAGGATCAGTAAAAGGGAAGTACTACATACATGATCAGTAAAAGGTGAGTACTACATACAGGATCAGTAAAAGGTGAGTACTACACTCACGATCAGTAAAAGGTGAGTACTACATACATGATCAGTAAAAGGTGAATACTACATACAGGATCAGTTAAAGGTGAGTACTACATACAGGATCAGTAAAAGGTGAGTACTACATACAGGATCAGTAAACGGCGAGTACTACATACAGGATCAGTAAAAGGTGAGTACTACATACAGGATCAGTAAAAGGTGAGTACTAACATATTGTGTGCAGTTTTCTCATGATTCCCTATTCGTGATTGTCAAATTAGTTCATATTTACACCATAGCACCACACTATTATGTTCTACACCTGATAACATTTTGGTGTCATCAGTCAAGGTTAAAGGTCAAAGGTCACTGTTGACCACTTTGGGAATAAATGGAGCTTAATTACAAAATATGTAATGATAGATTTAGTTAATATCTTCACTATAGTATCATAAGACAAAGTGCTACTAATGATTACAGTTTGGTGGTCATTGGTCAAAGGAACAAAAGGTCAGATTATTGAAGTTTGTGTACATTAAACCCTATGAAGTCCTTCACAGATTTAGTTCATATTTACATCATACTGAGGTAACATCAAGTTCTGCTCCTAAGCAGATTTTGGTAGTCATTGGTCAAGATTTAAGGGTCAAAGGTGACACTTGACTAGTTAACAAAGATACAGGCTTTATCTTTGTGAGCCCTGCTCACTTTATTTTAATATTACTTTACAGTGCCTGGTTAAAAGATGAAGATGACCTTGCCATAAGTCGAGTAAACAGAAGAATTGAAGCAACCACTGGCTTAGAAATGTCTACTGCAGAAGATCTACAGGTGAGTTTTGTCTACAAGGTATGGAGACCTGAACTCTGGGTTCAGTTCTATAGTACAGGGCGGTACAGAAATATTCCACGATAAACATACATACCCCAACCGAACTATAGGTAGATCTAAAAAAATCCACTGTTGCAAAGAATAACATGACCTTTTTCAATCGTCCACTGAATTATATAACGGATCTTAAAATCTGCATCGGGATTGATTTTGTTTTAAGAAAGAAATGACCCAAACTAGCAATTTAGTTTCAATCAGTTATGTCTTGACACTTTGGGCTACACAGGCTGGAATTGCTTGTGGTCAGTCCCGACGTCTCAAAACTGTACCTTGTGTTTTAGCAGGTTCAATTACTTAACTGTTTCAACTAAAAATGCCAATGTACCCTTGATCTCTGTATGTAATCAAATTCTTCCAACAAATACCAGAAATATAGAAAGTGATGATACCAGTAGATAGCATTCCATTAGTTCACTAATGTGAGAGGCATGACAGAGGAGTAATACAGGATCATTTGGCTTTTTGGTTTTAATACTAGCTGACATGTTTCACATGTTTGTTTATTTTTCAGATTGCTAATTATGGTCTTGGTGGACATTACGAGCCTCATTTTGATTTTGCCAGGGTAAGTAGTTTCTACTGTCATTGTCTACTGGAATGCCTAATAAGTCTATCTGCCAAGGAACAGGGATGCTTGTTTCATTAGGTACCTGGGGTGGAGTGTTATGAGCTTAAATGAAATAAATGACCTTGTTCAACTTTCAAGGTCACAATGGTCAAATGTGTTAAAAATCTCGAAACAACGTTAATTGATGACTAGGAGGCCCATTGTTATATTGTGTGTCTTAACAGCTTGCTGAGATAGTGTAAAGTCTTGGTAGTCTTAGGCCAAGGTCTCAAAGTATTGAAATGTTTAATTGCCAAGTTTAACGTACTTCTATGCAGAATATTTTACCATGATTGCTCAAATATTTAGACGATTAATACAGGCCCTCTGGGCCACTTACTTTGCTTAAATAGTAACTCATGCTTTGATTGACTGATTTGAACAGAAAGAAGAAAAACATGCATTCAAGAGTTTAGGAACCGGAAACAGGATAGCGACATGGCTCACCTATGTAAGTGTAAACCTTAACCTATGTAAGTGTAAACCTTCACCTATGTAAGTGTAAACCTTCACCTATGTAAGTGTAAACCTTCACCTATGTAAGTGTAAACCTTCACCTATGTAAGTGTAAACCTTCACCTATGTAAGTGTAAACCTTCCCCTATGTAAGTGTAAACCTTCACCTACGTAAGTGTAAACCTTCCCCTATGTAAGTGTAAACCTTCACCTACATAAGTGTAAACCTTCACCTATGTAAGTGTAAACCTTCACCTATGTAAGTGTAAACCTTCACCTTTGTAAGTGTAAACCTTCACCTATGTAAGTGTAAACCTTCACCTATGTAAGTGTAAACCTTCACCTATGTAAGTGTAAACCTTCACCTATGTAAGTGTAAACCTTCACCTATGTAAGTGTAAACCTTCACCTATGTAATTGTAAACCTTCACCTATGTAAGTGTAAACCTATGTTAGTGTAAACCTTCCCCTATGTAAGTGTAAACCTTCACCTATGTAAATGTTAACCTACACCTATATAAGTGTAAACCTTCACCTATGTAAGTGTAAACCTTCACCTACATTATATATATAAGTGTAAACCTTCACCTATGTAAGTGTAAACCTTAACCTATGTAAGTGTAAACCTTCACCTATGTAAGTGTAAACCTTCACCTATGTAAGTGTAAACCTTCCCCTATGTAAGTGTAAACCTTTACCTATGTAAGTGTAAACCTTCACCTATGTAAGTGTAAACCTTCCCCTATGTAAGTGTAAACCTTCACCTTGTAAGTGTAAACCTTCCCCTATGTAAGTGTAAACCTTCACCTATGTAAGTGTAAACCTTCACCTATGTAAGTGTAAACCTTCCCCTATGTAAGTGTAAACCTTCACCTATGTAAGTGTTAACCTACACCTATATAAGTGTAAACCTTCACCTATGTAAGTTTAAACCTTCCCCTATGTAAGTGTAAACCTTCACCTATGTAAGTGTAAACCTTCACCTATGTAAGTGTAAACCTTCACCTATGTAAGTGTAAACCTTTATCTATGTAAGTTTAAACCTTCACCTATGTAAGTGTAAACCTTCACCTATGTAAGTGTAAACCTTCCCCTATGTAAGTGTTAACCTATGTAGTGTAAACCTTCACCTATGTAAGTGTAAACCTTCACCTATGTAAGTGTAAACCTTCACCTATGTAAGTGTAAACCTTCACCTATGTAAGTGTAAACCTTTATCTATGTAAGTGTAAACCTTCACCTTGTAAGTGTAAACCTTCAACTATGTAAGTGTTAACCTTCACCTATGTAAGTGTAAACCTTCAACTATGTAAGTGTTAACCTTCACCTATGTAAGTGTAAACCTATGTAAGTGTAAACCATCACCTATGTAAGTGTAAACCTTCACCTATGTAAGTGTAAACCTTCACCTATGTAAGTGTAAATCTTTATCTATGTAAGTTTTAACCTTCACCTATGTAAGTGTAAACCTTCACCTATGTAAGTGTAAACCTTCACCTATGTAAGTGTTAACCTATGTAGTGTAAACCTTCACCTATGTACGTGTAAACCTTCACCTATGTAAGTGTAAACCTTCACCTATGTAAGTGTTAACCTATGTAAGTGGAAACCTTCACCTATGTAAGTGTAAACCTTCACCTATGTAAGTGTAAACCTTCACCTATGTAAGTGTAAACCTTCCCCTATGTAAGTGTAAACCTTCACCTACGTAAGTGTAAACCTTCACCTACATAAGTGTAAACCTTCACCTATGTAAGTGTAAACCTTCACCTATGTAAGTGTAAACCTTCACCTAAGTAAGTGTAAACCTTCACCTTTGTAAGTGTAAACCTTCACCTATGTAAGTGTAAACCTTCACCTATGTAAGTGTAAACCTTCACCTATGTAAGTGTAAACCTTCACCTATGTAATTGTAAACCTTCACCTATGTAAGTGTAAACCTATGTAAGTGTAAACCTTCCCCTATGTAAGTGTAAACCTTCACCTATGTAAATGTTAACCTACACCTATATAAGTGTAAACCTTCACCTATGTAAGTGTAAACCTTCACCTACATTATATATATAAGTGTAAACCTTCACCTATGTAAGTGTAAACCTTCACCTATGTAAGTGTAAACCTTCACCTATGTAAGTGTAAACCTTCACCTATGTAAGTGTAAACCTTCCCCTATGTAAGTGTAAACCTTTACCTATGTAAGTGTAAACCTTCACCTATGTAAGTGTAAACCTTCCCCTATGTAAGTGTAAACCTTCACCTTGTAAGTGTAAACCTTCCCCTATGTAAGTGTAAACCTTCACCTATGTAAGTGTAAACCTTCACCTATGTAAGTGTAAACCTTCCCCTATGTAAGTGTAAACCTTCACCTATGTAAGTGTTAACCTACACCTATATAAGTGTAAACCTTCACCTATGTAAGTTTAAACCTTCCCCTATGTAAGTGTAAACCTTCACCTATGTAAGTGTAAACCTTCACCTATGTAAGTGTAAACCTTAACCTATGTAAGTGTAAACCTTCACCTATGTAAGTGTAAACCTTTATCTATGTAATTTTAAACCTTCACCTATGTAAGTGTAAACCTTCACCTATGTAAGTGTAAACCTTCACCTATGTAAGTGTTAACCTATGTAGTGTAAACCTTCACCTATGTAAGTGTAAACCTTCACCTATGTAAGTGTAAACCTTCACCTATGTAAGTGTTAACCTATGTAAGTGTAAACCTTCACCTATGTAAGTGTAAATCTTTATCTATGTAAGTTTAAACCTTCACCTATGTAAGTGTAAACCTTCACCTATGTAAGTGTAAACCTTCACCTATGTAAGTGTTAACCTATGTAGTGTAAACCTTCACCTATGTAAGTGTAAACCTTCAGCTATGTAAGTGTAAACCTTCACCTATGTAAGTGTTAACCTATGTAAGTGGAAACCTTCACCTATGTAAGTGGAAACCTTCACCTATGTAAGTGTAAACCTTCACCTATGTAAGTGTAAACCTTTATCTATGTAAGTGTAAACCTTCACCTTGTAAGTGTAAACCTTCACCTATGTAAGTGTAAACCTTTATCTATGTAAGTGTAAACCTTCACCTTGTAAGTGTAAACCTTCACCTATGTAAGTGTAAACCTTCACCTATATAAGTGTAAACCTTCCCCTATGTAAGTGTAAACCTTCCCCTATGTAAGTGTAAACCTTCACCTACATAAGTGTAAACCTTCACCTACATAAGTGTAAACCTTCACCTACATAAGTGTAAACCTTCACCTATGTAAGTGTAAACATTCACCTATATAAGTGTAAACCTTCACCTATGTAAGTGTAAACCTTCACCTATGTAAGTGTAAACCTTCCCCTATGTAAGTGTAAACCTACACCTATATAAGTGTAAACCTTCACCTATGTAAGTTTAAACCTTCCCCTATGTAAGTGTAAACCTTCACCTATGTAAGTGTAAACCTTCACCTATGTAAGTGTAAACCTTCACCTATGTAAGTGTAAACCTTCACCTATGTAAGTGTAAACCTTTATCTATGTAAGTTTAAACCTTCACCTATGTAAGTGTAAACCTTCACCTATGTAAGTGTAAACCTTCCCCTATGTAAGTGTTAACCTATGTAGTGTAAACCTTCACCTATGTAAGTGTAAACCTTCACCTATGTAAGTGTAAACCTTCACCTATGTAAGTGTAAACCTTCACCTATGTAAGTGTAAACCTTTATCTATGTAAGTGTAAACCTTCACCTTGTAAGTGTAAACCTTCAACTATGTAAGTGTTAACCTTCACCTATGTAAGTGTAAACCTTCAACTATGTAAGTGTTAACCTTCACCTATGTAAGTGTAAACCTATGTAAGTGTAAACCATCACCTATGTAAGTGTAAACCTTCACCTATGTAAGTGTAAACCTTCACCTATGTAAGTGTAAATCTTTATCTATGTAAGTTTAAACCTTCACCTATGTAAGTGTTAACCTATGTAGTGTAAACCTTCACCTATGTAAGTGTAAACCTTCACCTATGTAGTGTAAACCTTCACCTATGTAAGTGTAAACCTTCACCTATGTAAGTGTAAACATTCACCTATGTAAGTGTTAACCTATGTAAGTGGAAACCTTCACCTATGTAAGTGGAAACCTTCACCTATGTAAGTGTAAACCTTCACCTATGTAATTGTAAACCTTCACCTATGTAAGTGTAAACCTTCCCCTATGTAAGTGTAAACCTTCACCTACGTAAGTGTAAACCTTCCCCTATGTAAGTGTAAACCTTCACCTACATAAGTGTAAACCTTCACCTATGTAAGTGTAAACCTTCACCTATGTAAGTGTAAACCTTCACCTATGTAAGTGTAAACCTTCACCTTTGTAAGTGTAAACCTTCACCTATGTAAGTGTAAACCTTCACCTATGTAAGTGTAAACCTTCACCTATGTAAGTGTAAACCTTCACCTATGTAAGTGTAAACCTTCACCTATGTAAGTGTAAACCTTCACCTATGTAATTGTAAACCTTCACCTATGTAAGTGTAAACCTATGTAAGTGTAAACCTTCCCCTATGTAAGTGTAAACCTTCACCTATGTAAATGTTAACCTACACCTATATAAGTGTAAACCTTCACCTATGTAAGTGTAAACCTTCACCTACATTATATATATAAGTGTAAACCTTCACCTATGTAAGTGTAAACCTTAACCTATGTAAGTGTAAACCTTCACCTATGTAAGTGTAAACCTTCACCTATGTAAGTGTAAACCTTCCCCTATGTAAGTGTAAACCTTTACCTATGTAAGTGTAAACCTTCACCTATGTAAGTGTAAACCTTCCCCTATGTAAGTGTAAACCTTCACCTTGTAAGTGTAAACCTTCCCCTATGTAAGTGTAAACCTTCACCTATGTAAGTGTAAACCTTCACCTATGTAAGTGTAAACCTTCCCCTATGTAAGTGTAAACCTTCACCTATGTAAGTGTTAACCTACACCTATATAAGTGTAAACCTTCACCTATGTAAGTTTAAACCTTCCCCTATGTAAGTGTAAACCTTCACCTATGTAAGTGTAAACCTTCACCTATGTAAGTGTAAACCTTCACCTATGTAAGTGTAAACCTTCACCTATGTAAGTGTAAACCTTTATCTATGTAAGTTTAAACCTTCACCTATGTAAGTGTAAACCTTCACCTATGTAAGTGTAAACCTTCACCTATGTAAGTGTTAACCTATGTAGTGTAAACCTTCACCTATGTAAGTGTAAACCTTCACCTATGTAAGTGTAAACCTTCACCTATGTAAGTGTTAACCTATGTAAGTGTAAACCTTCACCTATGTAAGTGTAAATCTTTATCTATGTAAGTTTAAACCTTCACCTATGTAAGTGTAAACCTTCACCTATGTAAGTGTAAACCTTTATCTATGTAAGTTTAAACCTTCACCTATGTAAGTGTAAACCTTCACCTATGTAAGTGTAAACCTTCCCCTATGTAAGTGTTAACCTATGTAGTGTAAACCTTCACCTATGTAAGTGTAAACCTTCACCTATGTAAGTGTAAACCTTCACCTATGTAAGTGTAAACCTTCACCTATGTAAGTGTAAACCTTTATCTATGTAAGTGTAAACCTTCACCTTGTAAGTGTAAACCTTCAACTATGTAAGTGTTAACCTTCACCTATGTAAGTGTAAACCTTCAACTATGTAAGTGTTAACCTTCACCTATGTAAGTGTAAACCTATGTAAGTGTAAACCATCACCTATGTAAGTGTAAACCTTCACCTATGTAAGTGTAAACCTTCACCTATGTAAGTGTAAATCTTTATCTATGTAAGTTTAAACCTTCACCTATGTAAGTGTAAACCTTCACCTATGTAAGTGTAAACCTTCACCTATGTAAGTGTTAACCTATGTAGTGTAAACCTTCACCTATGTAAGTGTAAACCTTCACCTATGTAAGTGTAAACATTCACCTATGTAAGTGTTAACCTATGTAAGTGGAAACCTTCACCTATGTAAGTGGAAACCTTCACCTATGTAAGTGTAAACCTTCACCTATGTAATTGTAAACCTTCACCTATGTAAGTGTAAACCTTCCCCTATGTAAGTGTAAACCTTCACCTACGTAAGTGTAAACCTTCCCCTATGTAAGTGTAAACCTTCACCTACATAAGTGTAAACCTTCACCTATGTAAGTGTAAACCTTCACCTATGTAAGTGTAAACCTTCACCTATGTAAGTGTAAACCTTCACCTTTGTAAGTGTAAACCTTCACCTATGTAAGTGTAAACCTTCACCTATGTAAGTGTAAACCTTCACCTATGTAAGTGTAAACCTTCACCTATGTAAGTGTAAACCTTCACCTATGTAAGTGTAAACCTTCACCTATGTAATTGTAAACCTTCACCTATGTAAGTGTAAACCTATGTAAGTGTAAACCTTCCCCTATGTAAGTGTAAACCTTCACCTATGTAAATGTTAACCTACACCTATATAAGTGTAAACCTTCACCTATGTAAGTGTAAACCTTCACCTACATTATATATATAAGTGTAAACCTTCACCTATGTAAGTGTAAACCTTAACCTATGTAAGTGTAAACCTTCACCTATGTAAGTGTAAAACTTCACCTATGTAAGTGTAAACCTTCCCCTATGTAAGTGTAAACCTTTACCTATGTAAGTGTAAACCTTCACCTATGTAAGTGTAAACCTTCCCCTATGTAAGTGTAAACCTTCACCTTGTAAGTGTAAACCTTCCCCTATGTAAGTGTAAACCTTCACCTATGTAAGTGTAAACCTTCACCTATGTATGTGTAAACCTTCCCCTATGTAAGTGTAAACCTTCACCTATGTAAGTGTTAACCTACACCTATGTAAGTGTAAACCTTCACCTATGTAAGTTTAAACCTTCCCCTATGTAAGTGTAAACCTTCACCTATGTAAGTGTAAACCTTCACCTATGTAAGTGTAAACCTTAACCTATGTAAGTGTAAACCTTCACCTATGTAAGTGTAAACCTTTATCTATGTAAGTTTAAACCTTCACCTATGTAAGTGTAAACCTTCACCTATGTAAGTGTAAACCTTCACCTATGTAAGTGTTAACCTATGTAGTGTAAACCTTCACCTATGTAAGTGTAAACCTTCACCTATGTAAGTGTAAACCTTCACCTATGTAAGTGTTAACCTATGTAAGTGTAAACCTTCACCTATGTAAGTGTAAATCTTTATCTATGTAAGTTTAAACCTTCACCTATGTAAGTGTAAACCTTCCCCTATGTAAGTGTAAACCTTCACCTATGTAAGTGTTAACCTATGTAGTGTAAACCTTCACCTATGTAAGTGTAAACCTTCACCTATGTAAGTGTAAACCTTCACCTATGTAAGTGTAAACCTATGTAAGTGTAAACCTTCACCTATGTAAGTGGAAACCTTCACCTATGTAAGTGTAAACCTTCACCTATGTAAGTGTAAACCTTTATCTATGTAAGTGTAAACCTTCACCTTGTAAGTGTAAACCTTCACCTATGTAAGTGGAAACCTTCACCTATGTAAGTGTAAACCTTCCCCTATGTAAGTGTAAACCTTCACCTACATAAGTGTAAACCTTCACCTACATAAGTGTAAACCTTCACCTACATAAGTGTAAACCTTCACCTATGTAAGTGTAAACATTCACCTATATAAGTGTAAACCTTCACCTATGTAAGTGTAAACCTTCACCTATGTAAGTGTAAACCTTCCCCTATGTAAGTGTAAACCTACACCTATATAAGTGTAAACCTTCACCTATGTAAGTTTAAACCTTCCCCTATGTAAGTGTAAACCTTCACCTATGTAAGTGTAAACCTTCACCTATGTAAGTGTAAACCTTCACCTATGTAAGTGTAAACCTTCACCTATGTAAGTGTAAACCTTTATCTATGTAAGTTTAAACCTTCACCTATGTAAGTGTAAACCTTCACCTATGTAAGTGTAAACCTTCCCCTATGTAAGTGTTAACCTATGTAGTGTAAACCTTCACCTATGTAAGTGTAAACCTTCACCTATGTAAGTGTAAACCTTCACCTATGTAAGTGTAAACCTTCACCTATGTAAGTGTAAACCTTTATCTATGTAAGTGTAAACCTTCACCTTGTAAGTGTAAACCTTCAACTATGTAAGTGTTAACCTTCACCTATGTAAGTGTAAACCTTCAACTATGTAAGTGTTAACCTTCACCTATGTAAGTGTAAACCTATGTAAGTGTAAACCATCACCTATGTAAGTGTAAACCTTCACCTATGTAAGTGTAAACCTTCACCTATGTAAGTGTAAATCTTTATCTATGTAAGTTTAAACCTTCACCTATGTAAGTGTTAACCTATGTAGTGTAAACCTTCACCTATGTAAGTGTAAACCTTCACCTATGTAGTGTAAACCTTCACCTATGTAAGTGTAAACCTTCACCTATGTAAGTGTAAACATTCACCTATGTAAGTGTTAACCTATGTAAGTGGAAACCTTCACCTATGTAAGTGGAAACCTTCACCTATGTAAGTGTAAACCTTCACCTATGTAATTGTAAACCTTCACCTATGTAAGTGTAAACCTTCCCCTATGTAAGTGTAAACCTTCACCTACGTAAGTGTAAACCTTCCCCTATGTAAGTGTAAACCTTCACCTACATAAGTGTAAACCTTCACCTATGTAAGTGTAAACCTTCACCTATGTAAGTGTAAACCTTCACCTATGTAAGTGTAAACCTTCACCTTTGTAAGTGTAAACCTTCACCTATGTAAGTGTAAACCTTCACCTATGTAAGTGTAAACCTTCACCTATGTAAGTGTAAACCTTCACCTATGTAAGTGTAAACCTTCACCTATGTAAGTGTAAACCTTCACCTATGTAATTGTAAACCTTCACCTATGTAAGTGTAAACCTATGTAAGTGTAAACCTTCCCCTATGTAAGTGTAAACCTTCACCTATGTAAATGTTAACCTACACCTATATAAGTGTAAACCTTCACCTATGTAAGTGTAAACCTTCACCTACATTATATATATAAGTGTAAACCTTCACCTATGTAAGTGTAAACCTTAACCTATGTAAGTGTAAACCTTCACCTATGTAAGTGTAAACCTTCACCTATGTAAGTGTAAACCTTCCCCTATGTAAGTGTAAACCTTTACCTATGTAAGTGTAAACCTTCACCTATGTAAGTGTAAACCTTCCCCTATGTAAGTGTAAACCTTCACCTTGTAAGTGTAAACCTTCCCCTATGTAAGTGTAAACCTTCACCTATGTAAGTGTAAACCTTCACCTATGTAAGTGTAAACCTTCCCCTATGTAAGTGTAAACCTTCACCTATGTAAGTGTTAACCTACACCTATATAAGTGTAAACCTTCACCTATGTAAGTTTAAACCTTCCCCTATGTAAGTGTAAACCTTCACCTATGTAAGTGTAAACCTTCACCTATGTAAGTGTAAACCTTCACCTATGTAAGTGTAAACCTTCACCTATGTAAGTGTAAACCTTTATCTATGTAAGTTTAAACCTTCACCTATGTAAGTGTAAACCTTCACCTATGTAAGTGTAAACCTTCACCTATGTAAGTGTAAACCTTCCCCTATGTAAGTGTTAACCTATGTAGTGTAAACCTTCACCTATGTAAGTGTAAACCTTCACCTATGTAAGTGTAAACCTTCACCTATGTAAGTGTAAACCTTCACCTATGTAAGTGTAAACCTTTATCTATGTAAGTGTAAACCTTCACCTTGTAAGTGTAAACCTTCAACTATGTAAGTGTTAACCTTCACCTATGTAAGTGTAAACCTTCAACTATGTAAGTGTTAACCTTCACCTATGTAAGTGTAAACCTATGTAAGTGTAAACCATCACCTATGTAAGTGTAAACCTTCACCTATGTAAGTGTAAACCTTCACCTATGTAAGTGTAAATCTTTATCTATGTAAGTTTAAACCTTCACCTATGTAAGTGTTAACCTATGTAGTGTAAACCTTCACCTATGTAAGTGTAAACCTTCACCTATGTAGTGTAAACCTTCACCTATGTAAGTGTAAACCTTCACCTATGTAAGTGTAAACATTCACCTATGTAAGTGTTAACCTATGTAAGTGGAAACCTTCACCTATGTAAGTGGAAACCTTCACCTATGTAAGTGTAAACCTTCACCTATGTAATTGTAAACCTTCACCTATGTAAGTGTAAACCTTCCCCTATGTAAGTGTAAACCTTCACCTACGTAAGTGTAAACCTTCCCCTATGTAAGTGTAAACCTTCACCTACATAAGTGTAAACCTTCACCTATGTAAGTGTAAACCTTCACCTATGTAAGTGTAAACCTTCACCTATGTAAGTGTAAACCTTCACCTTTGTAAGTGTAAACCTTCACCTATGTAAGTGTAAACCTTCACCTATGTAAGTGTAAACCTTCACCTATGTAAGTGTAAACCTTCACCTATGTAAGTGTAAACCTTCACCTATGTAAGTGTAAACCTTCACCTATGTAATTGTAAACCTTCACCTATGTAAGTGTAAACCTATGTAAGTGTAAACCTTCCCCTATGTAAGTGTAAACCTTCACCTATGTAAATGTTAACCTACACCTATATAAGTGTAAACCTTCACCTATGTAAGTGTAAACCTTCACCTACATTATATATATAAGTGTAAACCTTCACCTATGTAAGTGTAAACCTTAACCTATGTAAGTGTAAACCTTCACCTATGTAAGTGTAAACCTTCACCTATGTAAGTGTAAACCTTCCCCTATGTAAGTGTAAACCTTTACCTATGTAAGTGTAAACCTTCACCTATGTAAGTGTAAACCTTCCCCTATGTAAGTGTAAACCTTCACCTTGTAAGTGTAAACCTTCCCCTATGTAAGTGTAAACCTTCACCTATGTAAGTGTAAACCTTCACCTATGTAAGTGTAAACCTTCCCCTATGTAAGTGTAAACCTTCACCTATGTAAGTGTTAACCTACACCTATATAAGTGTAAACCTTCACCTATGTAAGTTTAAACCTTCCCCTATGTAAGTGTAAACCTTCACCTATGTAAGTGTAAACCTTCACCTATGTAAGTGTAAACCTTCACCTATGTAAGTGTAAACCTTCACCTATGTAAGTGTAAACCTTTATCTATGTAAGTTTAAACCTTCACCTATGTAAGTGTAAACCTTCACCTATGTAAGTGTAAACCTTCACCTATGTAAGTGTAAACCTTCACCTACATAAGTGTAAACCTTCACCTATGTAAGTGTAAACCTTCACCTATGTAAGTGTAAACCTTCACCTATGTAAGTGTAAACCTTCACCTTTGTAAGTGTAAACCTTCACCTATGTAAGTGTAAACCTTCACCTATGTAAGTGTAAACCTTCACCTATGTAAGTGTAAACCTTCACCTATGTAAGTGTAAACCTTCACCTATGTAAGTGTAAACCTTCACCTATGTAATTGTAAACCTTCACCTATGTAAGTGTAAACCTATGTAAGTGTAAACCTTCCCCTATGTAAGTGTAAACCTTCACCTATGTAAATGTTAACCTACACCTATATAAGTGTAAACCTTCACCTATGTAAGTGTAAACCTTCACCTACATTATATATATAAGTGTAAACCTTCACCTATGTAAGTGTAAACCTTAACCTATGTAAGTGTAAACCTTCACCTATGTAAGTGTAAACCTTCACCTATGTAAGTGTAAACCTTCCCCTATGTAAGTGTAAACCTTTACCTATGTAAGTGTAAACCTTCACCTATGTAAGTGTAAACCTTCCCCTATGTAAGTGTAAACCTTCACCTTGTAAGTGTAAACCTTCCCCTATGTAAGTGTAAACCTTCACCTATGTAAGTGTAAACCTTCACCTATGTAAGTGTAAACCTTCCCCTATGTAAGTGTAAACCTTCACCTATGTAAGTGTTAACCTACACCTATATAAGTGTAAACCTTCACCTATGTAAGTTTAAACCTTCCCCTATGTAAGTGTAAACCTTCACCTATGTAAGTGTAAACCTTCACCTATGTAAGTGTAAACCTTCACCTATGTAAGTGTAAACCTTCACCTATGTAAGTGTAAACCTTTATCTATGTAAGTTTAAACCTTCACCTATGTAAGTGTAAACCTTCACCTATGTAAGTGTAAACCTTCACCTATGTAAGTGTTAACCTATGTAGTGTAAACCTTCACCTATGTAAGTGTAAACCTTCACCTATGTAAGTGTAAACCTTCACCTATGTAAGTGTTAACCTATGTAAGTGTAAACCTTCACCTATGTAAGTGTAAATCTTTATCTATGTAAGTTTAAACCTTCACCTATGTAAGTGTAAACCTTCACCTATGTAAGTGTAAACCTTTATCTATGTAAGTTTAAACCTTCACCTATGTAAGTGTAAACCTTCACCTATGTAAGTGTAAACCTTCCCCTATGTAAGTGTTAACCTATGTAGTGTAAACCTTCACCTATGTAAGTGTAAACCTTCACCTATGTAAGTGTAAACCTTCACCTATGTAAGTGTAAACCTTCACCTATGTAAGTGTAAACCTTTATCTATGTAAGTGTAAACCTTCACCTTGTAAGTGTAAACCTTCAACTATGTAAGTGTTAACCTTCACCTATGTAAGTGTAAACCTTCAACTATGTAAGTGTTAACCTTCACCTATGTAAGTGTAAACCTATGTAAGTGTAAACCATCACCTATGTAAGTGTAAACCTTCACCTATGTAAGTGTAAACCTTCACCTATGTAAGTGTAAATCTTTATCTATGTAAGTTTAAACCTTCACCTATGTAAGTGTAAACCTTCACCTATGTAAGTGTAAACCTTCACCTATGTAAGTGTTAACCTATGTAGTGTAAACCTTCACCTATGTAAGTGTAAACCTTCACCTATGTAAGTGTAAACATTCACCTATGTAAGTGTTAACCTATGTAAGTGGAAACCTTCACCTATGTAAGTGGAAACCTTCACCTATGTAAGTGTAAACCTTCACCTATGTAATTGTAAACCTTCACCTATGTAAGTGTAAACCTTCCCCTATGTAAGTGTAAACCTTCACCTACGTAAGTGTAAACCTTCCCCTATGTAAGTGTAAACCTTCACCTACATAAGTGTAAACCTTCACCTATGTAAGTGTAAACCTTCACCTATGTAAGTGTAAACCTTCACCTATGTAAGTGTAAACCTTCACCTTTGTAAGTGTAAACCTTCACCTATGTAAGTGTAAACCTTCACCTATGTAAGTGTAAACCTTCACCTATGTAAGTGTAAACCTTCACCTATGTAAGTGTAAACCTTCACCTATGTAATTGTAAACCTTCACCTATGTAAGTGTAAACCTATGTAAGTGTAAACCTTCCCCTATGTAAGTGTAAACCTTCACCTATGTAAATGTTAACCTACACCTATATAAGTGTAAACCTTCACCTATGTAAGTGTAAACCTTCACCTACATTATATATATAAGTGTAAACCTTCACCTATGTAAGTGTAAACCTTAACCTATGTAAGTGTAAACCTTCACCTATGTAAGTGTAAAACTTCACCTATGTAAGTGTAAACCTTCCCCTATGTAAGTGTAAACCTTTACCTATGTAAGTGTAAACCTTCACCTATGTAAGTGTAAACCTTCCCCTATGTAAGTGTAAACCTTCACCTTGTAAGTGTAAACCTTCCCCTATGTAAGTGTAAACCTTCACCTATGTAAGTGTAAACCTTCACCTATGTATGTGTAAACCTTCCCCTATGTAAGTGTAAACCTTCACCTATGTAAGTGTTAACCTACACCTATGTAAGTGTAAACCTTCACCTATGTAAGTTTAAACCTTCCCCTATGTAAGTGTAAACCTTCACCTATGTAAGTGTAAACCTTCACCTATGTAAGTGTAAACCTTCACCTATGTAAGTGTAAACCTTAACCTATGTAAGTGTAAACCTTCACCTATGTAAGTGTAAACCTTCACCTATGTAAGTGTAAACCTTCACCTATGTAAGTGTAAACCTTCACCTATGTAAGTGTAAACCTTCACCTATGTAAGTGTTAACCTATGTAGTGTAAACCTTCACCTATGTAAGTGTAAACCTTCACCTATGTAAGTGTAAACCTTCACCTATGTAAGTGTTAACCTATGTAAGTGTAAACCTTCACCTATGTAAGTGTAAATCTTTATCTATGTAAGTTTAAACCTTCACCTATGTAAGTGTAAACCTTCACCTATGTAAGTGTAAACCTTCACCTATGTAAGTGTTAACCTATGTAGTGTAAACCTTCACCTATGTAAGTGTAAACCTTCACCTATGTAAGTGTAAACCTTCACCTATGTAAGTGTTAACCTATGTAAGTGGAAACCTTCACCTATGTAAGTGGAAACCTTCACCTATGTAAGTGTAAACCTTCACCTATGTAAGTGTAAACCTTTATCTATGTAAGTGTAAACCTTCACCTTGTAAGTGTAAACCTTCACCTATGTAAGTGTAAACCTTTATCTATGTAAGTGTAAACCTTCACCTTGTAAGTGTAAACCTTCACCTATGTAAGTGTAAACCTTCACCTATATAAGTGTAAACCTTCAACTATGTAAGTGTAAACCTTCCCCTATGTAAGTGTAAACCTTCACCTACATAAGTGTAAACCTTCACCTACATAAGTGTAAACCTTCACCTACATAAGTGTAAACCTTCACCTATGTAAGTGTAAACCTTCACCTATATAAGTGTAAACCTTCACCTATGTAAGTGTAAACCTTCACCTATGTAAGTGTAAACCTTCCCCTATGTAAGTGTAAACCTTTACCTATGTAAGTGTAAACCTTCACCTATGTAAGTGTAAACCTTCACCTATGTAAGTGTAAACCTTCACCTATGTAAGTGTAAACCTTCCCCTATGTAAGTGTAAACCTTCACCTATGTAAGTGTAAACCTTCACCTATGTAAGTGTTAACCTTCCCCTATGTAAGTGTAAACCTTCACCTATGTAAGTGTTAACCTACACCTATATAAGTGTAAACCTTCACCTATGTAAGTTTAAACTTCCCCTATGTAAGTGTAAACCTTCACCTATGTAAGTGTAAACCTTCACCTATGTAAGTGTAAACCTTCACCTATGTAAGTGTAAGCCTTCACCTATGTAAGTGTAAACCTTTATCTATGTAAGTTTAAACCTTCACCTATGTAAGTGTTAACCTTCACCTATGTAAGTGTAAACCTTCACCTATGTAAGTGTTAACCTATGTAGTGTAAACCTTCACCTATGTAAGTGTAAACCTTCACCTATGTAAGTGTAAACCTTCACCTATGTAAGTGTTAACCTATGTAAGTGGAAACCTTCACCTATGTAAGTGTAAACCTTCACCTATGTAAGTGTAAACCTTCACCTATGTAAGTGTAAGCCTTCACCTATGTAAGTGTAAACCTTTATCTATGTAAGTTTAAACCTTCACCTATGTAAGTGTAAACCTTCACCTATGTAAGTGTTAACCTATGTAGTGTAAACCTTCACCTATGTAAGTGTAAACCTTCACCTATGTAAGTGTAAACCTTCACCTATGTAAGTGTTAACCTATGTAAGTGGAAACCTTCACCTATGTAAGTGTAAACATTCACCTATGTAAGTGTAAACCTTCACCTATGTAAGTGTAAACCTTTATCTATGTAAGTGTAAACCTTCAACTATGTAAGTGTAAACCTTCACCTATGTAAGTGTAAACCTATGTAAGTGTAAAACATCACCAATGTAAGTGTAAACCTTCACCTATGTAAGTGTAAACCTTCACCTATGTAAGTGTAAACCTTTATCTATGTAAATTTAAACCTTCACCTATGTAAGTGTAAACCTTCACCTATGTAAGTGTAAACCTTCACCTATGTAAGTGTTAACCTATGTAGTGTAAACCTTCACCTATGTAAGTGTAAACCTTCACCTATGTAAGTGTAAACCTTCACATATGTAAGTGTTAACCTATGTAAGTGGAAACCTTCACCTATGTAAGTGTAAACCCTCACCTATGTAAGTGTAAACCTTCACCTATGTAAGTGTAAACCTTTATCTATGTAAGTGTAAACCTTCACCTTGTAAGTGTAAACCTTCAACTATGTAAGTGTAAACCTTCACCTATGTAAGTGTAAACCTATGTAAGTGTAAACCATCACCTATGTAAGTGTAAACCTTCACCTATGTAAGTGTAAACCTTCACCTATGTAAGTGTCAACCTTTATCTATGTAAGTTTAAACCTTCACCTATGTAAGTGTAAACCTTCACCTATGTAAGTGTAAACCTTCACCTATGTAAGTGGAAACCTATGTAGTGTAAACCTTCACCTATGTAATTGTAAACCTTCACCTATGTAAGTGTAAACCTTCACCTATGTAAGTGTTAACCTATGTAAGTGGAAACCTTCACCTATATAAGTGTAAACCTTCACCTATGTAAGTGTAAACCTTCACCTATGTAAGTGTAAACCTTTATCTATGTAAGTGTAAACCTTCACCTTGTAAGTGTAAACCTTCACCTATGTAAGTGTAAACCTTCACCTATATAAGTGTAAACCTTCGCATATGTAAGTGTAAACCTTCCCCTATGTAAGTGTAAACCTTCACCTACATAAGTGTAAACCTTCACCTACATAAGTGTAAACCTTCACCTATGTAAGTGTAAACCTTCACCTATATAAGTGTAAACCTTCACCTATGTAAGTGTAAACCTTCACCTATGTAAGTGTAAACCTTCACCTTGTAAGTGTAAACCTTCACCTATGTAAGTGTAAACCTTCCCCTATGTAAGTGTAAACCTTCACCTATGTAAGTGTAAATCTTCACCTTGTAAGTGTAAACCTTCACCTTGTTAGTGTAAACCTTCACCTATGTAAGTGTAAACCTTCCCCTATGTAAGTGTAAACCTTCCCCTATGTAAGTGTAAATCTTCACCTATGTAAGTGTAAACCTTCACCTTGTAAGTGTAAACCTTCACCTATGTAAGTGTAAACCTTCACCTATGTAAGTGTAAACATCACCTACGTAAGTGTAAACCTTCACCTATGTAAGTGTAAACCATCACCTTGTAAGTGTAAACCTTTATCTATGTAAGTGTAAAACTTCCCCTATGTAAGTGTAAACCTTCACCTATGTAAGTGTAAACATCACCTACGTAAGTGTAAACCTTCACCTATGTAAGTGTAAACCATCACCTGTGTAAGTGTAATCCTTCACCTATATAAGTGTAAACCATCACCTTGTAAGTGTAAACCTTCACCTATGTAAGTGTAAACCTTCACCTATGTAAGTGTAAACCTTCACCTATGTAAGTGTAAACCTTCACCTTTGTAAGTGTAAACCTTCACCTATGTAAGTGTAAACCTTCCCCTATGTAAGTGTAAACCTTCAACTATGTAAGTGTAAACCTATGTAAGTGTAAACCTTCACCTATGTAAGTGTAAACCTTCACCTATGTAAGTTTAAACCTTCACCTATGTAAGTGTAAACCTTCACCTTTGTAAGTGTAAACCTTCAACTATGTAAGTGTAAACCTATGTAAGTGTAAACCTATGTAAGTGTTAACCTTCACCTATGTAAGTGTAAACCTTCACCTATGTAAGTGTAAACCTTCACCTATATAAGTGTAAACCTTCACCTATGTAAGTGTAAACCTTCCCCTAATAATATAAACCCTTAGGAGGTGAATGACCTATGTTGGTTTCCCTCTCCCAGCATATTTCAACATTATATTTTCCCATCTTATTAACTTTTCCTTTTCATACAAACATCAAAGCTGGATGTATTTTTTGTTATCATGTTGGCAGGAGGGTGGGTGTGTTAGTGGGTAGGCATTTGGTTTTTCGCTTGATGTCTTCATCAATTTTCAACAGATGAAAGTCAAACTTATCCATTATGATCAAGAATTGGCCAAACACTAGTTACAGCATCAACTGAAAATGTATTTTATCCAGATAAAGATTAAACTAAAACTCGATAAATTCGACAAAATTGACAAAAGAAAATGACCATAACCTACTTTCAAAGATCACATAAGTCAGATATATCAAAAATTTCCAAATGCCACTTCTGGAGGAAAGAAAAGATTGAAACGTTGATGTTTTGCACCTATGACGAAGCCTGACAAATTTAGGGGGATAGATCTCGACAATGTTTTTGAACAAAATAACCTTGACCGATCTTCAAGGTCACTAGAGGTAAAAGATCTTGAAACCTTCAAGCAATTTCTAATTAAGAACAAAATGGCTAAGAACCATGATATATTTTTTGTATCTTCCTGTGCTGATGGCTGACAAAAATCACCTTGACATGCACTCAAGGTTACAGTTGTCGAGTATGGCAAAAAAAAGACTTCTTCTGAAGAACCAGAAGTCCAAGAGTCATTGTTTGTGGCTGGTAGCTTCCCTGGATAGATTCCAACAAAATTATTTGTGTTAAAACAATAATCTGGATCTAGCTACTTTTAAGGTCCAAGGAGCAAAATATATCACAACTTTCTAACAACTTCTTCTTATGAACTGTAAAGCTTAGAATAAAGAAATGTGTCTGTTAGCTACCTTCGATGGAATCAACACATTTTATTTTTAAGTTGCAGCATTATCTTTTCAACATGTGCACATATTGAACTGAAGTTTTGTATTCATATGAGAATATCTAGGTCAAGTTCTTATTTGGTTGAATGATTTTTTTGCAGAGTTACAGCCCTTGGACTTGAAAATTTCTGATAATTCAGTTTCCGTTCATTATTTCTGCAATGTGTGGGGATATCTAGGTCAAGTCCCTGTAATTTGTAATTTGTTTGATGGATCATTGCATCGTAATAGCTTGTGGGGGACTCAATATGTTGTGTTTATTTAATTTACAGATGAGTGATGTGGAAGCAGGAGGAGCTACGGTGTTTCCTTACATTGGCGTTAAAATCTTCCCCGAAAAGGTAATCTATCCATAAAGTCTGAATTCCAGAGTCATGATTTGGGTGATAGAGAACAGGAAGACTACGGCTCCCTATCTGCTGGATATATATTGGATGTTTTGTATGGGTTGTTAAGCTGCAGTGTGTGAGGTGAGGAATGTGAAATCAGTCAGACTTTGTGTGGGTTGTTAAGCTGCAGTGTGTGAGGTGAGGAATGTGAAATCAGTCAGACTTTGTATGGGTTGTTAAGCTGCAGTGTGTGAGGTGAGGAATGTGAAATCAGTCAGACTTTGTATGGGTTGTTAAGCTGCAGTGTGTGAGGTGAGGAATGTGAAATCAGTCAGACTTTGTGTGGGTTGTTAAGCTGCAGTGTGTGAGGTGAGGAATGTGAAATCAGTCAGACTTTGTATGGGTTGTTAAGCTGCAGTGTGTGAGGTGAGGAATGTGAAATCAGTCAGACTTTGTATGGGTTGTTAAGCTGCAGTGTGTGAGGTGAGGAATGTGAAATCAGTCAGACTTTGTATGGGTTGTTAAGCTGCAGTGTGTGAGGTGAGGAATGTGAAATCAGTCAGACTTTGTGTGGGTTGTTAAGCTGCAGTGTGTGAGGTGAGGAATGTGAAATCAGTCAGACTTTGTGTGGGTTGTTAAGCTGCAGTGTGTGAGGTGAGGAATGTGAAATCAGTCAGACTTTGTATGGGTTGTTAAGCTGCAGTGTGTGAGGTGAGGAATGTGAAATCAGTCAGACTTTGTGTGGGTTGTTAAGCTGCAGTGTGTGAGGTGAGGAATGTGAAATCAGTCAGACTTTGTGTGGGTTGTTAAGCTGCAGTGTGTGAGGTGAGGAATGTGAAATCAGTCAGACTTTGTGTGGGTTGTTAAGCTGCAGTGTGTGAGGTGAGGAATGTGAAATCAGTCAGACTTTGTATGGGTTGTTAAGCTGCAGTGTGTGAGGTGAGGAATGTGAAATCAGTCAGACTTTGTATGGGTTGTTAAGCTGCAGTGTGTGAGGTGAGGAATGTGAAATCAGTCAGACTTTGTGTGGGTTGTTAAGCTGCAGTGTGTGAGGTGAGGAATGTGAAATCAGTCAGACTTTGTATGGGTTGTTAAGCTGCAGTGTGTGAGGTGAGGAATGTGAAATCAGTCAGACTTTGTGTGGGTTGTTAAGCTGCAGTGTGTGAGGTGAGGAATGTGAAATCAGTCAGCCTTTTGTGGGTTGTTAAGCTGCAGTGTGTGAGGTGAGGAATGTGAAATCAGTCAGACTTTGTGTGGGTTGTTAAGCTGCAGTGTGTGAGGTGAGGAATGTGAAATCAGTCAGACTTTGTGTGGGTTGTTAAGCTGCAGTGTGTGAGGTGAGGAATGTGAAATCAGTCAGACTTTGTGTGGGTTGTTAAGCTGCAGTGTGTGAGGTGAGGAATGTGAAATCAGTCAGACTTTGTGTGGGTTGTTAAGCTGCAGTGTGTGAGGTGAGGAATGTGAAATCAGTCAGACTTTGTATGGGTTGTTAAGCTGCAGTGTGTGAGGTGAGGAATGTGAAATCAGTCAGACTTTGTGTGGGTTGTTAAGCTGCAGTGTGTGAGGTGAGGAATGTGAAATCAGTCAGACTTTGTGTGGGTTGTTAAGCTACAGTGTGTGAGGTGAGGAATGTGAAATCAGTCAGACTTTGTGTGGGTTGTTAAGCTGCAGTGTGTGATCGTGAAGACTGTGAAATCAATCATTTTTAATGGGAATTTTATTTTCATTTATTTGTTCAGTACACACATTCAATTATCCACAAATTAGTAAAATGTTAAATCAAAAAGAAGTTATTACATAATTATTATATAGATTAATATGTTTATCCTTTTATTTATGTCCCCACATTATAGACATTATAGTGTTTTTTTCTGTAGAAGTTTTAGCTGATGAAAATATATAATTTTACAGTATGATATTGATTACCCTGTCATGTGATCAGTTTAAACCAATCAGATGCACTGAATGGAGATAAGGTATGGTACAGTAGCAAACTTAAAATGTGAACATAACAAGTATAACTCATTCTACCCTAAAGACACATTTAAACTTGTCCAATTCAAAGGTTGGAATAGTTCATTTTGAAACTTCAGGGGTGAAAAGTTTATTCAAATCTTGTTTCGTTAGCCTAGGAGGGACTATCTGTAGCGGGCTGATTTTCAAAATTCTGGTACACGGTGCTATTGTGTTTGTAGGGCGGAGCAGCATTTTGGTACAACTTATATAAAAGTGGTGAAGGTATATACAACACACGACACGCCGCATGTCCTGTGCTGGTCGGCACCAAATGGGTCTCCAACAAATGGATTCACGAACAAGGCCAGGAATTCCGACGACGATGCAGCCTCAACCCAGATGAATAACAGAAACGGAGATAAAGCATTTGTGTTCTGTTATTGTCACGATTACCTCACCGTACCATTGACCCTTTTATCATCCTTCATATTAAGTATTTATATCACAGACGACGTACCCAGACTCTAGGGTCTTCTGAAGAGTAACTCTACCCAAAATAGATTCTCATAAATATGAATGATGTAAATGTTTTGTACGTACACAGAAAGTGTTTTTGTTGCTCTTGCTTAAAGTCGTGTACAAGGTTTGATAGTCTGGAGTTTTGAAGTCGGTATCTGAGTGGATAAATGGAGGTGGCGGGTCACATTTATAATTTAAATGGTCTTATTTCTGTAGTTGTCCAATTATGATAGAGTTTTGTTCTGTTTCTTTTTTTTTTTGTGCAGAACTACACCATTTTGCATGGAAATCCAGAACTCTAAATTGAAAAATCAAAACTTGATCTGTGAATATTAAGGAAGAAATCAAATATTTAGTATTAGTTCTATATAATTTTTATGAAATATATTTTATATGTTTATGGATATCTGGAATGGCCGACGTGTACACTGATATAAAATACATTGTATATTTTATACAGAGATCTAGAGTGGCCGGTGCATGCTTTTTGTAACGTCTGTAATACTGTTAATTTTGTAGTGTTTGTGAAGGACCTGCACTGTTGTGAAGTGTGTTTGTGTGAATGTTCGTTTATAAATTGATCTACACAAACACTTGTTATAAACTACAATGAATGGGTCCAAGAGCCATTTTTAGCTCACCTGGCCCGAAGGGCCAAGTGAGCTTATGTGATGGTGCAGCGTCTGTCGTCCGTCCGTCCGTCGTCCGTCAACTTTTTCCTTTAAATGACTTCTTTTAAAATACCGAAAGGCCTAGTAATATTAAATTTGGCTGATAGCTTACTTGGAAGGAGCTGAACAAAGTTTGCGAAAAAAAATCACTTTGACCTACTTTCAAGGTCACAGGGGTCAAAAATGTCAAAACCTTCAAATAACTTCTTCTAAAATACCGTCAGTCATAGAGACCTCATATTTGACGAGTAGCTTCCTTGGATGAAGCCGAATAAAGTTTGTGAAAAGAAATGACCTTGACCCATATTCAAGGTCACAGTGAGGTTAAATCTATTTTAACCTTTAAACGACTTCTTCTAATAAACCAATTATAAATGTTACTTGGATGAAGCCCAACACAGTTTGCGAAAAGAAATGACCTTGACCTATATTCAAGGTCACACGGGTCAAATCTGTTAAAAACTTTCAACGACTTCTTCTGAAATACCAAAAGACCTAGAAACATGGTATTTGGCTGAAAGGTTCCTTGGATAAAGCCTGACAAAGTTTGCGAAAAAAATGACCTTGACCTATATTCAAGGTCACAGGGGTCAAATTTGTTAAAACCTTAAAAAGACTTCTTCTGAAATACCAAAAGCCCTAGAAGCATGATATTTGGCTGAAAGCTTCCTTTGATGAAGCCCAACAAAGTTTGCGAAAAGAAATGACCTTGACCTATATTCAAGGTCACAAGGGTCAAATTTGTGAAAACCTTAAAAAGACTTCTTCTGAAATAACAAAAGCCCTAGAAGCATGATATTTGGCTGAAAGTTTCCTTTGATGAAGCCCAACAAAGTTTGCGAAAAGAAATGACCTTGACCTATATTCAAGGTCACAGGGGTCAAATCTGTTAAAACCTTTAAACGACTTCTTCTGAAATACCATAAGCGATGGAAGCATGATATTTGGCTGACAGGTTCCATGGATGAAGCCTGACAAAGTTTGCGAAAAGAAATGACCTTGACCTATATTCAAGGTCACAGGGGTCAAATCTGTTAAAACCTTTAAACGACGTCTTCTGAAATACCAAAAGCCTTAGAAACATGGTATTTGGCTGAAAGGTTCCTTGGATTAAGCTTGACAAAGTTTGCAAAAAGAAATAACCTTGACAAATATTCAAGGTCACATGGGTCAAATCTGTTAAAACATTCAAACGACTTCTTCTGAAATTTCAAAAGCCCTAGAAACATGGTATTTGTCTGACAGGTTCCTTGGATGAAGCCCGACAAAGTTTGCGAAAAGAAATGACCTTGACCTATGTTCAAGGTCACAGGGGTCAAATCTGTTAAAACCTTTAAACAACTTCTTCTGAAATACCAAAAGCCCTAGAAGTATGGTATTTGGCTGAAAGGTTCCTTGTATGAAGCTTGACAAACTTTGGGAAGGAAAATGAGCTTGACCCATATTCAAGGTCACAGTGGTCAAATCGGATAAAAGCTTTGAGCGACTTCTTCTGATAAACCCAAATGCCTAGAGACATGATCTTTGGTTGGTAACATTCTGGGATGAAGCCAAACTAAATTTGAAAATGAAAATGAGGTTGTCTTATAAGGTTACAGGGGTAAAATATGTTTAAATCTTAATATGTTCTTCTAAATGTCTTACAGTAAAAGATTTTAGGGGACTTTAGGGTTACACTATAATATAAGTCAGAGATTGATACCAGGTAAGCGATGCAGGCCCATTGGGCCTCTTGTTAAATTCTTATTGATATGCCCTGGGCGTGTAACGCTTTTTCATGGAGGAGGTAGAAAGGGTATCTAGTTTGTTTTCAATAATGAAACAAAAACTTTGCATACAAGTTTACTTTGAAATCTAAATACAGTTTATACATTACAGCAAATTGAAATAGAATGAAAATGTTTAGAAGAAGTGACGTTTGAGATGTCCGTAATGTAGGTATACTGGTATATACTAAAACATTTAGATCATTCATCGTCGACTAAATGCTAGCTAGGTTCTGCAGAATGTTTGTTTGTTTATTATTGTATGTATATTCTACAACTTTGACATGTCGCATTTATTGATTATTATCTGAACTTAAATTTGCATAATATTTTAAATATCGCATAATGATCCTGTTGTATGCTTTTTGCAATGTAGAATCCAGTATATTTTAATTATGCTGGAGAATGTCTAGTTATTTTGTACTGTGGGTAGAGTTACAGTAAAGCAGACTAATTACGAAACGTGAGATAATTAGTGCTGTAGTACATAACCTGGTTAACCCTGTCACCCCTCCGTGACTGTAGTAAACTCTACCAGGCATTGGTTAGGGCGAGTCCATTCTGGTTACAGATGTGAAAGGGTTAAATGTTGCGTGTTGTCACCCACCGAATGTAGAGAACGTTTTCGCAGTAATTACATTACTTGCCTTGATAGGGTTTTCATTTAAACCTTTCTGATGTAAAAAAAATGCATCGTGATGACATAAACAAAAAGGCTGACCACATATTGGACTGTTGGCCAACAATTGTATCATACAGTGCATTCCTCTTTATATCATGTTGCATTTGTCAGACAAAAACATGATATTAACAGGTATGTGGCATGAAGAGAAACATGTTTTTCCACTAAATCTAATGCATTTCCTGTCTCCATAACTAAAAGTAAGCTATTCAATGTACATATGAAAATATTTCAATCTATAGATAACATTATTTCATTACAAAATTATATCTTTTTATTTAAGCAATATTTTGTGCAAGTTGTAACTGAAATCAATGGAAATTGCATCATTTTCTGGATCAATATTTTATGTGCTTGGTAAAAAAACCCATTATATTTAGAGGAATTTACCTCAAAATACATGATATTAACCAAATAAAATCAAATAGACTATATATAGAGAAAATGGTGTTTGGAAAAAAGATGATATAAAGAGGAATGTGATGTTTACATGAGTGATATTAAGTGGAATCCACTGTACCAGTCTTGATTGAAATTATTCCTCTGTCCATTCTTAAAGGGGGGGTAACTCTATTGATCTCTTCGATTTGGATCGGTGAAATCCCAAGTATAAATGGTAAAAGCTAGATATGGTGAGATATACTGCTGCCGTCTAGAGCTGTAGTTAAGGATCAATAAAGGACTCGGGCCTCCCCGGACTTTGATCATTAAAGGCCCAATATACGTAACTTTCAAATCAAGCCTAATAACTTTTTATATCTATAGATTTAGTTAAGATTAACTGATATCAGCAATATTCAAGATGAATTCTTACGCGGTTACCGGTACAGCAGCAGTTGAAACTCGGTATTTGTAGACACGCGTCCATTTGAGCCGTCTTCTCACATTGGTTTGTTGTTGAATTGGGCCCCACCTGAATTATTTTCAATTCTTTGGATTTTTCTGTCAAGAGTTTCTTGTTAGTTACCGCTCGGGTTTACTTCGTTTTAGGCATATTTTTGCATGGTTATCAACTGGAATTTTTTTCAGAATTGTTCAGAATCACGAAAAAAATTACTGAAGTAACGTTTATTGGGCCTTTAATGGTGTAACGTCAAAATTGGTTGAAATTATATTCTGTTGCATTTAATGTCTTGTTTATGGTCTCCTTTTTCCAGCAAGAGATCTTAATTATTATTTTTTTTTTTTGCACTTGAAAAATATACAAAACTTGTCTAAAAGTTAAAATCCAGAAATCAATATTATACATGCTCAAATTATATCTAAGAGTGTGAGAAGAGTTATAACATCTTTTAAAAGCTATGAAATGTCTAATTATTGAATCAATTTATTGTTTATATGATTTCAAGTGATGATCGATTGTGATTTTTGACTGATTATACAATACTAGTTGTAACCTTAGTATTATAAGCTGTTGTAAAGTGATGTCCTACCACAGAAAATACTTGTGAAACCCTGTTTTATTACGATTGTTACCATTATCGCCCGTGCAGTATTTGGATGGTTATTTCTGCGTTTCCAAACTGTAATTAGCTTTGCTGCTTTGCGTTACATTTTTTGTCTGTGATATCTATATTCGTAAACATGACAATTGAAATCTAAAGTTGTTATTTGTTAAACTGATTGTAATGAAACAGGAGCAACAAGAATCAATATATATGTTGGAGGTTTACACACAAAGAAATGTTGTGACTTACTGCTTGAAGAGATGAATGCATTCATGCCGCAGGAATTGGCCTACTGGGGGAAGGGGGTTGGGGATGAGGTAGGGTGTGGTTTAGATCAACCATTATGGCTCATTTGAGATCCCCTTCGTACAACATTATACAATACAGTATGTAATGTATAATTATATACAAATACTAGGCATTAAGAGATACTCAGGCTACTATTTTGTTGCTCAGGGGTCAGGACTTGCCCCAGGGTACTTACTCATCTTAATCTTTCTATTGAGCCAGTTAAACTTCTAACAAATAATCATGATGACAAAGTCTAGGCCTGAAGAAATAAATAATCTTGCTCGTTGATTAGCTCTTGGATCAGGCCTGGTCCCTGGAGACTTTCTTCCCGAGTCAGAAGATAGCTGTAGAGGTTCCTGTTGTGTGATAGTATATAGATTTGCTCGGCACCAAGAAACATAAATTACGTAACCTCATGTCAAACTGCCGATTATGGGTTTAGTCCTTGGTACAACTTATATATCTTGTACTATGTCAGTATGGGTTTAGTCCTTGTTACAACTTATATATCTTGTACTATGTCAGTAAATGTGTATTTATAAGGTATAAATTGAACACAAAATTACTGGTGAGCTATTTAAGCCCCCGGTTGCTAGAAAATATTAACGTATTTGACCTGATAAGGGCACTGTACAGTTTAAAAAAAAACGCGAAAAGCTAGAATACTGACGATTGTTTAGGTAGATCAGTCAAGTAAGAACATTTTTTACAAAGGTTTTAATTACTGCACCCATCTGCTCTTCCTGAAAAATGGTGGGGGACGCCCCTAAACTTGGATGTGTGCTTTCCAAATAGGAAATTCTATCCATATATATTTTAATGAAATGTAGTGTTTATATATCGGCATCCTCTTGATTTGTGCTTGGAATTCATTCCTCATTTCAAGGTGAAGGTCATATATCCAGATAGGATGTTGAAAAAAAATTCAACGTTTGTTTTTCTCGTGACAGAAGTGGAGATATTCTTATATGTTTCATCAACACATACTTTGTACTTGCTGTGTCTCTCCACTTGAATGTCAAGGCCATAAACTGCATTATGTCATAGCTAACGCAATTTTTGTATTTGCTGAAGCTCATTTTTTTTTTGTTACTAACATGATAGTGAAAATTCATAGTATATATATACAAGATATGTAGCATCGCCAGGGGGGTGTTTCTGCTTCATAACCATAGTCACAGAATGAGGTTGAATTTCAAATATATTGTTGGTCTGAAGTTGACAGAATGTTTTGAATTTCATACACAAGTGCCATGTTTCACAAGGGGATGTGCCAATTATATCTAAGGAGGTGAGAAATTGGGGTCAATTTTAATTGTTATGATGTAAACAAGTTTTGTTTGTCTGAATTGATATTGGTTATCCCTTTAAAGATTTATTTTTATGGTTATTCACCCCTGAAATTTCATCTTGGGACTATTCCAATCTTTGAGTTGGAAGAGTTCAAATGTGATTTTAGGGGTAAATGAGTTTGAGTCAAAACCACAACTGTAAATCAAAAAGTGATATCATTTCACCCGTGTACACATATATATCGCACTACGTCTATCATTGGTGTCATCATCATCATCATCATCGTCATCGTCATCAAATGCTTTGTTCAATACTCATCATTTAAATCCATGAAAGATCTCTCAGAAAGACTTTTCATTTCTTCTTGCACTTTGTGTTGAAAATAATTTTAGCCCCATTTGGCAGGTGTGCTAGTGCCATGGTTTTGCTTCTGTCCATTATTTGTCGGTCTGGCCTCAACATTTCAGCTTGCCTAGCCAAAAAGAAAAAGAGACTGGCTCGTAAGTGACGGAAAAAAGGGCAACCTTTTGGCCTTTTAACAAGGTATTTTAACTAACAATTCAGCAGTTGGATCGTTCGATAGTCAGATTGCTATCTTAAAGATTGACAAAGTTGTAGATCAGTGAACTAATCCTCCAACAAAGATCCATCTACAGTAATGGTTATCACGTGTTAAATGAATGATAGGCGAGTGATACAGGCCTATCTTACCTTTTGTTATAAATATGGCAAGTTTCAGATGTTTTCAATCAATTGAACCATTTTGATCTTGAAACTTAACTCATTCACCCTCGATGATGCATACTAGGTCTTCAAATCAAAGGTTGGAATAGTTCATTATGATATCATGGGTGGATGAGTTAATGACCAAACAATCCAGATGATTAATTTAAAGAATTTGACACAAATTTATTCTCTTCATAATAATGTTGGGTTTTTTTGTGTGTGAACATTTCCAACAAAGCTATTTTGTTAGTTAGATGTGAACATTTAAAAAAAAAAAATTTTGACAAGTGAAAATGTGAAGCGTTTTCATCAGTATTTTATAATGTGAAAATGTGAAGCGTTTTAATCAGTATTTTGAGATGTGAAACTTTTTTTATTGTTATTTTGCATTTTCACTTGTTGGCATGTGAACAAAACTGATGCATGTCAAGTTTTCCCACAATGACGTGAAGTGTAAAAAGTATTTGGGAAAGTTTTCTATATGACAATGGAGTGTCTAAGATATGTGATGAAGTTTCTACACTTTATGTATACAATGTGAAATCCTCACGTAAACTGACCGTAGATATGTTGTTGCTTGTACTCGGTATACAGTAGATATACGTTAGGAATGAATTGTGGAGAACCTGATCTGGTACACCCATAGACAGGAAACCCTCAATCTATTCTTCCATTTTTTGGAACTAAAAAAAAATAACTGACCTTTTTTGGGCTTGTTATTGCGCTCTTGCCCATTGTGTTTTAAACAAAATAAGGATTTCAGACTAATATTTTTAGTAGTCTGGTATATTTGAAATTTTGTGCTTCCATATAAAACATGTTTCATTTTTAGCCCTCCATCATCAGATGGTGGGCTCTTTAAATCACCCTGAGTCTGTGGTCTGTTGTTTGTCCTTAAACAACTTTTGTTATCGCTGTTTCTTGAGAAGTACTGGATGGATTCTTCTTCATATTTCATATGCAGGTTTCCCTTGGTCCCTAGTTTTTGGACTGATCAGAAAAACAAACCTGCTGACAAAGGTGCTCATGTTTGATTTGAAAGCTGAGACTAATAAATGTCAAAATTTAATTGCCTTTTCTTAAGAGGAATTATCAAATTTCATATAATTAAGAGCAAAGAAAAGGAAAGAAGAGAAAAGATCCAACATGTAAAGAACAAATAAAGATCAAACTATATTGGGTACCAAGATCCTTTGGGATCTCCTTTTTGTCCTCGCAGACTGGCTTCCATCATAATCAGTTTCCGAGATATAAACTTTCTGTTACACTTTAATTTGCAGATCTGGAGTAACTTCATTGAAAGATCTCTAATGAAAAAACTTTTTGAATAAAATGTTTTAAAATGCAGCTGTTGTTTATTTTGGGTGATTTGTGTTTATCTATAGTAAAACATCACTTTTATTTGTTCAGCTGTGCAAGGTGAGCTTATGATGTGTTAATGTCCATCGTCCTCCAAGTTTTTCTTTGAACAACTTTTTAAAACCTGGAGGATTTTGGCTCCATATTTTGCCAGTAGGTACCTAGTAAAGATTGCCATAAACTTTTCCCAAATAAATGACCTTGACTAACTTCAAAGTCACAGGGGTACAAATCGGAAACAAAACCCCAAAAAACTACTTTAACATCATCTTTTGAATAACTAGGAGGTCAAGTGTAATAATATTTGTCCAATAGGATATGAGTGCTACTAAGTTTTGTCAAATAAATGACCTTGACTAACTTCAAAGGTCCCTGGGGTTAAGTACTGTACAAGAGGCCCAATGGGCCTGCATCACTAACCACATGTTAATCTCTCGATTCTAACCTTAAAGTGAACTAAAATCTATGACTGCAAATCGTTCAAAAGGATATTTTAAAATATTTAAACATACCCAACTTTGTTGGGCTCCTGTCATGGAAACTATTGGCCAAAGCTGGTCTAAAGGCCTTATTTCAGAAGTTTATTTGAAGGTTTTGATGTAGTTAACCCCCATTCCATTGAAAGTATGTCAAGGTCATTTTATTTGCAAACTTTGTTCAGTTTCTTCAAAGGAAGTTAGTCCAACATCATGTCACTAGCTCTTTCAGTAATTCTGAAGAAGTTAAGAATTGTTTTTTGACATATTTGAAACTTTAATTAACCTTCACCCTTGACATAGTAGGTCAAAGAATGTTTTTTATCTACAAACTTTGTCCAGCTTTTTCCACCACAGCTACAAGCTAAAGGTAATTTCTTCAGGCCTTTTCATATTTCATCAGAAGACTTTTCAGATAAATGAGCGCTATGACCTTGAAAGTATGTGGAGGTCAACTTTATTAGCAAAATTGATAGGGATCTTTCGAAGAAACTAATAGCTTAATATCATGTCACTTATGGCATTATGATACTAAAGAAGAAGACATTTGAAAGTTCTGACATGTTATTTGGCATGTACGGGTCTCCACCTACAGATTAGAATGTGTCAAAGACAACAGAAACACTACAACAGTTACTATGAAATATGTGTTTATTAAGAATGTATTGTGTATGACTTGATATCATAAAAAGAAACATAATCGTAGTATAGACTGATAAGTGTAAAAGTTAAATACATAATTAACAACATTTAAAGGCCCGGTCACAACCCACCGTGCGTATTTTTTGTCCGTACGTTTTTTTGGGAGGCCATGCCCACAGATATATAGTAGTGGGAGGGGCTATATTCGAGAAAGGTAAAAAAATATCTGACAATCATTTCATAGTGACATAGGTCCGTGCCTAGCCCCTGTGGCCATGCCACGGCCGCTACATTTTTCTGAAAACGTGGGTAAGGAGTGGCAAGAGCAGGGAGAGAGTACGTCAACGCACGTCACTCGCACGGTTGCGCAAGGTGTAAGTACGTGGCCCGCACGCCACGCCTGGTTGTGAACGGTTGCGTGCATCGTAGGTTGCACACATGGAAGTGAGTTGTACGTGCTTACAACGTATGATTTCCGTGCGATTGCCACGTTATCGTACGGAGGCCATACTTACACGTGCTGCTCACGCACTGTGTCCTTACTCACTCGCATGTTGTAAGTGCGTGGAAGTGCGACGAACGTGAGTTTTTCCGCCCAATGTCTTGATACTCATGATTTACTTTATGAACTCTGCAGACATTCTATGAACTCTTCAGACACTCATGATTTTAATGAACTCTGGGGTCATTTTATGAACTTATGATTTAATTTTGTGTATTCATGTGTGAATAAACATGTAGAAGTTTATTGTGTCAAACATATAATAAAATGTTTTTTTTTCTTATTCAAAGATCACGTAACACACACATATGCTGCACCTCTTAAATTTAGTAATAGATACAGTATGCCGAAAAAATGAATTGAACTGCATCATACAGCTGTTTCGTCCTCCTAGGACTCTTCAGTGATGCTAAGGGCCAAAAGGTAGGAATCGAAAATTTCTAAACTAATGTAGAAGCAGAAGGGTCAGGTGCGTAAAACCCCTTTAATTTATTAATTTAGAATTACAATTAAACTAGTTCTGTATAATTTCAAATCGTGTACTACGAAAAAGTGTATATTAAGTACCGTGCCACTACTCAAATGAGATTAACTGTGGCTATGGAGGCTCCAGCAAACCTCGGGGACTAAAAAATCCACCAGCAGAGTCTTAACTCTTTAATCAACCTTAACTTTAATATTATATACCAGAATGGTTCCGGTCTCACTTCTTACTTTCAACCCCCCCTCCCCCCCCCTCCCCCCACCCAAAAAAAACCAGTCATTTTTAACAAATGGTTATAAAAAATTTACCGTTTGCAAAAAATATGGATTTGTTTTTGGGGGCTAGTTGGGAGGTTTTTGTTACCATTTTGCGTTGTAAGTGCGGAGCACGTGCTTACTCGGTACGGTCCACGTCAGTTCTGCGTGCTCATTGGACAGTATAACTGGGGAAGTGCCGGGTAAGCACAAACCACGCACTTATCAAGTGCGCAGCACGCACGAGCTACGTAGTCAGTGCGTTGTGCGCTCATTGGCTGTAGAAGACGCGCGCGTCACTCGTACTTGGGTGAATCCGTAGCCTGACCGCATCCCGAACGCAGCGAAAGTTCCTCATGCACTAAAAGTGCTACGACGTGTCTGCGTGCTCCCAAATCCGTACTGAGGTGGTACTCACCACGTACGGAGCCCCAAATTTTTCCCACATTTTTGCAAGTAGACAGCACGCACTTCCAAGTACGGCGGGTTGGGACCACGGCTTAAGGTGTACATTGTTACAGCAATATTAACCCTATCATCAAAGCCTCTTTAGACGATCTTGTATGAGAGTCCTCCAGGAGCCATCAGTCCAGTTGTCCAGTCTTTCTTGTTTAATATGCTTCATATGTTTGTTATGACAGGCAGTCATTAGGATATGCTCCCAAGTGGGCTCTGCACAGGCACCTGTAACAACATTCAACAAAATAATCTACACGGGCACCTGTAACAATGGTCAACAAATAATCTACACAGGCACCTGTAACAACGGTCAACAAATAATCAACACAGGCATCTGTAACAATTCAACATATAATCTACACGGGCACCTGTAACAGCGGTCAACAAATTATTTACACAGGCACCTGTAACAATTCAACAAATAAATAATCTACACATGCACCTGTAACAACGGTCAGCAAATTATTTACACAGGCAACTGTTTCAACAGCTAACAAATCATCTACACAGGGGCCTGTAGCTCAGCCAGTGAATTTCCTGTAAAGATCTCTGTGTGAACACAGCCAGTGAATATCCTGTAGAGACCTCTGAGGTAACACAGTCAGTAAATTTCCTGTAGAGACCTTTTAGGTAACAAAGCCAGGTAATTTCCCGTAGAGACCTCTAAGGAAACACAGCCAGTGAATTTCCTGTAAAGACCTCTGAGGTACCACTGCCAGTAAATTTCCTGTAGAGATCTCTGAGGTATCACTGCCAGTAAATTTCCTGTAGAGATCTTTGAGTGAACACATTAGTTACTTACCTTTGATGTCCAGTCGGTCATCTATCAGCAAGTGACCGTTGATGACAGTCTTGTCTCGAGTCAGGATCACCTTGTTTATGAAGTTTAATCCTAAGTGGTTTTCCACCCACTCGTACTGATAAAAATACAATAAGAGTTGTTTATTTTTTAACATTTAAACGGCATAGTGATATTTTATGTCGCACGAAAACATATCAAATTGGCATATTTGTCATTACATAATTGTTTTAATATCCAGCTTTATCAATATATATAACCGTGACTCCTAATAGTCAACAATCCTTATTGACAGCATTCCATAACAACAATCGCCCATAACAACAATCACCCCTAACGACCAGCAATCCCATCAACCAACACCCTATAACAGCCATCACCCGCTAATGACCAGTACGGTCAACCCCCGATCAACCAGCACCCCTAACAATTGCCCCAACCAAAACAAACAGCACTTCCAAACGATCAATATCCCACAATCAGGACCCAATAACAACCAGTACCCCTTAACAACCAGCACCACCTTATGACCAGCACCCTTATTAAATAAACCCCTTACCAACCAGCACCCACCAACATTCAGCATCTCAATATGACCCACTAACAACCAGCACTCCCTAACAACCAGCACTCCCTAACAACCAGCACTCCCTAACAACCAGCACTCCCTAACAACCAGCACTCCCTAACAACCAGCACTCCCTAACAACTAGCACTACCAAACAACCAGCACTCCCTAACAACCAGCACCCCCTAACAACTAGCACTTCCTAACAACCAGCTCTCCCTAACAACCAGCACCCCCTAACAACTAGCACTCCCTAACAACCAGCACTCCCTAACAACCAGCACTCCCTAACAACCAGCACTCCCTAACAACCAGCACTCCCTAACATCCAGCACCCTCTAACAACCAGCATCTCCTAACAACCAGCACTCCCGAACAACCAGCACTCCCTAACAACCAGCACTGCCTAACAACCAGCACATCTTAACAACCAGCACTCCCTAACAACCAGCACTCACTAACAACCAGCACTGCCTAACAACCAGCACTGCCTAACAACCAGCACATTTTAACAACCAGTACTCCCTAACAACCAGCACCCTCTAACAACCAGCACTCCCTAACAACCAACACTCCCTAACAACCAGCACTCCCTAACAACAAGCACCCTCTAATAACCAGCACTCCCTAACAACCAGCACTCCCTAACAACCAGCACCCCTTAACAACCAGCACCCCCTAACAACCAGCAACCTCTAACAACCAGCACTCCCTAACAACCAGCACTCCCTAACAACCAGCAACCCCGAACAACCAGCACTCCATAACAACCAGCACTCCCTAACAACCAGCACATCCTAACAACCAGCACCCTCTAACAACCAGCACTCCCTAACAACCAGCACCCTCTAACAACCAGCACTCCCTAACAACCAGCACATCCTAACAACCAGCACTCCCTTACAACCAGCACTGCCTAACAACCAGCACATCTTAACAACCAGCACTCCCTAACAACCAGCACTCACTAACAACCAGCACTCCCTAACAACCAGCACTGCCTAACAACCAGCACATCTTAACAACCAGTACTCCCTAACAACCAGCACCCTCTAACAATCAGCACTCCCTAACAACCAGCAACCCCGAACAACCAGCACTCCCTAACAACCAGCACTCCCTAACAACCAGCACTCCCTAACAACCAGCACTCCTCAACAACCAGCACTCCCTAACAACCAGCACCTCCTAATAACCAGCACATCATAACAACCAGCACCCTCTAACAACCAGCACTCCCTAACAACCAGCACCCTCTAACAACCAGCAATCCCTAACAACCAGCACTCCCTAACAACCAGCACTCCCTAACAACCAGCAACCCCGAACAACCAGCACTCCCTAACAACCAGCACTCCCTAACAACCAGCACATCTTAACAACCAGCACTCCCTAACAACCAGCACTCACTAACAACCAACACTCCCTAACAACCAGCACTGCCTATCAACCAGCACATCTTAACAACCAGTACTCCCTAACAACCAGCACCCTCTAACAACCAGCACTCCCTAACAACCAGCAACCCCGAACAACCAGCACTCCCTAACAACCAGCACTCCCTAACAACCAGCACTCCCTAACAACCAGCACTCCTCAACAACCAGCACTCCCTAACAACCAGCACCTCCTAATAACCAGCACATCCTAACAACCAGCACTCCCTAACAACCAGCACTCCCTAACAACCAGCACTCCCTAACAACCAACACCCTCTAACAACCAGCACTCCCTAACAACCAGCACCACTAACAAGCACTCCCTAACAACCAGCACTCCCTAACAACCAGCACATCCTAACAACCAGCACTCCCTAACAACCAGCACTCCTCAACAACCAGCACTCCCTAACAACCAGCACCTCCTAATAATCAGAACATCATAACAACCAGCACCCTCTAACAACCAGCACCCTCTAATCACCAGCAATCCCTAACAACAAGCACTCCCTAACAACCAGCACTCCCTAACAACCAGCAACCCCGAACAACCAGCAACCCCGAACAACCAGCACTCCCTAACAACCAGCACTCCCTAACAACCAGCACATCTTAACAACCAGCACTCCCTAACAACCAGCACTCACTAACAACCAACACTCCCTAACAACCAGCACTGCCTATCAACCAGCACATCTTAACAACCAGTACTCCCTAACAACCAGCACCCTCTAACAACCAGCACTCCCTAACAACCAGCAACCCCGAACAACCAGCACTCCCTAACAACCAGCACTCCCTAACAACCAGCACTCCCTAACAACCAGCACTCCTCAACAACCAGCACTCCCTAACAACCAGCACCTCCTAATAACCAGCACATCCTAACAACCAGCACTCCCTAACAACCAGCACTCCCTAACAACCAGCACTCCCTAACAACCAACACCCTCTAACAACCAGCACTCCCTAACAACCAGCACCACTAACAAGCACTCCCTAACAACCAGCACTCCCTAACAACCAGCACTCCCTAACAACCCACACTCCCCAACAACCAGCACCCCTCAACAACCAGCACTCCCTAACAACCAGCACCTCCTAATAACTAGCACTCCCTAACAACCAGCACTCCCCAACAACCAGCACCCCTAACAACAACCACTCCCTTACAACCTGCACCCTGCCAGTACATCCTAATGACCAGTACCCCTCACAATAAGTACCCCTAACAACCATTACCCCTGACGACCAACAGCCCCTGATGAACATGCAGTGACCAATCACAACCAAACTTTCCTAAAAACCTTATAACTTTCAATCATATACTTACTATGTTGCCATAATAAATAGACTAGTATGAATAGCTAACAAGGCAGGACTGATATTGATATAAAAATAAGCAATGATAATTGTGTGGCCCAGATAGCAGACATGCATTGGCCCAGCGTCGGAAACCTGTTGGCATGGTCGGCCAACGTTGGCGTCGGCTATCATATGTCGGGCCAATGTTGGGTCACCCTCGTTCTTAAGTAATAATTTCGCATCAGAGGTTGGCTGGCTGTTGAATGTTAATTTGGTACAATGTTGGGCCAACATAGGAACACGATTGATGTAATTGCACCATGGATTAGACAGTTTGACAACCATGACTTTTACATATACGTTAAATGATACAATTGTCAGTATGGGAGTCAACGTTTTCTAAGTAAAACATTTCTTAAAGAGGAAAACATTAATATTAAATATATGTGTAATAATTGTACAAATATATATATTCATCAAAACATTTTTTCTTCAGTAATCTCCTATAAAACACAAGAAAACGGCATACATACATATATATATATTCAGCCATGGGAAAGGCAAATATCAACCTTACCAGAATCTGTATATAAATACATGCACATTTGGCTGATAAGATGCCTATGAAGTACATTGTAAGTCAGTTAATTAAGTCCCGAGTAAAATAACAGCTGGGATCTGGTCAGTTACCGTAGCAACGTGGAATATGATACTCCAGGATGGGCACTGGCATCAGATTAATCCGGCTCGGTCAGTCTTTGTGAAGAAAACGGTTTGACCACATGTACGTTTCAAGACCATAATTTAAAAGGAGCTAGGAATTAATCTACCAATGCAGCAATTCAATATGTAAGTACTTTTTAAAGTTTCATTCAGAAAACTTGAACTTACCACCAACCCATCTCTTAATATAAGTCTATAAATCTTCTCTGTTTGTGATCAGTATGCATATAACTTGGTTGTTGATATCTCCCCTAAACACTATGATAGAAAGTTTGTAATGTAATGTGAACTATAAAATGTGTATAGTACATATATATGTATAAAATAAAACTTATTTGCATAAAGTACTGAAGGCATGCTTGTCCATTCTCCTTTTTAGGTGTAGGAACCGATTATGTTCAGGAGCTACTCATCAGAATATCCATTTGGTCATCAAAAACTGGTTTAGATATTCATGAGATGTAGAGAAGGAGGGAGAAAGAAGAGAGTGAAAAAGCAAGAAATCAAAGCGGCCAAGAGGCATCCAATTTGGACAGTGACTAAGGAATAATAATGACTGTCAATTCAGAAACATCTAAAATGGAGTGTATATATCAATAATACATAAAAAATGGTATATTTTGTATACTTTTCATTCTTATTGCGTTTTCGGGCATGCAATTGTAAGCTGACGTTACAGGTGAGAGAAATCTCCTTTCATGCATTCCTTACTGTCGGATTTAAAGTCATTCTCTTGAAGCTAAAAGTATGGCATTACGGTGATATAATCCATATTCAAGCGGTTTAGTGCTGTCTATTAAGCTGGTACTTTGAGCAATCATGGGATCAACTTGGTTTATCAAGTGAACTCCAACACAACAGAAAGCCAACACACAATGTCAAACATCTGACATTTAACCAACGTTGTTCCAATGTTAGTTTCCGAATAATACCAACGTAGAACCAACATAAATTGTATATTCCGATGTTGGACCAACGTTGGGCCAATATCATTTTTTGGGGCTGACATTGGACCAACGTCGGGCCAACACGTCAAAACAACATAACTTCGTTGGCCCGGTGTTGGACCAACACGTTGGACCTACGTTGCGCCGATGAGCAACATTACGTTGGCCCAACGTGATTTACCGATATTGGCCCTGAGTGACTGCTATCATTGGCCCAACGTTTGCCCAACGCATACTTATGTCTGGGGGATACCTTTTCCTTGGCTGAATACTTGTACTTAAACAAGGGACTGGTACACAGAAAAACATCCACCCTACAAAACATAAATAAGACAAGGTAACAGTCAAAATACCATAGTACAAATCACTGTTACAGTTGCAAGTCACATGACAGAAGTTTTGTACACACTCTTCCATCAAGTCTTTGACTTAACACACCTCATGCAGGGTTAGAAACTTACTTTTTCAGTATATGAGTCTGAAGGACGGGTAACATTTTTAAGGTATTAGTCCTGTGTTATTGTGACTAGTCCTGAGAGCTTCAGTCCCAGCTCAAACATTAAATTGCGAGCAATGTTTATGAGTATCCTGAGTGGTTAATTTGTATTGTTTTCCTCTCCTTGAATAAGTAATAGATTAGAATAAAAAAAAAACGAAATAGAAAAGTCAACTAGTCCACAGGACTAGTAAATAAAACATATTTACTACTCCTTCAAACATTTTACTAGTCTCGGACTAACTGACTAGTGTTATAGTTACGAACCCTGTCATGACAGGTTTTATACACTCTTCCATGGAGTAAACTCCTATGCTTAACTGCATTATCTCAAGATTGAGATTTATTTTGTAGAAGAGCTGGACTGTGTTGATCGTTAGTGACTAGATAATTCAATTAGTTGAGCGACCCTCTAAAGTCTGAAGAGTCTGGGTTCAAATCCTGGTCAAGTGGTGCATTTCTTTTCCTCTCGTTTTAAATATTTGGTGTAAACTTGGCAAGAGGATACCCAAACCTAGGCTGTAAATAGTTGTGTCTAAAGGGGTGAAGACTTAGAAAAAGGAGGTACTATGATTTATTGTCAGTGACCAAATCACTTAATTGGTTGAGCATCTGTCTCAAGTTTGGAAGGTCCCGGGTTCAAATCCAAATCTGGCCGTGCATTTTTCCTCCTCTGTTACACAGGTTTTGTACATACCCTTCCATGGAGTCCATCATCTTGATGGCGTCACAAGCCCCTGGCAGTGCAGGAAGGTCTCGGAAGAAACCTTCGGCTTCATATATTGAACTCACTTTTTTCTGTTTAAAAAAAAATCAAATTGGTTTTATTAAAATGAATCAAATGGCAGACAGTTTAAAATCCAATCTAAACAGTCCTATTTTGTTCTTTTTAAAAATCAACTTATGTTACACATGATAGTAGTAAACAGTATCAAGATAATCTCTGTCACTGGGGTTAAATCACTTTTAGCATTTTATAGAAAATTATGTACTTAAAGGCCCAATATACGTAACTTTCGGCAAAACATGAAGCGAAAATCAAGCCTAATAACTTTTTATATCTATAGATTTAGTTGAGATTAACTGATATCAGCAATATTTAAGATGAACTCTTACGCGGTTAACGGTACAGCAGCAGTTGAAACTCGGTATTTGTAAACACACGTCTATTTTGATCTGTTTCCTAACTTCGGCTTGTTGTTAAAATGGGCCACACCTGAATTTTTTTCAATCTTTGGATTTTTCTGTCATGAGTTTCTTGTTAGTTAACGTCATTTTAGGCTTATTTTTGCATGGTTATCAACTGGATTTTTTTTTTCAGGATTTTTCAGAATCACGAAAAATTTCCCGAAGTTACGTATATTGGGCCTTTAAAACTTATTAACTGCAGTACCTGGCAGTCCAGGACTTTCTTGGAAACACCTTTCCACACCAAAATTATGTGAACCGAAAGACTTTCGGTGAGGCGAATGAGCCATAGTGTTTCACAATTATTACGAGTATAATTATAAGGGTACCTCTAATCCATCCTTCAGCTTTTCGTACTGGTGTTCAAGATAATACGTGCGTCGATCTTCCAAGTTCATATAAGGTTCGTCAGGGTAGGTTTTTCGGTACATTGTCAGAAAATACCCCTCATAGTCTGCAATGGTTTGGGACAAGTCTACAAGTACTCGCAGTCTTCTCTCCATTAGGTTGGGTATGACACGTCTGCCAGCCAACTCGGGAAAATAACTGGAAAAGGAAAACGTTATTACACATTAGATGCCCGACTACATTGTTACAACAGATTTCTTGTCTGACTACATTAATATTGTAATATAAAAAACCATAATGAAGCAGCATTTGTCTATATAGCTTTACTTCTACGGTAATTTAAAACATGTTAATAACAGAACGCTTACAATAGATTCATGATTATATTAACATAGTGTTTTCCAATTCCCGCCAAACGCCCTACCATATTATATTCCATACATATTAAAAAACTATTCTTAATACATTTTTACCATTGAAATATCGAACATTATTTGTTCCATAAAAGTGATACTTTTCATTAGTAAGAAATATGAAAAATATCACTTTTTCTGATTTGACCATCCAGAACGCTGCTTACAAACGACATTTGGGAAAATCAAAAGTTGCCTCTGTAGATTTTGCTACAAAAATGTAATAAACAGAATATCTAACAGAATCTTCAGTAACACCAATTATATTTCACTCATGTGGCTAATATTTTGATTTTTTTCACTCGTGCTGTGCACTAGTGGAAAAATGTCAAGATATTTGCCCCACTCGTGAAATATATTTGGTATTACTGAGGACACTGTTAGATATCCTCTATTTACCGGTAAGGGATTTAGTGTTAATAGTTTAAAAATATTTCATGTTTTAGATCAACTTCCAGGAAACTCATGCAATTTCGCAGTTGGCTGTTTTGGTTTTTGCTCTTAAGAAACATGAGATTTAATTTTTATTTTTACAAGATACAACAATGCAAACCAAAAGGTCATTACCTTTCATTGTTGCTTATTGAAATCTTATTGTTTTGTTGAATGTTTCCTTTTTTCCCCAAACAGATGAGAATTAAGAAATCTTTCTTCCATCTTTTCTCAAATATTTATCTTAAACACAAAATATTTCTCTTTATGTAATATATAGTATGGACCCTATATCCTTACAGTTATTAGTCTCCTACCAGTAAAACTGGTGGGAGGGAAACTATTATATAATGTATATTCAACAGTGTCTGTCTGTTCATTAAAAGTTCATACTTCAGGGATATAGGTTCCAGGTCAAGGTTATCATTACTATTTATAGAAAATCCCCAATGCTCTACCACGCAGCTTCATAATTATTGAAGGATTTTCTTAATCTTCACACAACAACAAAGAACCATAACATCTCGCACAAGGTCAAGTTTCAGAGATGTTGGGTCAAGGTCAAGGTTGCTAAGTTTTTACAAAAAATCTTTTCAGTGCTCTAGGTAGGGTCTTCATTCCTAAAGAATTTTTTATCAATCTTCATACAATGACAAAGGACCATGATATCTTAGGAAAGATTAAGTTTCACCTGGGATGCTACGTCATGTTCAAGGTCACTGCTACTGTTTTGAGAAAAGATTGTCAGCACTCTACCAACTTGTTTCCTCAATGATTTTTTAATCAAACTGCACAAAATAACAAATAAAAAAGAGACTATAAGTCTCGGAAATGTTTTGGTTTCAGGGATGCTGGGTCAAGTTCAAGGTCACCATTACAAATTTGAGAAAAAATCCTTGCCATCGCTGTTTTCTTCTGAATCGGCTCCCCTGTCGGAAATATGATGTCAATCTCATTCTCTCTGGTGTACCAGGCAAATGCAAATGCTGTTCAGTATATTAGCCTTAAAGCTTGTTCACTGCATAATTCCGAGTTAGGCTGAAGGGTTCTGACTCTCTGATCCGCTAAATATTAGGACAGCCCTGAGTGTGGTGGCAAGTTGTCAATAATTTTGATTATAATTCTATTATCTATATTAATACATAAAGTGGATATACACTGCATCACACAGCACAACCGACCAGGCAAATGCAAATGCTGTTGGAATAAAAACATGTATGTATGTCCAGCTTAACCATCCACCCGATGTTTCTTTAAGTTTCACTGGCCAATTTATTACAGTGAGAAAACAGGAATATTTTATCTATAGATGTCTTACCATACATTATGTACATAAATATAAACTGTGAATTATTAACTCTAAAAATAACAGAAATTAACCTTTTAAACAAACAATTTCAGGGCTTTTTCTAGGTGAATTGGGAAAAGGCCCTTGGATGAAATTGGTAAAAATCATCGGCATATCAATAAAATATTTCCTTGTATTAAAATCATCTATTAATATATATTGTGTTAATTATATCTATATTCAACATACTTTGTATATAGTGTTTTGATAATTGAAAGAATTAGAAAGAAGAGCATCCCCATAATCCATATTCATATTGTAAAATTTAAAGTTTTTAATTTTGCAATTCTCAGTATAGTTTTAAAGTAATATGAATTGAACAAATAAAATACACCTAGACTGTTTTGTAATTTTTGTTTGATTACATAAGAGTATAAAATGTAAAACCGCTATTATACATATATGCAGAGTACATCTCATTCATTACTCTCCCATTCTCATCTCCCTTTATATGGAACTAATCGCGCCCAACTCTGCACTGCTCTCATCACTTACAATACAGGTATCCCCTCCAAAGTATAACATTACCAGTACTAACAATACATGTATCACCCTCCAAAGTATCACAATACCAGTACTTACAATACATGTATCCCCCTCCAAAGTATAACAATACCAGTACTTACAATACATGTATCCTCCTCCATAGTATTACAATACCAGTACTCTGAGGAAAATAAAAATAATTCCAAAAACATATGGAAACACTTTAAAAATCTGGGATATGAAAATAAAAGGAAAACGAATATGAATGTAGTTATAAATATTGACGGTGAAAACTGTCATGACAATTTGACAATAGCCAACCATTTCAATAATTTCTTTACAACAGTTGCTTCAAAACTTGTTGAGTGCCTTCCTACTTGTAAGGGTTTTTTTCAAAACTTCTCAAGACCTGATAAAATCATTTTACTCTAACAGAAATCCAAAACAAAACAAATTTCATCTTGAACATGTTTCAGAAAATTTTGTATTTAAAGAACTCTACAACTTAAATATCACAAAATGTACTGGTCCAGATTGTGTTCCCGCTTGTTTCCTAAAAGATGCTGCATCAGTTATCAAGGTGCCTGTAAGATGTTTGATAAATAAATCCCTCTCTGAAAATACGGTACCAGACGATCTAAAATTTGCCAAAGTAAAACTATTATTAAAAAAGAAAGATAAACTGAGGGCTGAAAATTAGACCTGTCAGTATTTTGTGTATCATCTCCAAAATATTAGAGAAAGTAGTATACAAGTAGCTTGAACATTTTTTAATGGAAAACAATATCTTATATGAATTTCAATCTGTTTTCAGAAGTTCCCACTCCACTGACTCCTGTCTGATTCACTTTATTGATCACATACAATCCCAAACGTCGAAGGATCTGTTTACCGACATGGTATTACTAGACCTGCAGAAGGCATTTGATACAGTTGACCATGGGATTTTGTGTGATAAACTGCGACTGATTGGCATTGGGTCGGTGGACTGGTTTTCATCCTATCTTACAAATAAAAAACAATAAATAAATATCAATAATGTAAATTCTGATATCTGTAATATAACATGTGGAGTACCCCAGGGAAGTTTACTTGGACCCCTCCTTTTTCTAGTTTATGTAAATGACATGCGGATCAGTGTTGACCCAGGATGTAAACTTTTTCTTTACGCAGATGATAGTGCAATTATCTTCTTACACGAAGATCCAAAAGTTATCTCTCAAACATTATCTAAAAACTTAGAATCCTGTCATGATTGGCTTACAGATAATAAACTATCCTTACATCTGGGAAAAACAGAGATTATTCTATTTGGCCCCAAAATGAAACTTCACAAATTACCAGAAGGCTCTTTCTCTATTTCATGTTATGGTAAAATAATTATGCCACAGATATGTGTCAAATACCTTGGTATTATTTTGGACAATGTTCTATCTGGAGAACGAATTGCTGAAAATATTGTGACGAAAGTGAATCAGAGACTAAGATTTCTCTACAGACAAAGTAGCTGTCTTTCTATTAAATCTAGAAAAACCCTTGTGTCAGCACTGATCCAATGCCATTTTGATTACACCTCTTCCTGCTGGTTTGAAGGCCTATCCAAAAAACTTAGAAAACAACTCCAAACTACTCAAAACAAAATGATCAGATTTGTTCTTAAACTCCACAACAGATCATGAATCACCTACGGGTAACTCGAACAAGCTAATTTGCTGGATATCGGAAGCAGGGTGGAACAACTCCGTTTAAATCATGTTTTCAACATTCAACATAATAAATGTCCATCCTATATGAAAGATAATTTTACTATAACTGAAAAGAAACACAATACCAGAAAAGATATCAGAATTTTAATATTCCTAGCATTAAGGGTGTGGAATCCACTACATTTTTCTTTAATACAATCAAGGACTCGAAAAACTTGCCAAGTACATTAAAATCTATAGACAACAAGATCAAATTAAAAAGAGAAATAAAAAAAAAAATTGGCAAAAATTAATTTTGAACAAGAATTTGTTCTCTGAGCATATCACAATTACTCCCTGTACTATCCCTGTTTGCGACTCTTTGACTTTATATGTTAAGTTGTCTAATCTGTTGATGTTTTACTTGAAATATTTATTGTGCATGCTTTTACTTGATATCAACATCACTCGTGTTCTCTCCGTAACTCTGTGGTGCAGGGTGAGTAGACCTCCCTGGTAGGGGTATCCACAACCCTTGGGAAACTCAACATGTACTACTGTAATCTATGCTTTTAAAAATGTACTTGATACTTACATTTCATTTAATATTTTTTGAAAATTCTTAATTTTTAAAAGTGTAAGTAGTTTTACCATCTTATAGCATCACTATCAGGTACTGAACTGCGATAATCGTGGTTACATTTTATCAAAATTTTTTAAAAATTAAATTTATTTTATTTGATTTCATAAGGACCCCATTGGAAATAAGCCGTACTCGGCTTTCATGGGTTATCCTAGGTGAAGCAAAAATTTATATTAAAGAAATGTACATACCAACTGTGATAACACAACAACATTTATGTGATAATATTTATTACTATTTATTAACAAAATGCTAAAAATATTGTGTGATCTTATGTGATTATATGTACTGTATGTGACATGCTTTGCCTGAATAAATATTATTATTATTATTATCACTGTGTGTTAACGCCACCGGATATAGGTACCAGGCAAGAGAAGATCTAACGAGGCGGGCCACAGTTGGAGGTTAGTGTTTTTGATATTCTACTCGCTTAAAGGTCTGTCATATGCTTTGTGAATCGTTTCTGTACATTAGTAGGGATGATTTAAACCACAGAAAACATTCAGATATAGGTTGATAGTTCTTCTAAACTTGCAAACATGTCGCCTGGTACCGGCAAAAATTCACAATTAATAACTTCATCGAGTCTAATTTGACATGTTAAGTAGTTTTATCCAATAAGTTTCCTGTCTTTAATTAAATAAGGTGTATCTGCACTACGCACATCAATTTCATCTTTGAACTCGCTGTAAAGATTGAGAAATATGTCGAGATAATTTCATAGCAGTGTACGGCGAAATTGAATGTCTGTACGGCGACTTGCATAAAGCGTTTACATTAAGTGTACGACATCTTGTTATGTATGTATATACTGTAAACTTAAATTTTAAAGATGTCATTTCCCACCTCATGGAAAACCACAGCAACAGATAGTTACAACACATTCGTATGGACAATAATAAATCCACAATTATTATATTGAATTTAAAAATCATTCCCGATTTGTGCAGAGAGCAAGGGAGTACAACAACTACTAACAATGAAAGCGAATAGATGCACTTTCCAAAAAAAAGTCCACATCAAGTGTCAACAAAACCATAATCCGAACTGAAAATGAATTAAAGTAGGTGCAAACTATGAACAAAAGGAAAAGATGAACACAGAGACTCCTGTAAAAGCACAAGAAAATAAGACCAGGTGTTCGGAAGAGTCTTCTGCTTTATCGACGACATACTCAAAAACGTCCACCTTCATATCGCACAAAAATTCGAAATATTTCTCAATTAGATAAATATGACGACCTTAAAACTTACTCATTGTGCTGATCAACCTGCATCTCTCGAATCCCTGTGTTCTATCACTTGATTAACTATGATGTTTGTTGTACTTAATTTTATGAATATGACGATGCAACACTTTCTTCATTAAAGAGGTAAGACATCGCTCCAGCACACAACATCCTGTGGCGTAAATAACGAATATAATATTGATGCTGTAAAGGAAACGATGTCGTGTATTTTTGTTAAAGTATTATTGGACACACGAATCAATTTGAGCAGCAAAATATTCAATCAATCGATGCTTCGAAAAGTGTTATATGAAGTCCGATCTGCTTTTGAAATCTTATCCATAGGACAGTTTAGATACCAACATTTTGAACATATAAACTTTAACATGTATACCCGATACATTTTGCACAACTTAAATCACATAAAAAACGTTTGAGACCTAATACAGGCTATATAGTGTTCCGAATTACAAACATGTGCTTGCAACACCTCCGTTTGTAATAAATGGCCTCAAACTATTAACATTTAGTTCATGTTCAGCTTAAAACTGACCAATCAGTTATGACGTTACAAAGATAACACTGTCTCTAATTGTTCAATATCATTTCTTTTAATAAGACGTTTTCTAAAATCAACATAATATTCACATTTTAATATCAAATCATATTCATTTTCGATGTCTCCACTGTTGCAGCATGTAGATGTTCTTTCAGTCCTTTCTAATTTATTATACCTACCAATTTCAATATTTAATTTGTGAGATGATAGTCTCATTTTTGTTATTTCTTTCAGATTTAAAGTTCCAAATAATTTTGTTAAATATAGTTGTAAACAGAATTTTTCAGCCATAAATTTGTACTGTGACACTTGGAAGATGAATCATTTTTTTCTCTACATTCTTGCTTAAAAATATCGCACATTCTACCTTTAATAGTTTTCATAACGTAATCGGATGTATAACTATCGCCATTATACCATATGTACCCTACTCCCATTCTACATAATTCCTCTTTTACTTCATTCAACCATTCATTTCCATTTTCTACCATTTCTTGATAACATGCAAGTAAAACACAATTGTCAGTTTGTTTTAATTTTAACCAATATTTAAAAATTCTGAATTTTCTAATAATTTCAATGGCATTCTTCCCAACTCTTGGTAAACCAAAAAAATCGCAGTCGATTTTTAAACTCCTAACAATCTTTTACAAAACTCTTAAGTGAATTTTCTCTATATCTGGTGCCTTATGGAATCTCCAAACCTCCGCTCCATAATTAAAAATACTACATACATATGTATTAAAGACTTGAAACTGAGTTTAAACGTTAAACTAGTTTTTCTTAGATACGTTTGCAACTGAAAACAATGCTTGTCTTCCTTGCTCAGTTCTTCATCCAGAAAAAAACACATACCAGCACCGAAGTCCATCGTGCCATCCTTGTGAATACTCTCATCCGTTGTTTCCGTTTCCAAGTCCAGGCGGAAAAGCGACGAAACCTATCCAAAGTGATGGAAATCCTTCCAGGAAATCTCGATGAATACACATGGTGCACGGTAATGGATCCATCATCCGTGTGAAACACGGGGACATCAATTGTCCATGACTCACAGTAGTGAAGTCATCCTCCACGAGATCACGTGGGAACATCTGTCTTCCATGTTCCACGGTAGTGGCAACATCTTCCACGAGGTCACGTGGGAACATCAACATTTCATCTCGTAGTCTCGATGCCAGGTAGGCTTTACAATGCGCCTACCGTGTTTACTGACAATGTTTTGGCTGAGAGAGACAGGGGACGAAGCTGAACTAGATGAGCCAACAACATCATCCTCAAAATGTACAGTGTCAGAACTCTCTGATTCTGCCAGGTGTTCCTCCTCATCTGCGTCTCTTTCAGAAGAATTGCAGCCAAGAGCTGTTGGCGTTCTCGATTCTTCTGCATGATTATCAGAAGGCGAGGACGTAACACATATTTGTCTCGAATCCTCGAACCACGTGAGTTTTTGATCTCCCCTATATGGCTTCAACCGATTGAAATGGACGATTCGAGGATGAGTTTGCTGGATCCGGTATGTAACATCAGTCACTCATTTAGTCACAATAAATGGTCCTGTCCAGGGCAATTGCAGCTTTGGGGATAACCCTTTCTTCCTTACAAGGTTATGAAGCCACACGGCTTCCCCTTCTGCATACCGGATAGAATTTGTATAGTGATCATAATTTTTCTTCATTGCATCGTGAGCTAATGTCAATTTGTCACGAGCAAAGCCATGAATGTTTTCTATTCTGTTCGCTAGGTCATATGCATTCGAGCTTTTAGGAACAGGGTTATCGGAATCGACTTCCGAACATCAGGTCAACTGGCAATGTGATCTCTCTTCCAAACATTATCGCACACGAGAATACTCCTGTAGAGTCGTGAACCTATAGGCCTTCATAAGCAGAGGCACGTGTATATCCAAATCACGCTGATTATCATCAACAAACATGGACAGCATGCTTTCTAAGGTCTGGTTCATTCGCTCAACCATGCCATCGCTTTGAGGATGCAACGGAGTCGTTCTTGTCTTGTCGATTCCCATGATTGCAAACATTTCCTTAAAGACAAAACTCTCAAAATTTCTACCCTGGTCAGAGTGAAGTACCCCGAACTGTTAAATGAATCGATTGACCAGCACCTCCGCAACAGTTACAGCTTCTTGGTCAGGAATGGCATAGGTGTCACACCACTTAGTGAAATAATCACGACTAATAAGTAACGGTTACCAAGATGTGTAATCGGCAACGGACCCATCACATCAACAGCGATACGTTCAAGTGGAGCGCCGACAACATACTGCTGCAAGGGAGCCTTTGGCGATTTCGGAGGACGTTTCCTGCGACCACAAACTTCGCAAGCCCTACACCAATGTTCAACGTCCTTCCTCAGTCCACACCAGTAATACCTGGCTCTAACTTTACCTAGTGTCTTGGCAATGCCTAGGTGACCCGCAGTCTCTGAGTTGTGTAGCTCTCTTAGAACGACTTTATGTAAGGCGTCTGGCAACACTATCTGCCATTGCGTAGAGAGACCATCTTCACTCTCAAATCGTCTATAAAGAAGGCCAGATCTGAGATACAAAGCGTCCCAGCGGGACAAATAATGATTCACGCCTGGAGATTGGTCAGAAATGTCTTCCCATAAAGGTCGTTGTCCACTCTCTTTCCAACCTACAACTACGCTCAAGATCTTGTCCTCCCTCTGTAACTCTTTTAATCGGTCTAACGTCATCACTTCATCGACCTGGTCATCAGGATCGCTGGTTCGGTTCTCGCTCGAATCATCGGGAGGTATAACCTCACTTAATGCTGCAATGTCACAGACACTTTCATGAACTGTGTATTTTGCATCCGCTTTATCACCATATGAGCATGACGTCTCGGCACAAGGCCTTCTTGAAAGAGCATCAGCATTCATATGACTCTTCCCCCTCAAATGCTCGATCGTGAAGTCATATTGTGACAAAAGCTCGAGCCAAAGAGCAAGCTGACCTTCCGGGTTCTTAAATTTTTTAACCAGCATTGAGACCCATGATCTGTACATACTTTAAAGTGGCGCCCATAGAGATAACAATGGAACTGTTTAACCGCCTTTACAAGAGCTAGCAACTCGCGTCTAGTGACGCAGTACGATCGTTCAGGTCTGCTCAGGGATTTGCTAAAATAAGCGATTACTCTTTCTTGGTTATCTCGGACCTGGGAGAGAACTGCTCCGACTCCCGTGTCGCTGGCATCCGTGTCCAAGATAAAGGAGTTGTCTCTTTGAGGGTATGCCAAGATTGGCGCAGTTATCATTCTGTTTTTGAGCTCTTGGAAAGCAGATTCACAGGCGTCAGTCCACAGAAAAGCATGACCAGACTCCATAAGTTGATGCAGTGGTCTGGCAATGGTAGAGAAGCTTTTGATGAAACGCCTATAGTACGAACTCATACCGAGAAAACTCCTCATCACCTTGATACACTTTGCTGTTGGCCAATCACGAACTGCAGAAACTTTTTCAGACCTGCGTGAGATGTTCCAATTCTTGGTCAAATGTACTGGCAAAGACAATAACATCATCCAAGTACACTAAACAGAGCTTCCAAGTTGAGCCTGTCAAGACCTGCTCCATTAACCGCTCACATGTGGCAGGGGCGTTGCAGAGACCGAAGGGCATGACTTTAAATTGCCAAAACCCACCATATCCAGTCACAAAGGCTGTTTTCTGTCGATCTTTTTCTGCAACACCCACCTGCCAATATCCACTTTTCAGGTCCAGTGTGGAGAATCAAGTAGCACGAGAAAGTGTATCCAATGTATCGTCTATCCTAAGCAATGGATGGCTGTCCTTTACGGTGATGTCATTCAGCATGCTATAGTCGATACAAAACCGTGTTGAGCCATCCTTCTTTTTCACCAGCATGATTGGAGATGCCCACGGTCCACTTGCTTCTCAATGACACCTGCCTTCAACATTTCTTCTACCTCCTTCTCTGCTTCACCAACCCCCTCGTAGAATCCCTCTTGCAAAACAAAAGGTTTTGCAAGAGGGATTCCCTTATGTAGCGTAAGGGGTCTTTCTGTGACATTCATGCACCTAAGAGGTAGAGTTAAATCATTAGATTTTACAACAGCATTGGCAAGAAAAACATGACTACGTTCGATGAAACGTAAGGTTGGTTCAATAACACTAGTTTGACCTGGTTTATAATTATCGATAGGTTTTCCACGGACAAGAACTTCACTTTTGGGGGGTATGGTTACCGTCTCAACAACAGTTACGCGACAGCACGCGGAACTATCTTCTGAGAGAGACATATGCAATGGCACCTTTTGCCCTCCGATCTCAAGAGCAAGAGAGTCTAAGAGAATCCTGCACCTATTGCTAGTAAGGAAGTCTGCACCAAGAATGCCGTCGTTTTTTTATGTCAGCAAACCAAACTGTATGATTGACGCTCTTTTCGCCCAGTTTTATGGTTGCTTCCAAACGACCTCGCAACGGTGCAACCTCACCCGTAGCAGTAAGTAGTGGTTTTTTTACTCTCTGAACTTTCCGTACCAAAGACTCTGGTAGATCCCCTAACATTTCTGTCCGTAGCAAAGTGATTGCAGCCCCAGTGTCAACCAGAAAACTGACAGGTGCGCCCTCCACATTAGCTTTGACAAACACACCCTCTTCATTGGTCCATGTATAATGAGCTAATATGAGGTTGGGCCTCGGGACAAAATCTACTGCCGGGCTTCGGCCCTTGAGTCCGGCTTCTTGGAGTTTTCCGAGTTCCTGTCAATTTTGGTTTTGGGATTACCTTTCTGCTTGTTAGTGTCCCATTATGGTTTGATAATTTAGGGTTAGAATTGGCATGATTTGACCCTCGGCCAGATTGGTTCTGGCTTTTACGATTGGCATCAGAGAATCTGGTTTCAACTGTCTTTTTCAGGGTGTCAAGCTCGCTTCTCAAGGACTCGATTACTTGATCATTTGGTGAAGCATTGACAGGACAAGAGTATGTTTTGTCAGCAGTTACTCTTTCTACGTCACCTTGCCCTTCGATTGCACGGACAGGCCGATTCCTGTACTTGTCTGCTAACTTATGGGACTCAAGCCTCACCGCTAATGTCTCAGCTTGAGTTAAACTCTCCAATTGGGCTTCTCGCTAGCGCAGGCGAATATCAGGATCTACTACGGCATCAATAAAGTAGTCTACCGACAGAGCCTCCAGGACAGATTGTTGTGCCTTGGGGTAAGCTTGACGGGTAAGTTTACGTATGGCCCGTGACAAATCAGATATTGACTCGTCTCTTCCCTTCACTTTAGTTTGCAGCTTGGCGCGATACATTTCTGACTTGCTCTCGCTACCAAACCTTCGCTGGAGAGCGGTGGTTAGCTCAGAGAAATTACGGCGACTAGCACTATCTAAATCACTGAGCACTGCCCTCGCAGCACCAGACAGACTTCCTGCCAAGTATAGGCCTTTCTCCTCATCATTCCATTTGTTTATGTCTGCCACGATTTCAAACTGGGAAAGATCGTAAACAACTGGTTTCATAACTACCCTTTTCAAATGAGTCCCCGAAGACTGTGACGTGTTAGGATAAGAATCGGTATTAGCGGAAGCACCTGTTTCAGGGCAACATGGCCTATTAGGATCAACATGTTCTATCTGCAGGTTACCGAAGTCAACATGCCTCCTTGATTACTACTATCGACAGCATGATCCCTCTGTCCAGCAATGGGTCTAATATGCTCTACCTGAGTGCTATTAGCTAAGGGAACATCTTTGTTAATTGCACAAGATCTGTTTGCCGAGGTGGGGGCTTCATCAGATACATCATCTATCTCTAAACCTAAACATACATTAGTTAGACTATAACTGTCCGATTTACAAACACGTTGTCTCGACTCCGTACAAACCATGCTCAAATCGTTTTTTAGTTGGAAAGTTTGGTAGTGTTTACTATCTCTTTCAAAAGATAGGTAGATGTTTCAAGGACTTCATTGAACACTGACCTCATATCGCTCTGATAGTCCTCAATTAAACATGAAATGAGTCCATTTTGTCTCTCAAACATGTCTAGAACCACTTCCGGAGCCAATGCGTTTGTCCGGGGAACTAAATATGATGAACGTTCGGGAGTAAGAGTAAACGAAGCCATGGCGACCGTTTCAAAACATGAACCTATGCCTAGGGGTATATAATGAACACGGCAACTCCAGCGGGGTCCCACGTTGGGCGCCAATGTGACAAAATAGCGTTGTCAACAATAATGTTCACGGTGCTCGCGCAGTGGGACCATGTCATTAATTCATATAAAGATAAACTCAGCTGAATATATTTCTAAAAGCTGTATTCAGTTAGCATCTACATGTATTAGACAGAACTATATACAAAGCTATAAGCTAGCAATAAAACAAAATGCCAAAAACACGTCTGCACCGTTCAACATCTAAGCTCTGTCTCACCAAACAAAGGAACACACCTTAACAAGAAAATCTCTCATACCTGTGGCCACTTGACTCACACACTCAAACACGCGTTACAAAGCATTACGATAGGGACAACTCGCCAACTACAGGTAAAGTCATCTCGATCCAGGCACGCTATAAATGGAACAGGTACCCGGACTGGTTGTACAGGTGAGGTGGCTGAATATAGATCACCCCACCTGGACAGCAGTACACGTGTACATGTAGCCAACACAAAGTACTGAAGCATAGTTTCGTGACACTGCCCCCTGCTGAGACAGAATTTTGTCCTCAAAATTTGCTCTGTGAAGAGAAACAGCAACTGAAAACATCAACACAGACAATACAAATTGCACTATACTTACATGATATAGAATTATTTAAAATAAAATCAATCACAAAGTCAAAAGTTCACCAAAGAAGTCCTGCAAAAGAAGATAATGTTACCATACACTTTGTCCGTTACAGTTCATTCCACATCCGAAGTTCTCCATCCAGAAAAAAACAACACATACCAGCACTGAAGTCCATCGTGCCATCCTTGTGAATACTCTCATCTGTTGTTTCCGTTTCCACTTAATGTCAGATCCATCCAAGTCCAGGCGGAAAAACGACGAAACCGATCCAAAGTGATGGAAATCCTTCCAGTAAATCTCGATGAATACACATGGTCCACGGTAATGGATGCATCATCCGTGTGAAACATGGGGATATCAATTGTCCATGACTCACAGTAGTGAAGTCATCTTCCACGAGGTCACGTGGGAACATCAACATTTCATCTCGTAGTCTCGATGCCACATAACGTAATCGGATGTATAACTATCGCCATTATACCATATGTACCCTACTCCCATTCTACATAATTCCTCTTTTACTCCATTCAACCATTCATTTCCATTTTCTACCTTTTCTTGATAACATGCAAGTAAAACACAATTGTCAGTTTGTTTTTATTTTAACCAGTATTTAAAAATTCTGAATTTTCTAATAATTTCAATGGCATTCTTCCCAACTCTTGGTAAACCATAAAATACGCAGTCGATTTTTTAACCCCTAACAATCTTTTACAAAACTCTTAAGTGAATTTTCTCTATATCTTGTGCCTTATGGAATCTCCAAACCTCTGCTCCATAATTAAAAATACTACATACATATGTATCAAAGACTTGAAGCTGAGTTTAAACGTTAAAATAGTTTTTCTTAGATACGTTTGCAACTGAAAACAATGCTGTTCCTTCCTTGTTCAGAAATTTTTTGTTTTGTTTTCCTGAATTTACCATTAAAATTCATTAATACCCCAAAATAATTAAATTCGTTTACGTTATCTAGTACACAACCGTCAAAAAACCACTTATCCTCTTTTCTTAATTTAACCCCGTAACGAAAAACCATTACCTTAGTTTTAGACGTATTAACAGTAAGATTCCACTTATTTGTGTAGAGTAATAACGTATCTAACATTTTTTTGTAATCCCTCTGAAAATTCTGCTAATAGAACCATATCGTCTGCATACATCATTAAAAATAAATTAATAGTTTGTAACTCAATAGAAGGACACCCTTCTGTTAAAAGAGCCATTTCACAATCATTGACATTCAAAGAAAACAAAATAGGAGATATAATTTCCCCTTGGAATAATCCATTTTACATTGGAAGAAATCTGACATATTTTTGTTATATTTAACACAACATTTTACATCTCTGTATAAAGAACGTATAATATTCAACATCTTTCCTTCTATGCCTTCTTTGATTAGTTTGTACCACAGATTCTGTCTATTAACGAAGTCAAAAGCCTTTCTGTAATCAATAAAACAGCAATACAAGATCACGTAACACACATATATGCTGCACCTCTTAAATTTAGTAATAGATACAGTATGCCGAAAAAATGAATTAAACTGCATCATACAGCTGTTTCGTCCTCCACGGATTCTTCAGTGATACTAGGGGCCAAAAGGTAGGAATCCAAAATTTCTAAACTAATGTAGAAGCAGAAGGGTCAGGTGCGTAAAACCCCTTTAATTTATTAATTAAGAAGTAAAATTAAACTAGTTCTGTATAATTTCAAATCGTGTACTACGAAAATGTGTATATTTATGTACCGTGCCACTACTCAAATGAGATTAACTGTGGCTATGGAGGCTCCAGCAAACCTCGGGGACTAAAAACAAAAAACCAGCAGAGTCTGCAACCCCCTATCACCCTTTAACCTTTTCCTGTTTTTGAGGGTTTTACTTATAAGTGTGTTCAATACAAATAAAGCATCAATAGTTGATAAATTCTTCTTAAAACCAAACTAAGCATCACTTATTTTAGAGTAGTCACTATCGAAATTCACAATACGTTCATTAAGAATTGATGTGAAAGTTTTCCCTAAACAACTTACCAGAGTAATTCCTCTGCAATTATTGGTATCGTTTTTGTCTCCTTTCTTAAAAATAGGAATTATATTACCAACAGACCATGATGAAGGATAAAACCCAGATTTAAAAATATTGTTAAACATTACCACAAGACATGGTATACGGACATCTTTACCCTTAATAAAATACTCATTAATCAGTAGGTCTTTACTTAATTTATTGATAGCTTTAGGAACTCCACTCTCAGTCATTTCATTATCTAGTTCTTGAAACATAGTATTTGGTATATTAATATCATAATATGTTAAAACCTCGTTGGCCAAGGTAAAAGGTAACATCATCATTATATTACTTTTGACAACATGCATCATACATCCGTGATGCCATTTGCTTCTGTCCTCAGCTGTTGCGTGAACATAATTAACCATAATTGTCACAGAATAAAGTCAAACTATTAACAAGCTCTTACTACAAAGAACTGAATGACAATTTGCCGTACTCCTAAAATTCAAAACGCCGTACACTGAAGATATACAAGCAAGCAATTCGCCGTACAGAGTATTAAAAATATAAACATTGATTGCAGTCTTAAACTGTTTTCATATTGTGACAAATAGCGTTGTCAGCAATAATGTTTACGTTAATGTTCACTGACCTCATGTCGCTCTAAAAGTCCTCAATTAAACATGAAATGAGTCCATTTTGTCTCTCAAACATGTCTAGAACCACTTCCGGAGCCAATGCGTTTGTCCGGGGAACTAAATATGATGAACGTTCGGGAGTAAGAGTAAACGAAGCCATGGCGACCGTTTCAAAACATGAACCTATGCCTAGGGGTATATAATGAACACGGCAACTCCAGCGGGGTCCCACGTTGGGCGCCAATGTGACAAAATAGCGTTGTCAACAATAATGTTCACGGTGCTCGCGCAGTGGGACCATGTCATTAATTAAAATAAAGATAAACTCAGCTGAATATATTTCTAAAAGCTGTATTCAGTTAGCATCTACATGTATAAGACAGAACAATATAGATAGCTATAATCTAGCAATAAAACCGAGTGCCAAAAACACGTATGCACCGTTCAACATCTAAGCTCTGTCTCACTAAACAAAGGAACACACCTTACCAAGAAAATCTCTCATACCTGTGGCCACTTGACTCACACACTCAACCACACGTTACAAAGCATTACAATAGGACAACTCGCCAACTACAGGTAACGTCATCTCGATCTGGGCACGCTATAAATGGAACAGGTACCCGGACTGGTTGGACAGGTTAGGTTGCTAAATATAGATCACCCCACCTGGACATCAGTACACGTGTACATATAGCCAACACAAAGTACTGAAGCATAGCTTCGTGACAATATTAACAACGGTAGGGGAATTCTGACTTGTTAGGTTATTAAATTGTCAAAAATCGTCTTATTCTCACACAAAAAACGAAGAAAGTTTAATTTCAGCTACATCAAACGTTGAGTGTCTGGTTTTTATCGGTACCAATACCAGTACGTAAATTCATTTTTAGCATTTATCTACTGATTACATCAATACAGTTATTATTAGGAAACTTAGATAGTTACCTGTTTTGTCGACAGTTGATCTTGAGCAGAAGTGAATTGTCCTTGATTTAAAAATACATGCGCAAGTTTTGAATTATTACGTCGTTTATCTCTGAACAGTTCTCCCAACCTGTCAGGTTGGGCGCAGACGTCTAGTGTATCGTGTGTCATGTATCGTGTATGAACGAGCCAAAATCGTTTGGTATGTGGTATAGCCGGTTTTCCCGTCGTTCATGACTTAGCTAATAATACGGTAATATGATCGTATTGTGTAATGACAGGTGGTCCTGTAGTTGTTTTGGCTCTTACTAGGTGTACGTACCCTTAGTCTCGAGACAGTAGTACTCTGGGATGGTATATGCTAGGGTTTACGGAGAGACATCGTGTCGGTATTAATATTTGTCTGCTTCGGGTTGTTATATCGGCCATCTTTTGAGGTGGGCCGAGGGCAGTCGTAATACGCACTGTGATTGGTCAAAGGCTTCGGCGGCGGAGTCAGTCGTTGAATCTTTTAGTTACTCTCGGTTTTAATCCGGGTAGGTTCACTGGGGTCACGAGATTAGGGCTATATAAGTCACGCACGTGTTGGAATCAGTGCCTTTTCTTGACGGAGATTTGGTGAGTTTCAGGAGTCGTTTAGACGGGTAATTGAACTTCGGCACTTACGTTCCGAGAATGTAATGTTAGTTATGTACCTTAAGGTTTGTTAGGTATAGCTGTCACTCTGAGAACAGAGCTGACTCGTGCATGGTTAGGTTATAATATAACTGACGTTCTGAGAACAGAGCGGCGTATGCATGTTAAGGTCTAGGTGACACTCTGAAAACAGAGTGGCTTATGCATGCTTAATTAATTAAGTCTTATGGGGCCAAGGAGGAGTTGACCCTGGTCGTGGTGGTGAACCGGGAATCGCCCGGATATGTACTGCAACCACGACCAGGGAGCCTTCCGGTTCTTTTCCCTTTGATTAGTCGAAGTGTTAGGAAAGACCCACAACAACATTGGAATAAAGTTCCACAAGTTTATTACGGAGTGACTGAGCACTGATCTTTAAATAATAACGAAGGTATAAATATAGCAAAGGAGACTAGTTATTTGAGGTGTAAAGCCAGTAGAAAAATATACCTAAACTTAATAAAATGGTCAACGAAATAAACTCAGGATAACGGTAACAAAACTAAATGACTGACAATAACTAGATGAAAGACATGACTATGTATCTCTATTTAACTCCTGCAGCCCTATGCCCAAGTTTGGACAACTTGTACAACTGGCCAATACTCATATCGGCCTAGCCTAACCATAATACAACCTACCAGTATAATAACTTTCTGCCTCCGAGACGGGCGAAATACCCAACCCCTATTCCACAAAAACCTACATACTAAACACTACCTATGAGACCCATATCCTGTTGACAGTCATAACATTACACCTATACTACATGATATAGCTAGACACTGGTATAAGTAAATACCCGCCCTGTGCTCTGGTTACAGAGCGAACACCCTCTAAAGTTACAGTATTAGTCCAATGACATGGTAAATTAGCTACCCTGTTCTCAGGGTATTAGGTTCTACGCATGCATTAAATACACCTCGTTTCCGAAGCGCGTGTCTACGATAGCCCCTACATCCTAGGGTTGCCTTGGTCTAAAAGCATCACCTACAGCCGCTCTGCTCTCAGAGTGTCAGTTATCTAATAAGACTTAATTAATTAAGCATGCATAAGCCGCTCTGTTTTCAGAGTGTAACCTAGACCTAAACATACATACGCCGCTCTGTTCTCAGAACGTCAGTTATATTGTAACCTAACCATGCACGAGTCAGCTCTGTTCTCAGAGTATCATCTATACCTAACAAACCTTAAGGTACATAGCTAACATTACATTCTCGGAACGTAAGTGCCGAAGTTAAACTACCCGTCTAAACGACTCCTGTAACTCACCAAATATCCGGCAGGAAAATGCACTAATTCCAACACGTGCGTGACTTATATAGCCCCAACCCCGTGACCCCAGTGAACCTACCCGGATTAAAACCGAGAGTAACTAAAAGACTCAAAGACTGGCTCCGCCGCCGAAGCCTTTGACCAATCACAGTGCGTATTACGACTGCCCTCGGCCCACCTCACAAGATGGCCGATATAACAACCCGAAGCAGACAAATATTAATACCGAAACGATGTCTCTCCGTAAACCCTAGCATATACCATCCCAGAGTACTACTGTCTCGAGACTAAGGGTACACCTGCTCAAGATCAACTGCCGACAAAACAGGTAACTATTTAATTTTCCTAATAAATAACTGTATTGATGTGATCAGTAGATAAATGCTAATAATGAATTTACGTACTGGTATTGTGATACTCCTAAGGGTGATACGTGTATTGTAAGTATCGCTCTGTGTTAACGCCACCGGATATTGGTACCAGGCAAGCGAAGATCCTTGTTAGCGGTAACCGCATCAAGGTGATATTTCTATCAATATTTTGTTTTTCTAGGCATCACATGATTGTGAAATTTGTCAGGGCAATCTTTAACGATTCAACCTAAACGTTGGCGAAATGAAGTCGACTTGATATATTTCAAGAGTTTTTGAATCGAAAAATACACTGCTTGGTACCGATAAAAACCAGACACTTGTTTGATGTAGCTGAAATTAAACTTTCTTTGTTATTTGTGTGAGTATAACAATTTAGTAACATAACAAGTCAGAATTCCCCTACCGTTGTTAATATGAAAACACTTTAAGACTACAATCATTGTTTATGTTTTTACTACGCTGTACGGCGCAACAGCTGAGGGCATTAGCAAACGGCATCACGGATGTATGATGCATGTTGTCAAAAGTAATATAATGATGATGTTACCTTTTACCTTGGTCAACGAGTTTTTAATAGATTATGATATAAATATACCAAATACTATGTTTCAAGAACTAGATGATGAAATGACTGAGAGTGAAGTTCTTAAAGCTATCAATATATTAAGTAACTCTAAGGCGTTTGTTCCAGACCTACTGATTAATGAGTTTTTAATTAAGGTTAAAGATGTCCTTATACCATGTCTTGTGGTAATGTTTAACAATATTTTTAAATCTGGGTTTTATCCTTCATCATGGTCAGTTGGTAATATAATTCCTATTTTTAAGAAAGAAGACAAAAAAGATACAAATAAAAGAGGAATTACTCTGGAAAGTTGTTTAGGGAAATTTTTACATCAATTCTTAATGAACGTCTTGTGAATTTCAATAGTGACTACTCTAAAATAAGTTATGCTCAGTTTGGTTTTAAGAAGAATTTATCAATTATTGATGCTTTATTTGTATTGAATACACTAATAAGTAAAACCCTCAAAAAAGGAAAAGGTGAGGGGTGATAGGGGGTGGCGGACTCTGCTGGTGGATTTTTAGTCTCCGAGGTTTGCTGGAGCCTCCAAAGCCACAGTTAATCTCAATTGAGTAGTGGCACGGTACATAATATACACATTTTCGTAGTACACGATTTGAAATTATACAGAACTAGTTTAGTTTTACTTCTAGATTCATAAACTAAAGGTGTTTTAAGCACCTGACCCTTCTGCTTCTACATTAGTTTAGAAATTTTGGATTCCTACCTTTTGGCCCCTAGCATCACTGAAGAGTCCTAGGAGGACGAAACAACTGTATGATGCAGTGATTTATTTTTTCGGCATACTGTATCTATTACTAAATTTAAGAGGTGCAGCATATGTGTGTGTTACGCGATCTTTATGATAGGGGGTGGCAGACTCTGCTGGTGGATTTTTTAGTCTCCGAGGTTTGCTGGAGCCTCCAAAGCCACAGTTAATCTCAATTGAGTAGTGGCACGGTACATAATATACACATTTTCGTAGTACACGATTTGAAATTATACAGAACTAGTTTAATTTTACTTCTTAATTAATAAATTAAAGGTGTTTTAAGCACCTGACCCTTCTGCTTCTACATTAGTTTAGAAATTTTGGATTCCTACCTTTTGGCCCTTAGCATCACTGTTGAGTCCTAGGAGGACGAAACAACTGTATGATGCAGTTTAATTCATTTTTTCGGCATACTGTATATATTACTAAATTTAAGAGGTGCAGCATATGTGTGTGTTACGTGATCTTGTATTGCTGTTTTATTGATTACAAAAAGGCTTTTGATTTCGTTAATAGACAGAATCTGTGGTACAAACTAATCAAAGAAGGCATAGAAGGAAAGATGTTGAATATTATACGTTCTTTATACAGAGATGTAAAATGTTGTGTTAAATATAACAAAAATATGTCAGATTTCTTCCAATGTAAAATGGATTATTCCAAGGGGAAATTATGTTCCTATTTTGTTTTCATCGATGTGAATGATTGTGAAATGGTTTTTTTAACAGAAGGGTGTCGTTCTATTGAGTTACAAACTATTAATTTATTTTTAATGATGTATGCAGATGATATGATTCTATAAGCCGAAACTTCACAGGGATTGCAAAAAATGTTAGTTACGTTATTACTCTACACATCTTCTTGTTAATACGTCTAAAAATAAAGTAATGATTTTTTCGTAACGGGGTTAAATTAAGAAAAGAGGATAAGTGGTTTTTTGACGGTTGTGTACTAGATAACGTAGACGAATTTAATCATCTTGGGGAATTGATGAATTTTAATGGTAAATTCAGGAAAACACAACAAAAAATTGCTGAACAAGGAAGACAAGCATTGTTTTCAGTTGCAAACGTATCTAAGAAAACATATTTTAAAGATGAAACTCAGCTTCAAGTCTTTTTTACATATGTATTTAGTATTTTTAATTATGGAGCGGAGGTTTGGAGATTCCATAAGGCACATGATATAGAGAAAATTCACTTAAGAGTTTTGTAAAAGATTGTTAGGGGTTAAAAAATCGACTGCGAATTTTATTGTTTACCAAGAGTTAGGAAGAATGCCATTGGAAATTATGAGAAAATTCAGAATTTTTAAATACTGGTTAAAATTAAAACAAACTGACAATTGTGTTTTACTTACATGTTATCAAGAAATGGTAGAAAATGGAAATGAATGGTTGAATGGAGTAAAAGAGGAATTATGTAGAATGGGAGTAGGGTACATATGGTATAATGGCGATAGTTATACATCCGATTACGTTATGAAAACTATTAAAGGTAGAATGTGTTTTTTAAGCAAGAATGTAGAGAAAAAGTTGATTCATCTTCCAATAGTTCACGGTACAAATTTATGGCTAAAAAATTCTGTTTACAACTATATTTAACAAAACCAATTGGAACTTTAAATCTGAAAGGAATAACAAAAATTAGACTATCATCTCACATATTAAATATTGAAATTGGTAGGTATAATAAATTAGAAAGGACTGAAAGAACATGTACATGCTGCAACAGTGGAGAAATTGAAAATGAATATCATTTTATATTAAAATGTGAAATTTATGTTGATTTTAGAAAACGTCTTACTAAGAAATATTACTATGATAAACCTAGCATGTATAAATTTATCCAACTTATGGAAACAGTGAAGAAAAAACAGTTGTCAAATTTAGCCAAATATATCAAATTGAGTAATCAGAAAAGAAAAAGCTATGTACAAGTAAAGCGAGGAATATCCTTCTACACTATACCAAGTGCGCGAATGTGTGTATCTGAAGTTGTGTATATGGGCGTGTAAGGGTATTGCAGATATTGATTGTGTTATTCTTATATATATGCTTATTTTGTACTGATGAGCCATAAGGTTCAAGGTAATAAAGAACTGAACCAAAGTAAAAAAAAGAACTGAACCTTTTGAACAGTCGTCCACTTAGAAGTGATATATTGCTAACATTTTTTCATAACGGGCAGTTACAATCCAGTTGTTTTCTAATATACAGCTCAAAGATGCTGTACAAACCTGATATTTAGCTAAACACTGATTATATGGTAGCATTGTTTTCGACATTTTGCTGCTCAATAAATGAGGATTGACGCTTGGACATCGTTAAAAATGTAATTTCAGTTGTGTCAAATGTATCAGGTATAAAAACATGTACAAGTTAATGTGTTCAAAATGTTGATCTCTTTTTTTTTAAATTTTCCATTGGAACAAGGAAGCCCTGCTTCACTGCAAAACTGGTTAAATCCTAAAATTATAAATGTCTGTTTAATGTTTGACTGAATATGGTCGATTTTGAACAATTAGAGATAGCGTTTTCTTTGTAACGTCATAACTGATTGGTCAGTTTTAAGCTGAACATGAACTAAATGTTAATAGTTTGCGGCCATATATTACAAACTGAGGTATTGCAAGCACATGTTTGTAATTCGGAACACTATATAGCCTGTATTAGGTCTCAAACGTTTTTTATGTGATTTAAGTTGTGCAAAATATATCAGGTATACATGTTAACGTTTATGTGTTCAAAATGTTAGTATCTAAACTGTCCTATGGATAAGATTTCAAAAGAACATCGGACTTCATATAACACTTTTCGAAGCATCGATCGATCGAATATTGTGTTTCTTAAATTGATTCGTGTGTCCAACAATACTTTAACAAAAATACACGACATCGTTTCCTTTACAGCATCAATATTATTCGTTATTTACGCCACAGGATGTTGTGTGCTGGAGCGATGTCTTAAATATTTGATGAAAAAAGTGTTGCATATAATAATAATATTTGTTCAGGCAAAGCATGTCACAATACAGTACACATAATCACATAAGATCACACAATATTTTCAGCATTTCGTTAATAAATAGTAATAAATATTATCACATAAATGTTGTTGTGTTATCACAATTGGTATGTACATTTCTTTAATATAAATTTTTGCTTCACCTAGGATAACCCATGAAAGCCGAGTACGGTTTATTTCCAATGGGGTCCTTATGAAATAAAATAAAATAAATTTAATTTTAAGAAATTTAGATCAAATTTAACCACGATTATCGCAGTCCAGTACCTGATAGTGATGTTATAAGATGGTAAAAACTACTTACACTCTTAAAAATTAAAAATTTTCAAAAAATATTAAATGAAATGCAAGTATCAAGTACATTTTTAAAAGCATAGATTACAGTAGTTCATATTGAGTTTCCCAATGGTTGGGAATACCCCTACCAGCGATGTCTACTCACCCTGCACTACAGAGTTACGGAGAAAACACGAGTGATGTTGATATCAAGCAAAAACATGCACAATAAATGTTTCAAGTAAAACATCAATCAGATTAGACAACATAAAAAGTCAAAGAGTCACCAACAGGGATAGTACAGGGAGTAATTTTGATATGAACAGAGAACAAATTCTTGTTCAAAATTATTTTTTGCCAATTTTTTCAAATGTTTTTTTTTATTTCTCTTTTAAATTTGATCTTGTTGTCTATAGATTTTAATGAACTTGGCAAGTTGTTCCAGTCCTTGATGGTATTATAGAAAAAATGTAGTGAATTCCACACCCTTAATGCTAGTAATATTAATATAACTTTTTCTGGTATTTTGTTTCTTTTCAGTTATAATAAAATTATCTTTCATATAAGATGGACATTTATTATGTTGAATGTTGAAAACATTATTTAAACGGAGTTATTTCACCCTGCTTCCGATATCCAGCAAATTAGCTTGTTCGAGTTCCCTGTAGGTGATTCTTGATCTGTTGTGGAGATTATGAACAAATCTTATCACTTTGTTTTGAGTAGTTTTGAGTTGTTTTCTAAGTTTTTTGGATAGGCCTTCAAACCAGCAGCAGGAGGCGTAATCAAAATGGCATTGGATCAGTGCTGACACAAGGGTTTTTCTAGATTTAATAGAAAGACAGCTACTTTGTCTGTAGAGAAATCTTAGTCTCTGATTCACTTTCTTCAAAATATTTTCAATAATTTGTTCTCCAGATAGAACATTGTCCAAAATAATACCAAGGTATTTGACACATATCTGAGGCATAATTATTTTACCATATCATGAAATAGAGAAAGAGCCTTCTGGTAATTTGTGAAGTTTCATTTTTGGGCCAAATAGAATACTCTCTGTTTTTCCCAGATGTAATGATAGTTTATAATCTGTAAGCCAATCATGCCAGGATTCTAAGTTTTTAGATAATGTTTGAGAGATAACTTTTGGATCTTTGTGTGAGAAGATGATTGCACTATCATCTGTCTAAAGAAAAAGTTTACATCCTGGGTCAACTCTGATCCGCATGTCATTTACATAAACTAGGAAAAGGAGGGGTCCAAGAAAACTTCCCTGGGGTACTCCACATGTAATATTACAGAGATATCAGAATTCACATTATTGATATTCTTATTGTATTCTATTTGTAAGATAGGATGAAAACCAGTCTACCGACCCAATGCCAATCAGTCGCAGTTTATCACAAAAAATCCCATGGTCAACTGTATCAAATGCCTTTTGCAGGTCTAGTAATACCATGCCGGTAAACAGACCCTTCGACGTTTGGGATTTTATGTGATCAACTAAGTGAATCATACAGGAGTCAGTGGAGTGGGACCTTCTGAAACCAGATTGAAATTCATATAAAATATTGTTTTCCATCATAAAATGTTCAAGCTGCTTGTATACTACTTTTTCTGATATTTTGGAGATGATACACAAAATACTGACAGGTCTGTAATTTTCAGCCCTCAGTTTATCTTTCTTCTTAAATAATGGGGTTTTATTTTGGCACATTTTAGATCGTCTGGTACCGTATTTTCATATATGGATTCATTTATCAAACATCTTACAGGTACCTTGATAACTGATGCAGCATCTTTTAGGAAACGAGCGGGAACACAATCTGGACCAGTACATTTTGTGATATTTAAGTTGTAAAGTTCTTTAAATACACAATGTTCTGAAACATGTTTAAGATGAAATGTTTTGTTTTTGTTTTTTTTATTTCTGTTAGAGTAAAATGATTTTATCAGGTTTTGAGAAGTTTTAAAAATACCTTTACAAGTAGGAAGGCACTCTACAAGTTTTGAAGCAACAGTTGTAAAGAAATTATTGAAATGGTTGGCTATTGTTAAATTGTAATGACAGTTTTCACCGTCAATATTTATAATTGCATTCATATTCGTTTTCCTTTTATTTTCATATCCCAGAGTTTTCAAGTGTTTCCATATGTGTTTGGAATCATTTTTATTTTCCTCAGAGTACAAAAATTACAAAACAGTCTACGTGTGATTTATTTGTTTAATTCAAATTACTTTAAAACTATACTGAGAATTGCAAATTTAAAAACTTTAAATTTTACAATTAGAATATGGATTATGGGGATGCTATTCTTTCTAATTCTTTCAATTATCAAAACACTATTCAAAAGTATGTTGAATAAAGATATAATTAACACAATATATATTAATAGATTATTTTAATTCAAGGAAACACTTTATTGATATGCCGAAGATTTTTCCCAATTTCACCCAAGGGCCTTTTTCCAATTCACCTAGAAAAAGCCATGAAATTGTTTGTTTAATTAAAATTTCTGTTATTTTTAGAGTTAATAATTCACAGTTTATATTTATGTACATACTGTGCGGTAAGAAATATCTATAGATAAACTATTCCTGTTTTCTCACTGTAATAAATTGGCCAGTGGAAAATTGGGTTAAGAGCTAGAGACTTAACAAAACATCGGGTGGACGGTTAAGCTGGATATACATACATGTTTTAATTCCAACAGCCTTTGCATTTGCCTGGTCGGTTGTGCTGTGTGATGCAGCGTATATCCACTTTATGTATTAATATAGATAATAGAATTGTAATCAAATTATTGACAACTTGCCACCACACTTAGGGTTGTCCTAATATTTAGCGGATCAGAGAGTCAGAACCCTTCAGCCTAACTCGGAAAAATGCAGTGAACAAGCTTTAAGGCTGATATACTGAACTAGTGTACACCAAAGAGAATGAGATTGACATCCTATCTCCGACAGGGGAACCCATTCAGAAGAAAACAGCGATGGCAAGGATTTTTTTCTCAAATTTGTAATGATGACCTTGAACTTGACCCAGCATCCTTAAAACCAAAACACTTCCGAGACTTATAGTCTCTTTTTTATTTGTTATTTTGTGAAGTTTGATTAAAAAATCATTGAGGAAAGAAGCTGGTAGAGTGCTGACAATCATTTTCTCAAAACAGTAACAGTGACCTTGAACATGACGTAGCATCCCAGGTGAAACTTAATCTTTCCTAAGATATCATGGTCCTTTGTCATTGTATGAAGATTGATAAAAAATTCTTTAGGAGTGAAGCCCCTACCTAGAGCACTGAACAGATTTTCTAAAAACTTAGCAACCTTGACCTTGACCCAACATCTCTGAAACTTGACCTTGTGCGAGATATTATTGTTCTTTGTTATTGTGTGAAGATTAACAAAATCCTTCAATAATTATGAAGCTGCGTGGTAGAGCATTTAGGATTTTCTATAAACAGTAATGATAACCTTGACCTGGAACCTATATCCCTGAAGTATGAACTTTTAATGAACAGACATATGTATTATATGATAGTCCCCCTCCCCCCAGTTTTACTGGTAGGGGACTACTAACTATAAGGATATGGGGTCCATACTATACATTACATAAAGAGAAATATTTTGTGTTTAAGATAAAAATTTGAGAAAAGATGGAAGAAAGATTTCTTAATTCTCATCTTTTTGGGGAAAAAAGGAAACATTCAACAAAACAATAAGATTTCAATAAGCAACAATGAAAGGTCATGACCTTTTGGTGTGCATTGTTGTATCTTGTAAAAAATGATTAAATCTCATGTTTCTTAAGAGCAAAAAACGAAACAGCAAACTGCGAAATGGCATGAGTTTCCTGAAAGTTGATCTAAAACAAGAAATATTTTTTAAACTATGAACACTCAATCCATTACCGGTAAATAGAGGATATCTAACAGTGTCTTCAGTAATACCAAATATATTTCACGAGTGGGGCTAATATCTTGATTTTTTTACGAGTGCACAGCACGAGTGAAAAATATCAAAATATTAGCCACACGAGTGAAAGATATTTGGTGTTACTGAAGATACTGTTATATTCTGTTTATTACATTTTTGTAGCAAAATCTACAGAGGCAGCTTTTGATTTTCTCGTTTGTAAGCAGCGTTCTGATTGGTCAAATCAGAAAAAGTGATATTGTTCACTTCTTACTAGTGAAAAGTATTACTTTTATAGAATAAAAAATGTTCGATATTTCACTGGTAAAAATGTAATACGAATAGTTTTTTAATATGTATGGAATATACATATGGTAGGGCGTTTGGCGGGAATTGGAAAACACTATGTTAATATAATCATGAATCTATTGTAAGCGTTCTGTTATTAACATGTTTTAAATTACCATAGAAGTAAAGCTATAAAGACAAATGCTGCTTCATTTTGGTTTTTTATATTACAATTAATGTAGTCAGACAAGAAATCTGTTGCAACAATGTAGTCGGGCATCTAATGTGTAATAACGTTTTCCTTTTCCAGTTATTTCCCTGAGTTGGCTGGCAGACGTGTCATACCCAACCTAATGGAGAGAAGACTGCGAGTACTTGTAGACTTGTCCCAAACCATTGCAGACTATGAGGGGTATTTTCTGACAATGTACCGAAAAACCTACCCTGACGAACCTTATATGAACTTGGAAGATCGACGCACATTTTATATTGAACACCAGTACGAAAAGCTGAAGGATGGATTAGAGGTACCCTTATAATTATACTCGTAATAATTGTGAAACGTAGTAAAATTTAGAAACCGTGATGTGGATGGCACTCACCTATGGCATCGGACCCAACCCGTATGATGCGTAGATCTTGAGAGGTGTTGACACCAGCCGTTTTAGAACCTCTGAAGCTTGAATACGCCCGTCGTGATCTTGGTCCAGGACTTCTTTAGAGATACCTACTTCATTTTGGCCTCATCAGAATTCTGTCTGGCTCATTCGCCTCAACGAAATTCTTTCGGTTCACATAATTTTGCTGGGGAAAGGTGTTTCCAAGAAAGTCCTGGACTGCCAGGTACTACAGTTGGAATTATTTTCAAGTTTAAAGGCCCAATATACGTAATTTCGGGAATTCGAAAGTTACGTATAATGGGCCTTAAGCACAGAATTTTCTATAAAATGCTAAAAGTGATGTAACCCTAGTGACAGAGATTATTTTGATACTGCTTACTACCATCATGTGTACCATAAGTTGATTTTTAAAAAGAACAAAATAGGACTGTTTATATTGGATTTTAAACTGTCTGTCATTTGATTCATTTTAATAAAACTAATTTGATTCTTTTTCAAACAGAAAAAAGTAAAGTCAATATATCAAGCTGAAGGTTTCTTCCGAGACCTTCCTGCACTGCCAGGGGCTTGTGACGCCGTCAAGATGATGGCCTCCATGGAAGGGTACGTACAATACCTATGTAACAGATGAGGAAAAATGCACGGCCAGATTTGGATTTGAACCCGGGACCTTCCAACTTGAGACAGATGCTCAACCAATTAAGCGATGTGGTCACTGACAATCAATTAGTCCCTCCTTTTTCTAAGTCTTCACCCCTTTAGACACAACTATTTACAGACTAGGTTTTTGTATCCACTTGCCAAGTTTACACCAAGGGTTGGTAACAGGTAGCATCACTGTAACGAGAGGAAAATAAATGCACCACTAGACCAGGATTTGAACCCCGAATCTTCAGAACTTTAGACGGAAGCTCAACTAATTGAATATCTAGTAACTAACGATCCGCACAGTCCAGATCTTCTACAAAATAAATCTCAATCTTGAGATAATGCGGTTAAGTATAGGAGTGGACTCCATGGAAGAGTGTACAAAACCTGCCATGACAGGGTTCGTAACTATAACACTAGTCCGTTAGTCCAAGACTAGTAAAATGTTTGAAGGAGTAGTAAATATGTTTTGTTTATTAGTCCTGTGGACTAGTTGAGTTTTCTATCTCGTTTTTTTTAAAATTCTGATCTATGACTTACTCACAAATTTACTCATGATACTCATAAACATTGCTCTCAATTTAATGTTTCAGCTGGGACTGAATCTCTCAGGACTAGTCACAATAACACAGGACTAATACCTTAAAAATGTTACCCGTCCTTCAGACTCATATACTGAAAAAGTATGTTTCTAACCCTGCATGAGGTGTGTTCAGTCAAAGACTTGATGGAGGAGTGTGTACAAAACTTCTGTCATGTGACTTGCAACTGTAACAGTGATTTGTACTATGGTATTTTGACTGTTACCTTGTCTTATTTATGTTTTGTAGGGTGGATGTTTTTCTCTGTACCAGTCCCTTGTTTAAGTACAAGTATTCAGCCAAGGAAAAGGTATCCACACAATTATCATTGTTTATTTTTATATCAATATCAGTCCTGTCTTGTTAGCTATCCATACTAGTCTATTTAGTATGGCAACATATACTTAGTAAGTATATGATTGAAAGTTATAAGGTATTTAGGAATGTTTGGTTGTGATGGGTCACTGGTCATCAGGGGATGTTGGTCGTCAGGGGTACTGGTTGTTATGGGTACTTATTGTGATGGGTGATAGTCATTAGGAGTACTGGTTGTTAGGGGTTGCTGGTTGTTAGGGGTTGCTGGTTGTTAGGGAGTGCTGGTTGTTAGGGAGTGTTGGTTGCTAGGGAGTGTGGGTTGTTAGGAGGTGCTAGTTGTTAGATAGTGCTGATTGTTATGTGATGGGTCACTGGTCATCAGGGGTACTGGTTGTTAGGGTTATATATTGTGAGGGGTGCTGGTCATTAGGGTGCTGGTTGTTAGGGAGTGTTGGTTGTTAGGGGCTGCTGGTGGTTAGGGGTACTGGTCATTAGAATGCTGGTTGTTAGGGGGTGCTGGTCATTATGGGATGCTGAATGTTAGTGGGTGCCGGTTGCTAGAACGGTTTATTTGACAGGGGGTGCTGGTTGGTAAGGGATGCTGATCATAAAGTGGTGTTGGTTTACAAGGGGTACTGGTTTTTATTGGGTCCTGAGGATACTGGTTGTTGTTGGTTGATAGCGGTGCTGATTGATTGTGGGATGTTGATCGTTAGGAAGTGCTATTTGTTTGGATGGGGGCAATTGTTAGGGGTGCTTGTTGATAGGGGGTGGACCATGCTGGTCATTAGCGGGTGATGGTTGTTATAGGGTGTTGGTTGATGGGATTGCTAGTTGTTAGGGGTGATTGTTGTTATGGGCGATTGTTGTTATGGGGTGCTGTCAATAAGGATTGTTGACTATTAGGGGTCACTGATATATATGATAAAGCTCCTGGTTGGATATTAAAACAATTATGTAATGACAAATATGCCAATTTAATATGTTTGTGTGCGACATAAAATACCACTACAGATATGCAGTTTAAATAAAAAAAAAACTCTTATTGTATTTTTTTCAGTACGAGTGGGTGGAAAACCACTCGGGATTGAACTTTATAGACAAGGTGATCCTGACTCGAGACAAGACTGTCATCAACGGTCACTTGCTGATAGATGACCGACCGGACATCAAAGGTAAGTAACTAATGTGCTCACTCAAAGGTCTCTACAGGAAATTCACTGGCTGTGTTACCTCAGAGATCTCTACAGTAAATTCACTGGCAGTGATACTTCAGAGATCTCTACAGGAAATTTACTGCCAGTGATACCTCAGGAGTCTCTACAGGAAATTCACTGGCTGTGTTACCTCAGAGGTCTTTACAGGAAATTCACTGGCTGTGTTCACACAGAGGTCTCTACAGGAAATTCACTGGCTGTGTTACCTCAGAGGTCTTTACAGGAAATTACCTGGCTGTGTTCACACAGAGGTCTCTACAGGAAATTCACTGGCTGTGTTACCTCAGAGGTCTTTACAGGAAATTCACTGGCTGTGGTACCTCAGAGGTCTCTACAGGAAATTCACTGGCTGTGTTACCTCAGAGGTATCTACAGGAAATTCACTGGCTGTGTTACCTCAGAGGTCTCTACAGTAAAGTTAATGGCTGTGTTACCTCAGAGGTCTCTACAGGAAATTCACTGGCTGTGTTTCCTTAGAGGTCTCTACAGGAAATTACCTGGCTTTGTTACCTAAAAGGTCTCTACAGGAAATTTACTGACTGTGTTACCTTAAGATGTCTCTACAGGAAATTTACTGGCTGTGTTACAGGCGCCTGTGTAGATTATTTGTTGAAATATTACAGGTGCCTGTGTAAATAATTTGTTGACCGTTGTTACGGTGTATGTGTAGATTATGTGTTGAATTGTTACAGATGCCTGTGTAGATTATTTTGTTGTCCGATGTTACAAATGCCCGTGTAGATAATTTTGTTGACTGTTGTTACAGGTGCCCATGTACATAATTTTGTTGACAGTTTTTACAGATGCCTGTGTAGATTAATTTGTTGACAGTTGTTACAGATGCCTGTGTAGATTAATTTGTTGACAGTTGTTACAGGTGCCCATGTACATACTTTTGTTGACAGTTGTTACAGATGCCCATGTAGATTATTTTGTTGACAGTTGTTACAGATGCCTGTATAGATTAATTTGTTGACAGTTGTTACAGGTGCCCATGTAGATTATTTTGTTGACAGTTGTTACAGATGCCTGTGTAGATTAATTTGTTGACTGTTGTTACAGGTGCCCATGTACATAATTTTGTTGGCCGTTGTTACAGGTGCCCATGTAGATTATTGTTTTGACCGTTGTTACAGATGCCTGTGTAGATTAATTTGTTGACCGTTGTTACAGGTGCCTGTGCAGAGCCCACTTGGGAACATATCCTGATGACTGCCTGTCATAACAAACATATGAAGCATATTAAACAAGAAAGACTGGACAACTGGACTGATGGCTCCTGGAGGACTCTCATACAAGATCGTCTAAAGAGACTTTGATGAAAGGTTTAATATTGCTGTAACAAAATACACTTTTAATGTTAATAATTATTTATTTAACGTTTACACTTATCAGTATATACTACGGTTATATGTTTAATAAACACATATTTCATAGTTGTAGTGTTTCTGTTGTCTTTGACACATTCCAATCTGTAGGTGGAGACCCGTACATGCAAAATAATATGTCAGAACTTTCAAATGTCTTCTTCTTTAGTACCATAAGGCCTTAAGTGACATGATATTAAGCTGTAAGCTTCTTCGAAAGATCCCTACCAATTTTGCTAATAAAGTTGACCTCCACATACTTTTTAAGGTCATAGCGGTCATTTATCTGAAACGTCTTCTGATGAAATATGAAAAGGCCTGAATAAATTACCTTTAGCTTGTAGCTGTGGTGGAAAGAGCTGGACAAAGTTTGTAAAGAAAAAAAAGTCTTTGTCCTACTATGTCAAGGGTCAAGGTTCATTAAAGTTTCAAATGTTTCAAAAAGTTAAAACAAGTCTTAACTTCTTCAGAAATACTGCCAGAGCTAGTGACATGATGTTGGACTAACCTCCTTTGAAGAAACTGAACAAAGTTTGCAAAGAACAATGTCCTTGACATCTTTTAAGGTTCATAGGAGTGAAATAAGTCAAAACCTATAGATAACTTCTACTGAAATTAGAAGTCAGGCAGCCTCCTAGTGTTTGTGATGTGGATGTGTGTGTTGCGAGCACGTGTATTTGGGAGGTGGCAGTATGTACAGTTGAGTGTAAGCTAACCTTTACACCTAGTGCACTAGTAGTGCACAACGTTTAAACTAGTAGTGCACTACATTTAAACTACAGTTAAACTAGTAGTGCACTACACCCTGAACCCCATATATGCCAAATACCCCTACAGGTAAATGGGCAGTCCCATCTACCTGTGATTCTTACCTGTACCTCACCTGTGTAGTACTTAGAAGCTGGCCTATTATAAGTTAATGTTTATAACTTTAATATATAAATGCATATATTAATGTTATGTAGTTATTTTTCTGAAACAACCTTCTTTCTTTCATTTCAAAACTATAAATTTTGTCATCATGATATTTACTCTAAGAGTTGTCCTAAACATTTCTTGCATACAGGCCATAAATAAAAAAATGATAATAATTTAATTTACAATTTTGATGTCTTATATTTTATAAACATCATTTACACCATTAACGTTTTTATATTTATCTACCAATTTACATTCAAGTATATTGAAAAATTGGAGCAATATCCATTGATAATTATTGGTTTTGGATATATATTCCCCTTAAAGAACTAATAACTACTTAATTAAACTAAATATATATTTTTATTAAATACATTCATCCCTCAGACCTGTATATTCATGGACGCATTATAGAGTTTTGTCAATCTTTATTTTTATTTAATTTTCTATATTTCTAGACCTGTATACATATCACATGCAACAGTGTTGATATATATATATATATAAGAATTAGAATTTGAAAATTTTTAATTTAGTCAGGTTTTTCAGTATGGGTCAGATGTTTTGATTTGACCCTCAGGCCTCTGGTAATAACCTGACCTGTCTCAGCCTCATCTCAGAACACCTGCTGACGTAAGCCTATCATTGACACAATTGAGGTGTGAATTCCTCACCTGACTATCACTGGTCAATTTTGAAACCAATTTGATTAAAGGGCTCAGTTGGAGATAACCAGGATCAAATGATAATACATATTTTAAGTTTTGCTCAGGTTTATCATGTTTATAAATCACATTCATGGCATGAAATAAAAAAATCATTGAGATTATTTGATATTTCCATATTTCCATTTAAAAAGTGGATATAATCTGTGGACTAGCTCTGGTTTTATACGTCTCTGCTCTGACGAATTTTTGTTTTGGTTCATTCAAAACATTTAATAATTCAATAATGCATTGATAGTAAATAGGATAAAAAAAAATAAAAAAAAAAAAACAATATAAGTTTATATCGGTCCATTACCAGATTCTGATTTTCTTAAATATTGTACTTAAGATGAGTATTTTATGACACTTGAAATAATACAATCAAATGATACCTGTCTATTTTAAAATCTTTACATATATATACATATATTTACCATTCATCAGGCCATGAATGCCAATGACCGATTGTTGACGTCATAATTGTTACGTCGGATACCATTGACCGTCCCCGGGCGATGGCTGTTCTTTTCATTGAACAAGCATATGCGACAAATACATTTATTGAGCTAATGCTGAGAAATAAAATGTGTTATTGATTGTTTTATGACATGAGCAGATTCTAAAAATGGTAAATATAAGTATTGAACTGCTTTCAGTTGGCATTTATAGGCTAAATGAATGCCAAATGGTCGAAGGCAAATCCAAGATGAAGCGCTAGCGCGCTTTATTGAATTTGCCTTTGACCATTTGGCATTCATATAGCCTATGAATGCCAACTGAAAGCAGTTCAATGCTTAAGTATATACTTATCAAATGAATACATGATGAAAAATTATCTACAGTTTATATTGGGCGAAATATTGTTACGCTCAGTCTCTAAATGCAGTTTGATAAACAATTAAACTTAAATTCATCATATTTAAATTTTTTAATAATCAATATAAAAGATTTCAATCAACAAAATGATGCATTTCCCATATGTAGGCCTAAATATTGAAGACAATTACAGGATGTATTAAATATGACTTGAAGGTGTATGTGTATATGTAATAATCATTAAAAAAAAGAACAATTTAAAACCAGGTCAGTGTAATGGAATCATTTCAATTAATTATACATTCTTATTTCTAAGCATACAACTACGGACTTAGCCAAGTCCGTGATACAACAAATAGATACAGATCTATAGGTAGAATCATTTACACTCCAGGCATAATTATGTACTTGACCTACCTGCACTAGGGATTATAAAAAGTTTGATATCCTCGCCCCACTCTTAATCATTAATAGAAAACCAGCACATCAATATAATTTCTGGTGGATTAATATATGTACTGGTGGATTAATATATGTGCTGTTACATTACCAGAAAATTTTGACATTAAGACATGTGCTGTAAAATCAATAGAAATGTCTGTAATATCAATAGAAATTGTCACATGACTGGAAACCCAGCAGGGCCTCTGTACCTGTGGGCACTGAGCCAAGTTATAGCTCGCAGGTACCTTTGGGCACTGGCTACCTTATCGCTGGGGGACAAGTAATTAGAGGCTCCATGCTGTGATGACCAGGGGAATGCTTCATGCATGACTGGTTAAATTTACCTGTGTTTGACCAGAAGCCCAAAACAATGAATGGCTTTTTATAATTAGGCATTGCCCCCTCCCTATGCAATGTTTTGTCTGTATCAGATCTGATCACAAAAGATGTGTGAAGATTTGGACAGGCTTACACTTGGCCATCTAATTAGATAATGTCCCCCTCAGGCCTCAACCCTTCCTGGTCAAAGTTTACCTGTATCAGGTCTGATATAAGGTGTGAAGATCCCATCAACCTGCGATTCTTACCTGTACTTCACTTCACCTGTGTTGTCTGCTAGTACTTAGAAGCTGGCTTTATCATTAGTTAATAATTATAATTTTAATATATAAATATATATATATGAATCTTATGTAGTTATTTTCACAAACAACCTTCTTTCATTTCAAAACTAGAAACTATGAAATCATGATAATTACTGTTAGAGTTGTTCCCAAAACTTTCTAGCATGTACAGGACATAAATAAAATAAAAAAATATTATTTATCTAACAGTTCTGATGTCTTATATTTCATTTAATATACACTATTATTGTTTTTTTGTATTTATATACCAATTTACATTAAATTATATTGAAAAATTTAAGGAATATCTATTGATAATTATTTGTTGATATTCTTAAATATTGTAAGAACTACTTGTGAACTAACAAATAAATATTCTTTGATTACTTAATGAAACTAAATACATATTTTGATTAAATACATTCATCCCTCAGATCTATATATTTATGAATGCGCTATAGAGTTTTGATAATCTTTATTTTTAAATTTTCTATATTAAGATCTGTATGTTTATATATATAACTACATACAACAGTGTTGATATAAATATAAGAATTTGAAGTTGAAAAAAAGGAATACAACAATAAATTAAAATTTAGTCTGATTGTTCAGTATGGGACAGATGTTTTGATTAACCCTCAGGCCTCAAGCAATTATCTGACCTGTCTAAAACTTGTCTAGGAACACCTTCTTACAGAAACCTGTCAGTGGCATATAATTGAGGTGTGAATTTCTCATCTGACTACACTGGTCATATTTGAAACCTATTTGATTAATAAAAGGTTAAGCTGGGGATGACCAAGATCATATGATAATACATATTTTAACTTTTACTCAGGTCTATCATATTTATATGAAATTAAAAATCATTGAGAATACAGATATTTAAATATTTCCCTCTAAATAGTGAATATTCTGAGGACTTTAATCTATTTTTTGTTTCATTCAAAACATTTAATTATACAATAAAATATTATTAGTACATAAAATAACATTGAAATAAACAATAATTAATTTATCAGTTTCTGGTTTTCTTATATATTAACTTAAAATAACAAGTATCTTATGACACTTGATTGAATAAAATCCAATGACGCATTTTGATTTCTAAATATTTACATATATATACTTGTTAAATGAATTAATGATGAAAAATTGTCTAGTTTATTTTGGATGTTATATATATATGTCTCTGGCTTAGTTGCTTCAGTTTGATAATAAAATACTAAAATTCATTATACCAGGGACGTCTCACATATATGTTCCGGCCAGCTCTTTACCTCAAAGAGGTCAAGATAGGGGACACCCCTACGCTGGCTGTGTAGTAATTTGCCAGGTGTGAATTTCTCACCTCCCACTCCCCAATGACCTGGCCTGAGGGCCCTGTTAATTGATTTATGATGGTATAATGATATGAAGAAGGAAATGGATTTAAATGTTTTGGTTAAAATAATCTTTTCTTAATTAGTACTTGATGTTTATAATAACCTTTGTATGCATTGAACATGAGTGTATATGTAATGAAACCAATTATCAACGCCGGCCCTTGTAGGTTTTATTCCACAGCTAGCTTCTTAATGTCAAAGCTATTAAGTAGCTTGTATATAAATTACACAAGTAATTTGTGATTGAAACTACTATTATAATACTGAGTACAAAATCTGTTCTTCTAATATCTGATTGTTTATATTACAATCTGTTGTTTTTATTTTCTGTATATATTTTTATTAGGATTAACTTAATAATTTCAACATAATACATGCATTATATCATTTTTTTTATTTTAACACATACTTTTCAATTTAATTGTTGATTGAAAATATTTAAATGAAAAAGAATAATTGTTACTTCTTTAAAAAGAATTACAAGTTAGTATATTTTAATCATAATTACATTTAAAATTTTGACATGCAGTGAATTAATTTAAGTTAAGTTTTTATGATGAATATCATCTGGCATGAACTCAGAATTTTTCACTCAACTGTATTCGTCATTGTTATCATTAGTTTATTACATGTGTCATTTTAATTGGTTTGTTCAATTAATCACATTTATTAACAATCAGATCTCTTCACAAGCTGACCAAGAACGTGTTGAATAAAACTTAGTTACGTTGATGCACGGATGAATTTTTACTGAAACGGGAACAAGGACTTTGGGATCACATTTGTCGTCCACATGCTCATACTTGATAATACTAACATATCTGACATTGATCATCAATATCAAGCATACAACTATACCACAATAGTGATCAACATACTCGTATATAAATCGGCAGACAGTTGACAAGTTGTATACACATAAATATGCAAGCGACCAGGTATTTAACAGACGTTTTTGGTGTTGACATGAGTATAATAGTTGATGAAAAAAACAAGACAAATTTTCACTCAAGTGAATCAACTATTTTACATTTACTTCATTACGGTAATTCAAATTTATAGAGTGTGTTTAAGTTGTGATGTTATCACAATACACGCGACCTACAGTAAAATCAATCCTATATTTTTATTGCTCACCAATAGCGGTCAACATACAAGTATATTGACACGTTTTACACACAGAAATAACGTATTCAACGGCCATTTTTTTTTAAAAACGATCTTTTTGCTGATCATCAATATCAAGCATACAAGGAAACCAGAATAGACATCAAAATACACGTATATAAACCGACAGTACAAGTTTTATACACGGAAATACGCAAGCGACCAAGAATTAAACCAATTTATATATGCAAGAAAGTACACAAGCCATAACGTATGCTATTATAATCTTTATCCTAAATATGACAGTGTTACGTTGGACTAGATAAGATTTTATACATATATCAATACTATTTTATGATTGAAATAATTATTAATTTGTTATAGTGTCTTGTAAGTCTGTTTATAACCTTAGACATTTTAATGTAATTTTATTATGTATTTTATATGCTTGAAATAGATGACACTTTAATAAAATATAAATATAAGATGACCTGTTCCCAACTAAACAATCAGGGGCCCCAGGGTTATTATCTCCAGATCTTCACACCTTATATCAGACCTGATGCAGGTAAAATTTGACCAGGAAGGGTCGAGGCCTGAGGGGGTCATTATCTAATTAGATGGCCAAGTGTAAGCCTGTCCAAATCTTCACACATCTTTTGTGATCGGATCTGAAACAGACAAAACATTGCATATATAGGGGCAATGACTAATTATAAACAGCCATTCATTGTTTTGGGTTTTTGGTCAAACACAGGTAAGTTTAACCAGTCATGCATGAAGCATTCCGGTGGTCATCACAGCATGGAGCCTCTAATTACTTGCCCTCCAGCGATATGGTAGCCAGTGCCCAAAAGTAGCTGCCAGCTATAACTTGGCTCAATTCAATTCAATAAATGTGACTTAATATAACTGCATATTATTTACTTGTTGTATACTTAGAATATAGAATTAATTGAAATGATTCCATTAACTGACCTTGCTTTTTTTTTTTAAATTATTACATATATGCATAAACCTTCAAGTCATATTTAAATAAACCTGTAATTGCCTTCAATATTTAGGCCTAAATATGGGAAATGCATCATTTTATAATACTATTATACTGATTATTATATAATTAGGAACATATATGTGTGACGTCTTTGGTATAATGAATTTAAGTATTATCAAACTGAAGCAACTAAGCCAGAGACATATATATATATAACATCCAATATAAACTAGACAATTTATCATAATTATACCCCCCCACAACGAAGTTAGGGGGGGTATACTGGAATCAGCTTGTCTGTCCGTAGAAAAATGTTGTCCGGACAACTCCTCCTAAACTACTGGATCGATTTCAATAAAACTTGGCAGTATTGTTGGGGACCATGTGTAGATGTGCATGCAGGGTTTCATTTGTCAAAATTTTGGTTGCCATGGTAACCAGGTCACTATACACAGGTTTCCATAATAAAATGTTGTCCGGACAACTCCTCCTAAACTACTGGATCGATTTCAATAAAACTTGGCAGTATTGTTGGGGACCATGTGTAGATGTGCATGCAGAGTTTCGTTTGTCAAAATTTTGGTTGCCATGGTAACCAGCTCACTATATACAGGTTTCCGTAATAACGTGTTGTCCGGACAACTTCCTATAAACCACTGGATCGAGTTTAATGAAACTTGGCAGTATTGTTGGGGACCATGTGTAGATGTGCATGCAGAGTTTTGTTTGTCAAAATTTTGGTTGCCATGGTAACCAGGTCACTATACACAGGTTTCCATTATAATGTGTTGTCCAGACAACTCCTCCTAAACTACTGGATCAATTTCAGTGAAACTTGGCAGTATTGTTGGGGACCATGTATAGATTTGCATACAGGGTTTCGTTTGTCAAAATTTTGGTTGCCATGGTAATGAGGTGACTATACACAGGTTTCCGTAATAACATGATGTCTGGACAAATTCTTCTAAACTACTGGGTCATTTTCAATGAAACTTCGCAGTAAGTAATGTTGAGGATTACTATACACAGGTTAAAATTTGTCCGTTCGGCTTTTAAAATTCTGCTGACTGTTGAGCTGCGGGGGGGTATTAGTCAGCCATCGGCTTACAGTTCTAGTTAATTCATGTAACAAGTATATGAATGTAAATATTTAAAAATCAAAATGCGTCATTGGATTTTATTCATTCAAGTGTCATAAGATACTTGTTATTTTAAGTTAATATTTAAGAAAACCAGAATCTGGTATATTGATTATTGCTTATTTCAATGTTATTTTATTTTATGTACTAATAATATATCATTGTATAATTAAATGTTTTGAATGAAACAAAAAATAAATTAAAGTCCTCAGAATATTCACTACTTAAAGGGAAATATTTAAATATCTATATATATTCTCAATGATTTTTAATTTCATATAAACATGATAAACCTGAGTAAAAGTTAAAATATGTATTATTGGGAGCCATATTATCATATGATCTTGTTCATCCCCAGCTGAGCCTTTGATTAATCAAATAGGTTTCAAATATGACCAGTGATAGTCAGGTGAGAAATTCACACCTCAATTATATGTCACTGACAGGCTGCTGTAAGAAAGTGTTCCTAGACAAGGTTTAGACAGGTCAGGTAATTGAGTAGTGTTCCGTACAGGTAACACGCACAAGTATGGGGAGAAACAAGTTTGTCCGTTTTACTCTATTTAGAAATCTCGTAAATCAACGAAAATTGGCAACACGGTAAACTTCTTAACTCTGGATGTATGTGTGGTGAAATTTTCATGAAAAAACGAACATTTCAACTTAATAGCAGTCTTCAATATTGTACCATCTGTGAACTCATACTCTGCACGTGACAACATGGCTGACAGTGGATCTAAAGGTATGTCAACTTCAGATGTTCTTTCAGAATGTAGAGAGACTTTATATGAAGAAAACAACATGAGTGAAATGATGAAGAGCATGATGAAAATGATTAATGAGGTGAACATTCGTTTGACTGCTATAGAAAAAAATACTGCAAATTTAGAAGAAATTAATGAAAAGCTTGGTTCGCTGACCTTACGTGTGGAAAAAACTGAATCTGAGCTGGTGGTGGCAAATAAAAGAATTCTTGACATGGAAAGTGATATGCAGGGCAACAGCAATATAATGGACAGAGTAAAGGCATCTAATGATACCATTGGGCGGAATGTTACCAAAATTAAAAAGGATATTGAATCTTTAGACAAAACTGATAATGACATTTTTGACGAACTTGATGATATGAGAGATTCGATGGAACAAATGAAAGAAAAGGCACTGGAGGCTCAATGTAGGAGCATGAAATATAATCTTATCTTTTCGGGTATTCAAGAGAAAGTATGGAGCCAAAACGATAATGGTGAAAATTATGAGGAAACTGTAAAAAAATTTATACATGAAAATTTGAAAATTGAAAATGCCAGTGATATCCCCATGGCAAACGTGCATCGCATTGGAAACAAGGGTAGCAGCAGGGGTGCGAGACCACGTTACATCATAGCCAAGTTCATCCATTACAGTGATCTTACAAACGTGAAAAAAAAATGCAGTGAAATTACGTGGAACCCAGTTCGGAATCAATGAACAATATCCAAAGGAAATCGAGGACATCAGAAAGAAACTATACCCGGTCCAAAAACGAGCAAAAAAAGAAGGTAAAAAAACGGTTTTAGTCCGCGATAAATTGTTTATTGATGGCGAGTTGTATGTGAACCCTGTGACCTCGAGGCAAACACCGAGTACACCAAGTAAACAGGACAGAAAACGTAGACGCGAACACTCGACAACACAATAGGAACGCGCCGGAGGGCAAACCCGAGCTGGCCGCACGTGTACACGTTCTACTGTCAGTAATGGCAATATCGACTCAGGTCTGGACTCATGTACAGTATATAATATGAAAATATTAGTTTTAAATGTTGGTGGAATACTGAAGAAAATGCAATATCCAGACTTTCTTGATTTTGTAAATAATTTTGATATACTATGTCTTTGTGAGACAAAAACTGATGATCTAGATATTATTAACTTACCTGGTTTTTTAATTAACATGAAAAACCGTTTTCATATACGTAAAGTCAAGGCTGGCGGAATAACACTTGCTTTTAAGTGTGGCATGGAAAACTATATCAGTACTATAGAAAGTGATAGTAAGTATGTAAGTTGGTTTAAGATAAATCGTAACGTTTGTCATTGTGATGAAGATTTGTTGTTTGGCATAGTCTATATACCACCTGAAAATTCAAAGTATCATATAGGTGACCCATATTCAGAACTAGAAGATGAGTACTTACATTTTTCGAGTAATTATAATTATGTCTGCATCCTAGGTGATTTTAACGCACGAACTTCAAATGCAAGTGATTTTATTGATGAACATGAAATAGAAAATAACATTGACATAACAGCTGAAATTCTGAATGGCGCTAAGGATACTGGTGTTTTTAATGATTCTACTTTTCTAAAATATAGAGCAAGTTGTGATGGTAAAAAGAACACTTCAGGTAATCGGTTAATAGATTTTTGTAAATTTAATGACCTTTTTATTTGTAATGGTCGAACTGGCTGCGACAAAAGTGTTGGAAAACTCACATGTAAAAACGCCAGTGTCGTTGATTATGTACTTTGTTCATCACGACTTGTTAAAAGTGTCAGTAAATTTGAAATCTTAGATTTTCAGTCCCTACTGTCTGATGCACATTGTCCTATTTCATTAACCCTTGAATTTCCATATATTTTAAAAACTAATGTTATGTATGATCAACCCTCGGGATTTGAGAAGGGAATTAATAAATGGAACTCTGAGAAAACAGCTGCTTTTGTAGATAATATTGACGATGATTCAATAAAATATATCACTGATTTGATTGATAAATGTAATGACCAACATGAACTTAATGTTGATCAGTTGGTTGATAATTGTTGTAATATATTACTGAATGCAGCTAAAATCTCACTTGGTACTAATGTTAAACGGTATAATGTAAATAAGCAGAAATCAGTTGCTTCCAAGAAACCTTGGTTTGATTTTAATTGTAAAAATGCTAGAAAAACATACCGGCGTTGTAAAGGCCAGTACAGACGGCATCGAAATGAATATTATCATAGTAAATATAAAGAATCTGAGAAGGCTTACAAACATATTATGAATAAAAGTATTAAATCTTTTAGATATGATATTCGAAAAAAGTTGAAAGTTATGAAAAGTAAAAATCCAAGAGATTATTGGAAGCTACTGAAAGGTGATGTGAAAACAAAGCAGAAAGGAACAATACCAATTGATGCTTTCTTCAATTTTTATAAAGACCTCAATGCAAGTGTTGATGATTGTAATATTGATGTACCTGTAAGTTTTGATGACTCTAATAATGATTTTCTGAATTCTGATATAACAAAGGATGAGGTTGAAAAAGCTATTAGGTCGCTGAAAAATAATAAATCATGTTCTAATGACAATATTATAAATGAATATATTAGATATTCAGCTGTGAAAATGACGGACTTGTATGTAAAAATATTTAATATTGTTTTTAATAGTGGCAATTTCCCTGTAAAATGGCTTACAGGTAGCATTGTTCCAATTTTTAAAAATAAAGGTTCATCTATGGAACCTAAAAATTATAGGCCAATTACAATTGTAAGTTGTATGGGGAAGCTGTTTACTAGTATACTTAACCAACGGCTACAGAAATATTCAGAGGATGTTAGCTTAATATGTGAAAACCAGTCAGGTTTCCGTAAAAATTATTCGACGATTGATAATATTTTTGTTCTGCACGCTTTGATTAGTCTGACACAAATGATGAAAAGCAAGTTATATTGCATATTCGTTGACTTTGAAAAAGCCTTCGATAGAGTATGGCGAAAAGGCCTTTGGAACAAAATGTTAATGAGTGGAATTAATGGGAAAATATTTAAGGTAATTTTCAATATGTATCAAGGCATTAAATCAAACGTGGCTTTCAATGGTGAGTTTTCTAACTACTTCCCATGTGAAAATGGTTTGAGACAAGGGGAAAATCTGTCTCCTTTTTTATTTAGTCTATACCTGAATGATCTTGAAGAGTTTATGGCCAAAAATGGCATTCAGGGTTTGAAAAATGTCAGTGCTAAATTAGAAAATGATTTGCATATTTACTTAAAGCTTTTTATTTTGCTCTATGCTGATGATACTTTACTTTTATCAGACAGTCCAGCTGACTTGCAATTGCAATTGGATGTTTTCAATGAATACTGTAATCAATGGAAGCTAAAAGTTAATATAGAAAAAACAAAATACATGATTTTTAATAAAGGACGCCGAAGCAATAAAACTACTTTTTTATTTAATAATGAAGTGATTGAATATGTGGATAATTTTACCTATTTGGGCACGATATTTAGTCGTACAGGTTCTTTTAATGAAACGAAAAAGTACAATATCAAAAAGGGTACTATAGCAATGTATGATGTTATAAAAAAAGGCAGACAACATAACTTATCGGTTCAATGTATATATGATTTATTTGAAAAGATTGTTAAACCAATTTTACTGTATGGTTGTGAAGTTTGGGGTTTTACCAACCTCAAAGCAATCGAACGTGTACACTTAAAGTTTTGTAAACTATTACTTGGATTGAAAAACAGTACACCTAATTATATGGTGTATGGAGAACTTGGTGCAACTCCACTGGAAATATCAGTTAAAACAAGAGTAATGACATATTGGTCACAGTTGACCCACTCTAAACCAAGTAAAATGAATAGTATACTGTATAAGCTTATTTGTTACAATCATCATTTTTACGATAAACCTGTTTCATACATAAGTTTTGTTAAAGATATTTTAAATGAATGTGGGACGAGTTACTTATGGAATATACAATATACTTCTGAATGTAATCCTGTATGGCTTAAACATGTGATTAAGTTAAGATTGCATGATCAGTACTTACAGAAATGGCAGAGTGATGTACGTGATTCATCTAAAGCTGTATGTTATAGAATTTTTAAAGATAACTGTCATTTTGAAAATTATTTAGACGCCTTAACTGATAAAGATAGAGTCACTTTTTGTAAATTTCGTACAACCAATCATAAATTTATTGTTGAAACTGGCAGATGGCACCAGATGGAGTATAATGAAAGAAAATGCCCACATTGTAATGGCAAACAAATTGGTGATGAATTTCATTATTTACTAGAATGTAAAACCCTGCATGCTCATAGAATTCTATATATCGATAAATACTATTGGTCAAGACCAAATGTTATTAAGTTCCATGATTTGATGAATACAACTAATACTAAAACATTAATGAAAATATGTAATTTTATCAGAATAATTAACAATATGATTTGTCCTCCATGATACAATTTTATGTAAATGTAATATTTTGAAACTGTGCTGTGTATATACTACGAACACTACAATAATTGAATGTATTATATTGTAAATTTATTTTCTCTATGCAATGTGTTGTGAAAAAGAGAAATAAAATGAATTTGAATTTGAATTTGCCTGAGGCCTGAGGGTTAAATCAAAAATCTGTCCCATACTGAACAATCAGACTAAATTCTAATTCATTGTTGTATTACTTTTTTTTCAACTTCAAATTCTTATATTTATATCAACACTGTTGTATGTGGTTATATATATATATATATATACACATACAGATCTTAATATAGAAAATTTAAAAATAAAGATTATCAAAATTCTATAGCGCGTTCATAAATATATAGATCTGAGGGATGAATGTATTTAATCAAAATATGTATTTAGTTTCATTAAGTAATCAAAGAATATTTATTTGTTAGTTTCACAAGTAGTTCTTACAATATTTAAGAATATCAACAAATAATTATCAATAGATATTCCTTAATTTTTTCAATATAATTTAATGTAAATTGGTATATAAATACAAAAAAAACGATAATAGTGTATATTAAATGAAATATAAGACATCAGAACTGTTAGATAAATAATATTTTTTTATTTTATTTATGTCCTGTACATGCTAGAAAGTTTTGGGAACAACTCTAACAGTAATTATCATGATTTCATAGTTTTTAGTTTTGAAATGAAAGAAGGTTGTTTGTGAAAATAACTACATAAGATTCATATATATATATTTATATATTAAAATTATAATTATTAACTAATGATAAAGCCAGCTTCTAAGTACTAGCAGACAACACAGGTGAAGTGAAGTACAGGTAAGAATTGCAGGTTGATGGGATCTTCACACCTTATATCAGACCTGATACAGGTAAACTTTGACCAGGAAGGGTTGAGGCCTGAGGGGGACATTATCTAATTAGATGGCCAAGTGTAAGCCTGTCCAAATCTTCTCACATCTTTTGTGATCAGATCTGATACAGACAAAACATTGCATAGGGAGGGGGCAATGCCTAATTATAAAAAGCCATTCATTGTTTTGGGCTTCTGGTCAAACACAGGTAAATTTAACCAGTCATGCATGAAGCATTCCCCTGGTCATCACAGCATGGAGCCTCTAATTACTTGTCCCCCAGCGATAAGGTAGCCAGTGCTCAAAGGTACCTGGAGCTATAACTTGGCTCAGTGCCCACAGGTACAGAGGCCCTGCTGGGTTTCCAGTCATGTGACAATTTCTATTGATATTACAGACATTTCTATTGATTTTACAGCGCATGTCTTAATGTCAAAATTTTCTGGTAATGTAACAGCACATATATTAATCCACCAGTACATATATTAATCCACCAGAAATTATATTGATGTGCTGGTTTTCTATTAATGATTAAGAGAGGATATCAAACTTTTTATAATCCCTAGTGCTGGGCCACATCAGTTCAGGGGACACACCTGTAGGCTGACTGTAGTTAGCCAGGTGTGAATTTCTCACCTCCCTTTCCCCCAGGGCCATCACTGGCCCAGTTTGATTATAGGCTAGGGCCCTAATTGATGAATGATGATCCAATTTGATAATTGACGTTAACATTGTATAACAGTAAATTGGATTACATGTACATGTAAAAATGTATATTGGTATTATGGTATGAAGAAGGAAATGGCTTTATATGTTTATTTGTACATGAATGTATAATGAAACGAAATACCAATGCCAGTACATGTAGGCATTATTGCATGGCTTAATTCTAATGTCAAATTCATTAAAGTACTATACTATGTACAAAGTCTGTTATGTACATATGAAAATATTTCAATCTATGGATAACGTTATTTCATTAAAAAAATATATCTTTTTATCTAAGCAATATTTTGTGCAAGTTGTAACTGAAATCAATGGAAATTGCATCATTTCCTGGATTGATATTTTATGTGCTTGGTAAAAAAAACCCATGATATTTAGAGGAATTCACCTCAAAATACATGATATTAACCAAATAAAATCAAATAGACTATATAGAGGAGAAAATGGTGTTTGTGTTTGGAAAAAAGATGATATAAAGAGGAATGTGCTATTAACATGAGTGATATTAAGTGGAATCCACTGAACCAGTATTGATTGAAATTATTCCTCTGTCTACTGTTAAAGGGGGGTAACTCTATTGATCTCTTCGATTTGGATCAGTGAAATCCCAAGTATAAATGGTAAAAGCTAGATATGGTGAGACACAGAGCTGTAGTTAAGGATCAATAAAGGACTCTGGTCTCCCACGACTTTGATCATCAATGGTGTAACGTCAAAATTGGTTGAAATTATATTCTATTACATTTAATGTATTTTTATGGTCTCCTTTTTCCAGCAAGAGATCTTAATTTTTTTTTTTTTTTTTTTTTGCACTCGAAAAAATAAACAAAACTTTTTTAGAAATTAAAATCCAGAAATCAATATTATAAATGCTCAAATTATATCATAAGGTGGGAGAAGAGATTTCTGGTTATTGAATCAATGTATTGTTTATATGATTCCAAGTGATGATCGATTATGATTTTTGACTGATTATACAACACTAGTTGTAACCTTAGTATTATAAGCTGTTGTAAAGTGATGCCCTACCAGAGAAGATACTTGTGAAACCCTGTTTTATTACGATTGTTACCATTATCGCCCGTGCAGTATTTGAATTGTTATTTCTGCGTTTCCAAACTGTATTAGCTTTGCTGCTTCATGTAACATTTTTTGTCTGTGATATCTATATTCGTAAACATGACAATTGAAATCTAAAGTTGTTATTTGTTAAACTGATTGTAATGACACAGGAGCAACAAGAATCAATATATATGTTGGAAGTTTACCCACAAACAAATGTTTTGCTATACTGCTTGAAGAGATGAATGCATTCATGCCGCAGGAATTGGCCTACTGGGGGAAGGGGGTTGGGGATGAAGTAGGGCGTGGTCTAGATCAACCATCATGGCTCATTTGAGATTTCCTTCGTACAACATTATACAATACAGTATGTAATGTATAATTATATACAAATACTAGGCATTAAGAGATACTCATGCTACTATTTTTTTTTGCTCAGGGGTCAGGACTTGCCCCAGGGTACTTACTCCCCTGAATCATTCTATTGAGCCAGTTAAACTTCTAACAAATAATCATGATGACAAAGTCTAGGCCTAAAGAAATAAATACTCTTGCTCGTTGATTAGCTCTTGGATCAGGCCTGGTCCCTGGAGACTTTCTTCCCGAGTCAAAAGATAACTGAAGAGGTTCCTGTTGTGTAATAGTATATAGATTTGCTGGGCACCAAGAAACATAAATTACGTAACCTCATGTCTAACTGCTGATTATGGGTTTAGTCCTTGTTACAACTTATATATCGTGCTATGTCAGTAAATGTGTAATTATCCTCTCTTCCTGAAAAATGGTGGGGGACGCCCTTTAACTTGGATGTGTGTTTTCTAATAGGAAATTCTATCCATATAATCATATTTTAGTGAAATGTAGTGTTTATATGTCGGCATCCTCTTGATTTGTGCTTGGATTTCATTCCTCATTTCAAGGTGAAGGCCATATTTCCAGAATCAACTTTTGTTTTTCTCTTGACAGAAGTGGAGATATTCTTATATGTTTCATCACCACATACTTTGTAATTGCCGTGTCTCTCCACTTGAATGTCAAGGCCATAAACTGCATGATGTCATAGCTAATGCAATTTTTGTATTTGCTGATTAAGAAGCTCATATTTTTCCGTTACTGACATACTGATATGTAGCATCTCCAGGGGTGTGTTTCTGCTTCATAACCATGCATAGTCACAGAATGAGGTTGAATTTCAAATAATATTATATTGTTGGTCTGAAGTTGATAGAATCTTATGAATTGCATACACAAGTGCCATGTATCACAAGGGGATGTGCCAATTATATCTTAGGAGATGAGAAATTTGGGTCAATTTTAATTGTTATGATGTAAACAAGTTTTGTTTGTCTGAATTGATATTGGTTATCCATTTAAAGATTTAATTTTATGGTTATTCACCCCTGAAAATTTCATCTTGGACTATTCCAATCTTTGAGTTGGAAGAGTTCAAATGTGATTTTAGGGGTAAATGAGTTTGAGTCAAAACCACAACTGTAAATCAAAAGTGATATTATTTCACCCGTGTACACATATATATCAAACCACGTCTATCATTGGTGCCATCATCATCATCATCATCATCATCGTCATCATCAATGATGATCATCATCAAATGCTTTGTTCAATACTCATCATTTAAATCCATAAAAGATCTCTCAGAAAAGTAAAAAAAAAAAAAAAAAAATTAAAAGACTTTTCATTTCTTCTTGCACTTTGTGTTGAAAATAATTTTAGCCCCATTTGGCAGGTGAGCTAGTGCCATGGTTTTGGTTCTGTCCATTAATTGTCGGTCTGGCCTCAACATTTTAGCTTGCCTAGGCAAACGACAATTTTTAGAAGAATTTAATTACTCATAGGTTTGGGTATCAGGCTTGGGAAAGAAAAAGAGACTGGCTCGTAAGTGATGGAAAAAAGGCAACCTTTTGGCCATTTAACAAGGTATTTTAACTAACAATTTAGCAGTTGGATTGTTGCGACGGTCAGATTGTTATCTTAAAGATTGACATGGTTGTAGATCAGTGAACTAATCCTCCAACAAAGACCCATCTATAGTAATGGTTATTTAAGGAATAACCACAATATTTTTTATGGTTATACGGTATATACCGAAAAAACTGTGTGCACTTTTTTTGCATAAACCGCTTCGCGGATTTATGCAAAGTGCGCACAGTTTTTTCGGTATATACCGTATAACCATAAAAAATATTGTGGCTATTACTTATAATTTCATTTCCGAAGATACGTATATAAGACATAAGTCTTATACAATGATTTCGTATTAATTATAACAAAAATCGAATGGTTTTGCAAAATACACAAACATGTGCATATATTTCACCGCAAAACAACTTCAACCAATCAGAAATTTGATTACAAAATACCTCGCCAAACATGGCGGTATATGACGTCATCATTTTTTGCGTTGTCTGATTTTTGAGGTTATACAATATAACCTGAAAATTTTTAACATTGCGGGAATAGGCAAAATTAAATTATCACGTGTTAAATGAATGAGAGGCGAACAGTACCGGCTTATCTTACCTTTTGTTATAAATATGGCAAGCTTAAGATGTTTTCAATCAATTGAGCCATTTTGATCTTGAAAACTAACTCATTCACCGTCGATGATGCATATAAGGTCTTCAAATCAAAGGTTGAAATAGTTCATTATGATATCATGCGTGGATGAGTTAATGACCAAACAATCCAGATGATTAATTTAAAGAATTTGACACAAATTTCTTCTATTCATAATAATGTTGGGTTTTTTTGTGTGTGAACATTTCCAACAAAGCTATTTTGTTAGTTAGATGTGAACATTTAAAAAAAATATTTTTTTGACAAGTGAAAATGTGAAGCGTTTTAATCAGTATTTTATAATGTGAAAATGTGAAGCGTTTTAATCCGTATTTTGAGATGTGAAACTTTTTTATTGTTATTTTGCATTTTCACTTGTTGGCATGTGAACAAAACTGATGCATGTCAAGTTTTCCTACAATGACGTGAAGTGTAAAAAGTATTAAAGTTTTCTATATGACAATGGAGTGTCTAAGATATGTGATGAAGTTTCTACACTTTATGTATACAATGAGAAATCCTCACGTAACCTGACCGTAGATATGTTGTTGCTTGTACTCGGTATACAGTAGATATAAGTTAGAAATGAATTGTGAAGAACCTGATCTTGTACACCCATATAGAGATCATAGAGGAAACCGTAAATCTATTCTTCCATTTTTTGGAACTAAAAAAATAACTGACCTTTTTTGGACTTGTTATTGCGCTCTTGCCCATTGTGTTTTAAACAAAGTAAGGATTTCAGACTAATATTTTTAGTAGTCTGGTGTATTTGAAATTATGTGCTTCCATATAAAACATATGTTTAATTTTTAGCCCTCCGTCATCAGATGGTGGGCTATTTAAATCACCCTGAGTCTGTGGTCTGTTGTTTGTCCTTTAACAACTCTTGCTATCGCTGTTTCTTGAGAAGTACTGGATGGATTCTTCTTCATACATGTATTTCATATGCAGGTTTCCCTTGGTCCCTATTTTTGGGACTGATCAGAAAAACAAACCTGCTGACAAAGGTGCCCATGTTTGATTTGAAAGCTGAGACTAATAAATGTCAAAATATAATTGCCTTTTCTTAAGAGGAATTATCAAATTTCATATAATTAAAAGCAAAGAAAAGGAAAGAAGAGAAAAGATCCAACATTTAAAGAACAAATAAAGATCAAACTATAGTGGGTGCCATGATCCTGTGGGTTCTGTTTCTGTCCTCGCAGACTGGCTTCCATCATAATCAGTTTCCGAGATATAAACTTTCTGTTACACTTTAATTTGCAGATCTGGAGTAACTTCATTGAAAGATCTCTAATGAAAATTTTTTTGAATAAAATGTTTTAAAATGCAGCTGTTGTTTATTTTGGGTGATTTGTGTTTATCTATAGTAAAACATCACTTTTATTTGTTTAGCTGTGCAAGGGGAGCTTATTGTATGTTAATGTCCATTGTCCTCGCAAGTTTTTCTTTGAACAACTTTTTAAAACCTGGAGGACTTGGGCTCCATATTTTGCCAGTAGGTACCTAGTAAAGATTGCCATAAACTTTTCCCAAATAAATGACCTTGACTAACTTTCAAAGTCACAGGGGTTAAGTACTGTACAAGAGGCCCAATGGGCCTGCATCACTAACCACATGTTAATCTCTCGATTCTAACCTTAAAGTGAACTAAAACCTATGACTGCAAATCGTTCAAAAGGATATGTTAAAATATTTAAACATACCCGTTATTTGACCCCTGTGAACTTGAAAGTATGTCAAAGTCATTGATGTTCAGAAACTTTGTTGGGCTCCTGTCATGGAAACTATTGGCCAAAGCTGGTCTAAAGGCCTTATTTCAGAAGTTCATCGGAAGGTTTTGATGTAGTTAACATCCATTCCATTTAAAGTATGTCAACGTCATTTTATTTGCAAACTTTATTCTTCCTTCTTAGTATAATGTGACCGGACGGGTGTTCTGCTGGGGGCCTTCAGTAGTATACTTCAGTATACTAGTACTTAAAATTGGCAAAATATCTGGACTATCACAAGATGGCTTACAAGTACATACTGTCGCCTCCCAAATACACGTGCTCGCAACACACACATCCACATCACATACACCAGGAGGCTTACAAGTACATACTGTCACCTCCCAAATACACGTGCTCGCAACACACACATCCACATCACATACACCAGGAGGCTTACAAGTACAAACTGTCGCCTCCCAAATACACGCGCTCGCAACACACACATCCACATCACATACACCAGGAGGCTTACAAGTACATACTGTCGCCTCCCAAATACACGCGCTCGCAACACACACATCCACATCACATACACCAGGAGGCTTACAAGTACATACTGTCGCCTCCCAAATACACGTGCTCGCAACACACACATCCACATCACATGCACCAGGAGGCTGTCCCGACTTCTAATTTCAGTAGAAGTTTTCTATAGGTTTTGACTTATTTGACTCCTATGAACCTTAAAATATGTCAAGGTCATTGTTCTTTGCAAACTTAGTTCAGTTTCTTCAAAGGAGGTTAGTCCAACATCATGTCACGAGCTCTTACAGTAATTCTGAAGAAGTTAAGAATTGTTTTTTTGACATATTTGAAACTTTAATTAACCTTCACCCTTGACATAGTAGGTCAAAGAATGTTTTTTATTTACAAACTTTGTCCAGCTTTTTCCACCACAGCTACAAGCTAAAGGTAATTTCTTCAGGCCTTTTCATATTTCATCAGAAGACTTTTCAGATAAATGACCGCTATGACATTGAAAGTATGTGGAGGTCAACTTTATTAGCAAAATTGATAGGGATCTTTCGAAGAAGCTTACAGCTTAATATCATGTCACTTATGGCCTTATGGTACTAAAGAAGAAGACATTTGAAAGTTCTGACATGTTATTTGGCATGTACGGGTCTCCACCTACAGATTAGAATGTGTCAAAGACAACAGAAACACTACAACAGTTACTATGAAATATGTGTTTATTAAGAATGTATTGTGTATGACTTGATATCATAAAAAGAAACATAACCGTAGTATAGACTGATAAGTGTAAAAGTTAAATACATAATTAACAACCCACCGTGCGTATTTTTTGTCCGTACGTTTTTTTGGGAGGCCATGCCACGGCCGCTACATTTTTCTGAAAACGTGGGTAAGGAGTGGCAAAAGCAGGGAGAGAGTACGTCAACGCACGTCACTCGCATGGTTGCGAAAGGTGTAAGTACGTGGCCCGCACGCCACGCCTGGTTGTGAACGGTTGCGTGCATCGTAGGTTGCACACATGGAAGTGAGTTGTACGTGCTTACAACGTATGATCTCCGTGCGATTGCCACGTTATCGTACGGAGGCCGTACTTACACGTGCTGCTCACGCACTGTGTCCTTACTCACTCGCATGTTGTAAGTGCGTGGAAGTGCGACGAACGTGAGTTTTTCCGCCCAATGTCTTGATACTCATGATTTACTTTATGAACTCTGCAGACATTCTATGAACTCTTCAGACAATCATGATTTTAATGAACTCTGGGGTGATTTTATGAACTTATGATTTAATTTTGTGTATTCATGTGTGAATAAACATGTAGAAGTTTATTGTGTCAAACATATAATAAAATGGTTTTTTTTTCTTATTCAAATATCACGTAACACACACATATGCTGCACCTCTTAAATTTAGTAATAGATACAGTATGCCGAAAAAATGAATTGAACTGCATCATACAGCTGTTTCGTCCTCCTAGGACTCTTCAGTGATGCTAGGGGCCAAAAGGTAGGAATCGAAAATTTCTAAACTAATGTAGAAGCAGAAGGGTCAGGTGCGTAAAACCCCTTTAATTTATTAATTTAGAATTACAATTAAACTAGTTCTGTATAATTTCAAATCGTGTACTACGAAAAAGTGTATATTAAGTACCGTGCCACTACTCAAATGAGATTAACTGTGGCTATGGAGGCTCCAGCAAACCTCGGGGACTAAAAAATCCACCAGCAGAGTCTTAACTCTTTAATCAACCTTAACTTTAATATTATATACCAGAATGGTTCCGGTCTCACTTCTTACTTTCAACCCCCCCTCCCCCCCCCCCCCCAAAAAAAAAACCAGTCATTTTTAACAAATGGTTATAATAAACTTACCGTTTGCAAAAAATATGGATTTGTTTTTGGGGGCTAGTTGGGAGGTTTTTGTTACCATTTTGCGTTGTAAGTGCGGAGCACGTGCTTACTCGGTACGGTCCACGTCAGTTCTGCGTGCTCATTGGACAGTATAACTGGGGAAGTGCCGGGTAAGCACAGACCACGCACTTATCAAGTGCGCAGCACGCACGTGCTACGTAGTCAGTGCGTTGTGCGCTCATTGGCTGTAGAAGACGCGCGCGTCACTCCGTAGCCCGACCGCATCCCGAACGCAGCGAAAGTTCCTCATGCACTAAAAGTGCTACGACGTGTCTGCGTGCTCCCAAATCCGTACTGAGGTGGTACTCACCACGTACGGAGCCCCAAATTTTCCCCACATTTTTGCAAGTAGACAGCACGCACTTGCAAGTACACAGGGGCTAGGCACGGACCTATGTCACTATGAAATGATTGTCAGATATTTTTTTTACCTTTCTCGAATATAGCCCCTCCAACTACTATAAATATGTGACAGATATATAGTAGTGGGAGGGGCTATATTCCAGAAAGGTAAAAAAAAATCTGACAACCATTTCATAGTGACATAGGTCCGTGCCTAGCCCCTGTGTTGCAAGTACGGCGGGTTGGGACCACGGCTTAAGGTGTACATTGTTACAGCAATATTAACCCTATCATCAAAGTCTCTTTAGACGATCTTGTATGAGAGTCCTCCAGGAGCCATCAGTCCAGTTGTCCAGTCTTTCTTGTTTAATATGCTTCATATGTTTGTTATGACAGGCAGTCATTAGGATATGCTCCCAAGTGGGCTCTGCACAGGCACCTGTAACAACATTCAACAAAATAATCTACACGGGCACCTGTAACAATGGTCAACAAATAATCTACACAGGCACCTGTAACAACGGTCAACAAATAATCAACACAGGCATCTGTAACAATTCAACATATAATCTACACGGGCACCTGTAACAGCGGTCAACAAATTATTTACACAGGCACCTGTAACAATTCAACAAATAAATAATCTACACATGTACCTGTAACAACGGTCAGCAAATTATTTACATAGGCAACTGTTTCAACAGCTAACAAATCATCTACACAGGCGCCTGTAGCTCAGCCAGTGAATTTCCTGTAAAGATCTCTGTGTGAACACAGCCAGTGAATTTCCTGTAGAGACCTCTGAGGTAACACAGTCAGTAAATTTCCTGTAGAGACCTTTTAGGTAACAAAGCCAGGTAATTTCCCGTAGAGACCTCTTAGGAAACACAGCCAGTGAATTTCCTGTAAAGACCTCTGAGGTACCACTGCCAGTAAATTTCCTGTAGAGATCTCTGAGGTATCACTGCCAGTAAATTTCCTGTAGAGATCTTTGAGTGAACACATTAGTTACTTACCTTTGATGTCCAGTCGGTCATCTATCAGCAAGTGACCGTTGATGACAGTCTTGTCTCGAGTCAGGATCACCTTGTTTATGAAGTTTAATCCTAAGTGGTTTTCCACCCACTCGTACTGATAAAAATACAATAAGAGTTGTTTGTTTTTTAACATTTAAACTGCATAGTGATATTTTATGTCGCACGAAAACATATTAAATTGGCATATTTGTCATTACATAATTGTTTTAATATCCAGCTTTATCAATATATATAACCGTGACCCCTAATAGTCAACAATCCTTATTGACAGCATCCCATAACAACAATCGCCCATAACAACAATCACCCCTAACGACCAGCAATCCCATCAACCAACACCCTATAACAGCCATCACCCGCTAATGACCAGTATGGTCAACCCCCGATCAACCAGCACCCCTTACAATTGCCCCAACCAAAACAAACAGCACTTCCAAACGATCAATATCCCACAATCAGGACCCAATAACAACCAGTACCCCTTAACAACCAGCACCACCTTATGACCAGCACCCTTATTAAATAAACCCCTTACCAACCAGCACCCACTAACATTCAGCATCTAAATATGACCCACTAACAACCAGCACTCCCTAACAACCAGCACTCCCTAACAAACAGCACTCCCTAACAACTAGCACTCCCTAACAACCAGCACTCCCTAACAACCAGCACCCCCTAACAACCAGCACTCCCTAACAACTAGCACTCCCTAACAACAAGCACTCCCTAACAACCAGCACTCCCTAACAACCAGCACTCCCAAACAACCAGCACTTCCTAACAACCAGCACTCCCTAACGAACTAGCACTCCCTAACAACCAGCACTCCCTAACAACCAGCATCTCCTAACAACAAGCACTTCTTAACAACCAGCACCCCCTAACAACTAGCACTCCCTAACAACCAGCACTCCCTAACAACTAGCACTCCCTAACAAAAAGCACTTCCTAACAACCAGCACCCCCTAACAACTAGCACTCTCTAACAACTAGCACTCCCTAACAACTAGCACTCCCTAACAACAAGCACTTCCTAACAACTAGCACTCCCTAACAACTAGCACTCCCTAACAACCAGCACCCCCTAACAACTAGCACTCCCTAACAACTAGCACTCCCTAACAACTAGCACTCCCTAACAACCAGCACCCCCTAACAACTAGCACTCCCTAACAACTAGCACTCCCTAACAACTAGTACCCCCTAACAACAAGCACTTCCTAACAACCAGCACCCCCTAACAACTAGCACTCCCTAACAACCAGCACTTCCTAACAACCAGCACCCTTTAATAACCAGCACTCCCTAACAACTAGCACTTCCTAACAACCAGCACCCCCTAACAACCAGCACTTCCTAACAACCAGCACTTCCTAACAACCAGCACTTCCTAACAACCAGCACTTCCTAACAACCAGCACTTCCTAACAGCCAGCACTCCCTAACAACCAGCACTTCCTAACAACCAGCACCCTCTAATAACCAGCACTCCCTAACAACAAGCACTTCCTAACAACCAGCACCCCCTAACAACTAGCACTCCCTAACAACAAGCACTTCCTAACAACCAGCACTCCCTAACAACCAGCACTCCCTAATAACCAGCACTCCCTAATATCCAGCACCCTCTAACAACCAGCATCTCCTAACAACCAGCACTCCCGAACAACCAGCACTCCCTAACAACCAGCACTGCCTAACAACCAGCACCTACTAACAACCAGCACCATCTAAAAACCAGCACTCCCTAACAACCAACACTCCCGAACAACCAGCACTCCCTAACAACCAGCACTCCCTAACAACCAGCACTCCCTAACAACCAACACTCCCTAACAACCAGCACTTCCTAACAACCAGCACCCTCTAATAACCAGCACTCCCTAACAACAAGCACTTCCTAACAACCAGCACCCCCTAACAACTAGCACTCCCTAACAACAAGCACTTCCTAACAACCAGCACTCCCTAACAACCAGCACTCCCTAATAACCAGCACTCCCTAATATCCAGCACCCTCTAACAACCAGCATCTCCTAACAACCAGCACTCCCGAACAACCAGCACTCCCTAACAACCAGCACTGCCTAACAACCAGCACCTACTAACAACCAGCACCATCTAAAAACCAGCACTCCCTAACAACCAACACTCCCGAACAACCAGCACTCCCTAACAACCAGCACTCCCTAACAACCAGCACTCCCTAACAACCAACACTCCCTAACAACCAGCACCCTCTAACAACCAGCACTCCCTAACAACCAGCACTCCCTAACAACCAGCAACCCCGAACAACCAGCACTCCCTAACAACCAGCACTCCCTAACAACCAGCACTCCCTAACAACCAGCACATCCTAACAACCAGCACCCTCTAACAACCAGCACTCCCTAACAACCAGCACCCTCTAACAACCAGCACTCCCTAACGTTAAACCAGCACCTCCTTATAACCAGCACTCCCTAACAACCAGCACCACTAACAACAAGCACTCCCTAACAACCAGCACTCCCAAACAACCAGCACTCCCTAACAACCCACACTCCCCAACAACCAGCACCCCTCAACAACCAGCACTCCCTAACAACCAGCACCTCCTATAACCAACACTCCCTAACCACCAGCACTCCCCAACAACCAGCACCCCTAACAACAACCACTCCCTTACAACCAGCACCCTGCCAGTACATCATAATGACCAGTACCCCTCACAATAAGTACCCCTAACAACCATTACCCCTGACGACCAACAGCCCCTGATGAACATGCAGTGACCCATCACAACCAAACTTTCCTAAAAACCTTATAACTTTCAATCATATACTTACTGAGTATATGTTGCCATACTAAATAGACTAGTATGAATAGCTAACAAGGCAGGACTGATATTGATATAAAAATAAGCAATGATAATTGTGTGGCCCAGATAGCAGACATGCGTTGGCCCAGTGTCGGAAACCTGTTGGCATGGTCGGCCAACGTTGGCGTCAGCTATCATATGTCGGGCCAATGTGGGTCACCCTCGTTCTTATGTAATAATTTCGCATCAGAGGTTGGCTGGCTGTTGAATGTTAATTTGGTACAATGTTGGACCAACATCGGAACACGATTGATGTAATTGCACCATGGATTAGACAGTTGGACAACCATGACTTTTACATATACGTTAAATGATACAACTGTCAGTATGGGAGTCAACGTTTTCTAAGTAAAACATTTCTTAAAGAGGAAAACATTAATATTAAATATATGTGTAATAATTGTACAAATATATATATTCATCAAAACATTTTTTCTTCAGTAATCTCCTATAAAACACAAGAAAACGGCATACATATATATATATATTCAGCCATGGGAAAGGCAAATATCAACCTTACCATAATCTGTATATAAATACATGCACATTTGGCTGATAAGATGCCTATGAAGTACATTGTAAGTCAGTTAATTAAGTCCCTAGTAAAATCACAGCTGGGATCTGGTCAGTTACCGTAGCAACGTGGAATATGATACTCCAGGATGGGCACTGGCATCAGATTAATCCGGCTCGGTCAGTCTTTGTGAAGAAAACGGTTTGACCACATGTACGTTTCAAGACCATAATTTAAAAGGAGCAAGAATTAATCTACCAATGCAGCAATTCAATATGTAAGTACTTTTTAAAGTTTCATTAAGAAAACTTGATCTTACCACCAACCCATCTCTTAATATAAGTCTGTAATGTTAACTATAAAATGTGTATAGTACATATATATGTATAGAATAAAACTTATTTGCATAAAGTACTGAAGGCATGCTTGTCCATTCTCCTTTTTAGGTGTAGGAACCGATTATGTTCAGGAGCTATACCCATCAGAATATCCATTTGGTCATCAAAAACTGGTTTAGATATTCATGAGATATAGCGAAGGAGGGAGAAAGAAGAGAGTGAAAAAGCAAATAATCAAAGCGGCCAAGAGGCATCCAATTTGGACAGTGACTAAGGAATAATAATGACTGTCAATTCAGAAACATCTAAAATGGAGTGTATATATCAATAATACATACAAAATGGTATATTTTGTATACTTTTCATTCTTATTGCGTTTTCAGGCATGCAATTGTAAGCTGACGTTACAGGTGAGAGAAATCTCCTTTCATGCATTCCTTACTGTCGGATTTAAAGTCATTCTCTTGAAGCTAAAAGTATGGCATTACGGTGATATAATCCATATTCAAGCGGTTTAGTGCTGTCTATTAAGCTGGTACTTTGAGCAATCATGGGATCAACTTGGTTTATCAAGTGAACTCCAACACAACAGAAAGCCAACACACAATGTCAACCAACGTTGTTCCAATGTTAGTTTCCGAATAATACCAACGTAGAACCAACATGAATTGTATATTCCGATGTTGGACCAACGTTGGGCCAATATCATTTTTTTGGGCTGACATTGGACCAACGTCGGGCCAACACGTCAAAACAACATAACATCGTTGGCCCGGTGTTGGACCAACACGTTGGACCTACGTTGCGCCGATGAGCAACATTACGTTGGCCCAACGTGATTTACCGATATTGGCCCTGAGTGACTGCTATCATTGGCCCAACGTTGGCCCAACGCATGCTTATGTCTGGGGGATACCTTTTCCTTGGCTGAATACTTGTACTTAAACAAGGGACTGGTACACAGAAAAACATCCACCCTACAAAACATAAATAAGACAAGGTAACAGTCAAAATACCATAGTACAAATCACTGTTACAGTTGCAAGTCACATTACAGAAGTTTTGTACACACTCTTCTTTGACTTAACACACCTCATGCAGGGTTAGAAACATACTTTATCAGTATATGAGTCTGAAGGACGGGTAACATTTTTAAGGTATTAGTTCTGTGTTATTGTGACTAGTCCTGCGAGCTTCAGTCCCAGCTGAAACATTAAATTGCGAGCAATGTTTATGAGTATCCTGAGTGGTTAATTTGTATTGTTTTCCTCTCCTTGAATAAGTCATAGATTAGAATAAAAAAAAACGAAATAGAAAAGTCAACTAGTCCACAGGACTAGTAAATAAAACATATTTACTACTCCTTCAAACATTTTACTAGTCTCGGACTAACTGACTAGTGTTATAGTTACGAACCCTGTCATGACAGGTTTTATACACTCTTCCATGGAGTCCACTCCTATACTTAACCGCATTATCTCAAGATTGAGATTTATTTTGTAGAAGAGCTGGACTGTGTTGATCGTTAGTGACTAGATAATTCAATTAGTTGAGCGACCCTCTAAAGTCTGAAGAGTCTGGGTTCAAATCCTGGTCAAGTGGTGCATTTCTTTTCCTCTCGTTTTAAATATTTGGTGTAAACTTGGCAAGAGGATACCCAAACCTAGGCTGTAAATAGTTGTGTCTAAAGGGGTGAAGACTTAGAAAAAGGAGGTACTATGATTTATTGTCAGTGACCAAATCACTTAATTGGTTGAGCATCTGTCTCAAGTTTGGAAGGTCCCGGGTTCAAATCCAAATCTGGCCGTGCATTTTTCCTCCTCTGTTACACAGGTTTTGTACATACCCTTCCATGGAGTCCATCATCTTGATGGCGTCACAAGCCCCTGGCAGTGCAGGAAGGTCTCGGAAGAAACCTTCGGCTTCATATATTGACCTCACTTTTTTCTGTTTAAAAAAAATCAAATTGGTTTTATTAAAATGAATCAAATGGCAGACAGTTTAAAATCCAATCTAAACAGTCCTATTTTGTTCTTTTTAAAAATCAACTTATGTCACACATGATGGTAGTAAGCAGTATTAAGATAATCTCTGTCACTGGGGTTAAATCACTTTTAGCATTTTATAGAAAAGTATTTGCTTAAAGGCCCAATATACGTAACTTTCGGCAAAACATGAAGCGAAAATCAAGCCTAATAACTTTTTATATGTATAGATTTAGTTAAGATTAACTGATATCAGCAATATTTAAGATGAACTCTTACGCGGTTAACGGTACAGCAGCAGTTGAAACTCGGTATTTGTAAACACACGTCTATTTTGATCTGTCTTCAAACTTCAACTTGTTGTTAAAATGGGCCACACCTGAATTTTTTTCAATCTTTGGATTTTTCTGTCATGAGTTTCTTGTTAGTTACCGCTCAAGTTAACGTCATTTTAGGCTTATTTTTGCATGATTATCAACTGGATTTTTTTTTTCAGGATTTTTCAGAATCACGAAAAATTTCCCGAAGTTACGTATATTGGGCCTTTAAAACTTATTTACTGCAGTACCTGGCAGTCCAGGACTTTCTTGGAAACACCTTTCCACACCAAAATTATGTGAACCGAAAGACTTTCGGTGAGGCGAATGAGCCATAGTGTTTCACAATTATTACGAGTATAATTATAAGGGTACCTCTAATCCATCCTTCAGCTTTTCGTACTGGTGTTCAAGATAATATGTGCGTCGATCTTCCAAGTTCATATAAGGTTCGTCAGGGTAGGTTTTTCGGTACATTGTCAGAAAATACCCCTCATAGTCTGCAATGGTTTGGGACAAGTCTACAAGTACTCGCAGTCTTCTCTCCATTAGGTTGGATATGACACGTCTGCCAGCCAACTCGGGGAAATAACTGGAAAAGGAAAACGTTACACATTAGATGCCCGACTACATTGTTGCAACAGATTTCTTGTCTGACTACATTAATTGTAATATAAAAAACCATAATGAAGCAGCATTTGTCTTTATAGCTTCACTTCTACGGTAATTTAAAACATGTTAATAACAGAACGCTTACAATAGATTCATGATTATATTAACATAGTGTTTTCCAATTCCCGCCAAACGCCATACCATATGTATATTCCATACATATTAAAAAACTATTCGTATTACATTTTTACCATTGAAATATCGAACATTATTTGTTCCATAAAAGTGATACTTTTCATTAGTAAGAAATATGAAAATATCACTTTTTCTGATTTTTGACCATCCAGAACGCTGCTTACAAACGACATTTGGAAAATCAAAAGTTGCCTCTGTAGATTTTGCTACAAAAATGTAATAAACAGAATATCTAACAGAATCTTCAGTAACACCAATTATATTTCACTCATGTTGCTAATATTTTGATTTTTTTCACTCGTGCTGTGCACTAGTGGAAAAATGTCGAGATATTTGCCCCACTCGTGAAATATATTTGGTATTACTGAAGACACTGTTAGATATCCTCTATTTACCGGTAAGGGATTTAGTGTTCATAGTTTAAAAATATTTCAGGTTTTAGATCAACTTCCAGGAAACTCATGCAATTTCGCAGTTGGCTGTTTTGGTTTTTGCTCTTAAGAAACATGAGATTTAATATTTTTTTTTACAAGATACAACAATGCACACCAAAAGGTCATGACCTTTCATTGTTGCTTATTGAAATCTTATTGTTTTGTTGAATGTTTCCTTTTCCCCCAAACAGATGAGAATTAAGAAAGTTTTCTTCCATCTTTTCTCAAATATTTATCTTAAACACAAAATATTTCTCTTTATGTAATATATAGTATGGACCCTATATCCTTACAGTTATTAGTCTCCTACCAGTAAAACTGGTGGGAGGGAAACTATTATATAATGTATATTCAACAGTGTCTGTCTGTTCATTAAAAGTTCATACTTCAGGGATATAGGTTCCAGGTCAAGGTTATCATTACTATTTATAGAAAATCCCCAATGCTCTACCACGCAGCTTCATAATTATTGAAGGATTTTGTTAATCTTCACACAACAACAAAGAACCATAACATCTCGCACAAGGTCAAGTTTCAGAGATGTTGGGTCAAGGTCAAGGTTGCTAAGTTTTTACAAAAAATCTTTTCAGTGCTCTAGGTAGGGGCTTCATTCCTAAAGAATTTTTTATCAATCTTCATACAATGACAAAGGACCATGATATCTTAGGAATGATTAAGTTTCACCTGGGATGCTACGTCATGTTCAAGGTCACTGCTACTGTTTTGAGAAAATGATTGTCAGCACTCTACCAACTTGTTTCCTCAAGGATTTTTTAATCAAACTGCACAAAGTAACAAATAAAAAAGAGACTATAAGTCTCGGAAATGTTTTGGTTTCAGGGATGCTGGGTCAAGTTCAAGGTCATCATTACAAATTTGAGAAAAAATCCTTGCCATCGCTGTTTTCTTCTGAATCGGCTCCCCTGTCGGAAATAGGATGTCAATCTCATATTCTCTCTGGTGTACACTAGTTCAGTATATTAGCCTTAAAGCTTGTTCACTGCATAATTCCGAGTTAGGCTGAAGGGTTCTGACTCTCTGATCCGCTAAATATTAGGACAGCCCTGAGTGTGGTGGAAAGTTGTCAATAATTTTGATTATAATTCTATTATCTATATTAATACATAAAGTGGATATACACTGCATCACACAGCACAACCGACCAGGCAAATGCAAATGCTGTTGGAATAAAAACATGTATGTATGTCCAGCTTAACCATCCACCCGATGTTTCTTTAAGTTTCACTGGCCAATTTATTACAGTGAGAAAACAGGAATATTTTATCTATAGATGTCTTACCATACATTATGTACATAAATATAAACTGTGAATTATTAACTCTAAAGATAACAGAAATTAACCTTTTAAACAAACAATTTCAGGGCTTTTTCTAGGTGAATTGGGAAAAGGCCCTTGGATGAAATTGGTAAAAATCATCGGCATATCAATAAAATATTTCCTTGTATTAAAATAATCTATTAATATATATTGTGTTAATTATATCTATATTCAACATACTTTGTATATAGTGTTTTGATAATTGAAAGAATTAGAAAGAAAAGAATCCCCATAATCCATATTCATATTGTAATTTAAAGTTTTTAAATTTACAATTCTCAGTATAGTTTTAAAGTAATATGAATTGAACAAATAAAATACACCTAGACTGTTTTGTAATTTTTGTTTGATTACATAAGAGTATAAAATGTAAAACTGCTATTATACATATATGCAGAGTACATCTCATTCATTACTCTCCCATTCTCATCGAAGTTATCTCCCATCATATGGAACTAATCGCGCCCAACTCTGCACTGCTCTCATCACTTACAATACAGGTATCCCCCTCCAAAGTATAACATTACCAGTACTTACAATACATGTATCCTCCTCCACAGTATTACAATACCAGTACTCTGAGGAAAATAAAAATAATTCCAAAAACATATGGAAACACTTTAAAAATCTGGGATATGAAAATAAAAGGAAAACGAATATGAATGTAGTAATAAATATTGACGGTGAAAACTGTCATGACAATTTAACAATAGCCAACCATTTCAATAATTTCTTTACAACAGTTGCTTCAAAACTTGTTGAGTGCCTTCCTACTTGTAAGGGTTTTTTTCAAAACTTCTCAAAACCTGATAAAATCATTTTACTTTAACAGAAATCCAAAACAAAACAAATTTCATCTTAAACATGTTTCAGAAAATTTTGTATTTAAAGAACTCTACAACTTGAATATCACAAAATGTACTAGTCCAGATTGTGTTCCCGCTCGTTTCCTAAAAGATGCTGCATCAGTTATCAAAATGCCTGTAAGATGTTTGATAAATAAATCCCTCTCTGAAAATACGGAACCAGACGATCTAAAATTTGCCAAAGTAAAACCATTATTTAAAAAGAAAAATAAACTGAGGGCTGAAAATTACAGACCTGTCAGTATTTTGTGTATCATCACCAAAATATTAGAAAAAGTAGTATACAAGCAGCTTGAACATTTTTTAATGGAAAACAATATTTTATATGAATTTCAATCTGGTTTCAGAAGTTCCCACTCCACTGACTCCTGTCTGATTCACTTTATTGATCACATAAAATCCCAAACGTCGAAGGGTCTGTTTACCGGCATGGTATTACTAGACCTGCAGAAGGCATTTGATACAGTTGGCCATGGGATTTGGTGTGATTAACTGCGACTGATTGGCATTTGGCTGGTTTTCATCCTATCTTACAAATAGAAAACAATTAGTAAATATCAATAATGTAAATTCTGATGTCTGTAATATAGCATGTGGAGTACCCCAGGGAAGTTTTCTTGGACCCCTCCTTTTTCTAGTTTATGTAAATGACATCCGGATCAGTGTTGACCCAGGATGTAAACTTTTTCTTTACGCAGATGATAGTGCAATCATCTTCTCACACAAAGATCCATAAGTTATCTCTCAAACATTATCTAAAAACCTAGAATCCTGTCATGATTGGCTTACAGATAATAAACTATCCTTACATCTGGGAAAAACAGAGAGTATTCTATTTGGCCCAAAATTTAAACTTCACAAATTACCAGAAGGCTCTTTCTATATTTCATGTTATGGTCAAATAATTATGCATCAGATATGTGTCAAATACCTTGGTATTATTTTGGACAATATTCTATCTGAAGAACAAATTGTTGAAAATATTGTGAAGAAAGTGAATCAGAGAAAAAGATTTCTCTACAGACAAAGTAGCTGTCTTTCTATTAAAATCTAGAAAAACCCCTGTGTCAGCACTGATCCAATGCCATTTTGATTACGCCTCTTGCTGCTGGTTTGAAGGCCTATCCAAAAACCTTAGAAAACAACTCCAAACTACTCAAAACAAAGTGATAAGATTTGTTCTTAATCTCCACAACAGATCAAGAATCACCTACAGGGAACTCGAACAAGCTAATTTGCTGGATATCGGTAGCAGGGTGAAACAACAGGGTTAAATAATGTTTTCAACATTCAACATAATAAATGTCCATCCTATATGAAAGATAATTTTACTATAACTGAAAAGAAACACAATACCAGAAAAGATATCAGAACTTTAATATTCCTAGCATTAAGGGTGTGGAATCCACTACATGTTTCTTTAATACAATCAAGGACTGGAAAAACTTGCCAAGTACATTAAAATCTATAGACAACAAGATCAAATTTAAAAGAGAAATAAAAAAAATTGGCAAAAATTAATTTTGAACAAGAATTTGGTCTCTGAGCATATCACAATTACTCCCTGTACTATCCCTGTTTGCGACTCTTTGACTTTATATGTTAAGTTGTCTAATCTGTTGATGTTTTACTTGAAATATTTATTGTGCATGCTTTTACTTGATATCAACATCACTCGTGTTCTCTCCGTAACTCTGTGGTGCAGGGTGAGTAGACCTCCCTGGTAGGGGTATCCACAACCCTTGGGAAACTCAACATGTACTACTGTAATCTATGCTTTTAAAAATGTACTTGATACTTACATTTCATTTAATATTTTTTGAAAATTCTTAATTTTTAAAAGTGTAAGTAGTTTTACCATCTTATAGCATCACTATCAGGTACTGAACTGCGATAATCGTGGTTACATTTTATCAAAATTTTTTAAAAATTAAATTTATTTTATTTGATTTCATAAGGACCCCATTGGAAATAAGCCGTACTCGGCTTTCATGGGTTATCCTAGGTGAAGCAAAAATTTATATTAAAGAAATGTACATACCAACTGTGATAACACAACAACATTTATGTGATAATATTTATTACTATTTATTAACAAAATGCTAAAAATATTGTGTGATCTTATGTGATTATATGTACTGTATGTGACATGCTTTGCCTGAATAAATATTATTATTATTATTATCACTGTGTGTTAACGCCACCGGATATAGGTACCAGGCAAGAGAAGATCTAACGAGGCGGGCCACAGTTGGAGGTTAGTGTTTTTGATATTCTACTCGCTTAAAGGTCTGTCATATGCTTTGTGAATCGTTTCTGTACATTAGTAGGGATGATTTAAACCACAGAAAACATTCAGATATAGGTTGATAGTTCTTCTAAACTTGCAAACATGTCGCCTGGTACCGGCAAAAATTCACAATTAATAACTTCATCGAGTCTAATTTGACATGTTAAGTAGTTTTATCCAATAAGTTTCCTGTCTTTAATTCAATAAGGTGTATCTGCACTACGCACATCAATTTCATCTTTGAACTCGCTGTAAAGATTGAGAAATATGTCGAGATAATTTCATAGCAGTGTACGGAGAATTGAATGTCTGTACGGCGACTTGCATAAAGCGTTTACATTAAGTGTACGACATCTTGTTATGTATGTATATACTGTAAACTTAAATTTTAAAGATGTCATTTCCCACCTCATGGAAAACCACAGCAACAGATAGTTACAACACATTCGTATGGACAATAATAAATCCACAATTATTATATTGAATTTGAAAATCATTCCCGATTTGTGCAGAGAGCAAGGGAGTACAACAACTACTAACAATGAAAGCGAATAGATGTACTTTCTAAAATAAAGTCCACAACAAGTGTCAACAAAACCATAATCCGAACTGAAAATGAATAAAAGTAGGTGCAAACTATGAACAAAAGGAAAAGATGAACACAGAGACTGTAAAAGCACAAGAAAATAAGACCAGGTGTTCGGAAGAGTCTTCTGCTTCATCGACGACATACTCAAAAACGTCCATCTTCATATCGCACAAAAATTCGAAATATTTCTCAATTAGATAAATATGACGACCTTAAAACTTACTCATTGTGCTGATCAACCTGCATCTCTCGAATCCCTGTGTTCTATCACTTGATTAACTATGATGTTTGTTGTACTTAATTTTATGAATATGACGATGCAACACTTACTTCATTAAAGAGGTAAGACATCGCTCCAGCACACAACATCCTGTGGCCGTAAATAACGAATATAATATTGATGCTGTAAAGGAAACGATGTCGTGTATTTTTGTTAAAGTATTATTGGACACACGAATCAATTTGAGCAGCAAAATATTCAATCAATCGATGCTTCGAAAAGTGTTATATGAAGTCCGATCTGCTTTTCAAATCTTATCCATAGGACAGTTTAGATACCAACATTTTGAAAATATAAACTTTAACATGTATACCCGATACATTTTGCACAACTTAAATCACATAAAAAACGATTGAGACCTAATACTGGGTATATAGTGTTCCGAATTACAAACATGTGCTTGCAATACCTCCGTTTGTAATATATGACCTCAAATTATTAACAATATACTTCATGTTCAGCTTAAAACTGACAAATCAGTTATGACGTTACAAAGATAACACTGTCTCTAATTGTTCAATATCATTTCTTTTAATAAGACGTTTTCTAAAATCAACATAATATTCACATTTTAATATCAAATGATATTCATTTTCGATGTCTCCACTGTTGCAGCATGTACATGTTCTTTCAGTCCTTTCTAATTTATTATACCTACCAATTCAATATTGAATTTGTGAGGTGATAGTCTAATTTTTGTTATTTCTTTCAGATTTAAAGTTCCAATTGGTTTTGTTAAATATAGCTGTAAACAGAAATTTTCAGCCATAAATTTGTACTGTGACACTTGAAAGATGAATCATTTTTTTCTCTACATTCTTGCTTAAAAATATCACACATTCTACCTTTAATAGTTTTCATAACGCAATCAGATGTATAACTATCGCCATTATACCATATGTACCCTACTCCCATTCTACATAATCCCTCTTTTACTCCATTCAACCATTCATTTCAATTTTCTACCATTTCTTGATAACATGCAAGTAAAACACAATTGTCAGTTTGTTTTTATTTTAACCAGTATTTAAAAATTCTGAATTTTCTAATAATTTCCAATGGCATTCTTCCCAACTCTTGGTAAACCATAAAATTCGCAGTCGATTTTTTTAACCCCTAATAATCTTTTACAAAAACTCTGAAGTGAATTTTTTCTATATCATGTGCCTTATGGAATCTCCAAACCTCCGCTCCATAATTAAAAATACTACATACATATGTATCAAAGACTTGAAGCTGAGTTGCAACGTTAAAATAGTTTTTCTTAGATACGTTTGCAACTGAAAACAATGCTGTTCCTTCCTTGTTCAGCAATTTTTTGTTGTGTTTTCCTGAATTTACCATTAAAATTCATTAATACCCCAAAATAATTAAATTCGTTTACGTTATCTAGTACACAACCGTCAAAAAACCACTTATCCTCTTTTCTTAATTTACCCCGGTTGCGAAAAACCATTACCTTAGTTTTAGACGTATTAACAGTAAGATTCCACTTATTTGTGTAGAGTAATAACGTATCTAACATTTTTTGTAATCCCTCTGAACATTCGGCTAATATAACCATATCGTCTGCATACATCATTAAAAATAAATTAATAGTTTGTAACTCAATAGAAGGACACCCTTCTGTTAAAAAAGCCATTTCACAATCATTGACATTCAATGAAAACAAAATAGGAGATATAATTTCCCCTTGGAATAATCCATTTTACATTGGAAGAAATCTGACATATTTTTATTATATTTAACACAACATTTTACATCTCTGTATAAAGAACGTATACTATTCAACATATTTCCTACTATGCCTTCTTTGATTAGTTTGTACCACGGATTCTGTCTATTAACGAAGTCAAAAGCCTTTCTGTAATCAATAAAACAGCAATACAAGATCACGTAACACACACATATGCTGCACCTCTTATATTTTGTAATAGATACAGTATGCCGAAAAAATGAATTAAACTGCATCATACAGCTGTTTCGTCCTCCACGGACTCTTCAGTAATACTAGGGGCCAAAAGGTAGGAATCCAAAATTTCTAAACTAATGTAGAAGCAGAAGAGTCAGGTGCGTAAAACCCCTTTAATTTATTAACTAAGAAGTAAAATTAAACTAGTTCTGTATAATTTCAAATCGTGTACTACGAAAATGAGTATTTATGTACCGTGCCACTACTCAAATGAGATTAACTGTGGCTATGGAGGCTCCAGCAAACCTCGGGGACTAAAAAAAATCCAGCAGAGTCTGCAACCCCCTATCACCCCCTAACCTTTTCCTGTTTTTGAGGGTTTTACTTATAAGTGTGTTCAATACAAATAAAGCATCAATAGTTGATAAATTCTTCTTAAAACCAAACTAAGCATAACTTATTTTAGAGTAGTCACTATCGAAATTCACAATACGTTAATTAAGAATTGATGTAAAAATTTTCCCTAAACAACTTACTAGAGTAATTCCTCTGTAATTATTCAGACCATGATGAAGGATAAAACCCAGATTTAAAAATATTGTTAAACATTACCACAAGACATGGTATACGGACATCTTTACCCTTAATAAAATACTCATTTATCAGTAGGTCTGGAACAAACGCCTTACTTAATTTATTGATAGCTTTAAGAACTCCACTCTCAGTCATTTCATCATCTAGTTCTTGAAACAAAGTATTTGGTATATTAATATCATAATATGTTAAAACCTCGTTGACCAAGGTAAAAGGTAACATTATCATTATAGTACTTTTGACAGCATGCATCATACATCCGCGATGCCGTTTGCTTCTGTCCTCAGCTTTTGCGTGAACATAATTAACCATAATTGTCACAGAATAAAGTCAAACTATTAAAGGGGCATCCCGGGGAAGTCTACAATGAATTTCTTGAATGTACATGCTGTATGCACTACCAGATACATTTTCCTGATATTTCAATATTCAAAGTCCACTCAAAATGTGTTTATTAGCCACTTGCAAAATTGCATTCCTCGGGAAAGCCCGATAAAAATAGCGCTGATCACGCGACAAGTGACATCGTTCTCGGTCAATTTGAAGAAGGGGCCCAAGAGGGGACGCGTAATGTATATAGATGTACGTCCGATGATGAACCAGGCATAAATTTATTGAATCACATTCCCATTAATAATCAGACGTTAATTACACACGATATTCATATGAAGAAATTAATGTCGACATCTCTGCATCATTTATCGACATCAGTTATTTCACGAATCCTCATTTAGAACCATTTCACAAAAGGTGTGCATGCATTGAAAAGTACAAAAATAAAATGAAATGATTCCGATTTTTTTTATACAACTCGATGTCTTGAAGATTTTTTTTGCAGACTATCTATATATTCATCTAAAATCTATCTAACTTTCAGCGTCAACATACTTAACACTTCGAATTATATATGTATCACGGAAGTCCGTGCACTCATATGACGCACCACGCACTAAACATGTAGAATACATGTATAATATATATATCAAATTTGGAACTTGTCGAGAAGATAATTGTCCAATACTTAATCAATTTATATATGTTATGATTCATTTTACTTTTTTTTTTATGTAAATTTAAAGGTTCGTTAACATTTTCAACACAACTGCAGACATGGGACATACATGTATATGATTTTTTTTTATGAATTAATGACTTCACTTGTATAATGCATATATTTTGATTCATATCAAATTTATTACCGGGGTCCAAACCCGATAATATTTGTACAATCCGTATTTTATAGATTAGGTATGACAAGAATTTTTTATCCGCACATGATGACATAAATTTATTCATTTTGTCCAAATTGAACCTGTATATACATTAAACTCAATCGCCCTATACCGGCGTTTTACAACGTAACCCCCCCCCCCCCCCCATACGGTTTTTCTTGTATGTAAAAAGGTCTTTCTCTTCAGCAATATAATTCAATAATGCCGTTTTACTGGAATATTATAAAGGGAATATTACAATACACGCTTTCAAGTTTTACACACGCATTTCATGTAACAGAGGAATGAAAGAGTTATCCCTTGGGAGGTCCCAAAACCAAATCAAAACTGTGTCACCGGCTATCCAGAAGAAAACTGTAACATGCAAACAATTGGGCTGTAAGTCTCTCCCTTGAATACTTCCCATCCCTCATTATGCTTCCGTAATATAATCCTTACGTTAAACTTTGACCATTCGGCCACTTTTCGCTTGGTAGTTACATGTAGGTCACGCGGATCGCCATTTTTTGTTTACCGATGTAGCTTGTTATGCGCATGCGTTATCATATGTTATGCAAAAAAATTTACATGTCCAAATCGTTGATCAACGAATAGTGATTCCCTTTTTTAATTATTAATTAAAATTTTTGAGAACATATTTCTGCGTAAATCGCCCATTTATTTTCCACAAGAGTATACATTTAATTCATATATACAATAATTCTAAATAAGCATAAAAAAAATATAGTTTTACCGTGATGCCTCTTTAACAAGCTCTTACTACAAAGAATAGAATGACAATTCGCCGTACTCCTAAAATTCAAAACGCCGTACACTGAAGATATACAAGCAAGCAATTCGCCGTACAGAGTAGTACAAATATAAACATTGATTGCAGTCTTAAACTGTTTTCATATTGTGACAAATAGCGTTGTCAGCAATAATGTTTGCGGAGCTCGCGCAGTGGGACCATGTCATTAATTAAAATAATGATAAACTCAGCTGAATATATTTCTAAACGCTGTATTCAGTTAGCATCTACATGTATAAGACAGAACTATATAGATAGCTATAATCTAGCAATAAAACAGAGTGCCAAAAACACGTATGCACCGTTCAACATCTAAGCTCTGTCTCACCAAACAAAGGAACACACCTTACCAAGAAAATCTCTCATACCTGTGGCCACTTGACTCACACACTCAAACACACGTTACAAAGCATTACAATAGGACAACTCGCCAACTACAGGTAAAGTCATCTCGATCCGGGCACGCTATAAATGGAACAGGTACCCGGACTGGTTAGACAGGTTAGGTTGCTAAATATAGATCACCCCACCTGGACATCAGTACAAGTGTACATATAGCCAACACAAAGTACTGAAGCATAGCTTCGTGACAATATTAACAACGGTAGGGGAATTCTGACTTGTTAGGTTACTAAATTGTCAAAAATCGTCTTATACTCACACAAATAACGAAGAAAGTTTAATTTCAGCTACATCAAACGTTGAGTGTCTGGTTTTTATCGGTACCAAGCGGTGTAGTTTTCGATTCAAAAACTATTTTGAAATGTATCAAGTCGACTTCATTTCGCCAACGTTTAGGTTGAATCGTTAAAGATTGCCCTGTCAAATTTCACAATCAAGTGATGCCTAGAAATACAAAATATTGATAGAAATATCACCTTGATGCGGTTACCGCTAACATGGATCTTTGCTTGCTTGGTACCAATATCCGGTGGTACTTACAATACACGTATCACCCTCAGGATTAACACAATACCAGTACGTAAATTCATTATTAGCATTTATCTACTGATAACATCAATACAGTTTTTATTAGGAAACTTAGATAGTTACCTGTTTTGTCGACAGTTGATCTTGAGCAGAAGTGTATTGTCCTTGATTTAAAAATACCTGCGTAAGTTTTGAATTATTACGTCGTTTATCTCTGAACAGTTCTCCCAACCTGTCAGGTGGGGCGCCGACGTCTAGTGTACAGTGCGGGGTTAGATACAGGTTTATATACCTTTTACTTTTCTAATTACCTGGGTACAGGCATGACGTGTACGTCTAACAGGAGTTTCATTGGTTAGGTAACATTACGCTGTAATTATGTCATGTATCGTGTATGAATGAGCCCAAATCGTTTGGAATGTTGGCTCTTACTAGGTGTACGTACCCTTAGTCTCGAGACAGTAGTTCTCTGGGATGGTATATGCTAGGGTTTACGGAGAGACATCGTGTCGGTATTGATATTTGTCTGCTTCGGGTTGTTATATCGGCCATCTTTTGAGGTGGGTCGAGGGCAGTCGTAATACGCACTGTGATTGGTCAAAGGCTTCGGCAAAGGAGTCAGTCGTTGAATCGTTTAGTTACTCTCGGTTTTAATCCGGGTAGGTTCACTGGGGTCACGAGATTAGGGCTATATAAGTCAAGCACGTGTTGGAATCAGTGCCTTTTCTTGCCGGAGATTTGGTGAGTTTCAGGAGTAATTGAATTCGGCACTTACGTTCCGAGAATGTAATGTTAGTTATGTACCTTAAGGTTTGTTAGGTATAGCTGACACTCTGAGAACAGAGCTGACTCGTGCACGGTTAGGTTATAATATAACTGACGTTCTGAGAACAGAGCGGCGTATGCATGTTTAATTAATTAAGTCTTATTAGATAGCTGACACTCTGAGAACAGAGCGGGTGTAGGTGATGCTTTTAGACCAAGGCAGCCCTAGTATGTAGGGGCTATCGTAGACACGCGCTTCGGAAACGAGGTGTATTTAATGCATGCTTAGACACCTAATACCATGAGAACAGGGTAGCTTATTTACCATGTCATAGGACTAATACTGTAACTTTAGAGGGTGTTCGCTCTGTAACCAGAGCTCAGGGCGGGAATTAATTATACCAGTGTCTAGCTATATCATGTAGAAAAGGTGTAATGTTAAGACTGTCAACAGAATATGGGTCTCATAGCTAGTGTTTAGTATGTAGGTTTCTGTGGAATAGGGGTCGGATATTTCGTCCGTCTCGGAGGCAGAAAGTTATTATACTGGTAGGTTGTCTTATGGTTAGGCTAGGCCGATATGAGTTTTAGCCAGTTGTACAAGTTGTCCAAACCTTGGCATAGGGCCGCAGGAGTTAAATAGGGATACATAGTCATGTCTTTCATCTAGTTATTGTCAGTCATTTAGTATTGTTACCGTTATCCTGAGTTTATTTCGTTGACCATTTTATTAAGTTTAGATATATTTTTCTACTGGCTTTACACCTCAAATAACTAATCTCCTTTGCTATATTTATACCTTCGTTATTGTTTAAAGATCAGTGCTCAGTCACTCCGTAATAAACTTGTGGAACTTTATTCCAATGTTGTTGAGGGTCTTTCCTAACACTTTGACTAATCAAAGGGAAAAGAACCGGAAGGTGGGTTTAGAAGGTGACTGTTGGCCACTGGTTTTATGTCACGGTCCGGTACATTTTGTACCACATTTAAAATTACACAACGCGAAGTCAATTGTGGTGGCAAACTTTCATCTCCTGACCCCTCCTACTACAGGTATACCCTCTGTTATCATTTAAATGTCAACTTTTAGAAAACAGTTCACTGCTTTATACACTTGTTCATTGGTAACAATAAGGATATTGATGGGACTCGATGTGTATTGTTTAATCTATTTATAAAATGGCCTGCAGTGCGATTTGTATTCAAATGCTCGAAAACTGTATCCCTGATCTCTAAAGGAGCTACTAGTTGGAACAGAGACTCATTGTCACTCAACTTTTTCTTACGGTAAAGTAATCCATTCTCTACCTTCAACCCATCCCACTGAGCCCACAGACTCTTGGCATCATTATTAAGATGACTAATCTCATTTTCCTCTGGGACCAAGTCAGACTGTTTCTTTAACTCTAAAATAGGTCTTATTCCACTATCTCTAGTCTGCAACTCTAACATTTCATCCCTAGTTCACACTGGTAACCAATTACATTTATTTTCAGGGGCTTGCATTATAGGGTATACTGGCTGTGTAAACTGCTTACAGTCACTCTCTGCCATGGATTCATGGAGTTGTCTCCCCTGCTATATGTCAGATTGCTCACAATCTGTAACTTCATAACAATCTGGACAGTCTGATCGTCTGGACGGACGCCTTGAAAATGCATCAACATTTCTGTGCTTTGTTCCAGCTCTATATTGGATTTCATAGTCATAAGTTTCAATTACACTTAATAAGCGTGCTAACATTCCCTCTGCATTTTTGAAATTTTTAAGCCAGATTAATGGGGCATGATCCGTTCGAACAATAAACTTCTGGCCATACAAATAGTGCTGAAATTGCCGCAAAAAAGTTACAACTGCCAAAAGTTCACGTTTGGTAGTACAATAATTTTGTTGAGCTTGGTTCAAGGTTTTACTGGCATAAGCAATTACTTTTTCTTCTCCAGATATAACATGACTTAACACACCTCCTATACCAAAAGAGCTTGCATCACAGTCAAGGATAAACAACCCTTCATTGGCTGGGAAAGCGAGAACAGGAACTTCTATTAACTTCTGCTTCAGAGTTTTAAACGAGGTCTCACAACTTTCATCCCATGTAAATTCTACCCTTTTGCTGGTAAGCCTCGTCAAAGGAGCAGCTATTTCAGAAAAATCAGGAACAAACCTACGATAGTAACCTACCAAACCTAGGAAACTACGAGTCTCATTTTTACTCTCTGGACGTGGCCAACAGTCTATGACCTTGGTTTTTCCGGATCACAACTAACCCCTTTTTGTGAAACTATATGCTCTAGAAATGTCACCTCTGTACGGAATAATACACACTTTTTGGGTTTAAGTTTATGATTAGCTAACCTAAACTGGGTGAAAACTAACTTGAGGCTAGCTAAGGCACTGTCAAAATTATCACCAAACCCTACTTCATCATCTAGATAACATAGACATTTTTTCCATTTCAGTAGACCTCCCAGCACCTTATCCATTTAGCTTTCAAAAGTGGCGGGGGCGTTACATAGCCCAAATGGCATGACATTAAAATAGTATAAGCCTAAATGTGTGGAAAAAAAGCTGTCTTCCCCCTGTCTGCTTTATCCATCTTAACCTGCCAATAGCCGCTAGCAAGATTTAATGTACTGAACCACTGTGCACCATTAAGACTCTCTAGGACTTCATCCGTTCTGGGAAGAGGGTATGCGTCTTTACGAGTGAGGGTGTTAAGACGACGAAAATCTACACAAAATCGACAGGACCCATCTCGTTTTGTTACTAGACATACAGGAGACGACCAACTATTTTCACTTGCTTCTATGATATTTTGCATTTTCTCTACTTCCTGTTCTATAAGCTGTTTCCTAGCAGGATTCACTCTCCGAGCAGGTATTTTTACTGGAGGTGCATTACCTGTGTCTATTTTATGGGTTACCTGATTGGTTTGACCAAAAACACCTTTCTCATCAACAAACACATCATTAAATTCTTTTAACAGATTTGAAACCAGTTCCCTCTGAGTACTGGTGAGTTGGTCAGAACAATTGTCAATCAGGGGTTGTAAATGATCAGGTAGCTCCTTGCCGTCACAACTACTACCGGAAGTGACCTCAACAGAACTGCTATCCAGCTTTTTATTAGCCAACCCATCTGTATCAGTAAGCTCTCTTTCCGTCCCACCATTGGTGTCCTTAACATCAACTTCTGCCACTGAGGTCACTGCCTGTATCCTACCCACAACTGTTCTGGGTTCAAGACAAACATCTTTTTCTCCTAAATTTACTACTGAAACTATTATGCTAGGTGACTGGGGTTTCACTAAACATTTTGCCAGCAAGATTATTTTATTTCTACTCTGCTTGGTTGGTTCTACAAGACCTTCATTATTTAACAACGGACGGTCAGCTTAACATACCAGGATTTTTTCTGACAGCGCAGGGACCTCTACTCCCAATCCTGATATGAGAACAAATGTAGGTTTTTAGCTTGATTAGCTTGATTAGCTTAAAATTCCCCTGACTGGTTTTTAACGTCTATCTTCTAACCTGGATACTACCATCATACTTATTCAGAAAGTCTATACCCAATATCCCATTCATACCCTCCAGCTCTGCTATCACAAAGGTTTGTTGAAAGGACAAATGCCCCACCTGAATCTCTATGATGGCCTGACCCTTTACCGTCAACCCTTTTCCATCCGCTGACACAAGATTTACATCATACTTTGTCAACATCGCAAAACTAAACCCTAATTCACCAAATTTGGCCGGGACATAATGGAGACTGGCGACACTGTATCCACTAAGACATTACAACCACCATCTTGGGTTCTTAACTTGACATACAGACAGTTTGTACACTACCTAGTCTAATCACAGTGTTACCATCAGATGTTTCAACATCTTCATCCAACATTTTCTGTTGCCCCTGCTTCACTGCAGTTTCAAGTGCCTGGGCTGGAGTTTTGGGCTTCAACCCAACCCTGTCTAGTTTCCCGACCCCTATTGTACATTTTCAGCTAGTTTAGCAGCTAGTACGGGACAGTTTCTTCTAAAATGACCTTCCTGTCTACAATGGAAACAGTCATTAGGACCCGTAGTCCATGTTCTCCTTGGATATATTTTAGCTAGTTTCTCATCAAACATTTTTGAAATGCTATCCATGGTTACCTCCCCTTTAGATTCATTACTGGACTTATCTTTGGATTTCCTTTGGGAAACCCTGTCCTACACCTATACAGCACAGACCTGGTTAGTACCGTCTAATGGTTTCTTACTTTTGTTCCCAACTACAGCCTCATACTCTATAGCAGAGGAGATCGCTTCCTCTAAAGTTTGAGGATGACCAAATGTGACCTTCTTTGTCGAAGCAAAACAATTTAAACCTGTCACAAACTGATCAACTATCTGCAACTCTAAGGAGCTATAGGGAACCTCAGGATATACTAACAAGGCTAACCTACGTAAACTATTACCATAGTCTGATGCCGATTCGTCTTTACCTTGACGTCTATTCCTAAATTGACACCTGTAGGCTACACTACGCTCTTTTGGATTGAACCGCTGTGTCAACAATTTCTAATAGCTTGATAATCACTAAGTTGACCCACAGTGAGGTTAGTTAATAGGTTTTGGGCTACCCCTCTCAAATTCATGCTCAGCTGCTGAGCCTTTTCTGAGTCAGTCTAGCCATTCCAGACTGCCACCTGTTCAAAATGGATTATATAATCCTGCCAATCACTTGATTTACTATCAAAAGTGTCTGGGAACTTTTCTTTCCTAGCTACCCGAGATGATTTCTGCCTCTGTCCTATATCCTGCTGTTCTCTAGGCCTATACATGGATCCTCTATTCGGCAAAGCTCTCTCTGCCTGAGATCTACCCCCAGCAAATCTGTCTCTGACACATGACTCCGAGAAAACCCACTATATCCTGTATGATACGAGTTATTTCCTAAAGGTCGAAGAAAGTTTGACAAGACCTTCCAGAACTGTAACCTGGGGTTTCTCCCACATAAATTCCTCTCTATCAACAGGAGTGCTTGCCAAAGGGGTTCTAAATCTTACCCTGCGCCTAGACTGTCTAGGAGTTACAAAACATGAACTACCTAGCTGTACTCGGAATTTGTATCCTGAACATACTGGATATACTTTACTCTCATAACTATGAGTATCGGAAAAAGTATCCCCTCCATAGTTATCTTGTGAGTAAGAGACAGCTCGAGCGGGGTTCTCCTCACTGAAACCTGGCAACCCTAATTCACGACGGCCAGCCCTACTCATCTCTACATCTGAGTCTATGTCAGAATAAAAATAATCCCTATCAACATCCATGCCTAAACTCATTTTGATGATTCTATATTTGTTAAACGTTGGTGTCTTAACTCACTAATACGACTAATCCTGGTCACCAGTCACAATTTATTTAGTAGGAGGGGTCAGGAGATGAGATTTTGCCACCACAATTGACTTCGCGTTATGTAATTTTAAATGTGGTACAAAATGTACCGGACCGTGACATAAAACCAGTGGCCAACAGTCACTTTCTAAACCCACCTTCCGGTTCTTTTTTCCTTAGATAAGTCGAAGTGTTAGGAAAGACCCACAACAACACTGAAATAAAGTTCCACAAGTTTATTACGGAGTGACTGAGCACTGATCTTTAAACAATAACGAAGGTATAAATATAGCAAAGGAGACTAGTTATTTGAGGTGTAAAGCCAGTAGAAAAATATACATAAACTTAATAAAATGGTCAACGAAATAAACTCAGGATAACGGTAACAAAACTAAATGACTGACAATAACTAGATGAAAGACATGACTATGTATCTCTATTTAACTCCTGCGGCCCTATGCCCAGGTTTGGACAACTTGTACAACTGGCCAATACTCATATCGGCCTAGCCTAACCATAATACAACCTACCAGTATAATAACTTTCTGCCTCCGAGACGTGCGAAATACCCAACCCCTATTCCACAAAAACCTACATACTAAACACTTCCTATGAGACCCATATTCTGTTGACAGTCATAACATTACACCTATACTACATGATATAGCTAGACACTGATTTAAGTAAATACCCGCCCTGTGTTCTGGTTACAAAGCGAACACCCTCTAACGTTACAGTATTAGTCCTATGACATGGTTAAATAGCTACCCTGTTCTCAGGGTATTAGGTGTCTAAGCATGCATTAAATACACCTCGTTTCCGAAGCGCGTGTCTACGATAGCCCCTACATCCTAGGGTTGCCTTGGTCTAAAAGCATCACCTACAGCCGCTCTGCTCTCAGAGTGTCAGTTGTCTTATAAGACTTAATTAATTAAGCATGCATAAGCCGCTCTGTTTTCAGAGTGTCACATAGACCTAAACATGCATACGCCGCTCTGTTCTCAGAACGTCAGTTATATTGTAACCTAGCCATGCACGAGTCAGCTCTGTTCTCAGAGTGTCAGCTATACCTAACAAACCTTAAGGTACATAACTAACATTACATTCTCGGAACGTAAGTGCCGAAGTTAAACTACCCGTCTAAAAGACTCCTGAAACTCACCAAATCTCCGGCAGGAAAATGCACTGATTCCAACACGTGCGTGACTTATATAGCCCCAACCCCGTGACCCCAGTGAACCTACCTGGATTAAAACCGAGAGTAACTAAAAGACTCAAAGACTGGCTCCGCCGCCGAAGCCTTTGACAAAGTACAGTGCGTATTACGACTGCACTCGGCCCACCCCACAAGATGGCCGATATAACAACCCGAAGCAGACAAATATCAATACCGACACGATGTCTCTCCGTAAACCCTAGCATATACCACCCCAGAGTACTACTGTCTCGAGACTAAGGGTACACCTGCTCAAGATCAACTGCCGACAAAACAGGTAACTATCTAAGTTTCCTAATAAATAACTGCATTGATGTAATCAATAGATAAATGCTAATAATGAATTTACGTACTGGTATTGCGATACTCCTAAGGGTGATACATGAATTGTAAGTATCGCTCTGTGTTAACGCCACCGGATATTGGTACCAGGCAAGCGAAGATCCTTGTTAGCGGTAACCGCATCAAGGAGATATTTCTATCAATATTTTGTATTTCTAGGCAACACTTGATTGTGAAATTTGACAGGGCAATCTTTAACAATTCAACCTAAACGTTGGCGAAATAAAGTCGACTTGATATATTTCAAAAGAGTTTTTGAATCGAAAAATACACCGCTTGGTACCGATAAAAACCAGACACTCAACGTTTGATGTAGCTGAAATTAAACTTTCTTCGTTATTTGTGTGAGTATAAGACGATTTTTGACAATTTAGTAACCTAACAAGTCAGAATTCCCCTACCGTTGTTAATATGAAAACACTTTAAGACTACAATCAATGTTTATATTTTTACTACGCTGTACGGCGAATTGCTTGTTTGTATATCGTCAGTGTACGGCGTTTTGAATTTTAGGAGTACGGCGAATTGCCATTCTATTCTTTGTAGTAAGAGCTTGTTAACAGTTTGACTTTATTTCTGTGCCAATTATGGTTAATTATGTTTACGCAACAGTTGAGGGCATTAGCAAACGGCATCACGAATGTATGATGCTTGCTGTCAAAAGTAATATAATGATGATGTTATCTTTTACCTTGGTCAACGAGTTTTTAACGGATTATGATATCAATATACCAAATACTATGTTTCAAGAACTAGATGATGAAATGACTGAGAGTGAAGTTCTTAAAGCTATCAATATATTATGTAACTCTAAGGCGTTTGTTCCAGACCTACTGATTAATGAGTATTTTATTAAGGGTAAAGATGTCCTTATACCATGTATTGTGGTAATGTTTAACAATATTTTTAAATCTGGGTTTTATCTTTCATCATGGTCAGTTGGTAATATAATTCCTATTTTTAAGAAAGGAGACAAAAACGATACCAATAATTACAGAGGAATTACTCTGGTAAGTTGTTTAGGGAAAATTTTTACATCAATTCTTAATGAACGTCTTGTGAATTTCGATAATGACTACTCTAAAATAAGTGATGCTCAGATTGGTTTTAAGAAGAATTTATCAACTATTGATGCTTGATTTGTATTGAACACACTAGTAAGTAAAACCCTCAAAAAAAGGAAAAGGTTAGGGTGTGATAGGGGGTGGCAGACTCTGCTTATCTATTATTAAATTTAAGAGGTTCAGCATATGTGTGTGTTACGTGATCTTTATGATAGGGGGTGGCAGACTCTGCTGTAGGATTTTTTAGTCCCCGAGGTTTGCTGGAGCCTCCAAAGCCAAAATTAATCTCATTTGAGTAGTGGCACGGTACGTAATATACACATTTTCGTAGTACACGATTTGAAATTATACAGAACTAGTTTAATTTTACTTCTAAATTCATAAATTAAAGGGGTTTTACGCACCTGACCCTTCTGCTTCTACATTAGTTTAGAAATTTCGGATTCCTACCTTTTGGCCCCTAGCATCACTGTAGAGTCCTAGGAGTACGAAACAGCTGTATGATGCAGTTTAATTCATTTTTTCGGCATACTGTATCCATTAATAAATTTAAGAGGTGCATGATCTTGTACTGCTGTTTATTGATTACAAAAAGTCTTTTGACTTCGTTAATAGACAGAATATGTAGTACAAACTAATCAAAGAAGGTATAGAAGGAAAGATGTTGAATATTATACGTTCTTTATACAGAGATGTAAAATATTGTGTTAAATATAACAAAAATATGTCAGATTTCTTCCGATGTAAAATGGATTATTCCAAGGGGAAATTATGTCTCCTATTTTGTTTTCATTGAATGTCAATGATTGTGAAATGGCTCTTTTAACAGAAGGGTGTCCTTCTATTGAGTTACAAACTATTAATTTGTTTTTAATGATGTATGCAGACGATATGGTTCTATTAGCCGAAACTTAAGAGGGATTGCAAAACATGTTAGTTACGTTATTACTCTACACAAATAAGTGGAATCTTACTGTTAATTCGTCTAAAACTAAAGGAATGGTTTTTCGTAACGTGGGTTAATCAAGAAAAGAGGATAAGTGGTTTTTTGACGGTTGTGTACTAGATAACGTAGACGAATTTAATCATCTTGGGGTATTAATGAATTATAATGGTAAATTCAGGAAAACAAAACAAAAAATTGCTGAACAAGGAAGACAAGCATTGTTTTCAGTTGCAAACGTGTCTAAGAAAAACTATTTTTAACGGTGAAACTCAGTTTCAAGTCTTTGATACATATGTATGTAGTATTTGTAATTATGGAGCGGAGGTTTGGAGATTCCATAAGGCACCAGATATAGAGAGTAGGGTACATACGGTATAATGGCGATAGTTATACATCCGATTACGTTATGAAAACTATTAAAGGTAGAATGTGTGATATTTTAAGCAAGAATGTAGAGAAAAAATTGATTCATCTTCCAAGAGTTCACTGTACAAATTTATGGCTGAAAATTTCTGTTTACAACTATATCTAACAAAACCAATTGGAACTTTAAATCTGAAAGAAATATCAAAAATTAGGCTATCATCTCACACATTAAATATTGAAATTGGTAGGTATAATAAATTAGAAAGGACTGAAAGAACATGTACATGCTGCAACAGTGGAGACATCGAAAATGAATATCATTTTATATTAATGTGGTTATTGTGTTGATTTTAGAAAACGTCTTATTAAGAAATATTACTATGATAAACCTAGCATGTATACATTTATTCAACTTATGGAAACAGTGAACAAAAAACAGTTGTCAAATTTAGCCAAATATATCAAATTGAATAATCAGAAAAGAAAAAGCTATGTACAAGTATAGCGAGGAATATCCTTTACAATATACCAAGTGCGCGAATGTGTGTATCTGAAGTTGTGTATATGGGCGTGTAAGGGTATTGCAGATATTGATTGTGTTATTCTTGTATATATGCTTATTTTGTACTGATGAGCTATAAGGTTCAAGGTAAGAAAGAACTGAATCAAAGTGAAAAAAACTGAACCTTTTGAACAGTCTTCCACTTAGAAGTGATATATTGCTAAGATTTTTTTATAACGGGCAGTTACAATCCAGTTGTTTTCTAATATACAGCTCAAAGATGCTGTACAAACCTGATATTTAGTTAAACACTGATTATATGGTAGCATTGTTTTCGACATTTTGCTTCTCAATAAATGAGGATTGACGCTTGGACATCGTTAAAAATGTCATTTCAGTTGTGTCAAATGTATCAGGTATAAAAACATGTACAAGTTAATGTGTTCAAAATGTTGATCTCTTTTTTTAATTTTCCATTGGAGCAAGGAAGCCCTGCTTCACTGCAAAACTGGTTAAATCCTAAAATTATAAATGTCTGTTTAATGTTTGACTGAATATGGTCGATTTTGAACAATTAGAGATAGTGTTAATTTTGTAACGTCATAACTGATTGGTCAGTTTTAAGCTGAACATGAAGTAAATGTTAATAGTTTGAGGTCATATATTACAAACGGAGGTATTGCAAGCACATGTTTGTAATTCGGAACACTATATAGCCTGTATTAGGTCTCAAACGTTTTTTATGTGATTTAAGTTGTGCAAAATATATCAGGTATACATGTTAACGTTTATGTGTTCAAAATGTTGGTATCTAAAGTGTCCTATGGATAAGATTTCAAAAGAACATCGGACTTCATATAACACTTTTCGAAGCATCGATCGATCGAATATTGTGTTGCTTAAATTGATTCGTGTGTCCAACAATACTTAAACAAAAATACACGACATCGTTTTCTTTACAGCATTAATATTATATTCGTTATTTACGCCACAGGATGTTGTGTGCTGGAGCGATGTCTTAAATATTTGATGAAAAAAGTGTTGCATATAATAATAATATTTGTTCAGGCAAAGCATGTCACAATACAGTACACATAATCACATAAGATCACACAATATTTTCAGCATTTTGTTAATAAATAGTAATAAATATTATCACATAAATGTTTTTGTGTTATCACAATTGGTATGTACATTTCTTTAATATAAATTTTTGCTTCACCTAGGATACCCATGAAAGCCGAGTACGATTTATTTCCAATGGGGTCCTTAGGAAATAAAATAAAATAAATTTAATTTTAAGAAATTTAGATCAAATTTAACCACGATTATCGCAGTCCAGTACCTGATAGTGATGTTATAAGATGGTAAAACTACTTACACTCTTAAAAATTAAAAAATTTCAAAAACAATTAAATGAAATGTAAGTATCAAGTACATTTTTAAAAAGCATAGATTACAGTAGTACATATTGAGTTTCCCTGGGTTAGGGATACCCCTACCAGCGAGGTCTACTCACCCTGCACCACAGAGTTGCGGAGAAAACACGAGTGATGTTGATATCAAGCAAAAGCATGCATAATAAATATTTCAAGTAAAACATCAACAGATTAGACAACATATAAAGTCAAAGAGTCACCAACAGGGATAGTACAGGGAGTAATTTTGATATGCTCAGAGAACAAATTCTTGTTCAAAATTAATTTTTGCCAATTTTTTCAAATGTTTTTTTATTTCTCTTTTAAATTTGATCTTGTTGTCTATAGATTTTAATGAACTTGGCAAGTTGTTCCAGTCCTTGATTGTATTAAAGAAAAATGTAGTGAATTCCACACCCTTAAAGCTGACAATGCAACTTAAAAAGCTTTCAATTCATATTTTTTAAAAAAAGATGGATTTTTTTTCTGGTTTTGAGATCGCCCCTATTTGTTCCGACCATCGTTTCTAAGGAAGTGCCGACATTTTAGTTTTGCCTTTGCTTGGTAACGAGTATGGGCCCCGATGGGTATATAAAGGTCATAGCCTGTAGAACCGGTTTTCAAAGTACTCCTGACCGTCACAACATTCAGTGCTCCGCGCACTCGGCAACCGCTGTCAAAAATCAAACGCACTCACCTTTAGACTTTGAACCACAATACTGCCTTGCTGGTTGTTACTAATAACACATTCTTGAAATTGCGTATCCGAAATAAAAGGTATATCACTGAAAATACTTCCATAAATCCAATATATATCGCCGGTCTTTCACGTGCATATAATCGCATCCACGTACAAACTCTTAGTCTTGGTCATGTAGACGCTTGACAAGCAAACACGTGTAAAACACGGCACACCCAGGTGTGTAGTCAACAATGTGAAATTATATATTTGAACCATTCTCATGGACTTATTTGGATTTATTATGGTTTCTACGCTGGATGTTAGTACTAGTTGGATATCAAAAAGGTAGGCATAAGCGTTAAATAGCCATTTGTTTGTTTAACTTGCAACATATATTACATAAAGTTGTGTTGTGTTATTTTGTTGCAAGTTTCATGAGGATACGGATGTTTTTATTACAATTTCATTTCATATTTATTATATATCTTTCCAATATCCATATTCGTAAAAAAACAACACGAAAGCGAGCCGTAACGTCATGTGTACAGACTATTTGTTACTGTAAAAGACGTGCTACAGAGAGAGGGCAGTGTCGGAATAAAACCGGTTTTGCAACTATCGGTGCTTTTATACCCAAGGTTGTCTACACATGTTACCAAGCAAGGGTAAATAAAAAATGTCTGCCACTTTCTTGGTTACGAAAACCGGAAGACACATGGTCAATGTAGGGAACATCTCGGAACTCTTCGGAGTAATCACAATCTGAATTTTTTTTTTCAAATTTTAATTGAAAGCTTTTAACTTGCATTGTCAGCTTTAATGCTAGTAATATTAATATAACTTTTTCTGGTATTGTGTTTCTTTTCAGTTATAGTAAAATTATCTTTCATATAGGATGGACATTTATTATGTTGAATGTTGAAAACATGATTTAAACGGAGTTGTTCCACCCTGCTTCCGATATCCAGCAAATTAGCTTGTTCGAGTTCCCTGTAGGTGATTCTTGATCTGTTGTGGAGATTAAGAACAAATCTTATCACTTTGTTTTGAGTAGTTTGGAGTTGTTTTCTTAGTTTTTTGGATAGGCCTTCAAACCAGCAGCAAGAGGCGTAATCAAAATGGCATTGGATCAGTGCTGACACAAGGGTTTTTCTAGATTTAATAGAAAGACAGCTACATGTACTTTGTCTGTAGAGAAATCTTTTTCTCTGATTCACTTTCTTCACAATATTTTCAACAATTTGTTCTCCAGATAGAACATTGTCCAAAATAATACCAAGGTATTTGACACATATCTGAGGCATAATTATTTTACCATAACAGGAAATAGAGAAAGAGCCTTCTGGTAATTTGTGAAGTTTCATTTTTGGGCCAAATAGAATACTCTCTGTTTTTCCCAGATGTAATGATAGTTTATAATCTGTAAGCCAATTATGCCAGGATTCTAAGTTTTTAGATAATGTTTGAGAGATAACTTTTGGATCTTTGTGTGAGAAGATGATTGCACTATCATCTGTCTAAAGAAAAAGTTTACATCCTGGGACAACACTGATCCGCATGTCATTTACATAAACTAGAAAAAGGAGGGGTCCAAGAAAACTTCCCTGGGGTACTCCACATGTTATATTACAGAGATATCAGAATTCACATTATTGATATTCTTATTGTTTTCTATTTGTAAGATAGGATGAAAACCAGTCCACCGACCCAATGCCAACCAGTCGCAGTTTATCACAAAAAATTCCATGGTCAACTGTATCAAATGCCTTCTGCAGGTCTAGTAATACCATGCCGGTAAACAGACCCTACGACGTTTGGGATTTTATGTGATCAACTAAGTGAATCATACAGGAGTCAGTGGAGTGGGACTTCTGAAACCAGATTGAAATTCATATAAAATATTGTTTTCCATCATAAAATGTTCAAGCTGCTTGTATACTACTTTTTCTGATATTTTGGAGATGATACACAAAATACTGACAGGTCTGTAATTTTCAGCACTCAGTTTATCTTTCTTCTTAAGTAATGGGGTTTTATTTTGGCAAATTTTAGATCGTCTGGTACCGTATTTTCATATATGGATTCATTTATCAAACATCTTACAGGTAACTTGATAACTGATGCAGCATCTTTTAGGAAACGAGCGGGAACACAATCTGGACTAGTACATTTTGTGATATTTAAGTTGTAGAGTTCTTTAAATACATAATTTTCTGAAACATGTTTAAGATGAAATTTGTTTTTTTTTTTTTTTTGATTTCTGTTAGAGTAAAATGATTTTATCAGGTTTTGAGAAGTTTTAAAAATACCTTAACAAGTAGGAAGGCACTCAACAAGTTTTGAAGCAACTGTTGTAAAGAAATTATTGAAATGATTGGCTATTGTTAAATTGTCATGACAGTTTTCACCGTCAATATTTATAATTGCATTCATATTCGTTTTCCTTTTATTTTCATATCCCAGAGTTTTCAAGTGTTTCCATATGTGTTTGGAATCATTTTTATTTTCCTCTCAGAGTACAAAAATTACAAAACAGTCTAGGTGTGTTTTATTTGTTTAATTCATATTAATTAAAAACTATACTGAGAATTGCAAATTTAAAAACTTTAAATTTTACAATTAGAATATGGATTATGGGGATGCTCTTCTTTCTAATTCTTTCAATTATCAAAACACTATTTAAAAAGTATGTTGAATAAAGATATAATTAACACAATATATATTAATAGATTATTTTAATTCAAGGAAACACTTTATTGATATGCCGAAGATTTTTCCCAATTTCACCCAAGGGCCTTTTTCCAATTCACCTAGAAAAAGCCATGAAATTGTTTGTTTAATTAAAATGTTAATTTCTGTTATTTTTAGAGTTAATAATTCACAGTGTATATTTATGTACATACTGTGCGGTAAGAAATATTTATAGATAAAATATTCCTGTTATCTCACTGTAATAAATTGGCCAGTGAATATTGGGTTAAGAGCTAGAGACTTAACAAAACATCGGGTGGATGGTTAAGCTGGATATACATACATGTTTTTATTCAAACAGCCTTTGCATTTGCCTGGTCGGTTGTGCTGTGTGATGCAGTGTATATCCACTTTATGTATTAATATAGATAATAGAATTGTAATCAAATTATTGACAACTTGCCACCACACTCAGGGTTGTCCTAATATTTAGCGGATCAGAGAGTCAGAACCCTTCAGCCTAACTCGGAATTATGCAGTGAACAAGCTTTAGGACTCACACAACTAAATCAGCCTATCACGAAGTGTTTCATACGTTTGTAGTCCCTACTGAAAATTCATGCCGGCTAAGTACAGTGATTCTGGGTAATTTAAATAGGTAATTGTTGACCAATTCTGCATTGAATGAAATCTGTAGATATTTAACTTTACAAAAATATATACTTTTGGTAGATTTTGATATGTGATGGCGGATTGATATGGGGTCAAAAGTCAGAGGGTGTTCCCGTCCCATTTCACTGGTTTGACATGTAAATTTCCGGTTGTCCGAAGCAGACGCCTGTAGCAAGCTATTATGCCAGTAAACTCCTCATTAAATGCCACTTGAAGCCTTTGTCATGTATGTATCTGTGAATTTAGGCAGTTTTCACAAGTGTTGTACTTCAAATATTAAAGTTATTAGCTCGAAAGCTTAGTAATAACATATAGTAAATTATTTAGTTGTGTGAGTCCTTTAATGGAACTAGCCATGTGCTTGACACAACATATTCTGTGCTTCCGGATATTTTTTTTTTCAAAGACAGCCACTGTCATTGAGTGTTTGCACATTTTTCAGTGTGTAAAACTATTTAATTTGACAAAAAAACTTCAAAATTATTTAAAATCTGGCTAAACATGGCCCTGTGTTGAAGCCTGTATTGTTGGACTGACCCTCATACTCACGTTTTTAATTAAGTTTGGTTCAATTAACTGTGATAATTAATCTGCGTGCGTGTTAATAAAACTTAACTGATATGTGCACCTGGTTTTAGCATCCAAATTTTGATAGAACAAAGACCTAGTGTGCTGTCTTCACCCCCCCCCCCCCCAAACCCCGTTCCTACTCTGCCCAGTCATTCTCAGGCTTCTTCCTTCATGCAAATTATATATGTATGTGTGTTTTATAGTCCTAAGAAAGCAATAACTAGAACAATCACATAATAAGCTTGTATAATTATTGCATATGTGAGTTTATATATGTGTATGTGTCACGTACATGTTTTGGTGGCTAAATCCAACTTAATATTCCATATTTTCAGTAAATTGTAGATATTACTTTATTCCTGTCACAATATATACCTTGTTAAACATCTTGTTTATTGATTTAATGCGTTTGTGTACTTTGTTTACTCATACAATAAGCCGTTTATAGCATTATATCTCCACTACCCCCAATATTCCCCCTGTAAAATGGAGGCACCCCGGGGAGCTAGAAGTGCTAAATGTAAGCTGGTGTAATTGATAGATAAACAGTTAAGGTGGATATCTGATAACCGTTTATGACTCATGTTTTCTGTAGAAGTTTGAAGTTGTGTGTGAATTCTAAGTGTGTTTAATTGTTAAAATTAAATAAAAAAATACTTAAAACAAAAATTAATTACTGCAGAGACTTTAAAATTAACAGAAACTGAGGTAACAAGATTTCTTTTCAAAAACAGTTGAGCGGTAAGCGTATTTGATCTTTGTGCAAAATATGAAATTGCTAAGTGTGTGCTTAACTGAGGTGCTAGAGGTAAATGTTATGCAAAAGAAACGAGAAATTTCTGGTGCTAGCTCTGAATAGCAAGTGTACATTAGGTGCAATAACTTGGGTTTTCTTCATAATTTTTTATTCAATTTCAACCAAACTTCACCATTTTACTCGGAAATGTATATACTTTCAGTAAGTTAACTTTATTTCAACATCTGAAAGGTTTAGGACCCTTTAAAGGACTCACACAACTAAATCAGCCTATCACGAAGTGTTTCATACGTTTGTAGTCCCTACTGAAAATTCATTCCGGCTAAGTACAGAGATTCTGGGTAATTTAAATAGGTAATTGTTGACCAATTCTGCATTGAATGAAATCTGTAGATATTTAACTTTACAAAAATATATACTTTTGGTAGATTTTGATATGTGATGGCGGATTGATATGGGGTCAAAAGTCAGAGGGTGTTCCCGTCCCATTTCACTGGTTTGACATGTAAATTTCCGGTTGTCCGAAGCAGACGCCTGTAGCAAGCTATTATGCCAGTAAACTCCTCATTAAATGCCACTTGAAGCCTTTGTCATGTATGTATCTGTGAATTTGGCAGTTTTCACAAGTGTTGTACTTCAAATATTAAAGTTATTAGCTCGAAAGCTTAGTAATAACATATAGTAAATTATTTAGCTGTGTGAGTCCTTTAAGGCTGATATACTGAACTAGTGTACACCAAAGAGAATGAGTTTGACATCCTATCTCCGACAGGGGAGCCGATTCAGAAGAAAACAGCGATGGCAAGGATTTTTTCTCAAATTTGTAATGATGACCTTGAACTTGACCTTGCATCCCTGAAACCAAAACATTTCCGAGACTTATAGTCTCTTTTTTATTTGTTATTTTGTGAAGTTTGATTAAAAAATCATTGAGGAAAGAAGCTGGTAGAGTGCTGACAATCATTTTCTCAAAACAGTAACAGTGACCTTGAACATGACGTAGCAACCCAGGTGAAACTTAATCTTTCCTAAGATATCATGGTCCTTTGTCATTGTATGAAGATTGATAAAAAATTCTTTAGGAGTGAAGCCCCTACCTAGAGCACTGAACAGATTTTCTAAAAACTTAGAAACCTTGACCTTGACCGAACATCTCTGCAACTTGACCTTGTGCGAGATATTATTGTTCTTTGTTATTGTGTGAAGATTAACAAAATAATTCAATAATTATGAAGCTGCGTGGTAGAGCATTGAGGATTTTCTATAAATAGTAATGATAACCTTGATCTAGAACCTATATCCCTGAAGTATGAACTTTTAATGAACAGACATATGTATTATATGATAGTCCCCCTCCCCCCATTTTTACTGGTAGGGGACTACTAACTATAAGGATATGGGGTCCATACTATACATTACATAAAGAGAAATATTTTGTGTTTAAGATAAAAATTTGAGAAAAGATGGAAAAAAGATTTCTTAATTCTCATCTTTTTGGGGAAAAAAGGAAACATTCAACAAAACAATAAGATTTCAATGAGCAGCAATGAAAGGTCATGACCTTTTGGTGTGCATTGTTGTATCATGTAAAAAATGATTAAATCTCATGTTTCTTAAGAGCAAAAAACGAAACAGCCAACTGCGAAATGGCATGAGTTTCCTGAAAGTTGATCTAAAACCTGAAATATTTTAAAACTATGAACACTCAATCACTTACCGGTAAATAGAGGATATCTAACAGTGTCTTCAGTAATACCAAATATATTTCACGAGTGGGGCTAATATCTTGATTTTTTTACGAGTGCACAGCACGAGTGAAAAATATCAAAATATTAGCCACACGAGTGAAAGATATTTGGTGTTACTGAAGATACTGTTAGATATTCTGTTTATTACATTTTTGTAGCAAAATCTACAAAGGCAGCTTTTGATTTTCTCAAATGTCGTTTGTAAGCAGCGTTCTGATTGGTCAAATCAGAATAAGTGATATTGTTCACTTCTTACTAGTGAAAAGTATTACTTTTATAGAATAAAAAATGTTCGATATTTCACTGGTAAAAATGTAATACGAATAGTTTTTTAATATGTATGGAATATACATATGGTAGGGCGTTTGGCGGGAATTGGAAAACACTATGTTAATATAATCATGAATCTATTGTAAGCGTTCTGTTATTAACATGTTTTAAATTACCGTAGAAGTAAAGGTATATAGACAAATGCTGCTTCATTATGGTTTTTTATATTACAATTAATGTAGTCAGACAAGAAATCTGTTGCAACAATGTAGTCGGGCATCTAATGTGTAATAACGTTTTCCTTTTCCAGTTATTTCCCCGAGTTGGCTGGCAGACGTGTCATATCCAACCTAATGGAGAGAAGACTGCGAGTACTTGTAGACATGGACCAAACCATTGCAGACTATGAGGGGTATTTTCTGACAATGTACCGAAAAACCTACCCCGACGAACCTTATATGAACTTGGAAGATCGACGCACATTTTATCTTGAACACCAGTACGAAAAGCTGAAGGATGGATTAGAGGTACCCTTATAATTATACTCGTAATAATTGTGAAACGTAGTAAAATTTAGAAACCGTGATGTGGATGGCACTCACCTATGGCATCGGACCCAACCCGTATGATGCGTAGATCTTGAGAGGTGTTGACACCAGCCGTTTTAGAACCTCTGAAGCTTGAATACGCCCGTCGTGATCTTGGTCCAGGACTTCTTTAGAGATACCTACTTCATTTTGGCCTCATCAGAATTCTGTCTGGCTCATTCGCCTCAACGAAATTCTTTCGGTTCACATAATTTTGCTGGGGAAAGGTGTTTCCAAGAAAGTCCTGGACTGCCAGGTACTAGTACTAGTGACAGAGATTATGTTGATACTGCTTACTACCATCATGTGTACCATATGTTGATTTTTAGAAAGAACAAAATAGGACTGCTTAGATTGGATTTTAAACTGTCTGCCATTTGATTCATTTTAATAAAACTAATTTGATTCTTTTTTATACAGAAAAAAGTGAAGTCAATATATGAAGCTGAAGGTTTCTTCCGAGACCTTCCTGCACTGCCAGGGGCTTGTGACGCCATCAAGATGATGGACTCCATGGAAGGGTATGTACAATACCTGTGTAACAGAGGAGGAAAAATGCACAGCCAGATTTGGATTTGAACCCGGGACCTTCCAACTTGAGACAGATGCTCAACCAATTGAGCGATGTGGTCACTGACAATCAATTAGTCCCTCCTTTTTCTAAGTCTTCACCCCTTTAGACACAACTATTTACAGACTAGGTTTTTGTATCCACTTGCCAAGTTTGCACCAAGGGTTGGTAACAGGTAGCATCACTGTAACGAGAGGAAAAGAAATGCACCACTAGACCAGGATTTGAACCCAGAATCTTCAGAACTTTAGACGGAAGCTCAACTAATTTAATATCTAGTAACTAACGATCCGCACAGTCCAGATCTTCTACAAAATAAATCTCAATCTTGAGATAGTCCGGTTAAGTATAGGAGTGGACTCCATAGAAGAGTGTACAAAACCTGTCATGACAGGGTTCGTAACTATAACACTAGTCCGTTAGTCCAAGACTAGTAAAATGTTTGAAGGAGTAGTAAATATGTTTTGTTTATTAGTCCTGTGGACTAATTGAATTTTCTATCTCGTTTTTTTAAATTCTGATCTATGACTTACTCAAAGAGAGGAAAGGGTACAAATTTACTCATGATACTCATAAACATTGCTCTCAATTTAATGTTCGTCACTTAATGTTTCAGCTGGGACTGAAGCTCTCAGGACTAGTCACAATACCACAGGACTAGTACCTTAAAAATGTTAGTAGTCCTTCAGACTTATATACTGAAAAAGTAAGTTTCTAACCCTGCTTGAGGTGTGTTCAGTCAAAGACTTGATGGAAGAGTGTGTACAAAACTTCTGTCATGTGACTTGCAACTGTAACAGTGATTTGTACTATGGTATTTTGACTGTTACCTTGTCTTATTTATGTTTTGTAGGGTGGATGTTTTTCTCTGTACCAGTCCCTTGTTTAAGTACAAGTATTCAGCCAAGGAAAAGGTATCCACACAATTATCATTGTTTATTTTTATATCAATATCAGTCCTGTCTTGTTAGCTATCCATACTAGTCTATTAAGTATGGCAACATATACTTAGTAAGTATATGATTGAAAGTTATAAGGTATTTAGGAATGTTTGGTTGTGATGGGTCACTGGTCATCAGGGGATGTTGGTCGTCAGGGGTACTGGTTGTTATGGGTGCTTATTGTGAGGGGTGATAGTCATTAGGAGTACTGGTTGTTAGGGGTTGCTGGTTGTTAGGGGTTGCTGGTTGTTAGGGAGTGCTGGTTGTTAGGGAGTGTGGGTTGTTAGTGAGTGTGGGTTGTTAGGAGGTGCTAGTTGTTAGAGAGTGCTGATTGTTATGTGATGGGTCACTGGTCATCAGGGGTACTGGTTGTTAGGGTTATATATTGTGAGGGGTGCTGGTCATTAGGGTGCTGGTTGTTAGGGAGTGTTGGTTGTTAGGGAGTGTTGGTTGTTAGGGGCTGCTGGTGGTTAGGGGTACTGGTCATTAGAAGGCTGGTTGTTAGGGGGTGCTGGTCATTATGGGATGCTGATGTTAGTGGGTGCCGGTTGTTAGAACGGTTTATTTGACAGGGGGTGCTGGTTGGTAAGGGATGCTGATCATAAAGTGGTGTTGGTTTACAAGGGGTACTGGTTTTTATTGGTTCCTGAGGATACTGGTTGTTGTTGGTTGATAGCGGTGCTGATTGATTGTGGGATGTTGATCGTTAGGAAGTGCTATTTGTTTGGGTGGGGGCAATTGTTAGGGGTGCTTGTTGATAGGGGGTGGACCATGCTGGTCATTAGCGGGTGATGGTTGTTATAGGGTGTTGGTTGATGGGATTGCTAGTTGTTAGGGGTGATTGTTGTTATGGGCGATTGTTGTTATAGGGTGCTGTCAATAAGGATTGTTGACTATTAGGGGTCACTGATATATATGATAAAGCTGCTGGTTGGATATTAAAACAATTATGTAATGACAAATATGCCAATTTAATATGTTTGTGTGCGACATAAAATACTACTACAGATATGCAGTTTAAATAAAAAAAAAAACTCTTATTGTATTTTTTTCAGTACGAGTGGGTGGAAAACCACTTGGGATTGAACTTCATAGACAAGGTGATCCTGACTCGAGACAAGACTGTTATCAACGGTCACTTGCTGATAGATGACCGACCGGACATCAAAGGTAAGTAACTAATGTGCTCACTCAAAGGTCTCTACAGGAAATTCACTGGCTGTGTTACCTCAGAGATCTCTACAGTAAATTCACTGGCAGTGATACCTCAGGAGTCTCTACAGGAAATTCACTGGCTGTGTTCACACAGAGGTCTCTACAGGAAATTCACTGGCTGTGTTACCTCAGAGGTCTTTACAGGAAATTCACTGGCTGTGGTACCTCAGAGGTCTCTACAGGAAATTCACTGGCTGTGTTACCTCAGAGGTATCTACAGGAAATTCACTGGCTGTGTTACCTCAGAGGTCTCTACAGTAAATTTAATGGCTGTGTTACCTCAGAGGTCTCTACAGGAAATTCACTGGCTGTGTTTCCTTAGAGGTCTCTACAGGAAATTACCTGGCTTTGTTACCTAAAAGGTCTCTACAGGAAATTTACTGACTGTGTTACCTTAAGATGTCTCTACAGGAAATTCACTGGCTGTGTTACAGGCGCCTGTGTAGATTATTTGTTGAAATATTACAGGTGCCTGTGTAAATAATTTGTTGACCGTTGTTACGGTGTATGTGTAGATTAAGTGTTGAATTGTTACAGATGCCTGTGTAGATTATTTTGTTGTCCGATGTTACAAATGCCCGTGTAGATAATTTTGTTGACTGTTGTTACAGGTGCCCATGTACATAATTTTGTTGACAGTTGTTACAGATGCCTGTGTAGATTAATTTGTTGACAGTTGTTACAGATGCCTGTGTAGATTAATTTGTTGACAGTTGTTACAGGTGCCCATGTACATAATTTTGTTGACAGTTGTTACAGATGCCCATGTAGATTATTTTGTTGACAGTTGTTACAGATGCCTGTGTAGATTAATTTGTTGACAGTTGTTACAGGTGCCCATGTAGATTATTTTGTTGACAGTTGTTACAGATGCCTGTGTAGATTAATTTGTTGACTGTTGTTACAGGTGCCCATGTACATAATTTTGTTGGCCGTTGTTACAGGTGCCCATGTAGATTATTGTTTTGACCGTTGTTACAGATGCCTGTGTAGATTAATTTGTTGACCGTTGTTACAGGTGCCTGTGCAGAGCCCACTTGGGAACATATCCTGATGACTGCCTGTCATAACAAACATATGAAGCATATTAAACAAGAAAGACTGGACAACTGGACTGATGACTCCTGGAGGACTCTCATAAAAGATCGTCTAAAGAGACTTTGATGAAAGGTTTAATATTGCTGTAACAAAATACACTTTTAATGTTAATAATTATTTATTTAACGTTTACACTTATCAGTATATACTACGGTTATATGTTTAATAAACACATATTTCATAGTTGTAGTGTTTCTGTTGTCTTTGACACATTCCAATCTGTAGGTGGAGACCCGTACATGCCAAATAATATGTCAGAACTTTCAAATGTCTTCTTCTTTAGTACCATAAGGCCTTAAGTGACATGATATTAAGCTGTAAGCTTCTTCGAAAGATCCCTACCAATTTTGCTAATAAAGTTGACCTCCACATACTTTTTAAGGTCATAGCGGTCATTTATCTGAAACGTCTTCTGATGAAATATGAAAAGGCCTGAATAAATTACCTTTAGCTTGTAGCTGTGGTGGAAAGAGCTGGACAAAGTTTGTAAAGAAAAAAAAAGTCTTTGTCCTACTATGTCAAGGGTCAAGGTTCATTAAAGTTTCAAATATTTCAAAAAGTTAAAACAAGTCTTAACTTCTTCAGAAATACTGCCAGAGCTAGTGACATGATGTTGGACTAACTGCCTTTGAAGAAACTGAACACAGTTTGCAAAGAACAATGTCCTTGACATATTTTAAGGTTCATAGGAGTGAAATAAGTCAAAACCTATAGACAACTTCTACTGAAATTAGATGTCAGGTAGCCTCCTAGTGTTTGTGATGTGGAAGTGTGTGTTGCGAACGCGTGTATTTGGGAGGCGGCAGTATGTACAGTTGAGTTTAAGCTAACCTTTACACCCTAGTGAACTAGGAGTGCACAACGTTTAAACTAGTAGTGCATTACATTTAAACTACAGGTAAACTAGTAGTGCACTACACCCTGAACCCCATATATGCCAAATACCCCTACAGGTAAATGGGCAGTCCCATCTACCTGTGATTCTTACCTGTACCTCACCTGTGTAGTACTTAGAAGCTGGCCTAATCATAAGTTAATGTTTATAACTTTAATATATAAATGTATATATTAATGTTATGTAGTTATTTTTCTGAAACAACCTTCTTTCTTTCATTTCAAAACTATAAATTTTGTCATCATGATATTTACTCTAAGAGTTGTCCTAAACATTTCTTGCATACAGGCCATAAATAAAAAAATGATAATAATTTAATTTACAATTTTGATGTCTTATATTTTGTAATTTGATAAACATCATTTACACCATTAACGTTTTTTATATTTATTTACCAATTTACATTCAAGTATATTGAAAAATTGGAGCAATATCCATTGATAATTATTGGTTTTGGATATATATTCCCCTTGAAGAACTAATAACTACTTAATTAAACTAAATATATATTTTTATTAAATACATTCATCCCTCAGACCTGTATATTCATGGACGCGTTATAGAGTTTTGTCAATCTTTATTTTTATTTAATTTTCTATATATCTAGACCTGTATGCATATCACATGCAACAGTGTTGATATATATATATATAAGAATTTGAATTTGAAAATTTTTAATTTAGTCAGGTTTTTCAGTATGGGTCAGATGTTTTGATTTGACCCTCAGGCCTCTGGTAATAACCTAACCTGTCTCAGCCTCATCTCGGAACACCTGCTGACGTAAGCCTGTCATTGACACAATTGAGGTGTGAATTCCTCACCTGACTATCACTGGTCAATTTTGAAACCAATTTGATTAAAGGGCTCAGTTGGAGATAACCAGGATCAAATGATAATACATATTTTAAGTTTTGCTCAGGTTTATCATGTTTATAAATCACATTCATGGCATGAAATAAAAAAATCATTGAGATTATTTGATATTTTCATATTTCCATTTAAAAAGTGGATATAATCTGTGGACTAGCTCTGGTTTTATACGTCTCTGCTCTGATGAATTTTTGTTTTGGTTCATTCAAAACATTTAATAATTCAATAATGCATTGATAGTAAATAGGATAAAAAAAAATTAAAAAATTATTAGAAAACAATATAAGTTTATATCGGTCCATTACCAGATTCTGATTTTCTTAAATATTGTACTTAAGATAAGTATTTTATGACACTTGAATTAATACAATCAAATGATACATGTCTATTTTAAAATCTTTACATATATATACATATATTTACCATTCATCAGGCCATGAATGCCAATGACCGATTGTTGACGTCATCATTATTATAACGTCATAATTGTTACGTTGGATACCATTGACCGTCCCCGGGCGATGGCTGTTCTTTTCATTGAACAAGCATATGCGACAAATACATTTATTGAGCTAATGCTGAGAAATAAAATGTGTTATTGATTGTTTTATGACATGAGCAGATTCTAAAAATGGTAAATATAAGTATTGAACTGCTTTCAGTTGGCATTTATAGGCTAAATGAATGCCAAATGGTCAAAGGCAAATCCAAGATGAAGCGCTAGCGCGCTTTATTGAATTTGCCTTTGACCATTTGGCATTCATATAGCCTATGAATGCCAACTGAAAGCAGTTCAATGCTTAAGTATATACTTATCAAATGAATACATAATGAAAAATTATCTAGTTTATATTGGGCGAAATATTGTTACGCTCAGTCTCTAAATGCAGTTTGATAAACAATTAAACTAAAATTCATCATATTTAAATTTTTTAATAATCAATATAAAAGATTTCAATAAAAAAAATGATGCATTTCCCATATGTAGGCCTAAATATTGAAGACAATTACAGGATGTATTAAATATGACTTGAAGGTTTATGTGTATATGTAATAATCATTAAAAAAAAAACAATTTAAAACCAGGTCAGTGTAATGGAATCATTTCAATTAATTATACATTCTTATTTTTAAGCATACAACTACGGACTTAGCCAAGTCCGTGATACAACAAATAGATACAGATCTTCAGGTAGAATCATTTACCCTCCAGGCATAATTATGTACTTGACCTACCTGGGCCACATCAGTTCAGGGGACACACCTGTAGGCTGACTGTAGTTAGCCAGGTGTGAATTTCTCACATCCCTTTCCCCCAGGGCCATCACTGGCCAACTTTGATTATAGGCTAGGGCCCTAATTGATGAATGATGATCCAATTTGATAATTGACGATAACATTGTATAACAGTCAATTGGATTACATGTACATGTAAAAATGTATATTGGTATTATGGTATGAAGAAGGCAATGGCTTTATATGTTTATTTGTACATGAATGTATAATGAAACGAGATACCAATGCCAGTACATGTAGGTATTATTGCATGGCTTAATTCTAATGTCAAATCCATTTAAGTACTATACTATGTACAAAGTCTGTTATTCTAATAGTTGATCTTTTATATTACAATCTGTTGTTTACTTTATTTCTTTATAAACTTTTAGCAAGATTAACTATTGACAACATAATGTATTATATAGTTCATTTATTATACCATTTTAACCAAACACATTCCTTTCGATTGAATTGTAGAATGTTAATATTTAAATGAAAAAGAATCATTGTTACTTGTACCAAAATTTAACTCATATGTAAGTTTAAGTTTGTTTATTATATACATATATATTTAATCTTGACATGCAGCGTATTAATTTAAAACAAGTTACTATGATGATTGAATATCATCCGGCATAAAATCAGAATTTTTCATTCTTGTGCTTATATAAGTTACAAAGTAAAGACTTCTTCATTACACATTTGCAATAGTATTAACATAAAAAAACCAGGTAAATCATATAACATCAGTACAGGTAAGGACACAGGTAGATATGGACACTCCCATTGCCTGTATGGGGGTTTTGTGGTCACACCTGACTGGACGTAGTGCACTACTAGTTTACCTGTAGTTTAAATGTAGTGCACTACTAGTTTAAACGTAGTGCACTCCTAGTGCACTAGGGTGTAAAGGTTAGCTTACACTCAACTGTACTTGTAAGCCATCTTGCGATAGTCTTGATATTTTGCCAATTTTAAGTACTACCATACTAAAGTTATACTACCAAAGGCCCCCAGCAGAACACCCCAAGGCCACCTGGTCACATTATACTAAGAAGAAAAAATAAAATTTGCAAATAAAATGACGTTGACATGCTTTCAATGGAAAGGGGGTTAACTACATCAAAGCCTTCAAATGAACTTCTGAAATAAGGCCTTTAGACCAGCTTTGGCCAATAGCTTCCATGAAAGCCCAACAAAGTTTCTGAACATCAATGACTTTGACATACTTTCAAGTGCACAGGGGTCAAGAATGTTTAAATATTTTAATATATCCTTTTGATGCTTTGCAGTCATAGGTTTTAGTTCACTTTAAGGTTAGAAGTGAGAGATTAACATGTGGTTAGTGATGCAGGCCCATTGGGCCTCTTTTACAGTACTTAACCCCTGTGACCTTTGAAGTTAGTCAAGGTCATTTATTTGACAAAACTTAGTAGAACTTATTTCCTATTGGACAGATATTATTACACTTGACCTCCTAGTTATTCAGAAGATGATGTTAAAGTAGTTTTTTGGGGTTTTGTTTCCAATTTGTACCCCTGTGACTTTGAAAGTTCGTTAAGGTTATTTATTTGGGAAAAGTTTATGGCAATCTTTACTAGGTACCTACTGACAAAATATGGAGCCCAAGTCCTCCAGGTTTTAAAAAGTTGTTCAAAGAAAAATTTGGAGGACGATGGACATTAACATACCAGAAGTTCCCCTTGCATAGCTGAACAAATAATAGTGATGTTTTACTATAGATAAACACAAATCACCCAAAATAAACAACAGCTACATTTTAAAACATTTTATTCAAAAGTTTTTTCATTAGAGATCTTTCAATGAAGTTACTCCAGATCTGCAAACTAAAGTGTAACAAAAAGTTTATATCTCGGAAACTGATTATGATGGAAGGCAGTCTGCGAGGACAAAAAGGAGATCCCACAGGATCTTGGCACGCAATATAGTTTGGTCTTTATTTTTTCTTTACATGTTGGATCTTTTCTCTTCTTTCCTTTTCTTTGCTCTTAATCACACTGTATATGAAATTTGATAATTCCTCTTAAGAAAAGGCAATTATATTTTGACATTTATTAGTCTCAGCTTTCAAATCATACATGGGCGCCTTTGGCAGAAGGTTTGTTTTTCTGATCAGTCCCAAAAATAGGGACCAAGGGAAACCTGCATATGAAATACATGTATGAAGAAGAATCCATCCTGTACTTCTCAAGAAACAACGATAACAAGTGTTGTTTAAAGACAAACAACAGACCACAATCTCAGGGTGATTTAAATAGCCCACCATCTGACGATGGAGGGCTAAAAATGAAATATGTTTTATATTGAAGCACATAATTTCACATATTCCAGACTACTAAAAATATATAGTCTGAAATCCTTATTTTGTTTAAAACACAATGGGCAAGAGTGCAATAACAAGTCCAAAAAAGATCAGTAATTTTTTTTAGTTCCAAAAAATGAAAGAATAGATTTAGGGTTTCCTGTCTTTGGGTGTACCAGACCAGGTACTTCACAATTCATTCCTAAATTATATCTACTGTATAACGATGACAAGCAACAACATATCTACGGTCAGGTTCCGTGAGGATTTCTCATTGTAAACATAAAATGTAGACACTTCATCACATATCTTAGACACTCCATTGTCAAATAAAAAACTTTAATACTTTTTACACTACATGTCATTGTAGGGAAACTTGACATGCATCAGTTTTTTTCACATCCCAACAAGTGAAAATACAAAAAAAAATAAAATAAAAAAAAGCTTCACATTTTCACATCTCAAAATACTGATTAAAACGCTTCACATTTTCACATCTCAAAATACTGATTAAAACGCTTCACATTTTCACATTATAAAATACTGATTAAAACGCTTAACATTTTCACTTGTCAAAATTTTTCTTTTAAATATCTAACTAACAAAATAGCTTTGTTGGAAATGTTCACACACAAAAAAAACCAACATTATTATGAATAGAAGAAATTCTTTAAATTAATCATCTGGATTGTTTGGTCATTAACTCATCCACCCATGATATCATAATGAACTATTCCAACCTTTGATTTGAAGACCTAGTATGCATCATTGAGGGTGAATGAGTTAATTTTCAAGATCAAAAAAGTTCAATTGATTGAAAACATCTGAAACTTGCCATATTTATAACAAAAGGTATGATAGGCCTGTATCGCTCGCCTATCATTCATTTAACACGTGATAACCATTACTGTAGATGGGTCTTTGTTGGAGGATTAGTTCACTGATCTACAACTTTGTCAATCTTTAAGATAGCAATCTGACCATCGCAACAATCCAACTGCTGAATTGTTAGGAAAAATACCTTGTTAAATGGCCAAAAGGTTGCCCTTATTACCGTCACTTACGAGCCAACCTCTTTTCCCTTCCCAAGTCCGATACCCAATCCTATGAGTAATTGAATTCCACTAAAAATTGTCGTTTGGCTAGGCAAGCTAAAATGTTGAGGCCAAACCGACAAATAATGGACAGAAGTAAAACCATGGCACTAGCTAACCTGCATAATGGGGCTAAAAAGAAATGAGACGTCTTGAATTTATTTTTTACTTTTCTGATTTTTTATGGATTTAAATGATGAGTATTGAACAAAGCATTTGATGATGATGATGATGATGATGATGATGATGATGATGATGACACCAACGATAGACGTAGTGCGATATATATGTGTACACGGGTGAAATAATATCACTTTTGATTTATAGTTGTGGTTTTAACCCATTTACCCCTAAAGTCACATTTGAACTCTTCCAATTAAAAGATTGGAATAGTCCGAGATGAAATGTCAGGGGTAAATGACCATAAAAATAAATCTATGAAGGGATAACCAATATCGCTCCAGACCACAGTTGCTTGAGTTTCTGTCAGTAAATAATAAATATATATGCGTGAAATGAGCCTCCCATTGCAGCATTCTTTAATGGGCCGCGGCTCCATATATATAAATATATAGGCAGAAACTCAAGCAACTGTGTCCAGACAAACAAAACTTGTTTACATCATATCAGTTAAAATTGACCCATATCTATCACCTCCTTAGATAAAACTGGCACATCCCCTTGTGATATATGGCACTTGTGTATGAAATTCATAACAATCTGGCAACTTCAGATTAACTATATACTGTAAAAGTGGAATTTTTCCCGTATTTCGCTTGCATTAAATATCCGCGAATATAACCAAACGCGAACATTTTAACACCACTCAAACTCTTCAGTGTATAATGGTATTATGGGTACACTGTGAAAAACAGCATGACTGACAACGCGAACATTTCCCCATCACGAACAGTTTATAGGCTGACTAAGCAAAAACGTTCATGTGCAAAATTATTGGCTTTTACAGTACTTGAAATTCAACCTCATTCTGTGACTTTATATGGTCATGAAGCAGAACCCCCCCCTCCCCCCCCTGGAGATGCTGCATATCTTGTACATATATACCATGAATTTTCAATTATGTTAGTAACAGAAAAAAATAGCTTCAGCAATTACAAAAATTGTGTTAGCTATGACATCCTGCAGTTTATGGCCTTGACATTCAAGTGGAGAGACACAGCAGTTACAAAGTATGTGGTGATGAAACATATAAGAATATCTCCACTTGTCAAGAGAAAAACAAACGTTGATTTTTTTTCAACATCCTATATTGATATAAGACCTTCACCTCGATATGAGAAATGAAAGCCAAGCACAATTCAAGAGGATTAACAAAATTTCTTTCTTGACTGATCTGCCTATACAATCGTCAGTATTCTAGCTTTTCGCGTTTTTTTAACTGTACAGTGCCAGCTAGCTTTTATGACCATTGAGGGTGCATTTTTATCGAAAATAGATCTTAAACACCCCCCTCCCCCCCCCCCCGAATGTGTAAAATTAATCTAAACACTCTATTGTAGGTCTAAAACTAGCTGTAACAAATGCTCAAGTCCCTGTGGTGGTTAGTACCTATAATTATTATGATCTGATCATACATACATGTAAATACTAATACTTAAACCTGTTCACACAATATACATAATCATCGCAGCAAGGTGCACATTACTTGTCTCTTCCTCAATACAGTGGGGTACATCAGACTCACTTCATATCACTAGTAGTAATGGGTCTTGTTAGTTTTGAATGTTCCTCATCAGGATAAACAAAGAGTCACATTAGCACTGTATAATGTCCTTTTTTAAATTAATTGCAAAAACATATATTTTTATATATTTACACAAGAAGCAGTTTATGCAAAAAAAGTGCACACAGTTTTTTCGGTATATACCGTATAACCATAAAAAATATTGTGGTTATTACTTATAATTTCATTTCCGAAGATACGTTTATAAGACATAAGTCTTATACAATGATTTCGTATTAATTATAACAAAAATCGAATGGTTTTGCAAAATACACAAACATGTGCATATATTTCACCGCAAAACAACTTCAACCAATCAGAAATTTGATTACAAAATACCTCGCCAAACATGGCGGTATATGACGTCATCACTTTTTGCGTTGTCTGATTTTTGAGGTTATACAATATAACCTGAAAATTTTTAACATAGCGGGAATAGGCAAAATTAAATTATCACGTGTTAAATGAATGAGAGGCGAACGGTACAGGTTTATCTTACCTTTTGTTATAAATATGGCAAGCTTCAGATGTTTTCAATCAATTGAGCCATTTTGATCTTGAAAACTAACTCATTCACCGTCGATGATGCATATTAGGTCTTCAAATCAAAGGTTGAAATAGTTCATTATGATATCATGGGTGGATGAGTTAATGACCAAACAATCCAGATGATTAATTTAAAGAATTTGAAACAAATTTCTTCTATTCATAATAATGTTGGTTTTTTTTGTGTGTGAACATTTCCAACAAAGCTATTTTGTTAGTAAGATGTGAACATTTAAAAAAAAAAATTTTTTGACAAGTGAAAATGTGAAGCGTTTTAATCAGTATTTTATAATGTGAAAATGTGAAGCGTTTTAATCCGTATTTTGAGATGTGAAACTTTTTTTATTGTTATTTTGCATTTTCACTTGTTGGCATGTGAACAAAACTGATGCATGTCAAGTTTTCCTACAATGACGTGAAGTGTAAAAAGTATTAAAGTTTTCTATATGACAATGGAATGTCTAAGATATGTGATGAAGTTTCTACACTTTATGTATACAATGAGAAATCCTCACGTAACCTGACCGTAGATATGTTGTTGCTTGTACTCGGTATACAGTAGATATAAGTTAGAAATGAATTGTGGAGAACCTGATCTGGTACACCCATAGAGATCATAGAGGAAACCCTAAATCCATTCTTCCATTTTTTGGAACTATAAAAAATTACTGACCTTTTTTGGACTTGTTATTGCACTCTTGCCCATTGTGTTTTAAACAAAGTAAGGATTTCAGACTAATATTTTTAGTAGTCTGGTGTATTTGAAATTATGTGCTTCCATATAATACATATGTTTAATTTTTAGCCCTCCGTCATCAGATGGTGGGCTATTTAAATCACCCTGAGTCTGTGGTCTGTTGTTTGTCCTTTAACAACTCTTGTAATCGCTGTTTCTTGAGAAGTACTAGATGGATTCTTCTTCATACATGTATTTCATATGCAGGTTTCCCTTGGTCCCTATTTTTGGGACTGATCAGAAAAACAAACCTGCTGACAAAGGTGCCCATGTTTGATTTGAAAGCTGAGACTAATAAATGTCAAAATATAATTGCCTTTTCTTAAGAGGAATTATCAAATTTCATATAATTAAAAGCAAAGAAAAGGAAAGAAGAGAAAAGATCCAACATTTAAAGAACAAATAAAGATCAAACTATAGTGGGTGCCAAGATCCTGTGGGTTCTGTTTCTGTCCTCGCAGACTGGCTTCCATCCTTATCAGTTTCCGAGATATAAACTTTCTGTTACACATTAATTTGCAGATCTGGAGTAACTTCATTGAAAGATCTCTAATGAAAAAACTTTTGAATAAAATGTTTTAAAATGCAGCTGTTGTTTATTTTGGGTGATTTGTGTTTATCTATAGTAAAACATCACTTTTATTTGTTCAGCTGTGCAAGGTGAGCTTATGATGTGTTAATGTCCATCGTCCTCCAAGTTTTTCTTTGAACAAGTTTTTAAAACCTGGAGGACTTGGGCTCCATATTTTGCCAGTAGGTACCTACTAAAGATTGCCTTAACTTTTCCCAAATAAATGACCTTGACGAACTTTCAAAGTCACAGGGGTACAAATCGGAAACAAAACCCCAAAAACCTACTTTAACATCATCTTCTGAATAACTAGGAGGTCAAGTGTAATAATATTTGTCCAATAGGATATGAGTGCTACTAAGTTTTGTCAAATAAATTACCTTGACTAACTTCAAAGGTCCCTGGGGTTAAGTACTGTACAAGAGGCCCAATGGGCCTGCATCACTAACCACATGTTAATCTCTCGATTCTAACCTTAAAGTGAACTAAAATCTATGACTGCAAATCGTTCAAAAGGATATGTTAAAATATTTAAACATACCCGGTATTTGACCCCTGTGAACTTGAAAGTAGGTCAAAGTCATTGATGTTCAGAAACTTTGTTGGGCTCCTGTCATGGAAGCTAACGGCCAAAGCTGGTCTAAATGCCTTATTTCAGAAGTTCATTGGAAGGTTTTGATGTAGTTAACATCCATTCCATTTAAAGTATGTCAAGGTCATTTTATTTGCAAACTTTATTCTTCCTTCTTAGTATAATGTGACCGGGTGGGGTGTTCTGCTGGGGGCCTTCAGTAGTATACTTCAGTATACTAGTACTTAAAATTGGTAAAATATCTGGACTATCACAAGAAGGCTTACAAGTACATACTGTCGCCTCCCAAATACACGCGCTCACAACACACACATCCACATCACATACACCAGGAGGCTTACAAGTACATACTGTCGCCTCCCAAATACACACGCTCACAACACACACATCCACATCACATACACCAGGAGGCTTACAAGTACATACTGTCGCCTCCCAAATACACGCGCTCACAACACACACATCCACATCACATACACCAGGAGGCTTACAAGTACATACTGTCGCCTCCCAAATACACGCGCTCGCAACACACACATCCACATCACATACACCAGGAGGCTTACAAGTACATACTGTCGCCTCCCAAATACACGCGCTCGCAACACACACATCCACATCACATACACCAGGAGGCTTACAAGTACATACTGTCGCCTCCCAAATACACACGCTCACAACACACACATCACATACACCAGGAGGCTTACAAGTACATACTGTCGCCTCCCAAATACACACGCTCACAACACACACATCACATACACCAGGAGGCTTACAAGTACATACTGTCGCCTCCCAAATACATACGCTCACAACACACACATCCACATCACATACACCAGGAGGCTTACAAGTACATACTGTCGCCTCCCAAATACACGTGCTCGCAACACACACATCCACATCACATACACCAGGAGGCTGTCCTGACTTCTAATTTCAGTAGAAGTTTTCTATAGGTTTTGACTTATTTCACTCCTATGAACCTTAAAATATGTCAAGGTCATTGTTCTTTGCAAACTTTGTTCAGTTTCTTCAAAGGAGGTTAGTCCAACATCATGTCACTAGCTCTTTCAGTATTTCTGAAGAAGTTAAGAATTGTTTTAACTTTTTGACATATTTGAAACTTTAATTAACCTTGACCCTTGACATAGAAGGTCAAAGAATTTTTTTTATTTACAAACTTTGTCCAGCTCTTTCCACCACAGCTACAAGCTAAAGGTAATTTCTTCAGGCCTGTTCACATTTCATCAGAAGACTTTTCAAATAAATGACCACTATGACCTTGAAAGTATGTGGAGGTCAACTTTATTAGCAAAATTGGTAGGGATCTTTCGAAGAAGCTAACAGCTTAATATCGTGTCACTTAAGGCCTTATGGTACTAAAGAAGAAGACATTTGAAAGTTCTGACATATTATTTGGCATGCAAGGGTCTCCAACTACAGATTAGAATGCGTCAAAGACAACAGAAACACTACAACTATGAAATACACGTTTATTAAGAATGTATTGTGTATGGCTTGATATCATAACAAGAAGCATAACCGTAGTATAGACTGTGATAGGTGTAAAAGTTATATAAATAATAAACAACATTAAAAGTGTATATTGTTACAGCAATATTAACCCTATCATCAAAGTCTCTTTAGACGATCTTGTATGAGAGTCCTCCAGGAGCCATCAGTCCAGTTGTCCAGTCTTTCTTGTTTAATATGCTTCATATGTTTGTTATGACAGGCAGTCATTAGGATATGTTCCCAAGTGGGCTCTGCACAGGCACCTGTAACAACATTCAACAAAATAATCTACACAGGCACCTGTAACAACGGACAACAAAATAATCTACACAGGCATCTGTAACAATTCATCAAAATCCTACACATACACCGTAAGAACGGTCAGCAAAATAATCTACACAGGCACCTGTAACAAGTTAACAAATAATCTACACAGGCACCTATATTAACGGTCAACAAATTAATTCACACAGGCACCTGTAACAGCAGTCAACAAATAATCTACACAGGCACTTGTAACAACGGTCAACAAAATAATCTACACAGGCACCTGTAACAACGGTCAACAAAATAATCTACACAGGCACCTGTAACAACGGTCAACAAAATAATCTACATGGGCATCTGTAACAACGGTCAACAAAATAATCTACAAGGGCACCTGTAACAACGGTCAACAAAATAATCTACACGGGCACCTGTAACAACGGTCAACAAAATAATCTACACAGCCATCTGTAACAACGGTCAACAAAATAATCTACACAGGCACCTGTAACAACGGTCAATAAAATAATCTACATGGGCACCTGTAACAACGGTCAACAAAATAATCTACATGGGCACCTGTAACAACGGTCAACAAAATAATCTACACAGTCACCTGTAACAACGGTCAACAAATTAATCTACACAGCCAACTGTTTCAACAGTTAACAAATAATCTACACAGGCGCCTGTTGCACAGCCAGGTAATTTCCTGTAGAGACCTCTGATGTAACACAGCCAGGTAATTCCCTGTAAAAATCTCTCAAGTAACACAACCAGGTAATTTCCTATAGAGACCTCTGTGTGAACACAGCCAGGTAATTTCCTATAGAGACCTCTGTGTGAACACAGCCAGGTAATTTCCTGTAGAGACTTCTGAGGTAACACAGCCAGGTAATTTCCTGTAGAGACTTCTGAGGTAACACTGCCAGTTAATTTCCTGTAGAGACCTCTGAGGTATCACTGCCAGTAAATTTCCTGTAAAGATCTTTAAGGGAACACTTTAGTTACTTACCTTTGATGTCCGGTCGGTCATCTATCAGCAAGTGACCGTTGATGACAGTCTTGTCTCGAGTCAGGATCACCTTGTCTATGAAGTTTAATCCTAAGTGTTTTTCCACCCACTCGTACTGAAAAAAATACAATAAGATATGTTTGTTTTTTTCATTTAAATTGCATATCTGTAGTGGTATTTTATGTCGCACACAAACATATTAAATTGGCATATTTGTCATTACATAATTGTTTTAATATCCAACCAGCAGCTTTATCATATATATCAGTGACCCCTAATAGTCAACAATCCTTATTGATAGCACCCCATAACAACAATCGCCCATAACAACAATCACCCCTAACAACCAGCAATCCCATCAACCAACACCCTATAACAACTATCACCCGCTAATGACCAGCACTGTCCACCCCCTATCAACCAGCACCCCTAACAATTGCCCCCACCCAAACAAATAGCACTTCCAAATGATCAACATCCCACAATCAACCCTCAGGACCCAATAACAACCAGTACCCCTTAACCACCAACACCACCTTATGACCAGCAACCCCTAACAACCAGCCCCCTAATGACCAGTACCCCTAACCACCAGCAGCCCCTAACAACCAGCAACCCCTAACAACCAGCACTCCCTAACAACCAGCACATCCTACCAACCAGCACCTCCTAATAACCAGCACTCCCTAACAACCAGCACTCCCTAACAACCAGCAACCCCTAACAACCAGCAACCCCTAACAACCAGCACTCCCTAACAACCAGCACCCTCTAACAACCAGCACTCCCTAACAACCAGCACTCCCTAACAACCAGCACTCCCTAACAACCAGCAACCCATAACAACCAGCACCCTCTAATAACCAGCACTCCCTAACAACCAGCATTCCCTAACAACCAGCACTCCCTAACAACCAGCACTCCCTAACAACCAGCACCCTCTAACAACCAGCACTCCCTAACAACCAGCACTCCCTAACAACCAGCACTCCCTAACAACCAGCACCCCCTAACAACCAGCACCTCTTAATAACCAGCACCCTCTAACAACCAGCACCCTCTAACAACCAGCACTCCCTACCAACCAGCACTCCCTAACAACCAGCACTCCCTAACAACCAGCAACCCCTAACAACCAGCACCCTCTAACAACCAGCACTCCCTAACAACCAGCACTCCCTAACAACCAGCAACCCCTAACAACCAGCAACCCCTAACAACCAGCACCCTTTAATAACCAGCACTCCCTAACAACCAGCACCCCCTAACAACCAGCACTCCCTAACAACCAGCACCCCCTAACAACCAGCACTCCCTAACAACCAGCACTCCCTAACAACAAGCACCCCCTAACAACCAGCACTCCCTAACAACCAGCACTCCCTAACAACCAGCACCCTAATGGCCAGTAACCCTTATGACCAGTACCCCTCACAATAAGTACCCCTAACAACCAGTACCCCTGACGACCAACATCCCCTGATGACCAGTGACCCAGTTCAACCAAACATTCTCAAATACCTTATAACCTTTAATCATTTACTTACGGAGTATATGTTGCCATACTAAATAGACTAGTATGGATAGCTAACATGGCAGGACTGATACTGATATAAAAAAGAGCAATGATAATTGTGTGAATACCTTTTCCTTGGCTGAATACTTGTATTTAAACAAGGGACTGGTACAGAGAAAAACATCCACCCTACAAAACATAAATAAGACAAGGTAACAGTCAAAATATCATTGTCAAATCACTGTTACAGCTGCAAGTCACATGACAGAAGTTTTGTACACACTCCTCCATCAAGTCTTTGACTTAACACATCTCATGCAGGGTTAGAAACATACTTTTTCAGTATATGAGTCTGAAGGACGGGTAACGTTTTTAAGGTAATAGTCCTGTGGTATTGTGACTAGTCCTGAGAGCTTCAGTCCCAGCTGAAACACTAAGTGACGAACATTAAATTGCGAGCAATGTTTATGAGTATCCTGAGTGGTAGATTTGTATAATTGTTTCCTCTCCTTGAATAAGTCATAGATCAGAATTTAAAAAAAACGAGATAGAAAACTCAACTAGTCCAACTAGTGTTATAGTTTGAACCCTGTCATGACAGGTTTTGTAAACTCTTCCATGGAGTCCACTCCTATACTTAACCGCATTATCTCAAGATTGAGATTTATTTTGTAGAAGAGCTGGACTGTGTTGATCGTTAGTGTCTAGATAATTCAATAAGTTGAGCGTCCCTCTAAAGTTCTGAAGATTCTGGGTTGAAATCCTGGTCTACTGGTGCATTTATTTTCCTCTGGTTACAGTGATGCTACCTGTTACCAACCCTTGTTTCAAATATTTGATGTAAACTTGGCAAGTGGATACCCAAACCTAGTCTGTAAATAGTTGTGTCTTAAGGGGTGAAGACTTAGAAAAAGGAGGTACTATAATTGATTGGCAGTGACCAGATCACTAAATTGGTTGAGCATCTGTCTCAAGTTTGGAAGGTCCTGGGTTCAAATCCAAATCTGGCCGTGCATTTTTCCTCCTATTTTTCACAGGTTTTGTACATACCCTTCCATGGAGTCCATCATCTTGATGGCGTCACAAGCCCCTGGGAGTGCAGGAAGGTCTCGGAAGAAACCTTCAGCTTCATATATTGACTTCACTTTTTTCTGTTTAAAAAAGAATCAAATTGGTTTTATTAAAATGAATCAAATGACAGACAGTTTAAAATCCAATCTAAACAGTCCTATTTTGTTCTTTTTAAAAATCAACTTATGTTAGACATGATGGTAGTAAGCAGTATCAAGATAATCTCTGTAACTGGGGTTACATCACTTTAAGCATTTTATAGAAAATTATGTGTTTAAAGGCCCGATATACGTAACTTTCGGCAAAACTTGAAGCGAAAAATGAAGCCTAATAACTTTTTATATCTACAGATTTAGTTATGATTAACTGATATCAGCAACATTCAAGATGAATTCTTAGTGCGGTTAACGGTACAGCAGCAGTTGAAACTCAGTATTTGTAAACACACGTCTATTTTGATCTGTCTTCTAACTTCGGCTTGTTGTTAAAGTGGGCCCCACCTGAATTTTTTTCAATCTTTGGATTTTTCTGTCATGAGTTTCTTGTTAGTTACTGCTCAGGTTTACATCATTTTAGGCTTGTTTTTGCATGATTATCAACTGGATTTTTTTTCAGAATTTTTCAGAATCACGAAAAAATTCACGAAGTTACGTATATTGGGCCTTTAAAACTTTAAAATAATTCCAACTGTAGTACCTGGCAGTCCAGGACTTTCTTGGAAACACCTTTCCACGGCAAAATTATGTGAACCGAAAGACTTTCGGTGAGGCAAATGAGCCAGACAGAATTCCGATGAGGCCAAAATGAAGTAGGTATCTCTAAAGAAGTCCTGGACCAAGATCACGACGGGCGTATGCAAGCTGCGGAGGCTCCAAAACGGCTGGTGTCAACACCTCTCAAGATCTACACACCATACGGGTTGGGTCCGATGTCATAGGTGAGTGCCATCCACATCACTGTTTCTAAATTTTACGTTTCACATTTATTACGAGTATAATTATAAGGGTACCTCTAATCCATCCTGCATCTTTTCGTACTGGTGTCCAATATAAAATGTGCGTCGATCTTCCAAGTTTATATAAGGTTCGTCGGGATAGGTTTTTCGGTACATTGTCAGAAAGTACCCTTCAAAGTCTGCAAGGGTTTGGTCCATGTCTACAAGTACTCGAAGCCGCCTCTCCATTAGTTTGGATATGACACGTCTGCCAGCCATCTCGGGGAAATAACTGGAAAAGGAAAACGTTATTACACATTAGATGTCCGACTACATTGTGTATTACATGTAGAAATATGTGATAAAAGTTACAACAGATTTCTTGTCCGACTACATTAATTGTGTAATATAAATAACCAAAATGAAGCAGCATTTGTCTTTATAGCTTTACTTCTACAGTAATTAAAGACATGTTAATAACGGAACGCTTACAACAAGTTCATGGTTATATCAACATAGAGTTTTTCCAATTCCCGCAAAATGTCCTACCATATTATATTCCATACATATTAAAAACTACTCTTACCGGTAAGTGATTTAGTGTTCATAGTTTAATAATATTTCAGGTTTTAGATCAATTTTCAGGAAACTCATGCCATTTCGCAGTTGGCTGTTTCATTTTTTGCTCTAAGAAACATGAGATTTAATCATTTTTTACATGATACAACAATGCATGCACACCAAAAGGTCATGACCTTTCATTGTTGCTTATTGAAATATCATTGTTTTGTTGAATATTTCCTTTTTTCCCCAAAAAGATCAGAATTAAGAAATCTTTCTTCCATTTTTTCTCAAATATTTATCTTAAACACAAAATATTTCTCTTTATGTAATATATAGTTTGGACCCCATATCCTTACAGTTATTAATCCCCTACCAGTGAAACTGGGGGGTAGGGGGCTAATATACAGTATTCCACCGTGTCTGCCTGTTCATTACAAGTTCATACTTCAGGGATATAGGTTAGGATAAATGGGTGGCGACAGTTAGTTTACGACCTCCTGTGACTTGATTAAATGTGTAGGTTGGTAGAAAAATATCTGTTCTTTCAATTGATACTTAATTTACATGTGATCGAAAATGTTTCATATTATAAAACACGGCTTAAAAGGCGACCCGTGCACGGGTCGGTAAAATTTCCACTTTTTTACTAAGGAGGAATTCTGACTCTCGCACCGCCTGTCGTCAAAATATTTAGCGGGTCAGAGAGTCAGAACCCTTCGGACTAGGCTGGCGGATGCGAGAGTCTAGCTTGTATCTGCAGCCATCCATATATTTAGCGGGTAAGACTGTCAAAAGTTCTGAACCCTTCGGACTTAATAATTCTAAATCAAAATCAATCAATGTATAGAGTTTAAAAGTTAAATACATGTACATGTATGTTGTCAATAGCTACCACTTATCAGTAGAAACCAATGGAAGAAGAAAGTTAAGACAAGGAACTTAAGACATCATGCAAAGGACAGCAAATTAATCAGTATCTAGTTACCTCTCTAGACTGTACAAGCCACACATGTACCGACCTGCTCATTTTACACATGATCGATAAAGCAAGGATGATACTGTGATAGCTACATGTAGGACAACAACGTTAACGTCTAAGAAGTCGTTTAAGTTCTCTCATAGAAGACGATAAATTAAATAACTTTGCTGATCGTGAAATAACATAGCATGATATACATTCAGCAATTGCTAATTTTGAGTTCCACCCCGAAAGTCTTACCAACAGATTCAGAGACTGCCCAACCAATTCGTCAGATTCTATTCATAGAACTAGTACTAGTCCGGATCCCAATCGGAACACCTCGGGTATTCTACAAGAAAAGTGTTTTTCTGGGCCTGCCGGAAAGGCCCGAGGTTGTCCGATTGGTCCGGATCCAATCCTCCTACTTTCGTTTTCCTAAGTCGTTTACGTTATTATAAATATCAATATTCGTATTTTCGCATGGGGTATATTTTATGTTGAACTCGTGAAGATTGATGATTGCTTGTCATTGATTTACAATAAAAGTATAATTCGGCTTCCATCAAAATCATTGTATGGTCTCCTAAATATCACCTTTAAATTAATTTTCATAGATTTAAGCGACACTAACAGCAATGGCGGGTGCACTAGAAAATTACGTGAACATGGTCCAAAACTTATCATCACAGGGTAAATATACTTATGCTGATACTGTAACGTTACGTGATATACTTTCCAGAAGCTAAGGTAGTTGAAACTTTAATAGGCTTATGCCATATCTTTCTGTGAATTAGCCCGAATTGATCTTTGAGTGAGACATGCTGTTTGGTCCCGGGCTCAGGTGCTGGGAACACCGTACCGTACACCGGTAGCACTAGACCTACTTTTAAACGGATGTGATCCGCAATAGAACGTATACAATAGTGGCATATTCTCTCAAGACCAGTGAAGTGATTTAAGGTTGTATTTTTTTTAATGAAAAATCGAAACTGTGGAGCTCATGTCTTAAAATTAAAAAAAAAACATTGTTGAGCAGTGCAAAACATCAAAATAAAACGGAAAAGTCTACTGTAGGCTTTCTTTTGCAATGCTTCATTTTTTGAAGGTGGATATGTGCACATGGATTACTAGAGCCATTTTTGATACTGTACATTGGTACATGTACATGTGTAACAGAAGAGGAAAAATGCACGGTCAGACAGATTCGAACCCGGGACCTTCCGAACTCTAGACGGACGCTCAACCAATTGAGCTATCTGTTCGCCGACGATCGACCCGGTCTAGATCCGCTACACATGTACCAGTGCACTCAACTTTAAGCACATATATATACCAAAGTTTAATCATATTTAAGCAAAATGATTTCAGTGCGAAAATCACTTAGTTAAGATCTAGATTACCACTAAAATATGTATGTTTACATGTAAAGTATATTTGATATACACTATTTTTGAAGCAGATCTAGATATTAACTCCTTTAATCCTGTTTTTATCTATTCAGTGTAAATGTTTGTTTTGTAGGTAACTTTGCCCAGCTGTGTGAGTTCATTGGTAAAAGTGCGGACGTTCTAGCCAAGAATGCGAGTCACCTGGACAATGTGTTGGCCACGCTAGACATCCAGCAACACTCCCTGGGAATTCTGGGAATCCTGTACGGAAGTTTGTGAACAAAATCTAAATGATTACTAGCTAGCCTATCTTTTGCCTTTAACATCTGTAGATAAAGGACACCATACAGTGCATTGTACTACAATGCACTAGAGAACTTTGACTAAAGTTACATAGGGGATGAAAGGGTTAAGTCTGATCCATTATATAATTTTGTCGTTTTACAAAAAAGAACATGAAGCATGTAATTATTTATAATCTTGATATTTAGAAAACTTTTAAGGCCAATATGCCTCTTAGTTTTGATTTTATATTTCAAATGTAAAATTATTTTTTTCATTTTTCAGATGTGTCAAGTACAACATGCCCAACATTCCTGATTTTGAGACATTATTTGTACAAACTCAAGAATTCATCACCAGCTGTAACGGAGAGCATGTGCGGTACGCCACTGACAGTTGTAAGTTCTAAAATACAAATCTAATGTAGTACCATGTTAGGTACGTCTGGGCACTAACATCCTGGTCAAAAAACATTTCTTATAATGCTCATATAATAGATTAAGTTTAAATTAAAATTAAAGAAAGCAAGAACATGACTATATTTTAGATTACGATCTTTGCCATAAGCTTACAGTCAACCCATGCTTATGTTTCAGATTACAGTCTTTGCCATAAGCTTACAGTAAACCTGTGATTATGTTTCAGATTCAGATCTTTGCCATAAGCTTACAGTAAACCTGTGATTATGTTTCAGATTCAGATCTTTGCCATAAGCTTACAGTAAACCTGGTGGAACAGAAACAGCCGATGAGAGGGATAAGCATTCTGACAAAGTCCATCAGTAAAATTCAGTTGTTTGAGTCTCAGCTTACCTCCATACACGCCGACTTGTGTCAGGTCAGTACAGATGTACCTCCATATATTGACATGTGTCAGGTTATCTTGATGGCTTTCTATCAAGTTTCTTCGACAAGACTGTCAAGAGCATATAGTGTTGCCTATGCAGCTTCTCCGTCATTCCATCATATTATTTCATTTCTGCACATTTACTCTTTAATAACATACAGAGATATTGAAATATAAATTCAATATGTAGTTGTATGATAAGTTCTGTTTGGTGACAATTTTGTCCAGAGTCATGGTCAGTTTGTGACTGTGAACATTTTAGTGAAATGGTACAATATCACAGACGTTGGAGAACCTTGTCTAACACCAGTGTTTGTTTGTTTGTTTTTTTTAATTTCACAAAACAAAGTACTTCTCATTGGCTGCCAGCGGGAACATTTGTGTCACACTGACACATCTGGTTTTCTTTGATATGATCTACTCTGGGATATGCAGGTGAATGGTACAGGTCCTCCTGGCCTCTTGCTAAGGACACATTCTGCATTTGAGTCTGATCAACTGAATTCGTGTTGGTGTGGATTAACTCATTCATTCATCCCCGAAATTTCAAAATGAATCATTCCAAAATTTGAATTGGAAGAGTTCAAAATGTATCTTCAAGGGTGAATGAATTAATGAAAATATAAAATTTAATATAAGGTCACATTGAGTGGAAATACAGACGAGTCAATTTTCCCCGCTTGTTATTTATTTGTATTCTGTGCTGTGTGAAGCACTTGTATATCATGGACTAATATAAACTATTTTGATGTGTACAAGTTTTTATTGTAGCTGTGCCTGCTATCTAAGAACATGGGGCCAGCTCTCCAGTTCCTAGACGTAGATATCACGGACATCAGTAAAGAGGTAAGTGTGAGGACATATCAGACCCACACCAGGTAACCCAGTCCAGCCTCGAAGGGTCAAGTGAGCTGATGTACATGTCTTGGTGCGGCATCCATCGTCTGTCTGGTGTTGACATTTTTACATTACACAACTTCTTATCAATAACCAAAAGGCCTTGATAGACTGTATATGGCCAGTAGCATGCTAGATGAAGGGCTTCAGTTTGTTGAATTAATAACCTTAACCATCATCTTCTCAATTAACAGAAAGGCCCAGGGTACCAATATTGGGCCTCTAGCATCCTGGCATGAAGGGCTACCAAATTTGTCCAAATGAATGACCTTGACTTACTTTCAAGGTCATAGGGTCAAATATGTTAAAGACATTTTAATGTTTTAATAACTTTTCCTGAATAACCATTTGTACTGCTTTACATTTTGTTATGAAATTATGAAGCAAAGATGGTTAAAATTAAACAAGATGTCAACTTCAAAAAATCAAGGTCATCAGATCAAAGGTCCAGATCTACGGGTAGATCTTCTTTTTAGCTCAATCGGTTGACCGTACGACTAGTAGCCAGAGGTTCCAGGGCCCGTATTCATGAAACTGTTCTCATGCTCAAGCATGGATTTCGTGCTCAAGCCTTATTTCTTATTCTGGCTATAAGTTATTTCAAAAATTTAACTTTGTCAAAGTTTTGGAAAAAAGTTGAAGAGACATGAAGCGAAAAACTGTTTTCAACATTCACAATTAACTTCTTGGTCGTTGAAATGATTTAGGTGAGTTTCAAAAAAGCTGGCTTAAGCACAGAATCCATGCTTGAGCATGAGAACGGTTTCATGAATACGAGCCCTGGTTCGACTCATAGTCCTGGCGGAGACAGTAAATAAATAATGACCTCTGTTACATATGGCGCCCACGTAGGGACCCGGGAATGACATACAGTAGGGATACTTGCAAAGGAATCCCTTTGACCCCCGGAAAAACTCGGGATGAGTTCTTTCCAGGAGGGGGAGTATGTAACCCTGGTAAATACTAGCTGTAATATACCACTTGGCTTGGGAGATCTTCTCTTTAGCACAATCGGTTGAGCGTAAGACTAGTAGCTAGAGGTTCAAGGTTTGACTCCTTGTGGAGGCATTAAATAAATAATGACCTTTGTTACCAATGTTTATGATGACACTGTAATATATTTATCCAATTACTATTTGTGACTCTTGGATCAGTTTTGAGAAGTTCTGCAGCGGTCACCATTACAATTGGATTTTTTTTCTATGCAAGACTATTTCTCTAATAACAAGGTTAAATTAGATGTGTAATGTTTTCAGGAATATTTTGTCTGGGCCGTAACTTTTAAACTATAAAAGGGTAAACTTACTTTTTGTTCACAAAAACAAATCTCTAGTTAACTTTATATATAAACCTTGTGTTGTGTAATTTACATGAGATATTTTTGACAGGGAGGACATTATGATGCAAAAGATTTCCTTCTTTACTACTACTATGGCGGGATGATCTACACAGCGCTCAAAAACTACGACCGGGCACTCTACATGTACGAGATTGTAAGTATACAATGGCCTTTTGAACTATGACCGGGCACTCTACATGTACGAGATTGTAAGTATACAATGTCCTTATAAACAACGACGAGGCACTCTACATATACGAGATTGTAAGTATAGAATGTCCTTATACACTACGACAGGGCACTCTACATGTATGAGATTGTAAGTATAGAATGTCCTTATAAACTACAACCAGGCACTCTACATGTACGAGATTGTAAGTATAGAATGTCCTTATAAACTACGACCGGGCACTCTACATGTACGAGATTGTAAGTATACTATGTCCTTATAAACTATGACCAGGCACTATACATGTACGAGATTGTAAGTATAGAATGTCCTTATAAACTACGACCGGGCACTGTACATGTAAGAGATTGTAAGTATACAATGTCCTTATACACTACGACCGGGCACTGTACATGTACGAGATTGTAAGTATACAATGTCCTTATACACTACGACTGGGCACTATACATGTACGAGATTGTAAGTATACAATGTCCTTATAAACTACGACCGGGCACTCTACATGTACGAGATTGTAAGTATAGAATGGCCTTATACACTACGACTGGGCACTATACATGTACGAGATTGTAAGTATACGACCGGGCACTGTACATATACGAGATTGTAAGTATACAATGTCCTTTAAACTACGACCGGGCACTCTACATGTACGAGATTGTAAGTATAGAATGGCCTTATACACTACGACCGATCACTATACATGTACGAGATTGTAAGTATACGACCGGGCACTCTACATGTACGAGATTGTAAGTATACAATGTCCTTATACACTACGACCGAGCACTCTACATGTACGAGATTGTAAGTATACAATGTCCTTTAAACTACGACCGGACACTGTACATGTACGAGATTGTAAGTATACAATGTCCTTATAAACTACGACCGGGCACTCTACATGTACGAGATTGTAAGTATACAATGTCCTTATACACTACGACCGGGCACTGTACATGTACGAGATTGTAAGTATAGAATGTCCTTGTAAACTACGACCGGGCACTCTACATGTACGAGATTGTAAGTATAGAATGGCCTTATACACTACGACTGGGCACTCTACATGTACGAGATTGTAAGTATAGAATGGCCTTATACACTACGATTGGGCACTCTACATGTACGAGATTGTAAGTATACAATGTCCTTGTAAACTACGACCGGGCACTCTACATGTACGAGATTGTAAGTATAGAATGGCCTTATACACTACGACTGGGCACTGTACATGTACGAGATTGTAAGTATAGAATGGCCTTATACACTACGACTGGGCACTCTACATGTACGAGATTGTAAGTATACAATGTCCTTATACACTACGACCGGGCACTCTACATGTACGAGATTGTAAGTATACTATGTCCTTATAAACTACGAATGGGCACTCTACATGTACGAGATTGTAAGTATACAATGTCCTTATACACTACGACCGGGAACTATACATGTACGAGATTGTAAGTATACAATGTCCTTATACACTATGACCGGGCACTCTACATGTACGAGATTGTAAGTATACTATGTCCTTAGAAACTACGACCGGGCACTCTACATGTACGAGATTGTAAGTATAGAATGTCCTTATAAACCACGACGAGGCACTATGCATGTACGAGATTGTAAGTATACAATGTCCTTATAAACCACGACTGGGCACTCTACATGTACATGATTGTAAGTAAATATACGACCGGGCACTATACATGTACGAGATTGTAAGTATACAATGTCCTTATAAACCACGACGAGGCACTATACATGTACGAGATTGTAAGTATACAATGTCCTTATAAACTACGACTGGGCACTCTACATGTACATGATTGTAAGTAAATATACGACCGGGCACTATACATGTACGAGATTGTAAGTATACGACCGGGCACTATACATGTACGAGATTGTAAGTATACAATGTCCTTATAAACTACGACCGGGCACTCTACATGTATGAGATTGTTAGAATACAATGTTCTTATAGACAACGACCAGGCACTGTACATGTCTGAGATTGTAAGTATACAATGTCCTTATACACTACGACCGGGAACTAGATATGTACGAGATTGTAAGTATACAATGTTCTTATAGACAACGACCAGGCACTATACATGTACGAGATTGTAAGTATACAATGTCCTTATACACTAAGACCGGCCACTATACATGTATGAGATTGTAAGTATACAATGTTCTTATAGACAACGACCAGGCACTATACATGTACGAGATTGTAAGTATACAATGTTCTTATACACTACGACCTGGAACTATACATGTACGAGATTGTAAGTATACAATGTCCTTATACACTATGACCGGGAACTATACATGTACGAGATTGTAAGTATACAATGTCCTTATACACTACGACCGGGAACTATACATGTACGAGATTGTAAGTATACAATGTCCTTATACACTACGACCGGGAACTATACATGTACAGGATTGTCAGTATACAATGTCCTTATAAACTACGACCGACCACTCTACATGTAATGATATATAGAATTATATAATTGGAAAATAAATGTGACAAATATTGTGTAGACTTGCATTAAATGTGTGTGACCTTGTTTATCTGCAGGTTGTCACTACCCCCAGTATGGCCGTCAGCCATATAATGTTGTGTGTAGACTACCATATATGTGTGTGACCTTGTTTGTCTGCAGGTTGTCACTACCCCCAGTATGGCTGTTAGCCATATAATGTTGTGTGTAGACTACCATATATGTGTGTGACTTTGTTTGTCTGCAGGTTGTCACTACCCCCAGTATGGCCGTTAGCCATATAATGTTGTGTGTAGACTACCATATATGTGTGTGACTTTGTTTGTCTGCAGGTTGTCACTACCCCCAGTATGGCCGTCAGCCATATAATGTTGTGTGTAGACTACCATATATGTGTGTGACCTTGTTTGTCTGCAGGTTGTCACTACCCCCAGTATGGCCGTCAGCCATATAATGTTGTGTGTAGACTACCATATATGTGTGTGACTTTGTTTGTCTGCAGGTTGTCACTACCCCCAGTATGGCCGTCAGCCATATAATGTTGTGTGTAGACTACCATATATGTGTGTGACTTTGTTTGTCTGCAGGTAGTCACTACCCCCAGTATGGCCGTCAGCCATATAATGTTGTGTGTAGACTACCATATATGTGTGTGACTTTGTTTGTCTGCAGGTTGTCACTACCCCCAGTATGGCCGTCAGCCATATAATGTTGTGTGTAGACTTACATATATGTGTGTGACCTTGTTTGTCTGCAGGTTGTCACTACCCCCAGTATGGCCGTCAGCCATATAATGTTGTGTGTAGACTACCATATATGTGTGTGACTTTGTTTGTCTGCAGGTTGTCACTACCCCCAGTATGGCCGTCAGCCATATAATGTTGTGTGTAGACTACCATATATGTGTGTGACCTTGTTTGTCTGCAGGTTGTCACTACCCCCAGTATGGCCGTCAGCCATATAATGTTGTGTGTAGACTACCATATATGTGTGTGACTTTGTTTGTCTGCAGGTTGTCACTACCCCCAGTATGGCCGTCAGCCATATAATGTTGTGTGTAGACTACCATATATGTGTGTGACTTTGTTTGTCTGCAGGTAGTCACTACCCCCAGTATGGCCGTCAGCCATATAATGTTGTGTGTAGACTACCATATATGTGTGTGACTTTGTTTGTCTGCAGGTTGTCACTACCCCCAGTATGGCCGTCAGCCATATAATGTTGTGTGTAGACTACCATATATGTGTGTGACTTTGTTTGTCTGCAGGTAGTCACTACCCCCAGTATGGCCGTCAGCCATATAATGTTGTGTGTAGACTTACATATATGTGTGTGACTTTGTTTGTCTGCAGGTTGTCACTACCCCCAGTATGGCCGTTAGCCATATAATGTTGGAGGCCTATAAGAAGTATATCCTCACAGCACTTATTTTACATGGAAAAGTAAGTAATACGTAGCGTACTTTAGGTTACCGCTGGTGTCAGGATCTTCATTCTGTTTAGATATTATAGTTAACATGGTTAATGTATATTAAATCTTGTTTATGACTTTATAATGCTGTGTAATTGTGAGAACTTATAGATAATGATTATATTTAAGTGAAAAATTATAATCTGTTTGTTATAAAGAAAGAGAATATTTCACTTGTGTTTGTTAGGGAGAAAGAGAATATCCAACTTGCTTTGTTTGTTAGTGAGAAAAGGAATATTTCACTTATGTTGTGTGTAAGAAAAAAAGAAATATTTAACTTCTGTTGTTTGTAACAGAGAAAGAGAATATCTCACTAACGCTGTTTGTAAGAGAGAAAGAGAGTATTACACTTTTGTTGTTTGTATTAAGAGAGAAAGTTAATATCTCAGTTGTGTTGTTTGTTTGGGAGAAAGAGAATATTTCCCTTCTGTTGATTGTAAGAGAGAAATTTCAGTTGTGTTGTTTGTTTCAGGAGAAAGAGAATATTTCCCAAATGTTGTTTATAAGAGAGAAAGAGAATATTTCACTTCAGATCTATTGTTTGTAAGAGAGAAACGGAATATCTCCGTTGTGTTGTTTGTAAGAGAGAAAGTTAATGTCTCTGTTGTGTTGTTTGTTTGGGAAAAGAGAATATTTCTCTTCTGTTGTTTGTTAGGGAGGAAGAAAATATCTCACTTTTGTTGCTTGTTCTTCAGGTACCAAACGTCCCAAAATACACCTCTCCGGTTGTTGCTCGATATATAAAGGTGAGTGATTTTATATACAGTTCTGGGGCACTTTATCACTATTGGAGTAATTTTCAGTAAACTCACTACACATTGTACAGACTGAGGCTTTCTTAGGTGACATTGGATTGGTAAGGAGCATAGTATCTGTAACTTACACTGTATTCAGATATCAATTTAAGTTAACTCATTCACTGCAGAAGATACATTTGAACTCTTACCTTTGTAATATTGGAATAGTACATTATGAATTTCAGGGCTAAATGAGGAAAGATACCAGCAAAAAATTAACCATATGTCTGCTTTAAATTAGATTCACCTAGCAGATCATTGTTAAAGGCCAAAGGTCACAGGTCACTGATAGAGGTTAAAGGTCACAGTTGTGAGCATGCAGGTCACTGATAAAGGTCAAAGGTCACAGTTGGGAACTATGTATTATAAAAACCAGAAGACTGAATTTCCTTGAGCGCTTTCGTTCAACAGCTCTTCAGGAGGAATGACCAGTAAACATCACAAAATGATTTTTTTTATGGACAACATTTTTTGATAACAATCATGCTTGTTTAACAATATATAATTTCTTGTTTAAATTGCATGTTCCTATATAATTTGTGATAACTTGTTTATTTACAGCCACTGTGTCAGTCCTACCATGACCTGGCCTCCACGTACGCCACAAACAATCCTGCAGATTTACACACAACAGTCACCAAACATGTGGAGGTATTCATAAGGGTAAGTACTTACAGCCAGGTCCTGATGGCTCTTACAGTCAGGTCCTGCTGGCTCTTACAGCCAGGTCCTGCTGGTACTTACAGCCAGGTTCTGCTGGTACTTACAGCCAGGTCCTGCTGGTACTTACAGCCAGGTCCTACTGGCTCTTACAGCCAGGTCCTGCTGGCTCTTACAACCAGGTCCTGCTGGTACTTGCAGCCAGGTCCTGCTGGTACTTACAGCCAGGTGCTGCTGGTACTTACAGCCAGGTCCTGCTGGCTCTTACAGCCAGGTCCTGCTGGTACTTACAGCCAGGTCCTGCTGGTACTTACAGCCAGGTCCTACTGGCTCTTACAGCCAGGTCCTGCTGGCACTTACAGCCAGGTCCTGCTGGTACTTGCAGCCAGGTCCTGCTGGTACTTACAGCCAGGTCCTGCTGGCTCTTACAGCCAGGTCCTGCTTGCTCTTACAGCCAGGTCCTGCTGGCACTTACAGCCAGGTCCTGCTGGCACTTACAGCCAGGTCCTGCTTGCTCTTACAGCCAGGTCCTACTGGCTCTTACAGCCAGGTCCTGCTTGCTCTTACAGCCAGGTCCTGCTGGTACTTACAGCCAGGTCCTGCTGGTACTTACAGCCAGGTCCTGCTTGCTGAAGGTTAAGTCACATCTAAGTGGAGTCAGTTTTTCTCTCATATCTCGCCATGTTGAAAAGAGTTTGCCTATGTAAGAAAGCTATTTAAGAAAACTCTATTTTACATAGCGTGACAACAATGACGTGATGTCACGTATATGGTACACTCTGATCATGTGATGCCAAAAAGAGAAAAGGGCAATGTGATGAAATTATAATCTTTCCCAATTTTTTAACTGTGAGTATAAGAAAGCCAAGATTAATTTTTCTATGCAAACATAGTTTGCAAATATGTGTATGCTTACTGATTCGTTTTCATCAAAAAAAAAACTAAAAAGTAGATATCTCTAAAATGGTAGCCAAGTTTTTGCGCTTATTGAGGTAGTTAAAATGAAATAAAAATAGTAAGATAGGGAAATTCTATCCAAGGGGTATTCAAATTTAGTAAAACCCGAGGCCCTTGGTTATGAAAGAGTCTTGTACTTTACTTGTCACTGTGTGTAAAATGTAATACCGGGTATCGAAATTTCATATTACCAAACTAATGAATGTATATATTGAAGATATGTCAATCTTTGTATATTTTGTTTTTCATTAAGGACAATAACATGGGCCTAGTTAAGCAGTGTATCACATCAATGTTCAAGAAAAATATCCAAAGACTCACAAAGGTAAGTAACTCTAAAGGGGAGGTAATTAGTCATACTTTAACTTTTAAAAAGGAGGTAATTAGCCCTGAGGTAATTAGTCATACTTAACCTATAATACGGAGTTTTTAAGTTGAAAAAGAAGGTAGTTAGCCATAGTTTAACTGTTAAGAGGGGGGGGGGGTATAATTAGCCAAATTTTGAATGTAAAGGGGAGGTAATTATCCATACATGGATGCTGTCAAGTGGAGATACTTAACCATACTTTAACTTTAAAAAAAGAGGTAATTAGCCCTGTTTTAACTGTGAAGAGGAGGTAATCAGCCATACTTGCACTGAAAATGGAGATACGTAATAAGCCATGTTTCAACTGTAAAGGGATTGTAATTATAATCACTTACAGTAAAAACAAAAAGCAGTAAAGCATCCTGAGCAAACAGGACACAATTCTGCATAAACAGAAGTTGTAACCGCCCCCCCCCCCCCCCCCCACACACACACACTTTAGAGGTAGAGAGAAGGGGTGCAATTGGAAATATTTAACAAATATTAAACCATACTTTTGATTTCGTGCGTCCTTCGACTTCATTTATAGAAACAGAGGGCCTCTCTAGTCTGCAGAGGAGAGGGAGGCAGTGGGTAGAGCCAGTTTAATAGCTGAATAAAAGAAATCTTAATAAGTTAATGCTTTAAAATCCATCCCAGTTATAGGGACAGAAAGGTGGAAACCAATGGGAACAAGTGTTTCTGGGAGATCAAAGTTGATTTTGAAATAGTTTTAGAATAATTATATTTGATGAAGATGTTTCCTCATGGTTGCTTCATTATATACAGATGAATGATACAGGCCCTTTGCACCGCTTGTTATTGATTCTAACAGATGCATTAAGCTAGACTTCATGAGTGTATTTGTTTTATTTTCAGACCTTTTTAACATTATCACTAACTGATATGGCTAATCGAGTTCAACTGTCTGGACCTAAGGAGGCTGAGAAATACGTCCTACACATGGTATGTATGCTAAATATTACTACAATGAAGGCGTGTTTTGAGTGAAGGTCAAAAAAGTAAAGGTCAAATTGACATATATCATTGGGGAGGACACGGTGACCAAGTATTTAAAGTGTCTGACATTCTACTACCACTAATCCTCCACCTCTGGGTCGTGGGTTCGAGGCCTATGTATCGATCACCAGGTACTGGCTGTAGGTCAGTGGTTTTTCTCAGGAACTCCAGCTTTCCTCCTGTAGAACCTGGCATGTCATTGAATGACCATTGTTGTTAATAGGACGTAAAATACAAACTGGCAAAGCTGCGGTGTGGAGAATTCAGATAAAAAATCCTCAATTTGTATGCCCCCCACCATGAAATGGGGCATATAGTGTTACCCATGTCTGCCCCTTCCCGTCCCATGGTAATGTTACCAGCTTATTTAAATAACTACTGATCTAATTTTCTTCAAAGTTCGCATACATAATAAGCATGAAGAATTAATTTCATATGGGGGAAGGGGGCATTTGTGTTTCACAGACATTTCTAGTTTTTTTTAAAGTAGATTATGATGCTTCCAAAAAAAATATAATTTCATTAGAGAGGTTAAAATCACTTTTAATTAAATGAATCAAACAAGAGGCCCAGTTGGCTCCGTAACCAGACTGTGTCTCAGTTCATCCAGGGCAGCAAAAATTTGTCAAAACTTAAACACCTTGACCCACTTTCAAGATCACAAGGGTCAAACATGTTTAAAACAATGGCCAGCTAGTAGGATGATTGGATAAAGAACTTCCAAGTTGTACGAATGTATAACATTGACCCTTTTAAAAGATGACAGGGTTAATATTTTAAAAGTTTATAAAACAATTTCTTCTAAATAACCAAATGGCTAAGAGCTCTGATTTTTTTTCTCTTAGTAAGTTTGTTTGATGGACTACAAACTTTGTCAAATACAACTCTGTTGGCTTTTCGTGCAATGTGTTTTAAAACCTGAAGTTTTGAATTTCAAATAACACTTTATCCCCTTGTATCAAATAGCATTGGGCTTCATATTTTTTTAATCTTCTTAATTTGCAGATTGAAGACGGGGAAATCTATGCTACAATCAATCAGAAAGATGGCATGGTTCGTTTCCATGACAACCCAGAACAGTATAAGAGTGCTGCTGTGTTGGCACAGATAGACAAAGAGGTAAGTCTACCAGCTGCGTTTTCACAATTAACCCTAAAATCATTCATTTTATTTTTCTGGGTAGTCCCAAATTGAATTGGGCACAAAAAAGTACCAAGGGGAACCTGCTTATTAAATTTGAGAAAGAGCCCTCTTGTACTTCTCAAAATATAGCTGTTATAAATTTTCGACAATTGATGGACCATGGACTTCAAAAGTGTTCAAGATGTAATCGTAAAATGATTTCAAAATGTAGAAATAATATATTTAGAAGCCTTAATAAGTATTTCGTCAGAGAGCAGTCAGGGTTAAAAGCATTAATGTTAGTTTATCATATATCTGTGATTTCTTTTAGATGCAGAAATGTATGCAGTTGGACGAGAAGTTAAAAGAGATGGATAGAGAAATAGAGGTGAACCCACAATATGTACAAAAGGTAAGTATCAAAAAATAGAAGTTAACTCACAATACATACAAAAGGTAACTATCAAAACATAGAGGTGAATCCACAATACGTACAAAAGGTACCTGTCAGGGTGTTAGGCTGTTTTGTGGAGGAAGGGCTTTAAGTAAAACAGGCTTTGTATGAAGTCTCCTAAATAAGAGCGAAAGTTCAGGATATTTGGCCGAATCTTGAAGGAAAAGCTTTAACATACTTTGCATGAAAGTCTCCCGAATAAAAGTCCTAGACCAGGTTTTTTGGCTAGGTAATACAGGAAAGGCCTTGAAGAAATTAGGCTAAACATGCTTTGTATGAAAGTCTCCCAAAATAAGGGTTCTAGACCAGAATTATATAAAGATTATAGGTTACAAAATGTTTTGTGTTCACAATTCAAATCTGTCATAACAGTTGAAAGCCAATCAAATTGTTATCAACAATTTCTTATTTGTTTTCTTTTCTTTTTTAGAGTTCAGGAATGCATGAAGACGAACTACCAGGAAGTTCAACAAAGGGTCAAGGTTATTGATAAGTTGTGATATTTGGACAGAGAGAAGAACTGGAGGTGATATGTACATTCACGACACATGTTGTTATCAAAGTGCTACATGTATAAACAAGTATATTTATTGTACAGGATGATGACAAAAATGATAAACATTTCTATCCGTGCAAATTTCAACTCTTCATCAGTGTGTTATGGTCAAGCTATAAATCAGTCGTAATTCGTCTACATACCAGTATCCCACTGACCTGTGACCGGGAGTCGTACAAGATAAATCGTTGAACCGTGACGTAGAGAAGTGGTAATTGGAGTGCTCCTCATCCAAGGATCAAGCTCACTTTCATTTTCTACACCAGAACCGAAGGAACGTGATCAGTGTACACTATCTTGTGGATGAGATGATGAGGCTAATTTGATAGTTCGATGAACATTAGAAGAATAACGCTGCTGTGTAACAGTACATTTACTGGCTTTGACGTCCTCAGTTATCTTCAAAGGAAAAGTATCAGCTTTCTGATTGGTCAGATGTTTTACTGGACATCAATCAAATGGCTAGCATATCATTGTACCTTCAGTTTCGCTACAAGATATTTCAGTAGTGCAGAGAGCAAAAGTGATTGTAAATCCAGGATATTGAGTATGGACACTCTGTGGACAAACTTGATGAGATTCGGGTTCTATTCAACAAGATGACGTGATAGACGATACAGTGTGATCGTACAACATTGCGGAACTATTGCTTTTCATGGATTCAGTGGTGATACAGGCACTGTATGCCTCTTGTTTACTGATTATGTAGCGATTCACATTGATTGTTAGACTGATACTTCCGTCTTGGCTTTCATCAGTGGTTTACAACATATTGTACGGAATTGAAAAAATAAAACTTTTTCAATAATATTTCTTGATTGAAGTGTTTTACATCAGCCAATGTGGAAGAAAATTAGAAAATTCAATGTGTTTATAAAACATGGATGCCCAGCTTCCTGCTATGTTGGTAACTAAGTTTGTCAGAGGTCAAAGGTCAAGGTCATTACCTGCAACCAACTCGTTCAGATGTATTGGCCTATGAAGTTTCATGACCACAGGCCTAGTACTTTGGCCAGATTTGACCATAATACAGAAATTAAACCGGGACAGACAAGGGTAACACTTAAAGACTACTTCTGCGGCATAAAAAAATACAATGGACCATATCGGTGAGATATTGAATCGTAAGGAAACCAAATACAGGTTTACCAACGAGAACAAAGTCTTAAGTTTATGGGGTTGAAAAATTACCAGATACCTACTGGTGACAATTCTAATTCCCAGAGCAATCTCGGTCATGTATTCTTCATAATAAGTGCACCCGTACTTTTTTTTCAGGGCAAATCAAAACCTACAAAAAGTTCCTTACTTCGCTCATCTGTCAATGAATATAATTTAGTCTTTTGACAAAGAGAAACAAAGAGAAGAATACATTGTTTTTTGCACCCAGATTTCGCATTGAATCTTTCCCCCATTTTTATTAAGCACACCCATTTTGTGTTTTTGTAAGTGCACAGTGCGCTGATTAAGTTGACTACAGTATCAGGGTCTAGAAGTTTTACCGTGATCGAGATCAAGTTAGCTTTCTTTTCAATGATAAGAGTTCAAACTTCTCTTATTCTGCTTCCTAATGATAATATCTAGCAAAACACATTTTTGATGGCAGAAGGCTGAAGCATGAAAAAAAAAAAAAAAAATTTTTAAATAATATTTGTTTATTTCAAGAGAAAAAGTCGTACTCTTCTTCAAATTTGTCAAAGTCTCTATCTGTAAACACTGTGCCGGGTTCCTGTGTGATTTCAGGTACTGGCTTATCCTTGGCCAGTCTGCCTCGGTGCTGCTCAACAACCTGTAGGTATACACAAACAAACACATAGCTATACACAAACAGACACGTAAGTATACACAAACAGACACGTAGGTATACACAAACAGACACGTAGGTATACACAAACACTTACTGTAAACATACTTATTTTGGTGCTTTCAAATTTTAGCGCATAAACGAATGTAAACAAATCGGTGCAATGATAAAATGGCACACTCACAATATATATAATATTATACTTCCTGTAGAAACCAATATACAGAAATTGTAATAAGCACAATCTTAATTTAGCAGAGAGCTGAGAGCATGATTAAAGATCTAAATTAAGTTACTTTTGAAAACTGAATTGATAAATTTTTTGAAAGTGATGATAGGAGATCCACAACATTGGAGTAGTGACATCACATTAAAAACTTTGTTGAGACTAAATAGGACTTTGATATGCATATAGCGGCATATATGCCTGGTAAAATAAATAAAGCACCCTGGAAGTGACCATACACATTACAAACACATCAATACCTACCGCCTGTGTGACTTTAGACGACGTTTTACAAACACGGGATATATCTTGTAGCTGTTTTAAGCTGTCATTTGTTAAGTCTGTTGATTGCTGCTGCTTGTATTTCTCTGGTGGGAAAAAAAAGAAGAGAATTAGTGATGATGACGATGGTGACATGTTGCCACGACAATAACTTCCTGTCTGCACCCTCAGAGCTCTAGGATTTTCAATGTCTGAAAATGCCTTCAATCGAAAATATGGGCTATGTAAGTGTTATTTATGTTCACTGTTTGAAAATGAGAGAATAAATAAACATCATTCAGTTTATATATGATTAATCAGTTCAAAGGAAGTCCACATTACATGGGCAAAATGTCTTCTGGTCAATTTGACCTGAAAAAATCTTGACCTGAAATTGACAGAGTAAAGAAAAGTCAATTCATGGTAATTTTTTCATCTGAATTTGAGGTCAATTTGTTTTCAATGGGCAAGATTATAAGACTGTCATGACCAGGGATGTAAGATAAGGAAATTCAACCCGAGGGGTTTTCAAATTTGGTAAAACCCAAGGCTTTTTTTTTTTTATTGTATTGTATGTTTGTGATTTTCAACAACATTCACAAGAAAAAAAGTAGAAAAAACATTAAATTTTGAGAAAAATCCTTTTTTTGGTGTTTTTTACCAAAAATGAAACAAGTCATAGCAATGCTTATATTTTCACAAAATCATCTCTACTTGGTAGCATAATCAACATATGAAAGTTTTAAGGATATCTAGCGGTTAATTGTGAAAGGGTCGAGCCTCCTTAAATGGTACTAACCTATTGTTGACTTTACAAACAACTTATTTTTCCGGACCAAGTTTTCCTCTTGTCGTCTTGTTTGTTGCTTTTTAATCTGTCTGCGCCTCTTCTGTACACCCTTTTTACTTGTCCCATTTTTCTTACAATCCACTGAGGGTCCAGCTGCTGCAGCTACATCACCTAATAATAGAAAGCAAGAAAATACATTCAACATGGAGGTCACCTGGTCAGATGGCGAAGTGGATATTTTGATATAAAGTCACCAGGATATTTTCAACAAACTTAGATAAGTGCATATTACTTTATGAATCAGAAGACAAAAATAAAATAAGATACAAAAAAAGGGTGATCATGATGACCAATTGACTAAGGTTCTGAAGGCGACCATCAATCTTGTGAAAATTCTTTTCAGTTTTGAGTCCTTGATTCTAGTGTGGAATGCTAGCAAAATGATATTATTAAAAAATTCATTATTTTGCAAGCTGCTTCATAACTGGGATGAACAGATTTGCTCTTGTTTGATTTACACACAAGGGAAACTGGACTGGGTCTACCACAGGGGCTAGGCAACAATAAATTTATGGAATAAGAATAAAAGAGGGATACATAATAACACATAGCATAACACAAGGGAAGACGTACACATTTTTCAACCATCTTTTTTTGTTAACTTATATTTGTGTTAGTATGTAATCCACCCCCCAACTAATTTTTTTTTTTTATCACATATGTTTGAGCATCCGTCTATAATTCGTAAGGTCCTGGGTTCGAACCCCTTGTCTGGCCATGCATTTTTCCTCTCCATGTTACAGTACATGGTGCTTGTGATCGACCAACCCTTGTTTCAAGAATTTGTTGTCTGAATCTGAATAATTGTGCTGCTAGAAATTCAACAAGAGGCCCAATGAGCCTGCATCGCTCACCTGGTATCAATATCTTACTTGTAACACTAAAGTCGCCTAAAATCTATTATTGTACAACACTTAGAAGTTAGAAGAACATGTTCAGAACATATTTTACCCCTGTGAACTTGAAAGTAAGACAAGGGCATTTTCATTTGCAAAGTTTGTTCAGCTTCTTCCAAGGAACCTACCAGCCAAATTTAATATCTCTTAAGACCTTTTGGCATTTCAGAAGAAATTGTTTAAAGATTTTAACAGATTTGACCCTTGTGACCTTGAAAATGGGTCCAGGTCATTTCTTTTCACAAACTTTGCCTGGCTTCATCAAAGGAACCGTTCCGATATATAACGCTTCTAGGCATTTTGGTTAATAAGAATTAGTCGCTTCAAGATTTTAACAAATTTGACCCCTGTGACCTTGAATATGGGTCAAGGTCATTTCTTTTCACAAACTTTGTCTGGCTTTATCCAAGGAAACTTTCAGTTATATATCATGCTTTTAGGCTTTTTGTTAACCAGAAGAAGTCGTTTAAAGGTTTAAAAAGATTTGACCCCTGTGACCTTGAATATGGGTCAAGAAATAGCAATAACAAGCTTTCCATGTCAAAATCCAAGATGGCCACCTATCAGCCATTTTGTTTTTTGATCTGCCCCCAAATCAAAAGGGCACAAGAAGGCACCAAGGGGGAACCTACATATGAAATTTGAGTAGGATAAATCAAGTACTTCTGAAGAAATAACGATAACAATCTTTCAATGGCAAAATCCAAGATGGCTGCTAATAACTCAGCCATTTTTTTGTTCAGTCCTAAAATCTAAAAGGCCCAAATAGGGACCAAACGGAAGCTTCATCTGCAATTTGAGAAAGATCCATGCAGTATTTCTCAAGAAATAGCGATAACAATTTTTCAACAGCCAAATCAAAGATGGCCCCTTTCAGCCATTTTGTTTTTCTGAACAGTCCCAATATCAAAAGGGCACAACTAGGCACCAAGTCTTCAACCAAGGGGAACCTATACATATGAAATTTTTGTATTTCCATAATGTTTCATCCCTAAATAAATGCGATTTGTAAAGAAACACTGAAAAAGTGAAGTTTAAAATAACTTTTTAGTAACAAATCCATACCCCAATTGGTGTATTATAGGCCGATTGGCGTATAAGTAATATACACCGATTTGCAGTTTCCCCCGACCTGATTATGACACAAAATTTTGTTATGTTTGTTATGGATACGTCTCGCTCGGCCTTCATTTGTAACTTCTGGAATGTTGAAAATAACCGGAATATCTTTCAGCTTCTACTTCTACCAACTAATCGACTTACTTCATCGTGTTGAAGGTTGTGTTGATATATAGTGTGAGATCTTGAGGGTGTACAATGCAGTTTGGAAGTTAATTATTTAAAGATTGAAGGTTTGATTTGAATATATTCAGTGTGTCAGAGGATACTAAGTCAGTGGTAATTTATTCCATTCTGGCATTCCAGCTGATGTCTGTTGCATTTATCTCTATCGTTGCTTGAGAAGATGGGTTTTTTTCCGACTTGCTGACTTGAAATTATGGAAATTGTATTTCTTTCTGAACCAGTACATGAATTTTCTACTACAGCTACGCTCTTTTAAGGCTTTGCATTTGTAATATTAAAGTGAAATTATAAGGATATACGCCATATATATAAGCTACTGTATCTTTCAAAATCCCGAGTTCGGAAGGTTCCGGGTTCGAACCCAAGTCTGGCCACGTGTATTTTTCCCCTCCCCTATTGCATTAGCAAACGTGACAAAGTAATTACACCCGATTTAACATTAATTATACTGGATTTACATGTATTACCGTCAACCAAGTCGTCGTCAAACAGTTGCAAATATTGCTGAGTTAAAGCCGCCGACATCGCACGTTGTTTTGTTTTCGTCAATGTTGATGGACGCTTGAAGTATTGTTTAGTAGTGCGACGATATGCCGGATTCAACGATCTACAGGATCGGACAGGATCGTAGGACGAGTTAAGATTGACAGGATCGGACAGGATCGTATTGTCGTTTATACGGCTCATTCAGTTAAATAATGAAAACATTAATTGAATCAATTTTAATAAATCTGAAATATTCATGATATATTTCTGATATATTTCAGATAATCACGGACTTAGATAGTAATTCCGTGAGATAATATTGTATAGCGAAAACAGCATTACATGATAACAGTTCATGTATTGCACACTGTTGCAAACAAATTGAAGTTTCGCAGCATAGTTGTGTTTTGATATGATTTTTCAGTTTTTACGTGTTGAAGGTAATTGCCTTCCATTTTCAATTATTTATGTCGTTAGTTTTTTCCATGGAAGTAAATGTACGTCCCTTGTTTTACATAGTGTGCATGCTGTCGTTTTGATTTTTTTCATATATATAATTTTCCGTTCTGTCATTCTTATATATTTTGAATGATTGTCCATTTTTTCAGTGTTTTTGTGTAAAATTATCAATTCTTGTGGTTTTTTTTCTCATTTTTAAAAGTTTTTTTTCGTTCCTGTCGTTTAGGTGTTGCGTATGATTTTCCATTCTGTTGTTTTTCGCTCTAGATATTTTTATCAGATTTTCCATTCTGTTTTCATTTTTTTTTTATAAATACTCATTTTGTTGTTGTTTTAAATATCTACATTGACAAATGTGCCTTAAATTACACTGTATACCAAAATCTATATTGATAAATGCGCCTTACACAGCATCTGAGCTCATGTGTCTTTTTTTCATAGCAAGCTTTAAAAAATGAAAAAAATGGGGTGGTATATGATATTAAAATAGATAAGGACGAAGGAAAATTGCATGCATATGTAGCCGTACATTTAATGAGTGTACATTGACAAATTATTTGACCACTCTGGTATGTCGTCTGATATTCTGCATACCAAATACAGTTTGTGACTCGTCAAAGTGTTTTCGATCGTGTTCGACTAAGAAAAATTATCAAGTTTCCATTTCTGTCACTGCTTTCTAAATAATCAAATGTTTTCGGGATATACCTCGGTGTCTTTTTAAAGATTTAAGTATCTACTCCCAAACCAAATTATTGCTGTGAAATAAGATTCTCAAGTTGCCAAACACGAGGCTTGATCCCGAGGGTTGAGATCCCCAGTCTCACTACCAAAGGGGTGAATGATTATTTTTCTCTTACCCTGTTTAACTTCTTTTATATCTAAGATTGACGTTACATCAATACAAGACAATGTTGGTGTGTTGCGGTTTGTTCTCGACAAGACCTTAGTGTATATTGTTTGCCTTGACTTCATGGTAATGTTACTATGACGTCATACAATTGTTGAGAACGTGCAAAAAGCACGTGTCCCTTGTCTCAACCTTAGGGTGAGATAAGAAAACCACATCTGTAAAAGTGAGGATATCCTTGTCCAGGGTGAGAGACAAAAACGCTCTATGGTAAGAAAGAGGTTGAAGATTATTTTTAAAACTCATTTGACGTGTCCGTGACATGAACCCTCCAAAACTCATATACAGACGAACTTCATCCCATCCTCCTTTTTCATATGAGTCTCCTCTCCATAATATAACACGAGTTACAACCAAAGTGTAGCCATTCCTTTAGGTATACCAAATGCTTCAACAATAACCAAAGTAACTGTGACTATAGATAGTCATACTGTAGTCAGGACTCATGACAGAGATCATGAAGTGTATAATTATGATCGATGTAGGTAAGTAAGATGAGTGTTGTAAAGTAATTATATTATGCAGAGACGTATATATATATGGCTTTATATATCTCTGTATTATGGTACATCAGGCGTCAATTTTAAAACTATCAAACGACTTCTAACTTTCATCCAGAGTCTCACATTAAGACAACGACTGTTAGTGTGTTTAAACTTCAAACGATTCAGATGTTTTTCCCTGTTAAGGACGTTTGGTCCAGGACCGGAAACAGCCGTTCAAGATCCCAAAAAGTTCAGTCACATTTCAATTTATTCCGGACTTTACCCACGCTCTAAAACATACAAGTAACCAAGATTAAAACTCTCTAATCAATTGATCTTTTTAATATAAGTAATTGATAAGACTAGTAAATTACTTATTTGGTAAAATCTATTTAATTTCGATTACTTATATAAGATATTCATTTACATACAACACTTTTGTTGTGTCTGTTGATGCCATATCTACATCTTAGACCAATAAGTCTGAACAGTCTTCGTTGTGGCCGCCATATTTGATTTTCTTGTCGTGTTTACCACTGGTTTCGCCTGAAATTACTGTTATACTTGGTAAGAATGTCAATAATGTTTCCATTAAGACGTTGTTTGACAATGGATAGGTATCCTTTCTCATTTTCATGACCAATAGTTGTGTTGTTATGGAGTACACAATCCCTAACAATAAGAGGGCGTAACAGGATGATACTCCATGCATGTTGCTAGAGCCTCGACACCGGGGGTAAAGATCACCTACGCTCTTTACACCCCTGGTTATGTTATGGCAAAACTTAAGGCTCCGTATGCGCCAGCTTGTTGACGGTTCGATCCTTTGATATACATAATATAATATTCATGATATACATGATAGTCCAAAGAATCTCGTCGTTCCATAACGGTAAAAATTGACAGGCTTTGAACAATTGAAGTCGGTCGCGGTTCCTTTGTAAACTTTAAAGGGCAGGCATGCAAGCTAGCGATTGGTCAAGATTTTTTTTACCTGAGCGTGCCTTCAGTTTTCCATGACATATTCCATGGTGGAGAGAGCATAGATGATCGTAACACCTGGATATTGAGGATGCTAGAGGTTTAACATGACAAGAACATGTTGACAGTCACCGTGTCACAGACTCGTAAAATGCATTATTTAAGTTGATGTCCATGTTAAACAAAACAAAAATAAGTCAGTGTTTTGATGGCTTTTCTAATTTAGTTTCAGAAATATGGACATTCCACAATCCCAAGCTTCAAACAATGCGATCCTAGCAGGCTCTCCAAGGCATCGGTTCCTTATCCCTAGTCCTGTTCCAACCAGACGAGCCAGAACTCAGTCACAGTAAGTAGGGGTGGCTATGGTAACTAGAACAGTCACAGTAAGTAGGGGTGGCTATGGTAACCAGAACAGTCATTATAAGTAGGGGTGTCTATGGTAACCAGAACAGTCACTATAAGTAAGGGTGTCTATGGTAACCAGAACACAGTCACTGTAAGTAGGGGTGTCTATGGTAACCAGAACAGTCACTGTAAGTAGGGGTGTCTATGGTAACCAGAACAGTCATTATAAGTAGGGGTGTCTATGGTAACCAGAACAGTCACAATAAGTAGGGGTGTCTATGGTAACCAGAACAGTCATTATAAGTAGGGGTGTCTATGGTAACCAGAACAGTCATTATAAGTAGGGGTGTCTATGGTAACCAGAACAATCATTATAAGTAAAGGTGTCTATGGTAACCAGAACACAGTCACTGTAACTAAGGGTGTCTATGGTAACCAGAACACAGATACGGTAAGTAGGGGTGTCTATGGTAACCAGGACACAGTCACTGTAAGTAAGGGTGTCTATGGTAACCAGAACACAGTCACTGTAAGTAAGGGTGTCTATGGTAACCAGAACACAGTCACTGTAAGTAAGGGTGTCTATGGTAACCAGGACACAGTCACTGTAAGTAAGGGTGTCTATGGTAACCAGGACACAGTCACTGTAAGTAAGGGTGTCTATGGTAACCAGAACACAGTCACTGTAAGTAAGGGTGTCTATGGTAACCAGGACAAAGTCACTGTAACTAAGGGTGTCTACAGTAACCAGAACAGTCACTGTAAGTAGGGGTGTCTATGGTAACCAGAACACAGTCACTGTAAGTAAGGGTGTCTATGGTAACCAGGACACAGTCACTGTAAGTAAGGGTGTCTATGGTAACCAGAACACAGTCACTGTAAGTAAAAGTGTCTATGGTAACCAGAACAGTCATTATAAGTAGGGGTGTCTATGGTAACCAGAACAGTCATTATAAGTAGGGGTGTCTATGGTAACCAGAACAGTCATTATAAGTAGGGGTGTCTATGGTAACCAGAACAGTCATTATAAGTAGGGGTGTCTATGGTAACCAGGACACAGTCACTGTAAGTAAAAGTTTCTATGGTAACCAGAACACAGTCACGGTAAGGAAGGGTGTCTATGGTCACCAGAACACAGTCACAGTAAGGAGGGGTGTCTATGGTAACCAGAACAGTCGCAGTTAGTAGGGATGGCTATGGTAACCAGAACAGTTTCTGTAAGTAGGGGTGTCTATATGGTAACCAGAACAGTCACTGTAAGTAGGGGTGACTATGGTAACCAGAACAGTCACTGTAAGTAGGGGTGTCTATGGTAACCAGAACAGTCACTGTAAGTAGGGGTGACTATGGTAACCAGAACAGTCACTGTAAGTAGGGGTGTCTATGGTAACCAGAACAGTCACTGTAAGTAGGGGTGACTATGGTAACCAGAACACAGTCACTGTAAGTAGGGGTGTCTACAGTAACCAGAACAGTCACTGTAAGTAGGGGTGACTATGGTAACCAGAACAGTCGCAGTTAGTAGGGGTGGCTTTGGTAACCAGAACACAGTCACTGTAAGTAGGGGTGTCTACAGTAACCAGAACAGTCACTGTAAGTAGGGGTGACTATGGTAACCAGAACAGTCACTGTTAGTAGGGGTGGCTATGGTAACCAGAACAGTCACTGTAAGTAGGGGTGTCTATGGTAACCAGAACAGTCACAGTTAGTAGGGGTGGCTATGGTAACCAGAACAGCCGCTGTAAGTAGGGGTGACTATGGTAACCAGAACAGTCACTGTAAGTAGGGGTGTCTATGGTAACCAGAACAGTCGCAGTTAGTAGGGGTGGCTATGGTAACCAGAACAGTCACTGTAAGTAGGGGTGTCTATGGTAACCAGAACAGTCACAGTTAGTAGGGGTGGCTATGGTAACCAGAACAGCCGCTGTAAGTAGGGGTGACTATGGTAACCAGAACAGTCACTGTAAGTAGGGGTGTCTATGGTAACCAGAACAGTCACTGTAAGTAGGGGTGTCTATGGTAACCAGAACAGTCGCAGTTAGTAGGGGTGTCTATGGTAACCAGAACAGTCACTGTAAGTAGGGGTGGCTATGGTAACCAGAACAGTCGCAGTTAGTAGGGGTGGCTATGGTAACCAGAACAGTCGCAGTTAGTATGGGTGGCTATGGTAACCAGAACAGTCACTGTAAGTAGGGGTGTCTATGGTAACCAGAACAGTCACTGTAAGTAGGGCTGTCTATGGTAACCAGAACATAGTCACTGTAAGTAAGGTTTCTATGGTAACAAGAACACAGTCACTGTAAGTAAAAGTGTCTATGGTAACCAGAACACAGTCACTGTAATTAAGGGTGTCTATAGTAACCAGAACACAGTCACAGTAAGTAAGGTTTCTATGGTAACCTATGATTTGCAATGTCAGCTTGATTGTACATGTGAAATGTGTTTAAATCTAAAACAGGTTTTTTTTATTGAAACAACCCATGCTACCTACCCTCAGTACCCTGCTATAAGATTTGACTCACAAGCATCTCTTTTCAGATCAGAGATTGCAGCCAAAAGTGCAGTGTACAAGGGTATAGTAAAAACGTTCTGTCGAGAGAAAGGCCACGGCTTCATATTACAGTCCGAAGACAATGAGAAAGAGGAGAAAGACCAGGAACTTTTGTTTGTTCACATATCAGAGTAAGTGTTTGTGTCCCCAAATATCAGGGTCTCCTCAAATTTCAATATCTCCCCAAATACTGATGTCTCCCCAAATACTGATGTCTCCCCAAATACTGATGTCTCCCCAAATACTGATGTCTCCCCGAATACCAATGTCTCTTCAAATACCGATGTCTCCCCAAAAACTGATGTCTCCCAAAAATACCGATTTCTCCCCCTACATTTGTATGTCTCCCCAAATACTGATGTCGATACTGATGTCTCCCCAAATACTGATGTCTCCCCAAAAACTGATGTCTCCCGAAATATCAATGTCTCCCAAAATATTTATGTCTCCCTAAACCCTGATGTCTCCCCAAACTCCAATGTCTCCCCAAATACCAATGTCTCCCCAAACTTCGATGTCTCCCCAAATACCAATGTCTCCAATAGGGAAGCACATATATATATAGCTAGGCAGATGTCTGGGGACAGGACAGATATCTTTCTGTAGATTCCTAAAAAAATAGATATCATATACTAGATTGAGAGATTTCAATATTGATGTGTTTGTTTCAGTATTGACGTGTTTGTTTCAGTATTGACGTGTTTGTTTCAGTATTGACGTGTTTGTTTCAATATTGACGTGTTTGTTTCAGTATTGACGTGTTTGTTTCAGTATTGATGTGTTTGTTTCAGTATTGACGTGTTTGTTTCAGTATTGACGTGTTTGTTTCAGTATTGATGTGTTTGTTTCAGTATTGACGTGTTTGTTTCAGTATTGACGTGTTTGTTTCAATATTGACGTGTTTGTTTCAGTATTGACGTGTTTGTTTCAGTATTGATGTGTTTGTTTCAGTATTGACGTGTTTGTTTCAGTATTGACGTGTTTGTTTCAGTATTGACGTGTTTGTTTCAGTATTGACGTGTTTGTTTCAGTATTGACGTGCTTGTTTCAGTATTGACGTGTTTGTTTCAGTATTGACGTGTTTGTTTCAGTATTGACGTGTTTGTTTCAATATTGATGTGTTTGTTTCAGTATTGACGTGTTTGTTTCAGTATTGACGTGTTTGTTTCAATATTGACGTGTTTGTTTCAGTATTGATGTGTTTGTTTCAGTATTGACGTGTTTGTTTCAATATTGATGTGTTTGTTTCAGTATTGACGTGTTTGTTTCAATATTGACGTGTTTGTTTCAGTATTGATGTGTTTGTTTCAGTATTGATGTGTTTGTTTCAGTATTGACGTGTTTGTTTTAATATTGACGTGTTTGTTTCAGTATTGACGTGTTTGTTTCAGTATTGACGTGTTTGTTTCAGTATTGACGTGTTTGTTTCAGTATTGATGTGTTTGTTTCAGTATTGATGTGTTTGTTTCAATATTGATGTGTTTGTTTCAGTATTGATGTGTTTGTTTCAGTATTGACGTGTTTGTTTCAGTATTGACGTGTTTGTTTCAGTATTGACGTGTTTGTTTCAGTATTGACGTGTTTGTTTCAGTATTGATGTGTTTGTTTCAGTATTGACGTGTTTGTTTCAGTATTGATGTGTTTGTTTCAGTATTGACGTGTTTGTTTCAGTATTGACGTGTTTGTTTCAGTATTGACGTGTTTGTTTCAGTATTGACGTGCTTGTTTCAGTATTGACGTGTTTGTTTCAGTATTGACGTGTTTGTTTCAGTATTGATGTGTTTGTTTCAGTATTGACGTGTTTGTTTCAGTATTGACCTGTTTGTTTCAGTATTGATGTGTTTGTTTCAGTATTGACGTGTTTGTTTCAGTATTGACCTGTTTGTTTCAGTATTGATGTGTTTGTTTCAGTATTGACGTGTTTGTTTCAGTATTGACCTGTTTGTTTTAGTATTGATGTGTTTGTTTCAGTATTGATGTGTTTGTTTCAGTATTGACGTGTTTGTTTCAGTATTGACGTGTTTGTTTCAGTATTGATGTGTTTGTTTCAGTATTGATGTGTTTGTTTCAGTATTGACGTGTTTGTTTCAGTATTGACGTGTTTGTTTCAGTATTGACGTGTTTGTTTCAGTATTGATGTGTTTGTTTCAGTATTGACGTGTTTGTTTCAGTATTGACGTGTTTGTTTCAATATTGATGTTTCAGTATTGACGTGTTTGTTTCAGTATTGACGTGTTTGTTTCAGTATTGACGTGTTTGTTTCAGTATTGACGTGTTTGTTTCAGTATTGACGTGTTTGTTTCAGTATTGATGTTTCAGTATTGACGTGTTTGTTTCAGTATTGACGTGTTTGTTTCAGTATTGATGTGTTTGTTTCAGTATTGATGTGTTTGTTTCAGTATTGACGTGTTTGTTTCAGTATTGACGTGTTTGTTTCAGTATTGATGTTTCAGTATTGACGTGTTTGTTTCAGTATTGACGTGTTTGTTTCAGTATTGATGTGTTTGTTTCAGTATTGATGTGTTTGTTTCAGTATTGATGTGTTTGTTTCAGTATTGACGTGTTTGTTTCAGTATTGACATGTTTGTTTCAGTATTGATGTGTTTGTTTCAGTATTGATGTGTTTGTTTCAGTATTGATGTGTTTGTTTCAGTATTGACGTGTTTGTTTCAGTATTGACGTGTTTGTTTCAATATTGACGTGTTTGTTTCAGTATTGATGTGTTTGTTTCAGTATTGATGTGTTTGTTTCAGTATTGATGTGTTTGTTTCAGTATTGACGTGTTTGTTTCAGTATTGACGTGTTTGTTTCAATATTGACGTGTTTGTTTCAGTATTGACGTGTTTGTTTCAGTATTGATGTGTTTGTTTCAGTATTGATGTGTTTGTTTCAATATTGATGTGTTTGTTTCAGTATTGATGTGTTTGTTTCAGTATTGATGTGTTTGTTTCAGTATTGACGTGTTTGTTTCAGTATTGACGTGTTTGTTTCAATATTGACGTGTTTGTTTCAGTATTGATGTGTTTGTTTCAATATTGACGTGTTTGTTTCAGTATTGACGTGTTTGTTTCAATATTGACGTGTTTGTTTCAGTATTGATGTGTTTGTTTCAGTATTGATGTGTTTGTTTCAGTATTGATGTGTTTGTTTCAGTATTGACGTGTTTGTTTCAATATTGATGTGTTTGTTTCAGTATTGACGTGTTTGTTTCAATATTGATGTGTTTGTTTCAGTATTGACGTGTTTGTTTCAGTATTGACGTGTTTGTTTCAATATTGACGTGTTTGTTTCAGTATTGATGTGTTTGTTTCAGTATTGACGTGTTTGTTTCAGTATTGACGTGTTTGTTTCAATATTGATGTGTTTGTTTCAGTATTGACGTGTTTGTTTCAATATTGACGTGTTTGTTTCAATATTGACGTGTTTGTTTCAGTATTGACGTGTTTGTTTCAATATTGACGTGTTTGTTTCAGTATTGATGTGTTTGTTTCAGTATTGATGTGTTTGTTTCAGTATTGACGTGTTTGTTTCAGTATTGATGTGTTTGTTTCAGTATTGATGTGTTTGTTTCAATATTGACGTGTTTGTTTCAGTATTGATGTGTTTGTTTCAGTATTGACGTGTTTGTTTCAGTATTGACGTGTTTGTTTCAGTATTGACGTGTTTGTTTCAATATTGACGTGTTTGTTTCAGTATTGATGTGTTTATTTCAGTATTGACGTGTTTGTTTCAGTATTGACGTGTTTGTTTCAGTATTGACGTGTTTGTTTCAGTATTGACGTGTTTGTTTCAGTATTGATGTGTTTGTTTCAGTATTGACGTGTTTGTTTCAGTATTGACGTGTTTGTTTCAGTATTGATGTGTTTGTTTCAGTATTGACGTGTTTGTTTCAGTATTGACGTGTTTGTTTCAGTATTGACGTGTTTGTTTCAGTATTGACGTGTTTGTTTCAATATTGATGTGTTTGTTTCAGTATTGACGTGTTTGTTTCAGTATTGACGTGTTTGTTTCAGTATTGACGTGTTTGTTTCAGTATTGATGTGTTTGTTTCAGTATTGACGTGTTTGTTTCAGTATTGACGTGTTTGTTTCAGTATTGATGTGTTTGTTTCAGTATTGACGTGTTTGTTTCAGTATTGACGTGTTTGTTTCAGTATTGACGTGTTTGTTTCAGTATTGACGTGTTTGTTTCAGTATTGACGTGTTTGTTTCAGTATTGATGTGTTTGTTTCAGTATTGACGTGTTTGTTTCAGTATTGACGTGTTTGTTTCAGTATTGATGGAGAATATGTGCCAAAGGCTGGAGATCATGTGTCGTTCAAGAAACTCCTGATTCCTCCAAAGATGGAGAAACACCACGCTGTACATGTGGTCATCACACACCTCGTGGAGGGCAAGTCGCATGAGAAGTGGGACTCGCCTTGTTCATCACCGCGCACCACCTGAGGAGCCTGTTCACCGCTTGTGTAGTTACTTTGTTTATACATATAGATCAAGAGTGCTGACAGAAACACTGGAAAGAAAATGTTAGCGTCGATAATCTTTCTTGAAATTGGAAAGTCGATGATACGAAAATTGAACAGCAGGTTTAAGTAACATGGAGTAGTGTTGTAATTTTCAATTGACTTTTCAGCTTCAGTCAATAGTCATACGCAATTGACCTTTTAAAATGTGTTTGGGTTCATTGTACCTTCTTGCTATTCATCAATAACTGATACTTTAGAGAAAAAATGTGTTTCTTAAAACAATGAATTGGAGGAGTGCAAAACACTTGCTGAGAAAGTGCTTAAATTTTGTTCTTAAAAGTCTGTATAATCGTAAACCAAAAGGTTATCTTACAGATATTGTTAAGTGTCAAAATTATAGTTGGTACGAAAGCATATACCCTTAAGTCCCCCTGTCACAGTTAAGTAGCATACATCCTTAAGTCTGCACATCACATGAGTAGCATATATACACCCTTAAGTCGACATGTCACCGTAAGGTAGCATATACACCCTTAAGCCTGCACATCACAGTAAAGTAGCATACACCCTTAAGTCTGCAAGTCACAGTAAGGTAGCATACACCCTTAAGTCTACATGTCACAGTAAAGTATCTTACACTCTTAATTCTCTGTCACAGTAAACTAGCATACACCCTTATGTCGGTATGTTTCATTAAGGTAGCATACACCCTTAATTCTCTATGTCACAATAAAGTAGCATACACCCTTATGTCGGTATGTTTTATTAAGGTAGCATACACCCTTAATTCTTTATGTCACAGTAAAGTTGCATGCACCCTTAATTCTCTGTGTGTCAGTAAAGTAGTAAAAGGCCTTAAGTATAAGCATCACTGTAAGATAACATACATTCTTTAATATTCATCTCACATTAAGGTACATATATATAAGATACACCCTTTAGTTTCCATGACCATGTCACAGTGGGACCACATAAACCCTTATGTCTCCATGTCACATGAAGAAGCATAAACCCTTATGTCTCCATGTCACATGAAGAAGCATAAACCCTTATGTCTCCATGTACCATGAAGAAGCATAAACCCTTATGTCGCCATGTCACATGAAGAAGCATACACTCTTATGTCTCCATGTCACGTGAAGAAGCATACATCCTTATGTCTCCATGTCACCTGAAGAAGCATACACCCTTATGTCACCATGTCATAAAAAATAGCATTCACTCTTTAAGTTTTACTGTCACTGCAAGATGTCAATAGGTATCATAATTTTATGTTTGTCCAAAAATTCTATTAGATGAGAAAGAAAAATCTATGTATGAAGCTCCATACATTGTATTGTATAAGGAACATAATCATGGTAAGATGTTTTTGTTTGCATTCTTTATATCCGAACCATTTATCTATTTGTTTATGTAAAAAGAAATCAGGGAAAACTGACTTTTACTCCAGCAATAATTTGTTTTAGCTCCGACTTTTGTCCGTATTGTATTTATCATGATAATAATTAACACAGAGGCATCGTCACCTAGGACCAGCTAATGTACATGTATTATACGTCTGTTTTATCTATGACAGAAAAAATCCATTAAAATCTACAGATGTCTATGAGATGTTCTTTGTTCATGTATGTATTACCTCAAAACTAAAAGGAAACCTTGCTCTTTGTTTATTTGTTTATTTTTGTTTTAAATCAAAAACAGGAGTTGAAGACTTCTGATCTGGTAAATATACACAAATGCATTTTTTCTATGTGTCTGTTAGGAGTCGAACCCGGGACCTCAGACTTACTAGTCTGACGCACTACTTAATGATCTAAAGAGTATTTCTCCCTAGCCGAGTTGGTAGTTATCGACTAGTATTTTATCAGATTGACTGTACTCCCCCCGGCTCCAGGCATAGGTGTCAACTTCTGAAACCTCCAATGAGGGAGATCTCCCTCTTTCCATATTTCCAATGAAGGAGAAAGTGGGTGAAATGCGACTGAAACTGCATTGCTCAATTTGTCTTTCCCATTTTATGTACCAAAATAACTTCACAAAGTATTCATTTGATCCAGATACACCTATTATGGTCATTACACATATCCTGCAGTAACTAGGATCTCATTTGACCACAAGATGTAGATTTTGAGTTATTGTGGGTTTGGACTTAAATGAGGGAGATGTCGAGGTAAATTTTGGTCAAAATGAGGGAGTCTCCCTCCTAGTGAGGGAGGTTCGACAGGTATGTCCAGGAAATAACTTGTCCGGTGTTTTCCAGGAGTCATGGCCGATGATTCTTGTGAAGAGTCAAAATGAGTACATTTCATTTGGCAATATTATCCAGTCCCTACATTAGCATCAGAGCTCTTTATTTTTTCGATGCCTCAACTAGGAGTCGAACCCGGGCTTGCATCTAGCTTAAAAGTTTTACACTCTACCTAGCTAATGAGCTAAAGAGAAATTCTCCCAAGCCAAGTCTGTAGGAAGCATCTAGTATTTTACCAGGTTGACGTTCTTGTCCAGTGTTTTCCATGGGTCACTCCGGAGATCCCTGTCCGGACAAGAACTTTCCTATGTTTTCCATGGGTCACTCCGGAGATCCCTGTCCGGACAAGAACTTTCCTTTGTTTTCCATGGGTCACTCCGGAGATCCCTGTCCGGACAAGAACTTTCCTATGTTTTCCATGGGTCACTCCGGAGATCCCTGTCCGGACAAGAACTTTCCTATGTTTTCCATGGGTCACTCCGGAGATCCCTGTCCGGACAAGAACTTTCCTATGTTTTCCATGGGTCACTCCGGAGATCCCTGTCCAGACAAGAACTTTCCTATGTTTTCCATGGGTCACTCCGGAGATCCCTGTCCGGACAAGAACTTTCCTATGTTTTCCATGGGTCACCCCGGAGATCCCTGTCCGGACAAGAACTTTCCTATGTTTTCCATGGGTCACTCCGGAGATCCCTGTCCGGACAAGAACTTTCCTATGCTTTCCATGGGTCACCCCAGAGATCCCTGTCCGGACAAGAACTTTCCTATGTTTTCCATGGGTCACTCCGGAGATCCCTGTCCAGACAAGAACTTTCCTATGTTTTCCATGGGTCACCCCGGAGATCCCTGTTCGGACAAGAACTTTCCTATGTTTTCCATGGGTCACTCCGGAGATCCCTGTCCGGACAAGAACTTTCCTATGTTTTTCAGGGGTCACTCCGGAGATCCCTGTCCGGACAAGAACTTTCCTATGTTTTCCATGGGTCACTCCGGAGATCCCTGTCCAGACAAGAACTTTCCTATGTTTTCCATGGGTCACTCCGGAGATCCCTGTCCGGACAAGAACTTTCCTATGTTTTCCATGGGTCACCCCGGAGATCCCTGTCCGGACAAGAACTTTCCTATGTTTTCCATGGGTCACTCCGGAGATCCCTGTCCAGACAAGAACTTTCCTATGCTTTCCATGGGTCACCCCGGAGATCCCTGTCCGGACAAGAACTTTCCTATGTTTTCCATGGGTCACTCCGGAGATCCCTGTCCAGACAAGAACTTTCCTATGTTTTCCATGGGTCACCCCGGAGATCCCTGTTCGGACAAGAACTTTCCTATGTTTTTCAGGGGTCACCCCGGAGATCCCAGTCCGGACAAGAACTTTCCTATGTTTGTCAGGGGTCATGGTAATTCTTGTGAAGAGTTGATTTGAGTATTTATCAATATTATTATTGTCCCTATATACATGTTATCAATTTTTCAAACTTAAACAAATTAACTGGGAGTCAAACCAGAGCTACTAGTATTACACTCCCCATATTGGGCTTTCTTCCTATCCGAGTTGGTAGTAAGCGTCTAGTAATTTACTAGAGTGACACAAGTAATTGCTTATATCATGTGCATGCTATAATGTCTGCATGCTTGCGATTGTTTCAGTGGTCATGTTTTAATGACCATTGTAGTGCACAAAATCAGTAATTATTTCTCCAGCAATTCTATAATGTTTTATCATTGTAAAAAAATAAACAAAATACAAAAAAAACATTTAGTCAAGTTTATCAAAAATGAATAAATATTTACCGTCCGAAGAATGTGCGAGTTCTCTTTTGATAATTCTCCTTGTTGCAATTAATCTGCATGAAAAATTGTTTTAGATAGAAATTAAAAGCTACAAGTCTAAATCAGCACTGGAAGTTATCAGTGACATATTTTTTGAAGAGCAGATGCTGTAATCTAGAGGTTTTAGTTTTCAGAGTTAAAATCATGTTATTGATGAGACATCCTGACAAGAGGAGGTTGTTTGAAATTAATATATACAAGATAGAAAATGTACATTAAGATAAAAAAGAGATATAGATAGATGATTGAAATGTACACTACGGAAGAAAAGAAAAGAAGGAAAGAAAAAATACATGGAGGAAACAAATCATTCCTATTGGACTGAGCTAGTACACAGATTGGTCAAATCGGGGACCGTCGACACTTTCCGTAAACGGGCTCGTTAACGGAAAGTGCCGACGGTTGCCGATTGAGATTATAGTCGTTACTGTTCTAGGCTACTTAAACCCAAGTTTTAAAGTATTTTCGTTCCTTAAGATACTGACCTTGTCTTACTTTCAAGGCAACAGTAGTCCATGTTATCAAAACCTTCAAACAGCATATCAAAGATAACCCCAAAATCCTATAATCATGATATGAGACTGGTAGCTTTTCAGGTACATGTTTGATCCCTGTGACATAATTAGTCAAGGTCACTTCTGTAAGCTTTTGACTTGCAACTAATAATAACATTGTCTAATTTTAAAGATTACGAATGAGAAATATGTCAAAATCTTCAAGCGACTTTTTCTGAAGATTTAAAAGTTCTAGAGTCATATTTGATCGATGCCTTTTCTTAATCGGAGATAATGCAAAAATTCAAAATTAAAAAAAAAAAAACCTAGAGCCACTCAAGGTCACTGAGGTCAAATATGTTGAAAAGCTGAGAGTCCTGACTTTTGCTAAAGTTTTCATGGGATCGAGTCGGACGAAATTGATAATAAAAAGACATTGATCAATTCAATACGTGGAAACATAGAAAAAGATGATTATTCATGGGCAAGTTGAGAAGGATTCGTCAAGTATATTGATCTCCGTAACGAACAAATATACATATAAAAGTGGATTTCTGTCTTCCATCTTGTTTTCACAATCACTCTCGAAAGGAAACATTCACAACCACAGGAAAGCATTCATGTGAAATTTTAAGAAAGATCCATCAAGCAATTCGTCAGAAATATTGAAAAAAAAAAATCTTGAAATGTAGAACAGAAATGCAGTTGAAACAGGAGTACTTGACGAGTCCTTCTGCGCCATCATATGAAGCTTCCATTTTATCCATAGTTACTCATATTTCAATTTGAGAGGAACAGTCATCTTCCATTTTGATTACTTTTGTTTTTTCGAACACTATTTGATATCCCCAAAATGCCTTTAAAATCATTGGAGGCTAGTGCAGAAACGTATTTTGCTTGCTAAGTTATTCGCCAGAATGAAAGATCTACTTTAATACTACGTTGCATAGACATACATTAAGTATAAGTCGACTTTTGCAAGAATCTCATCTAGGTTTCCAGGAAGTTGTCGTCAGAGTCGAGAGACCATTTTGCTAAGAAGTCATCAGTGTTTTACCCCAGAGAGTGACCAATTATGTTGCTAGGAAGTCGTCAATGTTTGTCCCTAGAAACATCCAGAGACAAAAAAAAGTTGTTACAAGGGAGTAGTCCGAGTGTTTTCTCCAGAGACCCATTCTGTTGCTAAGAAGTCTTCCGTGTTTGTCTCCAGAGATTCGGACTAATTATGTTTATAGGCATCCTCGATATACGCTCAAATACACTGTCTACACACCTTGAAACATCCTCGATTTCCAGGAGTTACACTTACCTACACTCTCTATACGAACCTGGAATCTTCCTCGATATCCAGGGGTTACGCTCAACTATGCTGTCTACACCCCTGGAATCATCCTCGATATCCAGGGGTTACACTCAACTATGCTGTCTACACCCCTGGAATCATCCTCGATATCCAGGGGTTACACTCAACTACACTCTATACACCCCTGGAAACATCCTCGATATCCAGGGGTTACGCTCAACTACACTCTCTACACCCCAGGAAACATCCTTGATATCCAGGGGTTACGCTCAACTACACTCTCTACACCACTGGGACTATCCTCAACATCCAGGGGTTACGCTCAACTACACTCTCTACACCCCAGGAAACATCCTTGATATCCAGGGGTTACGCTCAACTACACTCTCTACACCCCATGAAACATCTTCAACATCCAGGGGTTACTCTCACCTACACTGTCTACACACCTGGAATCATCCTCGATATCCAGGGGTTACGCTCAACTATGCTGTCTACAGCCCAGGAAACATCCTCGATATCCAGGGGTTACGCTCAACTATGCTGTCTACAGCCCAGGAAACTTCCTCGATATCCAGGGGTTACGCTCAACTACACTCTCTACACCCCCGGGATATGTCATGGTTTTTTGAAGGTTTCAAAGGAGCCGCAACCGACTTTATTGTCGTGACGGGACCTGTGATTCTTTTGATATACATGATGTTAATTCTAGGGGTGTAGAGAGCGTGGATGCCAATTATGCTGGTAGGAGTTGGTCACTGTTTATCTTCAGATACAAGGATAACGTAACACACACATATACAAACAAATTCTGTTGTAAACCGACGGTTCTTGTTCAAAACCAGACAAAAAACACTAACTTTTAATAATTTGTATGTAATAAGTTGTGATAATTTAATTGGAAATGACAGGTTCATACCACGGTTACCTTATATTTAACACGCATCATCATTACATAAGAATATAATTTAACACTAACAAATCGATCTTATTCTCTGCGATTAAAAACAAAAGCGATCCTTATTCTCTGTGGTTGAAAATTGACTTTTTCGTGAAGGTTATATGCGTTGTACTTTTGGCGCCAATATTTGACACAACGCGCTCCTTCCTCACGACAAAGTCATCGAGTGCCCGGATGAGGTTTGCCCTGAACTCGTCCATAGAAAGACTGCTGAATTCACACTCCTCTACATCCGTCTTGGTTCTGCGCCGGTGGTACAGGAAGTTGTAAGTCTTCATCTTTCCTATTGTATCGGTATCTGTGTCTTTAGATTTTGCCCTGTCTTTATCAAGTAACCGCTGAAAAACAGACTTTCGTTTAGATGTGTGGCCCGCAAATGCATCGGCAATTTTCTGCATCTTGTAATATTTCTTGAGAACACCAAAAAATGCCGGTTTCTTCTTGTGGTAGTTTTTCCCCCGCAAGCGCTCAAAACTGTACTTTGTGTTAAGCTTTCTAGAATCGAACAGATTCTGAAAGTCCAGGGTGTCGTCATTATCCTCTTCACTGGAATATAGATGATCTTTATCGTTCATCACTTTCTCTGATGGCTCTTGCTCTAAGTCCACTTCCGCTATTGGACCGGAAGTGTTTGTTGAGTGAACTGTTCCCCTTCGCTTTGTTTCCGACTTCGAGGAAGGTGGCTGATACAGCAGGTAGTTCGCCCCCGCAGGAGACGTCAAGTATATGGTAGGGCATTTTTCTTCTGGTTTCTGTGGCTTTTTCTTTTTCTTGCTTGCGCTGCTAATACTTTTGGAACTTTTGCACACAGAACCTCTGTGAGAGCTGCGGCGTCCTCCACTATTTTCAAGCACGTGCTTTTCGCATGACTTTGAAGCTGTCACAACTCCAACTTCGTGAGCTGTCCTTTCGATGTCCGCCTTCTCGTTGCCATGGACACTCGTGACGCTGCTTCTACTTTGCACAGAAACTCTACGGGCGCCCGTAGGGGTTTTTGACGAGCTCCGAATTTTATTGTCACTAGGACGGTGACTTTTCTTCTGGTAGTCACCGTTTTCTGAAATCGGCGGTAACTTGGAGGAGGCGTTGTTTGTTCTCTTGTGGTCGGCTTCAACTCCCGCAATTCCAGATATATTCTCTTTTGCGATGTTGTACCTCTTGGCGATTTTTCTACTGATTTGCTTTGCTCTTTTAAACCTAGGGTCAAATTTTGAATCCTCTTCTAACATGAGGAGAAAATCCTCAAACTCCGGAACGCTATCCAGAAAGTGATACTGGACTCCAGCAGAACTACCGCTGTCTTCGGCGTCGATTTCCGCATATTTTGATATTGGTTTGAAAGATGAAATCCTTCGTTTTTGCCACTCTTCGTAAGACTCAATCATTTCTTTCTTTGCCAAGTACTTTTCTTTCATGTTACGCCTGAGTTTCGTTGCCGCGCTTTCCACTTTATGCTTCGATTTAAGATCACTGAGGTACATCATTGCCTCCCACAGCTCCACCCCGTCCTCAGCCGTCGCATCACTCGGCAGACTCGTGTCTTTTAGCGTGGCGTTTCCTGTTTGTGCTGTTTTCTCCGAGCAAGGAAGTTTAGATAAGTTCCGAACGATTGAGTTAGTCGTTCGGAAATCGCTACTCTCACTGCTGATGTTAGACTGCTGATACTCTGAACGTTCTAAGAAGTCGTTTCGATTTGGAACTTCAAGTCCAACAAGTGCGACCTTGTCTTCCTCTAGAATTCCACATGTATCAGGAAGTCGGGACAGGCGTCGGGCTGCATTCTTTGGGAGGTTCTTTCTGATATCGGGGGCACTTTGACGTCTCCGACGTTTAGGTTTGATAAAATCTAAAAATGAATCATTTAGAAACTTTAACATTTCCAACAAACAAACAGAATAACAAGGAATCGCAGACGATACTAATACCCTCGCGCTTTAACATTAAAATATGCAAAGGGGACATGATGAGTGATTAGATAAAAAATATTTTTTTATGAGCCGGAATGCTCCCAAGGTAAATGCTACTTTAATGATGGCGCCGAAGTTCTATTTATAGTAACAGGGACCCATTTTTTTCACCATGAAAAATTGAAATTTTAACTCATACAAACAATGATGCTTGTGAACACTTGCGTGAAATTTCATGCCAATCGGTTGAGAAATGCAGCCTGTTGAGCGGTGACATTCATATTTCTTTTTATAGTAAAGGTGACCTAGTTTCAAATTTCTGTCAATTTCTATTTAAATTTTCTATTTTTTGATCACAGCAGGGTCAAAGTCAAACTCGTACAAGCAATGGTGTTTGTGAACACTTGTATGAAGTTTCATGCCAATCAGTTAAGAAATGCAGCATGAGGAGCAGGGAGGTGCAAATTTCTGCAAACTTTTATTTATAGCAATAGTGACCTAGTTTCAAATTTCTAGCAATTTCTATTAATAGCAGCGGTGACCCTAGTTTTTGACCACATCAGGCTGAAATGTTAACTCGTACAAGAGAGGATGATTGTGAACACTTGTGTGAAGCTTCATGCCAAAAGGTCGAGAATTGCAGCCTGTAGAGCGATGACGTCCAAATTTCTATCTTTAGAAAAGGTGATGCAGTTTCCAATTTCTAATAAAAAAAATATATTAATAATAACGGTGACCTAGTTTTTTTTACCACCGCAGGTTGAAATGTGAACTTGCACGAGAAAAGAAGTTTGTGTAGACTTTTGTAAAGTTTTATGCGAATCTGTTTAGAAATGGAGCATGTAGAGCGGTGACGTCGTTTGAGCTGTAAAATTTTATTTATAGTAACGGGTCAATTTCTATTTATAGTGAAGGTGACTTAGTTTTTGACCACAGCAGGTTGAAACGTGAACTCGTATAAGGGAGGATGTTTTTGAACACGTGTAAAGTTCCATACTAGTAGGTTCATAAATGCAGCCGTTAGATCGAGTGGTGACGTCGTTTGGGATCTGTCAAATCATATCTATGGTAACGTTGAGCTAGTTTTCTCTAACGCAGAAGGTTCAAACGCAAACCCGTACAAGGGAGGATGTTTGTGCACACTTGTGTGAAGTTTTATGCCAATCGGTCGAGAAATGCAGCATGTATAGCGGTGACGTCGATTGGGAAACGTACGTACTTATAGTTACGTACGGAGGGTATTCCTAAATACCCTCGACGACTCGTCGCGAGGGTATACCAAACCTGTCGTGCGACAGCCGAAAAACGATGTAGGGTTTTATAAAAACAGATAATTTTATTATCCTTAATTTTCTTTCAAAGCAAATCTGTTCGAACTACATCAAATACTCTTCTTCTGGACTTTTGTCAATATTGGATATACTATCGACTTACTTGGTGGTTTTGGAGATTCCCCTAGATCGTTTGTAATTGCGTTGGTGTAAGGTTCTGTGCTAGATGGACGAGAAGGAGATGGCCACGTGGTGCTGGTGGTACTTCCGTTTCCTGGGTAACAGCTACTACTGGAATCGGACGAAAGTTTCGGGGGCCTTGGCTTCCGGCGACCATAGTACGTAAACTCCAAGAGAAGTATCTCTTGCACCGTATCGCATCCCTGAAATAAGCTCAAAAATGTTAACATGGCACAGGGCGATCGTGATATTGAACGCTTACAACACGAGTTTATTCCATAAAATTGTTTATTATAACATAATATATATATGAAGGATCTTGCACGAGTTTCCATTTCATAATAAACAACTATGGCCCTCTTTGGAGGGGTATATCCAGAATTATGTCCCTGATCATGGTAGTGTCCGAGGGCGTAAATGTAGCTAGAATATTCAATATTTATATTTATAATTTGATAGAATATAAATACTTAAATTAGATGCGTGTATCGAACACAACAGCATAAAGAGTGGATGTTTTCTAAATTTATTTGGTACTTGTCGACCGGTTAGTTATTTTGAACAGTTTTTGAAGTGCAAATGAAGAAGTGTTCAAAAAAGGCTTATTACAACATGTGTTATTACAAATTGCGGGGTGACAGTGACTTAATTATCATTGAATTGCGATATAAGCACACTGAACAAATGTAAACTATTCCTCTATAATAATGTGACGTATTTTATTTGCATAGGTGGATCCAGAGCCCCCCCCCCCCTGAAATTTGCCAAGTGACCATTTTTTGCAAGAATTAAAACTATGAATTTCATCATCAGATAACACTGCAAAGTATATACTGGGTAGAAAAATTCATAAAAATCGGGACTACACACAATCTTCAAATCAACTTTTTTGAAACAATTTAAGATATACTCTTCTTATACACTTATCAGATATTCAATGAGTTTTGACCTCACTGCAAGCGCTGGTCTTTCGCTTTCATTGGATGGCGGTCTTCATTTAGATTTAGGCATCCAATGACAGCAAAAGACCAGCATGTGGGGTGACGGCAAAACCCATTGAATATACAGAACTGGCCGGATATCCGACGAAAACTTTGAGACACGGAAATTTGGCGTGTTTTGGAGAAAATCGGGATTACTTAGTATTTCTACGGGGGTAGGATACATTTCACGTGCATTTAGGAGGTTTTTTAAATAAGAATTATCCATCACCCCATCAGTACCAAGCGTTTTTTCGTACCTCAACTAGAAATGTGATTTTTGATGCAATAAAGGTAGGTGGGGTCGATTTTTCGACCTGGAAAGCTTTTCCATCCTTTAGCCTTTATGACCATTGAGGGGGCATTTTTATATCGAAAATTAATCTAAACCCACCAAAAGTGTAAAATTACACTAGCTGCGAACACGCCTTGTGTGAACAACAAAGAAGATGCAATTCATAATGATTTGAAATTAAAATGGATGAGCAATCGGGAACCGTCGGCACTTTCCGTAAACGAGAAAATACTTTTCTCGTTTACGGAAAGTGCCGACGGTTCCCGATTGATGGATGAGAGGCCGCACACCCTATACACACAATTTCATTCCAGCTAAAAAAGTACGCCCCCTCTAACCCAAAATCCTGAATCCGCCTATGTTTTGTGGCGTCACTATGGTGTTTCCACAGTTACACAACTGATTTGCATGTTAATTGGTTGTTTACTTTTTTGTTTTATTTCACGTCTTTTCTGCACGGCAAGTGGCTGTGTTATATGAAAAATAGTATCTTTCCTCTATATAGCATGGCCCCATGACGTCACATATAAGATAGTAGTATTCACATCGCTGCCGATTGATTATAATTAGTTACCTCTTGATTGGCCAGTCTATAACAACCACGCCTCTCGCGCTCATTCCTGGCGTACGCATGCGTGTTTCTGTGGATCACCTCGCCATCCCCTTCCAGCTGATGAAGAATAGCCATCATCGTCTCCAGTAGCTGGCCCTCCATCACACGGACGGAGCAGTAACCATGCCATTTGTCGGAGTACAGGAAATCCCAGAATCCACCTGTCACACAAATTATTTTATAATGCTGTACAATTTCCCCGTCGGAGAATGTTTATGAGTCATAAGCCGTGTGTATCTCCAGAATGGAATACACAGAAACCATGTTCATCATCCACTTGAGCCCCCCCCCCCCCCCCCGAATAACGTTTCCAAGGGAGACAATTCTCGGTTTATCCCGACACCGAGGGGCATAAATTTCCCTCGATGGCTAATTCACCCATAAACAATTCTTTGTTTATTCTTCATGTTTTACACAAAATTTCACAACCCTTTGACAATCAGCTCTTAAATTAGAAATAAATTGATAGAAATATAGTTGCAAAGTTTAGATTAATATTTTTAAAACTAATGTGTGTTTTTTCGCGAGGTGGAAAGAAATCATTGTTGTATTTCCTAACTTAATTTTAAGATTGAGCCGATTTACATATCTTGTAGTGTTAACTGAATGTGTCGATTTACAAATCTCGTTTTCAAAACGGTTGCGAATTAGCACTTTGAAAAATGTACATGTCTCTGCAAACAACAGACTAAGATGAATAATACCAGGGACATATACGTTCCTGATAATACTTTCCCTTAAAAAAGAAAGACTTCTATTTGAAGGATAAAGGCACACATTCTGTATTTATTCCTTAAATTTATTAAGTTATGCCCGTGAATAACCAAATCTTTCAATCAACTGTGTATACACGTGTAGACCGTATAGAAAAAGGCTTACATAACGTACCATAAAATGATTAAATATAGCCGTACCAAATATAGTTGGCATTCATATAGAATATGAATGCCATGTTCCAAATATTGGCGTTATCATTACTATAACTCATTATTGTTACCGGGAATATGCCTGTCATTGAATATTCCTGGGTGATGCCTGTTACTTTAATTGAACATGCAAACAAGAAATACAGTTACGTACCAAAATTTCATTAAAAATGATTTATAAACAAAGTCGGGAAAATTCTTTGAAAAAAGTTGGAAATACAAAGAATATATAGCAAAATAAAAAAAAAAAGAAAGACTTTTGGCACGTCACTCTACATGTATACAATGTTACTTGTAGAAGGGGGAAAAGATTCCAAAAATGGTAAATATTAATACTGATCATGAGCTTCTTAATCCAAACCAGGCAAAGGCAAATTCAACATGAAGCGCGAGCTTCATTGAATTTTCCTCTGCAAAGATGACGTTCACTTCGCCTCTGAATGCAATCTGAAGGCAGTTCAGTTCAAAAGTATCGTCCATACTGGTCAGTTTCACGTAACAATCCACCCTACCTAATTCCAGTTCCCTGTGTTGCAGTGGTTTATGGTTCAGTAAATTCTCGCTCAGTACAGTGGACTGCAGAGGCTGGATGAAGCGCGTCGGCGACTCCGGGTGTGCGTCGATCGTGTCCTTCTTTTCCAAATAAGGATTGACCTGAAAGAACAGCTTTTTGAGCTTCTGGTTGAGAATACCACGTGCTCGGCTGTACAGGGCATCATGCCGCTCGTTCATATCTGCCGAATGTCTAGAATCATTTACGAGTGGCCAGGCTGGATACCAGCGCAGCCATGATGTCGGTAACGTTGTTACGGAACCATCATTCTATGACGTCACAATATCATATTAACGGTGACGTCATTAACTTATTCATTTAGCGTCATAATAGCCATAATCCGAGTAGAAACACGTGTACAAACAATAGAGTTTGTGTGCCACTGTATAGAACACGTGGTAATTTATACATGCACGGAAACAAAATATACGGTCAGACGGTCTTTCTTAGACCATAGACGGGACACAAGCGTAAGAGCAATATCAATACTAGTGTTTCGTTGGTTGCCGAAGAACCTGGGTCAGGGATAAGGAATAAAGGGTAATAGTATAATGTTTTCATTTGACTGCATTACAAGCATGAGCTGTAGGGAATTTTCCTTTAGTCCAGCGGAAGATCATCGGACTGAAGAGCCAAGGGTCGGAGGTTCGATTCCTAGCGACAACACTTCATAAGAATCCTAAGACATTACATCCGTCTTCAATGTGCGTCTTCGTTGAATATTTACAATATCGAAACATGTACATTCCCTTTAGTTTTCCATGGCACTCCATGGTTTCCTTTGACCCTTTTCAAACCCCCAAAATAGCGCGAAGCCTCGCTAAAATTTGATCAGTCCATACTTTGTCCCCACGCGTGTGTAGCGAAACTTGACAGGGTCGATTCAGTTAGAACACTGTTGCTTGAGTTTCTGTCAGTATATAAAAAATGTTTATATATATGGAGCCGCGGCCCATTACAGAATGGGAAGCTCATTTCACACATATGTATTTATTATTTACGGACAGAAACTCAAGCAACTGTGGTTAGAAGAGCACTAGAGATTTCGGAAGATCCCAGGTTCGAACCCCGATCTCGCCGTTACATTTAATTTTCTCCTCTCTTGTTATACATGAAAGCCTTCTGGGGAAATTGAGTCCCCATGCTGTCTACAAAAATATGACAATAAAACCTACGATATTTGTTTTCATTTCTCTTTATTAGGCAAATGAAAATACAACTTAAATGCATTAAAGATCAACGAACTATTATTATTTACATCCCCCCACCTGACGTCATTCTTAGTATAATTCATACTCTTCACACACAAAGCATCGTCGGATACCCACGGTTGATCTCGCTTCGCTAACTCACTCGTGAGTTAGCGAAGCGAGATCAACCGTGGGTTTCCGACGATGCACACAAAGCTGCAGGAGGCAGATCTTTTATATTCTGATGAGACTAAATGCGCATTGTTTTCAGGAAAATCTTGCCCATATTGTAACTTTCAAACCGTTCCACGATAGACATACAATTTCGTTCTCGGAGTGTAAATCTCCTAGAGTTATCGTTGTTTCGATAGAACGGAGATTAGCTATTTCGCTCCATGGGATTCGCTCCATGGGACGAAGTGATGGAAATAATCGTCTTTTCGCACCACGGGGCAACAGGTACAGTACTAGTGTGGAGGTAAACGACCAGGACAGAACGAATGCAATTTCTCGCGCGTGACGGCGAAATAACAATGATAAGATAATAGATGTTCAAAAATATATTTCGGTAGCTAAACAGCAAGTTCATTTTGTTTTTTATTTGTTTTTCATTTCATTTATATATATACTTCTGTCGCTGTGTGAAAACTATGATTTGTGGGGGAAAATGACGAAATGGCAAATTTTAGCCAGCATATATTTAACGCCCGACATTTGTTAAGTTCATGATCAACACTATATCAGAAAACAAAAAAATGATTACATCATGTTTGGTGCCATTTCATGGCTACTGTTTATCACAAGATACATATTTTAATATGTAACAAACCATAACACATATATTTGATATATACATCAAGCAAAAACAAAACAATTTTACTTTAGACGGGACTTATGCCTTTCAGAAATCTGTTACAGAAATTTATTTGAAATAAAAATAATGTACATTTATATTCCATAAAAAATGCAGTGATTAATGGAAAACATATTGAATGTCCCACTTATTTGATTACTTAGGCTGTTGCCTATATTTGTGGGTTGAATCTCGCCCTTAGATAGCATATATATCTAGTTCTGAAGTTAAAATAAAACAAATGTTCAGTAACGTCACAAAAAAGTAGTTCTTTATGATATGGGAAATTATGTATGAATATAATATCACTACAGTAAAAAAATTCTCTAAAACTCAACTCTAAAAATTAAAATCTTATTGTCCATACTTAAAGATATCAAGTTTGTCAATAAAAAGTATATATATTTGTTCTTTGTAAAATCCGGTTGTCACAACTCACAAGTTCACAACAAAGGCTATCACACAATGTTTAACATGTGAACTGCCTATTCTGTTCAAGTCCAGCATTATTTTGCTGTATATATCAGCAGGTCAGTCTTCTAGCCACATAGTGTAGTGATGTGGTCCACATAGTCACTGTCGGTCACATGACGTAGTCATTTGTCCACAGTTGGTCACATGACGCAGTCATTGGCAGGGATCACTTTGGGACGAGATTTGGGGATTTTTACCCATATTTTTCGTGAAAATTTCATTAAAAATTGTATTTCTTTATATAGAAAAATCTCATAGATATTTTGCTGGTCCCATAAAATCCCTCAAATTCTCCCATAGGTTTCACAAGTCAGAATTATCCCTGCATTGGTCAACTGTTGGTCACATGACTTGTCATTAGTCCACTGTTGGTCACATGACTTGTCATTAGTCCACTGTTGGTCACATGACGTAGTCATTGGTCCACTGTTGGTCGCATGACGTAGTCGTTTGGTCCACTGTTGGTCACATGACGTAGTCATTGGTCCACTGTTGGTCACATGACTTGTCATTGGTCTATTGTCGGTCACATGACATAGTCATTGGTCCACTTTTGGTCACATGATGTAGTCATTGGTCCGTTGTTGGTCACATGACGTAGCCATTGGTCCACTGTTGGTCACATGACGTAGTCATTGGTCCACTGTTGGTCACATGACGTAGTCATGGGTCCACAGTTGGTCACATGACGTAGTCATTGGTCCACGTTTGGTCACATGACGTAGTCACTGGTCCAATGGTGGTCACATGACGTAGTCATTGGTCCAATATATAGTTGTCACACGATGTACTCATTGGTCCACTGATTGTCATGATCACATGGCGTAGTCTTTAGTCCATTGGCGTGCATTTGCCTCGTATTGAGCACGATTTGTAACATAGAGTTGGGCTAGATCAGGCATCAGAGGATGGTTGGGGTTGGGATCAGACAGTAAAGAGCTCACAGACAGCAGCACTGAAACATAAGATCAAAGTACAACTAGAAATTGTTGGCTAACAATTTGACAGGCTTTTCACATCTATGGCCGTGTTGGTCTTTGGTAAAAGGGAGGTAACCTGCATTGAAGGAAAAAACATAATGTAAATTGAAAATTGAAAAAAAAAAATGAATTTCGATTTTTTTATCCAACTGCTAGCCCTTTTATCTGAACTCAAAAGCACCTATATGTCTCATTATAAAAGTTTGATATGGACATTTTCTACAAACAACAATTACACAAACTGTGTACAACCAACAGTTTTTGAGATACAATCTGTATGGCTGTATTTAGGTTTTTTTCTTATGATGTCATGGCGGCAGACCATATTGGATTTTGGACTTTACTGTTTAAAAGATTGTGACTCCACAAATTTCGGAAGAAGAATACCAATAAGAAACTTAACAAAAACAATATGGTGGGTCTTTTCACCAGTTGGTGAAAAACCCTTACAATGGAGAAACAAGACCATTCAAGTAATCCTTCCTCCCTACATGCTAACGGGCAGATATCATTAATCTACACATACATGTATTTTTCACAATTCTTGACGTATTTGACCTCTGTTACACTGAAATTAAAAAGAGGTCATTTACATCTGCAAAATATTTGTTGCTTTGTCAAAATATCAAGATCAAATACTTTTAGCTCTTTACAATATCCCACTTACAATTTTGATATATTTAACCCCAATGACTTTGAACGTGACTAAAGGTCATTCTGAATATTTTAAAATTTTCTACAAACACAATATCATGACACCCTGGCTGGTGCAGCTCTATAAAATGAAACATTCAGGTATTTTAGCCCACCATCATCAGATGTTGGGTTATTCAAATCACCTGGCGTCCATATAGTCCTTTCGTCCTTAAACAATTCTTAATACAGTGGACTCCACTTAATATCACTCCACTTAATATCACATTCCTCTTTATATCATGTTTTTCCCAAGCACCATTTTTCTCTATATAATCTATGTAATTCTATTTGGTTAATATCATGATTTTTAATTAAAATAATGTTATCTATAAATTTAAACATGTACATTGAGAGCTTACTTGTAGTTATGAAGATGGGAAAAGCACTAGATTTAGTGGATAAAACATGTTTCTCTTAATGTCACATTCCTGTTAATATCATGTTTTTATCTGACAAATGCAACATGATACAAAGAGGAGTGCACTGTACCACTATTTCTTGAGAAGTATTGGATGGATCATTCTCAAATTTCATATGTCGGTTGCTCTTGGTGCCTAGGTGTGCATTGTCAATTTTAGGATAGATCAGACAATTAAAATGGCCGACAGGTGGCCATCTTGAATTTGTTAGAAATAATTTTTACTGCTATTTCTTGAGAAGTTCTGGTTCCCATAGGTTTCTATTTATGCATGGTCTTTTTTCAGACAGATCCAATAAACAATATGGCAGACAGGTGGCCATCTTGGATTTTACAGTAATACTTTGTTATCTCTAATTCTTGATCATTATGGATTATTCCCAAATTCCATAGTAGATTTTTCTTGGTGCTTAGTTTTACTGCATGGATGTTAAACTTAATTTAGTCAGAAACATCCTTGTGAGGAGGGGAACAGATTTTGTGTAAATGGTGACTCTGACCCCCCTGCGTTAACTTTCCTTTAAATCACTTCTCTTTTCATCAATAACCAAAAGACCCAAAGTGCTGATATTATGCAGGTAGCATGCTGAGATTAAGGGCTACCAAGTTTGTGAAAATGAAGGACCTTGACCTACTTTCAAGGTCACAGGGGTCAAATATGTCAAAATCTTTACACAACTTTTTCTATACAAGAGGCCCAATGGGCCTGCATCGCTCACCTGGTATCAATCTCTGACTTATATTATAGTGTAACCCTAAAGTCCCTAAAATCTTTTAATGTAAGACATTTAGAAGAACATCAAGATTTAAACATATTTTACCTCTGTGACCTTTTAAAGGCCCAATATACGTAACTTCAGGGAAATTTTCGTAATTCTGAAAAATTCTGAAAAAAATCCAGTTGATAACCATGCAAAAATAAGTCTAAAACGAAGTAAACCTGAGCGGTAACTAACCAGAAACTTTGGACAAAAAAAATCCAAAGAATTGAAAATCATTCAGGTGGGGCCCACTTCAACAACAAACCGAAGGTAGAAGACGGTTCGAAATGGACGCGTGTTTACAAATAGCGTGTTTCAACTGCTGCTGTACCGGTAACCGCGAAAGAATTCATCTTGAATATTGCTGATATCAGTTAATCTTAACTAAATCTATAAATATAATAAGCTATTAGGCTTGATTTTCGCTTCAAGTTTTGCCGAAAGTTACGTATATTGGGCCTTTAAGACAACATCATTTTCATTTTTAAATTTTGTTTGGCTTCATCCCAGGACGCTACCAGCCAAATATCATGTCTCTAGGCAAATAAAGATCGAGGTCATTTCTTTTCGCAAACTTTGTCAGGCTTCATCCAAGAAACCAATTTCAGCCAAATGTCATGCTTCTAGGGCTTTTGGTACTTCAGAAGAAGTCGTTTGAATGTTTTAACAGATTTGACCCCTGTGACCTTGAATATAGGTCAAGGTCATTTCTTTTCGCAAACTTTGTCAGGCTTCATCCAAGGAACCTTCCAGCCAAATATCATGCTTCTAGGGCTTTTGGTATTTCAGAAGAAGTCGTTTAAAGGTTTTAACAGATTTGACCCCTGTGACCTTGAATATTGATCAAGGTCATTTCTTCTCGCAAACTTTGTAGGGCTTCATACAAGGAACCTTTCAGCCAAATATCATGCTTCCAGGGCTTTTGGTATTTCAGAAGAAGTTGTTCGAAGGTTTTAACAGATTTGACCCCTGTGACCTTGAATATAAGACAAGGTCATTTCTTTTCGCAAACTTTGTAGGGCTCCATCCAAGGAACCTTTCAGCCAAATATCAGGCTTCTAGGGCTTTTGGTATTTCAGAAGAAGTCGTTTAAAGGTTTTAACAGATTTGACCCCTGTGACCTTGAATATAGGTCAAGGTCATTTCTTTTCGCAAACTTTGTCAGGCTTCATCCAAGGAACATTTCAGCTAAATATCATGCTTCTAGGACTTTTGGTATTTCAGAAGAAGTCGTTTAAAGGTTAAAATAGATTTAACCTCACTGTAACCTTGAATATTGGTGAAGGTCATTTTTTTTCGCAAACTTTATTTGGCTTCATCTAAGGAAGCTACTGGTCAAATATGAAGTCTCTATGCCTGACGGTATTTTAGAAGAAGTTGTTTGAAGGTTTCGACATTTTTGACCCCTGTGACCTTGAAATTAGGTCAAAGTGATTTTTTTTTCACAAACTTTGTTCAGCTCCTTCCAAGAAATCTACCAGCCAAATTTCATGTCACTGGGCCTTTCAGTATTTTAGAAGAAGTCGTTTAAAGGAAAAAGTTGACGGACGCAGGACGGACGGACGGACGACGGACGACGGACGCTGCACCATCACATAAGCTCACTTGGCCCTTCGGGCCAGGTGAGCTAATAACCGAAAGGCCCAGGGTACTAATATATGGCCTGTAGCATGCTGGGATGTACCTTTTGTCATAAAGTGCTGAATGGATTTTAACCTCATTTGTTGAGAAACATTCTTTTGGGACAACTTACAGATTTTGCATAAATGGTGACTCTGACACCCCTAGGAGGGGTGGGGCCCAATAGGGGAAATAGAAGGTAAAGCCTTTTAAATTACTACTGGCCATAAGGTACTGAATGGATTTAAACAAAATTTGGTCAGAAAAATATTTTGAGAAGAACAGATTTTGCATAAATGGTGCCTTTCTGACACCCTCCGGCCAGAGGGGCGGGGCCCAATAGAGGAAATGCAAAGATTTTAGATTTGACACCAGTGTCCACCATGCCCTTGCAGACTTGACTCTTGAGTCATAACTTTTAAATGGTTGAGATCACCACCCAAAAACCTATGTTCAATTTCTGGGCATAAAGAGATGATCACAATCATGATTTTAGATTTTACCCCAGGGTCCATCATACCCTTGCAGACTTGACTCCTAGGTAATAACTTTTAAATGGTTGAGATCCCCAACCCAAAACTAGTTGCTGGGCATAGAGAGATGAACACAATCATGATATTAGCATTGATGTCAATGTCTATCCACAGCCCTATGGACATAGTTTCTCAGTTGAACTTGAAAACAGATGAGATACCCAGTACATTTGTATACCCACTCATTAACCAAACTTTAATTGATACATATATGCTTCAAAGATTGGTCTTTGGGTCTGTCCCTGTCCATGGGATCTTTTTGGAAAATATTTTAGGTTTACCATGATTACCTACAATTGTAGATACCAAGGTATATCCAAGTGAGCGGTTCAGGCGACCTGGGCCACTTGTTGACCCCTGTGACCTTGAAAGTAGGTCAAGGTTGTTGTCATTCGCAAATGTATTGGACAATATCAAAGGAAGTTACCAGCCAATTATCTTGGTTCATTATTCTAAAGTTCAAAGATTGGTATGATATCCTATTAAAATCTATGGTCATTTAAACACATGCCAAGTTTAAGTGGTGGAGGAAAGTTGGAGTTCCCAGAGAAAAACCTCCAACCAAAGGCCATGACCTGGTGACTGCCCCATAAAGGCCTTGAACTTACAACCCAGAGAAGGAGGGTTAGTGGTAGCAGGATGTCAGACACCTTAACCGCTTAACCAACAGAGCCCAGTTGTGGAGGACTAGTGGTACATTTAGCAGAATGTCAGACACCTAAACCACTTGGCAACCACAACCAAGTTGTTGAGGGCTAGTGGTAGCAGAATATCAGACATCTTAACAACTTTGCCACCACGGCCCAGTTGTAGAGGGATAGTGGTAGCAGAATGTTAGGCATCTTAACCACTTTACCACCACGCCCGCTTCGCTGCATAATTTTTTTGATTTCCAGCAGACGACTAGTGATAGTAGAATTTCAGACCCCTGAACCACTTAGCCATATCCTCCCCTCCCCCTCAATGAAGTTGCCAGAAATTATTATTAGAGCTGGCATGATCTCACAGAATATACCGTAGAAGCAATCCACTAAGTGAAGAAAGAGTTACCTACCCTTAGCTGCTGTGATGACTGAAGACCACTGATCTTGTAGAATGTCCACACATATGTTTCCGTTCAGGCTGATGTTGATGTGATAAATCTTCGTCTTGAACTGAATCTGTCAACACAAACAGTAGGTATTATACAGGATCTGTGTTTCATCATTTTCTTCAGGTTGGAAAGTATGATTTATGAAAAGATTACCCCACAACCAATAAATATTTCCATATTTATGTTAATAGTTCTCTAAGCATGTCAATTATGTGTAAAGTGAACTTTGCATAAAACATATGCGAAATTTGGATGACTAATACATATGATAAAATTTATGTTGAAAATTCCCTGAGCATGTCAATTATGTGTAAAATGAACTTTACATAAATCATAAAATGATCTGGCTACAACTGAATATATGTGCAATATTTACCTTTAGAGGCTTGAAGGGGTAATCCACTGGAAACTTGATATCCAGCTTAAATTTACCTCCAGCATAAGCCGTGTCTGCCTGGATGGAAAAAAAGCAGACACATTTTAATTATTTTTCAATGTAAAAGGCCTAGGAAGAGTGATAAAGTGAGTGATGTTGCTGGGCCTCAAACCCACAAAACTTTGGCTTTCTACTGTAGCTTAATTCTCTACTTCTGAGCTAAATGGCAATTCCCTATAGCTGAAGCTTAATGTTAGGCAACCTAACCAATGCATATCTTTTACACTATTTCCCCCCATTTTTCTAAATCTCCAACCCAGGTCCTTTTTGGCCCCGCCAATTAGGATCCATGTAATATGACTCTCTGCCTGGGATTCTCCTATCTCCTACTTTGAACTTTGAGTTTGTAATAGGACAAGGAAAAGTGATAGAGATAATGCCGTTGCTGGGGCTCGAACCCGCGACCCTTGGTCAATTATGCTCTACTTCGAATTCTGAACAAAAGGGAAATTTCCTAAAGCTGACACTTGTAAAGCAGCCTATTCAATGCACATCTTTTAAAATAAACTTCATCAGTTAGATGTTGAAATTGGTACATATAAAGGGAGTCATATAGTATAACGTATCACATGATAAAATTGTTCATAATCATTTGAAATAAAATGATAACAGAGAGATGTGTAGAAATTTACTTACTGGGCCATTAATGGTGGCTTCCCAATGATAAACTGGAAAATAAAAGAAAATACATATTTAATAACACATAGATATGTTAATGTATGAGATATTTAATAACACGTAAATATGTTAATGTATGTGATATTTAATAACACATAAATATGTTAATGTATGAGATATTTAATAACATGTAAATATGTTAATGTATGAGATATTTAATAACATGTAAATATGTTAATGTATGAGATATTTAATAACATGTAAATATGTTAATGTATGAGATATTTAATAACACGTAAATATGTCAATGTATGAGATTTTTTGGTAACATGTATCAATTTTTTAGCTAAATTATACAATTGTATTTGATATATAGAGGATCTTGTATGAGTGTCAATGTAATACAGAATTTATTGAATAAGTTAGATAATTTAATATGTCATGAGCCTTAAGGCAAGTGACATATTAAATTATGTAACGAGTTTAATAAATTCCATATTACATTGACAAAAGTGTAAGATTCTATTTATCACATAACTTTTATTTATGAGAAAATACATAAAAACTCTCATATTAATTCTCTATAAGGAAGACAATTTCTTCTGTGACAATACAATTTTCACTACGGAGACAATCATAATTATGACGTTATAAAGACGTCATTTGTTTATGACATCACAATAGTGTTTTTACACATGTGTTATACCATTGATATGGCATGGCATGACTTAAAGGGTCAGTTATGTGATGAAAATTATTATAGAATATTACCTTTTTACATGATATTTTCCAAAATACTTAAAGGAATGAATTCCTCCAACCCCAGATAACAGGTCGGAATCATTACAGAGTCACAGATATACTGAAATGATCTTTCCTCATTGGATTCAAACTTACGATCATCATCAACCGGTCCAGCTGAAATACCTTCTGGTGCGTCGTTCTGCATTGCTTCAAGTTCCTAGGGGGAAACAAGTTGATATTCACAGCAATATTATAACCACAAAATACTATCTCTCTCGCACTGTTTAAGAAATCTTATGTTTGTAGTGGGTTCATGGTCCTGTGGTGCAATTGACAGAGTGCACTAGCCTTTCACCAAGGTGGCCAGGGTTTGATTCCCCGACCGAACGTCAAAACGATATTGGGTCACCTGCCCGAACCACGTGGGTTTCCTTCGGGTGCTTCAGTTTCCTCCCACAATAAGACCTCTGCTACATAAATGTGGCTAATATCCTGGCAAACGAAGCAGCATATTCTAGGTAGTATCTAGCAGGGTTATACATACTCCCCATCTATAGAGGAAAAAAATGGTCTGAAGTTTTCCTGGGGTCATAGTAATTCCTTAACAAGTATCACCGAGTATTATTCCCAGGTCCATACATGGGCGGAGTTGAACCCGAAACCTCTGTCTTACTATAGTCATACAAATGTACATGTACACTCAAGTGATCAAACTAAAAAGATCTTGCTATAGGCGAGCAGTATAATCCATCTTTATCTCCAGAAGGAATTTCCATTCAGCTCAAGTGGCATATATTGTCCGTTTAACAACCTGGCAATTGATTGAGAGTTCAATCCCTGATGGAAGCAAACTACATGTACATTGTACATGTACTTATTTTCTTTGTATATATACATGCATTTCCTGCTTCTTTAATATGTTTGTATTAAAAAGAGTAAAAGAAAATACTTTTTGGACATTTAAGTAAAAAAAAAATAAAATGGTAGAATTAAGAAATTAACCATTCACATTAAACCACTTCCAATCATATCATACAACTGTTAACTATATCTATGAAACAATGATGATAATAATAACAGTGTCTTTATAGACTCTATATATATATTTTTTTTTCAATGATTATTTCAAAAATTACACGTTCAACTCTTAACTGTGAAGTTTGTATGCACATGACATAGGGTGGACCCACAAGGAAGATGATAGATTCTAGTCTTCATCTGATCATGAGGCTGCTTCAATTCGAATTCATCGAGCTCATGATCACTTGTCGGAACATATGGCTCTATCTGTTATTATAACCGGTACCCTAATTAAAGCGACGTACAGATATTATATACAGATATCTCACCTTTTTCAGTCGCCTCTTCGCCATTTCAACTGCAAACAGAACTGACCACTCCTGTCTGTAAGGCTGTTACGAAGCGCTAAAGATAGGAACTAAGTTTCGGACTACCCAATCCTAGCTAGTTTCGGTTCGTGTTTAATTTACATTGTAAATTCTGACATGGTAACTGTGAAAGTTTCCGGATTTGTTTGTGTGCAAAATATCACAATAAAGTCAGACTGAATTAATAAATATTGCAAAGCATTGAAGACTTCTGATTTTTGTTTGCAAGTTGAAATGTGTATGACAATTGCGATAAAAGGAATAATATTATAAACATTATTTTAATTTTATGCGGGAAAACCCAATGTTCTATTTATAGTTGCGCATTCATAATGTTGAGACGCTGCGAGTAAACTTGTTGGAGTTGTCTTTCTTCGAACATAAATTCATTCGTGACACGGAAATGTTTTACCAGCGCATAATATTGAAAAAAATAAACAGCACATACCTTGTAAATATTTTTTGAAATTTTTGAAATAAAGAAAATGCTTACAATGTAAGTAATGTTGCTTAATTTTTATTTTTAATTGCACACTTTGATTAAATTTTATTTAAATTGGTTTTATTCATAGATTGATTTTATATTATATAGTCAATATGACGTCATATCATACACATGTATATTTGTGTTATACATGTATATACGTCTCTGATATAATACAATCTCTCAATATTGTATTATATAATTTAAAATTAACGTATGAATAATAACAAATTCAAAATAATTTCATAAAAATATACAATTAATAAAAAGGAATTAACGCTACTTACGCATTTTTATATTTCAAAGTTATTATTTTTTTTATAAAATTTCTAGTCTAAGACTTATAAACATATTTTGATAAGCCCATTGGAAAACAACCACTTTATACATGTATGGGTCATCCTAGCCGGGTGAAAGGCTAGATTCGTGAATTCAACATAAAAGAGATAACATTAGTGATATTTAAACATTTCACTGTCCATCTAGATGTTACTAAAACATGGATTTAACTCCTGTATTCCTTGATAAAAGTCAATTAGTATAGACTCGTTATAACGAGATACTAAGTCGTTACAACGAGAAAACAAATCTCTGTATGTCTTCAAACAGCAACCGTAAATGTGACCTTATGTAATATCATTGTTGCCATTTACCAAATAAATAGTTATTATTATTATTATCACGCAGTGATCTTTTCATATTTTGCAACAACGTTTCCAGGCTGCAGACAAAACGTGCATGACTTGCATTTTTTATAGCTCCTGGCTAACTAATTTGTGCAAACTACAACCAGGTAAAAAGTGTTGTAGGGATAAGGGCAATGCCACAAGAGTCGTACACGCAGGTTCCTTGTGTCAATAACATAGAATGAAATGATCACCAGAAGATGTAAATAAGTTCAACAATCTAGTATTATATATACCGAAGGAGAGTATATGACAGTTGAAGTAATCTATAGCGACAGTACGGAACAATCAATTGTCAATTTTTCAAGGCAATATTACACATAGTACACCGCATAATTACGCCATAACAGTTTTAAAACATAGACGATAACTGTTACAAATTATCCCTTTGGCCAGTTGAACGCCGAAGGCCCTTTTGAAATGATAAAATGAAACACCATAAGGTAGCTATTTTAAATAGATGATAAATTCACTATAATGCTTTTATGTGGCAGCTTCTGAGGAAGGGTAGCCCTTTAAAACGTCAAGAGGCGCGACTTCATGTGTCGACAGAAAAAAATCTTTGAAAATACCGAATGATGTAAATACAAAGTAAGGGACATCAGAAAATATTTTGTCATTAAAATTCTTCCTTTAATTAAAACGCCTCGAGTCCTGGACGACATTGCAGTTTCAGCATTGTTTGTTTGTTTGTTTTTACTAGATTTGTCTGGAGCATCCAAAGGTCAAGGGCACCCGAGTTTGTGTAAATGGTACGTGTATCTCCTCCTGAGGGAGAGGGGAGCGGTTCCAATAGGGGAAATAGAGGTTTAACAATAGTATTTTATCCTTATTTGGTTTACAGCATCATCGTGCAAAGGGGACTCAAATGTGTATAAATTGGGGGAGGGGATGTTCTTTTAGGGGCTAGAGGAACGCGTGGGCCCCATATGGAGGAGCGAGGTAAATTTTTAAACACCACCCCTATTCATGGTACCAGAAAGAACTGCCCTGTGAGGGACGATTGTTATTGAGAGGCAAAGCTGGTATTAACAAATAATTAATGTATGATAATTTATATCAAATCAAAATGATTTTGTGTCTCTCATATCAAGTAGCTTATCAACACAGGTAACAAAAGCCTTTCCAAATATTTTAAATTTTACCTTCAGGTATTTTTACTAATATACCAACGATGTCTATAAGTAACACGAAGTTTGCTTACCGCTTCGATCGTATATATACGAAAAGTGGGTCCTTTATATCAATTTCAGAAGGGTTTATATGTGTGTGTCTACTTCTCCTGACTTTGATACTTGATATAAAGGACACAACAGAGTCTTCAACATCAGCTGAATCTTGAACCTCGATTTTTATAAAAAAAAAAAAAAAACTATGGCCAACATGGACAGCTTTTACTACTAAGCTATATGCTAAACGTGACAATTTCGATTTTCCGATCGTGAACTTTTCCTTTCTTGATAGTAACATTCCTGCATCTCCAACCTACATTTGTGTATGATGTTTACAAGTCGCAGGGGATTCGTTATTCTTGGTATTCTTTTAATTATCGAGAATTTGTTGACACATTTCAGCTGCTGACAAACAAACTTACGACACAGGGATTCGAGAGAAGCCGGTTGATGAGGACTCTGAGCAAGTTTTAATGGTCGCCATCTTGGTCTCAACTAAGAAATATTTTGTATCATTGCTTGCTATGAAATAGACGTCTCTGAGTAGCTTGCTAGTTGTGATTGTGAATGATGACACGGTTCTCATTAAGAAGACTTGATGTTTACTTGGATGTGATCAAGATTTAAATTTAAATGACTGGTGTCGTCGACGAAGCATAAGACGCCTACTCTTCCCTTGTACTTTTTCAAGGGTTTCCTTGTTAATCTTTCCCTCTCTATATTTTCTCCGAGTTAAATACATTTTGAGCTCAGATTATGACATTGTTGAAGCAACGGTATTCTCTGTTTTTTGTTTGTTTTTATTTTGACATGTACGTTTGTTAGTGGAATACACGAGTTATTTATTTGACTTATTCTTTCTTGTGTATAATCACGGAATAATATTACTATGCCCGTGGTATAATAAAAAGAAAAGGTTAACACTTTTGTTACGAATTACATTTTAGTTCTTATTTACCATTGTGTCGAGAAAAAAAATAGAGAGTACCAAAGCGTCAACAAAACCATGAAGCGAATTCAAAATCGATTACACTAGAGGCAAAATAGAAACAAAGGAAAGATTTACATGGAGACCCTCGTGAAAGTACAAGAGAATATTAGACCATGTGCTCCGGAAGAGTAAGCGTCGTCTGCTTCAACGACGAGACCCGCCATGTAAATCTTGGTCACATCCAAGTAAGCATCAATCCTCAAAATGATAACCGAGTTATCGCTGTCAATCACAACAAGTAAGCACACTAATGAGCAACCTAAAAAAACGTCCATCTTCATATCACAGAAAGATACAGAATATTTCTCGATGAGATCAAGATGGCGACCATAAAACTGATGGTATTGATATATATATTTTTTTATTTCCAGAATTGACAATTTATTAATAATCTAAATATTATCATATAAGTTTACTGATTCAGAATAAGATTTACGGTCAATTGAAAACGGCAAGGATTTGAGATCGGCCGATGCATTACTTGAAATACTGAGGAGTTCCACAGGGATACATACATTTCTGAAAGTAAATTAAATTCGACAAATTCATAAAGTATTTACCAGCTGTGCTGTCAACTGAAACCTAGTACTCTCTGTCGCGTTAGATATATGTTCCCGGAGGAATCCAGTCATTCGGAAGTCGACGGTGAGATTGGGCGGACTGTACATTAAACTTAGATGTATATATACTATGTAGGGATCGACCATCGGACAGATATTCATAATACCTGCCAAATTAAAAGTTAAAATCTATATTAGATTTTGAAATGTAGATGTCTTTTGTTTAGAAATAGAAAGAAAAAATCATAGAATTCTTCGTAGATATGTGTGTCTTTGAGGATACCCGCAGAGACATATGTATTAATAGTCTCTATGACGTTGATGATGCCTTTTATAGATTTACGGAAACGTACCTCTGGGACACATTTGAAGCCTTCCAATCGAAAGGTTGTAAAAGTCCATCATGGAACTGTAGGGGTGAATGAGTTGAAGTATTAAATATGACATAAAACTAATGCATAGATTTAACTACCTGCTAGTACTGTTAAGTTCAAATGGAATCGATGTGTGTATATTGCCACTGTATTTACGAACTCACACAAAAGTAAGCACAATTATAAAACCAAATATGCCAGGTCACATCAGCTGATTGAATTTCTATCAGATAGTAATATATAATATATAAGTATAACGAGCCGCCCATTACAGAATGTATTATATTCTCTAATGAGCGGATCCTTGCTTATAATATATATGATTTTTTTTACTGACAGAAACTCAAGCAACTGTGGTGCTTGTATTTAAACTACATCATGAAAAAGTATAATTTGGTCAAACTAAGGTATTGCGCCAAGTACAGTGTATTTGCGGTAGGACATGTAAACCCTTTATTACAGTGTTATTGTCTCATGTTATCATTTCGTGTCTAGAACAAAACTGTCCAATGTTTTTTAAATTGATGCCAATGGAACTGATAAGTTATTGGAATATATACATATCTAGGTAAGCCCAAATTTCCTCTGGTTCTAAACCTGATTGACATATGGCGTGGAGCTAGAGCACACTGCTTTTTAAAAGTTTGGACTTTTCTGCCACCGAGTGCCATCAGCAATTTGAATTGCGTGGGTACAGGCATATGTCCTGCATCTGGCCCTGTCTCGGCCTACATTTGTATGTGGTCTCCAGTAGGATGGTATTGACCTGCATCTGGCCCTGTTCCGGCATATGTGGTCTCCAGTAGGATGGTCTTGACCTGCATCTGGCCCTGTTCCGGCATATGTGGTCTCCAGTAGGATGGTATTGACCTGCATCTGGCCCTGTTCCGGCATATGTGGTCTCCAGTAGGATGGTATTGACCTGCATCTGGCCCTGTTCCGGCATATGTGGTCTCCAGTAGGATGGTATTGACCTGCATCTGGCCCTGTTCCGGCATATGTGGTCTCCAGTAGGATGGTATTGACCTGCATCTGGCCCTGTTCCGGCATATGTGGTCTCCAGTAGGATGGTATTGACCTGCATCTGGCCCTGTTCCGGCATATGTGGTCTCCAGTAGGATGGTCTTGACCTGCATCTGGCCCTGTTCCGGCATATGTGGTCTCCAGTAGGATGGTATTGACCTGCATCTGGCCCTGTTCCGGCATATGTGGTCTCCAGTAGGATGGTATTGACCTGCATCTGGCCCTGTTCAGGCATATGTGGTCTCCAGTAGGATGGTCTTGACCTGCATCTAGCCCTGTTCAGGCATATGTGGTCTCCAGTAGGATGGTCTTGTCCTGCATCTGGCCCTGTTCCGGCATATGTGGTCTCCAGTAGGATGGTATTGACCTGCATCTGGCCCTGTCCCGGCATATGTGGTCTCCAGTAGGATGGTCTTGTCTTGCATTTGCGTGTAGATGTGAGACAAGAACGTAAGGTCATCAGCAAAGTACCATGTCTTTACCTAAATAAATACCAACCCCCTTTTTACTCATATTTTCATAGAACCACTCAAATTACGTTTACAAGTACATTACCGGAACAACTGTGTATGTGTAATTCAGTAATTACATTTTACTTTTGCCCTAAATAAATGAGATAATGTCAGGAAACGGACTTGTTTCCCGATCCTTTTCATTTTTACTGTACTATGTGTTGTTATACTCTTAATGTTGAATTCTGAATGTGTTTACATGTTTGTATATTAAATATAATTACCAGTATGTCGTTTCCAGGAGTTCGATGATGCTTTTTACTGATGCAGTGATAGGTTTGTTCTTATCTGGATTGTTTTGTCCACTGCCAGTCTCTACCGTAAATTCCTGCGTATTGCCCGCGGGCTATATTGTTTTTAACATAAAAAGTAGCCTAATGCGGGCTATCTGCCGGTGTAATTAACACATTATTTCCATCATATGTCTCTGATTTCCAACATTCAAAACAATAAATCACATACAAAGCACACACCTACTCACTAGGTTTGTATTCGACGTATAACCCGCGGGCAATCTGTCAGTGCGGGTTATCAGGATTCATTTTACAAAAGTCTCCAAAATGCCTTAATTTACTTCCCGCGGGCTATACTCCGGTAAGGATAATACGCAGGAAATGACAGTAACTTTTTTTCACCGCTCACTAAGTCATAGTTTGACAAACTTACTGATAAAATCTGATTATATGCATGAAACTTCTTGATTGAAGCTTGTTCAGCAATTCTTCTTTATGTTGGAAAATATTATATTATTGCCATTTCAGCTGCCAAATTATATATAGCACAGTTAACGTCCTCGCGTTATTCGTTATACAGTCAATTCTCGTTATATAGAAACCCTAACCATGTTTAATTCGAAGAATTTCGTCGTTGACCGCCTAACGTAATACTCCAACCCGCTAAACTCGAATATTTACGAAGTTTTCTCGGCGTCCCACCGACCTCGCAGATTGTTTTCCCCCCATTTATTCAGTTGTCACCCTTACATCCTATCAACAAAAGTGATTTGTAGATTGTTTCAAAATAGTTGTAAGATAGGAGGCATGATGGTTTAGCGGTAGGACGCCGGACACGTGATCGATGGGTTGCGAGTTCGAGTCCTGGCCAAGACACTTGTTTTGTATCATTGAGCAATATATTCCGCCTGTTCCAGTTTACTCAGCTGTAAATGAGTACGTGGCAGTGCTAGAACTTGTAGAATGCTAGTTGTGAGCGGCGAAATGGCAGCAAGGTTGTTTGCTCCCTCAGGGAGTTGAGAACGATATTGACTAGTTGCCAAGGCCATATAACCAAGGACAATAATTTCTAAACCGCTTTGAGGCGACATAAACATAAAAGCATAGAATTTTCAGTCATTATTGTAAGATCATAATATAGTGCGCACATCAATCAACTGTGATCATCACAAACAATGATAATGATTAAAAAAAAAACAACCAATGATATCACAGACATAATATTTTATTTTGATATGTATTTCATAATTTCAAATGCGGTTCCATAATAATTCATAATGACGTCATATCCGGAAACGACCACAAACACAACGAAACAACACGAAGCTGTGACATCAGAAATCCGCAGTTCTAATATGTTTGTATCCATCTATGTTGAATTAGAAAAGAACCGGGGAATACCAAAGTCAGACTTATGGTAATATACAACGGAAGAAGTGGTTACCATTCTTCAGTCATATCTCTATCAACAGTTAACCGATTACCCGTCTAAGACACATCTGATCACATTTATAAAAACAAATATTAAAGCAGGTAACATCATGTCAGTACATCTTCGTGTAACAAGAAAGTTTCATCACGTTATTTATTCTGTAGTGTTTACTTAAGGAGACACGTCAGCCTAGTGTAAGAACACCGGGCTCTTGTCTGAGAGGATGAAGGTTCAAGTAACAACGCTGTGTGTTCACTTGAGCAAGATATTGTACTCCAATTGCTCCAACCTACTCCGTTGTAAATGAATACATGGTTGGAGAGTGCAAAAAATGCAGAATGCAAGCTGTGGGCGCCGAAATGGCAGCACCGACTATTTGCTCCTCATGGAGCTGAGAAGATATTCGCTTGTTCCGAAGGCCCTGTAGCCACGGGTAATACTTCTGAACTGCTTTGAGACGAACTTCGAACACGTTTGTGATAAAGCAGTATTTAAAAACCTTAAATTACTATCACTTATTCAAATGTTGAGATGGGTCTGTTTCCTTTCAGTTGGTTTGCAAGGATTAACGTACAATGTACACACGTTTGTATTCCGAACTGAATGAGGCTTTGGAATATTGAATACTTGAAGTATCATGATGTCATACACCTTGATTTGCCTATAAACGTTGTAATGGATATAATCTTATTATTTTAGCGTAAAACGAATCGAAACGATTCTTTTTGTGGTCAATGGCCAAAATTCAGGTACAACTTGTTGATGGGTTTGCCAACGGTCAACATCCGAGTGCAATGTGTTGCTGAGATTTTTTTTTACATTCTACATCCGGGAATAAGTATCTTGCCGAGTTTTTTTATGGTTTACATCCGGGTACAATGTAGTGCCGATTTTTTTATTGTTTACATGCGAGTACAATGTGTTGCTGAGCTTTTTAACAGTCTACATCCGGGTTTAATATGTTGCCGATTTTTTATGGTCTACATCCGGGTACAATGCGTTGCTAAAATTTCCAATTGTTTTCATCCGAGTACAATGTTTTGCTGAGTTTTCATCGGTCTACATCCGGGTACAATGCGTTGCCGAGTTGTTTAATGGTCTACATCCGGGTACAATGTGTTGTTGTGTTTGTCATGGTTAGTCCTGTGGCACTATGACTTGAGTCGTCCATCTTTGATAAAGTTGTGTACCGCTGTTTCTTGTAACACCCGAACATGATTTTGAAACCTGCAATAGCAAACATGAAAATGTTGGACTCTTGTTAACGTCTTTTAAATATTTAAATAGTTGATCACCAATACCTGTCTTTCTACATAACATGCTGCTCTGACGTCACTAAATCAGGCGACACATCCGAAGACGCAACATGTACACAAATCACAGATTTATAGTAATCAATAAGAAATAAAAGTACAGCTTTAGGACAGAGTAGGAAAATACTAAAAAAAATAATTTTTCGACTAATTAGCTCGATATTACAATTTGTGTTTTAGGATGATTTTTTTATAGCAACAAATACGTGTTTTTTACCGGTCATAGATAAGGAATATTTTAAAATTTCAGCTCCGTATATAATAATTATTTTTTCTTAAAATAAACATAATCTTTTCTGATGCAGAAACACTCACGTTCTAACTAAGGCCGTGAAAGATATTTCACAGTATTTACACATGTGTTAAATACGAAAAACAGGCTACATAGAAAGCTAGTTTTTGTTGTGTAGACAACGTTTTGTACATGACTAAAAACTGTCGTCTCAACGAAAGTTTTTTTTTCTTGAAAGTATACCACAAAGTCCCCTTCGTCATGTTAATGCTAAATTTTTGTTGGGTGTTTTTATGTGTTTTTTCTTTCTTTTTGTTTTCAATTTTGATGAATGAAATATAATAAGGGTTTTTTATAGGCAAGTCACCCATGGCTACCGTGTGCTACTGTACACTGCTTTACAGGAAAATCGTCTTGATGGTTACATAAAAGAAATGAAATACAGAAAGTAGAGCGGCTGAAAAGTCTTGTTTATTGTGACAAAGGGTGTTTTATGTCATGTTGATTAGGGAGTGATGGAGGTTGAGGCGTCACTTTCATGGCAAAGAAGGGTGGCTGCCAAGTCATGAGTTATGGTGAAATAATTCTTGTACACTTGTTATGAACCATAGCCGAAAAATAACAATGTATAAATCACGTGATATTTTCTCTCATTTTGCAATCACGTGACACATGGCTCACCTTTCCGGAAGTTGTTATTGAATCCAGCGTAGATGATCGGGTTCATAGCACTGTTAGAAAAGGCGAGGAGTTTGGCGAAAAATGTGAAGTCCTTGTACCACGCAGCCAACTGAAAAAATACAAAACATGAAATCATTGAACCATGTAGCCAACCAATAAACAACAACAAAAACGTGAAATCATTAAACAACGCAGCCAACTGAAAAAATACAAAACGTGAATATAGCCAATACAATGTCGAAAAAAACGAGAAAAAAACTAAAATATGCAATCAACACAGACACAACACGTAAGATTATTAAACCATGTAGCCAACGTACGTAAAAACCAAGAACCATGAAGCCGATTGCTAATTGGAAAATTTAAGGAGAGGACTTATATACTGTAGGCCTAGCCTGCAGTTCAATCCCAATATGATAAAATTTCAAAAATAGCAAGGAGCCGCAACGCGTGGAATACTTCCTCGCGATATGTTGTATCCCAGGAAAGCAATGTTGTATTTCTAAATGATTGTCTACTTCCATGGAAACAGATAAATAAAAAAATGAAACATCACATATAGCAAAAAAGTCACAGCAAGAGCACTAGTCTAATACGTGTAAAATGATTTGTTTAGCATGGTGGTATCAAACATATCACAATTGAAACCTCACCAATAGCTTTGGGTTGTTGCCCCGGAAAGCTAGACACCTGCTATTATATTATATGTTTGAATTTGTTTCCATGGCAACCGAAAAACAAACAAAAAATTATATTGAAACCTCACAAATAGTCAGCGTTTCGCTGGAGATAATAATACAAAACGTGAAATTATGGAAATCATGTTATCATGCAGCCAACTAATAAAACACAAAAACAACACGTGGAAGCCTTCGTGATTACGTCACTCCTCCAAGTGACGTAACCACGTGCACCTCGCGTCCACCGCCATATGCCAAAGATTGACAGTGGTCATAGAAAGTTCTCGGTAAGCTTAGAAAGTATGTCGTGTGTAGTAGTTTATATAGGCTTATAACATTAAACACATGAAATCATTGAAATACAAAATTGTATATAATAAACTTAAAAGACACACAAACAAACCTCGAGAAAAATAAGTAATGGCGAATCATTGTAATAAGCAGTCAACTTATAAAAGAACAATACCAAACGTGAAATCATTGAACCATGTCGCCAATTGGTATTGGTAAAACAACATAAAAATGAAATATTTGAATAAACAATACATAATTTGAACCATGTTGCCAACTAATAAAAAACAAAACGTGAAATTATTGAATCAATCAACTAAAAATCCAACAATACAAACCGTGAAATCATTGAACCATGTATCCAACTTATGAAACAATAAACAATGCTAAAGCATTGAACCATGCAGCCAACTTATAAAACAAAACGTGAAATGATTAAACCGCGCAACAAAATAATACAACCATACATGATGGTGGATCATTGAACCATGCAGCCAAATCATTATGTCCAAAATTGGTAATACAATACAAAACATGCATATCATTTTGATTGGGTCTGTAGGTATTTTATACACTTACCGAAGTATTTTGATTGGGTCTGTAGGCATTTTATACACTTACCGAAGTATTTTGATTGGGTCTGTAGGTATTTTATACACTTACCGAAGTATTTTGATTGGGTCTGTATGTATTTTATACACTTACCGAAGTATTTTGATTGGGTCTGTTGGTATTTTATACACTTACCGAAGTATTTTGATTGGGTCTGTAGGTATTTTATACACTTACCGAAGTATTTTGATTGGGTCTGTAGGTATTTTATACACTTACCGAAGTATTTTGATTGGGTCTGTAGGTATTTTATACACTTACCGAAGTATTTTGATTGGGTCTGTAGGTATTTTATACACTTACCGAAGTATTTTGATTGGGTCTGTAGGTTTTTTATACACTTACCGAAGTATTTTGATTGGGTCTGTATGTATTTTATATACTTACCGAAGTATTTTGATTGGGTCTGTAGGTATTTTATACACTTACCGAAATATTTTGATTGGGTCTGTAGGTATTTATACACTTACCGAAGTATTTTGATTGGGTCTGTAGGTATTTATACACTTACCAGGCCACTTTGATTGGGTCTGTAGGTATTTTATACACTTACCGAAGTATTTTGATTGGGTCTGTAGGTATTTATACACTTACCGAAGTATTTTGATTGGGTCTGTAGGTATTTATACACTTACCAGGCCATTTTGATTGGGTCTGTAGGTATTTATTACACTTACCGAAATATTTTGATTGGGTCTGTAGGTATTTTATATACTTACCGAAATATTTTGATTGGGTCTGTAGGTATTTTATACACTTACCGAAGTATTTTGATTGGGTCTGTAGGTATTTTATACACTTACCAGGCTATTTTGATTGGGTCTGTAGGTATTTTATACACTTACCGAAGTATTTTGATTGGGTCTGTAGGTATTTATACACTTACCGAAGTATTTTGATTGGGTCTGTAGGTATTTATACACTTACCAGGCCATTTTGATTGGGTCTGTAGGTATTTATTACACTTACCGAAATATTTTGATTGGGTCTGTAGGTATTTATACACTTACCGAAGTATTTTGATTGGGTCTGTAGGTATTTTATACACTTACCGAAGTATTTTGATTGGGTCTGTAGGTATTTATACACTTACCAGGCCATTTTGATTGGGTCTGTAGGTATTTATACACTTACCAGGCCATTTTGATTGGGTCTGTAGGTATTTTATACACTTACCGAAGTATTTTGATTGGGTCTGTAGGTATTTATACACTTACCAGGCCATTTTGATTGGGTCTGTAGGTATTTATTACACTTACCGAAGTATTTTGATTGGGTCTGTATGTATTTTATTACTTACCGAAGTATTTTGACTTGGTCTGTAAGTATCATATAAGACGGAAAACTGGAGTGGAAACCAGCAGACAAAAAACACCACCATGATGAGAACCAGCATGAACACCACCTAGCGTTAAAACAGAGAAACAACAGAGATAACTATTAACTAATCAATTATTATTTAATGACATATCAATGACATGCTCAACTCGTGGTATAGGTATGCCATTTTTGCCATTAAAATATTCATAACGTCCTTGTGAACACAATTCTATTTATCTTGCACCAAGATTGCATTCCTATCATGTCTATAAAGAATTGTACGTTCTATTAAATGCGTACACCAAAAATATATTGTATGCAACGAATAAGTCATATCGTTATTTGCCATATGTGCCATATAAATATTCATGACGACCTTACGAACACCATTCTATGTATCTTGTACCAATATTGCATTCATTTTATATCTTATATAAAGGTGTGTGCGTTCTATTAAATGCGTACACTAAATATTCAAAATATGTGAACCGAACAAAGAAAAAAAAAAGTAATATTGTATGCAACGAAAAAGTCATATCGTTATTTGTAACAGTGTTATTTATTAAGGAGAACATAGCACTACATCAACATAATGATACAGATGATCCTTTAAAACCATTTCAGCGTGCTCCTCTGCCTTATTTAGAATCATCCATAAACGTTTGCACGCGACACGAGACGTCATTACTGAGAAATAATAGGCTAAATTCTGTCAGAGATTAATATTTCCCACGATACCTCATTTACAAAACTAATCTTTCATAATTACTTCTTTGTTTAACATTTATAAACACGAGTTTTCATTTATCGCACCATCATTTCTTGAAATGTTGTCTACATTGTCAGGTTGTCAATATTGAAAACATTCCAATTTGAGAGCAGCAATGCCAAAACCGAGAGTATTGCTCATGATTATGTTATTGGCCTAGATTAAGCGGCAAGGCGATCGAACAAACGGAAGTTGTAATTAGTTCAACTCGGCAAAATCAGATCGTCTATCTTCCTAGAATTAATTCACTTCCGGCTCGTGTTGCTCAAACCGGAAGTTTGGTAATGAGCGCAGGCTAATTCTGTGGGTGACCATTACTGTGTTTTTTCCAAACAAACAAGAACACCTACAGAGAAGGACAGAATACATTAATATCAAACATAGACCTCTCCCAGCCTTAGACATAATTCACAGCTTGATTTGTCCACACAACTTTACGTTTATAACTTGCATAGATAACAAATACTATGTTTCAATATATATATGTCGACTTCTGACAAACAAACTAACAACACGTGGATTCCGGAGATGAAGGTTGAACAGAACTATGGGCAAGTTTTATGGTCGCCATCTTTATCTCATTGAGAAATATTTTGTATCTTTCTGTAATATGAAGATGAACGTTCTTGAGTATGCTCATAAGTGTGTTCACTTGAAGTGATTGACAATGATGACTCGGTTCTCATTATGAGGACCTGGTATTTACTTGGATGTGACCAAGATTTACATGGTGGATATCGTCGATAAAGCAGAAGACGCTTACTCTTCCGGAACACCTGATCGTATTATATTGTATTTTACAAGGGTCTCCATGTAAATGTAAATCTGTTCCTTTGTATCATATTTTGCCCTTACTTTAATAAATTTTTAATTCGGATTTGTTTTGTTTACATTTTGGTATTCTCGTATTGTTTTGCAATAAATCAATATGAAACATGAGATTATTCTGAAATTAGAAGTGATACAAAAGGATAATATCGTTAATTGATTTTCAAAAATAATGGCGATGTAAAACATAATCTTATAATATCGTATGCATTGAACTGCTTTCCGATGCGGTTAATAGTCAATATGAATGCAGTGGTCATTTATATTAATTATTAAGTTCGTCCAATGCTCTCTAGTATATTAATTAATATTTTCATATTTCCTTTCTTTTTTTTTCATTTTTCTACTGCTTAAATGTAAATTTCGCCAAGATTCTCTGAAATGCTGATATGGCGGAACAGCATATAGCACGTACAGTTTCCTGTCACAGCATTTTAAAATTGTAGTCCACGAAGAAAATATACTGTAAACATTGTTGTAGGGAATTTATCTTAACTTTATTTCATATTTTATTGTAAAAATCTTTAGAGTGTTCTTAATGTACAACACCAGTATTTGATATAACATGGAATTAATTTGTCCTGTATTATATGACGTCATACCGTAGTGATGATATAAGCGATAATGATATAAGTTTGATCAAGTTGATATTTTCTGATATTTCACTGGTAAAATGTAATAAAAAATATTATAACATAACCAGTAGGATATGTACATATGTAGATGTAACCTTTCGATGACTTCACTGTTACCTTCATCAGGCTAATAACCAGTGTGAACCGTACTAGTACTGACGTATGTAGTGTATGAGATGGTAATACTGTCACCTTCATCAGACTAATGACCAGTGTGAAGCGTACTAGTACTGACGTATGTAGTGTACGAGATGGTAATACTGTCACCTTCATCAGACTAATGACCAGTGTGAACCGTACTAGTACTGACGTATGTATTGTACGAGAAGGTATCACCTTCGTCAGACTAATGGCCAGTGTGAACCGTACTAGTACTGACGTATGTAGTGTACGAGACGGTAATACTGTCACCTTCATCAGACTAATGACCAGTGTGAACCGTACTAGTACTGACGTATGTAGTGTACGAGATGGTAATACTGTTACATTTACCTTCATCAGACTAATGACCAGTGTGAACCGTACTAGTACTGACGTATGTAGTGTACGAGATGGTAATACTGTCACCATCATCAGACTAATGACCAGTGTGAACCGTACTAGTATTGACGTATGTAGTGTACGAGATGGTAATACTGTCACTTATGACCGGTGTGAACCGTTCTAGTACTGACGTATGTAGTGTACGAGATGGTAATACTGTCACCTTCATCAGACTAATGACCCGTGTGAACCGTACTAGTACTGACGTATGTAGTGTACGAGACGGTAATACTGTCACCTTCATCAGACTAATGACCAGTGTGAACCGTACTAGTACTGACGTATGTAGTGTACGAGATGGTAATACTGTTACATTTACCTTCATCAGACTAATGACCAGTGTGAACCGTACTAGTACTGACGTATGTAGTGTACGAGATGGTAATACTGTCACCATCATCAGACTAATGACCAGTGTGAACCGTACTAGTATTGACGTATGTAGTGTACGAGATGGTAATACTGTCACTTATGACCGGTGTGAACCGTTCTAGTACTGACGTATGTAGTGTACGAGATGGTAATACTGTCACCTTCATCAGACTAATGACCCGTGTGAACCGTACTAGTACTGACGTATGTAGTGTACAAGATGTTAATACTGTCACCTTCATCAGACTAATGACCAGTGTGAACCGTACTTGTACTGACGTATGTAGTGTATGAGATGGTAATACTGTCACCTTCATCAGACTAATGACCAGTGTGAACCGTACTAGTACTGACGTATGTATTGTACGAGAAGGTATCACCTTCGTCAGACTAATGGCCAATGTGAACCGTACTTGTACTGACGTATGTAGTGTATGAGATGGTAATACTGTCACCTTCATCAGACTAATGACCAGTGTGAACCGTACTTGTACTGACGTATGTAGTGTATGAGATGGTAATACTGTTACCTTCATCAGACTAATGACCAGTGTGAACCGTACTAGTACTGACGTATGTAGTGTACGAGATGGTAATACTGTCACCATCATCAGACTAATGACCAGTGTGAACCGTACTAGTATTGACGTATGTAGTGTACGAGATGGTAATACTGTCACTTATGACCGGTGTGAACCGTTCTAGTACTGACGTATGTAGTGTACGAGATGGTAATACTGTCACCTTCATCAGACTAATGACCCGTGTGAACCGTACTAGTACTGACGTATGTAGTGTACAAGATGTTAATACTGTCACCTTCATCAGACTAATGACCAGTGTGAACCGTACTTGTACTGACGTATGTAGTGTATGAGATGGTAATACTGTCACCTTCATCAGACTAATGACCAGTGTGAACCGTACTAGTACTGACGTATGTATTGTACGAGAAGGTATCACCTTCGTCAGACTAATGGCCAATGTGAACCGTACTAGTACTGACGTATGTACATGTAGTGTACAAGACGGTAATACTGTCACCTTCATCAGACTAATGACCAGTGTGAACCGTACTAGTACTGACGTATGCAGTGTACGAAATGGTAATACTGTTACCAATGACCAGTGTGAACCGTACTAGTACTGACGTATGTAGTGTACAAGATGGTAATACTGTCACCTTCATCAGACTAATGACCAGTGTGAACCATACTAGTACTGACGTATGTAGTGTACAAGACGGTAATACTGTCACCTTCATCAGACTAATGACCAGTGTGAACCGTACTAGTACTGACGTATGTACATTTTTGTAGTGTACGAGATGGTAATACTGTTACCTTCATCAGACTAATAACCAGTGTGAACCGCACTAGTACTGACGTATGTAGTGTACGAGATGGTAATACTGTCACCTTCATCAGACTAATGACCAGTGTGAACCGTACTATAACTAACGTATGTAGTGTATGAGATGGTAATACTGTCACCTTCATCAGACTAATGACCAGTGTGAACCGTACTAGTACTGACGTATGTAGTGTACGAGATGGTAATACTGTCACCTTCATCAGACCAATGACCAGTGTGAACCGTACTAGTATTGACGTATGTAGTGTATGAGATGGTAATACTGTCACCTTCATCAGACCAATGACCAGTGTGAACCGTACTAGTACTGACGAATGTAGTGTACAAGATGGTAAGAATCGATCGAATTTTTCGGTTGTACTATAATCCTTTAGTTACAGTTGAGGAATCACACAACTAAATCAGCCTATCACGAAGTGTTTCATACGTTTGTAGTCCCTACCGAAAATTTGTTCCGGCTAAGTACAGTGATTCTGAATAATCTAAATAGGTAATTGTTGACATATTCTGCATTGAATGAAATCTATAGATATTTAACTTTACAAAAATGTATACTTTTGGTAGATTTTGATATGTGATGGCGGATTGATATGGGGTCAAAAGTCAGAGGGTGTTCCCGTCCCATTTCACTGGTTTGATATGTAAATTTCCAGTTGTCCGAAGCAGACGCCCGTAGCGAGCTAAAATGCCACGAAACTTCTGATAAAATGTCATTTAAAGTCTTTGCCATGTATGTATCTGTGAATCCAGGCAGTTGTCACTAGTGTTGAACTTCAAATATTAAAGTTATTAGCTCTAAAGCTTAGTAATAACATATAGTAAATTATTTAGTTGTGTGAGTCCTTTAAGAGAACTAGCCATGTGCTCAATGAACTTGACCTCTATAACCTTTTCTGTGCTTCCGGTTTTTTATTTTTTCAAAGACAACCACTGTCATTAAGTGTTAGCACATTTTTTCAGTATGCAGATATCTTTAATTTGAAAAAAACCCTTCAAAATTAGCTAAAATCTGGCTAAACATGGCCCTATGTTGAAGCCTATATTGTTGGACTGACCCTTATACTCAGGTTTTAAATAAAGTTTGGTTCAAAAACCTGTAATAATTGATATGCGTGTGTGTTAGAAGTACTTCGTTGATATATGTAGCAGGTTTTAGCATCCAATAGAGATCTAATCTAGTGTGTTGTCCTGCACAACCCAGCACCCCCCCTTCCTAGTTCCAACTCTGGCCAGTCGTTCTTAGGCTTCTTTATCCATACAAATTACAAATGTATGTGTTTTTTATAGCCAGAAGAAAGCAATAACTAGAACTAGTACGGAATAGGCTTGTATAAAAAATGCACATATGAAATTATACATGTGTATGTGTCCCTTGTAGGTTTTGGTGGCTTAATCCAACTTAAAATTCCATATTTTTAGTTAATTGTAGGTATTTCTTTATTCCCGTCACAATATATACCTTGTTCAACATCTTGTTTATTGATTTAATGTGTTTGTAATCTTTGTTTACTCATACAATAAGCTGTTTATGGCATTACATCTCCCCTACCCCCAATATTCTCCCTGTAAAGTGGCCGCACCCCGGGGAGCTATAAGTGTTATATGTAAGCCTGTGTAATTGATAGATAAACAGTTAAGATGGATATCTAATAACCCTTTATGACTCAAGTTTTCTGTAGAATTTTGGAGTTTTGTGTGAATTCTAAATGTGTTTAATTGTTAAAATTAAATAAAATTTACTTAAAATAAAAAATTAATTACTTCAGAGACTGTAAAATTAACAGAAAGTAAAATAACAAGATTTCTTTTCCAAAACTGTTGAGTGGTATGCGTATTTGATCTGTGGGCAAAATATGAAATTGCTAATTGCGTGCTTAATTGAGGTGCTAGAGGTTAATGTTATGCAAAAGAAATGAAAAAAATCTGGTGCTAACTCTGAATAGCAAACGTACATCAGGTGCAATAACTTGTGTTTTCTTCATAATTTATTATTCAATTTCAACCAAACTTCACCATTTTACTCAGAAATGTATATGCTTTCAAATAGTTAACTTTATTTCAACATCTTAAAGGTTTGGGACCCTTTAAAGGAATCACACAACTAAATCAGCCTATCACGAAGTGTTTCATACGTTTGTAGTCCCTACCGAAAATTTGTTCCGGCTAAGTACAGTGATTCTGAATAATCTAAATAGGTAATTGTTGACATATTCTGCATTGAATGAAATCTATAGATATTTAACTTTACAAAAATGTATACTTTTGGTAGATTTTGATATGTGATGGCGGATTGATATGGGGTCAAAAGTCAGAGGGTGTTCCCGTCCCATTTCACTGGTTTGATATGTAAATTTCCAGTTGTCCGAAGCAGACGCCCGTAGCGAGCTAAAATGCCACGAAACTTCTGATAAAATGTCATTTGAAGTCTTTGCCATGTATGTATCTGTGAATCCAGGCAGTTGTCACTAGTGTTGAACTTCAAATATTAAAGTTATTAGCTCTAAAGCTTAGTAATAACATATAGTAAATTATTTAGTTGTGTGAGTCCTTGAGCTGCAGGTTTGCTACACTACCTAAGTAAACAGTGTTCCGGTTTACAAGACTAGGAATCCAAACGATTACTTATATGAGACATATACCTCCGTGATATGACGACCTATATCACAAGATACATTATTGTATTGTCAAAGTTTGATGTTGTGCATTTCATTACTTAATGATTTATACAATACCAAATATCAAATTAAGTTACAATGAAGTGATATAAAAATGTTTAAAGTTTGTTTTCTCCACGGAATACACATTAAAGGCACGGGGTATAGGATATTCCACCATATCAGCATTTCAGGGAATCTTGGCAATATATCTGAATTCTGTAGGTATAAGAATTTTTTTTTTTTTGAAGAAATGGAATAGCAGTTGGATAATTACAACCAAAAAGATATTTGAAGTGTGACGTTTCGATGACTAAACTCTCACTGTAGTCTTGGTTAGAATCGGTACTTTGTGACTTGCAGTAACGAGATCAGTGAATCATGAAGCTACATAATCACAACCTATAAGTGCCATAACTCTTATTTTCAATGTTTTTTAATTCAAAGGGTAGGGTAAGTAATTAAATACTATAGAATAACAAAAATACGTCTTTCAAACCTCATTATCTCGAAATCGTATTATCTCATGATGATAAAGGTCAACACCGACATAAAATTCCTGCATTTTCTACGTTTGAGGCGAGAAAATTGAAACCCAAGAGGAATAATAATATTGCCTGATAGTTTGATATTGTTCTTCATAGATAGAAATTCGTTTCCCTCGATACCATCACCAAGGTAATTATTACAATTCCAAAAGTGGCTCTTAAGAGTATGTATACTTTTTTTCTGGAAGACTCGGTATAAAAAACGTCTCGCCACAAATTAAACCAATAAATAAGTTACTAGTATTATACACGTTAACCTGTAGTCCGAATGCCAAAATGTTATATGACTGTTCGAGTGAAATCTGCCCAGCTCTTCTGGGATTATTCCGAGACTATATTCTGCTATAACCATGACAGAACAGTCGATGTAGTGTGAATTAGTCAGTCCCACCATCACGACAATACTCACGTTTGAGTGGGTCGTAAGTACTCGCTGTCGTGTGATAACAAATATAGATTATATAGAGCGATAAACGTACTATACACGTCCCTGTTTATATCTCGACAATAAAAGGCAAAGCAAAATACACCGAATATGTCTTATTTCTAAAACAGGCCCGACTGAGGGGACCTCTGTCTTTTCTATTTTTGGGTCTTGTCACCTGGACTTAACGTAATCCGTGGTTTGAAGTTGTAACAGCGTGATCTATTAGGAAGGGAATACTCGACTACCTGAAGTTGACACCCGCCCGTGTCGTCAAGCGCGATTTCCCTAGGGCGGTGCAGATATATTCTGATGCTCCAGCTAGACGCAGGTTTATCTGTATTACAGACAGAGCCGGCAAATGGTACCCTAACATCAATGTCTGCTTTGATTAAGATGGTGGGATCTAGAATATTACATTAATTGTGAAATGCTGACATTTTATCTCCGACTTATAAATATATCATTGTACATCTGTATATATATACATAAAACAATGCCACAAGTAGAATGTATTGTTCGACCCCGAATACATTGTTATGTTCGACTCCAAATACAATGTTACGTTCGACCACGAATACATTGATACATCAGACCACGAATACAGTGATACATTCGACCACGAATACAGTGATCCTATTCCGAGTTCCTGTTCACTTTTGAAAAATAGCTTAAATTGTCATTATATTGAAGATGTATCACAAATTCGACTGTAACTGACGGTTCAAACTAACAACTTGAACGTCATTTTCGAGATGCCGTTTGATTCTTCGGAAGACTACGTCAGATAATATCTTTAACGAGAGAACGTACTTGGAATAACTTTTTAGACAGGGAGAGAGTCAAGTCTATCTGTTTAAAGATTTAAAAACGAATTCTTTGCTTAAAATCTACAATGAAAACAAAACACCGATCCGTATTCACAGCGACATGCATGATATGTACTTATGTCGATGTGACTGCAGAGTCAGCGTCTCACATGAGATGGGTACTTATGTTGATGTGACCGTAGTCAGCGACTCACATGAGATAGGTACTTATGTTGCTGTGACTGCAGAGTCAGCGACTCACATGAGATAGGAACTTATAAATTATGTTGCTGTGACTGCAGAGTCAGTGACTCACATGAGATAGGTACAATTGTACTTATGTTGATGTGACTGTAGAGTCAGCGACTCACATGAGATAGGTACTTATGTTGCTGTGACTGCAGAGTAAACGTCTAATACTGATATAATGATTTTAAACAAACACTACAAACATTTCCTGGCTGCTGAAAGTACCATCCTCACTTGGTAACCACGGAAACCGTTCGTTTTTTAAAGAAGAGAAGATAATAGTAGCTAATCACGCTTTGGTATTACACATATCTGTATGTGCATTGATGATCGTGATACGGGCTACACTCGTATCCCATGTACAGAAGAGGTCGAAGAAATAGACTGGGGAGTTTGAAGAAATCAAAATTTTAAACTCATAGCTCGTCAATAACTAATATTAAACCCAGGGAACGTCTTAGTTATCTTAGAATTAGGGCTTTCGTTTCAAAGAAAATCACATGGAGACATAATGAACGGGAAATTATGAGAATGATTGATTTTTGGTTGAAGACATTTGTTTTTGAGATCGATTGCACAATTTTCCAGCTGACTATGAACATTTCTATTACGGCCAACTTGCTTTTGATTTCATAAATTTACTGATGAGCCTATTAAGACCTAGTCGAGTTCATTGATTCCACATCCAAGTATATTGGCAGTTTGCTGCGAGTAATGATCGAATCGATCAGCAAATAAATATACCTTTCTGAACAAGGACTATATCATCCCCTCTTCAACTGCTTTCTTCGGTCTTAACTTACAACATGACCAACAAGGAAAGGTTTCTAAAGCTTTTCCTGGCCCCGATTTTCGAACATCACTTGACGATCTACATGAGAAGTATGTGGTTGTGTCTGCAGACAAAGCATCTAACAACTTGATAATTGTTTGCAAACACTATTTCATTTATTGCTCGCAAAAAGAACTAGCCCTGCTTGATAACCAAGGTCACCCTACTTACACATTGACCGGTGTTTCTAAAAATGAAATACTATCTAACCATGCTTCAGTATTACAATCTTTTAAGATACCGGTTAATGAGCAAGACGCTGACACACTTCGACTTTATTGGATACCTAAACTACACAAGGATCCTTATAAGCAACGTTTTGTTGCTGACTCTGCTAATTGCTCAACCAAGCCCTTATCAAAACGTCTTACTAACATTCTTAGTACCATTAAATCAGGGCTTCAGACTTTTATTTTATGACACTGTTTTCTCCAGGAGTGGAATTAACGGGATGTGGATTTTGAAAAAAACTCGAAAGATCTTTGGATCAATCTTGAGCATCCCCTACTAAAATGTTTTTTCGATCAAAACATTTGATTTTTCCATCATGTACAGTACCATACCACATACAAAACTGAAGGAACGTCTTAGATCTCTCGTTATGAGAGCTTTCTTTTCCACATAAGGTGGACGGTGATACAAATATATAGTAGTGAGCTACACGACAAAAGCTAAGATGAAATTAACTAAAGAAGATATAGTAAGAATGATTGAATTCCTGGTAGATAATATTTTTGTTGAGCAGACTGTTGGCATTCCAATGGGAACAAACTGTGCCCCACTTTTAGCTGACCTGTTTTTGTTTACATAAGAGGCTGAAGTTGTGGAAGGGCTAATCAGGTGAGGTAACAAAAACCTTGCCAAATCTTTTAATTTCACTTTCAGATGTATCGACCATGTGTTGTCTATGAGATGCTGTAACACACACATATGCTGCACCTCTTACCAACAAGAAGTTTGAAGACCACGTCGATCGTATATATATACCCTTCGGAACTTGAAATAAAGGACACAACAGACTCGTCTACATCAGCTGCTTACCTCGATTAAACTATGACCAACATTGACAGCTTACTACTAAGCTATACGATTTACATGACGATTTCAATTTTCCGATCGTGAACTTTCCATTTCATGAAAGTAACATCCCTGCTTCTCCAACTTATGGTGTTTACATGTCGCAATGGATTCGATATTCTAGGGCTTGCTCTAAATATCGTGATTTTCGTGATGATGTCTACTGCTGACCAACAACTTAACAACACAGGGACTATGGGCAAGTTTAATGGTCGCAATCTTTATCTTATTGAAAACTACTCTTTATTTTTGTGTGATATTAAGATGGACGCTTTTTTAGTATGCTCATTAGTATGCTTACATGTTGTGATCGACAATGATTCGGTTCTCATTTCGAGGACTTGATGGTTACTAGGATGTGACCTAGATTGGCATGGCGTATTCCGTCGATGAAGCAGAGGACGCTTACTCTTCCAGAATACCTGGTCTTATTCTCTTGTACTTTTACGAGAGTCTCCATGTAAAGCTTTCTTTTGTTCCTATTTTGTCCGTAGTTTAATCGATTTTGAGTTCTGATTATGAGTTTGTAAACGCTTCCATATTCTTTACTTTTTTCCCACGTGGGCGATTTCGTTTTCCTGTCATAATATTTCCTTTCTCTAAAGTGGCATCCCTGTGTTAACAACATGAATTTAACAATACCTGAAATGTGTCTTTACAATGTATAAAATATGTCAATACAATGTATGAAGTGTGTGTATACAATGTATGAAGTGTGTCAATACAATAAGAAATCGGAGAATACCAAAGCGTCAACAGAACCATACTCCAAACTCAAAATCGATTAAACTAGGGGAAAAATAGGAATAAAAGAAAAAATTACATGGAGACTATACAACGTGTTCATAACTGTCTGTACAATGTATTTATACAATGTATCTGTACAACGTGTCTACACAATGTATTTATACAATGTATCTGTATAACGTGTCTATACAATGTATTTATACAATAAATCTGTATAAAGTGTCTATACAATGTATTTATACAATGTATCTGTAAAACGTGTTTACACGATATATTTATACAATGTATCTGTATAACGTGTCTATACAATGTTGTAAGTACCTACCTTACGTTTGACCTTGGTCTCTACTTTGACGTCACTAGACAGTCGTTCTCCTGGTACTTTTGCTTCCCACAAAGTTTTGATGATGCCGACATAAGTTCCTAACATGACCAACATCGGAAGGAAAAACAGCACAACGGTTATAATGGTCAAGTAGGCCATTCGACCTGGACGGTAATCCATCCTTTGTCCAGTTTCAGGGGACACTCGCTGGACAACAGTCCAATCGCCGTCACACCAAAGTTCTAAATGGTCGCGCCATTGACGTCTATGAACAGTTCGCACGACCAACATGGGCACGCCCATAGCAAGGGAAATAATCCATATGATGAATATACTGTGAAAAGCACGTCTCTCTATGATATGGGCCTTCATGGCGAACACAATCCCGAAAAATCTATCACAGGCAATCAGGGCCAGGGACATTACGCTCGAGACTAGTGACGTCACTGAAAAGATACCAAAAAATAGTGTTAAAAGTGTCTTCAAATTTGTTTTCGTGAAAATATATAAATGACAACATGAAATATAAGTTGTTGCCCTTCTACTTATGACTAACCACCATACCTTGTAAACTGGCAACTCAACCATTTCCGAACTTCTAAGCCTAATGCTGACCAATTTATAACTACAAACGAACCATTCAGCAGCTGAATTTCGGCTGACCTAAAATTAGTTCCTTGTCTGGGATGCTCTTTCTTCACGTCCCCTTACTATAACGGTCTGGCTATGTACAGATGTATATAGAGAGCTTTAAGAATCAGATTCATATTTACAGTGTGTGGAATCAAAAGTTTGAAATTAAGGACGCCCTATATTTTCCTAATTCAGCCGCTTTCCTCGATCTCTCTCTCCAACAGGACTAAGAGGAATAGTTTATATCCAAGCTGTGTGATAAGTGAGGTGATTCCGACTTTCGACCGAACCATTCCTTTCTTGGTAGTAACATCCCTACGTTCCCCTACATACGGCGTTTTGCATTTCCCTGTTGACTGGTAGTTCAAGAGCTTGCTGTGACAATCGATGATTTCAGTCATAGTTACATTATCGAAAGCTGACAGAAAAATTACAATACAGGGTTTTCCACAGTTGATGAACGCTATATCAGTTTTGTGATCGCCACCGTGATAGGCGCACTGCACGCTCACACAATCAAATAATAATCTGATTTAAAAAGAAACACAAAATGTGTTTTTCGTAACTATGAAACAGAGTCTTTGGTCAAAAGACCTGAACATGGCATTGGCAGATAAGTGAGTTAAGGATCTATTCTAGTTTTTTAAATAGCACATCCAACGTCTTTCGTTGAAAAGGTTCAGGTGCGCGTATAGGGGAAGGACACACATTTACACATTGTATATATGTGAATAGTCGTTGTATTTGTTATGACGTCACTACTCCAGATCTCAGTGTGAAGACGAGACATTACGTGGTGTTGTTGACATGTCATACTTCTGTGGAATATAGTTTTTGATTTTTGGGTATATTGTTGCAGAATTGTAGTTTTGCATAGTTAAGATTTTTTTTATAATCGGCCTTTTGTTATTTTCAAAAATGCAATATTTGAAGTTTAAGCTTACATAGAGTTTAGCCCGTGCGTGTTTTCTCTGCTCCCGAAAGCATTCATCTATCTGTCAAAATGTCTAAGTCTGGTGTTAGGGCCAGAGGAATCTAGGGCTACATAGAGTTCCAGTGTTTAATAAAATTTGAATATTTTTTTTTTTATTTTTATTTTTCAGTATTGTGAACGCTAGATTTAATCACGAAAACATTAATTTCAATACACAATGCTTTCATTTTTGACACATGCATTCAATTCATTACTTAACTGTTTGTATTTACATAACAATTGAAGTTTATGTTTTAATTTGTCAAACTACTCAGAATGTTTATGGATCTCGGCCTGTCGATGCATATCTTAATAAACCACTGAATCGAAACTCTGCATATCAACATCCGATCGTACTGTTGTTTATGTTCAATAAATGTAATTATCAGCAATCAGATAAAGAAAACAACACTGATGTACTGTGTGCGTGTTGTCAGCGACAAAACCGCTTTTGTCGTTAACAGGACACGTGACATCCGGTTTAACAAGTGTGACGTGAGCATGCGCACTGATCCATTAAATGGTTTAATTTGATAGAATTAAACACGAAACAGCAACAAAAGCAAGTCTAATCAAATTACTATACATACAATGTACATAATTACCCATTTATCAAACCGCATAAATAACTATACATAAATAACTATGCATGAATAACAACGCAAGTATAGCTAAGTAAGTATATACAGGGTATTCAATGGTTTGCCGTTTTATATCAAATATATTTCACGAGTATGGCAGATTTTATTTATAAAGTGCGTAGCAAGAGTGAAAAATTAAAAAAACAATCTGCCATAAAAGTGAAATATATTTGATATTAAACGGCAAACCATTGAATTTTCTTTTTATTACATTTCGAGTGGGGCTTTGAAATACTTTTATTATTTTTTTCACTTGCCTACTAGGGCCTACTGGGCTAGGCCTAATCCTTCGAAATCATAACACAGCTGATTGGGATAAGTTGGTCGGAGAAGTTGAACCATTCTCATCTTCCTATTCATTACTTATTAATTATATAAATTCTGCAGCAGTATCTCACAAATATATACTGCTGTTGCCATTTCTTCAAGATCATCTTTCCCCAATAGACAAGTTCTAGCAGACAACAACATTGCCGAGCCTCCAATGCCAGGGGGCATTGGGAGAGATTCGATCAAGGGGAACAACTCATACACAGGTTCTAGTGTAACGTGAAAAAATGACCTAAGTTCCGTTTTTCTTAGACGGAAATAGAATCTGGTTCCGAGTTCCGTATATCTTAAACGCAACTAGGAACAGGGAACCAACTTCATGTTCCCGAATATGCTGTAGGCGGTTGCACTGTATACCTACCCATTAATCACTAAACACAAATAACTACATATGTATAGCTACACATACTTGGTAGGAAGGAAGTCATATTTTCAGTGCTGCCAACAATAGTGTCAACATTTCGGAGCACACTCATTTATTGAGTAAGTCAAACAAATACACAGCACAAAAACAGCTTTTATTAGAAATATATAGAGGATCTTACATAGCTGTTCACGACACATATTGACTTTATTCAACGAGTTTATTAATATTAAATGAAACGAGCCTTTGACAAATGAAATCAATAAACGAGTTCCCTAAATCCAATATTACCTGAACACAAGTGCTAGATCCTTTATATATTATAAAGCTAGGAAAACATCTATTTTCAATGATTCTACTCTATAACGGAAGTTGCTATCGAGTTAAAAGCCTGGTGCCATGTTAAATAATATGTGCTGCAACCCACTATATGAGCATTAAAAGCAGAAATGCCCGCAGTTGGCAACGAACATACCTATGTTTTATATGGTGCGCGTTAACACTCCATAGTGGGTAAATTGTTGGCAACTACGGGCATACTACCGTATACGCATCAAAAGGAGGTACAATCCTTATATGTGCATCATTATTAATTTTCATGAAGAATACGAAGAAACAAACATTCGAAGCAGGTTTCTACGATTGAACTACGATGGCCGTGGTTGCTAAGATAATATATTCTTACTGAATCTTCATCGATATATTGGTAAGTTTGGAAAATACTCAGCGAACAACACTATCTTTTTTCATAACATATTTTTTATATTTGGTATTAAATAATACTTATAGCACTTCAAATGTATTTCTTTATTTATAACGATCGTTATGTACACGCATTGACACAGTGATCTGATTGTGACGCGGTCGGATGTCTGACGTCACATTTTCAGGGCGCCGCCATGTTTGCGTTACCGTCAAAGAAAAAAATATAGAGGATACCAAAGCGTCAACGTCCGGAAGAGTAAGCGTCTTCTGCTTCATCGACGACACCCGCCATGTAAATCTTTGTTACATCCATGTTAACATCACGTTCTCAAAACGAGAACCGAGTATCATTGTCAATCACAACAAGTAAACACACTAATGACTATACTCAAAATCGTCCATGTTTATATCACTTAAAGATACAGAATATTTCTCAATTAGACAAAGATGGCGACAATAAAACTTGCCCATAGTTCTGATCAACCTCCATCTCATGCAGGTTGATCATAGGAACATTTGAAGTTTGCCAGAAACTATTTATTGTATATAATCAGACGAAATAGTTTTTAGCGCTAAAACTACGAGTAGTTTTGGCGTCTATTGCTGCCACTATTCTGTGACCTTTGACCCATGTCATTTTCCCCTCCCGCTCCGGAAAAGCTTGAATAGCTACCAATCGTAAGATATCTGAACTATTTAAAAGACTTAACATAACAGGAAATGATGTTCCCATGGTATTGTTAATAATTATGATGACTTTAATGATCTATATGCGATTTGTAACAAAGAAATCAGTTTTTCACTCCCATGGCTCATTTAAATATTACGTCTCTGCTCAGGGTCTGACCTCTCGTGTATACATTCGTACTATATATACCTCTCTGTGCTTTACACGCGTATACGGATTGCGGAATTCCTGGCATGGTGTACTTCGCTGCTAAACTTTGATTATATAATCGCGCCATAGCCAAATAGCCTGATTTTGATTTCAATGATATATTACCTTATACATGTGCATAAACCAAAATACTTGATCAATTTGTCGGTCGGAAGTATTAATTCGTAACTACAGTTAAAATCCGCCCTCTGGATATGATAACGTTATTTACGAGTTATTTTCCCTGATTGTCACTAACGTTGTGGTATCATATACACTTAGTGTTGTTGATCCGAAGGTTAAAATGTGAATTTCCTGTCGTAATTGTACCCGTGCTTAATATGTTATCTTGTACAATTCGTATCCATGTATGTATATGCATTGCAATCAAGGTGTTCACATCACTATAATAGACGATTTCCACTATGATCATGTGAGAATACCGGACCGTCTATTACTGCGACTTCAAAGTGTCTTTTTGGGGATGTCGAGTTAGCGCAGTGGTAACGGCCGTAGGTATTTCTGGCTAGGCGATTTGGTGCCGGAGATCGTGAGTTCGAGGCCCGGAGAGGGCACGAGTCAAAAAATTGTCTTCCTTCGTCATTTGTGTTTCCGTGTTTCTTATATATTATATACGTGTATACTGAATGCACAAGCTTGGTCGATTTTCTTACTTTATATTGTACTGAGTATACAATTTTTAATAAAATATTCCCGCGTTTCGAAGTAATAGCGGGAATTATTTGTCTTGTCGGTACGTATTAAGCAGGGGTGGAATTACGGGTGGTTTTCTGTCAGATCGGGTTAGCCAATCAGAATGTTAGCACGTGCTTTGACGTGGGATAGTGAGGGTACGCGAGTAGGTACGCCACTTTTCTAGCGCGTCGACTCGCAGTAACATGTTATAATGGATGATCTATCGGCAACTATATCTAGCCACGTGGACACGGCGGTTAAAGCCTCACAAGAGGTTTTATTGTCTCATCTGGACACCTTAATTTCTTCAAAATTAAGTCGTTTTGAAACCCAAATTTCACAGTCCCAGAAAGATATATCCGAGGCGCAGTATTCAAAGATACAAAACGACATTTTGTGTTCGGACTCATATAAGTTTAATAAGAAACACTGCGAGGAGCAATTCAAGTTCAATAACAAGGTTGTCTCCAAGCTGAGGGAAGCTCAACAGTGTAACCAGGCACGGGACTCCGACAGTACTCACCAAAAGATTGAAGAAGGTATGGCCTTGTTACATCACCGTCAGAAGTTAGTAAAACTCGCGGATTCTTCAGAGGCGGGTTGGAAGGCCGTAGAGGAATATGTGGCCAACCCCATTGCGTCAGATTCCGACGACGAAAAACGAATGGACAGGGCAAGGTCTAGGGCAAACCGGAGAATGAAACAATCCGTCATGAAAGGAAAATCTAAGAGGGGTTTCTACAGCAGGAGATTTCATCCATACAGCGTCTCTACAGTCAACCCTTTGGAGCCTCAACATGTACCACAGAGACAACACACGGACAGTGGACCTTCGCAGAGTGTCAAGCCCGGTACCTGTTTCGCTTGCGGGATTCCAGGTCACTGGAGGAGGGAATGTCCCGGATTACAGGGGAGGCAGGCGGCTATGGCGAGGGCCAGTGAAAAGATAAGTAAATCTTTGAATGTTTTAGTCGAGGTACAAGATAAGAAGGTCCCAGTCAAGCTGGGTTTCGTAGGTCGTCGAGGTAAGCTGGCACAGTCAGTGTTACCTGACACGTGTATTCAAAGTAAACAAACGCACGTGGCGACCGAGAGCACGTGTTCACCTATCGGTAGGTTAAAAGGTCAATACCACAAATGGAAACAAGCAGGTGCGTGTGACGCAGTGCTTGACATTATAGCAAACGGTTATAAAATTCCTTTTAGGGAACAACCAGTTCTAGGTAAGTTGGACAACAATAAGTCAGCCAGAGACAATCCTGTTTTCGTTGAGGGAGAAATTGAAAGACTACTCGGTATAGGATCAATTACGGAGGTAAGTGATCAGCCTAGTGTTGTTAATCCTCTCACGGTGGCGTACAACAGATCGGGTAAGCCTAGGATGGTGTTAGACTGTCGACATATTAACCCATGTCTTCACAAGTTTAGATTTAAATATGAGGATGCTTCGGTGGCTAGGGATGTTTTGGAAATGGGAGATTATATCTTCACTTTCGATCTGAAATCGGCCTACCACCACATCGAGATTTGGCCTAACCATCGTACATATTTGGGATTCTCGTGGGTGTTCAATGGTCAGCTACGATATTTTGTCTTTAATGTGTTGCCGTTCGGTATTTCCACGGCAGGTTATATCTTCACAAAAGTGTTGAGGGAAGTTGTTCGATTTTGGCGTTCGGGGGGCTCACGAGTAGTTATGTATCTAGACGATGGCATCGGGGCGATACTAGTCCAGAAAAAGCGGCCTCGGTCAGCAGGTTCGTACACAAGAGTCTGACAGATTTCGGCTTTATTATAGCCGAGGAGAAATGTGATTGGATACCGTCACAGGTAGGCACGTGGCTTGGGTACGTGTGGGACATGCAGGAAGGCGTGGTTAGAGTCACAACAGACAGAATGAGGAGGCTCCTCACAAGCTTGGGTAACGCCTTACGGTTTACAAATCAAGGTAAGGTTCTGTTTTCGGCCAGATGGGTGGCAGCTGTCATTGGGCAGATACTCTCTAAGCAAGGTGCGTTGGGAGAGCAGGTGAGATTGAGAACTCGGTGTTTGAACCGGTGTGTTTTGACAAGGGCAAGCTGGAATGCGCGGGTATTGTTAAGTGACGGGGCTATTGAAGAGCTGAAATACTGGTATGGGCATGCAGAAAGCATGAACTCGAAGGGCATGTGTATCAAGAGTAACGTTACACCAGTAAGTACAGTTATAGTTTGTACAGATGCTTCGGACACAGGCTATGGAGGTTACGTGCATAGCCGGTGTGTCGCCCCGCGTGGGGGTATCCTCGGGGAGGGTGATGTAGACGGAGAACCCATCAGTGGATGCGGTATTCCCGTTTTGAACGTGGGTGCGTTCAGTGATGGAGATTGTCAATGTGTACTGGGTACATGGGACAGTGAGGAGTCACAAAAGAGCACCACATGGAGGGAGATAGAGGCAGCTAGACGAGTGCTTCTATCCGCCGAAGGTAAGGTGAAGTGTGAGGCGGTTAATTTGGTGATGGACAGCAAATATGCTTGTAGTATAGTTAAGGTGGGTAGTGGGAAACCAGACTTACAACACATCGCAATAGAAAGAAACAAGTTTTGTCAGGAGCAAGGGGCGTCAATAAACACTCAATGGGTACCCAGGAATATAAATAAATCTGCAGATTTTCTCAGCAGGTGCACGGATAGTGATGACTGGGGTATTCGACCAGAGATATTTGAGGCTTGTGAAAAGCGATGGGGTCCACATTCGGTGGACAGGTTCGCCAGTGATTACAACGCGAAATGTAGTAGATTCAATTCGCGATGGTGGTGCAGCGGTACGGAAGCAGTGGATGCTTTCTCAGTAGTTTGGGCGGGGGAGAATAACTGGATAGTCCCACCTCCCCGTTTGGTAGGGAAAGTTTTTCACAAAGTAAGAGCGGAAAGAGCAAAGGGTACTTTAGTAATTCCGGAATGGAAATCCGCCCCTTTCTGGCCTGAGATATGTTTTGGAATGGGGGATCCGGATAAGATCGTTGTAGATTCGCTTGTCTTGGGCAATGAGAACGTGACGATCGCAGGAAGGGGGAACAATGGGGTTTTCGGTCACCAAGTACTTCAATTTAGAATGCTGGCTTTAAGACTGAATTAGTCATATTGGACATTTTGTATTTCCTACAGGTTTAGGAGTTAAACTACATGTGCAGGAGGCAGTAACAAGGGCAGGCGATGGACGGGAGAACGGTTATCTTGACCATTTAGCAGCCAGTTTAGCTGACAGACTAACTCGGTGTAAGAGCGACAATACCAATAAGAAGTACTACAGTTCGTTCAACAGATGGTGCGTGTTTATAAAGGCCCAGGGTTTTCAGTCGTTGCCAGCACAGTCAATTCATGTGGCATTATATCTGGTTCATTTGCTGGATAATGGAGCATCGGCGGGTGTTGTGGAGTCGGCTATGTATGCCATCAAATGGGCGCACGACATAACTGGTAAAGAAGACCCAACAAAGAACGTTTTCGTGAAAAACATTGTTGAATCGGCCAGGCGTACATCAAAGGCTCCGGTGCATAAGAAGGACCCTGTAACCACAGAAATGCTTATCCAACTTTGTGACAATTTTTTAGGTTCTCGTGACTTGCTGGTGTTAAGAGATTTAGCCATGATTTTAGTTAGTTTTGCTGGTTTTCTTAGATTTAGTGAATTTTGTTATCTTTTTTGTACAGATGTTGTAGTAAGGGCAGACCATTTGATTATCAAGATCAAGAAAAGTAAAACAGATCAGTATAGATATGGAGATCAGGTGGTTATTAGCCAAGGACATACTTCTGCGTGTCCGTATAAGATGGTTCTAAGATACGTAGAGGTGGCGCAGATAAATTTGTCTTCTGACGATTATTTTTTTCAAACAGGTTGTAAGGTCAGGAAAAACATGTAAGCTCATATACAAACGCCGATCGTTAAGTTATACGGGAGTACGGGAGGCTATTTTGAGGCGTTTAAGAACAGTATCGGGCGGGATAGATATCGGTTTGCATTCCTTGCGTTCCGGCGGGGCTTCAGCGGCGGCAAATAATGACGTCAGTGAACGATGCTTGAAGAGGCATGGACGGTGGAAATCGGATTCCAGCAAGGACGGATATATAGCGGATTCCCTATCGAAGCGCAAGTAAATAAGTCAAAAGCTCGGTCTTTAAGTCATTTAAAATTTTTACGACCCCTCGCTTTCTTTGTTGTTTTCTACTGCACGCGACAGGCTAGTCAGGCAAACATACAGAAGTGTTTGTTGTTTTCTGATGTTTGTATAGAGAAGACTAAAATATTCCCGCGTTTCGAAGTAATAGCGGGAATTATTTGTCTTGTCGGTACGTATTAAGCAGGGGTGGAATTACGGGTGGTTTTCTGTCAGATCGGGTTAGCCAATCAGAATGTTAGCACGTGCTTTGACGTGGGATAGTGAGGGTACGCGAGTAGGTACGCCACTTTTCTAGCGCGTCGACTCGCAGTAACATGTTATAATTCACACATTTTTAATCTATTTTACAGAATAGTTTTTCAAACACTAGTTGAGGAATATATTTTTTTTTCTAGTTGATAGATTAATTAATATTAGATATGCTTTTTGTTTGTGGTTCCGTATGGCAGTATCGATAAGATACAGTTTTATGCAAAATCCCAGAAATTTATGAAGCCTAAGCATTCAGGTCTGGTGCACCTCCTGTAGTCCCGTATAGGGTTTTCAGGTTGGGTGGCTCGCTAGGTTTCCTTTCAGAGAACTGTTTGTCTCGATAACTGCTGATAATACGGATGGGATGGTTTAAGTAGATATGAGAACAGATGCCAGTGCATTGGGTTAAGGGAATATGGTGGATTAAATGACGATAATTTGGATGGCAGTTTATATGTGATTGTTGAAAGGTGTATGGTTGATTGCACATGGTTACGTTAAGTATGTACGCATACGTACAGGTGATTGTACGTGATGGTGTAAAGTTGAATTTAGTATTTACATGTACTATCCTGGCGTTTTGTCATTTTTAATAAACTCCTACTACTGCACGCGACAGGCTAGTCAGGCAAACATACAGAAGTGTTTGTTGTTTTCTGATGTTTGTATAGAGAAGACTGAGACATTATCAGAACCTGTATAATTTGTGTACATATGAATTGGCAAAATACTTGATTTATTGAAAATAACACTTATATTTTTCTATGGCGAGCAGAAGCTCGTGGTTTTATGATTACGTCCTCCTCTGTGCTTCACATTATTATATCACTATACACTATAGGTTCACATTTTTGTTTTAACGAACTTAATCAGAACCTGTAAAGTGTACATAGTAATTGACTCAATATAAGTTACTTTTCTCCAGCTTGGTAAAGATATTGTAATAGGCCGTCGTTCGATCTTTTGGAAAAACAATTTGACTGTTTACTGTGTTATTTTATGACAAATTGGTTGGTTCGAACTATTATTTGTAACGAGAGATATGTTTGCGAATCCTTTTATTTTTTATCAAATAGCCATTGTGCTAACTAACAGCAGCGTATATTTCAATGATTCATTCACCTTCCTCCGAACGATAATGTTAACCTGAAGTTGTTATTATTGTGTTAAAAACTTCTTCAGTCAGTTTCTGAAATTGCACATGTAGGTTTCACGTTGTGCTTAGTTATGCCCGTTTGATACCATAATGATCAATATAAACAAAATGGCGGAAATGCTGCCATCTTTGATTTAGGCATTGGAATTGACAACTACTAGAGGGATCTTTCTAATATTTCATATGTAGGTTCCCTTGGTCCCTACTGTTGTGCCCTTTTGATTTTGAAACTGATCAGAAAAACAAAATTGCTGAAAAGCAGCCATCTTGGACTTTGACATTGAAATCACTATTTCTTAAAGAAGTAATTGATGGATATTTCTCAAATTCCATATGTAGTTTCACTTTCGTGCCTAGTTGTGCCCGTTGAGAGATTTTGAGACTGATCAGATAAACAAAATGTCTGACAGATTGCCATCCTGAATTTTGATAATTAGTGTTAGAGATGTAAGTGAAGTGGATCTTTCTCAAACTTCATATGTATGTTCCTCTTGGTCCTTATAGTTGTGCTATTTTGCTTTTAGGGCCGATCAGAAAAAACAAAATGGCCAACGGACGGCCGTCTTGAAATTTTAGCTCATAGTCTACCATCTTTCAATTAATAATGCCTTTTCTTTAGAAGACAAAAGGGAAAAGATCCCACTTTTTATTTTGTGTCTAACACACTAATACCGTTTATTTCGGTGCATATATTAAAATAAACACATTCGCTTCCGTGTAAATGGATCAATGCTCATTTGTAATAAAACTTGATATTTTAGTTAAATTGTTAAAGCACTGCACTTAATTGTACATGTACACTGTAGCTTGAAACACAAATCGTCAATCTAAACAACCTGCGTGTTATTGGGTTTACTCTAAATACTTACTTAATCCCTATTCGGAAACTTTCTGATATCGAAACATAGTAACCCATACAACCAAAAACACTTCAATAGCTGTCGAAATATACATACTATTGTTTGAAGTTTTAGCGTTCAAAGTACTTTCAGTACTTTGATTTCATTTATTTTCCATGTTTCAAAATCTTGAAGGAATCTAACAATGACCATCAGTGAATACATAATATTGTTTTGAAGCGTGAACGACGCCATATTTGAACAAATATCAAAACGCCGAGCCTTTTTACATTACATATACATTAATGTATTTGCAGTCAGAGTTTACTAAGCTCAAGAAGGGAGGAATGTAGGTATAACAAAATAAGATATAGCTTAAATATTGTAAAATTATCAAGGGTTACGGTTAGTGTTAGTCTTAGCCAGAATTTAACCTGATCGTCCATCCTGCAGGTAGGGCGTAAGAATTGTACCTGCTGCCCCAATTGCATAATCGTAGAAGGCGACTAAACTTGCGATCTGATCTTTTCCATTCTTTCTAAACAATTTTCGCCTTCCTAATGTCTTTTTTGACACAATCTCACTGTTGGCCTTTAGTTGAGCGTTCATAGGAAGGTTATGGGTTCTGCCCCAGGCCGAGACATACCAGAGTCTCTAACAATGGTAGTTTTTACTCACTGCTTGACGCTCAGCATTATGGTAGTGAAACCACTGGTTCGCCAGTTGTCAGTATAATGTGGCCGGGGGGGGGGGGGGGGGGGGGGGGTTGTTTTCTGCTGGAGGCCTTTTGCAGTATACTTCAGTCTGTTAGCCCTTTAAATCGGCAAAAGATCCGGATTATCACAAGAAGGCTTACACGAACATACCGAGGCCTCCCAAATACACACGCTCTCAACACACACGCCCACATCGCATACATCGAGAGGCCGTCCTTAAATGACCCTGGCTGTTAACAGGGCGTAAAAACAATCAACTTACCAACCAATTTACCTGATCGTATCATCGACCCTGATACACAATAAAAGCTAGTGTCTAGTACATACAAAAACCACAAACAACTTGACAAATAATTCTTCGTTAAAACGCAACATCGTTACAAAATAACATCATAAAAGGGCAAAAAACATTGCAGACGAACATCATCATAGAACAAAGAATTCACCAAAGAACATCAAAGAACAAAGAGCAAAGCCAAAAAACAACAACAAGAACAAAGAACATCATCAAAGAACGAAAACATCATTTAAAACATTGAACATCTTTAATGCACGCAAAACATCGCCAGGAAACGAGAACAAAGAACATTGTCAAAGAACAAAGAGCAAAGCCAAAAAACAGAACAAAGAAAGTCATCAGAGAACGAGAACATCATTAGAGATCAATGAACATCATCCAAGAACAATGAACACATTAAAAGAGCAATGAATATCATCGCAAAACATAATCTGATTAAAATACAGATCCTCACTATAACTATCGTGTGTAGGATCTGACAGCGACCAGTAGAAGGTCATGTGCAGATGATCTTTATTATTTCCATATCTAGGATATAAACAGCCAATCAAAATTCACCTTGTAAACGGTGTTTGTTAGACGAACAAAACTGGCGGCGGATCGAAGCGAAGAAGAGAAAATCATTCAGGGCGTTATATAACAATTTGATTAGTATATTTTGTGATAATATCTTTACCTTCAGTTGTTATTTCTTTTCGGACAAACGAAAAACTACAAATCAAACAGATAATGTCTAAAAAGAACACGCGCATTGGCGTAGAGACCGCTGAACTGTAATCGTAATTAGCTTTTCACTTTCAGAATCTGGTAAGCAGCGATTCGATTGGTGAATACATGCACATGCCTTTCTTCTGGTCGCTGTTAGATCATACACACGATAGTTATAATGAGGATCTGTATTTTAATCAGATTGCACAAAACAAAAACATCATGAAAAAACTTTTTTCAAAGACCAATGAACATAGCAAAAAAAAAGAAATTAAAAAAAAAATCAAATTTCGTCACCAAAGTAAAATTGCATGTCTCTTATACCCCAATATATCATATGTTTATGGGTATTTTATAACTTATTACACATATTGTAGCAAACCATGCAAAATTATTTTAAGAAATAAGAATCATAATCCTTCATTGTGTTATTCAATGTGTGCTGTAGTCCATTTGACAGTACACATCGTGTTTAAGCAAAAAAAGAAGAAGAAAAAAAATCTTTATAAATAGAAAGTTTTCATTTTATGGAACGAAACTATTTTAATAAGCAAACTGCACTGTGAAGAGATAAGTATCCTCGAGGTATACACGATCATCTCCAGAGCGATCCGGCTCAGTCCTCTCCAGGGGCCGACACACACTGCCGGCCTATCTGTATAATTCCCCGTTTATGTAATCGATGTGCCTTTTTATACTTTATAATGAAGTAACCAACACACGGATTTAGCGTCATTTGACAGGCAGATTGCTATGTGTTATAGCTAAAGCAGATCTCCTGAACAATTACAATGGGAATTTAGGTGTTATAACCATCAATCAGCGTCCTCTCCTAAAAAAGGGGAATACAAATCCGTACAGACCCAGTGCCAGGACGCAAAACCAGCTCCATTATCAATAATTATTCTTGTTTCCACCTGGACCATCCGCCATTATTATCCTTGTTTCTACCTGGGCCATCCGCCATTATTATCCTTTTTTCTACCTGGACCATCCGCCATTATTATCCTTATTTCCACCTGGACCATCCGCCATTATTATCCTTGTTTCTACCTGGGCCATCCACCATTATTATCCTTATTTCTACCTGGGCCATCCGCCATTATTATCCTTGTTTCTACCTGCTCCATCCGCCATTATTATTCTTGTTTCTACCTGGGCCATCCACCATTATTATCCTTATCTCTTCCTGCTCCATCCACCATTATTATCCTTGTTTCTACCTGGACCATCCGCCATTATTATCCTTGTTTCCACCTGGACCATCCGCCATTATTATCCTTGTTTCCACCTGGGCCATCCACCATGATTATCCTTGGTTCTACCTGGACCATCCGCCATTATTATCCTTGTTTCCACCTGGGCCATCCACCATTATTATCCTTGGTTCTACCTGGACCATCCGCCATTATTATCCTTGTTTCCACCTGGGCCATCCGCCATTATTATCCTTGTTTCTACCTGGACCATCCGCCATTATTATCCTTGGTTCTACCTGGACCATCCGCCATTATTATCCTTGTTTCTACCTGGGCCATCCACCATTATTATCCTTGGTTCTACCTGGACCATCCGCCATTATTATCCTAGTTTCTACCTGGGCCATCCACCATTATTATCCTTGGTTCTACCTGGACCATCCGCCATTATTATCCTTATTTCTACCTTGACCATTAACCATGATTATGCTTGTTTCTACCTGGACCATCCGCCATTATTATCCTTGTTTCTACCTGGACCATCCACCATGATTATCCTTGATTCTACCTGGGCCATCCACCGATAAGTATCCTTTTTTCTACCTGGTCCATCCACTGTCGTAACCATTTATCCTAAGTTTTAGCCTAGATTCGTCTTTTTCCTATCCTAGGACAGCCGCCATATTTATCCTGCTTCTACCTGAGCCACCCGTCATGCTAACCCTTGTTTTCACTTGGGTAGCCGGCATATTTATCCTTCGTCCTGTATTTGCGATCCATCAAGTTAATTCTGGCACTTCATCATTTATAACGAAAACATGCAATCACTGAAACCTAATTGACATACAGTTTAAATGTTTGTCATAAGCTGTCGTCTGCCGAAATAATGGTGCGTCAAACACCTCTTATCGTACGTTAGTCCCGTCAGTTCTTATGTCAATGTCCTGTGAGAGAATAAACTGAGCAGGGCGATAACTCGGTAATTACCTGCCATCACTGCGCCCTCTAGTGACAAGGAGCAGTTAAGTAGTGTTCTGGCACACAGACATTGCTGATAGGTCAATGAGACGGGGATTCCGCGCTGAGATAAAACCCGATGCAAACAATGTCATCACTGACTACACACATTAAAAATAATTGAAGTGAGATAGGAGAATATTCTGAGCTTCCTTCGTGGAGGGATATAGAAAATTACATAGCTTACCCGGCTACCAACCTCGGCAGTAAACTGTGATCACTTCATTTGGTCGTATGTGGTAAATTGTTGGCAATATGGATGGCTTTATAAAACCGTAACGGCATTGATTGTGTAAGGGGTATCATAATGAGAATGAAGATGTTCTAGTAGAAACATCTAAACGAAAATCCATCAAAATGCTGGTTTGTAATTGACTGAGAATCTCATGAAAGGGTTACATACTTCAGCTGAAGGTGTTATTTTTAAAAGATTCTCCTGTTCTGAAGTAAGATAGGAACAATAACTAAATTCCTGTAGTGTTGGTGTCTTAACAAGGTTATGTGTCTCTGAATCGACTTTTCCAATGAGGTTACTAAAATTTAAGGTAAAAAGATATTCTACATTACACACGGCTACCTAATGTCTATATTATTGTTATTTTATTCGGACTATTCACAACATGGTAGACTTTTTCTCATGTTAAATCTTATATCCTTAAAATCATATAACGCAAAAAGTGATGACGTCATACTTATAGATTAAATTACGCCGCACAATCGTTTTTGAGCAAGATTGAAGCAAAAAGAGCGGTTGGGTAACCTTACGTGTAGATACACGCACCCGTACACGTAGTACACGAACTAAGTTTAATTGAATATTTTAAACGTGTTTGTATTTCTTTTGAAACGAAATGATCAGGAATGGCCACGACTTTCTGGGAATAATACTGTATATATCGAAAAATATGTATGCATTTGATTTTCCATGTATTTGCAAAAAAAGGACAATTTTCCGGGTATTTATCGTATGAACTGCAACCCCCTCCGCCGCCCCCCGCCCCCCGCCCCCCGCCCCCCCCCCCCGACCCCACACACACACACACACACCCAAACACACACAAATAATAATGCAAAAAAAAAATATTGTGGTCGTTCATTAAATTTCTCCATCGTTTCCTTTTTCACTTATATAAACCCTAATTACGAGCTAATACATGTATCAGATCAGGAACATCGGGCGTATACGACAGTTCATAACTATATACATGCAAGAGTATGGTGTATTCACTAGTTACCTCACGTTAGACTATGGTAACGCCCTGCTCTGTGGTAAATCTGATAGATTAGCTAACTAGTCGTCTACAGAGGGGTAAGAACACTGCAGCACGTCTCGTTTCTCGATCTCGAAAGAGAGAGCTCACAACACTTCTGTGTTGGATTCATTGCACTGGTTACCTGTACGATACAGGTCGTAGTACAAAAACTTGGTAAACACATACAACGCACTGGATGAAAAAGCTCCCAAGTACATAAGGGAGCTAGTTACCCTGTATCAGTCGTGAAGATCATTGAGGTCGGAGACAGAATCATTGTTGTGTGTTCAAAAATATCGTACTGTGATCCATGGAAACTTGTAATTTAGGAGAGTTTCGGCCACTTTGTGGAATAGCTTACCATCCGCTATCAGAAAAACGAATTATCTATATGAATTCAAGGAAAATTGAAGACGCACCTTTTCATATCTGTATTTTAGCCTCTTTTCACAAACGACATGCATAAACGGACTTAGCTTAATGAATGATTTACCAGAAATACTATTAGTCACATGTTTTGATTCAGAAGTGATTTACATTAATTTTACAAATTATGTAAAGCGCTATATAAATGTTGTGTATTATTATCATTACCAACCCGATGACTATCAATGTTTGTTCCTTCAGCATCTAGAAATATAAACCGACCCGTGATACACTATGTCTTATTACGCCGGCAAACATTTTGCTGATGTCACATAGAGCTTAAACAATGGTTGCTTTGTTATAAAAAAAAATCGACCGCCTCACTCCATTAACAGTGTGTCAATGCGCGTATGTGACGATCGTTATAAACGAAGAGAAATATGTTCGAAAGGTTTTTAACTTTACTTGATTTAAAATTCAAAAGCAATGAAAGGAAGTATGATATCATTATTCACTGTGGATTTTAAATTTCTTAATTTACTTATTTATCGATGTGAACATGTACAGTGTACCTGGTGACGTCATCTGTCATTCACTTCGTACCTGATGATGTCTTCTGTTTCCGTACCTGGTGACGTCACATATCACTGTACCTAGGGACGTCACCTGTCACTTATACCAATTACTTAGTTGAAGTCACCCTCACACCTTTAACAGGGGCGGCCATTATTGTTTTAACTTCAGACTGACTTTTATGTGACTAATTTTATCCCTACCGTACCAGCATGTAGACACCTTATCGACGTAACCTGCGCGAGCTGGTCCCTGGCGACCAGGTCACACGAAATGGGGAGAGGGTAATTACATAACGGATGTTGTGATCTTTATCTCGGGAGTTACTCAACACCACTTTTATCGATTTTACTGAAAGAATACAAAATATGAGCAAGCCAAATAACGTTTTACTTCATAGAGTTATCAAGCGCTAGTATAAAATAAAAAGGTCAGTTAAGGATCGACTGTATATGACGATCCCTTGCACGTGCGGCTTTTGTTAGATTAAACAACAAAATATCATTAACCGTGTTATCATAAACTAAGTGCTTTCGCACTCACGTATGGACAAAACTAAATGTATAACAGCGTCATTGCAAATGGACAATAATACACCACAACGTCAACATATACGAGACAAATATACCACAACCTCATCGCAAAAAGACACAAATAACCGCCGTCTAACGTCACGTGATCCAAAATGTATAGTTCACAACGAAGCTCTCGCGAGATCTCGATACAGTGGCCATTTTCTGGGATCTAGATATTTTTTAAGAAATGGACGTTGACAGAAAGTTATCGACCATCTCCGACTTGATAATATGTGTAGGCTAATTAAAAAATATCTGTTCTTTTCATGGGTACCTAATTTGCATGTCGGTCCAAAAAAAACATCATAATTTTATATTATAAAACATTGTTTAATCAGCGATCTGGGGACAAATCACTATGATTTTGCTTCTTTATGTAGAGAATTCTGACTCTGAGAGCCGCCAGCCGTCCCAATATTCAGCGGACCAGATAGTTAGAATTCTTGAAGTAAAGACAACTTACACAGAAAACATCGACACGCATTTACTTATACGACAGCATCAAAACACAGACAACAGTACCACAGCGTCAACAATAACAAATAATCTAGTTCATCGAAAGCTTGTCGCTTTGCCAAGAGGCCATCATATATTTTGTGTCTTTGCGATGACGCCTTCATATGTATTGTCTTTCGCGATAACGCTAGGGTATATTTTGTCTCTTTGCGATGACGCGATGATATATTTTGTCCTTTTGCGACGACGCATTGGTATAGTTTGTCTCTTTGTAATGACACCTTGAAGCATTTTGTCCTTTTGCGATGACGCTGCGGTATATTTTATTTCATTGCGATGACGCCTTGAGATATTTTGTCCCTTTACGATGATACTGCGGTATATTGTTTCTCTTTGCGATGATGCCTTGATATATTTTGTTCCTTGGCGATGACACATTGTTACATTTTGTCCCTTTGCGATGATTCTTTGATATAGTTTGTTCATATGCAATGACGCCTTCATATATTTTGTCCCTTCACGATGACGCCTTGATACATTTTGTCTCTTTGCGATGACGCCTTGATACATTTTGTCCATTCGCAATAACGCTGTGGTATATTATGGCCCTTTGCGATGACGATGCGGTATATTTTGTCCTTTGTGATGACGTTTTTTTATGTTCTATTTCTTTGCGATGACGTTGCTGTATATTTTGTCTTTATCATTGTGTTTTGAGAGTTAACACTTAAGCAGACAATATCAGAATATTAGACCGAAAGAAATGATTTAGTGGTGTTAAGGAAATGGGTGTTTTTTTATTATATCTCCCTTATGAGATATATCACACCTCACGCTCTCTGTACATGAGTGGTGGTCCGCTGTCAGAACTCATTAGCCACGAGTACTCGTGAGTGACACTTCCATGGTGCCAGGGTTGACACAAAACCTACAGTTTGCTGAATAGAGGTCAAATCTACAGACAATGGAAGGACAAAATGCACTCGGCCATAATCCTCTGGAATGGTTACCTGATATTAATACGATTTACGGATTTTCTCGTCCTTCGCTAAAACAAAAACCTGTGCCTTTTTAATGACGACTTACGGACATATCATAGTAAGAAAGTCCGGAAAAAACTCGTGATAATCTGTGATGACAGCCCGGGGATTATAATTAGACATGAACTGGCGAGTTAAGCTATTTAACATAGATTCTTGGCCAATTTTCGCCTGCCATCGGTTGGAAGTCGCAGTGTTCTGAAACTGATGAATCAATAAGATGATGTATCAGCAGTGTATAATAAGCTAGATAGTTGTAACAAATGACTGAGAGCAAATCGGCATTTACGAATCAGCGTTATCACAAAAACGCATTTCTGGCTAATTGAGTACAGAGCCACTAGTATTGTCCTTCCCGGACGGAGTGGACATGTATGCCATTAACAAATGGGGAAAAATTATCTTCCTCCATCAATGACGACATTAGACTTTTTATATATTATGCAGGATATGTTACAGATTCCAGGCAACAAAACCACAGAAAAAAATTATTTTGCAATAAGTTTGAGGTTAGCCCTTTTTTAGTCATAAAATGACTGGAGTAATAATTTAATCCTGAAACTTGTGTGTCCATAGGATGGTGACGCATGCTGTATTCTTATTGCATATCAGGTTTTTAAACCTCCATTTGTATATGTAACAGGAGAGGAAACATGCACAACCAGACCAGGGTTCGAACTAAGGACCTTCCGAACTTTAGACGGACGCTCAACCAATTGAGCTGCATGTATCTGCAGCTGGTCGCCGGCGATCGACCCAGTCCAGATCCGCTACATTCCTCCCTCCTTTAACAAAGTCTTTGACCCCGAACACCCACACGAGACCCTATACCACCCTCCGTGAGTATATCTCGTTGGGCTCCAAATGTAACTGGGGAGGAAAAATGCACGACCAGACTGGGGTGGGAGTCAAGGACCTTCCGAACTCTAGACGGACGCTCAACCAATTGAGCTATTTGATCGCGGACGATCGACCCGCTCTGGTTCTTCCTCCTTCCTCTTTTTGTCCCTGGAGACCCAAAGTTTACAACACAGAAACGGGTATCCACTTGCTTAATACATACTTGATACAAGGGTTGGTCACAAACACCACTATAACAGGAAAGGAAAATGCTCGGCCAGACCAGGGTTCAAACACAGGACCTTCCGAACTAGACAGACACTCATTCAACCGAACTATCTGATTGTCAAAGATTCAGGACGAGGCATACTAGTCGAGCACTTGTTCCGAAGATCAAAAGTTCGACATGCACAGAGGCCAGATTTATTTTTCTTGTTTTTTGTTTTTATAAACTTCATTTTTTACTTATTTTTATTTTGTTAAACAGCATTGAAGTAGTAAATATGAAGTATACATATTGATAACGCTTATATCTTCATATTAGTAATATCCGTGATATTTCTTCCCGATTAATTTGGACACTAAAGAATATGAGCAGTATCATTCACGTAATAATTCATTGCTTGAACAGGATTTCATTTTCCGGGGGATTGATAAATTGACCTATTCAACTAGCAATATATTACATATAAGAACAGCATGTATATAAGATATATCTAGGGGGAAATCTCTCCTACAGATTTAGAATGTATTTGTTTTTGCAGCATATCAATCCAGCCATATAAGATCCTTTGATGTCTTAATAAAAAATGTACTAGAAAAATAATATATAGATATTTTCTCCTGCCAACTCATCAACTTATCTTATCAATTCTAAGAAATATAACTATACAAATGAAAAAAAGGATTTGCTATTTCACTTAGCTGAAATACTAGACAATTGAAGCACATATGCTAGACGAAAGAACATAATAAATGAATGTTCATAACTACATCCCTGTATAACGATCCGTAAGTTGACATAATGCATTATCAAAAACAAAATTTTGTTTACTACAATGTTATAAATGTCTTTTAAGCTGACAATGCAAGTTAAAAAGCTTTTTTGTTGAGATTGAAAAAAATACGGCAAAGTAAAATGTTTAGAAAGCTTTTAAATAGCTATCTTCAAGGAACTTCAAGGTAGGTGTGTGTTTGTCATTCCAGTCACTCCCGAGTCACGTGTTGTGTTCGCAGGTGTGTTGCACTTCGCACGGCCAGTGTTAGTGTACAAACCGGTTTGATAGAGTGGGTGCTTTTTATATCCAGGGAGGCCGACGCTCGTTTCCAAGCCAGGCAAAAACTAAAATGTCTGCCATTTCTTAGGAACCTATTAGGGGTCAACTCAGAAGCTTTCTAAAACATAACTTTGTCGATTTTTTTCCTCTTTTTAAATCTCAACTAGAAAGCTTTTTAACTTGCATTGTCAGCTTTAACTTGGAAAACTATAAAGTTTTAATGCTACAGTAATTTCAGTACTCTAGCTGATTCTAGGTCTTCGTCACCGAAGACACCACTATTTAAATACAATCCAGGTTCGGGTACCACATTGCATACATCAAAAACTTAAAACAAGGGTTATCCATAGACACCACTCTAACAGGACAGGAAAATATGCACGGCTAGACTGAGGGTTCGAACCTAGGACCTTCTGAACTCTAGACGGCTACTTCACGGACTGAGCTATCTGGTCGCCAACGATCAGCTGAGTCCAGTTCCGCTACACAATATACATGAAAGTATAAGGGTGATTGAGTGGTGCAGTGGATAGCGCACTTGCCTTTCATCAAGGCAGCCGGGGTTCGATTCCCCGATCAGACGTTAAAAGGTCACCTGACCGACTACGTGGGAGTACTCCGGTCCCCCCCCCCCACCCCCGTAAGACCAATTGCGCGTAAAAATCCGGGCCAACAAGAGTGATTGATATAAGTTGGATAACTTTGTTCATTATTGTTGTGAAATAAATAAAGTTTATATTTTAAGTATGTATGATATTAACAAACGAATATGGCTGATTAAGTGACGCTGAGTCGGGTTTTAAAGCCTGTTTTTCTCTATCAATTACCGTGTCACACGCGTGAACAGTTTCTACCATAGTGTTTAAGTTATCAATTACAACAGATATATATCAGTCCATTTTATGTGAAATGTATTGATCATTAAACGGAGCATGCCCAGGCGTGGGTTGGTGTCAAAATCACTCCGTATCATTGTTCGCCACACAACATCAAACTACCACGTGACCTTATCATGTGATCACGAAACCGGGAGAGTGATACTTTGATTCGGGCAGTAAAGGGATAAACTTTAACCGTTTGTCTGTCAATTAAGTTCACCAACTGCTAGAACCAAAGAAAGAACTGCGTAAATCTCTTTCAACAAGAGAAAAACATACATAATGTGGCCCCTATGCTATAAGTATAGACATATGCATAATGCCTGATAGGACTTCAAGTAGGCTTGGAGTGCACTCCAATTTGATCTTTGTGTAAGCTTTAGTCTACATTCACCTGTACGTCCCTACACTCATCTGTACGACCCTACACTCACCTGTACGTCCCGCACTCACCTGTACGTCCCTACACCCACATGTACGTCCCTACACTCACCTGTACGTCCCTACACTCACCTGTACGTCCCTACACTCAACTGTACGTCCCTACACCCACATGTACGTCCCTACACCCACCTGTACGTCCCTACACTCACCTGTACGCCCCTACACTCACCTGTACGTCCCTTCACTCAACTGTACGTCCCTACACTCACCTGGAGAAAGCTACGTATATTCTTGGCTACAAAATACTGGAGAAAAATCTCCATACGACCTATCTAGTAATAGAGAATTCGAATGACTACAAACTTCCCCATCCATACTTTAGAAAAATAATGCTGACGTACATACTAACCAGAACTGGAGATAATCTATCTACATCCCTACCCAGAACTACTAAAATACGTACATGTATTATACCCCCGACGATAGCTTAAGAAATATCACCATGGAACCGTAAAATACTGCGTATTTCCTCGCTCAGAACTGCACAAAAAAATACGTACATCTCCAATCATACCTGAACAAAATTACATACATCATCATATATGTACTTTCTCATCCATAACTGCAGATGAACTATGTAAATCCCCGATCAGGTCTGAAGAAAACGATGTAAATCACACACAGAGCTGGAAAAAAGCCTATAACTATCGTCCGGGGGTCAATTCATATCCCCCTCCCCAACTTATCTGAGCTATGAGAGCAACAAGTTATTGAGGTGAAACGTATGTGTGCCTGCCGCCGCCCCAAAGGGACATAACTTACAGAAAAAGGGGAGGTAACTCAACCTTATTGTGCACGTCTACAATGTATAAGGAGTGTGCCTACAGACGGACGGACGTACAACCCGAATCAGGTATACCCCCTAAGTGCGTGGGGGTGGGTGGAAATATAGCACGAACGTACATGTATATCAGCGAGATGATCTGATAAAAGCTAAGAACGTTTCCACATGAAATCACAAAAATAAACGTACTTCACCCAGAACAAGAGAAAACTACGTACACCCCAACCCAGAACTAGAGAAAACTACGTACACCCTAACCCAGAACTAGAGAAAACTACGTACACCCCAACCCAGAACTTGAGAAAACTACGTACACCCCAACCCAGAACTAGAGAAAACTACGTACACCCCAACCCAGAACTAGAGAAAACTACGTACACCCCAACCCAGAACTAGAGAAAACTACGTACACCCCAACCCAGAACTAGAGAAAACTACGTACACCCCAACCCAGAACAAGAGAAAACTACGTACACCCTAACCCAGAACAAGAGAAAACTACGTACACCCCAACCCAGAACAAGAGAAAACTACGTACACCCTAACCCAGAACTAGAGAAAACTACGTACACCCCAACCCAGAACAAGAGAAAACTACGTACACCCCAACCCAGAAATGGAGAAACATATATTGCGTACATCATCGACCAGATCTGATGAAAACTACGAACATCACCACACAAAAATACAAGAAAAGAAAAACAACAAAAACTAAGTACTTCTCTGACCAAATCTGAAGAAAAATGCGGATATCATCGTCAAGCACTGGTGAAAACTACGTACGACCCCACAAAGAACCAGAGAAAAATACGTACATCCCTAGCAAGAGCTGAAGAAAACTACGAACATCCCTGCAAAGAGCATTAGAAAACTACGTACATCCCCACAAAGACCTGGAGAAAACTACGTACATCTCAACCAAGAACTGGAGAAAACTACGTACATCCCGATCAAGAGCTGGAGAAAACTACGTACAACCCCACCAAGAGCGGAAAAAAAACTACGTACATACCCACTAAGATCGAAAGAAAACTACGAACATCCCCACAAAGAACTGGAGAAAAATACGTACATCCCCACTAAGATCTAGAGTAAAATACGTACATCCCCACTAAGATCTAGAGTAAAATACGTACATCACCACCAAGAGCTGGAGAAAAATACGTACATCTCCACCAATTAGAACTGGAGAAAAAATACGTACATCACCACCAAGAACTGGAGAAAAATGCTTACACCCCCACCAAGAGCATTTAAAAAATAAGTACATCCCCACCAAGACCTGGATAAAACTACGTACATCTCAACCAAGAGCTGTAGAAATCTACGTACATCCTCACCAAGAGCTCTAGAAAACTGCGTACATCCCCATCAAGATATGGAGAAAACTACGTACATCCCTATCAAGACCTGGGGAAAGCTACGTACATCCCCACAAAGAGCTAGAGAAAAATGCGTACATCTCAACCAAGAACTGGAGAAAACAACGTACATCCCTATCAAGACCTGGAGAAAACTACGTACATCCCTATCAAGACCTGGGGAAAACTACGTACATCCCTATCATGACCTGGGGAAAACTACGTACATCCCTATCAAGACCTGGGGAAAACTACGTACATCCCTATCAAGACCTGGGGAAAACTACGTACATCTCCAACAACAATCTACATACGTGTATTTCGTAGTAATTAGGTAAACAATAGGTATTCCTCGTTGTATGGCTGGTGTGTAAAGTCATTGATGTACTGTCTAGTGACTTACTGTACTATAGGCTACATAACAACACCCTTGGGTTCCTCGGTCGGTGTTTAATATTATATTATAAAACACTATGTTGTGACCGACACAACGATAGTGTTTTAAAAGGTCATGTGTACCTATACTAGGTGTAAAAGGTACTCGTGGCTTGTAAATCAAGATATTCTATTATTTAATTTAAAGTAAAGATAATTCCAATAACATTGCAAGTCACTTGTACAATGTAATTATATATTTATAACGTTTTACGATGCAGTGGTCTGTGTCGGTAGCTGTAGGTCAAAGTTCAACCGGAGGTCACACTATACCGAGGTACAGTATCATAAACGAAGAGATCGTGAACCGTCCATTGTAGACTTACATAATACGAAGCAGTTTCCAAGATAAAAGAGATGATTTACTAAAACTTCACTCGCATAAAGTGCTGAAGGGAATCCAATTTACCGGCATAAAGAGATATAAGTCCTCGGGGACGGTGTATTCCGTATATCTGTCGGAGTATGATGATACGAGAAGGGGACGTAATTAATGATTTCCCGGGGTCCACACTGGAAATTGTGTGTGCAGCATCAGCAGCAATAAAGGCTATTCAATAGTAACACGAAATCATAGAGTTCCAAGACGAAACAAAAGTCATAAGCTTGGTCAAACGGATGGAACTTTTGTCACACTGTTACGAGTGATTACAAATTTTGGTCACACTGTAATGAGAGATTACAAACTTTTGTCACCCTGTTATGACTGATTACAAACTTTGGTCACGCTGTAATGAGAGATTACAAACTTTGGTCACCCTGTTATGACTGATTACAAACTTTGGTCACACTGTAATGATATATTACAAACTTTGGTCACACTGTTATGAGTTATTACAAACTTTGGTTACACTGTAAAAAGATATTACAAACTTAAGTCACACTATATTGAGAGATAACAAACTTTGGTCACACTATATTGAGAGATAACAAACTTTGGTCACACTGTAATGAGTAATTACAAACTTTGGTCACACTGTAATGAGTGATGACAAACTTTGGTCACACTGTAATGAGTGATGACAAACTTTGGTCACACTGTAATGAGTGATTACAAACTTTGGTCACACTGTAATGAGTGATTACAAACTTTGGTCACACTGTAATGAGTGATGACAAACTTTGGTCACACTGTAATGAGTGATGACAAACTTTGGTCACACTGTAATGAGTGATTACAAACTTTGGTCACACTGTAATGAGTGATTTCAAACTTTGGTCACACTGTAATGAGTGATGACAAACTTTGGTCACACTGTAATGAGTGATTACAAACTTTGGTCACACTGTAATGAGTGATGACAAACTTTGGTCACACTGTAATGAGTGATGACAAACTTTGGTCACACTGTAATAAGTGAGTACAAGGTTTAGTCACACTGTTACGAGTGATTATAAGGTCTAGTAACAGGCTTGTGTCACGGTGTCACATTTCACGTGAAATCTGATTACCTGTACAGCCGTACATCTACGTAACGCTATTACCATGACTTTATTCCGATGGGGAAACAAATGAAGTTATCGCCATTTGCAGTACCACGTAACCTTACAATTGTGAGTTTGCCATTTTAATGCACGGCTGTGTTAATTGCTGTGTCGCCATGTACATCGAAGTCATTGTTCCGCGTCGTTCATCCTTATCGATCCTAAAAATTGTCAGAAATAAATGACACTTGAATCTACATAATGCGTTTGCGTGGTAAATAAAACAATAACTCAAAATTAAAATCGGGAGAAGTGCTGCTGTAAACTTAATTGATTGCATTTTAATGTATCGCATACAGAATTATATCTGTAACGTGTTGTGTTCAATATGTACAAATCCTCCTCGTTGACGTTCAAATATGCTGAAAGTGAATCCTTGATGTTTTTCAGCAATTATTATTTTAGCATATGTTATCTTGGTCCTATTACACACATTGCTATTGATGACAAATTAATAAAGCCCGATGTTTGACAGCTTATAGAAATGTGTGTTATAGGGCCATAACATGATTAACTAAAATATCCATTACTTTTGTTAACGTTTTAATGGAGTAATTATTTTTTATTTAGATAAAAATGTGCTGACAATAACGTAATTGATGACGTCACAATAAAGATTGATGACGTTTCACTGGTAATTGTTGTCAGGTCAATAAGTGTACTTTTATTTACCATTTTCAGAATATGTTAGTCTCATAAAAAGTTCAATGACACATTTCATTTTTTTCAGGATTTAGCTGAAATAATTAATCTATCGGGTATGCTTTTTCAACGAATAGGCCAGCTATCGCCCGGAGTCGGTCAATGGTATCCAACGTAACAATTATGACGTCATGATAATGATGACGTAAAAAAATCGGGTCAATGACATTCATAGCCTTATTAATGCCAGCTGAATTCGGTAGGCTTATATAGTGGCAATGCTAATCCATGCAATTGTGTAATGTAGTCTCGTAGCAATATTTGTCTTTCAAAATGCATTACAATGGAAGGATGCAGAGCAAATGCCATTACAACATTTTTAACGGTGCAATTTACAGTGTTACATTGGTTCTGTGTATTAAAAAGACGAGATGAACATATCGTCACACCCTGTTATCTCGACCCCGAAGACCAGGTTTAATTCGAAGAGTTTTATGAGTTACTGCTTAACTTAACATACAACATTCGAACTCTTTTAACTCGAATACTAGGATAACTAGAAACTTAGCATCAAACATTCGAACTCTTTTAACTCGAATACTTGGATAACTAGAAACTAAGCATCAAACATTCGAACTCTTTTAACTCGAATACTTGGATAACTAGAAACTAAGCATCAAACATTCGAACTCTTTTAACTCGAATACTTGGATAACTAGAAACTAAGCATCAAACATTCGAACTCTTTTAACTCGAATACTTGGATAACTAGAAACTTAGCATACAATATTCGAACTCTTTTAACTCGAATACTTGGATAACTAGAAACTAAGCATCAAACATTCGAACTCTTTTAACTCGAATACTTGGATAACTAGAAACTAAGCATCAAACATTCGAACTCTTTTAACTCGAATACTTGGATAACTAGAAACTAAGCATCAAACATTCGAACTCTTTTAACTCGAGTACTTGGATAACTAGAAATTAAGCATCAAACATTCGATCCCTATTTACTCGAATAACTAGAAACTAAGCATCAAACATTCGATCTCTATTAACTCGAATATTCGGATAACTAGAAACTTAGCATCAAACATTCGATCCCTATTTACTCGAATAACTAGAAACTAAGCATCAAACATTCGATCTCTTTTAACTCGAATACTCGGATAACTAGAAACTTAGCATCAAATTGATTTCGATCTCTTTTAACTCGAATTCTCGAATATCTTGAAATTGTCCCATGGTCTCGCCGACTTTTGAGATAACGAGATTCGATTTGTACTTATTGTCAATTTGAAAGCACTCACCTTGTGCAAAGCTGTTAAATTTACAGAAGAATGTGCCGAGGATCCAACCCTCCGTGAGATCGTCAACAACATGGACCCAGGAGCACGCGAGCGTCACCAGTAGGTCTGACACCGCTAAATTCACGATGTAGAAGTTTGTAGTTGTTCGTAGTTGTTTATTCCAGATGACTACGAGAATAATTAAAACATTGCCCACAGCGGCCAGTAGTACAATAATAGAATACACCGCAACTTTGATGACCGCTTCAAACAGGGGAACAGACTTGATGGGTTTCATGTAGTCGAACTGCGAATAATCAAGAACGTAGTCGTAATCGAGATACTCCTCTGAGATATTATATAAACCGGTTCCGTTTAAGTGGAGCACTGTGCTGTTTAAATTATTTTGGTCTTGGCCATGATACCCGGGTACGCCATCCAAAGACATGCTAACGGATAAGCCCGTGTAGTTCCCAGCTGAATTTTCCATATAGTGGATAATTTACGGAGCTGGTCCTGACCGAGCCGAAGCTAGCTCTCACCTTCGTTAAGTTGACTCGAGCCAGTGGCTGTCAGCCTCTGCGCTCGCTATATAAGCAGGTGTGATGCTGTATGTAGTCGTCTGCAAGAATGGTAGCGATTGGAACTAAAATATACTCTCGACAGAGTGTATTGGTTTATCGAAGGTGTTAAATACAAGTAGGAGCTCGTGTACAGTAATACTACCTACGAATTTAAACAATGAAATGAACATGTATACAGGTATACAGGTGTAGTAATCCCCCGAATTAGTTTCCACAGGGAGGGGTACGTGTATAGCAAACCCCATACAGTCGATAAACATATATTAAAGTGGTTTCGACGTTGATATTTAGATTATTTTCTTTTTTTTCCACTAAATTACAACAATGTTCGTGTAATATATCAAAACATGCAAATAAAACTCTGTGGTGTCTTCTATATCAGATACTTCCTTGTCCTATGATTTCCCGGACAATAGTTAGTATTTACAGTACATGTTCCATGTCCACACGGGAACTATTTCCCGGACAATAGTTAGTCTTTACAGTACATGTTTTATGTCCACACGGGAACTATTTCTCGGACAAAAAATATCTCCATCATGTCCCCACTGGTCTTTCATATGCTATATTTCCTTATTGGATACTGTTAAATCAAACATTTTTCACAGGGAGAAAATATCGTGGTTTTCAAAAAAAAAGACAACAAAACAAACATTAGCCATGAACTCATGGATAAATGTATTATTCGAAACATATATGAGTGTTGGATATTCAATATTTGAAACTTTTATGAATTCGATGACATTTGAATTCGTTAATCAACTTTTCCCACGAAGCAATCAAACATTTTCTAATGTGTATTTTTTTTATTTGAGAACACCCGAACTGATTTGCATACATATTCAATATTTGGTCTAATTAAAGATATGTTCAGCAACAGGAAACTTTCCAAGTTCATATAGATTATATTCCACTGTTCTTCTTAAAACTCCGGTTCTGGGTATCAGCTTTTATTTACATATTTTTTTACAGATAATTATGCATAAGTTGATTATGAAAAAAATAGATTACTTCCACAAAGATCACACTATACCTTGTATGTCACACAGAGGATTACAGTAACATCAACATCAGTCTTATCGAAATCCGAAAACTCTATTAGATTTGTCTCACCTTTAGTGCAGTGTAACGCTGGGTGAAAGGTCGCGTGAAATCGCGAGATCGGATCTATAGTCTTCACGTCTTGTAACAGTGTAAGCTCTTAATTATAGTAATTATTGACAAAAATTATGGAAGCTTACGATACGATTTATCAACATCAGCTTCATTTATCACTTGACGGGGTAGATAACCTTAATGGTAACAATCAAGCGTCCTGGTGACTCAGCTTTCCCAAGTCCCGACAAAGTCTCGTCAGAATAATGCGCGTTTTTATACAAAGTTTCCAGAGCAAACTACAAACGTGTCATCCCGATGGGTTGTATTTCATTTTTAAACCAACAATGCTTAAAAAGTAATTAGTTTAGAAAAACAGACGCTAAGCAGAGCGAAACTTTGGAGCCACCAGCGCCGTGAAGCTGACACTAATTTTAGACTTGCTCTATGTGGCGTGGAAATACGTCGATATCCGGATTTTACTCCAGAAGGCACAATATACCTTTCGATATCTGTGTTTAGAAGTTGAGAGAAATATCAACTAGGCGGGTATTGTTTGGAGTAATACCCGAGCTCGATGATTCATTCCAAACATACGTTTATATTTGTATATTGACATTTTCTCTGTATCCTTCCATTGCAATACATTGTTAAAGCAAATGTTGCTATCAGACTATAAACACATTAGTTTGCTGAAACATTCATTGCTTAAATACAGTTCCAACCACAAATGGTTGATGTTGGTTTAACTCTCAAGGTATCAATTAATCATTACAACTGTTGTATAAACAAAATCCGCTTTGAGATTCAAGGTTGTTTTTTTATATTTAATTTGTGTCTTTTTAGAAAACTTTTATCCAACTAACAAAATGGTTATGCTGACCATTTGATTCGTTAAAGAGACTTTTAAATTGCATGCAAACCACAACTTGGGGAAAGTACGTAATGTCGTTTAATTTTACTTCTAAATTCATAAATTAAAGGGGTTTGACGGACCTGACCCTTCTGCTTCTACATTAGTTTAGAAATTTTGGATTCCTACCTTTTGGCCCTTGGCATCACTGAAGAGTCCAAGGAGGACGAAACAGCTGTATGATGCAGTTTAATTAATTGTTTCGGCATAATGTATCTATCACTAAATTTAAAAGGTGCAGCATATGTGTGTTATGTCATTTTTGTATACTCTGTAATTGATGACGTCACATGTAAAATAGCCCGCTACTCACAACCGTACACGTACACCTAGTGTTTCTAATGGCTGGTTCAGCAAATTACACGATGTCAAATTTAACGTCATGAATTAGTGCATATCGAATTTAAGGTTAATTACCTAATATGAAAATTACCACATTTAGGACTAATGATGGCATATATTATTGCCCTATTATTATTGAATGTTTGTGGATTTTCGTCTTTCGGTTTGATTTATTATTATTTTTTTGGCTTGGGCAGATTTTGGTCTTTTTATTCGTTCATTCGTGATGAATACGACATTGAACACATAATAACACTAGTTTAAAAAAGAAAAACGGAAATATGTATTTTTCATGCAAGTCATATGCATCGCTGATAACAGAGGAATCTCAATCGTGTTGTGCTACTTTCTGCATGGTAAGTGTGCGGAAGTCTCGAGCAATGGTATCCCCATCGTTATCAATCGAATCTATGATTTATATCAAGTGTTATTTACATCATTCTTAATTCCATTTCTTTGCCGATTTAGGTATATCATGGTCAGTATCAATGTTGAAAACTAAACTTACGGAATAGCAACCTTCAGACATGTACATGAACCATGAAATTCAGAATGGTCAAACATTGAAAATAAGAACGGACTAGGATTATGGCAAAACAAAGTTTCTTTACGTGGTTTATTTGTAATAAGAAATGTCCGGGCAATTACTATGAAGACCATTTCGTTCCCAAAATGTGTTTCCAAGACCGGAGTTTGAATTTCTGGTCATAGATCAAGCTTGTTCAATGAGAGTCTTGTCGCGCCGCTTCGAATAGCTTCGAGAATGACCTAGCTGGGCTGTTCCGCCCATGTCGTTTAAATGACGACACATATACAAACGCAGGTAATAAACTATTAATTAGAAAAATATAAATGAAGCTAAGCAATTGTTCTATAATAGTAAAAATGTAAAGATATGGATTGAAAGTCATTTCTTTAACTTTCATATTGCTATGAAAGGTCAGCCGTTACATCCATATTTGGCATGAAGCCCTACAGTCCTTATATAATCCGTGGTTCAATTATGTTTCAGTATTTAAAAATACCTTCATTTTACATACGGGTGATCTCAATACAATTGCCTCATGTGTGCATACAGTATATATACATGTGATGTAGAGGTTACACAACGAGCTTGATGGTTGTTGTAAATGGTATTTATTTCACTCGAGTTAGTTAATTTTCAAAAGTTACAAACGACACGAACTTTAGCGAGTGTCTTTTTTTAGAGTTAAATATATACCATATCCGACAACCACAAGTCGTCCATCGTCGGAAGCTCATTGTACACTTCTCTGACGCTTGCATACCGTGGGCTAGAATAGATGTAAATCCTCGTTTCCCCGAATAGAAGTTTATTCGGAGATTTCGACAAATCAAAATAGTCGTTTCTCGTGAACCTCTGTTAGATCATTTTACCTTGACCACTCCATATAGTAGGACCTTATATTGTAACACAATCGACAGGTTTTGTTGACAAGCGGTGCTACAAATTAAACAGGATACCCCGGCTGGATGACATGTGATTATGGATGAAAGTATCGATATGATTGGCTACTATTTTAGTTCGAAAACGAGGATTTCCATTCTAACCCACAGTATGCAAGCGTCAGAGAGGTGTACCGTGCGTTTCCGACGATATAAACAAAGTGTTATTTAACATTTATAATGATTATTTGATACCCTGAGAGTTAAATAACACCCACCTATGGTAGTAGAAATTCTAATCTGCAGCCCCTGTAAATCTTTCCATGTACTAGTAATGTGCATCTGAGTAATGCATGTATGTACAATCCCTGTTACAGAATATGATATTTATATACATTATGTACATGTATCACATGTATAGCGGAGCACCTGTTAGATATTTGTAATATTAAGTGAATCATTATGTCATCAATAATTTTAATTTTAAGATGATATGTATCAATGCGGGCATAAATTGTAATGATAGTCTGTAATTATTGTACATTATATGATGAATTTATAAATAAAGTGTGATTAATGGACCATTATACTAACTTTCTATTCATATTTTATTTCAGATACATGTATGTGACCCAGACAGATTATCGGGAACCTTCCAATCATTCAATTTCCAGCATCTGTTGTCACCACTTGTAATTAGAAAACATGTATCAGTCGATATTTTTGTATATATTACTGGCCAGGGAGTGTCAGAATTAAGAATGACCCATTTTACATGTATCTAAGACCATAGGACCAGGTGTTCCGAAAGAGTAAGCGTCTTCTGCTTTATCGACGATACTCGCCATGTAAATCGGCAACTTCCAAGTTAATGCCATGGCCTTCACTAACAGACACTAACCACATTCTCTCCCCGCTCAGAAAAGATTAAACAGGAAAAACATATGAAGAAATCATTAATTTTTTGTTCAACTGTCATTTATTTAACTTTAAAATGATAACAATTGTCAAAGTTAAAACAATTAAAAACTTTATTGTTTGTTTATTATTACGAAGGAAATTTCAAATTTGCTATCGTGATGCAAAAAACAGAGGACCTGCTTCTGAATACCTTTGGGTGGTCCACAGGGATAATGAAGTAGGCTTACCATGAACGTATGTGAAATATACACTCCTGTTTCTTAATTTTAACTCGACTTGACAAAGTTCTCTGAAGCTGACGATGACATCCTCGAGATTTATCTTCTAAACTTCTTACTACAATTCTTAATACCGTTAAATCAGGACTTCAGTCTTATTGTGACACCCAGTCTTATTGTGACACTGTACACTTCTAAAGTGACATTAACGGGATGTGGATCTTCTGATCAGCCTTGGCCGCCCCCTTCTCAAAAATGTTTCGTTCATCAAAACATTTAATTCTTCCACCCTGTGCACTGCTATATCACATGCCAAACTGAAAGAACGTCCCCTGTCTCTCATTAAGAGTGCTTTCTTTTCCAGGAAAGGTGAACGACGATACAAATATATGGTTGCGAGCTATCTTAGGGCATACGTTGTGAAAAACACAGCAAAAGCTAAGTTGAAATATACTGAGGAAGTTTGCTGACCTAGTCGATCGGATAAACCCTTCTGAACTTGAACATCAGCTTCCTACCTCGATCTTTACTTAAACTACACAATGTATGACCAACACGGGCAACTTACTACTAAGCTGTATGATAAACGACACGATTTCGATTTTCCGATCGTGAACTTTCCATTTCTTGATTTTAACATCCCTGCTTCTCCATTCTATGGTGTCTACATGTTGCAGTTGATTAGTTATTCTAGGGCTTGTTCTGAATATCTAAATTTTCGTGATAGATGTCAACTGCTGACGAACAAACTTACGGCACAGGGATTCGAGAGATGCAGGTTGATGAAGATTATGGGCAAGTTTTATGCTCGCCATCTTGATCTCACCGAGAAATATTCTGTATCTTTGTGTGATATGAAGATGGACGTTTTTGAGTTTGCTTGTTAGTGTGTTTACTTGTTGTGATGACAATGATGACTCGGTTCTCATTTTGAGGATTGCTGCTTACTTGGATATGACCAAGATTTACATGGCGGGTGTCGTCGATGAAGCAGAAGACACTTACTCTTCCGGAACACCTGGTCTTATTATCTTGTGCTTTTACGAGGGTCTACGTGTAAATCTGTCCTATGTTCCTATTTTGCCTCTAGTTAAATCGATTTTGAGTTCGAATTATGGTTTTGATGACGCTTTGTATTCTCTGATTTATTTCTTATGTACAAGCTTTTTGTACGCCATATTTAAGAATGAGATTTAAGCATGCCATGGTCCGTTCTATAAATAACGGTCTATTCTCAACTTTAAATCTAAGAATTTATAATTGAGTTTTTGTAGAAAGCCAGAAGTTACGCACATGCTTAAAATCAAGCATATACTCAAAGTTAAGCATTGAGAATGGAGTGAATAATTTTTGTGAAAGCGGGGCCTGGTCGCATTCAAGTTTGTTTTCTTCTGAGATTATTGTAGAAACAGGTCACGTGACTCGTGGTTGTTAGATATGGTATTTATTTCCCTTTCGTTAGTTAATTTTCAAAAGTTGCAAAGGACACTTTCTAAAGCTCGTGTCTTTGTAACTTCTGAAAATTAACTAACTCGAGTGAAATTAAAAGAATGTCTTTTTAGACTTTTAAGAATTAACTTACGAGATTGAAATAATTAAACAATGTGCGGATAGGACTGTAACAATATTTGCTAAAACGTTCATTACTTATATCTTTATTTTGATAGAATTGTTGTGCGTTATTTAAGGATTAACTTGAATCTTTTGTTTGATGTTATGGAGGTATTACAAAAAAAAAACCGGAGTGTACTATAAATAAACCGCAGGGCGATGAGAGTGTACCATGGGTTTTGTGTTATAACCCCATAACATAAAAAATAGTTTCAAGGTAATCCTTATAATTTAATCTATACCCTGCAAAAATCAACTTTATTGATGGACTCTTTTCTCTTACAAATTAATACGCTGCACCATCAACCAATCAAAAACGACGTTATAAATGGCGACGTCATTTTTTATGTTATGGACTGATAACATAATTTTTTTAGCCAGTGGAAGTGCTTGTTCCAAATAAGGTTAAATTATTGCCGTATGATGGTTAACCTTGCAAAATATAATGACACAGAAATTTAGAGACTGCACAATTATTCTGACGTCACAGAGACAAATTACAAAATGCTTGTTTCGAACAAAATTAAATTATTTAGTTATAACAGCAAATTAAGTGTAGACAAGAATGAAATTGATGACGTTACAATAGAGATTGATGATGTCACAATAGCATAACAGTCTGAGGCACTGGGTGCTAAAGGCGTATGGTGGCAACTGCCTGTTAGTATTGTATAAATGAGATACAATACTAAATCGGTCAAAGCAACATTTAACGGTAAAAACGGCGTAATGCAAGCAAAGCAACACAAACATTTTTAAATCGGCATGGATAGGTAAAAACAACGCTTGTATGTACATTAAAATCCACATAAAGCGGTTAAAACGACGCTAAAGAAATAAACGACGTAATGTGGTCAAAATAACGCTAAAACAACGCTTACGGCAAAATCAAAGGAAAACGTTCAAAACACCACTTCATGTTAAATCACTTAAACGGTCAAAACACCACTTACTGTCAAGTAACTTAAAACGGTCAAAACAACGCTTAACAAGTCAAAGATTTAAACCAGTAACCCTCTATTGAGAAAGTCTAATATCGCCATGCCAAGCGTACAATGTACCACTACCTAGTAACGCCATTACTAAAATGTTTTTTACAATGTATCTCCATATATGTCTCACCAATTTATAACGCTAATACGAATGCTTAATGTTCAAAAAGTAAAAGCGAGTTAAGATTGCAGTAGTACAATAATTGATATGTCTATCATTTTGTTTTTCTGTGTGTCAGCGGCTGCTCCTTAGGGACGAAATTGAGAATATCTGGTTAAATAGGTATCTGTAATTTTTTATCACTGTATGTAGCTTCGATATCTCTTGCGAGTCACAAGAGGACGAGCCCGCTGTATGATGCAGTTTGCTTTATTTTTTCGGCATACTGTATTTATAATAAATTCAAAAGCTACAGGATGTGTGTGAAACAGTGTACGTCATCTTTCATTATGTTAAACAATTATCAAGACAAATAGCGCTTTTTGTGTTATTGGCAGACACCTCCCGCCATAGGAATCGTGAATCCCAGATTTGGAGACCTTCGTCATCGTTTCCCAGTAACACCCACTAATCAGTTATAATATAATCCGGATGTGACAGTTTCAATTTCTCGCCAAAACCGATTTGTTATTTATGTTCATTTTTAAGGGATGAGTATTTCTATAGTTGATGTAATGGGAAAAAATTCACGTAAATCATTGACGTAAGAAATACAACACGACTCGACCATGAATGTGCCTCTCTCATGCGCCAAAAGAGACAACTCGACCAGTTTTATCCTTTCTAATGCGTCGTCCAAATAAACAACTCGACCACTTACACGTTTCTCTAATGCGCCAAAAGAGACAACTCGACCACTTACACATCTCTCTAATGCGCGAAAAGAGACAACTCGACACTGACATGCCTCTCTTAAATGTGTCCAAATAGACAATTAGACATTTTACATTTCTCTTAAATGAGTCCATTTAGATAACTTAACTATACTTACATGTACCATTCTAATGTAACACAGAAAACACAACAGATAGATCCTCCCTTCTCTTAAGCATATACCTCTCTGATTAATGACATCATTATCATATTGTTACGAAACGTGTCGGCATATAGAACCAGATGCATGCATTCAAATCGAATAGATCCGGTCCGTCACGACGTAACATTTAATCGGGTACCGGGGCTGTAATTATATTCAAGAAATGATCATTGTGATAATTAGTACATTTCGTACATGCACACACCCAAACTTGGGCTCTTGTTGATACAAACAAGCCGACCTGGGCAATAAACAATATTTCACAACAAAGAGCAGAAATGAAACTAGTGAGACGACCAGGGCGCGAACCTGAGCCCTAAAGGTTATGGAGCCAGGACGTTACCACCAGGCCAAAAGGTCCGAACTAGTTGACCTGGTTTGTAAATTTCCTGATATTGTTATGCAAGGTCGTGTCTCCACGTAACGATATCTCTCTAATACGCATGATCGACCAAAGGAAAGCGGTTTGGATTTCCACCTTACAAAATACATTAGAGTATTACATAACTACATAATTCACGTCACTTTTGTATTTGTAAAGCCGACGAAAATAAACACCAAACTGCACTAGGAAACTCCTTCAAAATGTCGCTCTGTTAAGTATGACGTCAGAACTCGGAGTCAAACAAAACACGCTTCAAATTTAAACTCCTTCGTGTTTCTGATGTGGCAATATTTGCGTTGCTTGATATGCTAAATATAAAATTGGATGTTTTTGCAGTCGAATATTTCCTAAAGAAGTTGACCTTTAAACGTACTGTCATACAACTGTATATTTGCGTGGTCTGAGACGATTCTGATCGCCAAAATCGAATGCCATTGACATTCTTAGAATCAGTCCCTCTTAGCTCTTGGTTTGACGTTACATTGTTGTAAAATGATTATCAGAACTGTATTTTTCTTTACAAAATATCGGCTATATGTAAATACAATTGTTAAAGTTAATATTAGACACAATTTTATCACTAGATATATATTTTCCAGACCATTAAATGACTGTCTCTCCTCTTTTGACAGATTTGGTTTGGTTTGATTTTTACGATCTATTATCAGCTATGGTCATTTAAAGAGTTCTCGGAGAAAAAAAAACACCGACTTACAACGTGGCAACTGTCACATGTATGCTTCGAATCCGCGAACAGGAGGTGGAGATTTAGCGATAGCAGAATGTCAGACACTTTAACCACTTGACCACCGCGGCCCAGAGGTGGAGGGCTAGTGGTAACGGAATGTCAGATATCTTAACCACGTGACCACCACGGCCCAGAGGTCGAGGGCTTGTGGTAGCAGAATGTCAGACATATTAGTCACTTGGGCGTCGCGGCCTATAGGTTAAGAGTGGTAAGGGTAGCAGACTACTAGACATATTAACCACGTGACCACCGCTGCCCAGAGGTCGAGGGCTGGTGGTAGCAGAATGTCAGACATATTAGTCACTATGGCGTCGCGGCCTATATGTTAAGAGTGGTTATAGTAGCAGAATACTAGACATATTAACCATGTGGCCACCGCTGCCCAGAGGTTAAGAACTACATGTAGTAGAAGCAGAAAGTCTTATACCCTAACCACTTGGCCACCGTTGCAAAGAGATGGAGGGCTAGTGGAAACAGAATGTCAGACATCTTAACCACTTGGTCACCGCGACCAAATGGGGAAGGGCTAGTGCTAACAGAAAGTCATACACCTTAACCACTTGATCACCGCGACCCCTTGTCACGGACGGTAATGACGCGTCATGCTTTGTCCTCTCTCCTGGAATATGTACATAATGACTTTTACTGACGAGAGTTTTAAAGAACATATTGGCAAAGATGATTCTGTAGTATGCATATGAATAGCAGAAAGGTATTATTAATATTGAAGTTTGATGGAAGTTGGAGGGTGCAAATGTCAAATTGTCAGAGGAATCATGAAAATAGTTCAGGCTAAGTTTTTATTGTCTTCATTCAATACAATCTAATTTCGTGGCAGTAGGCCTACCTGTGAAAAAAACGTCCGTACACGAAAAATATTTTTCTGTGATATCGATTAACTATAGCAAATGTCCTTTCTTTATCTATGCTATTTAAATTTTTGTTCGCGTACACGCCCGCGTCTCCATGTAAATCCCGCGAGAGTTCGCTGAACGTTGACATCAAATGGCAGCCTTTCTAGTACTATACCTTCATCACCTCGCCAGTCAGCTATAACGTAATAACAGTGAGGATCGCACGGAAACTGATCCAGTTATGTTTGGAAAAGATATTTCTGCAGTTGATGACGCAAATTTCAGGCCCTAGCGCCGGGGACGGTTTTTATTAATGTCAACTCATTGAGTAATGCATTTACGAACCAGCGTCACAATTCATATTATTTGATAATGAGTCTGCCAAAATGGCTGACAGCACAGATTCGCCAAAAGGTTAAATTACACTAGACAGACACGTACCGGGGTGATATTACAACATACAGACACGTACCGGGGTGATATTACATTATACAGACACGTACCAGGATGATATTACAATATACAGACACGTACCAGGGTGATACTACAATATACAGACACGTACCCGAGGATATTACAATATACAGACACGTACCGGGGTGATATTACATTATACAGACACGTACAATGGTGATATTACAATAGACAGACACGTACCCGAGGATATTACAATATACAGACATGTACCAGGGTGATACTACAATATACAGACACGTACCAGGGTGATATTACAATATACAGACACGTACCAGGATGATATTACAATATACAGACACGTACCAGGGTGATATTACAATATACAGACACGTACCAGGGTGATATTACAATATACAGACACGTACCAGGGTGATGTTACAATATACAGACACGTACCGGGGTGATATTACATTATACAGACACGTACCAGGGTGATATTACAAAAGACAGACGCGTACCAGGGTGACATCAAAATATACAGACACGTACCGGGTTGCTATTACAATATACAGACGCGTACCAGGGGTGATACATTATATGTATTACAATATACAGACACGTACCAGGGTGATATTACAATAGACAGACACGTACCAGGTTGATATTACAATATACAGACACGTACCAGGGTGATATTACAATATACAGAAACGTACCAGTGTGATATTACAATGGAGGGACACGTACAATGTACCTGGGTAATATTACAATATACAGACACGTACCAGGGTGTTATTACAATAGACAGACACGTACCGGGGTGATATTACATTATACAGACACGTACCCGGGTGATATTACTATAGACAGACACTTACAAGGGTGATATTACAATATACAGACAAGTACCAGGGTGATATTACAATATACAGACACGTACCCGGGTGATATTACAATAGACAGACACGTACCCGGGTGATATTACAATATACAGACCCGTACCAGGGTGATATTACAATATACAGACACGTACCAGGATGATATTACAATATACAGACACGTACCAGGGTAATATTACAATATACAGACACGTACCAGGGTTATATTACAATAGACAGACACGTACCAGGGTGATATTACAATATACAGACACGTACCATGGTGATATTACAATAGACAGACACGTACCAGGGTGATATTACAATATACAGACACGTACCGGGGTGATATTACAATAGACAGACACGTACCATGGTGATATTACAATAGACAGACACGTACCAAGGTGATATTACAATATACAGACACGTAACAGGGTGATATTACAATAGACAGACACGTACCGGGGTGATATTACAATATACAGACACGTACCAGGGTGATATTACAATATACAGACACGTACCAGGGTGATATTACAATATACAGACACGTACCAGGATGATATTACAATATACAGACACGTACCGGGGTGATATTACAATATACAGACACGTACCAGGGTGATATTACAATATACAGACACGTACCGGGGTGATATTACAATATACAGACACGTACCAGGGTGATATTACAATATACAGACACGTACCGGGGTGATATTACAATATACAGACACGTACCAGGGTGATATTACAATATACAGACACGTACCGGGGTGATATTACAATATACAGACACGTACCGGGGTGATATTACAAAAGACAGACACGTACCAGGGTGATATTACAATATACAGACACATACCAGAGTGATATAACAATATACAGACACGTACCAGGATAATATTACAATATACAGACACGTACCAGGGTGATATTACAATATACAGACACGTACCAGGGTGATATTACAATATACAGACACGTACCGGGGTGATATTACAATATACAGACACGTACCGGGGTGATATTACAAAAGACAGACACGTACCAGGGTGATATTACAATATACAGACACGTACCGGGGTGATATTACAATATACAGACACGTACCATGGTGATATTACAATATACAGACACGTACCGGGGTGATATTACAATATACAGACACGTACCAGGATGATATTACAATAGACAAACACGTACCAGGGTGATATTACAATATACAGACACGTACCGGGGTGATATTACAATATACAGACACGTACCATGGTGATATTACAATATACAGACACGTACCGGGGTGATATTACAATAGACAAACACGTACCATGGTGATATTACAATATACAGACACGTACCGGGGTGATATTACAATATACAGACACGTACCATGGTGATATTACAATAGACAGACACGTATTGGGGTGTTATTACAATAGACAGACACGTACCAGGGTGATATTACAATAAACAGACACGTATTGGGGTGTTATTACAATAGACAGACACGTACCAGGGTGATATTACAATAAACAGACACGTATTGGGGTGTTATTACAATAGACAGACACGTACCAGGGTGATATTACAATAGACAGACACGTATTGGGGTGTTATTACAATAGACAGACACGTACCAGGGTGATATTACAATAAACAGACACGTACCAGGGTGATATTACAATAGACAGACACGTACCAGGGTGATATTACAATAAACAGACACGTACCAGGGTGATATTACAATAAACAGACACGTACCAGGGTGATATTACAATAGACAGACACATACAAGGGTGATATTACAATAGACAGACACGTACCGGGGTGATATTACAATATACAGACACGTACCGGGGTGATATTACAATATACAGACCCGTACCAGGGTGATATTACAATATACTGACACGAACCAGGGTGATATTACAATAGACAGACACGCACCCGGGTGATATTACAATATACAGACCCGTACCAGGGTGATATTACAATAGACAGACACGTACCAGGGTGATATTACAATATACAGACCCGTACCAGGGTGATATTACGATATACAGACACGTATTGGGGTGTTATTACAATATACAGACACGTACCATGGTGTTATTACAATATACAGACACGTACCATGGTGATATTACGATATACAGACACGTACCGGGGTGATATTACAATATACAGACGCGTACCAGGGGTGATACATTATATGTATTACAATATACAGACACGTACCAGGGTGATATTACAATAGACAGACACGTACCAGGTTGATATTACAATATACAGACACGTACCAGGGTGATATTACAATATACAGAAACGTACCAGGGTGATATTACAATGGAGGGTCACGTACAATGTACCTGGGTGATATTACAATATACAGACACGTACCAAGGTGTTATTACAATAGACAGACACGTACCCGAGTGATATAACAATAGACAGACACGTACCAGGGTGATATTACATTATACAGACACGTACCCGGTTGATATTACAATAGACAGACACTTACAAGGGTGATATTACAATATACAGACAAGTACCAGGGTGATATTACAATAGACAGACACGTACCATGGTGATATTACAATAGACAGACACGTACCCGGGTGATATTACAATAGCCAGACACGTACCAGGGTGATATTACAATATACAGACACGTACCCGGGTGATATTACAATATACAGACACGTACCCGGGTGATATTACAATATACAGACACGTACCAGGGTGATATTACAATAGACAGACACGTACCAGGGTGATATTACAATATACAGACACGTACAATGGTGATATTACAATAGACAGACACGTACCCGGGTGATATTACAATATACAGACACGTACCATGGTGATATTACAATAGACAGACACGTACCATGGTGATATTACAATAGACAGACACGTACCAAGGTGATGTTACAATATACAGACACGTAACAGGGTGATATTACAATAGACAGACACGTACCATGGTGATATTACAATATACAGACACGTAACAGGGTGATATTACAATAGACAGACACGTACCATGGTGATATTACAATAGACAGACACGTACCATGGTGATATTACAATAGACAGACACGTACCATGGTGATATTACAATAGACAGACACGTACCAGGGTGATATTACAATATACAGACACATACCAGAGTGATATTACAATAGACAGACACGTACCAGGTTGATATTACAATATACAGACACGTACCATGGTGATATTACAATAGACAGACACGTACCAGTGTGATATTACAATATACAGACACGTGCCAGGGTGATATTACAATGTACAGACACGTACCGGGGTGATATTACACTATACAGACACGTACCAGGGTGATATTACAATATACAGACACGTATCGGGGTGACATTACAATATACAGACACGTACCAGGGTGATATTACAATATACAGACACGTACCAGGGTGATATTACAATATACAGACACGTACCAGGGTGTATTACATTATACAGACACGTACCAGGGTAATATAACAATATACAGACACATACCAGGGTGATGTTACAATAGACAGACACGTTCCGGGGTGATATTACAATAGACAGACACGTACCAGGGTGATATTACAATAGACAGACAAATACCAGGGTGATATTACAATATACAGACACGTACCGGGGTGATATAACAATATACAGACACGTACCAAGGTGATATTACAATATACAGACACGTACCAGGGTGATATTACAATATACAGACACGTACGGGGTGACATTACAAAATGATTTTAAATTGCCGCGTACAAAGTTTAACTTACAACAGACGATATAAGAAATATCTATATTTGTCTAGAATCCTGGCATTATGGAATCACTATATGACAATATCTTTATTGGGTTTGATTGCAAGATTTTCAGCAGACTGTAGCCACTCCTATGGGAACAATATGCGTCCATATTCTGACTGCTTACGTTTTTTTATTTCAAATAAAATGGAATATACTGATGTGCTTATCAGAACTGGTTACAAAAAACTTAGCCAATTCCACATATAGATGTATGTGCTATCTTTGAGTTATAAGAAATTCATAGGCCCCCTTGATGGTATACAACCACAAACACTTGTATTAAAGAACGCCGCATATTCTTCTACTTGAGTTGCTTCACCGAACATTTAAGCAATGAATGTTTTAGAAAATGTTGTTATGATCCTGTAACACATATTAAAACTGCTATTTATAACAAACTTTATAGAAGAATGTTGTAAATATTACTGTTATAAAAGCTATTTTAGGAGAGCTTGTTTGATTCTTACGAGGCATGTTGTATATATACATACATGTATACTGGTTAGTTAGGGGGGGGGAAAAAACCGCTGTATCCGGATATTCTGGACCGGATTCTGATTCGAGTTGTAGTAAATCCCTGATTTTTTGTAGTATTTATTTTCAATAAAATGAATCGAAGAAAAAAAACTGCAGGAAATAAAAAACAAAAAATGTTGTCGGTCGTCATTAATGAAAAACTTTGAGCTAATTTTTCCATTTACAACAGGTAGATATAAATTTTACCATTGGTAAATGGTAGATATACACGAAGCTTTATCATATATTTCGCGTCAGGCAATCTTGATATTAAGGTGATATGACGCGCTATATAGGGCCCCGCACCTAGGATGTTGACACTGCCGGTACTGTAACCCTTGGCCTAGCCTGTCCTGTCATTGACAGCTCCATTGTCCGCCCACGTCACGTATTATAGACCCAAGCTGTCTGTGGCTATTGCAAAACCTCTGTTTTATCATTCAGCATGGTTTCAAAGGCTAATGCCTATCAAACGCTGTGGTCGGTCTTGGTTCTCTGCTTATAAATACCAACAAAGAATATTTGGCTTTGTTACTGTAAAATAGGATATTTTCACGCTTGGAATTTTTCGCTTAGTCAGACTCAAAGCTGTTCGCGGTGTTGAAATTTTCGCGCTTTGAGTCGTGCTCTTGTCTATATTACATGTACTGTTAGACACTACAGAGTTTGAGAAGTATAAGATATATTCGCGTGTGTTTATATTCGCGAAGATTTGATACAAGCGAAATAAGCGGCAATTTTCACGCCGCGAATAATTCTACTTTCACAGTATATAAAATGATGATACTTATTTTCACAGTTACACAGATTCAGTTTCAACCTAAATTTCACCAAAATAAGACTTGATGAAGACTCGCCAAAAGGAATACTGGTACTTGGTGGTTTCTAAAGAAACCAAAATGATAATTTTTCACAAAAACCAAACTGATGAATTCGCCACCAAAGTAAGACATAATGATTCTTTCTCCAAAACAAAACACGATGGATTCTCTAAAAAATAAGGATATGCTGAATTCTAACCCAAACACGCCATGATGAGTTCCAACCAACACCAGACTTGATGAAATCTCACCAAATATTACTTCTTCATTTCAAAAGAATGCAAAACATTTTGCATTATCACCAAAAAAAATAATCATATTGTATTCTAAACGAAGCAAGCTATGACGAATTACTTCCAACTTAAGACCAGGTAAATTCTCACAAGAACAAAAACTGAATGATGATTTTTTTTAGCAATGCAAGGCATGATGACTTTTTATCAAAAATCAGGCTCTAGGATCATGAAACAATCTTAAGCCTAAGTTTGACTGAAGTTTTGACATAGCCAATCACGATTAACGTTACAAAAAGTAACAGCATACGTGATTGGCTAAGCACAAACTTAAGTCCAAGACTGTTTCATAATCTCAGGGCCAGGACACGGTGAACTCCGATAAAATATAAATATGAAGTGCTGTTATACATTTAACACGACATCTCTACTAGTTCCTTTACATAACCGTAAATCAGTCTGGTATCAGAGAGATAGCTTATATTATATATAGCTGTCGACATGGGGTGTCTCTGTGAAATGACCATGAAGCCACAGTGGCCACGTTTGCTTTATCTTAATACTCAAAGGTCGTGGTCTAAACTAGCAAATACAGGGAAATAAAGATGATGAACAGCCTCGTTAGATTTATTGGTCTCATGCAGTAGTGTATGAAGACAATGTGTTGTCAGTAAGACAAACGACGCCGGAGGAACCAAGTACCGGATCCGGTTCTATCTTTACCAACCAACTCCTGACTTCCGTCACTAGAAACGACCGTCATTACACGACGCGAGTCCTGACAGACGGATATGTGTTGACCTGATTTCTAGTTTTTCCGGAGGAGGAGTAGTCGTATATCACTGCCAAAAATGTCCAGATAAAAAAAACCCGTCCCCATAAATAATCGATGTCCATAAGTTTGAGAGATCAGCTAATCAGCACAAAGTACAACGGCCATACATCTTGCTGGACATCGTTTGTAATGATCACATACGACGTCATCAGACCAGCCCGGGACCAGATGCTCAGCTCATCACAACGCTTACATCCTAGAATTAGCCGTCAAAGCTTTTGAATCGGTTACGGAAAACATCAGTTGACTGTAAAAGCAAAAATTAAAACCTATTTTCATAAAAGGCAATAGACAATTAAAGCTAAGGTCTCCTAATTTCTCAAAACAACCACCAATTTTAACGTGCTAAAAAAAATAATTCCGGAGACATATAGCTATACACAATTTTGAATACAAATCTTAGTATATAACTGTTCAACAAATAATCATAAAATGTTACAGATGCATTAAATAATGTGTGATAAGGATGGTCGGATGGTTCTGTAGATAGCGCACTTGTCTTTCACTAAGCCGATCGTGTTAAAATCTTACGTATTGCTTCCAAAAGATACGTTATAATTACTGTACCAGCACGTTGATTTGGTAACGAGAAGCATAAGGTTCCGGATATGTTCACCTTTCTACATGTATTATTCGTCTCGTCAGCGCAGACCCTGGTTTGTTACAGTTGAGGCACTGAAGTTAACAATGAAGTGAACGCAAGAGCTCCACCATGTCATGCCCAATGTGTTTGTCATTGTAGCGGTTCATTAACTCATACATTCCTATAGTTTCATAATGATCTATTTCAACCTGTAATTTGGAAGCTGGGCACTCGAGTGAACAATACAAAGATTATCAAAGGAGTAGAGTATTAAAAAAATGAAACATAAGGGCATCTGCTTCATTGACGACACCCGCCATGTAAATCTTAGCTGCGTCAAAGTAAATGGCATGTCTTCAAGGTGAATTTAATATAGGCAATCACAACCAGGCGGCACACTTATGAGCATTTTCAAAATCGTCCGTCTTCATATCATACAAGAATACAGAATACCTCTCGATGGCGACCTGAAACTTGTCTCGATTCCTTGTGCTGTAAGTTCTTTGTCAGCAGCCGATATCTATCGCGAAAATCTCCGTATAAAGAGCAAGCCTTCGAATACTTAGTAACGAATCAACTGCGACATGTAAACAGCATAGGTAGGAACACAGGAATTTCATTTCCAGGTATATCGACGATGTGTTGTCTACAAATAGGTCTGCTGACCCCGTCGATCGTGTAAACCCTTTTGGACTTGAAATCAAGGAAACAAGAGACTCTTTTAGATCAGCTGCTTACCTCGATCTCTACTTAAACTATGAAAAACATGGTAATTTACTAATAAGCTATACGATAAACGTGACGATCTCGCTTTTTCGATCGTAAACATTCCTTTTCTTGACAGTTACATCCCTGCTTCTCCTACCCACAGGTGCTGGACACTTAAGTATGTTGTGTATAGTACTATATAATTGGTAAAGGTATATAACGCAAAGTCGACCCCTGTTGCCGAAAACCCCGAAAAAATTAATGAAATCGGCAGTAAAATTACCAAAACCGTTTTTAAATGTGAGCGTAATACCCTAATGTACTCTTTAAAAGCACTGGTTTAGTTACTGTACGTTTTACCTTTACTATATCGTCATTTAAAGTAGAAAATTCTACCCTAAAATTCTCCTAGTTAATCCGGACGTCCATTGGTTTTGCATAAAAAATGCAGTTTTTTTTAGTTTAAACAGTTTTTTATTCAATAATAAGGCAAATATACAGTCAATACATACATAAACTTAAGGATTCTAAAACAAGTACAACGTACTTATATTAATTCGTTTCTTTATCATTGAAATTGACAGTAGAATGACAGTGAAACAACATTAAGATGGTTGGCAAAATAATGTTTAAAGTTTTTTTTCACTCAATATCGACATTTAACATTAGAAATCGACAAGGACATCTTTCCAAATTACTCTCTTGTACTCAGGCAAAGAGTAACAATCCCATTCATTGACTGAAGCAGGTATAGCTACTCCGTACGACTGAAAACAACCGTCGAAATATTGTCAAGATTTCGACGACTTTTCATCGAGATACCATGTTGTTAAAGCAGCTGAGCGAATACTACCACGAGCTGTGATTGCTCGAATTAAAATAAGTCTTTTTTTATATTTCGTTAGAAAATATCTATGTGGATATACGTGATAAAACCAATATATATATATTTTTTTTTGGAAAATACAATAATTGCCAAACAATTGGTTTTTAGTTTTGACCGTGTTACACACCGCCTGTCTCAGCAAAGTCAACACGATGTTTTGCTCTAATACGTTTTGATTCACCAAAAGCGTCAATGTGATGGAGATCGAATTTGCATACAATATTCACCCCGGAGCTATTTTGTTTTCATGTAAAATGGCACCGGCTTAGCTGAAGTCGGCGATCCAAAATATTCTGTGGCTTCTCTGATCGGAACATCCAAGTATGGAATGGCTTTGTTGCTTAAGTCTGTGGATGGGATTGTAACTGAATTCTCGACAGAAGGAGATTTATTCAGAAAGATGTCATTGGCCAAGTTAGAGCGTCAACTTTAGTGGCTTTAGTCTAACTATAGTACGATCGAACTCACTTTGTTATGTGCTTTGCGCATGTGAATAGAAACAAGAGGTATACAGTACGCATGTCTAGTGACTATAGTACAAACTTCCGATTTGACGATGAGAATTTAAGGGTAGATTTTTCGACTTTAAATTGCAATAGATTCAAGGTAAGGCGTGAAGTTACCAAACCATTACTTTTGATGAAGACATTAGGGTATAACGCTCAGTTTTAAAAGCGGGTTTGGTAACTTCATTGAAAGGTATATATTTTTTCGAGGTTTTTGATAATAGGGGTCGACTTTGCATTATATACCTTTACTATTATATAGTACTATACACAAAATATTTATGTGTCTAGCACCTGTGGGTAGGAGAGTAGGGATGTAACTGTCAAGACAGGGAATGTTTACGATCGAAAAAGCGAGATCGTCACGTTCATCGTATAGCTTAGTAGTAAGTTACCATGTTTATCATAGTTTAAGTAGAGATAAGCAGCTGATGTAAAAGAGTCTGTTTTTTCCTTGATTTAAAATCCAGAAGGGTAAACACGATCGACGAGTTCAGCAGACCTATTTGTAGACAACACTTCGTCGATATACCTGGAAATGAAATTAAAGGATTTGGAAAGGGTTTTGTAATTTGTCCTGATACGCTCCTCGACATATTCAGCTTCGTTGGAAAATTAAAACAAGTCAGCGCTAAGAGTGGGGCAAATTTTGTTCCCATAGGGATGCCAACAGTCTGCTGGAAACTATTTCCTTTTCCTCGAAACTCGTTAAAAATATTGTATCATTCACACTATTTCTTCCTCTGTATATTCCATCTTAGCTTTTGTTGGGTTTTTCACATAATTTGTTTCAGGATAGCTCAACGCCATAAATAAAGGTCTCATAATGCTAGATCGAAAATGTTCTTTCAGTTTTGTATGATGTATGGTAGTGTACATGATGGAAAAACTAAATGGTTTGATAAACGAAACATTTTTAGCAGTGGTTGTTCAATATTGTTTAGATTATCTTTCGAGTTTTTCCAATAATTCCACTTTTTGAGTATAAAGTGTCACAGTATGTTTGAAGCACTGATTTAATGGTACTAAGAATGGAAGTTAGAGGTTTTGATAAGGCCTTGATTAAGCAATTACCAGAACAAGCGATAAAAATATCAGGATCCTTGTGTAGTTTCGGTATCCAATATAGACGAGGTAGGCCAACGTTTTCTGGTTAACTAGTGTCTAAATAATTAATAATTGTTAATCTGTTTCGTCAATAATTCCATTGAGAGTAGGTGGGCCGTAATGGACACGGCAAACCTTGTTGTGTGTTCTGGAAAACCAAGCAGAACAGCAAATATGCTTGGAATTTTGATAATTCTAAGTGTCCATCCTAATAGTGATCAGGCAAAATCATTTACCAACTTAGAAATCTCAACAACAACAAAACCCCCCAAAACATAAACAAATACAAATCAAACAACGAAATGGCATACAAATCGTTTTTTTTTTCTTTTTCTTTTTACTTGATAAAAATATTTATTTGCGATTTCCATTTCGAATTGTATCCATTATTAACCTTTAAATCTAAATGAGACCACCTGCAGTCCAGAAAGACAAAAACAAACCGATGTATCCCCTTTGAAAGTTTATTAGGACGGGCAGTAATAAGGAAATTACATCAAACCTATTACTAATTCTGATTGGCATAATTACCATGTTCTCGATACGTGGCCTACTCCACACACGCCTGTGAACCCAGCTATGCTTTACTTTGTCCTGAATTTCCTTCCTTTGTGATTCGTAAGTTGGAATTTTCCTTACTTTTTCACAAAGACTCATATAGTGTAGGTAATGGCTTATTGATGGGATTGCCAAGTTTTACCTGGCAGGGTCTCGCAATGTCTAATGCTCACCCTAACTGATATTCCTATCTACAGCTGTGTGATGTTATCCATGTGACTACAATACCATATGCATCGTACCACACTCTTACAATTATCTTTCCAAAAATAAACATTTTCCACAAAATCCATGTTAATTTTGAATTTCCTGATCGTGTCCATACTATGCTACTTGACAAAAAAAATGTTCAGAATAATATTTATTAAGGTGTGCGAAATTAGATAGAGTTTCTCGACATTGCTTTCATCTGTATTGTTGATGTAGGTCTGGTGAGGAAGCGTGCTGCGCCATCAGCGATTCTACCGCCGTAGCAGCGATTTTCCAGACGGGAGGTTTCGCTATATTCATATCCCATAACAGTTATGAAACAATATATATATGACACGTGGGCGAGTTATTATTTCACGAAGGGATGCCGCGGACAGGTAAATATTTAGGCAATAATTGCAAGACCCTTCAAGATTCGCCCCCAGACCGGAAGTGGAAAGCGTCTGTCATCTGTTTTGCGATCAATAGCAACACCACAAAATGTCGAGAGAAAAGTACTGAAAGCGAACACAAACCAGTGACTAATTCATACCAACAATGTGGCTTGGTCGTCACGTTATTTGTAATTCATATATTTCTCATGAGTGGAGGGCTTTTTTGTATCGTTTTTTCAACCAATTAGTAGGTTCGATATACTTATTAGGGTGTCAGTCTGGAGATGGCTGCTTACATTTCTCTGAATAATTTATTTTACTTTATCCCAGAGTTGGTTAATGAAGGGAGTTCACAGGTTTGCAGAGAAATACACAATTATGTAGACAAAGTATGGAGAATTTGCAATGATATCTAAAACTGTACTATAACGCGTCGACAGGATGACGTAAAACGGTGCAAAGGGACGATTTAATACCAACAATAACAGACACATCAAAATACCGCAGGATACATTCCGGACACACCAGCATGGACTGACGGATAAATCTAGGAGAGCTCAGCATGGACTGACGGATATATCCTGGACACCTCCGTATGGACTGACGATATTATTCCTGACACACCAGCATGGACTGACGGATAAATCTAGGAGAGCTCAGCATGCACTGACGGATATATCCCGGACACTCCAACATGGACTGACGGATATATCCCGGACACTCCAACATGGACTGACGGATACATCTAGGAGAGCTCAGCGTGGACTGACGGATATATCCCGGACACCTCAACATGGACTGACGGATATATCCCGGACACTCCAACATGGACTGACGGATACATCTAGGAGAGCTCAGCGTGGACTGACGGATATATCCTGGACACCTCAGCATGGACTGACGGATATATCCCGGACACTCCAGCATGGACTGACAGATATATCCCGGATACCTCAGGATGGATTGACGGATATATCCCGGACACTCCAGCATGGACTGACGATTATATCCCGGACAGCTCTGCATGGACTGACGGATATATCCCGGACACTCCAGCATGGACTGACGGATTTATCCCGGACACTCCAGCATGGACTGACGGATAAATCACAGACACTCCAGCATGGACTGACGGATATATCCCGGACACTCCAGCATGGACTGACGGATATATCCCGTACACTCCATCATGGACTGACGGATACATCCCGGACACCTCAGCATGGACTGACGGATATATCCTGGACACTCCAGCATGGACTGACGGATATATCCCGGACACCTCAGCATGGACTGACGGATATATCCCGGACACTCCAGCATGGACTGACGGATACATCCCGGTCACCTACATGTAAGCATGGACTGAGCAAAGGAGTCCACAGTTAAGACCACAAACTGTTCATTCATTGAGAGCAGAACGGGGCTAGTCGGTCTGAGATCTGTTATGGTTTTCTTCTTCTTAGATAATCTTCATTTGTGTTTTTTTTTTTCAATTTTAGAGTAGAGAGAGATAGAGCTATTGGTGAATGACAAGATATTAGTAAGGTATGAACAAAGTAGCAAACGTTATGATCAGTCATGTATGAAAGCATATCACAGGTAGGATAACCGTCTTCCCTTTTCCTATCATATCCGATCCCTTCCATCACGTTTAAAATTATTGTATCCAAGGCATGATAAGTGGCGGCCGCTAGATAAAATATTTTTACTAGTGGCACTAACAGGCTTCCGTAAGAATGCATATTGTCGGTATTTATCTCTTTCAATTTTGGAAGATTTTGAAAGTAAATATAAATTAATTCACAAAACAAACTGAACTGAAAACCCGTTCACGTTTACTAAAATAGCACCTGCATGACATGCATCATTAAAAGATACAAAAAGGCAAAGAGAATCCCAAGGCAAAGGAAAATCAATTCAATCCTTAAAATTTACCTAAACCAACACTAGTGGCAGTGTAATTATCTCAGGTAATGTTTATTGGATTAATTCTATTTAGGAACATGAATAATTATGTGTAAATATCTGTTGGGTTACATGTACACTGTACATAATATATCAACGAATCCAGATATGCGCTTTTTTACACATCGATATACATTTTTTGAAAATAATTATTGTTCTCATTCTTTAAGTTACTTTTGCAGAATTCTGTTAAATTTTGATTCTCAATGGATTATTTTTTTTATCGAAAAACTAAGAGAATACCAAAGCGTCAACAAGACCATAATCCAAACTCGAAATCGATTAAACTAGGGACACAATATGAACAAAGGAAATGTTAACACGAAGACTCTTGACAAAGTACAAGAGAAAAAGACCAGGTGTTCCGGAAGGGTAAGCGTCTTCTGCTTCATTGACGACATCCGCTATGAAAATCTAGGTCGGATTCAAGAAAATGAGTTATCCTAATTTATTCTGACAGAAAGCACTTTATTCATGGTACATGTACTATCTTGTCGATTAGGTTACCTATTGATTGATTGATTAATTGATTGAACTCAATTTAACATAATATAATTGTGTCCTTTTGATTCCCGAAATAACGTGTAATATGTATTTCCTATCTTTATTCCTGAAAGGATACATGTCTTCATAACCACAGTTTATCTTATTTGTGTAGTGGCACTGTACATAATATACACATTTTCGTAGTACACGATTTGCAATTATACAGAACTAGTTTTATTTTATTTCTAATTTCATAAATTAAAGGGGTTTAACGCACCTGACCCTTCTGCTTCTACATCAGTTTAGAAATTTTGGATTCCAACCTTTTGGCCCCTAGCATCACTGAAGAGTCCTAGGAGGACTAAACAACTGTATGATGCAGTGTAATTCACTGTTTCGGCATACTGTCTCTATTACTAAATTTAAAAGGTGCAGCATATGTGTGTGTGAGTTCATCTTTAAATCCCAACTTATGTTATAGTTACCCATTTCAGTAAACCACCTTCTGTATACTGGGCCCATTTTTCAAGTTATCACAAGCGAGAAGCATACATTAGCGTTAACTAAATATCCAGTAATATTTACATGGAAACTTAATATGGATACAATATCCATTGTTTGAAATGTTCTCGCAACATGAAAAGAAGAACTGAACAAACTTAATGACATTTCAATTAGGCTAAGCATATTTATCTTTATACAATGAATATGCATTAGTTACAGAAAATTGAGACAACGGACAATTTGTATGCGACAATGTTCGTCAACACGATCATTGTAACTCTTGCTAAACACTCATCGAAGTTTTTATAAAAAGTAAATATTCGCTGCAGTTTATGGTAGTCTCCGATTCTCTTTTTTTATTGAAATATGCAAATACATGTAGTAGCGCTTTGTCATTATAGCTACAAATGTTATCAGGTTCAATCTGGTTTCTCGATGGATGTTCCATTGCTACAATATACTTGTATATCAGAAGACAAACAGGACGCTGTGAAGTATAACATGTTTTTGTCAGGTGGACTCCATCATTCGTTAATCGTCAATTAGAAGGTACAGAGATGGCTCACTGACGTGTCACAAAACACCTATAATGTTGATAACTGTCTTAGAGTCACGCGATCAGGTCGTGGATGTGTAAACCCCCGTTGAACACTTAAACAAAACTGTTACTTTACGATCGGCGCCATTCCCCTTCATCCTGACGCCAGAGGTACTTTGTGGTGGTTCGGGTTTTTTTGTCATGCAGTAATACCAAGATTATAAAGTAACACAAAAATAATTTGGAACTCATGAAATTATTTGTACTTCCGTTTCGGGGGCAGTCGCTTATTGCTATTGGCCTATTGATGTAGCTCCGGGACATATCACTCCACCATGAACTTTTCTTCATACAGTCTTTGTGTTTCTATAAATAACACATTTGACATTGGTTTAATTACTTAACACTTCATGAAAGTGATTATAATCAGTTCCCCAAAGATAAATGCTTTGTATTAAGTTTAATTCGTACAATGTCATGCCATACAGTACACCACATGGGCACCGAAAATGAAACGTTATTTATCCCTGGTAGACATTTTGTGATTAAAACCAGGTATGTTAACGATTGAGATTTATTTTTTATCAGCCAGACCTTGTCAATATGCATACGCTCGAGTTAGACGAAAATACGTACATGGTACGTACGATACTAAATCCTTCTTCAATTCATTGGCTTAAAAAATCAGAGAATACCAAAGCGTCAACAAAACCATAATTAATCGATTAAACTAGGGACAAAATATGGATAAGGGAAAGATGTACTCCGAGACCCAAAGTACAAGAAAAAAAGACCATGTGTATCGGAAGAGTAAGTATACTGGACCCATTTTCTTTGAAAACATTTTCATCACTTCATTCAAACAATCACAAGCATACATGGGGTATAAGTAAATATCCAGTAATGTTTACATTGAAACTTACTATGGATACAATATCCATTGTTTGAAACAGTTCCTTAACAACATATATTTGTTTAAATGTAAGTAAATATTTCTATTCACCAGGTGGTGATACGGATTGCAGAAATGGAAACATGTTCTCGCAACATAAAAAGAAAAACTGAACAAACTTAATGACATTTCAATTAGGCTATTCATACTTATCTCTACAAAATGAAGACGCATTAGTTACATAAAACAGATACAACGGACATTTTGTATGCGACAATGTTCGTCAACAGGACACAGAAGGTTATTTTTTCAGATCCTTGCATCTCCCCATTTGATAAAGGTAGTTATTATGGCAAAAGAAAAGTAGCTCCTGTTTCACAAGTTAGGTAGTGTCTTTGTATGATCGCATATATATATGGTTGTCCTAATGCCGTAGTAAATATTTCAGCTTCATAAACCGGGGAAGACGTGTGCAGACAAATACGGTGAAGCAGAAGACGCTTACGCTTCCGGAACATCTCGTCTTATTCTGCTGTACTTTTTCAATATTTCCTTTGCTTCATTTTGCCTACAGTTTCATCGATTTTGAGTTCGGATTATAGTTTTGTTGACGCTTTAGTATTCTATGATTTTTTTACGCAGATAAACATGGATGATGCTGATAAGCACGAAGTTTGTGACAGCATCTTGAAAGCTGATGTAACTTTTCCGTAACTTTACTTTGCTTTATGATATCATAACCCTGTCATTCAAGCGCTTAAAACTTTGATTGTCTTTGCTGACATTAGATTTCTCCGACAAGCAAAACGTCAGTTATAAGTTTCCCCAGGAGATGACCTGGAAATACATGTCTTTGTCTTTCGTAGGTCTCAGTCTGACAACGTAGTAATGTAATCAATCTTCTTGGTCTCGCTGTGTTCAACTGTCGTCTATGTCTGGTTTTACTTAAGCATTGAAATGTTTTGATATGGTCTTTATGGTCGATATAAATGACAGATCTTTACAGGCAAACATAATTTTGAGTACTATAAATATATAGAAAAATATTTATATTTCCTATCAAGGTTGCTGACTTACTCGTATATCAATTGTATTTCAACTGTGATGAATGCTTCATTTTTGACATCAAAATTCAAAAATGGCACAGCCATTTTGACGGACAATCGTCGTTGTTTCTATGCCAAAATGAAGACGTCGTGATCGTCACGCCCTGCAGTTCTGGAAGAGTAAGCATCTTCTGCTTTATCGACGACACCCGCCATGTAAATTTTGGTCACATCAAAGTAAACATCAAGTCCTCAAAATGAGAACCGAGTCATCATTGTTAATCACAAGTAAGCACACTAGTAACCATACTCATACACGTCCATCTTCAAATCACACAAAGATGCAAAGTATTTCTCAATGAGACAAAAATAGCGATCATAAAACTTATATTTCTGATCAACCTGTATCTCTAGAATTCCTGTGTTGTAAGTTTGTTTGTAAGCAGTCGACATTGCTCACGAAAATATCGATATTTAGAGCAAATCTTAGAATAACGAATCAACTGCGACATGTAAACACCATAGGTTGACCATGCAAGGATGTTACTATCAAGAAATGGAAAGTTCTCGATCGGAAAATTGAAATCGTCTCGTTCATCGTATAGCTTAGTAGTAAGCTTGCCATGTTGATCATGACTTAATTAGAGATCAAGGTATGCAGATGATGCAGAAGAGTCTATTGTGTCCCTTATTTCAAGTTAAGAACGATACATACTATCGAGATGGTCAGAAAACATCTTATTGTTTATAGCCTCGTATTGAAACAGAAACAAGTCAGCTTATTAAGCGTGTTCCCATGTGAATGTCAATAGTCTGCTCGAAAATCTTTCCTCCAAACGCAACAAAAATATTGTCAACGAGGAATCATTCGTACTATATCCTCTTCAGTATATTTCATCTTGGCTTTTGTTGTGTTTTCACAAAGTATGTTCCAAGATAGCCCACTCATATATTTGTATCGCCGTCCGCCTTTTTATGGAAAAGAGAGCTCTCAACACGAGAGATCTGAGATGCTCTTTAAGTTTTGTATGTGGTATTGTAGTGTATAGGTTGAAAAAAATCAAAAGTTTTGATCGAAAAAACTTTGTTAAGAGGGGGTGTTCAAGATTGACCAGAAGATCTTTCGAGGGTTTTTCAAAATCCACATCCCGCTAATTCAACTTCTCAATATACCATGTCACTAAGACCGAAACCCTGATTTAATGGTACTAAGAATAGTAGTAAAAAAAATTGATAACGGCTTAGTCGAGCAATAAGCAGAGCCTGCGAAAAATCGTTGCTTATAAGGATCCTTGTGTAGTTTCGGTATCCAATAAAGACAAGGTAGGCCAGCGTCTTACTCATTAACGGACATCATGAAAGCTTGTAATACTGAATCATGGTTAGAAAGTATTTCGTCTTTAGAAAAACTGGTCAATGTGAAAGTAGGGTTAAACTTGGTTATCAAACAGGCCTTTTTACAAGCAATAAATGTATAAGCATTTGCAAATAATTATTTAAGCTGAAATGCAAGTTAAAAAGCTTTCTTGTTGATATTTTAAAAAAAAAGGGCAAAGTAAAAATTTTAGAAATCTTCTGAGATGCCCTCTTACAGGTTACTAAGGAATGGCAGACATTTTAGTTTTTGCCTTGCTTGGAAACGATAGTCGGCTTCCTTGGGTATAAAAGGCACCCAGGCCGCCAAACCGGTTCTCTTTGTTGTGATGAAACTGCAAGGCGACACTTCTATAGACCTAGCCATCACATACTTTCTGATGTTTTTTTTACGATATTTTCGATCAGTATCTGAAGAACATTGACATGGATATTGAAGGTGTTATTATAACGATATTATACAATATGAGCAAAATAAAAAAAACCATTAGATTACAAAATTTCGTGCGAATAACAAACAAGTACATGAATGACAACTGATAAAACTACCTTAGTATTCAATTGGAACATCATGTCGCTAAGAGTAATCAGTTCCTGTGTGAAAAACATTGCTATAACATCCATTTATTTCCATCAAAATAAGTTCCCCTCACTCGCATGTGTTCGTGTTTTACATAATCAAGACTATGCTCGCGTGGCAAGGCGTAATATCATAGGTAGTATTAGGAGCGAGTACATATTCTGTTCGGAACGTTTCGCTCTGCTTCTGAATGTAAAATCCACATGTCGATGTCCATTACGTATACATAGGTGAAGGGACAGTTAGGGTGTTTTCAGTTTTATTTTTTTCATTTTGCTTTGGCACACGATTTATGATGGTGTCTGAGAGAGTGACCATCTTCGCGTAACCTCAACTTCAAGGTAGGTGTGAGTTGCTTTTTAACTTGCATTGTCAGCTTTAAGATTTCAGATGCTTAGTATGCAGAAACAATTATATACTTATCATTTTAGCTACAGGGTGTCCGCCGGTCCCCCTTGCATTAGTACGTACGTCAACAATTTCTTCAATAAACTTTTACTTCTCAACCATTTATTGAATCAAAGTTGGCTTAGAACTTTGTGGTAGGGATTAAAACTGTACAAATGGTGCGGCTGACCACAAAAGGGCTATTTTGGTGTTGTTTAAGCAACTTCTCTGTCTGCTTGTCTTGAAATTAATGATGGATATAAACACAATTTGGGTCTGGCATAACCCCTCTAAACCAAGTGCCCTTAGGGACAATTCAGATCCCAACCTTATAACCATATTTCAAATTGCTGAGTATAAAGCGAACAAATGATTCCGAGATGGCTCTGATGGTTGTACATCCCTTCGAGATTTAACATCCTTGTGAGAGTTGTCGATATAGCAGAAGACGCTTCCCCTTCCGGACATCTGGGTCTGTATTCATGAAGCCGCCCTTCTCCGATTTTTTTGTAACGGCGGTGAATTGATAACAAAATTATATTCCATTAATGATTTGGGACGCAATTGAAAAGACTTCAAACAGAAAACTGTTCTCGGTGTTTATAATTTTGTTTATAATGTGTTTATAACTTTTGATTGTTTGGCGTGATTTAAGAGAGTTACAAGAAAGTCGGTCTGAGCAAAGAATCTATTTTCGAGCACAAAATAGGTTTTATGAATATGGACCCTAGTATTATTTTATTTTCTTTTTTTTTTGCAAGTGTCTGTGTTAATATTTTCCTTTCTTTATATTGTATCCCTGGTTTCCTCGATTTTGAGATTTGATTATGGTGTTCTTACTACCGAAGGTATGCATTCTCTGTAACCGCAAAGAGGAGTATGAATTCCCTGTAACCACAAAGAGTATGAATTCTCTGTAAGCACAAAGAGTATGAATTCTCTGTAAGTACAAAGAGTATGAATTCTCTGTAAGCACAAAGAGTATGAATTCTCTGTAAGCACAAAGAGTGTGAATTCTCTGTAAGCACAAAGAGTATGATTTCTCTGTAACCATAAAGAGTATGAATCTCTGTAACCATAAAGAGTATGATTTCTCTGTAACCATAAATAGTATTATTTCTCTGGACCCACAAAGAGTATGAATTTTCTGTAACAACAAAGAGAATTACTTTTCTGTAATCTCAAAGATTATTGTTTCTCTGTAACCACAAAGAGTATGATTTCCCTGTAACCTCAAAGGGTATGATTTCTCTGTAACCTCAAAGGGTATGATTTCTCTGTAACCTCAAAGGGTATGATTTCCTTACGCGGATGAAACTTATGACATGACCAATCCCTAGTCTCCAGCCCTAGATCTGACAAGTCCGTGTAGAATGACGCAGACAATTACTGTGATGGTCCAGAGCAAAACATGCCTCCTCGCAATCGTCACACTATCAATCAAATCTACAGATATATAGATGTATACTTTAATACATTGGCGAGGTGCATAAAAGATATCAGTTGTCTGATACAATTAAAGATATTAAATTGTCAAATACACAACTTAAGACGAATCGTAGCAATATATTTTGAGATTTGTTTCAAGAAATATGTACTCTTATACGTTGTATTGTATATATGACACTATACAAGAGGAACTCGTAGAAAATAAATAAGAGAATACCGAAGCGTTAACAAAATCATAATCCAAACTCAAAATCGATTAAACCAGGGGCAAAATATGAAAAAAGGAAAGATTCACATGGAGACCATTGAAAAAGTACAAGAGAAAAAGACCTGGGCCCGTATTCATGAAACATTTCTCATGCTCAAGCATGGATTCTGTGCTCAAGCCAGCTTTCTTGAAGCTGACCTGAATCATATCGAAGAGTCAAATAGTCATTGTAAAATGTTGAAAACAGCTTTCGACTTCATGCCTCTTCAACATTTTACCAAAACTTTGACAAAATTACATTGTTTAAATAATGTATAGCCATAACAATTAATAACGCTTGAGCACAGAATCCATGCTTGAGCATGAGAACGGTTTCATGAATACAGGTCCAGGTGTTCATGAAGAGTAAGCGTCTTCTGCTTCATCGACGACACCCATCGCATATATTGCATTTATGATTCGTTTTTAATCCTTTCTTCCTTAGTACAAGCTCAGCAGACCTCATTGTATATAGCCCATATTTCTTCACGGGAATAACGTGAAAAACGTTGATGTGAAAGTAACGTGAATTTCACACGAATTTCACCGACATGATTTTTTTCCACGTGAAATTCGAACGAAAAAAATATGCATGTAAAAATCAACTTGATTTTAAAAAATTAACTAAAATCACGTAAGACTCGTTGGGGAACCGCATAATGAATTAAACATTTAAAAATTAACTAAAATATAAAAAAAAAATCACGCTAGTTTCATGTGAATGAAATTTTACGTGCCATTCACGAGAAGACATATTGCCTGTGCATAGCAGAGACTCCAGATAATTCATAAGAAAAATTAAAATACTTTGACATATCATGTTTGGGTGACTTTGTCTTTAATTTTAACAAACAGCGACGTTCGACTGAAAACACGACAGAAACGAAATTCATTGTATATTGTGATTAATTAAAGACAGCTCATGCGTGTTACGGACAGTATGATAACCGAGATGAAATAGGAAGCTTCATTTCTGAAATGAAAGATGACACAGTTTAGATAACATTAATCACATATAGGATTTGACTGATCGTTTTCCTCTGTTGAAAAAAAAACAACAGTTTTTTCTTTAGCGTGGAGCCTGGCTGATGACAACAATTCTTCACAGTAAATGAGAATCGTGTCAATGAGATGCAAAGGATGTTCTGAGCACACTTGAACCGCTCGGGACAATGTTCTCCTTAGTGAAGTTCTGGGCACACTTGAACCGCTCGGGACAATGTTCTCCTTAGTGAAGTTCTGGGCACACTCGAACGGCTCGGGACAATGTTCTCCTTAGTGATGTTCTGAACACACTCGAAACGCTCGGGACTTAATGTTCTTGTCAGTGATGTTTTGAACACACTTGAAACACTCGGGACGTATTGTTCTCGTCAGTGATGTGCTGAACACACTCGAACCGCTCGGGACTTAATGTTCTTGTCAGTGATGTTTTGAACACACTTGAAACACTCGGGACGTATTGTTCTCGTCAGTGATGTGCTGAACACACTCGAACCGCTTGGGACTGAATATTCTCTTCTGTGATGTTCTGAACACACTCGAACCGCTCGGGACTTAATGTCCTCATCAATGATGTTCTGAACACACTCGAACCGCTCGGGACTGAATGTTCTCGTCTGTGATGTTCTGAACACACTCGAACCGCTCGGGACTTAAGGTCCTCATCAATGATATTCTGAGCTCACTCGAACCGTTCTCATGAGATGGTGGCTGATTCTGGTTTTCCCGTGCATTGTCACTGTCGGTCGTTGATGAAAATTAAAGCTCTTGAAGATAATAATGTAAGGAATCGTCAACAAATTATTAAAGCGGGAATGCCATATCTTACCTTGTCTTGCATGGTACCGTCATTGTAGATGAAATTCAAGTTTCTACATGTAAATGTAAGTTTTACTACTTGAAATAAAATAAAATCAGGAATTATAAAAATATCTCGAGTTATTGTTTTGTTTAAACAAGTCATTCCTCCACTTTCATGAATGTAACACCTTCTATTGTTGCTGTGATAACAACAGCTACTTAGTAAGAATCCGGATTAGACCTGGTGACGACCCGTCGCATTAGTCGCTACATACGGAGGCATTATCGCCGAGAGTTGATGCGCCACAAAGGACAGATAATGACAATGAGGATATCGCCGGCTTATTGCGTACGCTTGATATGGCTTTTTTTGGCGCTCTCCTGCTAAGTTTCGTACAAATTACGACATGAGGGATTTTCAGATATTTTTGTTCTGTTATTTCTGGAAAGTTTAGTGCCTGTATTTAACCGCCTGTATTTGACTCGCGTGGGACGTCAATTTCAGTGACGTATTTCACACGTGTTATATCCAATGACGCTTGTAGAGCTGCTCACTATGTTGTATTTAGTATTTGACACGGAAATCGTGCTCGGAAACTGACTTCGTCGATATGTTTGTGTAAACAGTGATAAGTACATTAATCATTATCTATATCAAACACACGACAAAACAAGTATTTTTATTTAAAATATACACTATTTTTGAGACAAACAGTATTGTTTTGTCCCCACGCAATGCAGTACTACTGTAAGAAACACAGACCAGGTTCAATATACAATGTACAATCTTAATGATACCATGTCATAGGTAATTCAGATAAAACTCATACATTTAGCGAATATCAGAAACAGAAATGCTTAAAATGATCTTGATTTATCATTGGATACATTTAAAGGCAACGTACTGGAGTTTAAAATGATATGCATTATTGAAGATACAGTCTTCAATCGAAAATATGTAATAAATCATCTGTAAAAGGAAGTGTTTGAGAAAGGAATCTTAACATCCAAATAAATTTGCAATTTTACTCTAGTACAGACTAAACGATATAGGGCTGCTTCGATTCATGTACATTTATACAATACATACATACGGTACATATCACGATACTCTGATCAGATACGATACGTGTCACGATATAGCGGTAACGATACTATGCGTGTCATGATATTATGGTAACGATACGGTACATATCACGATACTCTGATTACGATACGATAGTGTCACGATATTGTAGTAATGATATGGTACATATCCCGACACCCTGGTCACGATACGATACGTTTCACGATATTGTGGTGACGAAACGTGACACGATATTGCGTTAACGATACTATACGTGTCACGATATTGTGGTAATGATACGGTACGTTACACGATACTCTGGTCACGATACGATGTGTGTCACGATATTGTGGTCACAATGTTTTGGCCACGATATGATACGTATTTCCGATACATTCATTTACAATAGAAGCGTTTTGGAAAAATGGGTAAAAACAGTAATATTACTGGAAAAGAATTGGCACATAATAAATATGACTTTATTTCATGCAAAACACTCGAACTTACTTAACTCGATCCAACACTTGGATAACTCGAACTTTTCCCGTATCCCTAGTGACTTTGAAATAACAAGGTTAGACTGTATTATACATGAGGATTATAAAGTACGCTTTGCTAATAAGCTTTGTGATAAACGTGACGATTTCGATTTTCCGATCGTGGCCTTTCTCTTTCTTGATATGTACATCCCTGCTTTTCCATTCTATGGTGTTTACATGTCGCAGTTGTTTCGTTATTCTAGGGCTTGCTTTGAATATAGAGATGTTCGTGATATAAGTCAGATGCGGACGAACAAACGTACGGCAGAGGGATTTGAGAGATACAGGTCGATGAAGACTATAGGCAAGTTTTATGGTCGTCATCTTGTTCTCAATGAGAGATATTCTACGTCTTTGCATGTGTGTGGCTTTTCGTCATGCTTCGGTAGTATCTATTTTAAATATAGATATATATATATATTTTACTGCAACGATTTTGACCTGTTATGAGTAGGTCAATAGGCTATCAAATCTAAAATTGACCCCACGGTCCATCGACTGTAAATCGTTTAAACCATCTTCTAAATCTTGGGATAACTACCTTGGCAACTTACACTGTCGCTTGGATTGTAGTCACATGTACATACACTCAGTGTTGGCCACAATATATAAGTACATTTTGTAAAACGACATTTTTCCTGGGACTCAGTTGAAACTTATTTTGTTTTCAATGCAGCTGTAATTCTCCGTCCTTTCGTGCAATGTCTTTTTGTCCGAGATGGTCTCACACAGATTCAATATGGTTCAAGTTTTGGTGAGCGTTTGTATTACTTCTTGTTGAAGAGAGTCATGCACTAGGCAGAGTCTGTGAGGTTTACTACTGCCATCCGTTAGGTTAGGATCTATCTATGGATGGACATTGAAATGCGGAACAACTTAACGTCGATAGATCGGATCACGGTACTTTTGTCCATTTAAAGTTCCATATCAAATACTTGCAAGCGAAGCTGACATCCCCAACCAGCAACACATCCACCGCCAAATACTGACGTGTACCAAGAATGTGATTTTAATGGAATTCCGCATTTCTCACTGAATACCTTATATTCTATTTCCGGTGGTCAAGTGTGTTGTAATTTCTGTTTGTTTGTGCCGTCTGGCCAACAGAGGGCGTTGTATAGGTATGCTGGTCAGCGAGAGCGAAGTCACCTATTGTTCAAACATCTAGTCTGTTGAAGGTACGCCGGATAACACGAACATAAATCTTCCACTGTCCTCCCAGCCTGTTGGCTGTGGTAAATGGGGCTACTCTATTTGTGTTTTTCTGAGGTCTGCCAGACCTGGAGCACTCGTCAACATGCCGGTTTAGTTCAGATGCTGCATTGAACCGAGACATAACAGCATGTCTGACAGTAAAACGAACAGCTACATGCATGCAAGACTGCAAGTCATATCGCCCTGAACCCTCCCAGAAGCTTGCCATCTTTCAACATTTGTCAATTTTCGACGTGACATTTTTCATTATAATTTGAACACGTGTATCATTTACATGTACCAGTAATACACGTGCAAACGTTGCTAGGGAGAGGGGGGGCGAACAGCATTTAACACAAAAAGACACTGGTTGGACTACAACAAGTTTTACTTGTACAACGGCAAAAGTCAGTTTTTGTTATTTCCATGCTGAAATTGATGACTTTTTACTTGCGGCAAAGTGATATATTCATAAAACTGTATAATTTACGTCAATTTTCAAAAGCCGAGAGACGTAGCGGACACAGGTTAGATGTTCAAGGGGCATAAATCGCTGGTTAAACTATTTCTCACACTTCAAAACAGGAATATCCCCTGTCATTATCATACACGAGTTTTTTTCTGTCTTGCCCGCCCTGTTTGAACCTCTACGTGACATTTTTGTGAAAAATTCAAATGTTTACGCTGTGATGAATTCGCTGCCGCGTTAATTGCTTGAAATTGACAATCTGCGTCATAAATGATCAGTTTTGTTTTATGTATTTTCAGATAAAATATCATCTACATACGTTATCTTCTTTGCAAAAGACGGACTTTGTTTTTACGTGGAAGTATCCAAACATATCTTAAGCAGTGAAGAGGTTATTTTTGCGTGAGGCCCCGGACGGGATACCTTCTGTACTTGTTGATTTCAGCACAGTTGAATACCCGGTATGTTTCCCTGATAATAAAACACTGATATTACAATGTATCAAACATGCGCGCGTATAATTGGTCAAAGTCTGACATGAATACACTATTTTGGATGACCATACTAACTCCAAACAAGAAATCCAAGTTTCATTTAGGTACTTCAATGTAGCTTTAAACAATTCGTGAGTATTTAGTACAATGACGTCATTAACACGTGACCTATATTTTACGCTTGACTTGGAATGCTCCTTTCCCCTGACCGGTTACGTTCATGATGTATATGAACGTGCTAATTTCGTTTGTCATTCGTAATTATATAAGGTGTTATCGAAATTTAATCTCATTCGGCACGAAATCAAGACATTTGTGCGATTCAATCAACATTATCACTGGATTGTAAACAACCCCCCGTAATACTTGTAGCGAATGATGGCTATACAAACACCGTGTTCTGTCGCCCTGTTTGTAAAACCATTCTAGCTAGTGCCGGCCTATAATGGATGCGGTTTTAATACAATCAGAAAGGTGATAGCGATTAGGCGGAACTGCAACAAAGTAAAGCTACTCAACTCGGCAAGGCAACTAACGATGGCACCTGAAATTTCTCTCATCATCAAAATCTAGTTAACCAACGCATATGGTTTGTTTCCCATTTGTGATAAAGCATGATACCGTTTCTATCCCATTGTCATTCCCGACTCACATAGCAACCAGAAGCAGATGGCATTTCTTCACGAGATGTCACATCTGTCAAACCTATCTTTATCATACAAAAATAAACATGAACATTTATTACTTTACAATCCAATAATAAGAAAAATATTAGTCTTTTGAAGAAATATATTTCAAAATTTCATTTTAAAACTGGTATCGTCAACTTTATAATTAGTACAGTTTTACACCCATACTCGTAAATACCGTTACACGTTTTGTAAGCTTAAGCAGTTCATACCATTTGTTTCAATAAATCATCCGATGAAATTGACCAAAGCTGGATTCAGAAATTACATCTGTATATTTCAATTAACTTGCGATCAAAATTTACATGGCGGGTGTCGTCGATGAAGCAGAGGACGCTTAGTTTTCCGGAACACCTGGTCTTATTCTCTTATACTTTTACGAGGTTCTTGTTAATCTTTCCTTTCTTCATATCCTGCCCCTAGTTTAATCGATTTTGAGTTCGGATTATGGTTTTGTTGTTCCTTCGGTATTCTCTGGTTATTTTAATGCAACGAATGTGACTAGTGTTTACTGTTCCCGGTTGTAAATAGTTAGAAATAGACGGTTCTAGACGGTTACATATAATCGGATAACCGTGTGCATCGTAACATGGAACTGAAACCAGAATGTCGGTTGATAGCGTGTGTACATACAAATCTTTGAAATTGTTAGTAGTGTTTTGAATATTTGTCAAAAAGCAGCTCAGTTCTGTCAACAGCTTCTTCATACAAATTGATGGTATGCGTTGACAGTTCAATACAGTCAAATTAACTAAAAACAAAATACGAAACCATATTTCAAATATCATATTTATTTTTTTTGTGATGAATCCATGTATAAAGGTACGTATCAAATGTGCTGACGCATCATCGCGATACAAACAATGTCTAGACGTAGTGCGCAGGCGCAGAGCTGCGAGTCTGCGACAGCCATCTGTTTACTAACACGAAGTGGAGAGCTGCTTAATTTAGGGTTCTACATCTTCTTGAATGTCATGTTGAGGTAATTTGAACGTCGAATTGTAAATGAAATCATACCAGGCATGTCTTGAAAGAACAGCACAATTTGCAAAGGTAGTTGTTTTCAATGGTTGAAACTTAGCTAGAAGGTCCATGACAGTATATAACGTAATGTATCATTAGCGCCAACAAACTTTATCAGCTGATGATATTTCACTGAATATTAAATATCACCAAGTGGTATTTTCTTTTATTTAACATGCCGATAGCTTTATCATCCCTCACAAAATCTGAAATTATTACACTATGTATAGCAGTACAAGTAGAAATGCCTTGGACTCTAAAAACACGAGTTTCTTAAAAAGGATTATGGTCATAAAAAGTGTGGATAATACAAAGCCAGGGTGGTCGGGTTGTGCAGTGGATAGAGCACTTGTCTTTCACAAAGCGGCCAGGGTTCGATTCCCTGCTCGGATGTGAAAATATATAGGGTCATCTGTCCTACCACGTGGGTTTTCTCCGGTTATTCCGGTTTCCTCTCACATAAGGACCCCAGTGCGTTAACATCGAGATCAACGGGAATATATTAACTTGTGTCTGTTCCCATTTGTATTTTCAAATGAAATATGTTTAGATCTAATCAGAAAGCGATTTATATAAGTTAAATATCTTGTTTCATATCCGTTATAAAATCAATATTTTTCACATGAAACAAAGCTCGTATCCAAGGATAAAATCCATTTAACTAAAGTTTATCGCAAGGCAACAACCAAATGTAATCTGTTTCATTTGAAGATGAAACAGACCAGAGATGCATTGCTTGAATATATTTACAATTATATTCAGTGAGAGAAGATTCTAATCTGAGATATAATTACAAGTTTTCTTTCACAGGATGTTGGAATTCTGAATTTTAATAAATGGATTAATTACACGGAGCTATATATCTCCTTCCCATAGAGCGAAGAACCGATCCCAGTTATATAACAGCGCAGTAAACAAGGGTATAAATAAACAAACTCTATTGATCGTTTTCATAAGTCACAGTAAATCTTTCTTAAGAAACAATCAGATGAAGAAAAAAAACGCAATGGGTGATTACGTCGTGTTTCTATTTCAACAAGTCGCATGTATCACACACATGCTCTCTCCTACAACTCAAAAACAAAATACGAGCATCTTCCTCGGCATATTCAAACGAGATGGCAACCTAAATTGTGAAATAATTACAAAAGTACATGTATTTTATTTATCTTTTTAATTTTCGAATCAGAAGAACGGGGTTTAATTTTAATTCATCTTAATAAATTCGAATCATAGATTTTTTTTCAAGCCACACATTGGTCAAGATATATACAGTAAAATAATATCGGTTTAGAAATCGAAACTTTTTTCAATGCTGTTTTGTCAAACACTATCAATATCATTAACACAGAAGAAGAAAGCACAATCGCTCAACACTAACAGACACTATCGTTATACATGTATATATTAACTAGAGACTACAGTACGGACAACAGTTAAACCTCGTTATCTTGAATAACGTCCCCGTATAATTCGATTTTTTTCTTCAGTCCAAGCCTAAATAAAGAATAAACATTCGATCTCACTTAACCCGAATACTCCGATAACTCGAAGTTTCTCCTCGTCCCCGCTGACTTCGGGATAGCGGGGTTTGACTGTATATATCCACAGTACTTGTGTACATGTAACATGTGACAATAATAGCCTCATAACGACATGTAATTTTCTGATTTTACAGGACTATTACATTGACAGTGATATTTAGCGTCACCCTTTGTCGGTAAACAACGCAATGATTTACTCTGCCATTTTGTGATTTATCTTCCAAGCATATATCGCTGACCCAACACGCCGCCATGTACCGACATGTCATCTGGTATCTTACCGAGAATCTCGTGTGGGAGCGAGAACAGCTTTGTTTGATACAAATGGCCGCATGTCGGTTTGTTGTGGGTAAGCTGGGGTTGATGACCAATCCACGATGATAAATTATACAGAGATATCTGACATGTATAGGTAGATACATACTGAATACAGCGGACATATTGTTTATATTAATTGTGTGGAGAGTAATAGTGTTTATATTATTCTATGTGGAATAGGAGATATTGTTTATATTAACGGAGTGAAAGGGACATATTGTTTATATTAACTTTGTGGGAGGGACATATAGTTTATATTGTTTATATTAACTGTGTTGGAGGGACATATTGTATATATTTACTGTGTAGGAGGGACATATTGTTATATTAACTATGTGGGAGGGACATATTGTTTATATTAACTGTGTGAGAGGGACATATTGTTTATATTAACTGTGTGAGAGGGACATATTGTTTATATTAACTGTGTTGGAGGGACATATTGTTTATATTAACTGTGTGGGAGGGACATATTGTTTATATTAACTGTATGAGAGGGACATATTGTTTATATTAACTGTGTTGGAGGGACATATTGTTTATATTAACTGTTTGGGAGGGACATATTGTTTATATTAACTGTGTGGGAGGGACATATTGTTTATATTAACTGTGGGGGACGGACATATTGTTGATATTTACTGTGTGGGAGGGACATACTGTTTATATTAACTGTGTGAGAGGGACATATTGTTTATATTAACTGTGTGAGAGGGACATATTGTTTATATTAACTGTGTTGGAGGGACATATTGTTTATATTAACTGTGTGGGAGGGACATATTGTTTATATTAACTGTATGAGAGGGACATATTGTTTATATTAACTGTGTTGGAGGGACATATTGTTTATATTAACTGTTTGGGAGGGACATATTGTTTATATTAACTGTGTGGGAGGGACATATTGTTTATATTAACTGTGGGGGACGGACATATTGTTGATATTTACTGTGTGGGAGGGACATACTGTTTATATTAACTGTGTGCGAGAGACATATTGTTTATATTAACTATGTGGGAGAGACATATTGTTTATATTTACTGTGTGAGAGGGACATATTGTTTATATTAACTGTGTGGGAGGGACATATTGTTTATATTAACTGTGGGGGACGGACATATTGTTGATATTTACTGTGTGGGAGGGACATACTGTTTATATTAACTGTGTGAGAGAGACATATTGTTTATATTAACTGTGTGGGAGAGACATATTGTTTATATTTACTGTGTGGGAGGGACATATTGTTTATATTAACTGTGTGGGAGGGACATATTGTTTATATTAACTGTGTTGGAGGGACATATTGTTTATATTACCTGTGTGGGAGGGACATGTTGTTTATATTTACTGTGTGGGAGGGACATATTGTTTATATTAACTGTGTGAGAGGGACATATTGTTTATATTAACTGTGTGGGAGGGACATATTGTTTATATTAACTGTGTAGGAGGGACATACTGTTTATATTAACTGTATGAGAGGGACATATTGTTTATATTTACTGTGTGGGAGGGACATATTGTTTATATTAACTGTGTGGGAGGGATATATTGTTTATATTAACTGTGTGGGAGGGACATATTGTTTATTAATACTGTGTGGGAGGGACATATTGTTTATATTTACTGTGTGGGAGGGACATGTTGTTTATATTTACTGTGTGGGAGGGACATATTGTATATATTAACTGTGTGGGAGGGACATATTGTTTATATTAACTGCGTAGGAGGGACATTTTGTTTATATTAACTGTGTGGGAGGGACATATTGTTTATATTTACTGTGCAGGACGGACATATTGTTTATATTTACTGTGTGGTAGGGACATATTGTTTATATTTACCGTGTAGGAGGGACATATTGTTTATATTAACTGTGTAGGAGGGACATATTGTTTATATTAACTGTGTGAGGGACATATTGTTTATAGTTACTGTTTAGGAGGGACATATTGTTATATTAACTGTGTGGGAGGGACATATTGTTATATTAACTGTGTAGGAGGGACATATTGTTTATATTTACTGTGTGGCAGGGACAAATCGTTGTATTAACTGTGTAGGAGGGACATATTGTTATATTAACTGTGTGGGAGGGACATATTGCTATATTAACTGTGTGGGAGGGACATATTGTTATATTAACTGTGTAGGAGGGACATATTGTTATATTTACTGTGTGGGAGGGACAAATCGTTATATTAACTGTGTTGGAGAGACATATTGTTATATTAACTGTGTGGGAGGGACAAATCGTTGTATTAACTGTGTAGGAGGGACATATTGTTTATATTTACTGTGTAGGACGGACATATTGTTTATATTTACTGTGTGGGAGGGACATACTGTTTATATTTACTGTGTTGGAGGGACATATTGTTTATATTTACTGTGTAGGAGGGACATTTTGTTTATATTTACTGTGTGGTAGGGACATATTGTTTATATTAACTGTGTGGGAGGGACATATTGTTTATATTTACTGTGTGGGAGGGACATATTGTTTATATTAACTGTGTGGGAGAGACATATTGTTTATATTTACTGTGTGGGAGGGACATATTGTTTATATTAACTGTGTGGGAGGGACATATTGTTTATATTAACTGTGTGGGAGAGACATATTGTTTATATTTACTGTGTGGGAGGGACATATTGTTTATATTTACTGTGTGGGAGGGACATATTGTTTATATTAACTGTGTGGGAGAGACATATTGTTTATATTTACTGTGTGGGAGGGACATATTGTTTATATTAACTGTGTGGGAGGGACATATTGTTTATATTAACTGTGTTGGAGGGACATATTGTTTATATTACCTGTGTGGGAGGGACATGTTGTTTATATTTACTGTGTGGGAGGGACATATTGTTTATATTAACTGTGTGAGAGGGACATATTGTTTATATTAACTGTGTGGGAGGGACATATTGTTTATATTAACTGTGTAGGAGGGACATACTGTTTATATTAACTGTATGAGAGGGACATATTGTTTATATTTACTGTGTGGGAGGGACATATTGTTTATATTAACTGTGTGGGAGGGATATATTGTTTATATTAACTGTGTGGGAGGGACATATTGTTTTTAAATACTGTGTGGGAGGGACATATTGTTTATATTTACTGTGTGGGAGGGACATGTTGTTTATATTTACTGTGTGGGAGGGACATATTGTATATATTAACTGTGTGGGAGGGACATATTGTTTATATTAACTGCGTAGGAGGGACATTTTGTTTATATTAACTGTGTGGGAGGGACATATTGTTTATATTTACTGTGCAGGACGGACATATTGTTTATATTTACTGTGTGGTAGGGACATATTGTTTATATTTACCGTGTAGGAGGGACATATTGTTTATATTAACTGTGTAGGAGGGACATATTGTTTATATTAACTGTGTGAGGGACATATTGTTTATAGTTACTGTTTAGGAGGGACATATTGTTATATTAACTGTGTGGGAGGGACATATTGTTATATTAACTGTGTAGGAGGGACATATTGTTTATATTTACTGTGTGGGAGGGACATATTGTTTATAGTTACTGTTTAGGAGGGACATATTGTTATATTAACTGTATGAGAGGGACAAATCGTTGTATTAACTGTGTAGGAGGGACATATTGTTATATTAACTGTGTGGGAGGGACATATTGTTATATTAACTGTGTGGGAGGGACATATTGTTATATTAACTGTGTATGAGGGACATATTGTTATATTTACTGTAGGGGAGGGACATATTGTTTATAGTTACTGTTTAGGAGGGACATATTGTTATATTAACTGTGTGGGAGGGACATATTGTTATATTAACTGTGTAGGAGGGACATATTGTTTATATTTACTGTGTGGGAGGGACATATTGTTTATAGTTACTGTTTAGGAGGGACATATTGTTATATTAACTGTATGAGAGGGACAAATCGTTGTATTAACTGTGTAGGAGGGACATATTGTTATATTAACTGTGTTGGAGGGACATATTGTTATATTAACTGTGTGGGAGGGACAAATCGTTGTATTAACTGTGTAGGAGGGACATATTGTTTATATTTACTGTGTAGGACGGACATATTGTTTATATTTACTGTGTGGGAGGGACATACTGTTTATATTTACTGTGTTGGAGGGACATATTGTTTATATTTACTGTGTAGGACGGACATATTGTTTATATTTACTGTGTGGGAGGGACATATTGTTTATATTTACTATGTAGGAGGGACATATTGTTATATTAACTGTGTAGGAGGGACATATTGTTTATATTTACTGTGTGGGAGGGACAAGTCGTTGTATTAACTGTGTAGGAGGGACATATTGTTATATTAACTGTGTGAGAGGGACATATTGTTATATTTACTGTGTAGGAGGGACATATTGTTTATATTTACTGTGTTGGAGGGACATTTTGTTTATATCAACTGTGTGGGAGGGACATATTGTTTATATTAACTGTGTAGGACGGACATATTGTTTATATTAACTGTGTGAGGGACATATTGTTTATATTAACTGTGTGAGAGGGACATATTGTTTATATTTGAGCTGTTAGCGCATATTCAGACTTGATGATTTTTATGTGAAGATCTGCAGTTGATACCGCTGTGATTTCGATCGTGTGTTTCTTGTGTGTAACAAGGGCACCAATAACATCCGAAGCCAGCCACACAAATACTGTAACTCTCATTGCTGATATGTGATACAATTTTATCATAGATGTCAAGCTACATTTTCTTTAAAGAGAAAGTTAACCGTGGACTGAATAGAGTTTATTAGGATACCAACAGTAAATTCACCTCAATAACAAAGGTGGGAAGATGGGAGACGAATCTTTAACATTCAGTAGCGGTGTAAGTCATGTTAGAGTTGTCATATAGACTGACAAAAGAAGTGTTCAATAACCGCGATATAAAAAGTCGGATTTGATCAATTATTCATGCATAAATCCTAGATACATGTACCGATCCTGTCTGTAAATCAATAAGACGTTATAGTATTGACCGACATCTCGATCAGGACTAACGCTGCCACTTTTTACGCTTGAAATGATCTCCTCCGTCTGGAATCATCTTTTTATATAGGGTTTGAACGGTGGTTTCCTAATTTTCATGCCGGTATGAATTGAAATCGGTTACATCCATATTACATGAAGCCCGCTAGGGCTTCATAGACAATATGGATGTAACCGTTTTGCATTCATACTTGCATGGAAATTATAAAAAAAAAACTGCCGTTCATTTAATATATTTATATTTCAACTACAGTACTCTTTTGAATTGAATTTACTTATTTTGAAAAGTTTTGTACATAATTGCATTTGTCTCGGTGTCATCCCTTAAACGCATCAACGGAACAGTTCTGATTTCAATCAAATTGGCGCCAATAATCAACCGTAGTCCTTTGAGCGTTTGACGCAGGGGCTTCTAAATGTTATCCGAAGCGTAAACATAATATTACTACAGTATGTAAACAACAGAAATATAACTACAGTATATAAACATCAGATATATAACTACAGTATATATACAACAGAAATATAACTACAGTATATAAACAACAGATATATAACTACAGAATATAAACAACAGAAATTTAACTACAGTATAAAAACCACAGAAATATAACTACAGTATATAAACAACAGAAATATAACTACAGTATATACACAACAGAAATATAACTACAGTATATACATTTTGTAAACAATAGAAATATAACTACAGTATATAAATAACAGAAATATAACTACAGTATATAAACAACAGAAATATAACTACAGTATATACACAACAGAAATATAACTACAGTTAATAAACAACAGAAATATAACTACCGTATAAAAAGCACATAAATATAGCTACAGTATAAAAAGCACATAAATATAACTACAGTATAAAAAGCACATAAATATAACTACAGTATATAAACAACAGAAATATAACTACAGTATATAAACAACAGAAATATAACTACAGTATATAAACATCAGATATATAAACAACAGAAATATAACTACAGTATAAAAACCACAGAAATATAACTACAGTATAAAAACCAAAGAAATATAACTACAGTATATAAATAATAGAAATATAACTACAGTATATGGATAATAGAAATATAACTACAGTATATAAATAATAGAAATATAGCTACAGTATATAAATAATAGAAATATAACTACAGTATATACACAACAGATATATAACTACAGTATATAACCAATAGAAATATAACTACAGTATATAAATAACAGAAATATAACTATAGTATATAAATAACAGAAATATAACTACAGTATATAAACAACAGAAATATAACTACAGTATATAAACAACAGAAATATAACTACAGTATATAAACAACAGATATATAACTACAGAATATGGATAATAGAAATATAACTACAGTATATAACCAACAGAAATATAACTACATTATATAAACAACAGAAATATAACTACAGTATATAAACAACAGAAATATAACTACAGTATATAAACAACAGATATATAACTACAGTATATAAATAATAGAAATATAACTACAGTATATAAACAACAGAAATATAACTACAGTATATACACAACAGAAATATAACTACAGTATATGGATAATAGAAATATAACTACAGTATATAAACAACAGAAATATAACTAAAGTATATAAACAACAGAAATATAACTACAGTATATATATAATAGAAATATAACTACAGTATATAAACAACAGAAATATAACTACAGTATATACACAAGAGAAATATAACTACAGTATATAAACAACAGAAATATAGCTACAGTATATAAACAACAGAAATATAACTAAAGTATATAAACAACAGAAATATAACTACAGTATATAAACAACAGAAATATAGCTACAGTATATAAACAACAGAAATATAACTACAGTATATAACCAACAGAAATATAACTACAGTATATGGATAATAGAAATATAACTACAGTATATAAACAACAGATATATAACTACAGTATATAATCAACAGAAATATAACTACAGTATATAAATAATAGAAATATAACTACAGTATATGGATAATAGAAATATAACTACAGTATATAAACAACAGAAATATAACTACAGTATATAAACAACAGAAATATAACTACAGTATATAAATAATAGAAATATAACTACAGTATATGGATAATAGAAATATAACTACAGTATATAAACAACAGAAATATAACTACAGTAAATAAACAACAGAAATATAACTACAGTATATGGATAATAGAAATATAACTACAGTATATAAACAACAGAAATATAACTACAGTATATAAATAATAGAAATATAACTACAGTATATGGATAATAGAAATATAACTACAGTATATAAACAACAGAAATATAACTACAGTAAATAAACAACAGAAATATAACTACAGTATATGGATAATAGAAATATAACTACAGTATATAAACAACAGAAATATAACTACAGTATATAAATAATAGAAATATAACTACAGTATATAAACAACAGAAATATAACTACAGTATATAAACAACAGAAATATAACTACAGTATATAAACAACAGAAATATAACTACAGTATATAACCAACAGAAATATAACTACAGTATATGGATAATAGAAATATAACTACAGTATATAAACAACAGATATATAACTACAGTATATAATCAACAGAAACCTAACTACAGTATATAAACAACAGAAATATAACTACAGTATATAAACAACAGAAATATAACTACAGTATATAAACAACAGAAATATAACTAAAGTATATAAACATCAGATATATAACTACAGTAAATAAACAACAGAAATATAACTACAGTATATAAACAACAGAAATATAACTACAGTATATAAACAACAGAAATATAACTAAAGTATATAAACAACAGAAATATAACTACAGTATATAAACAACAGAAATATAACTACAGTATATAAACAACAGAAATATAATTACAGTATATAAATAATAGAAATATAACTACAGTATATAAACAACAGAAATACAACTACAGTATATAAACATCAGATATATAACTACAGTATATAAACATCAGATATATAACTACAGTATATAAACAACAGATATATAACTACAGTATATAAACATCAGATATATAACTACAGTATATAAACATCAGATATATAACTACAGTAAATAAACAACAGAAATATAACTACAGTATATAAACAACAGAAATATAACTACAGTATATAAACAACAGAAATATAACTACAGTATATAAACATCAGATATATAACTACAGTATATAAACAACCGAAATATAACTACAGTATATAAACAACAGAAATATAACTAAAGTATATAAACAACAGAAATATAACTACAGTATATAAACAACAGAAATATAACTACAGTATATAAACAACAGAAATATAACTACAGTATATGGATAATAGAAATATAACTACAGTATATAAACAACAGAAATATAACTACAGTATATAAACAACAGAAATATAACTACAGTATATAAACAACAGAAATATAACTAAAGTATATAAATAATAGAAATATAACTACAGTATATAAACAACAGAAATATAACTACAGTATATAACCAACAGAAATATAACTACAGTATATAAACAACAGAAATATAACTACAGTATATATATAATAGAAATATAACTACAGTATATAACCAACAGAAATATAACTACAGTATATAAACAACAGAAATATAACTACAGTATATGGATAATAGAAATATAACTACAGTATATAACCAACAGAAATATAACTACAGTATATAACCAACAGAAATATAACTACAGTATATAAACAACAGAAATATAACTACAGTATATAAACAACAGAAATATAACTACAGTATATAAATAATAGAAATATAACTACAGTATATATATAATAGAAATATAACTACAGTATATACACAACAGAAATATAACTACAGTATATACACAACAGAAATATAACTACAGTATATATATAATAGAAATATAACTACAGTATATACACAACAGAAATATAACTACAGTATATACACAACAGAAATATAACTACAGTATATATATAATAGAAATATAACTACAGTATATATATAATAGAAATATAACTACAGTATATACACAACAGAAATATAACTACAGTATATACACAACAGAAATATAACTAAAGTATATATATAATAGAAATATAACTACAGTATATAAACAACAGAAATATAACTACGGTATATAAACAACAGAAATATAACTAAAAGACCCAAACGACAGTGACAGTATTACAATAAACAAAGAATACTTTCTTATCTTCACAAACATCAAAATAAAAACAAAGGGCAGCAATATTACTACAAATGTACAAACAACAAGCAAACCAAATACGTAAACAAATTCTACACTATATAAATAAGAAAACACTGAATAGAACAAAAAGATCCTTACTACAAATGATCAAACAACAGAAAGATTATTTATCATTATTATAAAAGATAAATTAACAGATAAATCAAACTAAAACAAACAAACAAACAAACAGGGAAGATTTCCAACGCAAACAAACAGGAAACCAATCAACCTCGATAGTATCGTCAACTCGAGTTACCTCTCTTTGTGGGGCTGAGTGCGACTACAGTATATGATCGAATCTTCCGTAATTATAACATATCAAACGCAGTATATAGTATCAAACGCTTTACTGGTGGGAAATCATTATCTGACATCAGAAACAGCATCGTTTATTAGATAAAAGCAGTGTGACACTAGTTTCGAGTATTAACGAGAAACAGTTGACAGTATACTTATGAATAACACTGTCAGAAAACAGCCGACATTTAATGTTGTGATATACATCTTTGTCAGACAACCGGGGAACATCTTATGTTGTAATGTACATACGAACAAGGAAGGGTTTTCTGAAAACGAAATGACTTATTTTGACTTACACATGAACAAGACTGAATTATCTGGCAGGTCGAATCTAAATGCTTACAATTGTTGATGGAAATTCATGAAACATTTTGAGAAAACAGCAATTTAATATTTTCAAAGCAATTGCGATCTTTTTGAAATTGGATGAAACCAGGGCGAGACTGATACAACTCAATGGTTTTTCGACAGACCCATTTCGGTCTCTTGTCAGACGTAGTCAAAGATACAGTCATATAGATAGCTGGAATTGATAACCAAACGATCGCATGTGAAAAAAAAACCCAAAAAACTAGACGTATATTTTGCTATATCTATTTACTAGAGAGGTAGATTAAATCAACATTATGTCATGTTTTGGTAAATATCAGTTTTGTCTAATTGAAAGGTCCAGTTGCAACATCAATGTTGGGTCAATATTGAACTTTTCTTCTAAACCGCACTTGTCCAGATCTCCTTGCCATATTGATCAATCAAAAGACACGCTACAGGTCTTGCTGGGGTCAGTGACGAGCTACAATGTACATACACGAATTTATGGTATCGAGGATATTGTCTTGCGATTTTGAGACCAATTTAGTTCGTGCTGAGGAAACCAGCTCAATGAAATCAACAGATTAATGCTACGGATGAAAATTTCAATCAGTAGCAAGACCGCCATTTTGGATTTGGCCTGATGACCCCCTCATACAGGGTCACCATGTGAGGGTGCTCCACCAACGAATGATATAACCTTTATTTGATATTTTACAACAAATATGAAACAATTTATCAATTTTATATTAATCAGTCTTGTTGCCCCGAATGTTAGCGCGTGAGTGGATTTATTGTGGGAGGAAACTGGAGTACCCGGAGGATTGAGCAAATAATTATCTTCATGTATGTGAAATTTCAATAGATTCCAGTGAAAAACAAAGTCATGAAAAATCTTTGAAAATTTGTCAAAATGCATGATACATAATTATAGTGAAAATTTTACATGTTCATATATATTGCACCACGCTGTACCTCGTTTCCCCATATGTATATGTGTGTCAGTTTGTTCCTTTTGAATTTTTACTTTAACATTAAATGTGTTTGTTAATATCACAGATGGTTACGTCTTTGGTATCCGAGCGATGAAACAGACACGGTGCCTGTGCAATTTGGAGGTCCGAACAGTTGAAAGGACACACGAGTCAATTTCGTCTACTACAGTGACATACAGAAGGCGCTTTAGAGGAAAGTAGAGGAATCTGTTGAGGTTATCATAGATGGTCTTCACTACAGGGGCATGAGAATTTAGTATAGCTAGCTTATAGTTTTAGACCTAAACTTTGGTGGTTAGGGTAATTTTACAATTTTGGGGAGTTTTGACCAATTTTCGATAAAAATGCCCCCTTTATGACCATTGAGGGGGGCATTCTTATTGAAAATTGATCCAAACTCCCAAAAAATGTAAATTTACTCTAAACACTTTAGTTTAGGTCCAAAACTAGCTTTGATACATTCTCAGGTCCCTGTGGTCTTCACTAAAATTCTGCAGGGAATGTGCAAAGGCTGTAAGCTAACCAGCAATGGACATCATCTGTAAGCTTAACTTACCTCACAGACACGTACAATGATGTAGCGTTGTTTGATAGGCCGACACTCCGTTCCTCTCATCTGATGGAAGAGCGAAAAATCAAGAGTAATGCTTTTTTCACGATCTAAACAGAAAAAGACGGATTTCATTAAGAAAATGGATGGTGACGCAATGTCGGGATACATGACAGCCAAGCGACGCTAACTGCACAATTATTTTGACATTCTTAAATTCTGCTTTCACTCCGGATCATGTTGCTCTGTTAAACAGCCACGATCATGATATGTACACGTACGTACGCATGGGTTCCCGTTTTCAAGAGTAAATTTGACATTAACGATGTGCATTTTCGCTACGATGCTTTAAACGGATACATACTAAACGAGCAGTAGGCTGTTGTAAAACAAAGCTATTTCGTTTCCATTAGCACGGCTATTTTTTTTTCTCGGACGTTTTGATTGAGGCGGGGATGAGATCGCGTCCCATTGCTACGTCATAAAGGTTGCGTGCTCCCAGCCACTGTCACATACGCACATTAACCTGCAACGACTGAATTATTAAGGTTGACTTCTCAGTAACTATAAAGGAATACTGATAATTTCCGGCTATAGGGGCTCGTATGTACACACTTCATGTAAGCCGTGCTGGTGACAGTGTCAAATACAGCACATCTATTATAGAAGACATCTTAATGTTAACCAGTGTATATATATATAGGCCTTCTTACCGTTGGTTAACTGTGACTCATGTTTTTCTGGTGCTCAACTGCAAAGTCATATCATGAGAGTCTCCAAAATGTCTGCCACGCTTGTCGAAGGGTTAACTCACCCGTCTGTGGCATTACTGTGCAGGGACACGAACTATTTGTTTGTAATTGTGATTTCAAGATGTTGCCGTCATTGGGCTCTAACTCGCGACCCTTGCTCTCCAGCGCGATGCTCTACTGCTAAGCTCAAAGGATATTACATACAGCTGACGCTTGTAAGTCAAGCTAATCAATGTACATCTTTTAAACTATGACCCCCTTTTCTAAATCTCCAACTCGGATTATTTGAATCCCGCCAATGATTCTCCTACATTAAACGGGGAGGGTCATTAGCACCAGCTTGTTATAAGATGAGGAAAAGTGATAAAGATAGTGTCGTCGCTGGGGCTCGAACCCGTGACCCTTGGCTCTCCAGCCCGATTCGGATTACTTAGCTAAAGGAAAATTACCTACAAGGTCGTGACGTAACCACTGTTGGTGTAGATAAAACACATCTCTACATCTCTGATAAGAGGAGACATTAAGGATATTTACATGCTATGTCCTAGCTAGAGAAATCTTGTTTTTAATCGAGATCGGAGTTCCTGTGATTTGTTCATGTCACAGTCTGACCAAAGAACAAGTGTTGTCTTCGTACATTGTACTCCGAACGTTTTCTCAGACCAATACAAGCATTGAGAACACGGGGGCGGGGGGTTGCATTTATGAGAGATTTATATGATATAATATATTTATGATTTAAACTGCGCAAAGGCAAACAGTAAATCTTCTAGAAAGTATTAATATACCAAATTCATCTTCGAAACATATAAATAAAAATGCTACAAAACGTTTAACGCAGTACTTGTCGTTTTTGTTTCTAATTAGTTAAAGTTGCTTGATAATGAAATTACCGAGCAATGGTGTTTTGTGTGAAAGGATATTAATTTGGTGTTGGTCAACAATGAATGAATATTCATTATCTATGAACTGCATGATCAGGGTTCGTCTGTCATTTATAATTACTTAGTATAGGGATACGCGTATGAATCCAGAATAAGACAGAAACACATTCCAAGCAAAGTTTCATTGAATTCAAATAAAAGTATACAATTTTCCACTTTGTTGCATAATATTCCAGTAATATTAAACATTGTAAAGTTGTAAAGCAAAAATTAGCTTACTATTATTAAAGATGGCGAAACACTGATGTTTTTAAGAGATCAATCAAGCATCAAAAGGTAAAATTTCGGCCTTTCGCGAAGTGCAAAATATACACAGAAATACGCATGTTCAAAATGGCCGCCGAATCGGTATTTTTTTAAAATTCATGTTCTATCAACAGACACCTATATTTTTGAGAAAATTTTCAGATGCATGTACGTTTTTAAAATTGATCAAAATTTCTTCAATATGATGTTAAATGTTTAAATGAGATTAAAACGAGACTTGAATGTGACTGAAACCCCAGAAGAATACATCCTGAAGACAGTCAGCTATCAGCTTACCCCACATAACTCACAGTCATGTAGTAGATACTAATACTACATAAACAATATGTCACCTTCAGCTTTTGAAGTTAGAAAAAAAGACATACAGTGTAAGTAAACAGTTATTAGCTATAAAACGAAAATCTGGTAACATAAAAACCAACCCATTTTCCGCGTTCCGGAATCAAGTATTGCGGCTTTATTGCTGTTTTTTACTATCGCTGACAAATTAGACGCGACCTTGAGTGTTCACTGTTACAAGTAGTTCTTCGTTATATCTGTCATTAATTCTCCCTGATTATCAGATCTGTCTGAGTTTAATATCTGACTGGATAACCGATCATTGGCCTCGTCTTTACTACGTCGTTAAGGAGGTGTGGCGGCAAGGTGAGGCCGAGGACACCCAATTAACGCATGCGCATCTGAGCACTGCAGTTTAATGTTTTACCTTCATATGAGTAAAACCGGACATTGGCATATTTCAGCAAATATTTATATCTCTCCCGTTTTCAGATTAGTAAACTATGACTACTTATATTAGCGTAGACGCAAAGTCAAAAGGTTCCGGGAATTAACCTCTATTTCAAATATGGCGCTGTTCACGCGCTTCTGAACGAACATTATTCGATGGCAACCATTGTTTGGTCCTTTCAATATCCTGAGACGGGGAATACATTTGGGATCCATAACGCATAAAATCATATAATGAATTAATTGATGCTTGAAAACTTCTTTTAACAATTCCAATTGATTCACATTCGAAATTCTTTGGCGGCAATGCATTCTTTTGCGACGTTCGACCTCATCACTGCCAGAGCAATGTATCAATGTGAGTACATAACGACCGTTGATTTAAACATTTTTTTCTTATTAAATACATTTCCAGTAATAAATACAAACACATAGTAAGAAGAATCTGGCGACAAGACATATAGTCTTCTTTAAGGCCATTTCCTTGATGGCGACGTCCGTTGTAAGTGAATAACGCGCACTATATGTTCGTTTCGAACTGCGGGCATACTACCGTATATGCAGTCAACATGAGGTACACTACTTGAATGCATAGATAATGTCTAAAAGTGCATTCAGTAATGCCAAATATATTTCACGAGTTGGATTAATGTTTTAATATTTTTTCACGAGTGCGCGGCTCGAGTGAAAAATATCAAAATATTATACACACGAGTGAAATATATTCTCTCCGCAATCCCCGCTATTCTTTTTTTTTGGTATTGCCCCAGACTTGCTATTCTCCCCCACCCCCGCTACTCTTCCTCTTAGTATCCCCCGGACTTGCTCCCCCCCCCTCCCCCATTCCAGCTATTCTGTGTCCGGCTTGCTTCCCGTTTAACCTTTGTATATTATCGATCATCGACAATAACGGTTGGTTAATTGATATAAATGTAGGTTTTCCTTTGGAGTGACCAGGCTAATGAAACCTAACCCTGTGTGTATTACCCCCGTCAGTGATCGTTCTGCCTGATTACCTATTTATTTCGATTATTTCAGTGAGTGATGGCGGTAATTGTTCACGTTTGGAACAGTATATACTGTCAACGTACTTATATAAGCGGTTAACTTTTTTGAGCTTTTTCGCACTAGAAACCTACCGCTCAATTATGCTTGTGCTGCATCATGTAATTACAGTATCTTTGTGATGGCGTCAAATTCAGTTTTGCGCTGCTCTTTTTGAATTGGTCTATTCGCTAAAATGCTAATGTCCCAAAACAGTTAAAACCTTTTTACGAAGTAATAATTGCAATAATTCGATCGAGATTATTTTTCTTATGAGATGATCATTTTTTTTAAATTTCAGTGAACTCATATCGTTTTGGTATCGTGTTGTTCAAGCAGGGGCCGCGGTGACCGAGTGGTTAAGGTGTTCCGACATTCTACAACTAGCCCTCCACCTCTGGGCCGCGGTGGCCGAGTGGTTAAGGTGTTCCGACATTCTACAACTAGCCCTCCACTTCTATGCCGCGCAGGCCGATTGGTTAAGGTGTTCCGACATTATACAACTAGCCCTCCACCTCTGGGCCGCGGTGGCCGAGTGGTTAAGGTGTTCCGACATTTTGCCTCTAGCCCTCTACCTCTGGGCCGCGGTACCCGAGTGGTTAAGGTGTTCCGACATTCTACTACTAGCCCTCCACCTCTGGGCCGCGGTGGCCGAGTGGTTAAGGTGTTCGACATTTTGCCACTAGCCCTCTACCTCTGGGCCGCGGTACCCGAGTGGTTAAGGTGTTCCGACATTCTACCACTAGCCCTCCACCTCTGGGCCGCGGTGGCCGAGTGGTTAAGGTGTTCCGACATTCTACCACTAGCCCTCCACCTCTGGGCCGCGGTGGCCGAGTGGTTAAGGTGTTCCGACATTCTTCCACTAGCCTTCAACCTCTATGCCGCGGTTGCCGAGTGGTTAAGGTGTTCCGACATTTTGCCACTAGCCCTCCACCTCTATGCCTTGGTGGCCGAGTGGTTAAGGTGTTCCGACATTTTGCCACTAGCCCTCCACCTCTGGGCCGCGGTGGCCGAGTGGTTAAGGTGTTCCGACATTCTACCACTAGCTCTCCACCTCTGGGCCGTGGTGTCCGAGTGGTTAAGGTGTTCCGACATTTTGCCACTAGCCCACCAACTCTGGGTCGCGAGTTTGAATCTCACGTGGGGCAGTTGCCAGACACTGACCGTAGGACCGGGTACTCCGGCTTTCCTCCACCTCCAAAACCTGGCACGTTCTTAAATGACCCTGGCTGTAATAGGACGTAAAACAAAGTAAACCAAACCAAACCCAAATGTTGTTAAAAACGCATCTTGTTTTCGTTCAAGTCAACACAATTTAGAGCAATGATGAAAACGCACAGTTGAATCACGTTATTTTAAAGTCAGCGGGACTGTAAGAAAATTTGGAGTTGAACGAGTTTGAAATTACGAAGTTGGACTGTAGGATGTGTATTGTGGTGTTTATATAACTAAAGGGATTGACTGTGGACAAAATTAATGAAGTAGATCAACCTCTGAAATGTACACTGAGAAACTCAACCTAAGTGTAATAATAGATTTGTGAATTTTAGCACGAGGTTTTGCCGAGTTTTAAACCTCATAAATTTAATCCCGAGGGTTGAGATTTTTATGTCTACGTTCTGCATTGGTACAATGTAATTGAATAGAGGATATCTAACAGTGTCTTCAGTGATACCAAATATATTTCACGAGTGGGGCTAATATTTTGATATTTGTTCACGAGTGCGCAGCACGAGTGAAAAGTATGAAAATGTTAGCCACACGAGTTTGGTTTTACTGAAGATACTGTTAGATATTCTGTTTATTACGTTTTTTATAGGAAAATCTGCAGTGGCAGCTTTTGATTTTACCAAATGTCGTTTGTTAGCAGCGTTGTGATTGGTCATATCAGAAAAAGTGTTTTCACTAGTGAAAAATGTCATATTTCCCACTAGTGAAAATATCACTTTTATAGAATGAATAATTTTCGAAATTTCAATGGTAAAAAAGTAATAATTATTTTTCTCCCACGCTGGTGAACTCAGTGCATTGCATCATCGTCAATGGTAGATTCATTGTGTGGCGAAATTGATGATATTACTTTGGTTACACTGCAATTCAACTCTTAAATACTGTATGTTTTTTTTTGTGCATTCCCTCGTTGTTCTAAGTAATGGTAAATATACCCTATATGCTAAGGATTTTGTTTAAACTCCTCATCCAGGCGATAGTAACTTTTTACAATAATGATGTGTGCGCGCTATCTTTTCCCTAGGTAGATAAACAACCTGATTGCATCTGCGAAGTGTGGGAGGGCACATCCATATTTGGTATTAATCAATTGCAAGATCGGTGTTCCATTAAAGGCCCAATATACGTAGCTTAAGGAAATTTTTCGCGATTCTGAAAAATTCTGAATAAAAAATCTAGTTGATAACCATGCAAAAATAAGTCTAAAACGAAGTAAACCTGAGCGGTAACTAACAAGAAACTCTTGACAGAAAAATTCAAAGAATTGAAAATAATTCAGGTGTAGCCCACTTCAACAACAAGCCGAAGTTCAAAATGGACGCTCGTTTACAAATACCGAGTTTCAACTGCTGCTGTACCGATAACTGCGTAAGAATTTGTCTTGGATATTGCTGATATCAGTTAATTTAACAAAATCTATAAATATAATAAGTTATAAGGCTTAATTTTCGCTTCAAGTTTTGCCGAAAGTTACGTTTACTGGGCCTTTAAGTAATGTATACACAATAAACAAAAACAACAACAACAAAAAACAACGATAGATGCAAGTTGATGAAGAATAAGGGCAAGCTTAATGTGGACATCTTAGTCTCATTGGGACTACTTTGCATCTCTTGAAATGCGTATTATAATGGCGTGTTGTTATGTTTGTAAATACCTCAAGTCTCACTTTGAGGACATGACATTTACTTAGATGTGACCTTTACAAAGATTTACATGGTGGGTTTTGTTGATGAAGTAAAGACGCTATCCCTTCCGGAACACCTGGTCTTATTATGTCGTACTTTTTCAAGAGTCTGTTTATAACATTTTCGTCCCTAGTTTAATCGATTTCGAGTTGGGATTTGGTTTGGTTGACTTCGGTATTCAATGAATATTTTCCCCTGACAACTTTTGATAACGCCACCTATGAATTACACTGAATTATATGTCTGTTTTGCCACTCTTGGACTCGGCGGTGATGGTAGGAAATCATTTTTTTTTTATTTCTCGGTGCAGTAATACCAAAAGTTTTAAATCACAGAAGTGTTACCTGCAAATGCAACATTTTTTGATAAACCTCATTTTGACTGCGTATACGACAGTATGCCCGCAGCTGGCAACGGACATAGTATATGGTGTCCGTTAGTTGTTCGCTGTCAACTACCCTATACGCAGTCACAGTTAGGTACAATTCTTACTTTTTTTTTTTATTTCCGACAAAGCATTACTGTGCATCGATGGGATAAGAAGTTTACCACGCTTCATTACTCATATAATTAGACTAATGGATCCTAAATGTGTTTCCGAGATGCTGAAGGAACCAGTCAATGGCTGTCATCGAATAGCTTTCGTACTGAAGCGTGAATGGCGCCATAATTATGTCAAACGTCTTACATTGCGTACACGCTAATTTATTCGCAGTCAGAACTTACTAAGCCGAAGAAGGGAGAGATGTAAATATATACAATTATGATGAAATGATTCAAGTGAGAAATTGTAAAAATGAACATTTATGAAATTATCTTTCGTTACTGATAACACTTTTCACTAAGAACATATAACAAAATTTAGAAAGGCGTTTTCACTGAGAACATTGTATATCAAAATTTAGAAAGGCGTTTTCACTGAGAACATTATATATTAAAATTTAGACAGGCGTTTTCACTGAGAACATTGTATATTAAAATTTAGACAGGAGTTTTCACTGAGAACATTGTATATTAAAATTTAGACAGGCGTTTTCACTGAGAACATTGTATATTAAAATTTAGAAAGGCGTTACTGATTACACTTTTCACTCAGAACATTATACATTAAGATTTCAGAAAGGCGTTCGACACTGTGCCACACAAGAGTTTAATTGCCAAATTACATTCATACGGACTACCAGAAGACATTATCAATAACAGTGTTTGTTAACAGTCAGAAAACAAAGAATGTCAGTGAATGGCGTAGTTTCATAATGGATGGGTCTAAGTAGTGGAGTTCCCCAGGGCAGTGTCATCGGACCATCGTTATTTATAATTTATATCAATGATTTACTGGAAACGATAAAACCATCAACATACAAATACGCCTTTGACCCTTAAATATTGAACTTCAGTGGGGATTTAACAAACAGGAAGTTCTGAACCAGGCCCAGAAATGGCCAGATAAATGGTTGTTTAAATTTAACCGGATAATTGTGAAGTTCTCTTAATAGCAAACAATACAGAAATCCTATCGCTTTATCTCTACAAGAATGGGAAGAAAGTTCAACTGGAAAACGTTAACAAGGGGAGGGATTTCGGAACAGTTATAACCAGCAAACATTGTATTAAGAAATAATTGTTCTTTTTTTTTTGTTTACTGGTGTGTAAACATATTCTTTATACAGACATTTTAAATGACGTCAGCGCGTTATGCTGAAATATCTGTATAAAAAAAAAACAGTTTACACACCAGTGAACAACAAAAAAGACCAATTATTTCTTATATTTACATTTTGACACTTTAAATTTGATTTACGCAACTTACAAAAATAACAAATGTCATTTACTGAACATTATACGCACTGACGGAACAGCCTACAACTGATCATGATGGAATACCAAAACAGCTGATTCCAATTTGGCGGGAAAGGTTGTCAACTTCAAGATGTAAACAGAATATAGTCTACAATAACATTGTTTGTTACCGTTAGAAATTTAAAACATTTTATTTTTCATTATTATATCACTTTCATTAGCTTAATAAGATTTTTTAAAAAATTAAGTTTATCCAAAGTTTGAATTAAATGTTAATGAATTTACAATGCGCATTCACACTAACAGCGAAATCGTGACAGTGGTCCGGTTTGTATTCCTACGGGCTGGACTAACGTTTACCGAAGTGTAAACGTCAAACTCGTTGGTACATGTAGTATCGTATAGAGAATACACACCGGAAATGTAAATATTAGACCATAATGTATATGAATCGGTTGATAGAGCAAACAGAATCATGGAAACAATTAGAAGAACATAATTATTCACAATTAGATGAAAATACTTGTATATAGCTCTTGAGAGGCAACACCTGGGGCCAATATCATCGAAAAAAATAACAAAAAGTCATAATCTGCCGAATTGAATGAACATATTAACCATAAGGAAATATGTATTTAAAATGAGTGGTCAATCAAATATTAGAAGTATAATTTCGCTTAGCAATGATAACCTTAACATTACCTGGTGATGTATTTTGATGACGTAGCACAGGGCGATCAACTCTCGGTTGAACTCGAGAGAGCAGTGTGTTTGCGCGGGAAACGTAAAATGTCCATTTGGGCTATATACTGCAGTATGATGTTCATTTGGGCTATATACTGCAGTATGATGTTCATTTTGGCTATATACTGTAAAATGATATTCATTTGGGCTATATACTGCAGTATGATGTTCATTTGGGCTATATATACTGCAGTATGATGTTCATTTGGGCTATATACTGCAGTATGATGTTCATTTGGGCTATATATACTGCAGTATGATGTTCATTTGGGCTATATATACTGCAGTATGATGTTCATTTGGGCTATATATACTGCAGTATGATGTTCATTTGGGCTATATATACTGCAGTATGATGTTCATTTGGGCTATATATACTGCAGTATGATGTTCATTTGGGCTATATACTGCAGTATGATGTTCATTTGGGCTATATATACTGCAGTATGATGTTCATTTGGGCTATATATACTGCAGTATGATGTTCATTTGGGCTATATATACTGCAGTATGATGTTCATTTGGGCTATATACTGCAGTATGATGTTCATTTGGGCTATATATACTGCAGTATGATGTTCATTTGGGCTATATATACTGCAGTATGATGTTCATTTGGGCTATATATACTGCAGTATGATGTTCATTTGGGCTATATATACTGCAGTATGATGTTCATTTGGGCTATATATACTGCAGTATGATGTTCATTTGGGCTATATATACTGCAGTATGATGTTCATTTGGGCTATATACTGCAGTATGATGTTCATTTGGGCTATATATACTGCAGTATGATGTTCATTTGGGCTATATATACTGCAGTATGATGTTCATTTGGGCTATATATACTGCAGTATGATGTTCATTTGGGCTATATATACTGCAGTATGATGTTCATTTGGGCTATATATACTGCAGTATGATGTTCATTTGGGCTATATACTGCAGTATGATGTTCATTTGGGCTATATATACTGCAGTATGATGTTCATTTGGGCTATATATACTGCAGTATGATGTTCATTTGGGCTATATATACTGCAGTATGATGTTCATTTGGGCTATATATACTGCAGTATGATGTTCATTTGGGCTATATATACTGCAGTATGATGTTCATTTGGGCTATATATACTGCAGTATGATGTTCATTTGGGCTATATATACTGCAGTATGATGTTCATTTGGGCTATATATACTGCAGTATGATGTTCATTTGGGCTATATACTGCAGTATGATGTTCATTTGGGCTATATATACTGCAGTATGATGTTCATTTGGGCTATATATACTGCAGTATGATGTTCATTTGGGCTATATATACTGCAGTATGATGTTCATTTGGGCTATATACTGCAGTATGATGTTCATTTGGGCTATATATACTGCAGTATGATGTTCATTTGGGCTATATATACTGCAGTATGATAACTTAGAAAAACAACATAAAGGTCCATTTTCAGAATTCCTACAAATAATTATTCTTAAAATATTGTATTTTCAGGTTGTTGAGGACATTGGCCTTATAACCACAGATAATAATTTGTGTACTCGCTTTGAGACGGCCTTAAACGTCATGATAAAGTTGTATATAAGAACTTCGAATCACCTTATCATGTTTAGTGTCAATTTATATCAGCATAACAAATCTACATCGATCACAAGTGTTGATTTACGGAGGAAGCGAATCGCCCTCAATGTAAGAAGGAACGAGAGTATATTCACCCGAAAAATAAGCAAGCTTAAGACAGCATTAGTCTTCTGATGGATCTGTGACTTCAGCCATAAGGAAGGCGTGCTGAAATGTTCTACCTAGAAGGAAGGGGCATTGTCAAGGAAAAATAGCATATTCAGTCTTTTTTGTGTCTATGACCTTGACCTTTAACATTTGTGACATTAATGGTACAATTGTGTAATCTTGACCTTGACCTTGACATTATACATGTGTAACATTTAAACTTTCAAAAACTAATCCTCACATAATTCCTTACAGTTTTTTAAAAAAAAAATATATATATGTTTATGAAGAAGTGTCTTTCAACTGTTAGCCGTTTTCGAATAGCTTGTGCAACCTTGACATTTGACCCAGTGGCATTGAAAAAAAAACCCAAATAAAACAATCGATTGCATAATTGTCTAAAACTTTATAATGTTTATGTGTATAATAAATGCTAACCAATTTGAGTTCATTTATTGGTATGAAAAGTAGTCAAAACATGGGAAAGACATTTATAAGGTTTTATGTTTGGCAAGTGACCTTGACCTTTGCTGACCAGGTCTAAAAGCAATATGATTCTTCATATGCCGCAGGACAACTTATGCACCAATTAAATGCCATCGTACTGTCATCGTGGTGTCATCATCCTGACTAAAAAGATACAAATGTAGCAATAGTGACCTTTAACTTGGGTCATTGCCCAAAATCGTTCCAGTTCTTCATCTGCTATACCACAACATATGCCTCAAGTACCATGTTACTGCCGTCGACAAAGACAGAGAGTTTGAAAAGAAAAATTGCACAAACGGACCTTGATATTCAAAATAAATAGAGTTTTGTGCTCCCTGTAAAGTTCAACAAAAAATGAAATTTCATGTCACCACGCATTCTGAGGTAATCACCCTGACAAGAGTGTGGCATGGGAAAATCTAGTTTACCCAACTGTGAATGGCCTTGACATTCAATGGATCTCGTTCAAAATTGATAGACTCATGTAGTTACATGTAGTTTGTACACCAAAATGTTCCATGTCTTTATGCATTCTGAAATTATCATCCGGACAAAAGTTTGTTTTTGCTTTTGTAGGGAAACTCGAAGTAGTTTATAAAATATAATCGTGATGCATGGAATAAATCATGATCACCAATGTTATATACTAAGATCGATGCTAATAAATCAGTTTCATTCCTAAAAAAACCCGATAAGTTTTGAAATTCCAAAGGACATAAATTTATTTCAAGAGTATTTGCTATCTGCTTCATACCTCACCAAGCGCAAAATTAAAGACATGTCGACGTTTGCTATGCATGATCAAATTGTCAAGATAACTAAAGAATGTTTAGTTGATGCCAATTAATTATGTCACCTGGTTTCCCACGTAGACACGACTTATTGAAAAAAGCAAAAAATAAATGTGTCCAAAGTTGGCAAGAGAAAGTAAGGGATTTGAGGGACGCGGTCGATGGAATCGCTGTGCGCGTATGTGGATGTGTGGAATTGCTATACGCATGCCTGATTGTGTGGGATTGCTGTGTAAATGTGTGGAATACTTTTAGTAGTTGTGCGCGTGCGTGGATGTGTGGAATTGCTGTACGCATGCGTGGTTGTGTGGGATAGCTGTGTTGATGTGTGGAATGCTTTTAGTAGTTGTGCGCGTGCGTGGATGTGTGGAATTGCTACGCGCGTGTGGTTTTGTGGAATTGCCGTGCGCGTGTGTGGTTGTGTGAGATCGTTGTGCGCGTGTGTGGTTGTGTGAGATCTTCAGAAATTCACACCTTACCAACTGACCTACAGACTGGTGTATATTTTACATGACGTCTTTATTTCCCTTTTTTCAAAATGCTGACTCAACCATTCTTAATCTCGTCAGTTTTCCTCAGTTTTACTGCTAATCTGGTCTATCATGTTAATGTCCCTGGAAAGCGTTGCCGTATTGATTTTGCAGGCCCTTTCTGTCCTTCGTTCGTCTTGTCGAAGACTTTTTCATATTCACGATTCGGATTTTAGATATTCTGGAACATTTATATTGAATTGAATGGAATGTAGGCCACACATCGGTTAAAACACTCTAATGTTTAACGGTATTATATAGAGTAGGTCAAACACAATAAAAACTCACCAAATAAATGTTGGTAAAGAATTTCGGCCTAGTTTGCATCGTGCAAAAAGAACACAAAGAACATTTATCGCTCTCGGAATCTATTTATATATAAATAATTCACGATCTGTGACACGTAACCTTTATATCAGCCATAAATATCACAAGTAACTCATCTCTCCGATTTCTGAGCTAATCATTACTCCCAGTGCAGACTATCATTGACATTCTTGTCGTAGAATCAGAGACGAGAGTTTATCGTTAGGAATCTTATATTCTAGTCACGAACTGGATATTGAGTCCAATATCACATGCACATAGAACGCAATGCCATCCGTGAGGAAATAAGTCATTGTCTAGCTTAACCATTATATCTGACAGTTCTTGCGTTGGGGTAAAAACTAAGAATATTATGAATATAGATTTTCACTTTTGAGGTGATCTCTGTGGGTTATATGTTTAAATAGGATCCTTATGATATGGACATAGAGGTATTTGTTTTGCCTGCGTCCAACAATTAATTTGATGTGTATACAAGGATCCCTAGGGTATATTGTGAACCCTATGTGTATATAAGGATCTCTATGTGTATATAAGAATCCCTAGGGTATATTGTGAACCCTATGTGTATATAAGGATCTCTATGTGTATATAAGAATCCCTAGGGTATATTGTGAACCCTATGTGTATATAAGGATCTCTATGTGTATATAAGAATCCCTAGGGTATATTGTGAACCCTATGTGTATATAAGGATCTCTATGTGTATATAAGAATCCCTAGGGTATATTGTGAACCCTATGTGTATATAAGGATCTCTATGTGTATATAAGAATCCCTAGGGTATATTGTGAACCCTATGTGTATATAAGGATCTATATGTGTATATAAGGATCTCTATGTGTATATAAGGATCTCTATGTGTATATAAGGATCTCTATGTGTATATAAGGATCTCTATGTGTATATAAGGATCCCTATGAATATATAAGGATCTCTATGTGTATATAAGGATCCCTAGGGTATATGGTGAACCCTATGTGTATATAAGGATCTCTATGTGTATATAAGGATCTCTATGTGTATATAAGGATCTCTATGTGTATATAAGGATCTCTATGTGTATATAAGGATCCCTATGTGTATATAAGGATCTCTATGTGTATATAAGGATCTCTATGTGTATATAAGGATCTCTATGTGTATATAAGGATCTCTATGTGTATATTAGGATCTCTATGTGTATATAAGGATCTCTATGTGTATATAAGGATCCCTAGGGTTATATGGTGATCCCTATGTGTATATTAGGATCTCTATGTGTATATAAGGATCTCTATGTGTATATAAGGATCTCTATGTGTATATAAGGATCTCTATGTGTATATAAGGATCCCTAGGGGTACATGGTGATCCCTATGTGTATATAAGGATCCCTAGGGGTATATGGGGATCCCTATGTGTAAATAAGGATCCCTAGGGTATATGGTGAACCCTATGTGTATATAAGGATCTCTATGTGTATATTAGGATCTCTATGTGTATATAAGGATCTCTATGTGTATATAAGGATCTCTATGTGTATATAAGGATCCTTATGTGTATATAAGGATCTCTATGTGTATATAAGAATCTCTATGTGTATATAAGGATCTCTTTGTGTATATAAGGATCTCTATGTGTATATAAGGATCTCTATGTGTATATAAGGATCTCTATGTGTATATAAGGATCTCTATGTGTATATAAGGATCCTTATGTGTATATAAGGATCTCTATGTGTATATAAGGATCCTTATGTGTATATAAGGATCTCTATGTGTATATAAGGATCTCTATGTGTATATAAGGATCTCTATGTGTATATAAGGATCTCTATGTGTATATAAGGATCTCTATGTGTATATAAGGATCTCTATGTGTATATAAGGATCTCTATGTGTATATTAGGATCTCTATGTGTATATAAGGATCCTTATGTGTATATAAGGATCTCTATGTGTATATAAGGATCCCTATGTGTATATAAGGATCTCTATGTGTATATAAGGATCTCTATGTGTATATAAGGATCTCTATGTGTATATAAGGATCTCTATGTGTATATAAGGATCTCTATGTGTATATTAGGATCTCTATGTGTATATAAGGATCTCTATGTGTATATAAGGATCTCTATGTGTATATAAGGAACCCTATGTGTATATAAGAATCTCTATGTGTATATAAGGATCCTTATGTGTATATAAGGATCCCTAGGGTATATGGTGAACCCTATGTGTATATAAGGATCTCTATGTGTATATTAGGATCTCTATGTGTATATAAGGATCCCTATGTGTATATAAGGATCTCTATGTGTATATAAGGATCTCTATGTGTATATTAGGATCCCTATGTGTATATAAGGATCTCTATGTGTATATAAGGATCTCTATGTGTATATAAGGATCCCTAGGGGTACATGGTGATCCCTATGTGTATATAAGGATCCCTAGGGGTATATAAGGATCCCTATGTGTAACTGGTGATCTCTATGTGTAACTAGTGATCTCTATGTGTATATAAGGATCTTTTTGTGTATATAACTAACCCTTTGGGTGAATAGTGATCCCTATGTGTATATAACGAACCCTATGGGTATAGAGGGGATCGCTATGGATATGGTTGTTGGTATGCGGATATGGAGGAGATCTTTGTGGACATACAGAGATCCCTATGGGTATGGGGATTTATTTGGGTATGACGGACAATATTTCTGTGGTCCTAACAGCGACCCCTTAATTTAGTTTTTGTTTTGTTTTGTCTTGTGATAAAGGATATCAGATACACTCTTGTTAATCACTCAGATAGGACTGTATCCATCATCGGGCGTCATCAGTCACGTCATACTAATAATGTAGACGTTTATAGTGTATGCTATGGTCGATGACGTCGAATACAGCTGTCAAGTCTAGCATGAGGAACACCACTTTGCATTTTTACCCATTGCAGAAACTATGTCATTATGAATACTTAGGAGACCGTCCAAGTTTAGTGTCCAATGCGGTAGGCCGATTGTAGTTAGTGATTGAGACTACTTGCATGGAGATGAGCCTATAAATGCCAGAACTAAAATTTCATTCAAGACTTTTTCAGGTATGATCTTACAGGCGCCTTTTGGACAGACAATGAAACCTGACTCAGCCAGTGATTTGAAACAGGACGTCAAGACACTGTTTCAGGAGGTCTTTGGGAAGTGGAACGTGCTGATTTTATTCGGAAAGAAATCACTGCACTTTTTTGATATGTGTTTTACCCACTATGTGTTTGGTGAGTCACAAGAATTACCTATGGTCAAAGTTGTACCACTTTCGCAAGTCTTACAAGAATAATAATCCTTTGATTGAATGAGAAGAAATCCAACTAGCCGATTCTTGTTCCTGAACAGCCAATTGGGTCATGCGCCGCCGTTTCTTGCAATTCTGTTTTCCTTCGCGGAAATTTCATTGTACCGTGGTCTCGGAGCAATCACTTTAATCTGTAGAGATGCATGTTTTGAAGTAAAGACTTTCATACCAGACACATGCTTATGCAAGATAATCGACCCCGAATTCAAAAGATTGAAGAGCAGAAGAAGCCTTGATATCATTGTTGATATATACTGAGTTTGTTTTGTACACAAACATGAATTGAAAACTTAATTTGCGAGCTTCCGCAAACGTCTGTTTCCTTTGACAACTGATTTCTCTAACTCGTCCAGACGTTTTCGAAAGCTCGCAAATAAAGTTTTCAATTCCTGTTTGTGTACAAAACAAACTCAGTATACATGGCAAAGTTATCCCCCCTGGGAATTACGGCACCCAGTATCTGAACATGGCTGATGGTAACTCCTGTCACTTGCTGAATATATTACAATACTCCTCAAATTGTGTGTACGCAAGCATCTAGTCATGGCTTGCGATGCGAGTGAGATTGTTCATACTTATGCCTTTCTTTTACTGTTGGTTTTAGCTCAGCAAGTACGTATACATGCACACTGTCATTGACAACCAGGTTTCTGTCAGTGCAACAATACCAAAGTCCTTAGAAGACGTACTTTTCACCAGGCGAGGGTTTAAGGACACTTAAATCAGAGCATTGAATCATTTTGATTATCTTAAGCAGCTGCTGATGGCTTGATGACGTGTAGAATCTCGTGCGATACTGATGTAGGATTATCGTATCGAGAATGCACAATAGTGTCGATGCCTGCTACTTCTGTAGATGCAGTGTATCCATGCAAGACTTGGTGCGAGTCGCATCTAGACCATTTGCTGTGACTACAATGATGAGATTGTTAGTGTTCAGACACGAGTGGGTATAAACTCTGGTTTATTTGGATGTAACACCTATACTTATTGGTATTCGCCAAGCAGCACCATTTCCTCACTGTTCTAATTAAACATGTATTACTGATATAATACAACATTGAACTGTTGTGTCTTTTATATTTTAATATTTTGTACCTAGTTAAATCAATTTCGAGTTATTTCGAAGGATTGTGGTCTCGTTGACGCTTCGGTATTATTTCTTGCGATTGATTTGAAAAAATTCAAATCATCCATGGAACGAACCAGGTATATCTATACCGATACACCTGTCTAACGCGGTACACGGATGGTACGTGGTGCGCTTACTTCACCATAGGCTGAGAAAATACAATAAATGTCTACTTGAGTGCGGGAGATCGGAGCACATTAGTGTATTGTCTGTGATTGTCATCTGAAAACAATTACATTTTCTAATTAAAGGTGATGAACAGCACTCACTGTTTGTTTGATATCGATCGGGGTTATTTTACCAAGGTGACCGATGTGTGGGTGTGCCGGGCACTAGGACGTGTCGTGGTGATACATAATACATTGTAAGAGACAAAGGAAATGTTACATATCGTCTGGCTTTCCTTGCTTCTAATAGGTTTCGTATTTTCGTCTTACAGGTGACAATATCGACTTCACATTTCTAAATTAGATTCGAATGCTTCTTTCCGCTGTTTAGACGCTTAAAATAGCTTGATTTACTTAATTATGTGTTAGTTTTGAAAATAAGGATTTTTGTCTCGGTCACTGCGTTGTAATATGAATTAGATAGAGTGTAATAATTATCGATCTGGGACTGCGTCCTCGGCCAACATCAATTTGTCAGGTTCAAATAATAACGTAACGACCTCGACAATTTAGTCAACTACACTGTATAATAAAAAAAATCAAAACTGATTAAACTATTAATACCAACACATTTAAAAATACAAGAAAAATAAGCCCAGGTGTGCCAGAAGACTAAGCGTCTTCTTCTTCATTGAAGACATCCACCATGTTATTACATGTCATTTATAAGTAAATGTCATGTCCTCAAAGTGAGAACTGAGGTATCATTCCCGATTACAATAAGTTAGCATGCTACAGTTGTGGTTACGCATTACGAACCGAATATCGTTCACACATGGTTCGTTCCGTCATGCGCTTCTTTCCAAACACGCACGATTGGTACAAATGGTCGATCAAAACTGCGGAATGAAAAAAATGCAGAACCACTTTGTCGAACAAGGAACACTGTTTAAATCCGCTTCAAATACCAAAAGTATGTTTGAGAATCTTTATTCCAACTTTAACATCACATATACTGTCAAACAGGAATTAAATCATCCGTACTGCATGTGTCTTCCTCAGTTTATTTCATCTTCTCTTTTATTGTCTTTCCACAAAGTGTGTTTAAATATAGCTCACAGCCATACATTGTTATCGTCGTCCACCTTTTTTGGAAAAAAAAGTTCTCATAACGAGGGATCGAAGTTTGAAATGAATCTGTTGACAAGACAGTTACATGGTTGGTGGATGAGACAATTTTTAGGAAGGGTTTCAAAATTGATAAGAACATTTTTTTAGAGTTATGCATAATCCACATCCCGTTCCTACCACTTTTGGATCATACAGTTTCAAAATAAGACTGTAGCGGTGACCCTAACTGTATGCTGCAAATAGAAATAAGAAATTTCGATTAAAGCTTGATTCAGCAATTAGTGTAGCTATCAACAAATTGTTGCGTTTGAGGATCATTGTGTAGTTTATGTATCCAATAAAACAACCGAGTTACCTTGGCTATCAAGAAGGCCTAGGTCTTTTCGCAAACAATGAATGTAATACAGTTTACAAACAAGAAGGTAGTCGATGCTTTGTCTGCAGACACAAACACATTTTCAAATTGTAGATCATTGGGTGTTGATAGAACACCAGGGTTAAGACATATCGTCTTTTGTTTAGTTTTCGTTAAGGATCGCAAACTACTCATTCTTTTCTGGATAGTGGACCTGATAGATTTCAACCACTCTAAACGTCAATCTAATTCATCATGTTCACATTTACCCTATTGTCTGGCATAATTTTCCATCGAGTCAAAAGTATCTTTAAATTTACATTCCATTCGCGAGATGGATGCTCTCTACATAGTTTTATGTTTGGGATAATATTAAGATTACAAGTTACATGAACTATGTGTCGTGTTAGACCAAAACAATAAGAGGAGAATAAATGAGTATGTAAAGAAGGAGTCATTCTAAGGTAACCTATATTCAATTGAGCGTTTGCTTATAATTGAAAAAAAGTTTGGTCAATAACTTGGAAATAAAAGTTGTACTTGCATATCGGAATGAAGGTGGTATGTGAGCTTGAACAGACTTTCGATGTGAAGTATTACTGAAGTTAATGATATGTATCCCTTTGTATGCAAATTCGTCTTTTACAGAATTTTGAGTCACTGTTGGCTCATGGCCGTCTGTTTGCATCGGTCAAAAGAATCGTCTCTCTGTCACAATATCAATAATTTTAAGACTGCTTTCAAGAAAAATAGTTCAACCACTGAGCTGGAGGTAAAAACTGCAGATTTCTGTAAACGTCCAAACTCTGCAGTTTAACTACTCGTCTTGTAAGCGGTCTTCTCGCTATGTTCAGAAGTCTTAATCCCAGGGTATCGATGTTTCGCAAGGTACCAATTGAAATACGTCCCAATATGCCAGTGTTATACTGTTATAAAGACGCAAATCGATCATTTGATAGCCCAAACGCTTAATAGTGGGTATTTTTAATTTCCCCGTCCGACCGAGTCTATGTGTTATTGGCGAACAGGTACTGGAAGAGATACATCTATTGCGTTTTGACATTCGTTGCGAGTGAATGATGAACCATTCCCTCTACACTACATTCCATAAAGATGATGATATTTATATACTCAGATTGAAATGTCAGTTTTTTTCTCAAAACGTTATATTTGCTTGGCATTGTCTCTGAATAACCCCTTTGGAAGCAGTGTCGTTGATGAGACTTTAAATGACATGCACCGCGAGACACAATTCATGTAAATTGTACTGTCGCGGGGACGGTCTGAATGCCTGATTATTACGTTATTGAAGCACTATGTAGAAAACATCTATTCTATCTAAATCGGCCATTTTGAAGAGCGCAGCGTTATAAGGGAGGAAAAAAATCTATAAATGAAGGAATTTGCTAGTCGTGTTCTATCATAATAATTTAAAACTGAAAATTCTTTGGTTTCCGGTTTAATACTTTAAGGTTTGAATAGCTTTTATCAGGTCGACAAATAGGCTTTTACATTGAAGCTCTTTCAGGAAAGTTGCATGTGGTTTTAGCTCCTAGCATAGCAAATGAATACGGAATAAACAGGAACAATGGCTGTGCACTACATTCTACGACCACTCGCTGTAATCTCTACAAAAATTAAATATAATCAGAGAATACCGAAACGTCAACAAAACCAAAATCAGAACTCAAAATCGATTAAACTATTGGCAAAATATGAACTAAGGAAATATTTACATGGAGACTCTTGTAAAAGAACAAGATAGTTTAAAACCATGTGTTTTGGAATAGTAAGTGCCCGTTAATCTAGATCAAATCCAACTAAATACCCCGTCCTCAAAATGAGAATTGAGGCATTATTCTCAATCACAATAAGTATGTAAACTAGTTAGTAGTATCTTCAGAAACATACACCTTCATACATAAATCTATCATAAGAGGTTTGGTTTGGTTTATTTTGTTTGCGTCCTATTAACAGCCAGGGTCATTTAAAAACGTGCCAGGTTTTGGAGGTAAAGGAAAGCCGGAGTACCCGAAGAAAATTCACTGACCTACGGTTAGTATCTGACAACTGCCCCACGTTAGTTTCGAACTCGCAACCCAGAGATGGAGGGCTAGTGGTAGAATATCGGAACACCTTAACCACTCGGCCGACGCGGTCCCATAAACAATTGATGCTTAATATTTCTTAATGAGACCAAGATGGCGACCACAATATACTGTAACTGTTTGTGTTTCGGTAATATGCCTCGTTTGATTGCTGGGCACTCCGTATTTGAAAGATCCTGTTTGTGAACGCTACAATTGTCTGATTTACAAACTTTGACGTAAACATTGAAAACTACAGTTGTCAGAAATAAGATTGGGACATGTATATTCGATGGTCCCATTAGCGAATTTACGCAACTTCTACTTGAACGAACACTAAGAAAGCATAATTATAATAGTGTGTTGAAGTTTGCAAATTACAGACAGCTGTTATTATCGATTGCAGTAATAAGTGTAAGTAGTACATATTTGTGAAACTACTTTATAATTCTGCCAAACCAATGTATAACTTAATTTGACATGTACACGTGTTATAAACATTTTTTCACCTTCTCTTTGTTCGAAAACACTCGACCAAAGCGTATCTACAATGTACAAATTGACAACATGACCGATCACCCTTCCGCTTCCGCTAGACTCAGAAACCACGTGACAGATCATTCTCCCACGCCTGCCCGCCTCATAAACCACGTGTCACTTTCCATCTTGAAAACAAAACGCTTTATTATAAGAAGTCTCGGTGCACATACCGGTTGTTTTTGTGCTACATCGATATATTTGCTTTTAGTATTCATCTTTTCACTGCTAAGTGTACCACTCCTCTCAAATCGACCAATAATTTAGTTACTTGCACAGAAACGTTGTTAGCGCCGGCCTTTTTAGTGGAATTCGAGGTGCGTGATAGTCATGCGGACCATCCCGGTAAATTCAGGACATTTTTGAACATGCCATAGAAAAGAAAATAGTTACGAGATTGCTTCTGTCACAAGCTACATGCAGTTTTGAATCACAGTTTCCTTTCTACTGATTCATGACTTTTTTGTGGTGCAGTTTCATGGATTAAAACAAAAAAAAAGTTATTGCTAGGATGTTGTAGGAATATTTGACAAACACACTTGGTCAAAGCCAGCAGCACGATCGCGAATATTTGTTTATACAGACTTGATATCAAATATTTGTGAAAACTTGATACAATTAATTTCTTTACACAGGTGATTGTCTCTTGTTTCGGGGAATTTTCTATTGAGCCTAGCACGTTTATTTCATGTATCTAGTCTCAATGTAGCCACAATTGTCTCTGATTTTTTGTGTCAAAAAAACGATTTTGTCCGATTTTGCTCTTGGATATGTCCCTGTGTTATGACTCTTCGAAAACCAACGTAACTTAGGTTTTGTAATTCAACAAAATGACCCCACTTCCTGGCTTCTGATTGGTCGAAATTCAAATATCGTCCGATTTTGATGTAGTGTGGTATGGACGTGTATTTCAGCACTAAGAACCGAACTGCAGGGGTTTTGGTGGATTCTGTAATGGTCCCCCATTACCATTAATTGTTTAGTATGCCCTGTATTTTCCTTGGTATTCTTTATCAGGACATGACGTTATCAAGAATTAACAAACATTCAATTTGTCAAGGTGGGCGTGGTCGATGAAGCCTGTTCTTAATCACTTCGTTTTGTGTCAATGGTCTTCATGAAAAGCTTACAGTTTTTTTTATGTCTTTGACAAGTTATTTTAACTAAAAGATTAAAGTATGATTTAATTGACTCAATGATTTTCTGCTGTTTTGCATGGCAACAGTTAAATAAGACACAGTTAGCGATTAAGCAAGTGTTCAAAATTGATGTAAGCAGCAAAATATATTATTCATAACACAATATTGATTTTGGTTTCACACATTTCCTTATGCATTATGACTTAAAAAACTGAAAACCTATATCTACATATATGGAGGGCTTTGTCCCCCTCCCTTCCCTCTCCGATCCTGTTGTTTTCATCATGTCCAGGTCTAATTTTTATCTGATATAAATAGAATATTGTAACTGATTATTGCCAGTTTCGGGTTTTTCTGTTCAAATCATGAAAAGAAAAAAAAACAAAACGAAAATGGCACTTATCAGCTACAATGTAGTACATATCTCAGATAAAAATTAGACCTAGACGTGTTGAAAACACCAGAAGGGGAAGGGGAATAATGCTCCGTCGTTAATTTGAATCCCTGCCATGTTTTTACCTCCCTACACTTTGACATTGATAGATGATAGCGTCAAGGTTGCCTGATCGCGCCAATTCATTACATGGCATTAAAATAGACACATGTACATACACTTGCATTGGTGAGAATGTGCGTGTGTTAGTGAGAATACGTGAACGGGCTGGGCTACCCGTGTATTGTTGGGAATATACTTAAATGGGTTGGGATTCCTGTGTATTAGTGGGAATATACGTGAAGGGGTGGACTACCCGTTCAGTGGCGAGAATGTAGGTGAATGGGATCGGATCGAAACCTGTGTATTGGTGGGAATACACGTGAATGGGATGGTATAACCGTGTATTGGTACATGTAGGAATATACCTGAACGGGATGAGCTTCCCGTTTATTGGCGAGAATACACGTTAACGGAACTAGATTTCCTTTATTTGTGAGAATACGCGTGAATCGGATAGGTTATCCGTGTATTGGTGGAATATGCATGAATAGGCTACCCATGTATTTGTTAGAATATGTGAATTGGTGGGTACATCCGTGTATTGCCGGGAATATACGTGGATAGGTTGAAACATACACGTGTACTATTGCTAACTATAAGTTTCGAGCGGAGGCGAGTCCGTCATGTCCCTAATTCAGTAGATACAATCATCGGTGATCTTAACTGGACTCCCAGGAATATCCATCAGATTAAGGGAATTGAACTTGGATTTATTTAAGTTTAGACATGTAACAAGAGAATAAATTCCCGTAGAATGCTTGATTATCTGTACAGATAAGAACAGAAAGTAAATATTCGTTTGATATCTAGATAAAACTAAGAAATGTTATTGGAATACAGAGTGTAGGGACACGTGATTATACACGTGGGAGACAAGTAGGAGGTGCAGCAGCCCTTTCTATCCAACTAATTTCTGGTTTGTGTATAAAAATATACAATCATGTAGTGTATACAATACGTCTGTTTTCTGTACCGGAGACGGATTTTGATATTACCAATGGTAGTGTATAAACACCTGTCTACCAATCCAATTCATCTTTTAGTGTGTTTGGTATAATCAATGCGAAGTATATATGAATGAAATAAGGTTTATATTAAAGAGGCACTACCCAAACACTTGTGAGAAGACGCAGAGAGTCATACAAGTCAACGACTTTAATCTCACTTAATGTTTATACATGCAGCTCAATAACAAAAAAAAATTATTTTCGGATGATTACTTGTACATGGTGTACATGTACATATCTATTTATCTTTGGTATCGCAATAAAAGGTTAAAGTTTCAATTATTAAATTTTATTAAAATCCAAATACGATTTAGTAGTTATTTCCCCCACTCAGATTATTTATATAATGCTTTCAAATTGTTTGTATGTGTTCAGTGTTGTAATGGTTATGTCTATGTTTGTACCACTGTTTGTTACTTTGTTTGGAGAGGGCTTAAAAAGGCTTTGCCTGCTGCCCGATCCATTTGTCTTTTTGACAATAAAATTTACTGAAATTGAAATACAAGTCAACGGCTATACTGAAAAACTTGGTCATTCCAGTCATAATATCATACAGCGTTTTATATATAGCGCTTGTTTACGTTTGTACCATTGTATTTCAAATTTTATTGATTTTGATATTGAGGTAGAAATAACTGTATAGACTGATATCTTACTCCAACCTATAAAATTAATAGCAAAAGTACTAAAAGTTGGAAATAGAATCGACGTGTAGAGATTTCGGATAGTAGATCCGATAAAAAGGGAAGGGTTCCTAACAGTTTGAAAATGTTCTGTAATAAAAATAAAATTTTGAAGCTATGTTAAATGTAAAAAAAAAAAAAGAAAAAAGAAAGCTAATAAATGAACTAGGCTTGACGCAGGGACTAAATTTAGGGTTAGAGGGAAAAAAATAAAAATAAAGGTCATAATTGTTGTAGGTTTGACGCTGGGGCTAAATTTAGGGTTAGAGGATTGGCTGAATGAGAAAGTTGTTATGTCCGTATTCTCTGCAAAACAATGATGAAATGTGTGCCAAAGTTTGAATGACAGTAATTGTTAAATAAGGATGATGGGCAAATCACAGTGTGGGCGACTATCATCTACAGTTCTTAGATCTTGAGCATGATTATAATTAAATCTTAATTGTCCTGTTTAAATAAATAAGAGAATACCGAAGCGTTAACAAAATCATAATCCAAACTCAAAATCGATTTAACCAGGGGCAAAATATGAACAAAAGAGAGATTAACATGGAGACCCTTGCAAAAATACAAGAGAATAAGACCAGGTGTTCCGGGAGAGTAAGCGTCTTCTGCTTCATCGACAACACCCGCCATGTAAATCTTTGTCACATCCATGTAAACCTCAAGTTCTCAATATGAGAAACGAGTATCATTGTCAATCACAGCAAGTAAACACACTAATGAGCATACTCAAAAACGTCCATCTTCATATCGCTTAAAGATACAGAATATTTCTCAATGAGACAAAGATGGCGACCATAAAACTTGTCCATAGTTCTGATCAACCTGCCTCTCTCGAATCCCTGTGTTGTTAGTTAAAACATTGTTAGCAGTCGACATCGATCACGAAAATCACGATATTTTGAGCAAGCCTTAGAATAACGAATCAACTGCGACATGTAAAACCATAAGTTGGAGAAGCAGTGATGTTACTTTCAAAAAATGGAAAGTTCAAGAAAGGAAAATTGAAATCATCACGTTTATCGTATAGTTTAGTAGTAAGCTGTCCATGTTGGTCACAGTTTAAATAGAGATCGAGGTAAGCAGCTTATGTAGAAGAGTCTATTTTGTCCTTTATCTCAAGATCAGAAGGGTATATACGATCGACGTGGTCTGCAAACATCTTGTTGTTTATAGACAACACATCTTTGATATATTTGAAAGTGAAATTTAAGAAAATGGGTTTTTATTAACTTTCCTGATTAGCCCTTCCACAAATTAAGCCTCGTATGAAAACAAAAACAGATCAGCTAAGAGTGGGGCACAGTTTGTTCCCATGGGAATGACAACAGCCTGCTGAAATATCTTTCCTCCGAACTCAACATTAATATTGTCGACCAGGAATTCAATAATCCTTACTATATCTTCTTGGGTAAATTTCCTCTTAGCTTTAGTCGTGTTTTTCATAAGGTATGCTCCAAGATAGCTTACTACCATATATTTGTATCAAGATTGATCAAAAGACCTTTGCAGTTTTTCAAAATCGACATCCCGATAATTACACTCCTGGAGTAACCAGTGTCACACTAAGTCTGAAGTCCTTATTTAATGGTACTAAGAATGGAAGTAAAACGTTTTTATAATGCCTTGTCGAGCAATTCGCAGAGCCAGCGATAAAACGTTACTTATAAGGATCTTTGTGTAGTTTAGGTATCAAATAAGAGATAGATCAGCGTCTTGCTCATTAACCAAGCATTGTTTAATCGCCACTGTAATAGATAGATGTGTGTACATTTTGTAATACATTAAATCTAATTGATCACACACAGGTACCCGTGACCCAACACAGACAGTGTTTTATCCAAACACAGATACCCGTGACCCAACATAGACAGTGTTTTATCCAAACACAGATACCCGTGACCCAACATAGACAGTGTTTTATCCAAACACAGATACCCGTGACCCAACATAGACAGTGTTTTATTCAAACACAGATACCCGTGACCAACACCGTCGTTGTTTTATTCAAACACAGGTATATAATGTCACACATGGAACATTATACAGGTATGCTGTTGTTTGAACTATCGAGTTGAAAGAACAAGTTAATTAAAACCGTGAACATTAAATACAGGTTTTCGTGATTGTCAAAGCGAGGGTAGCTTTTATGTTCTGAATATCGAAATGCCGTTATCTTTCAGCGTGAACAAAATAGCATTGCTGCACATTGATGTGTTTCCCTATATAACTTATCGACATGGAATATATCAGAATAGAACAACGACTAGATAACCGGCCACTAGGTGTACAACTGTAGAAGGAAGCAACACAACCTACACATCTAGTCCTTCATTCTACATTCACTATATGACAGTATACCGTCTTGGTTTTATTGATAAAGATTCTGTATCCCGGTATGATATGAAGGTGAACGATTTTGAGTTTGCTCACTAGAACTGTATGCTTACTTGTTATGATTTTTAAGAAAAATACCTTAGTTCTCACTTTGAGGACGTGACATTTACTTGGATGTGACCTAGACTCTGAATGGGCTGAGATCTGAGATATAATTCAACGTACCTGACTGATGCCGTCGATGAAACAGAAGATGCTTCTGGTCTCTTCTATTGAAAGAGTTTCTGTGTAAATTATTTCCTTTGTTCATATTTTGTCCGTAGTTTTATCGACGTTTAGTTCGGATTATGGTTTTGACATTATACTCCTTCCCATTCGTCCAGCGTAACAGAAATTTATGGAAAGGTATGCCACTTTGACTTATAAGGTGTCCGTTGAATTCTATCTCACAACACAGCCTATTCAGAGTTCAATAGACTGTCTGTCGGGCAATTTGGTTTTATGAATAATTCGTGTTAATCTACGGTCAAGGAGGGTGTTGACGTTTGGCCTGTGCTATCTGTAAGTTCCATTGCTCTGGCCAAAGCAATCTATTAATAGAAAGATACAGCTGCTGACATGATTGTATATCGGAGATATTGCCCTATACTCTCTCTCTCTGTTAACGCCGAAGTGTGTTAGTGATCATACTGTAACAATTAGGAAGTAACAAATAACACCATTAATACAGCCAAACCTCGCTATTTCGAACATGCTTTCCCAAAATTCTCGGATAACTCGATTTTTTCCATATTCATTGCGATTTTGAAATAACGGGATTCGACTAATAATTGTGTAATGTTAACATATGTTGAAGGTTTTTTCTAGAAAATCCCTATGTTTACCTATGGCAAGGTTTTGCTATAAACTTAATTATCATCGTGTGTATTGTGTTATGTTGTATCAAGATAAATCAGGAAACTACACGCGAATATTCAGCAACATCCTAGGCACGAGAATGCACCAGTTGTCGCTGTAGACTGGAGATTAAAATTGCAGAATGTATATAAGTTATATAATCTAAACTTTAAACTATATGTTCGTGATGCCTTAGGCGGAATAACGCAACCAACTTAGCGAAGAGGGATAATTCACAGCACTTTAAATATTAGACATGAACTTGCAGTCAATATGAGGATTGTGAGTGCGATTGTTATCAAATTAGGATGGACTGTTAATTAAGTTTGATTAAATATTTAGTTGTAAAGTAGTTGTTAATAAATTGTTGAAATTTAGATGAATGTTTTGTTAAATTCTTGAAATTAAGATGAATGTTTTGTTAAATTGTTGAAATTTAGATACTCTTTGTTATTTTGTTGTGATTAAATTGTAAATAAATTGTTGAAATTTTTAAGAATGCTTAGTTAAATTGTTGAAATTTAGATATTCTTTGTTATTTTGTTGTAATTAAGTTGTAAACAAATTGTTGTAATGTTTAAGCTTGCTTTGTTTAATTGTTGAAATTTAGATATTCTTTGTTATTTTGTTGTAATTAAGTTGTAAACATATTGTTGAAATGTCTGAGAATACGTTGTTATATTGTTGGCTTTATCCAAGTTTTTTTTCAAACCGTTACCAATGACACGCGACGAAAGTGATCGGACGTAAAAGAAGACACCCAGTTTTCAACACTCAATTTTATTACAATAAAAATTACAATAAAAGTAACAAAGCGATTTTAGAATCCGCCTATATGTACATACATGGTATTAAACTAACAAAAAGGGAAACAAACTCCCCATGTTATTAAGACACGCGGAAATGAAATATCCGGGTACTTGTTGTTGTTGTTGATCGGAAAGAGTCGATCCGTGCCATTGTCCATCGTTGTTTTTTGTAACATCCAAATATAGAACCGATTCCTGAAATAACCAGAAATAGTTATTAAAATTAAGAATTCTAAAATTAAAACAAAACACACAAATCCCCCCCCCCCCCCAAAGACCCCGAATAGTAGTGATTTGAACTGAAGACAGAATAAATTCTATATGTACATGTCCATACATGATGTCATGCATGCTAAAGTAAGGGGGATAAACAGTTTAATTGTTTTCCATTAGATGTGTTTTTTCAATTGCATTTATATTTCCCATGGGAAAGTCATTTACAGGAACAGAAGTGAAATATTAGAACTTCATATTACTGAACACATAGATAAGACCCTGGATAAAAGTTGAACTCAACACGTAGGTCCATATAAACTGGAATAAGCTACAATATCATAGTATGTTTGTATCCGTATAAAGAAGTTGATACTGCACGACCTTAACCTTTGAGAAATGACTTCTGATCAAGGTCAAGGCAAACTCTTTAATTACGAATATGTGAAAGTATTGCAAAGCTATCAGTATCCTAAACCGCCGTGGATTCTTCTTCATACACTGAGTTACACAGCTGTCTGAGGTTCAACCTACTGTATAGAAAACAATTTGATACAGAAAAACGCGAATGCTTGAAAACGGTGATGTCAGAGGTCAAAATTAAGGTCAGGGCACCGTTTCACAAACAGTGTAACTTACACCTTGTTTGTGAAACGGTACTCAGGTCTTGTCTTTGCTACAGGTATTTCTGCCATTCCAGGATGTACACAAATATAGGTAAGATAGGAAACTAGTAAAGTAGAAACGTTCTGACTAATCTTTGGTTAATAACTGAAGTCAGGGTTCAAATCACTTATCATAATGTCTTGAACTACTCTCCGCCACCCCAGGATAAAACAAAACGAGATTTAACTTGTTAAATCCTGGTTATGAATTGTACAGAAAAAATGGATTAAGTTATTTTTTTAATTCATATATCAATGTAACGTTAATATATATACCACGGAAATGGTTGTTTCATGTACCACAGATTCAATAGTGTTCAGTACCACACACACGCATACAAGGAAATGACCCAGAAAATGTCTTCAAATGCCCTTTGTTTGTTTATGTGTTATCTAGCATATGTCCTGTTATTGTTGCTTTACAAACAAGCGTGCAAGCACATAAAGCGAGTAACTAGATAATGTGTTCTCTTTTTCAAATGTCCCTTCTTAACATGCTGGTTATCTAGTGTAAATCCTGTCATTACTGCCATACGGACAACCGCGCACACACGCACCTGTGGTACGTACCACAGAAACGCCATGTGTTACGTACCAGCAATTTCTGTGTTGTATTCCACAGAAACCCCGGTGTTGAGTACCACAAACACACTTGTTATGGAATTTAAATACATTTCTGTGGTTTAGTCTTTACTTTTGTCTGTATAATTACCGTTTTATAATTATTGTTTGTTTGTTCCTCAGTTAAGTGAATATCTTAAAAGCTTTTCATCTTTTTTAATTAACGATAAAACGATATTTATAGTTTGTCCTCGGAATCGACCTTACATGAACTTCCGGATCCTAATTATTGTTTCAGGAACGTCCTGTTATTCCGAGAAGTGGAGCGGTCTCCAGACGGTAGGTTCTCCAGAAAACTAATAGATCGTATTAATAGCGACGACACAGACTTCAAGGATGCAATAAATTATTTATTCCACAGAGTCTTGATCACTTGACTCGGGCTGTCAATCGGCGCTCCAAAAAAATAGTCCTGTACGATAATTAGTTTACCAATCTCAACATGTACTCAAACCACCGCTGTGAGCGTCTCTTTAATTATGACACTGATACAGATTTAAGGTGATATGTCGCCCTTGACGGATTTCCTTTTTCGTTTAGATACAAATGACGTAACACAAACATGTTATATCAGTCTTTGTGTTCACTGACCGTATTCAAGGACATTTTGACCTTCGTTGTCACTATACATGGAAAACTGTCTTTGCAAGAAAAGTGAAACTTAAATGGAATTTTCTTTTTTGTGGTCAGAATAGTGTCTTTGTCGGTCAATAATTTGACTACATAATGGAGATTGTACTGCTCCTCTGTTAACTGGTTGTTGACTGAATTTCCCTGATTGTTAAACATGACTAAAATTATATGTATATTTCTGCAAGAACTGTATGTTTATTAAAAGACAATGGAAACAAAGAAATTGTTTTCATTATTTTGACATTCATTGGTGTGTAACAAACATTGACTTACTTACCTATTCGACATGGCACGCACCCCTCAACATGTAAGATAATGTATGCTACACATCAATGAATGTCAAAACCAATATTTAGATACATGAACTTTTGAGGAGACAAATGCAGATAAAACAGATCAAGATGCTTGTTAGTTGACAGTACACAAACAATTTAGTGAATTAACGTTTTCTAAATGTACCAGGCAACAAAATATATTACTTCTAACGCATCTATATGTAGTTTATAATGATGTAGCTTGAAGCCATTGTCCATTTTGGTCAGTTTAATTTTTTGGTTAAACCCCCTCAAATTATCGCATAATAAAAAGAAATAACATAACATAACACGTGACGTTTAGAACAGAACAAAGAAGATCGAGACCTGGTAGGTCGGCATTACAATAGTTTTCATCTTTGAACATGTTGCATTTTTAAAATCCTTTAAATAAGTACTTTAAGGGGTTTTATTTTTTCACTCTCTTCGACAGCAGAACTGTTACATTGATATATGTTCACTACCTCAGGTGTTACCGCTGAAATGTTACATTCAAGCTCAACCGGTTAAACCATGTACGTGAGCACTGTGCAACTTGTTTGTTCGTAACTAGGAAAACGTACAGCCGTCCATTAGGCCATTCCTTTGTTCAACAATTAAAAATTCCAAGAAAACATGTTTTGATAATATTTCGACATAGACAGTTCATAAGAAATATCAGACTACACTACTACAAAGAAATTCGTAATATGCATTTCTAAGCAAATAGCTTCACTAAAAATTGTCCCTTTAAGAAAACATCTTACAATATAAAACATCGATTTATTTTCAAACCAAATCATTAATGTGTCTGTGGCATGTAAATAAATACCCTAACTTACTCAGTCGTTCTCTTTAGATGAGGTTTTATCGACGGTCACCCAGGCCACAATCGATGTAAAACTCAAGCCGATTACAAAATAACAATATCACTAGAGAGCAGTGTAGGATACCCTGAACAGATCAATGATGCTGAAGCTAGTTCTATTTTGTATTTTGCCGACCCGCCGCATTGATATGATCAATCTAAGGTTAGGTCGGGCCACTTTTTGAGTTAAATCCTATTCTCCTGTGATCAATACATCCGTCAACCTTCAAATACCAGAGGATTATATCAGCGAGAATAAAATTTATCAGAAATATGGAGCAATGCAAATGGCTGAATTTTAAAGTGAATCTGTACAAAAGTCTTATTAGTTTACTCACCTTGTCTGAAATTGTCGTTAAAGCCAGCATACACGAGGGGATTGATAGCACTATTGGAAAATGCAAAAGTTTTTGCGAAGAATGTAAATTTGGAATACCACGGTCCCAACTGAAAAAAAAGATTGAATAATAATCAAGAGAGAGCAGCTATGCCATTTCAAATTTTGGTTTGTTTGTTTGTATGTTACGTCCTATTAACAGATTCATGTGTATGGTCATTTTAAAAGGACGTGTGCGGTGTTGATGGTGGAGAAATTGTTTTAGAGAATATCGAAGCGTTAACAAAAGCATAATCATAAAAATCAAAATCGATTAAACTACAGGCAAAATAGGAACAAAGGAAAATATTACATTGATACCCTAGTAAAAGAACAAGAGAATAAGACTAACCCTCAAAATCAAAATCAGAAATAAAAGCTATTTGTGAGTACGCCTCAGTTGTGAGTTGCTATGACAATGTACTGTTTGTAAACACACTTAGGTATTCCCATAGCAACGTTGCAATGACAACATACTGTAAGCACAGTAAACTGTTACTATTGCGACAATTGTCCTTGCATTTGTTTAGCTACTCATTTGTGGCTTGTAAAACAAACTAACACTACTTATTGAACTACGTGTTTTGACTTTCGGCTTTCTATCATTATAAATAGATATAGGTTTGGATTGTTACGTCATCATTTATGACACAATCTTGTAAGTCAGATCCACAGTACCAGATACTTACCCGTTCTGTTTGTTCCGGTCTGTATTCGGCATAGAGGATGGTAACGATGAGAGGCACCCAACACACGGTGAATATTGTGAGGATGAATACGAGCATGATCACTACCTGTAACGACAACATGATCATTACCTGTAACGAGAATATAATCACTACCTGTAACGAGAATATAATCACTACCTGTAACGAGAACTTAATCACTACCTGGAACGAGAAAATAATCACTACCTGTAAAGAGAACATAACCACTTCCTGTAAAGAGATTATAATCAATACCTGTAACGACAACATGACCACTACCTATAAGGAGAAAATTATCACTACCTGTAACGACAATATAATCACTAACTGTAAGGAGAATATAATCATTACCTGTAAAGATAATATAACAACTACCTGTAACGACAACATAATCACTAACTGTAAAGAGAATATAACCACTAACTGTAAAGATAATATAACCACTAACTGTAAAGATAATATAACCACTAACTGTAAAGATAATATAACCACTAACTGTAAAGATAATATAACCACTAACTGTAAAGATAATATAACCACTAACTGTAAAGAGAATATAACCACTAACTGTAAAGATAATATAACCACTAACTGTAAAGATAATATAACCACTAACTGTAAAGAGAATATAATCACTACCTGTAACGACAACATGACCACTAACTGTAAAGATAATATAACCACTAACTGTAAAGATAATATAACCACTAACTGTAAAGATAATATAACCACTAACTGTAAAGAGAATATAACCACTAACTGTAAAGATAATATAACCACTAACTGTAAAGATAATATAACCACTAACTGTAAAGAGAATATAATCACTACCTGTAACGACAACATGATCACTACCGCAAACAAAATAAGATTTTAACCCTCAAATAATTTTTTCCATATTAAAGCTGTTTTTGTCTCTATAGCAACTCTGTTTTGAATGGGTGTAGTTATCGTATAGATTTGGGGGGGGGGGAGGGGGTGTCGAGTCCTGAATGCAGGCAAACAAATTAATGTTTGTTGACACCCCAAGGGAGACGCTATCGTAGTCCAACTGAATACATATGTGAAGTTTGAAGACCTTACACACGATCTAAAGGGAGTAAACCATTATCGAACTACATTGTACATGTATTTACTTCTGCACTCTGCTTTCGAACCTATCAAATGATTTCAACAGAAATTGTTTTAGCTAGTTGACCTTTATAAACCTAACTTTAAAGCTCCATAACGTGATTAATAATATTTCACAGATTCGATCATTTTAGCCTGTTCGAACGGATGGCCATGTGGCACGAATGCCTCGACATGTTTTTAAAGTCGAATTTGCCAGCAATAGGATTGAGATATCACTTACATTATCAATACCAAAAGCCTGTTCAAGTTAACATACCGCCGTACTTCCGGTATACACCTAGCATGTCCTACTACAATTAGGCTTTTACTACTGTTTCTTAGCATTTCAATAACAAGCAAATGCTGCAATTAATACACATTGTAGCTGACTTTTGGATGACCCTACCTTCATCAGTTTAATGTTCTCCATCTCTTTATAGCTATGGTCCAGCTGGACACATAGTTACTCGTAATCTGAACATTATCCCTGATCCCTAATATGCTAATGGAGCTATTCATGAAAGGTCTTAAGTATCGAGATATATTCAATTTATCAAATGGAATGTCATTTCTAGATGATTATTGATTCTGTAGAAGATAACGCGAGACAAGGGGCTAAACATGGACATTCACACTGGGTTCACTTCCGCTGGGCGAAGTCTTTCAAGTCCAATTCAGAAAAGACTTAACAGCTTGCAAAACAAAACGAAAACAAAACACATATTTATTTCATTTTTACTGGACGTTCAAAAAAACAAAACAGAGAAAACCAAAATTGCAAAATAAGAACAAAAGAAAGATTTACATGGAAACTCTTGTAAAACTACAATATTATTTATGATTGAAAAAAAAAAAACCGTTCGTGATTTTGTCAGTGATTATATAAATTATAAAAAGACATTAATTGCTGACACTATATCTCCTGGCAGTTCATTCCAAATCATTTGTGTTCTGATCCAAAAAAAAGCTTTTTCTTAGCACTGTATTTGATCGTTTAGGGAGTATTCTGTTGCTCCAGACACTATTGACGAATTTGTAAGATTTAGGCTTGGTTGGAGGCCTGAGTGAGAGTGTTGGAACACGAAATATAAAAGGCCGACAAATATTTACCGTTGACGGTCATATCGAGGATAATCTCAATACTAGCCAGAACGAGGCTGATCTCAATACTGTCCATTGGCCATTACGAGGCTGACCTCAGTACTGGCAAGAATGAGGCTGACCTCAATACTGGCGGCCATATCGAGGCTGATCTCCATTCGATGCCATCAGGTATCCTAAGAATTCTGAACTAGAAGAGAATAAGTTGATAACATCTTCTTGACTATCTTTTTTCCCACAGATCTTAGCAGCTCGTAAAATCAAAAGGAGGACAGATTTTTTTCATAAACCTATGAGCGAACAAACGGAAACACGGAGGTTGAAGTTCGTATATATGCTAGTACTCGACAGCGCGTGTGAATGACGTCCTGCAGTATAAGTATAGTACAGTATATACGTAATGGAACCGTTACACGATTACACGTGGCTACGGCCGGAAGTACCAAACTAATGATTGGTATCATGTAATCGAGTTGTGCATCATTTAAAACAATTTTCTGTTTTAATCATTGAGCGTAGTTAGTAAACACAAACATAAACTTAGACACATATTAATTAACTTGATGTTTAATCAAATGAGACATTAATACACTTTACTAGCGTTTTAATCAATTTTCATTTAAATTTATCTATATGGAGTAAGTTACAGAATGGAATGTTTGTAATACACACTACAAGTGAATTCAAACAATTTTAGGTGAATAACAAAAATCTTTCAGAATGTTACTAGGTGAGTCGTTAAGAAATGCAGGCTTGGATTATGAAGCCACTCATCCGTGTAATTCTCTCATGGTGTTACGTCATATGACTAAGACGTATCATCGCTTTTTACACAGATCATCTTTCATCAACTTAGCACAACATTTCGCTCTATTAACTCTCATGATAAGACCTGCACAGATTGCTCTCGACCGAATTAATATAACACTCGGCTTGATAAAACATGTAAATTATTTGAGATGCAGAATTAACGACTCGTGACGTGCCACTTGTAGTGACGTCATCATTTTATGGCAGCATGTTGAAACGAATTATCATTCCGTTAAAGTTCGCCGATATTTAAGCACAAACTGAGGTATCAAAATGTAGCAGACAACAAATATTAGAAACATCAACAACAGTTACTATATTATAATCATACCGTGTTGTATAAACTTTATAGACAACTTCAATAAAAGCTGATACATTATTACATTATATGCTTTGAAATTCAACAGCGGAAGGTCTTTGTGGTCGAAAAAAATATACCATTGTAATGAGAAAATTCCTCTATATACAAAGAATGCTATTATTCCATCCACTATAATTATATAGCACTTTTCTCAAAGCAAGCCACACTAACTATTGAATCGGGGCTTGCTATAGCACAATAATCGACTGAGTTCTTTAACATAAGCTAGACACTACCATTAGCCGAGTTATATAATAGTCCGTCCACAAATGACTAACGATAAATATCAACCAGCGCACCCGAATTCTAAGCATTCGACAAATTTGACAGTGCTGCCTATTGCAAGTGCCGTAAGGTCCTATCTAGCGTCAGAATGTGAGCCTGTCATCGTCCACGCCTTGTATCTCATTGCCGGCGAGATGACGGGGTTGACTCTGTCTGAAAACTACACTAAATATTAACTGTAACCAACAGAAATGTAGGATGTCACGGGAAATGTTAGGATCAATCACTACTTCTGATAGCTAATGATTTAGACGATTCCACATACCACAAGACCACCGGAGGCACGGTGGTCTCGTGGTATGACGCTGGGCTCGTGATCGAAGGGTTGCGACACTTGTGTTGTATCCTTGAACAAGATACTTTCCTCCGCTTGTTCCAGTCTACTCAGCTGTAAATGAGTACGTGGTTGGGCAGAGCTAGAAATCGTAGAATGCTAGCTGTGAGCGCCGAGATGGCAGCACTGGTTGTATGCTCCCAAAGGAGTTGAGAACGATATTGGCTGGTTACGAAGGCCCTTTAACCACTGATAATAATTTATGAACCGCTTTGAGGCGACCTTCAAGTTGTGATAAAGCGGTATATAAGAACTTCGAATTATTATTATTATTATTATTCCCCTGTAAAAGTTAGCCTTAACCGCCCTTAAAATCGTAAAATACCATGGGGATATGTCAGGATTCACCCCTGCCTCCTATACTTGATGATGTAGACGAAATCTCCGTGAAAGTTAACCCTAACCCCTCTGACAATATTAACAATAGAAATGCTGTAAAACCGGATGTTCATGCCGACAACAGTGATTGTGATATGACCTACATTTACATGGATTTACATCAATGAAGCAGAAGACGCTTACCCTTCCTGAACACCTGGTCTGGTTCTCTAGTCGTTTTAAAAGGGTCACAATGTAAATAATTTCCCTGTTCATATTTCATCCCTAGTTTAAATAATTTCGATTTTCCCCAATACAAATGTTTCCATAATTAGTTTTAAATGTACACGTTTCATATCCTTAATTTCTATTGATATTTTTTTGTTTCGTGTATAGTTTATGCCAGAAATGTTTTTCCAAGTCATGCTGTAATGCAACGTAACTACTAGTACATTAGGAGATTCAGCATCACAAGTTATCCGCATTTTATTTGCAATCATTGAACTGTTCAAAGGCTGGATTCATTTAATTAAACTTGGTGAAGGTGTACTTCGTCTATAACTATTGCGTCAGTGTTGTTGTTTATCGCAGATAACTGACGGTGTAACCTCTGTCTACACTCTCTGAAGTCAGCTAACGGTGGCTAGTCAGGGTAAAATAGACAGCACTCAATGTTCCCTTGATAATAACACGCTAGCGACAGAAACAATATCTAGAAATGACGCACTCTCGTGTCTTAAGAAATAAATAATTCATGATGTTCTCTAAATGAGATTTCTATTTGATATCGTTTAATTGATAATTTAAAGTTACGCGTGGAAATAACACTACGTTCACTTAAATCAGACCAAGCCTGTGCACACGTGATAAAGTGGATTTTGATTTTATCCGAGTAGTTTTTGGATTTTTGCCCTTGTAGTTTGAATGAGGAAACAGAAAGGGACCTTGCAGAATGAGCTGGCAAAATGAAGACACGCACATCAGTAATTTAGCCGGCACCGTAACAAACTACCGATACACACGGATCTCTTCTCATCACAACTGTTTTAAGGTTCCTAAATTATATTTGTGTAATTTGCTTCAGTATTATTTTTAAACGTATCTGTTTTGGCTTTCTGAGACGAATAATGCATTGATGTTTAAATGATATTGTTTATGACAACATAAAAGTCATTTAAATGACATTAAGAAAATGCATTACACGATGAGGAACCAAGAGGCTTTTATGTATTTCATTGCCACCAGGCATTTGACAAAATTTATTTGAAAGCATGCTTAAATGATCAATATTTATATATATTGCCAACGAAACATTGCGGTGGTTTACTTAATTAGTGTATGTAGAAGCACCAGTATAGACACGGCTGGCTTAGTGTGTAGATTTCACACGCAAATCACTCGATGTAATTTGTTCTGGAAATGTGCTTAGAAACAAGGTAATACTTGTCCCTGCAGCACTTCTCTGATTGTAAATAGGAGCTTGTCAAAGAGATGCAGGTGATTGTCAAAAAATATCAAGGCTGAGAGCTGTCTGTGATGGCATCTGACATGCGTTTGTGATCGTGACCGAGAGACATCTGTGTATTGGGTAGATGATGATGATGATGATGATGATGATGATGATGATTGGTGAGAATGAAAGTAAATATTTCTGCCAGGAAATAATAAGATAATGTTGAATGGTCTTTTATATTTTATATTTTTTATATTTATACTTTGGGAACATTTAGTGTTTGGGAATGGAACCAATGGCCAGTTAACCCTGGTACATTGTAATTCCTAAATATGTTGCTAATGATTCCAAATAATTGAAACATATCATAACATTGACATATCTTTATCTATTTAGAACTCTTACGTCGATTGAAAACATACTTCACCTTTCTTTTCATTTTGGTTTGAACTTTGATTTCGCCCTTTAGTCTCTCCCCTGGGGCTCGGGCCGACCACAGAGTCTTCATAATACCGCAGTAAGCTCCAAACATGGCAAGAATTGGAATGATGAACAGCATTAACGATACAAATGTCCAGTAGGCTACACGCGCTGGACGGTAATATAGAGTTTTATTGTCGGCACTGACGCCATATTTCACTGACGGCCATTCTCCGTCACACCAAATCTCCACGTGATCCTTCCAATGACGCTCGTGCACCTGCCGAATGTAAAGCAGTGGCGCCCCCACAATGATTGAAATCATCCAAATGACCACAAGGGAGTGACAGGCTCGTCGTTCAATGATGTGAGCTTTCATTGCAAACACGATGCCAAAAAATCTATCAACAGCGATCAAAGTGAGGGACAGGATGCTGGCAATTAATGACGTCACTGAAAATAAAAAAAAAGTGATAAAAATTAAAAATTCGTGAAATAAAATCGGAAAAATGACATCAAATTTTCCTGCAATATATCAAAACTATTTACAATGTACAAAGCGTTCAATGTATGCGTTTTCATCATATAATAATTATGAGAGGAAATCATTTTCTATTTATTTTTTATTTTTTTTTCTTACTTGGGTAAATACCCTAAATTAATTTCGCTTTGTACATTTCAAATGTAAGTTCATCGGTCATATATACTCTTACTGGTTTTTGTTTTAACACATTGTAAAAGAGACCGAATTTTCCCGACTCAATCTTCCCAACAAACGATGAATATAAGATATCTTAATAGTTATCTTCTTTTATCATTAAAGAAATGAATGTGTACACGGCTTTGGTCAATGATGCAGTGGCTGGAATCAAAGGGGTTGTTACACACGTAAAACAACCCATGAGAAATGTTAAAGCCTGTATTAATAGCCCATCTGGGAGGTCAACCACGACCAACTGACCCTCCCTAGATATACGTGCTTCCTGTTTACGCCCTCAGCGCTTCCCCGTTTTATCATTGCATAAAAGATTATTTTAGTTAAAAGTGCTTCGGTTGGTTCACTACTAAAGTGATATCCATCTGCATTTAAAGATGCAAACAATTTTCTTTTGCACTTTACAATGGTACCGCACTGCCAACATCTTAAGGTTTAATAACAGTGATAGCATAGAGTTGTCCATGCGCGGTGGCAAGACATGCTTTCGGTTTATCAGCACAGTCTGTGACATAACATTGATAAAGTTATGAGATATGCAATGTCTCCGGACATGACACCCCAATACACATAATGGATACGATACAGCTGTAGCAAAGGTACCTTTAACCCTAACCAACGAACAAGAGGACACTGCTTTACACTCTTAAACAGATGGCGTAAATTGAATTTTGCTGAACAAATTGTGAACCATTAGAACTCTGTACCTGACGCCGTTGTTACGTTACCAACGATAAAAAAATCAGAGAATACCAAAGCGTCAACAAAACGATAATTCTAACTCAAAATCGAATTAACAAGGGGCAAAATATGAACAAAGGAAAGATTTACATGGAATCCCTTGTAAAAGTACAAGATAATAAGACCAGGTGTTTTGGAAGAGTAAGTGTCCAATGAGCATCCATGTACTTAACACGTCCATTTTCATATCACACAAAGATACAAAGTATTTGTCAAAGCAAAACGACCATAAAACTTGCCCATATTTCTGATCAAACTGTATCGCTCGAATCCCTGAGAAATAACATTTTTTGTACATTTGCATTTCGACTTGACAGGCATTATAGGTCAACATGAACGTTTCAATGAGCAAGATCTGGATATAAAGCATGAATGCCTGTGTCTATTTATATACGCCATACTATTATAGACCTCACACAATGACCTTCGAGTAGAATGACCTTCGAGTAGAATGGCATTCGGTTTGAGTGACATTCGGGTAGAATGGACTTCGAGTGTTACGTCATCTTCGAATAAAATGGTCCTCGGGTATAATTACCCTTGTCATTTTACAGATGAGTAAGGTCATTTTTTAATTAAGCAACGAATGTTTTAGTAAAGGTTGCTATAGTTCTATAACACAAATTGCTATTGAGGACAAACTTGACAGGGATATAAATTAATGCCGTGACACTAGATATTAATGACGTCATAATATATATACTAATGACGTCACAATAGAGATAAATGACGTTGCAGTATAATTAATGACGTCACAATAGATATTTATGACGTTGCAGTAGCAAATGTTGTTGTAGCATAAAGCATTAACCTTCGCAATGAATTACAACGGAAGGATGCAGAGCAAATGTAAATATTGAGAATACGTCATTCCAACTATTTGCACTTAAATATATAAAAAAAAATATCAACGTCAATGCAAATCCCTAAGTATTGATATTAAATATATGTATGACTTTGGTCCTGGCAGACATATTATTAAAAACAACAGACGTCATTATTTTTTGAGAGGAGTGGGACTCCGTTATCACGCTGGAATTGACAGATGGGGGCGAGCACATATTATCACAGCGCTGATAGCGGATCTATCCGCATTTATACAAAAACCATGGCGGAAAACAATGATGGACACTTCACTTAATTTCTGGCATACCATCAGATATCAGTTTTATGTAAGTAGAGCGTGGTGTAAGCATCTTACGGGGAGATGAATAGTGACAGCTTTCCTATGGACTGTATCCAGTTTTCCGGCGTGCCATAATTAGATGTTTCCGATAGGAAACCCCACTTCCATTCAGTATTTATTATTCAGCATTTATTTCACACTAGTGGCGTGGTTCGATATTTATTTCATTCTGAAAGAACAGGTTGTATTTATTTCACTTTGGTGGCATGGTTCGGTATTAATTTCACACAAGTGGCATGGTTCGGTATTAATTTTACACAAGTGGCATGGTTCGGTATTAATTTCACTCTGAAAGAATAGGTTGTATTTATTTCACTTTGATGGCATGGTTAGGTATTAATTTCACACTAGTGGCATGGTTCGGTATTAATATCACTCTGATATAATAGGTTGTATTTATTTCACTTTTCATTTTAATATGATGTAATTGTTCGGTGTTTGTTTTAAACTATATCTATTCAATTATGAAATACATGTCATAGATAATACAAATTACATAGGCGAAGATGATAAACAGGTACGGTGTACTTCTATTAATCCCCTCTCTTCTTTCTAGTAAACTAGTGGCCTTATAAAACACATCAATGTTTAAACTGCTACAGGTCACAGGGTGTTCCACAAACCCTGTCCCGACTTTTTTACTTTTTTATATTTACATTTGCGCTGCAACCGACTATATGAACATTATCAGCAAAAATGCCTTTCATAAAAGTATGAAAACAATGGTTAGCATGAAGCCCTAGCGGGTTTCATTCAATATGGATGTAACGGTTGACCTTTCATAAGCACTATGAAAGTTAAAAAAACTGACTTTCAATCCTTATATATAAACAATTAAGCATTTATAATGAAAATACGACTTATATTAAAGAGAAGTATTTTACAATTTCATTGGTCTGCTGTTTTCAATTAAACTTCAGAATTTCTAGCTTTAACGGCAAAGAAATGTGAAATTCAAAAGTGTCGTGCAACTTCATTTTGACCAATTTTGCACCGTTTAACGTCATTGTATGATGTTTTCAAGATATCCTCTTTAATGTCACACGTTAACTTGTCTCCAATGTTTCTGGTGAAGTATTTACACGTGTCATTTTTTTTTGTTTTGTGTTTTGTTTTTGTTTTTACTATTATTATTTTTGTTCTCTCCTTATTACTGCTTTTAAGTCATCCAAGTCTTTAAGGGGGTGGGGGAGAATAAACACTACCCTTCAAATAGCCCCACAAAAAATAGTCTAAATTGATTTAAATCCGGCATAACTTCAAGTCATACTTCAAAATTCTGTACACAGAAGTAAGGTCCCACTTACTGAAGTCAATGGTTTTTCATGTGAGATCTTTTGCACTTTTTCGGGCTTGTTTTCTTCTGCCATCAGTCGCTCATATTTGGAAACAAACAAAATGTTTGTTTTCTGGACTAAGGTTTATAATCAGGATTTATTTCTCCCAGAATTATATAGTTTTACCATATTAATGTGCATATCCTTTTTATAAAGCTCAGCTGATAATCTAATTTTGATGTTCGTGGAAGTAATAGCGACAGTACGAACAAACAGATTGTCAAATGTCAATTTTCTATTTTCTAAACATCACCTTAGGATGTTTCTTTGCTGACTTGGTAGGACCTTCGGCGTCCGATCAGCCGAATGGATTATATGCAACATTTAGCATTTAAACCTAAAAGTTTCATGTTTGATGTATATCCTGTTTATGTGATGTAACGTGTATTGTATGTGTCTTGATAAAGGGGCGGATAGCCTTGAAAATTTATTTGTCCGTACTGTCGCTATTACTTCTACGATCACATACAAATGTAGATATGTTATGGGATATGTTAGGAAAGACAAATGTATAATCCATAACGTGGTAAGTACACTGTAAGACATCATTTAAGGTTTTCACGAAATTCATTTTGTCTAATCATTAATTCACACCTTCGTGTATTACTCAGCCAATACGTTAGACTGGGCAACTAAGTTTTGAACTCCCCGAATATTTCTGTATTTCGAAAAAATGAGATGTTCGAGTTTCAATAAAGTAGTACATTATGTAGGAAGATGGATAGAGAGGCAAACAAGGGATTTTGTCTGAAAGTTTCATACTTGTCACAATGTTCTTGGAAATGTTCTAACATCTGGTCTTATTCTCTTGTTCTTTTACAAGGGTTTCCATGTAAATCTTTCCTTTTTTCCTATTTTGCCCATGTTTTAGTCGATTTTGAGTTCGAATTATTATTTTGTTAACGCTTCGCTATTCTCTAATTTACGGAAGAAATTCTAAGAACAGAGATGACTATCAACAAATTTTTTCTGTAAGAGATAATAATTAAAAGAGCCACAATACATACTTAGTCTTGCATGGCGGATCTCACCGATATGAGAACCGTTATTGGAAGGATAACAACGGTATTTTTATTTAAATAGCTCTTAAGTTGTGTGAAACAGACCGATCGATTTTTAATGTTTCTGGCAATGGGTTCCATATTTCAATGCTGGCAGGGAGATACGACTATTGATATGTAGTTGTTTTACAGCGAACAGGTAGAATATTGTTTGAATGTCGGAGATTGTTTTAGGTATGATATGTTCAAGATATATTTGGGTATTTATTTCATTCCGTTGAAATGGTTCAGTATTTTATTCACTCATACGGAACGATTCAGTATTTATTTCGCTCTGACGTAATTATTCGGTATTTATTTCACTATTACAGAATGGTTCGGTATTTATTTCACTATTACAGAATGGTTCGGTATTTATTTCACTATTACAGAATGGTTCGGTATTTATTTCACTATTACGGAATGGTTCGGTATTTATTTCTCGGTCTGGTGGAATAATTCGGTATTTATTTCACCCTGACAGAAATATTCGGTGTTTATTTCACTGTGACAGAACTGTTCCGTATTTATTTCACCCTGACAGAACTATGTGGTGTTTATTTCACTTTGACAGAACGTTTAGGTATTTATTTCACTTGTATGGAATAGTTCGGTATTTATTTCACTGTGACAAAACTATTTGGTGTTTATTTTACTCTGACGGAATGGTTGGGTATTTATTTCAATCTGACGGAATGGTTGGGTATTTATTTCACTCTGACGAAATGGTTCGGTATTCATTTCACTCTGACGGAATGGTTGGGTATTTATTTCACTCTGACGAAATGGTTCGGTATTCATTTCACTCTGACGGAATGGCTCGGTATTTATTTCACTCTAACGAGAAGTATTTTTATCCTTCCACCACCAAACGTTGACACTTGCTGAAATGACCATTGTTGATAATAGGACGTGAAGCACAAACAAATCAAACGAAATCATGTTGAAATCACGTTTATATCTGGTCAGGTATCGATGCAATCCCATTAGCTGACAGGAATATGTTTTTTATTGCGTTATAAGGGCGGTTGTCGTGACGACCTTGCTGACAAGGTTGTGTTTCCGAGCGTGAATTGCAGGAGACACGTTCATATCTGTTCTTGTTTAAATAGCATTAAACAACGGAGGCAATTATCGTTAAGTAGTGTTTGTCTGTTGTTCGTGATTTGTTTTCATTTCAGCTCTATCAGGAACTATTTATAGCAGAAAGTGTGTCAATTTGTATAATCACACAGCGATGACGTCATGACAGTTATCATCGCCGAGGCGCACAACTGTTATATAGTGTCCCTAGGTATGAAGTGATAACACGAGGAGTATAACCGGAAATCACAATATTTATACAGGAAACCTATCTACAAACACGGCGCCATGTTATTATCTATAATCATTGTCGTTTAGTGGCAGCGTTACTATGTAAACAGCCTATTGGATTCAATATGTTCACAGTTATTGGAGTCGTAAGTCAACATAGACAATCTGTACATAAGTTACCTAGCGCGGGGGACTTAATTTCCGGTGTATTACTACGCTCAAGACCCCCCACGAACCGATATCACTCGATCTCCAGTACGCAGCAGGAATATCCAAGCCTACATGTAGCAATAAAACATTATATACCAATCATAGAGTAATATTAGAACATTGACTAGCCTCATAAAAAGCTGTATGACAAAACGTCCATACATGATGACCCGCTTACAGGTAATAAACCGCACAAGTCACACAAAAGCACTGAAATATAAATATATATAGATATAAACTTAATAATTTATTTTACAACAATCATGAAACAAGATATCAAAGATGACGTAACACACACATGTGCTGCACCTTTTAAATTAAGTAATAGATACAGCATGCCAAAAAAATGACTTAAACTGCACCATACAGTTGTTTCGTCCTCCTAAGACTCTTCAGTGATGCTAGGGGCTAAAAGGTGGGAATCCAAAATTTCTAAACTAATGTAGAAGCAGAAGGGTCAGGTGCGTAAAACCCCTTTAATTTATGAATTTAGAAGTAAAATTAAACTAGTTCTGTATAATTTCAAATCGTGTACTACGAAAATGTGTATATTATGTACAGTGCCACTACTCAAATGAGATTAACTTTGGCTATGGAGGCTACAGCAAACCTCGGGGACTAAAAAATCCAGCAGGAGAGTCTGCCACCCCTTATCATTAAAGATGATGTAACTTATATCAATCTTGTTGGCAAGGATGTTAGCGCGCGAGGGTTCTTATAAAGTGGGAGGATACGGAGTACCCGGAGAAATCCCACCGTTGTCAGTATGATGTGACCAGATGAGGTGATCTGCTGGAGGACCTCGGCAGTATACTTCAGTGTTGTAGCACTTAAAATTGGCAAAAGATCCGGACTATCGCAAGAAGGCTGCTACGAACATATCACAGCCTCCCAAATAAATACTAACGCTCTCAACACACGCGCTAATATACGGGCCTACAAGAATGATTAACATACTTATGAGTTTGATAACTTGTTTCATAATGTTGTGAAATAAACAAAGTTATATTGTTATAAATATATAGTGTTGACTGATAGGTCATAAACAAAAGTATAATAATCTTACTATACTATATTTATACTATATCAAAGAGGTTTTACGCACCTGACCCTTCTGCTTCTACATTAGTTTAGAAATTTTGGATTCCAATCATATTTACCCCAAGCATCCCTGAAGAGTCCTAGGAGGACGAAACAGCTGTATGATGCAGTTTAATTCATTTTTTTCGGCATACTGTATCTAAAATAACTAAAGATATGCGCTGTACTGCTAATCTTTAGTCACGATCCGCTGCTATGGTATTGACGCGCGTGGAAGAAGTGTGATGTACATGTACGAGTATCTATGGAGGGTAAACCTACATAGCAATCACATTTCACCGTGAAATCTCTATAGCGTGTTAAACCAGAACATCTTGTCTCTCACGATCGTGACTTGTATATTTTCAAAGAGGAAACAAACACAAACACACACATCATTTAACCCATGTTTACAGTACATACCGACGTAAACAAGTGATAAAAATCCGTACTTGATGTCTTCTAAACGCTGCTTAAAAAGGTTTTGTTGACAGATGCTTCTCAAACATTACTACTAATGCTATACTTAAGTACAGTAGGGGGCCTTACATGTATTCTTTCAACTCCGTTGCCATTTGATAGGTAAGATATATATTATCATTTGAAGACAGACACGACTTTAGCAAGTTACAGTATATATTTATCAAGAGTTAATCTGCTGTGTTGTTGGAAATTGTTGCTGCTGTTGGAGTTTTGTTGGTCCCCCACCTCTCTTCTTCCCCAACGTTCCCCAGCATGGAACCATTACACACTATGACCATGTATAGTAATGAACGACCAAATTAGCTTTACACGCTACTAAGGCGAGAATTAATCCAGATGTAACCGACAAACGGCGAATGTAGCACTAGACGTCACACAATATACTTACTGAAGAGTGCAAATAGTGTAAAGATTACTCAGGGGTTAAGACTGTTCTTGTTGGTGTTCAATGATGAATGAAGGTATTATGCTATACAAGAGGACAGTCAAAGTTTGTTCTCTTTAAGAAGATTTACAGCTGTTTCATCATGTTAAAATTACCATTGTTAGTTCGCGGGTAATCTCTCTCTCTTGGGGTGATGGATAATCAAGATAGAGACAAATAATAATGTCAGAACGAAACATTGTAGGTATGTATCAAAGGAAATAAATGCAACGCCGGAAGATATACTATTTCAAACAAAAGAAAGATATGTTGCCGGAAAGCCAGCCTGACCTATTTGTACTCCTCATGCGAAGCCTTTTTCTCACAAAGTCGAGCAATAAATAAGCTAGAAGGTTATCATGACCCAAGCTTATAATTTTAGCTTCATCATTGCCTACTCCCATGCAGCGGTGTCACATTGGTTTCTCTACCTTACCAATCATCTTAAAAAATAGTCCATCTATGACATTTTCAAAGCCGGTTATTATTCATAGATTAGCATTGTCTGAACAATACCCAGATATAACAATATCTAGTTTATTATACGAACATTTCAGCTTTTGAAAATAAATAAATTTTATTTTCGCAATACAATGACGTTACATTTTTTATATTTTAGAAACATTTTATTGAGTTATTACGAAATATGCAAAAACATTATCCATTATACATGTAATATACAGTTTAAACAGAAAAAAAAACACTTCAGAAATATTAAACATAAACAAAATGCATAACAGTTCCTAACTGTATTTAGACAAAATATACCACAGCCTCACTGTATACCAGCAAAATACATTTATACCAAAACATAACCAAGAAATTCATCAGAAACAACGAACTAGCAAAATACACATTTCATGTGGCCGATGAAAACCATGAAAATGTCAGATGTTCTCAAACATCACAAAAGTGACACCATAGCGACCGATGATCACTTTCCACACTTTCCTCACTTAGAAAATTCAATATATTTCAAAAAGTTTTATTCGTCTTCTTCAGCTTCATACAACTCAGATAAATAGTCTGATGGCCTATATATATTTACTTTTAATGAATGAAAGTAAAGCTAAATCAAACATGAAATTTACACAGAAAATAAATGCGTAAAAGGTAGCAGTATACAATATAAATGGCCTGATTCTAAAAATACAGAATGTCTCAAGTAAACATGAATACTGAATTCATTACGCACAACACGCGTGTCGTTACATCAAAATATTTTACAAGCAAATTTTGAATACAATCTTCTTAGAAGAATGATTTTCTAGAAATGTTCACCCATATTTTGGACTTGAAAAAGATCATGAATACGATATAAACAAAAACACATGGGAAAATATGCAAACAATGAAAAGTTATATTTGGCCAAGAATTTGACCGTCAACCTTTCTTTTCTAACCTTTCTTGCATTCAACAGAGTTTCGCAGGCTGTTACACACCTGGGACAGTCCTATCTGACCTGCTTTCTATGTGTTAATGCCTAAACATATCACCCATGGACTACTGTAAACTGCTACCATAAATACAAAATAAACCACAGCATCAACATATTAAGATACACTAGTTCATGACTAGAGGTGTTCGCGGATCTATCATATTTACAAAACCAGATCATACGGATTAATAACTTAATATAAAACAACAGATCAAAACACATCTTTATCTTTAATCGCACTTGTGTGGACCTTTTTAATATCAGAAGTCAAAATCTAGTCAGATTCAATTTATATTCATCTATTTAATGGTTCTATTATCACACAACCCCCAAAAGACTAATTTCAAAAAGAGCATTTATATCATCCTCTATTCCCAGATGTAAATAGGAAAAAATGTTATACATGTATTTCTATACATAGTCAGAACTAATAAAACCTCCCAATCTACGACCTCCAATAACCGAAGGGTTGTGAGGTGCTGTGTGTGATGTGTTGTGTGTGATGTGTTATGTGTGAGATGTTGTTTGATGTGTTGTGTGTGAGGTGTTGTGTGAGGTGTTGTGTGTGATGTGTTGTGTGTGATGTGTTGTGTGTGAGGTGTTGTGTGTGAGGTGTTGTGTGTGAGGTGTTGTGTGTGAGGTGCTGTGTGAGGTGCTGTGTGAGGTGTTGTGTTTGAGGTGTTGTGTGTGAGGTGCTGTGTGAGGTGCTGTGTGAGGTGTTGTGTTTGAGGTGTTGTGTGTGAGGTGTTGTGTGTGAGGTGCTGTGTGTGAGGTGCTGTGTGTGATGTGTTGTGTGTGAGGTGTTGTGTGTGAGGTGCTGTGTGAGGTGTTGTGTTTGAGGTGTTGTGAGTGAGGTGTGTGAGGTGTTGTGTGAGGTGTTGTGTGAGGTGTTGTGTGTGAGGTGTTGTGTGAGGTGTTGTGTGAGGTGTTGTGTGTGAGGTGTTGTGTGTGAGGTGTTGTGTGTGATATGTTGTGTGTGAAGTGTTGTGTGTGAGGTGCTGTGTGTGAGGTATTGTGTGTGAAGTGTTGTGTGTGAGGTGTTGTGTGTGAGGTGCTGTGTGTGAGTTGTTGTGTTTGAGGTGTTGTGTGTGAGGTGTTGTGTGTGAGGTGTTGTGTGTGAGTTGTTGTGTGTGAGGTGCTGTGTGTGAGGTGTTGTGTGTGAGGTGCTGTGTGTGAGGTGTTGTGTGTGAGGTGTTGTGTGTGAGGTGTTGTGTGTGAGGTGTTGTGTGTGAGGTGTTGTGTGTGAGGTGCTGTGTTTGAGGTGTTGTGTGTAATGTGCTGTATGAGGGGAGCCATGTGCAATATCCAATGTGCGGTGTACGGTGCGCGAGGTACTTTGAGTGTTTGAGAATGGTGTGTATGAGGTGCTACTTGTGAGCCATATGGCGTGTAATACATGTACTGTGCGCAAAGGATGTGAGAGAGGCCGAGTTTTAGGGACTGTGTGAGAAAGGCCGTGTATAAAGGGTGTTTGTGAAGGACGTAAAGATGAACTGGTCCGCACAATACCATCGTCTTATTATATTGTGTAACTGATCATCGACCGCAGGCTTCGGGCGTGTACCGTAATTAAATAACGGCCGATGTTTAATAAAGTTAGCAGGATATATGTCACCACTTATCCCGAAACATTTCCATTTAGAGAGGCTGATAAAGGCATCATAACAATCGCGAGTACACGAACCTTGTGCAAATGTACGAGAGACGGGAACAATAGTACGAAAGATGGGGACAACAGTGCAAGAGGCGGGGGTTATAGTACGAGAGACGGGGACAGCAGTTCAAGAGACGGGACAACAGTACGAAAGGCGGGGATACATGTAGCAGTGCAAGAGACAGGACAATAGTACGATAGACGGGGACAGCAGTTCAAGAGACGGGACAACAGTACAAGAGACGTGGACAACAGTACAAGAGACGGGGACAATAGTACGAGAGAGACAGGAACAGCAGAACTTGAGACGGGGACAACAGCACGAGAGAGACAGGAACAGCAGAACTGGAGACGGGGACAACAGCACGAGAGAGACAGGAACAGCAGAACTGGAGACGGGAACAACAGCACGAGAGATAGGAACAGCAGAACTGGAGACAGGGACAACAGCACGAGAGAGACAAGAACAGCAGAACTGAAGACGGGGACAACAGCACGAGAGAGACAGGAACAGCAGAACTGGAGACGGGGACAACAGCACGAGAGAGACAGGAACAGCAGAACTGGAGACGGGGACAACAGCACGAGAGATAGGAACAGCAGAACTAGAGACAGGGACAACAGCACGAGAGAGACAGGAACAGCAGAACTGAAGACGGGGACAACAGCACGAGAGAGACAGGAACAGCAGAACTGGAGACGGGGACAACAGCACGAGAGAGACAGGAACAGCAGAACTGGAGACGGGGACAACAGCACGAGAGAGACAGGAACAGCAGAACTGGAGACGGGGACAACAGCACGAGAGAGACAGGAACAGCAGAACTGGAGACGGGGACAACAGCACGAGAGAGACAGGAACAGCAGAACTGGAGACGGGGACAACAGCATGAGAGAGACAGGAACAGCAGAACTGGAGACGGGGACAACAGCACGAGAGAGACAGGAACAGCATAACCGGAGACGGGGACAACAGCACGAGAGAGACAGGAACAGCAGAACTGGAGACGGGGACAACAGCACGAGAGAGACAGGAACAGCGGAACTGGAGACGGGGACAATTGCATGAAAGACAGGAGCAGCAGAACTGGAGACGGGAACAACAGCACGAGAGACAGAGACAATAGTTTGGGAACAAGGGACAGCAGAACTGGAGACGGGGACAACAGCACGAGAGCGTTACAAGTACGAAGCAACTCTTTTCTATCATTGATGTACTTCATACAAACTATCAGGAAATGAATTTTGTCCTCAACACAATCACTGTCACATTTGGAAACATATGACCTTGTTGATATCTTCGAGGGGTACAGTGATGAACTGTTGGTTTTAACCCTGTGGACATTTCTCACAAAGGCTAGTTCTAGAGAATACAAGTTTTTTGTTGAATCATGCCATATGAACTTGAAAACCTAACATTAGCTGAAGCGAAGTCGAGTTGTATGTGGAACGAACTGAAGCTTAGGACAAAAAGAATAAAACCCTTCCCTATACCACAGCTGTCAATGTAGTGATATGATACAAAACGCGTCATACAACCAATGACGTCATGACATCAATCGCGTCATCATTTCATATGTGGACAATTATTCCAATATATCACAAAGATGGTTGGAGAAGGGCAGTTACCTGCACATTTTCTGCTCAGATCGATCCTCTATCGAAAATCTTTAACAATTCAATGACTATATTTGACAAATAGTGTTTGAACAACTGACAATACATTTTGAGTTTTTCCGAGTGACTGCCATAAGCTGATCATCACATACCCCAGACCGAAAACACATTATCACCTATAATTCTGTAATGGACAAGACGTAACTTATTAATAATGACGAACCGCATCCGGCCTCGTTATTGTATCCGTAATTAGATTTAGCTTTGTCGGGGCTATATCTCTGTTCGATGATCTCTATCGAATGTAAGTCAATTGGCAGTCACGTGACCACAAAAAAGGAGCCAGTGTTCTACGTAGTCTAGATATACTTATACGAATAAATATTCCATGCTCTGTTGGCATTCATATACGATATGCCTGCCATGAACCAATTTGTTGACGTCATCAATATTATGACGTCATACTTTTTACCTTGAATACCAATGACTCTCCCCGTGCAATGGCTGTTCTATTCAGTGAACCAACATAAAAGATATGTAAATTGTTAATGACTAAATACTGAAAAAAGTGCAACTTATTTTTTTTAAAGCGATGAACGGACTCCGTAAATCATAAATATGAGTAATTTCAACAGTATAAATGCAAAACAACCATGAAGCGTTTAAATAAGAAAAAATTGGATGCAAAAAATCAAAATGCACATCTTCACCTTCTAATTACATCGTCAAGATAACCTCCATATTACCTCGCCAAGATACACCATATTACTTCGCCAAGATAATCCCCATATTACATGTACATCGTCAAGATAATCTCCATATTACCTCGCCAAGATACACCTTCTAATTACATCGTCAAGATAATCCCCATATTACATGTACATCGTCAAGATAATCTTATATTACCTCGCCAAGATACACCTTCTAATTACATCGTCAAGATAACCTCCATATTACCTCGCTAAGATACACCTTCTAATTACATCGTCAAGATAACCTCCATATTACCGCGCCAAGATACACCTTCTAATTACATCGTCAAGATAATCCCCATATTACCTCGCCATGATACACCTTCATTTTACCTCGTCAAGATAATCTTATATTACCTCGCCAAGATGCACCTTCTAATTACATCGTCAAGATAATCTTATATTACCTCGCCAAGATACAACTTATTACATCGTCAAGATAACCTCCATATTACATGTACATCGTCAAGATAATCTCCATATTACCTCGCCAAGATACACCTTCTAATTACATCGTCAAGATAATCCCCATATTACATGTACATCGTCAAGATAACCTCCATATTACATGTGCATCGTCAAGATAATCCCCATATTACCTCGCCAAGATACACCTAATTACATCGTTAAGATAATCTCCATATCACATCGTCATGATACACCCCCACAACTCATCTCCAAGAAACGCCTTCACATTGCAGAGTTATACAACAACTTTACGTTCAACAACTTTACAACTTTCTTAAATAAACTAAATAAAAATATGAAGAACCTTTTTGTTACCTCATGTATATTTTTTTCGTTAAGCTTTTTTTCAATAACTTGTGTTGATAAAATGAATACATATAAATAAACATAGTTATCTACTTTTAATAATCCATCACATCCCTGACAAGCATTATGATACATGTATTGGTACTACACAGTGACACGTCTCACCAGATGTCACTGGGCTTTGACACTAAGTGTCACAATAAAAAAACATTGTATGATCTTAATTCTCCAATCTCTTTAATACCAAGCTGTTGGTACAACTGTTACCAGCTATATATGAAATCACAGAATGTGTCAAAAGTCATATTGTCTCCTTTCTCCAAGTCACAATCCATTCGATCCTACAGATTTCTATGACGAATTCTTCATATGAGCTAAAAAAAATGTGTCCGTTTAATTCTCATTCTCATTTGTAGATTAATTAATTAAAAAGAGCTAAACTGACAATTTTAAACCAGTTTGTTCGTACATTTCTTTCCGACTCCAAACTTTTATACATATATTAACTTTATTTATTTTACAACAATTATGAAACATGTTATGCAACTTATATAAATCACTCTTGTTGGCCCGGATGTTAGCGCGCGAGGGGTCTTATTGTGGGAGGAAACTGGAGTACCCGGAGAAAACACACGTGGTCGGACAGGTGACTCCATACCTGTTCACGTCCGGTCGGGGAATCGAACCCCGGCCGCCTTGGGGAAAGGCAAGTGCGCTATCCACTGCACCACCCGACCAGACTTTGCATTCTCCTCTTTCAGCTTTAAAGCATACCCTTTCAAAATTATTTTACTCTGATATGGTCTTGAAGGGATATTTATTTAAGTAATAGTTTTTCTTTTTTTGTTGTTTACTGGTGTGTAAACTGATATTTGATACAGATATTTTAAATGACGCGCGTCAGCGAGTTATGTTGAAATATCTGTATAAAAAATCAGTTTACACACAGTAAACAGACAAAAAAGACAAATTATTTCGTATATTTACATTTTGTAACTTTAAAATTGATTTACGTAACTTACAAAAGTAACAATCGTCATTTATTGAACGTTATATCCACTGACAGAACAGCCGACAACTGATGGAATATGATTCCAATTTGGCGGGAAACATTGTCAATTTCAAGAAGTAAACAGAATAAAGTCCACAATAACATTGTTTGTTACCGTTAGAAATTGAAGATATTTAATTTGTCATTATTATATTGCTTTCATTTGCTAACTTAAGTTTTAAAAAATCCAGTTCATCCAAAGTTTGAATTAAAGGTAACAAATTTACAATGCGCATTCACACTAACAGCGCAAGCGTGATAGGGGTCCGGCTTGTGTTCCTACGCGCTGGACTAACGTTTACCGAAGTGTAAACGTCAAAATCGTTGGTACTCCCATATAGGGAATACACATCGGAAATGTAAATATAAAACTATAATGGATATTATTCTACTCTTGGTCATTACCAGTCGGATGATCACCACGAGTCATGCTATTCCAGAGATTTTCACAGTAGCGATGTATTTAACAGTCCCTAGATACAGCTACTGAAACAGATTTGCGCGGGAAGCTTTCTTATTTCTTATCGTTGGTGAACCTCCAGAGGTTCCAGTGTCTAGGAGAAACCGACCATTTCTTCCCACGAATCCGTTTCCGACATCCACAAGACGCTGTTGCCCTGTCGTTGACATTTTCATCAGAATCGGTGATTTAGCTGACGAAATCAATGACACATAAATGTCACCCTTACAAATTGTTTTATAAATTCGAAACATTTTACTTAGACAAAATGCTTGCTTTTAAATTTAAAAAATCTCGAAAATTAACATGTGGTCATGATATCTAAACAAGTTATCACAATATTTCATAAATGCATCTTACACAAATTGCGTACAGTTTTGTACCTTAAGATTCCATACCATTCAGAAATCTCGTATCTAAACATGTTGTCACGAGAATTCATATAAATATACATATACGTTACCTTACAGATCTCGTACCTTAACAAGTGACAACGAGACTTCATTCCATTCAGAAATCGTGTACCTTAACAAGTTGTCACGATATGGCATAATGCACCTTATATAGATCTCTAAAATAATAACTTGGTGACATTTTAAAAATCATTTTCTTAACAAGAAAATCACACGAAAAAGAAATGAAATAGCTTACATTATTAAAAAAAAACAGTTTTTCACCGTGATTTCTGCATCTTATACAAAACTTTTGAGAGTGCATTGAACTGTGTTGAACAAATATATAAATACAGAAATACTCCTGAAGTCAAATGGCCTTTAGCAAACTACATGCACATATGTACATACATGTATACATATATTTAACCCTTCCCCCCCTCCCCCCCCTCCCCCCCCCCCTCCCCCAAGTCACGCGGCCCGCTTCGTATACAGTTACATACAAAATAGAATTAGGGGATGATGCTTTAGGGATAAAATACTAAAGTGAAATTATCTTGTGTTTTGTCAGCGATGAATCCTCAAAGATATAGAAGAAAAGAAATTATAATATTTTATTGGATATTTTCAGATAAATCACAAAGAGATCCAGAATTTCCTGAAAAGTCATAAAATGTGAATCCTTGATTTCGTCAGATAAATGTACATTACTTACATATCGATTTTAAGCAACAAACATTAAATCATTTCAAAGTTCTCCGGCATTTTAGCTGTTGTACTTTTATTAATTTCATCCGCAATATCAGGCTCATTGGTTTGTGCTGTGTCATAAGCTCAGAGAAGGGAATGTCGGCTTCAGTTTGTTTTGCGTACTTTTATTTGGGTATTTTTTATCCAAATAAATTCAACATAAGCAATATACATTTCGTCCCAATTCTTTCTTGAAAGAATAACAACAACAACATGTATTTGCCACTTAATATCGATATTCTGTTGTAAACACACACCACTCCTTAAAGTAGAGTTGATTATCAGCTCTGTGATAGATCGCTGTTACTTGTAGTTTTTCGTGTCTGTCTGTGTTATTGTCATTGATTAGCGGGACGCGAGGAGACAGATCGGGTCCGGGCCACATCAGAAACAGTATACCAACGACACAACTCTTGCCCTTTGTATTATGTTGTCCCGACCTCCATTATTACCCTTACACTCGGTACTCTCGTTCAACCAGACGCTTAGTCGCTTGTAGCTTGTGTAGACAACAAGAGTCTTGTTGAAATAGACTATAAATATGTTTCGGGCAGGGAACCACGGGTAAAAGTTCGTGCAATTTATTTCAAAATATTTTTTTAAATCAAAAGATTGAGCAACAGGCAAGGCCTATACAAGCTTTCTCTCTTGAGGTACATAAACATTATAACTTTAAATTTTAGATAATATGTAACAACATAGATTTAGATTAGCGCATTGCATAACGAATGTCCGCACAAACTAACATTCATGCGTACACCACACGTACGTAACATGTTGAGTATCGTACTTTTGATCTGAGATTCATTGTTAAAAATTTTTTATTTCTTTTCAAAAGGTCCGAATACAATACATTTTTTCATTAAAAATCGTGTCACATTTACGGTGGTCATTTTGCTTCTGATTCTTTTTTTGAAACAAACGATCACCAACATGTTACTCATGAATTAGTTTATGTTATAGCTTAAATTATGATACTTTTTATTTTCCGCACTAAAATCTTGAACCCTGAACACAGCACTATTCTTGCTTCGGTTTTTACGAGTGATGTACAGTTTTGTTGTTCAGTCTGATGACAATTAACTTGAAAAAAAAAATACAAAGCAGTCAGAAAAAAAACGTGTCACATGAGTATGCCAACGAGTTTATATATAGTGTACGCCATTGAAATGTTGTATGATCAGTTTTAAATAACTATGACCCGCTTTATTGTATCAAAGCAATACTTTAGAAGTTTAACAGTATTATTGAAATTAATAATTTAAAAGTACATCATTGTCAATCGGAAATTTAGCACATGTTTTGTAATGTTATTTCATTAAAAATTCTCGCTTTTCTCATATAAAATTTAATGAATTCTCAATCTATTAATGTCAAAACTCATCGATTTTCCCTGTACAATGAACCGTTCGTTTTAAGCGCATTATATGGAGTCCCCGTCGTTTCCTCTCTGTGAATGATGTATCTATCATTCTTGCTGTGAAGGTTTTTTTTAGACTTATTCCCTTTTCTTTCTTTCGATCGATTCTTCATCCAATGGAATGGAAGTTTCGTTATTAAGCCTATCCCCGATGATATTGCGTTTGTCTGACTATGCAAACCCGTCTTATAGAGATGTCACGATAATATACATTATGTATACGGATTACAGAAAATCACGTGTACAGCGACGCAGGAACTTACATGAATGATGAAGAACATGCAAGATTCATAAAAACATGGATATCAATCATTAAGTTTACTTTGATTGCATGCTGGTTTTACTTATTTTGGTTAATGCATTTGGAGTGTAGACTATCTCTGTTTTCGTTTATTTCTTTTTATTTTCAATTGATATGGATTGTTCCGTTTGATAACTGATGAACAATACCAAAGAAATAAACTCATCCATTTTGATTATTCAGTGATTTTGGAATATGTAGTGTTGCTAGGGTAACTGATTGTAGTAAAGTTACACAAGCAATAAACGTGTATTATTTGGTTTGGCTTGATTGTTAATACGTCATATTAACAGCTAAGGTCATTTGAGGACGCCCCCTCCCCCCCCCCCCCCCCCCCCCCCCAGTGTATGCTATGCGATTATGTTGATCATTAACAGTGCATGTGTATTTGTGTAAGCCTTCTTATGATAGGACGGTTCGATATTTTGCCGAATTAAAGTGCTATCACAGTGAAGTATACTGCCGAAGACACATATACTATAGTATAATAATTACCAGCAATGCACGAGAAATAGACTTTAGTAAAAACGGTTTTCGATTTTATAATATGTTTCAAACTACAGGGTCTTAGGATGTATACACGCAGCGTGGCTATTATCTTAGATAAGGCCGAGACTCAAAATAATCTCCGATTTGCTTCATTCGGAATTGGATTCTATAAAATGTTTGACAAGAGAACTGCAGCGATCTCAAATATCCTTTTTTTTCCATAAACCAATGTACGGCATAAGCTGAATCCCTTGTCTATAACTAAACAGATTAAACAGACGTCTTTGGGGGGTCGGTTGATATGCAGTACTACAGACAATAACGTATATTACATTAAGATCCGTAGTATCTCCGGGTCAATCTATCGAATTTCATTCCCCATCAATATCAAAGAATACGTCAAAGGGCCTACGTACTGTACTGAGACCTGCTGTAACAGGTTTAGGTCCGACTCTCAGTGTTTCGTTTGCTGGTCTTACTGTCAATGTAGTGTTTCTGGTCCTACTCTCAGTGTTGTTTCTAGTTCTACTCTCAGTGTGTTATTTCTAGTTCTACTCTCAGTGTTGTTTCTAGTTCTACTCTCAGTGGTGTTTCTGGTTTTACTCTCAATATGTTGTTTCTGGTTCTACTCTCAGTGTGTTGTATATAGTTCTACTCTCAATGTGTTGTTTCTGGTTCTAATCTCAGTGTTGTTCTTAATTATACTCTCAATGTGTTGTTTCTGGTCCTACTCTCAGTGTTGTTTTTAATTATACTCTCAATGTGATGTTTCTTGTTCTACTCTCAATGTGATGTTTCTAGTTCTTCTCTCAATGTGTTGTTTCTGGTTCTACTCCCAGTGTTTTGTATATAATTCTACTCTCAATGTGTTGTTTCTGGCTCTACTCTCAGTGTTTCGTTTGCTGGTCTTACTCTCAGTGTGTTGTTTCTAGTCCTACTCTTAGTGTGTTGTTTATAGTTTTACTCTCAGTGTTGTTTCTGGTCCTACTCTCAGTGTTGTTTATAGTTTTACTCTCAGTGTGTTGTTTCAAGTTCTACTCTCAATGTGATGTTTCTAGTTTTACTCTCAGTGTGTTATTTCTAGTTCTACTGTCAGTGGTGTTTCTGGTCTTACTCTCAATGTGTTGTTTATAGTTTTACACTCAATGTGTTGTTTGCTGGTCCTACTCTCAGTGTTGTTTATAGTTTTACTCTCAGTGTGATATTTCTGGTTCTACTCTCAGTGTGTTGTTTCTGGTTCTACTGTCTTTGTCGTTTGAGGATGATACGAATTGGTTTGCGTGTTTAACCACATGGTTTTCCGCTGATACCCCAGTTTGCTTCCTCACATCACTCTCACAATGCTGAGCGTCAATCAAACGCGTGGTATGTTTCGACCGGGGACAGACTCCAAACCCTGTTTTATAGAGGCGGACGTAAAACCAAAGGCCAAAAGTGAGATAGCTTTTAGGGAGACATTGCTGCACCTTATTATATCCCTTAAGGCGCTTCTTACGATCATTATTGGGGGCAGCTGATACAACTCTTACGTACCGTATTTCACTGACTGGCGGTATTAAACGAATCAAAAGAAATAACCAACATAGCACATAAACTAATTCACAATGATCTGTTTCTATATCTAATTACTGTAGAATTGCCAAGGAAATATATCCACTGTATAATCTGAGACATCGGTCAGCAGGTGTACGGTAACTATGTGTATTATGTCGCACTACAGTGTCATAGGTCTAGACTCGACGTTCCCCTGATATCAACTCAAATGACACTTGATTGCTTAGCAAAGACGACTTTATTCCTCCGAATTTCCTGCTGCACGGAATCTAAATTTGTAGAATCGATGCTAGTTGTCATAAAACCTACATAACTCTGTTCATTGTTTATTACAATGGTCTCGTTGGATTGTTTGGGAAATTTGAGAAATCCGTTCAGGCAGAAAAGTTCAAACAGATTATTTGGGTCATTATTACAAGCACACAATGATCGACTTAAAACAGGGAAATGGAGATCGTGACCCACTTACAGCTAGGTAAAGGGAAAGAATGGCCTACTTACCAACAGAAAAATTGAGAGAATGACCTGCTTACCAACAGGGAAAGAGAGAGAATGACCTACTTACAAAAAGAAAATGGAGATAGTGACCCACTTTCAGACAAGGAAAGGGAGATAATTACCTACTTACAGACAAGGAAAGGGAGAGAATAGCCTCCTTACAGACAAGGAAAGGGAGATAATGACCTACTTTCAGACAGGTAAAGGGAGAGAATGGCCTCCTTACAGACAAAGAAAGGGAGATAATTACCTACTTACAGACAAGGAAAGGGAGATAATGACCTGCTTACAGACAAGGGAAGGGAGATAATGACCTACTTACAGACAAGGAAAGGGAGAGAATGACCTACTTACAGACAGGAAAATGGAATCGATGACCTCCTTATAGACAGGGAGCTGAACATGTATAATAAGATCCGCCTAAATATCCCATCATTTGTGTTATAACTATTTAATACAGAGTATTTGTGTTAACTTTAACCGTATCCTGCTTATCATTTACATTAGGCTATAGTTGCACATTTTTAAAGGAAGTAAACAAGTGCTAGTTTCATAATTTCCATCGTCATATAGATGGATATAACCAGACCAAAGCCTGCCCTGTCCCTTTTACCGAAACTCATTCATCATAAACCAGAACTTGGAATAATAACAACTATATATCACACACAGAAGTAATATTGCTGTCTGTTCATCACTCACAAAAAGCCACTAACACCGTCAATCTTCTCAGTGGAATCCCTTCTCACCAACTACCACCCCTTCCATCTCCAACGCCGCGATTTTGAACCACATAAATATCCTGCCGGTTTTCATATAAGAAAACATAACAAGTTTTGCTGATTTATGACCGTGACAGTTTGCTGGTATAATGAGGTTTCCAGTGTGATCTACACAATACGAACTAAAATAATTTCTTTAAATTTTTTTTACACATGTAGCTGTATCTACCGATATCATACGAATATGATACAAAATTACATTTTCACAAACTGTACCTAGAAACTAATGTACAAACTATTCTGAGAAGTCCCAAACCCCCTTCCTAAAAGTGTCCAATACAAACATGCGCCATGATTTGATTTAAATATACATAACTGTGGTCGCCTCGAACTCCAACATTAAATAGGCCTATCCATATGCCAAAGAGACAGTCAATTTGTCCGAATGAAAATACAATATGCTGTGTATTGCAATGACCTCATTGAATATAATCATGATAATATTCTGTTAACAGAAACACGTTCACGAAGTATGGATGTATCACGACCCTGACTGGTAAATAACGTACTTGGGAAGGCCTTTTAGACGTCTGACACTTAATTAGTAACACTTAATAAATAGTCACATGACGGTAACTATTCGCTAGAGTGATAGACCGGACCAGACAGACGTTTTATATTGTTATACAGCTGGTGTGGATTTCCACAAGATCTCATCTTAATGTCCGGAAACAACGATAAATGTAGGTGGCCTGCGCCACTCCTAAGATAATTATCACACAATCAATTGATTAGTGGAGTAAAAGCATTGGCATATAACGTTTTGTGATATTCTAGTATAAGATTTAAGAATGTTTTGTGATATTCTAGTATAAGATTTTAGAACGTTTTGTGATATTCAAGTACAAGATTTAAGAATGTTTTGTGATATTCTAGTATAAGATTTTAGAACGTTTTGTGATATTCTAGTATAAGATTTTAGAACGTTTTGTGATATTCAAGTACAAGATTTAAGAATGTTTTGTGATATTCTAGTATAAGATTTTAGAACGTTTTGTGATATTCTAGTATAAGATTTTAGAACGTTTTGTGATATTCTAGTATAAGATTTTAGAACGTTTTGTGATATTCTAGTATAAGATTTAAGAACGTTTTGTGATATTCTAGTATAAGATTTTACAGCTTTTTGTGAAATTCAAGTACACGATTTAAGAATGTTTTGTGATATTCTAGTATACAATTTTAGAACGTTTTGTGATATTCTAGTATAAGATCTTAGAACGTTTTGTGATATTCAAGTACAAGATTTAAGAATGTTTTGTGATATTCTAGCATAAGATTTTAGAAGGTTTTGTGATATTCTAGTATAAGATTTTAGAACGTTTTGTGATATTCTGGTATAAGATTTTAGAACGTTTTGTGATATTCTAGCATAAGATTTTAGAACGTTTTGTGATATTCTAGTATAAGATCTTAGAACGTTTTGTGATATTCTAGTATAAGATTTTACAGCTTTTTGTGATATTCTAGAATAAGCCTTTCTGCTATTCTTTAAAAAGCTTTAAAGACATTTTTGTTATATTCTAGAATACATGTAATAAGGTTTTAGGACGTTTTTGCTATATATCTAGAATAATAAAGTTTTAGGATGTTTTTGAGATATTCTAGAATAAGATTTTAAAACGTTTTTGAGATATTCTAGAATGAGGTTTTATAATTTGTTTTTGTGATGTTCTAGAATAAGCTTTTAGATGTGTTTTTTTTTTATTATTATTTGAGGACATTTTTAGAATGTTTTTGTGATATTTTTAGAATAAGCTTTTGGAACGTTTTTTTCTTTTTTTTTTTTTGTGATATTCTAGATTATGCTTTAAAACGATTTTGTGAAATTCTAGAATAAGTTTTAAGGACTTTTTGTGATATGGTAGAACAAGCTTTTTAGGACGTTTTTTGATATTCCAGAATAAGCCTTTTTAATATTTTCGAAAAAAGCTTTTCGAATAAGAATTTGTTGGAATTTTATAGTGTGTTTTAAGATAAAAGCTATCAGAAAGTTTTAGTAGTATTGAAAATAAGATTTTACTGAGTTATTTGTGGTATTTGTGGTAAAAGTTTTGAATTTGGGTTTTTGGATATTTGAGATTTGAGTGCTATTTGAGATTAGACTTTTGTTATTTTTGAGTTTAATCTTTAAAAGGCGGAAAGTTTGATGACGATACAAATATATGGTTGTCTTGGATAACAATTTGTTAAAACACAATATTTCGGTGAAATGTACCGAGGGAGATATATAACGAATGATTGACAATATATTTGTTGAGCTGGGAAGAAAGATTTCCCTGCAGACACTGTGCCTCACTCTTAGCTGACTTATTTTGTTTTCATATGAAGTTGAAGTTGTCGAGGACCTGCACAGGGCAGGAAACAAAAAACCTTCAATTTCGCTTTCAGATATATCGCCGATGTATATACGTTGTTTTTACACAACAAGATGTTTGCTGATCTAGTCGGTCGCAAATACCTTCTGAACTTGAAAACAAGAACACAAGGACACAACATCAATCTTTACTTAAGTTACATGTTTGACCAACATGGGCAGCATACTTTTTGCTATACAATAAATGTGACGATTTTGATTTTTCGCTCGTGAATTTTCCTTTTTTGATAGTAACACCCCTACTTCTCCACCCTGTGGTGTTTACAAGTCGCAGTTGATTCATTATTATAGGGCTTTCTCTAGATACTAAGATTTTTGTGTTAGATGTGTCGGCAGCTGACGAAGAAAATTACGGGACAGAAATTCTGGAGATGTAGTTTGATGAAGACTATCATCTTGGTCTCATTGAGAAATATTCTACACCCTTGTATGATATGAAGATGCAGGTTTTTTTTAATATATTCATTAGTATCCGGGTGGTCAGGTGGTGCAGTGGATAGCGCACTTGCCTTTCACCAAAGCGGCCGAGGTTCGATTGAGGATAAGCTGTAAGAACGTTTTGTGATATTTGAAGATAAGCTGTAAGAACGTTTTGTGATATTTGAAGATAAGCTGTAAGAACGTTTTGTGATATTTGAAGATAAGCTGTAAGAACGTTTTGTGATATTTGAAGATAAGCTGTAAGAACGTTTTGTGATATTTGAAGATAAGCTGTAAGAACGTTTTGTAATATTTGAAGATAAGCTGTAAGAACGTTTTCGTGATATTTGAGGATAAGCTAGGTGTACCTTGAAAACCTTGGCACTCTTGTTACAACTAAAGGCTGCCTGATGAAACCACACAAGTCGTGCTATCTGTATTTCAGAGAAACCACTTTCTACAGTATCAACAACTAGTGCGTATAAACCACGTACAGCCAACAAAATTGAAACATATCGGAAACCTAGAGACAGTAACAACGGCGAGAGGCATCAACTATTTCCCCTTCCAACGACTATATTTCTGAATAAATTAGCATATATTTATGTGTGTTTCTTTTTCCTAAAGGCATTAAAATTTGGAAGTTTTTCATTTGTTTAAATAAGAAGATATACGTTTTGTTTGAATTTCCATCAATAAGAAATATCTTAATTTATCATCTGCTTCGAATGATATTGGTTATGTACCCGGGGTCATTTGATATTTCGTCAGCATCTCCCATGATGCATTAGCATACGCACACTCTCCATCATCACGAGAACAAAATGGTGTTCATGACCCGTCAACACCGGAATTGTAATGAAACAGCTCTCATGCCCAAATATGGATTTTATGTCCTGTTCTCATTACAAAATATTAATAAATTAATTGACAATTTTGTTTTGTCAGTGCTTTTAGAAAATACCAAATGTATTTAATTTGAATGTTATTTGAAATGTGTACAATTCACGTTTTGAACGTTTGACAGCGAGATACGCGGAACTTGGTTTGGACGCCGTATCCAGACTTTAGCATAAAAACGGTTTTATGAATACGGGCCCTGGGTCTTATTATCTTGTAAATTTCTAGGATCTCTGTGTTCAGATTTTCCTCTTTTGTATTTCGCCCCAAGTTAGATCGATTGCCAGTTTGACAATAAAGAGAGTACAAAATGTGTCGGCACGGGAAACAAAATCGACTTCTACTCTTCTTCAAAACGCTCTCGAATTAAAACATCGAATCTACAGAGGATCTACATATTTCATCACCACTAACGAAACAAAGCCAGTGCAGTCGAATGTCGGTATCTCGAAGTCGCCGCACCATGGGAGCGTTAATGAGGTCGAGATAACGAGGTTTGTGTTATATTGTTATAATTGATATCGAAGAGCGCTTATACAAAGCATGATATATCTAACAAGTTAGGTGTAATATATATGAAATAATACATTGCAATATGTTTTATCAGCCTTTAAAAGCGAGTTTATTCAAAAGAATATCCGTAGCTATAGCACTGAGAAATGAGTATATATACAATTATTGTAGGCGTTTTAATGTTATAGAAATAATTAAAGCTAACTCTGGGGAAATATAAAGGGCTAATTTATTATCATTTCGAAGCGTATAGCATAAAAACAAGTAAATGGTGTAAGAATTAATACTAAAGTTAGCCTTAGCAGACGTACCCACTTAGTGTGTGTTATCTACTCCGCAGACGGCGGGAACTAGCAAACACGCCAGCCATAAAATTAATATCAACACTTTTTTGGAAATAAAGTAACAATATAATATACCAACAAGAGGAGTTAATCAGCTCTAGGCAACTTGCGGTTGGCCTCACATTGAATAAATCAAGTGTAAATCAGCTCTTCATGGTCTTTTGTTTGTTTGTCTGATCAAAAATCGGTCGATCGCGAATCAACTGTGAAAAAGAACCCAAACCCCATATAACAACCAGAAGAGCGAAGAGAAAGGACGTTTGTCCGGTCGTCGTGTATTTGCCAAAAATCTCTTCATTGTAGACCGATTATAAGTTATTTGCCTTAATACAGAGACCACAATTGACAGAACGTCACCGTCACAATGCTATTAAGTCTGTATTAAATACCGTTGTTTGGTTTTCACGGATGAATGAAGATTTCGCTCGCCATACGTTGAAAGAGGGTAGGGAATCTGGAGACGTCAGAGGTTCAAACTGGCATGCTATTTAACGTGATCTCTAGGTGGCAGATATGTGCTGGTCTGAGAGTGGTATTTCTGGTAATTTCCATTCCAGATTCAATACACAGCCTGGGATCTTGACCAGGGTTAATTACTGTAAAAGTGGATTTTTTCGGGGTTTGGACATTTTCGCTTATTTCGCTGGCAATAAATCTCCGCGGAAATATCCACACGCGGACACATTTTACACCATTCAAACTCTATAGTGTATAATAGTTATACAGACACACAGTGCAAAACAGCATGACTACAACGCGAAAATGTCCACATCGCGAACAGTTTGAAGGCTGACTAAGCGAAAAATTCCACGCGCGAAAATATTGGTTTTTACAGTATTGAGGCATGACGCTGAGGCTTCTGGTACATTTGTATTTCCATTTTCGTAAAGTCAAGGCATGGACGATAATGTTTACGAAATGAAATAAAAAAACAATGGCGTAAAGCTTTCAAACTGCATGTAGAATATAAACAAGTATGAATGCGTACATTATATATGTTTATTTAGTAATTCTAGTCAAATAAAACAATGCATTACGGATACATACATCAAGTGTACGTGTACAACACAACTCCTAAGGCCCAAAAAAAATATATATGTTCAGGTATCCCGACCGACCGTAGCTATCATATCACCATCTTGTTTCTATAAGATTAATTTATATTTATGAGCCTAGCAAAGTTCAGAGAATGTCAATAAAATGTGCCTCCTTCCTGTTCTGGGAGTCTGACCTGATTCCTGACAACCATATAGCAATTGAAATGTGTGGAAATGCATTGTAACATGTGAAATTCAGCATAATAACAATTAACAAAATTTAAATGAAAAATGCCTACCGACCTACTTTATCAGGAATATTACCTGAAACAAACACATTGTTTGGCCCTTACACTAACTCTACTGAGCTTAATAACGAGAAAATGAAACGTTATCTCATCAACAGGAAAGGCAAAGTCTTACAACAATAACATAAAAAAACCTGGCCCCGGTTTCATCAACGTTCCTTAACTTAAGGAAATTCCTTAACTAAAAAATCTCCATAGGAAAGCATTACAGAATTTAAGGAAAGTTCCTTAGCTAAGAATTTCCCCCTTAAATTCTGTAATGCTTTCCTATGGAGATTTTTTAGTTAAGGAATTTCCTTAAGTTAAGGAACGTTGATGAAACCGGGGCCTGATACACTATCACAAACAGGATGATGCTAATCAGTGATTGATCAAATCCAATAACGACCCGATAGAATCTCTGAGGTAAAACTTAACAGTTGATTTTCTTATAAAACCAAACAAAACCCATAAAGCCGACGACCTTATCTTAAAGGAGCAAGGCTTTACGTGATAGCTTATCTCGTACAGCCTACAGCTGTTTATAGTATCGACGATTCAGCCTTGTTAATTACATATAGCAAATTGCACATGCTCTTTAATCTTCGTCCAATATCCGTGTGCTTCTCACACCAAAGCCAAACATTGTTCACTATTATACTGCCAGGGTATCACGCTCTTTGAATAATACATGACACCCGTGCTACTTACGTTTGCCATTTCAAGATGCCAGTTTTAACAGATCAATGTTGTCTGACAAGTCAGATATTACACTGACGCTGCCAATCCAGGTGAAAACGTCAGTTATTATTAAATAATAAATCAATCGTTATTGATTTCATTAACATTTTTGAGATTCCAGCGATAACTTTCTGGGACAGTCACGGTAATCTCCCTATCTAAGCTGACTTGGTAATACTTTGATGATCAATGTATAACCAATTTGCTATTGAGAACATCAAGTTGACTGATTATATTATTTCATAACGGATTTGGGGTGTAGCGTATATTTTATTCATTGTAAAGAGAATAAATTTCAGTGGAAAATAATTCAGACAGTTGGCCTATCGTTCTTTTGAAGTGGTGTATATAATAAGACTGTCTGATTACGAACAATAGTAAGAGAATAACTTGGTACCTGGAGTTGTCTCCGGTGATAACATTACCACGTACTGTCTGATTAGGAAAAAGAGAATAACTTGGTACCTGGTGCTGTGTCCAGTGATAGCAGTACCACGTACTGTCTGGTTAGGAACAAGAGTTAGAGAATAACTTGGTACCTGGTGCTGCCACCAGTGATAGCAGTACCACGTACTGTCAAATTAGGAACAAGAGAATAACTTGGTACGTGGAGTTGTCACCAGTGATAACATTACCATGTACTGTCTGGTTAGGAACATGAGTTAGAGAATAACTTGGTACCTGGTGCTGTCTCCAGTGATAGCAGTACCACGTACTGTCTGGTTAGGAACAAGAGTTAGAGAATAACTTGGTACCTGGTGCTGCCACCAGTGATAGCAGTACCACGTACTGTCTGGTTAGGAACAAGAGTTAGAGAATAACTTGGTACCTGGTGCTGCCACCAGTGATAGCAGTACCACGTACTGTCTGGTTAGGAACAAGAGTTAGAAAATAACTTGGTACCTGGTGCTGCCACCAGTGATAGCAGTACCACGTACTGTCTGGTTAGGAACAAGAGTTAGAGAATAACTTGGTACCTGGTGCTGTCACCAGTGAAAGCAGTACCACGTACTGTCTGGTTAGGAACAAGAGAATAACTCGGTACCTGGAGCTGTCACCAGTGATAACAGTACCACGTACTGTCTGGTTAGGAACAAGAGAATAACTCGGTACCTGGTGCTGTCACCAGTGATAGCAGTACCACGTACTGTCTGGTTAGGAACAAAAGTTAGAGAATAACTTGGTACCTGGTGCTGCCACCAGTGATAGCAGTACCACGTACTGTCTGGTTAGGAACAAGAGTTAGAGAATAACTTGGTACCTGGTGCTGTCACCAGTGATAGCAGTACCACGTACTGTCTGGTTAGGAACAAGAGTTAGAGAATAACTTGGTACCTGGTGCTGTGTCCAGTGATAGCAGTACCACGTACTGTCTGGTTAGGAACAAGAGTTAGAGAATAACTTGGTACCTGGTGCTGTCACCAGTGAAAGCAGTACCACGTACTGTCTGGTTAGGAACAAGAGAATAACTCGGTACCTGGAGCTGTCACCAGTGATAACATTACCACGTACTGTCTGGTTAGGAACAAGAGAATAACTCGGTACCTGGAGCTGTCACCAGTGATAACATTACCACGTACTGTCTGGTTAGGAACAAGAGAATAACTTGGTACCTGGTGCTGTCACCAGTGAAAGCAGTACCACGTACTGTCTGGTTAGGAACAAGATAATAACTCGGTACCTGGAGCTGTCACCAGTGATATCATTACCACGTACTGTCTGGTTAGGAACAAGAGAATAACTTGGTACCTGGTGCTGACTCCAGTGATAACATTACCACGTACTGTCTGGTTAGGAACAAGAGAATAACTTTGTACCTGGAGTTGTCTCCAGTGATAACATTACCACGTACTGTCTGATTAGGAACATGATAATAACTCGGTACCTGGTGTTGTCACCAGTGATAACATTACCACGTACTGTCTGGTTAGGAACAAGAGAATAACTTTGTACCTGGAGTTGTCTCCAGTGATATCATTACCACGTACTGTCTGATTAGGAACAAGATAATAACTCGGTACCTGGTGTTGTCACCAGTGATAACATTACCACGTACTGTCTGGTTAGGAACAAGAGAATAACTTGGTACCTGGTGTTGTCTCCAGTGATATCATTACCACGTACTGTCTGATTAGAAACAAGGGAATAACTTGGTACCTGATGTTGTCTCCAGATATTACATTAGCACGAACTGCTTCAGTTTATAATATATCAGGCAACTTTGTATTGAGATCTTACCTGCGGTATGTAATTGAAACCATACCTGCAGATATTCTATCGAGACCATACCCAGGAGTATTTTATTGAAACCATACCTGTGGATATTTGATTTAGATCATGCATGTTGGGAAATTACTGAGACCATACAGATTGGCATTTTTTATCCCTTTTTTCGAGATCAGACGTTTTGGTATTTTATTGGGAACATACCTACAGGTACTTTTAATAAAGCTTTACCTACGGATTGGGGTTTCCTTAAGACCATACATAAGGGAATTTTATTGAAACCATACCTTTGATCATTTCATTGAGACATTACCTAAGGGTATTTTGTTGAGACCATACCTACGGGTATTTTATTGAGACTATACCTGCAAGTATTTTATTGAGAAAACCATACTTGCATGCATTTTATTGATAAGATACACGCAGCCATATTATATCAAACAACGTTATGATACGCATTGAGTAGCAATATCGAAAGCAACTGAAAACTTAATTTGAACTTTGACCTACCTTGAGCAAAACTGTTGAATTTACAGAAGAAGTCCCCGAGAATCCAGCCTTCGGACAAATCATCAACTAGATACACCCAACAACACCACACGATGACCATCAGGTCGGACACGGCCAGGTTCACTATAAAGTAATTGGTGGTGGTCCTCATCCTCTTGTTCCTGACCACTACTAGGATGACCAACAGATTCCCTATTAGGGCTGTCAGTATAATGATAGCATACACAGAAATTTTAGCCACCACCTGTACGAACGGCTGAGTCTCCACTTCTAGAGGATAGTTAAAAATACTTGAATCGTAATAATCATGGTAGTCATGCTCCTCTGCTGAACTAGGAGTCATGTTGAACTCGGACGTATTCCTTGGAAAGTCCATGGTGACTTTTTCTTCTTTTTTTTTTATAAACTGTAAATCATCTGTGTGTCCAGTTATATATACCGCAACACTTATATCTGTAATTGCTTACGGAAACTGAGCACAGCTGTTCTGACAGAGTTAAAATCGATCCACCTCCTCCGCCCTTATCTGGCCCGTGTTCACACCGTAACAAGTGTTCTGTGCGGGGGTATCGCTTTATCTATTTTGGTAGCACAGTCGGATTAGTACTCCCCCTGACCACCTTAGTTTCCAACACATCCATCCCTAGTCTTTATTGATACTCTGTCCCATAACACCAATGGAGAGAGGTTGACATCTCCCACAGTACACGTGAGATGCTGTGCTGTCCCTATATATATAAGTCTGTGAGCCTGACAAACTAAGGATGGCAGACACCACGCGCGTCTCAGTGCAGAGCACTTGTGAAGGGTACGTCACACCCAATTGAATACAATCGTATGTATATATCAATGATGCGTATCGCTATTTACGTCAGACGTAGATTTATGACCACTAGTACATGTGATCCCCCCGCCACTTGTTAATTTCTCAAAACACAGTTAGTAACAATACCCGCATTTTAAAACACTGTTTTCATTTGGTAAGTTTGAAGTTAAAAACGTAAACATTAAAAACCAAATAGAACTCCCACTGGAAAACTAGTTTAACCATTAAACGTCTCTAAGCAAGCGACAATTAAAATAAATCGTTCATGTTTCTCTTAAATAATATACACCTGTTTTGAATCAACGAAACAAAACATTTTTAAACAATAAATTGTGTATTAACTTCTTACGTACATGATAAGCATCCCTTATCGATAGCTATAACAAGAGGATTCAACAAGGGCTTCAGAAGCTTTCACGATATTTGAAATATCAGCAATTAAAAATATAAGCAGGGTTTCTAACTACGTACGTCCTAAAAGCCTTACCTATATCAGATGCATTGTCCTACCTTTATCAGTTATTTAGTTAATTATCTGTTTACATTGTCATGTTTATATACATAATTACTTTTCTCGTGAATATTAATTATTGTACTTTTGCTTACAATAATAATACTTTTGCAAAGAAAACAATGAAATTAAATCAGAAAAGATAGATTATTTCAAACCTATACCTGTTGAAATGTATTTCCTCCTTGAATGATACCGGACTTGGAGGTCGTGATATTTTAATCTAGATTTTTGACCTAGTTTAACATGGCTTGTGTCGATGAATCAGAAGACGCTTGCTCTTCCGGAATATCTTGTTTTATTCTCTTGTACTTTTTCCAGTGTCTCCATGCGAATTTGTTAATATTTTGTCCATAGTTTAATCGAATGGGTATATGTAACAGTTTTGTTGACGCTTCGGTGTTTATTGATTGTTTTTCTCGTGATGATGGTAAACATATGTATAAACAACAAATTTACGACTGTCTGTTATCGAACGCACAACAGCTTGATGGGCGAGATTTAATATCTGCCTCTCATTTTCTCAAGTAAATCCACTTATAAGAATGTTTGTAAACAAATAAATACATAGATACTTGATTAGGGGATGGGTAGCCGTATAATCCACAGGCGTGTTATTGTCTACACAGAATGAGTAGGAGCCAGCGAGTTATTGGATAGCCCAGCGTTACACGTTGTGAAAACGAACAAAATCTGGACGATTATTGCTTGCGAACATTTGTGCGGACGATGAACGAACGTTGTGCGATAACAATCGTGGTTGATGTTACATGTAGCATACGTGTAGATTTTATGTTTAAAAATACAAACTTGATTTTCAAGTATGCTACTGTTTTCCAGCTATATCAATAAGCTTATATTTTGTGTTAACCTTCCAAAACTTATAAATGCTGTCTTGGTATCTTAAACGATTTTAACTGACACATACCAAATTACAAGATAGTCCCGTGCTATTCTACAGTTAAGCAGAGCTACTTATCTACCGGAGTCTTGCGTAACTCGTCAGGGTTGAAGATCAAAGTGAAGGAGAAGCCTATCCGAATGCAAATACAAAAAAGGCTATTCAATGGTTTCCGGTTAAATATCACATATATTTTACTAGTATGGCAGATGCTTTATTTGTGCGTAGCACATTAAAAATATGAAAAATTTCAACCATATGAATGAAAAAAATAAGGGAAGACCAAAGCGTCAAAATCCATTTTCCTAGAGGTAAAATATTAACAAGGAAAGATCTACATGGAGACTCTTGTAAAAGTACACGATAATTAGACCAGGTGTTCGGGAAGAGTAAGCGTCTTCTGCTTCATCGAATCTAGGTCAAATCCAAATAAATGCCATGGCCTCAAAGTGAGAACTGAGGCATAATACACCATTTTATATTTAACGGGAAATCATTGATATTTTTATTTCATTTCTCTATTCTTAAAAGTTTATTAGCAATTTAACAGCTGATCGAGACGAAGTGATAAAGCTTGCAAAATAATAGGATATAGTTGCTCTTACTGAAAAAATGATTTTGTCATCAATAGCAATGTGTGTTAGAGGATTGTAACAACATTTGCGACATATTCATTTCTTAAATACTGATCGACTATTTCTAATAATTTGCAAAGTTATGCTGAGAGAAGTGCACATGGATTGTCAACAATTTTCGGAGCGTTGTGAAGTTACACAACTGTACGGTTGTACCGATTGTTTTGTACTCACTTTCCCAACACACATTTGAATGAGACACCACCTGGTTTTTACCTAGAATCTGACGTGTTTCTTTGATAAAGCAAAAAACGATACGTGGTCTCATTTTAACATTTCCATGTATCCGTGCATTTTCCCTAGATCAGGGTCAGCTAATAAGGATATTAAACAATTATTACTGCCTCTACATGTAATTAGAGGGATTAGGATATTGTTAAAGTCAATCTGCATCACATCCAGAGCTAAACAATGTGGCCATGTCCTTTAAACAACGTCGAAGTAGAAATAACTTAGGGGCTATAAATGCAAATATTTCGACAGTTTTATGACATTTTTGGTTGTCATCCACGCCCGTGCGGTCAATTAAGCATTCCAATAATCTTTCATTTACTAAATATTTCAAAGCAGTAATTAAACTTCTTGCCAGCAGTGTGAATGGTTCCCAATTACTGAAAACTATAAAATCTTTCCACTGTAATTTTTAAAGTCTCTTTTTCAATTTCCATAGTGCTATGAAAATTCAGCTATCCATATTGCTTGAAGCACACTAAGAATATAAATGCCCCCTGAAAATGGATGTCAACGTTGAACTTTCATGGCAATATGAAAGTAAACATAATGACTTTCAAACAATATAATACTTTTTTACTATAATGTATTTTTTTTCTCCAATAATAAATGTATTACCGCCATTTATATCTGTGTCCTTATTTAGACGACATTGGCGGAACAGCCCTAGTTTGAATAAAATTGGTGCCAATAATTACCATATTTCATAAAAAGTGTTTGACGCGGGGTCTCTCTCAATGTTGTTCGAGGCGAAGAGACAAGACTCTCAATGCTGGTAATGTTCATATACATACCAAATGTAGCATTCAGTATCGTCTTGTCGTGTACAGGGTATCTGCCCTTGAATTCTACTAATACATTGTATATACGCAATGTATTGTTGCGTAGATTAGTATCTTACAAGGGAAACATCTCCTTCTAATGTCCTCCCTACGGTTTGTAAAAACTTGTTTCCCTGGTTTGTAGAAATGATTTATACTCTACAGCGAAAGAAAAATTAAAAACAAAACAGTAAGGATATGGTTCGAGCAAATTGTGGCGTTCATTTCGCAAGGTAAATGCTTTATTTGTAGTGTCTGCCAGTTTCGGTTGCCAGGTATTGACCGTAGGTCGGTTGTTTTTCTCCGGGTACTCAAGCTTTCATCCACATCCAAAACTTCGCACGTCCTTAAATGACCCTGGTTGTTAATAGGACGTAAAACAAAATAAACCAAAATAAACCAAATCCTCATACGAACCTGTGAAGTTGTGTGGGAGTAGCCATGTTGCGTGAGCACCTTTAGACTTCACAGTGGTGTTACCTATGGATACGCTACGGTCTGATGCCGAGAATTCCAAGAGCAGGACGACAGAGTGTAATGTCTAAAATACACGAAGAAACCTTTGAAGAATTTTGGTTGCGTTCGGTTACCTTTATTATCCAGTATTCCATAACGGCGATGGGCATGTTCCATTTGTCAATTGGAGTATACTAATACTAGGGTGATCTTTGCACGTGACTTGTTCATGCCTTGTGGATTCCAGCACACTCCTTTGCAGATCAAGCTAAAAGTTATCTCCCCTCAATAAGTCAATGCGGACTTTTTAACATCATCGCCATGCCTGACCGACGCATGTTTATTACTGCTGAAGATACATCCTTCGCTTGAGCCAGGCAGTTTTAAAATTATTGCGGTTTTATTTCATATTTTTTTCATTAGATAGATGCAGGTTATTGAAGACTTAAGGCAAGTTTTATGGTCGCCAACCTGATCTCATCGAGATATATTCTGTATCTGTATGTGATATTAAGATGGCGTTTTTGACTTTTTTATTATACTTACTGGTTGTGATTGACAATGACTCGGTTCTCATTTTGAGGACTGATACTTACTTGGATGTGACCAAGATTTACATGGCGGGTGCCGTCAATGAAGCAAAAGAGGCTTACTCCTCCGGAACACCTGGTCTTATTCTCTTGTACTTTTACTATCGTCCCCATGTAAATCTTTCCTTTGTTCATATGTTGCCTCTATTGTTATCGATTTTGAGTTCGGATTATGGTTTTGTTGATGCTTTGGTATTCTCTGACTTTTTTTCATCAAACGCATTTATATCAATTTCCGATTACAATGGTTAATTACATTTCATTCCTTTTTATGTTCCTCTTAATTTGTTATTTTATTTTTGTTGATTTTTACTTCAATAATGATGAAAAGGAGAGGGGTGGGTTCAGAAGACCAGCTGTACTATCGTGCCAAAAATGGGAAACAACTTACAATTAAAGGAAGTTGTTTTACAGGCTTTGTTTGTGTTTAACCTGCATCTAATGCATAAGCTGAACTATTTAGTGGGATTGAATGTCCGAACTCATTAAGAATGGTGTTGTGTCACACATGTTTTTTTCTGACCTGTATCTGTTGGGTAAGGTAATAATATTCCACTTAGGGTTTATACATGCATCTCAATAGCGTGTTTGTTTTGATGATGATTACGTGTACAAACTGTATGTACATATCTTTTGATCTTTGGTACCACAATAGAAGGTTGAATTTCAAATTATTTTATTTAATTAAAATACAAATTGAATTTAGTAGCTGTTCCACTCACTCTGATTATTTATTTAATGCTTTCAAACTGTTTGTATGTGTTTGTATGTGTTGTAATGTCTATACGTTTGGAGAGGGCTTAAATAGGCTATGCCTGCTGCCTGATCCATTTATCGTTTGACAATAAAATTTATTGAAATTGAAATTGATGTCATTTTTTTAAGTTTCATTGGGGAATGAAAAAAAAATGTTTGAAAACTGTATGAATCCAAGGATTCTTACAAAAAATAGCAAACAATTGTTTTTCATTCAGTGCGTATAATTTGATAACTATATGATGCATATAATTGTGTTTATATAACTTGTGATCACTATAATAATTTTATTAGACATGTACTTTATATAATAATGTTCCTTTAAAGTAAACCAACTCTAAATACAATGTTTACAAAATACGTACAGTAGTAAACTACATCTAATTGCCCTGATCAGTATGCATTGTTAACTCTAGACAGAATGTTTATTTATAACTATAACCTCTGAACCCCTTGGAGACGTGACCTGATATATTCCTTAGAAAAGTACCGATCAGTGATGCAGATGTGTTATCTAGCCTGATAAATTATTTCAATATTACTAATTACCAGCTATTTTAACTACGATTAACTAGCAAATCTATGTTTGCGTTAACAATTCACTCAAAGCTGGGCTAATCAACTTCTCTAGTACGGCAATCTCTTACTTATATAACGAGAGACAATAGCGATTACGGAAGACAATGGCCTACATCTACGACGGCAACAACTATATTTCATCATAAACGGACTGTGTTTTCGTTTAGATGCCAAGGTCTAGACGCAACCGTGTATCCTCTATAGCTACAAGGCCTGCGACAGATAACACGGACGTGGATCACATGGAAACAGATTTACCAGAGCGTGACGAGGAAAACAAACAGTTAAAGTCGCGCGAATACGAACGTGAAATTTCAACCATAAAGTTATATGGACTGTTTCACAAGTGAAAGAAAGAATTTGAAAAGACCTTGATACTAAAGTTCCCTGTGAAAATGTATCGAAGACCTTCCTTAAAACAGTAGTACATTGAAAACTCAATCTCATGAGCCACCCAGACCTCGAAGTAAGCCAGCAACTCTAGAATTAAGAATTCATAAATGCGTTCGGGAAGTTTAAGAGGGTAATGCGTGAAGGGTAGCCTGAACGCCAAAGGCAAAGACTTTTCTCTGACAGTTAACCAGTGGTTTTACACTTTTTGAGAAAGCTTCTGCAACTTTTCAATCTGGTTCGTATTATGCAGACGACAGAGTGGTGAAACGGGACATCGTCTTAACGTCGGTCTTTCGCGCAGACACCGTGTGCCTTTGGGTTTACTTCCAAGGGTTTGCGTTGATGCCTTGTTGGAATTTCTAGATGAACCATTCCTCGTCCAAACGTGATATCTGAGATATTCCACAAGGATAACAAAATTAATGGTAGTAGATATACGAGAATAGACTGAGAGCCCTTAATTTCCGTTTGGAAACAGAAGGTTCAAATCTGGTTTCGAATCACCTTCACCCCTTCCTCCCACCCCCAACCCCAAAGAATTGATGTTAGTTGTACATCGATGTCCATTATAACCGTTACAAATATGTCGTATATTTCACCATACGCTAGGCATTGTGGGAAAAGTTCGACCTTACACTCGCCACTGCGCGACTTGCAGACAGAAATATGAAAAAAAAGAAGAAAACTGCTCGACATTTCTACGAGAGCTACAATATCTGACTCGCGTATGTGTCTGTTACTACCACTTGGTGACTTGAGTCATAGGTTAACAGGTACATCAAAAAGATAATCAAATCTCTGGCGGATTCTAATTTGGTGGTTTTCTACAATGGTATCGTAGAGTTATCTACCCTTTGGTGGCTGTCCAGGGTTCGTGATGGTGTCGTGATGGATGACGGCTTGTCGTATTTCTTACTTCTTGCTGTCACTGCTTTCAGTGTTGGAATTCAATAACACCGCGATCTCTTCTAAAAACTATTAAACTCAAATCTCCTGAGAGGGTAAAAGCTTCATAATACAAAAAACAGGTCTCCCTTAAACTGATGATTAATATACACATATGAATGTCATTGATTTAAGAAATCATCTACATGAAAAGGTTAATTGAATTTTAACAAAAATCAATTAAAACATTTAGTTACAAGTATGGATTCTGTATCTGACTGTGTTTTAATATCATTTATTATAATATAATTGCATTTCCCTGTGTGCAAATTCACTTGCATATTCTTGTTAACAGAGAAGATATACAGACAGTATTTCATTAAAAATTAATTTTGTTTATTTACAACAATTATAAAACTAGCTTTTCAACTTTAACTAATCACTCTATTTGGCCCGGTTGTAAGCGCGCGTGCGTCTTATTTTGGAAGGAAACCGGAGAACCCGGAGAAAACCAAAGTGATCGGGCAGGTGACTCCACACTTCTTTACGTGTGATCCAGGAATCGGACCCCGATCGCCTATTGACTTCTCCATCCGGTCACACAGCCCGTAATTCGTGTCATGACTACTTGGAGTCAACAATAAACAATTTAGCAGGAAATCGATCTACTTACAAACGGAAATAGCTGTCACAGCCATCCACACTATCTAAGTGAGAAAAAATATCAGAAAATGCCGCTGTGACAAAAGAACCATAATCCGAACTCAAAATCGATTAAATTCGGTGCAAAATATAAACATAGGAAAATAATGTATTCTTTCATTACCCTTTTTAGACGATCATTTCGTAATTATATTCAACAAAAACATGTTTACCCGTGTCTGTTCATGTCATCTTCAGTCAATTTACACGATTATTGTTGTTGACTGAAAAAAAAATGACGGGAAACTTCCTATGATGAAGTGTTCATGACAAACAAGACGACTAGCAAATAACTCGTCATTCAAAGGTAGTCGTGTGTATATGTTCAAAGGGAGGGAACTGTGGTGGCGGAAAAATATCTAGGTAGCAGCCCATTTATGCTCAACTCTTTTCAAATTATCGAAGTCTTTTGTTTTAAAGATTTGTACAAAAGTACTTTCAGGATACTGCAACACTGGGAGGCTAGTGACAGCTTAAACATGTCTTTTTGTAAGTAAAAATAAAGATGGCTTAATATTAGAGTGAACTCTTGTTGCCAAATCCCATTAAATCAAATGTTCTATATTATATTGAATCTTGTATCGTAAATAATTGTGAATAAAATAGTGTTTAAACCAAATAAAGATGAAATAATTGATCACCATAAAGCGAGGAGAAGGCAAATCATTGCGGCTAAAACCATTTACAATATAGCGGTTAAGAAAAATAGAATATACCAGTATGATATATATTGTATCCAATCGCTTTAAACGACTGCTTAGTTTTGACGGCATGGACTGATCTAGATTGTTGTTATCAACTGTAGAGGTATATATATTACCAAAGAAGATACCCCAGTTTTACTTGGAGAGTTATTTTATTATCATTGCAAATAGTGTGTTAACAGTTAAAAAAAGGACGATGAAAAGAACATCTTGTAACACATCTGTTTTAACTATCGTGTCTACCTTTACTTTGTAACATCGGTCGCTTTTTATCATCACTGACCTCATATGAAAACAGGTGCCTAGGGACACAGTGCCAAAACGAGACAGTACGACTTCGTCTCGGTTAATATCACATTCGCAGGATCATACAACCACACCCTGACCTCAATATACCAGCTGCATCCGTAGTACATTTAAGCATAGAACTGCTTCAGTTGGCATTCATAGCAATCGCAGGCTATCGCGCTTTATTGAATTTGCCTTTGTTTCAGTTGGCATCCATATAGCCTATGAACCCTAGATAAATTCAGTTTGACACTTATATATACCGCTATTAGAAAATGTCCATACAGTGTATCATATAAGGATTGGAAGTCATTTTTTTAACTTTCATGGTGCTGTGAAAGATCAGCCGTTACATCCATATTGCATAGAACCTCATGTTGAATATGGATGTCACCGCTGACCTTTCATAGCACTATGGAAGTTAAAAAATGACTTTCAATCCATATATTTATATCATTACCATAGATTAATTGCTCGTTTTTAATGACATTTTTTTCTAATAATTATGTCCCCCAAACGAAGTGGGGGGACATATTGTTTTTGCTCGGTTTCTTATTATTATTATTATTATGTCCCCCAAACGAAGTGGGGGGGACATATTGTTTTTGCTCGGTTTCTTATTATTATTATTATTATTATTCTTGTTTCTTCCACTTTCTTCCGCCGCGGAGGTTTCCGACCGTTTTCTCAAAAACTACTGGACGGATCTTCACGAAACTTCACACACATACTCATTAGGGGCGGGGTGTGTGAAAACGGGTTGTTTTTTCGCGACCGGAAGTCCAAGATGGCCGCCAGAGCTAATTTCCGGTTTTCAAAATTCAGTCTCCGATTTCAGTAAAAATTGGTACATGGGTGTTTTAAGGGATGCTGAATAACATGGTAACATTTTCGTAAAGTTTGGTTGCCACCGAAACGAAAATGGAGGCCTCTGATTGGTCGAAATTTATATATTGTCCGATTTCAATGAAATTTAATATATATGTGTAGTATTACACCAACAACATTGTCGTCACATCCGTTTCATGATTCGTCAACATGGCCGCTATTTCCTGGCTTCTGATTGGTCGAAATTTATATATTGTCCGATTTCAATGAAATTTAATATATATGTGTAGTATTACACCAACAACATTGTCGTAACCTCCGTTTCGTGATTCGTCAACATGGCCGCTATTTCCTGGCTTCTGATTGGTCGAAATTTATATATTGTCCGATTTCAATGAAATTTTATATATAACTGTAGTAGGACACCACGGACATTGTCGTAACCCCCGTTTCGTGATTCGTCAACATGGCCGCTATTTCCTGGCTTCTGATTGGTCGAAATTTATATATTGTCCGATTTCAATGAAATTTTATATATAACTGTAGTAGGACACCACGGACATTGTCGTAACCTCCGTTTCCTAATTCGTCAACATGACCGCTGATATATGGGGTGTCAGCTATATTTCCATTGTGAGTTCATTGGGCTCATCAGTTCCGACCAAAGGGGTAGTTTGGGGGACATCTGTAATGGTACCCCATTACAATTAGCACTTGTTATTATTCTTGTTTCTTCCACTTTCTTCCGCCGCGGAGGTTTCCGACCGTTTTCTCAAAAACTACTGGACGGATCTTCACGAAACTTCACACACATACTCATTAGGGGCGGGGTGTGTGAAAACGGGTTGTTTTTCGCGACCGGAAGTCCAAGATGGCCGCCAGAGCTAATTTCCGGTTTTCAAAATTCAGTCTCCGATTTCAGTAAAAATTGGTACATGGGTGTTTTAAGGGATGCTGAATAACATGGTAACATTTTCGTAAAGTTTGGTTGCCACCGAAACGAAAATGGAGGCCTCTGATTGGTCGAAATTTATATATTGTCCGATTTCAATGAAATTTAATATATATGTGTAGTATTACACCAACAACATTGTCGTCACATCCGTTTCATGATTCGTCAACATGGCCGCTATTTCCTGGCTTCTGATTGGTCGAAATTTATATATTGTCCGATTTCAATGAAATTTAATATATATGTGTAGTATTACACCAACAACATTGTCGTAACCTCCGTTTCGTGATTCGTCAACATGGCCGCTATTTCCTGGCTTCTGATTGGTCGAAATTTACATATTGTCCGATTTCAATGAAATTTTATATATAACTGTAGTAGGACACCACGGACATTGTCGTAACCTCCGTTTCCTAATTCGTCAACATGACCGCTGATATATGGGGTGTCAGCTATATTTCCATTGTGAGTTCATTGGGCTCATCAGTTCCGACCAAAGGGGTAGTTTGGGGGACATCTGTAATGGTACCTCATTACAATTAGCACTTGTTAGTTTTAAATTAGTACCTGCATTTGTATATGCATCGTCATTTGAACGACTTTGACGGAACAGCCTAGATTGAATAACATTGGCGCCAATTATGATAATTAGTCATTTGAGCGTTTGACGCAAGGGCGTTCTCCAGGTTATTCGAAGCGGAGCGACAAAACTCTCATTGAACAAGCTTGATCTATGACGTCATAAATAAATCACGTCCTACATCTGGAGAACCATTGTTTTCATTTAAGCATTGAACTGCTTTCAGTTTGCATTTATAGGCTAATATGAATGCCAACTTGTCAAAACAAATTCAATGAAGCGCGCTTGCACTTCATTTTGGATTTGTTCTTGTCCAGTTGGCATTCATATTGCCTATGAATGTCAACTGAGAGCAGTTCAATACTTATATTAACTATTTTTATAATATGTTAATCTCATAAAACAATCAATAACACATTTTATTTCTCAATATATAGCTCAAATAATGTAATTGTCGTGTATGCTTGTTCAATGAAAAAACAGCCATCGCTCGGAGACAGCCAATGGTGTCAAACGTAACAAAGACGTCATAATAATGATGACCTTAACAATCGGTCAATGGCCGGCATCCATGGCCTGATGAATGCCAGTTGAATTTGGTAGTGTTATATAGTGGCAATGCCATTCAATGTCAAATATACTTTGATGAAAATCATTCTACTGGTAATGTTTATATACTAACAAAGACAATGATTCTTAATTTCTACATTTATATCCACTTTCAAAACTTGTATAGAAGGACAATGTTAGCCGTACGTCTAGGTATTAAATAATGCAAAAATATATAATAGACTTGAAAAACTTCAGAAAGTTCGAGGCAAGCAATATGTTCATGTAGGATTTAGCCTTGCGGAAAAATAACAAATAATCCTGATAACTGTTCAAATTTTATTGTAAGAAAAATACAGGTAATTGAATACGGCACTGACAGAAGGCCACGTGTTCGGCGTCATCTCAAGTCAGTGATCAAGGGAAGCAACTCGTGCTGATATTTTTGTTTTTTAAATATACGCTAAATACGAGAAGGTAGATCGATCGCAGAAATAACCCCCACGCGTATAGTTTACGTAATGAAATTGCGAAATTAAACACCCGCGGAAATATCCACGCTTAGAGCAGTGGGTTGCAGAGCAAATGTAAATATAAAAACATGAATTACACGGTGCTGTGTGTATATTATCTAATGGTGTCTGCAATGAAGTCCTTCAATGACTATCAATGCCTGTAATAGCAAACGATGCTTTTTGTGCCGCTGGTAAATTTGATATCAATTTGATAGAAATTCTTATATCTGATTTCATTTTATCTTATTGTTATTTAGAGCGTCTAGTTAGATTCCACAGTTTGTGATATCAAAATCCGAAATAAGTTTCAAGTTTTGTTTTGATGATTTCAGATAAAATCTAGTCCTGGCGATCATAAGATTAAGCGGTATCTGTAGCGAGCAGACACCAGATGAAAAACGACTGCAACGGTATTGGCGTCTTTGATGGATTCTATTGCCGATGAATTACTAATGAGTTATAATCGCTCTCTGGATGTAATATCTGTGCTAATGATGTTTTGTAATTCCGGATTGAAATAAATTCAAGACCGATTCTGATGGAGCAAATTTAATATGATATGACATGCCATTTAAACGTGGGTCGATATCTCGACTCGGAATGAAACGGTGTTTTCTAATTTCAGAGTGAAAACAACAAAAAATGAGAATCCGTAATGAAACTGTACAAAATTGTTACAGTGTTAAGACTAAGGTCGCCTTATGTATCGAACAAAATGACGAAAACATTCCAGTAACTAATCAACCCAAGGTCTCCATCCAAAGTAACTTTATACACTGTATTTTACATAAAAATTACCAACAGACGACATGGAGCTAATACCGTCGATTGACGGTCCTAGGTCAGAAAGTTTTATTTTGAGCCAGCTTCCTAAACAGTGTTCAGCCCACCAAAATAAGTAATATACTACAAAAAGTACAATGTGTAAGTCTCTCCAGAAAGTGTTCAGCCCAGATAAGGGATACAAAAAGTACAATTCGTATGTCTGCCGAAAAAGTGTTCAGCCGAGTAAAGCAAGGAGTACAAAATGTACAACATGTTAATCTCCCGAAACAGTGTTCAGCAGAGTAAAACAATGAATACAAAAAGAACAATATGTAAATCTCCCGAAACAGTGTTCAGCCGAGTAAAGAAAGTAAAATTTGTAAGTCTGCCGAAAAAGTGTTCAGCCGAGTAAAACAATGAATACAAAAAGTATAATATGTTAATCTCCCGAAGCAGTGTTCAGCCGAGTAAAGCAAGTATAATTTGTAAGTTTGCCGAAAAAGTGTTCAGCCGAGTAAAACAATGAATACAAAAAGCACAATATGTTAATCTCCCGAAGCAGTGTTCAGCCGAGTAAAGCAAGTATAATTTGTAAGTCTGCCGAAAAAGTGTTCAGTCGAGTAAAACAATGAATACAAAAAGTACAATATGTTAATCTCCCGAAACAGTATTCAGCCGAGTAAAGCAAGTATAATTTGTAAGTCTGTCGAAAAAGTGTTCAGTCGAGTAAAGCAAGGAGTACAAAAAGTACAATATGTTAATCTCCAGATATGATATTCAGCCCAGTTAAGTAGGGAACAGAAATAATACATAAAATACAATCTGTAAGTCTCCCGAAACAGTGTTCAGCCCAGTCAGGTAAGAAATATCTTTAAGTCTCCCGAAACTGTGTTCAGCCCAGTCAGTTAAGGAATATCTGTAAGTCCCCCTTAATAATGTTCAGCCGAGTAAATAAAAAAGAAGAAGAAAATTGTCCTAATGTGTAGAGTTTGATGTATGTCTTTACATTAACTTGTAATGTAAATGAAAATCATATTATTTATTTCATCTGGATCTATTTGAAATAACTTTTACATCAATGACCCATCATAATTGTTTATTAGCTATATTCGTGAATAAGTAAATGAAAAATCAAGCAAATTTTACAATCATAGTCCGGTACAAAAGAATGATATTCGTGTTTACACTCCGTCAGTTTGTTTGTCTATATTTTTAATCCATTTTGTATACAACGGATTGAAATGGTGGGGTCGAACTCGATATGACTTTTAAAGGATCGTTTCTCTCTTCTTTTTTTTATCAAACTGGCAGATCAATGGGAAAGTCTTTCACCCCCCCCCCCCCCCCCCCCTAAAAATGAGCCTGTGGAAATCCTTAGTTTCAAGTAACAGTTGAATTACATTTTCTTGGAGAGGCGATGAGGGAGGATGGACCCCTGAACACGTCTGTTCCATTCCATGAATTGTCAGATCCGCTAGCATCCATATTTTAACTTTATGATTAATCCTCCTCGCTCTTCGCTCGTCAGGAACTTTTAATTATATCATTCCTCATCTTCTCTCCACTTGACATGAAAAGTTGTATTAAACGCCATCGTTGTTTTAAGAAAGCTGGTTACAGGTACCGATCCAAATTTGCTTTCAGACTTGACAAAATAAATATCACAGGCACAGTGAAACATTTTTTTTTTATTTTCAGAAATTTTCCATACAATAATGTAGAAAATATCACACACACACTCATATTACTTTCACTTTCAATAATCATTCAGCTTATTTTTTGGTGAATTTTCCAAATCTTACATTCGCATTGTAAGAAAGCAGAAAAGAAAATTATTAATAAGGAAGGAAGGGGGGGGGGGGAAAGAACAAAAACAAAAACAAAGAGGATGAGACAGGCTTTCTAACATATAAAAACACACCTATTTACGCAACATATTTTTAGAAATGTGCACAGTTTTATCAAATCCAGCAGGAGATTTTATGATCAATTGTGATTTCAATTATATGTACTTTTGTGAATTTATTATATTATTATATTGGGAGAAGGCGTTGATAAGTTGTAATAAATTGTGCCTTATACCCTGTCAACTTTTGGCAATGAACATGTTTAAACTAAAAACAAAAGCACAAAGAGAGTGAGAGTGGGGGGGGGGGGGGGGGGGGACAGAAAGAGAGAATCGGTCCATTTACACAAGTGTCTGATTTGTAGAAGTAGAATACAAATTAAAAAGAAAATACCGGAAAACCGACGATAATGTTAGAATAGACAGAATTTCTGATTAGACAAGGTCCGGTTTAGACAAGTTACATTGTATATGTATGAAGACTGGCAAAGGGAAGACAAGAGGGATTAAGGAGCATGCGATGTCAGCAGCACAGGTCTCGCTATAGATGATCCATTGTAACAGCGAACAGTGGGCAACATAGTAAAAATAAATAAATAAGAGAATACTGAAGCGTTAACAAAATCATAATCCAGACTCAAAATCGATTAAACCAGGGGCAAAATATGAACAAAGGAAAGATTTATATGGAGACTCTTGTAAAAGTACAAGAGAATAAGACCAGGGCCCGTATTCATGAAACCGTTCTCATGCTCAAGCATGGATTCTGTGCTCAAGCCAGCTTTCTTGAAACTCTCCTTAATCATGTCGAAAAGTCCAAAAGTCAATTTAAATGTTTAAAACGGTTTTTGGCTTCATGTCTCTTCAACTTGTATCCAAAACTTTGACAAAGTAAGATTTTTTAAATAATTTATAGCCAGAACAAGAACTAAGGCTTGAGCACGAAATCCATGCTTGAGCATGAGGAGGGTTTCATGAATACGGGCCCTGGTGTTCCGGAAGAGTAAGCGTCTTCTGCTTCATCTACGACACCCGCCATGTAAATCCTTTTCACATCCATCATTATGCACAATACATCAGCAAGATTTCTATCCTCTTTGAGATACATATCTTATCTGTTATCATTATATTGTATGCATTTAGTAACCATACATAATTGAGCTCTGGCCTAAGAGACTTTAAACTTGAACCTAACCCTCAGAAAGTGTGATATCTCAACACATCACAGGTGCAAGCAAACTAGAACAAAACACAAACACACAAATCCGTCAAGCTCAATGTCTCCACTCACAGCAGGTACTTGTAAGTCTGCATCATTGAATGTTTTTTCTTGCCATAGGGACATGAAAATTAAACCCGAGCCAAAACTCAACGAAAAACCTCAAAAGATTTGTATTTTACTCACAATAGGGACTTGAAAGTATGAATCATTAAGTGTTTTCTCTTGTCACAGGGACGTGTGAATAAAACCCGAGTAAAAATCCAACAAGAAACATCAAAAGATTGGTATTCTCACTGAGAATAGGCACATGAACACCAGAACTAACGTATAACATATAACTCCAACAGGATGATGTTTCACTCCTTTCAGTGACGTGTACAGCACACGTGGTCCATGATTGAACCTGTCTCGCCATCTATCACCAGCGGTGGTCTAGGAATGGTATCACTCACACATAATCTCCGGTGGGATTACCGCCTTCCAGTCAGAGCGATCATCGGTAATTCTCCTTCTACTAGAATTCCACCTGATCCCAGTTTCATCAACATTCCTAGCGGTTAGTTGACCTTCAGTGAGCGGCCAATCAGCAAAACGAAATCGGTCTCGTTCGGTTGGGTTTTGGTTGTGTTGAGACCTATTAACAGTCAGGGTCACTTAAGGACGCCCCCCCCCCCCCCCCCCCCCCCCCTCCCCGGTGTATGCAATGTGGGTTAGGGTTTATTTAGCAGGCTCGGTATGTTCGTGTTAGCCTTCTTTTGACGATTTGAAGTGCTACCACACTGAAGTATACTGCCGAAGGCACCCAGCAGAACATCCCACCCGATCACATTATATTAACAATGAGTTAACAAGTCGTTCCACATCCATAATGCTGAACGTCAAGCAGTGAGTATATATAGTAGCTGCCATTGTAAGAGACTCCGGTATGTCTCGGCCTGGGGACAGAACCCATAGCCTCCTAACAGGGGCGAACGCTCAACTAAAGGCCAAATGTGATGTTGTGTCAAGGAAGACATTAGGAAAGTTGTTTAGAAGAAAAAAGATCAGATTCCAAATTTAGTCGCCCTTTACGATCATGCAATGGGTGCAGAAGGAATTATTCTTACGACCAACTTGCAGGGCAGAATGTGATCGGTACGACGGTCAACTATTTCTAATAAAATGTCAAAAGGTCGGTATGACTTGGAAAAGTGTTTAAACGGTCTCTAAAGGAATTTTGTTCGTTTTTTTCATCAGTTGGTATAACCATTAATTACACACTGTAGACCCGGGTTCGATTCCTGACAGGACATTGGACAGGGATGTGATTTTCGTTATTCTATTACGTTAAATTACAAACCACAATCGCCGCAGATTTTCTGTTTACTAATTACTCTGTTTATGTTTTTGATGTTGTTGTTAGGTGTTTGTACTTCGTCTGGACGTATATATGCGTTTGATATGTCCGTCCTAAATAGAACCGTCGCCCGTTGTTTCTGAGTCAATAACCTGATTATATGAGAATGCCAATACTGACAACAGGAAATTCCAATCACAGCCGAACAAACCCAGCAGGACACTCGAGGTCGAGGACTGATTAGCAGGCATCATAACGCTGACATCTGCCACGTGGATACGACAAATCACGTCTAAACGAGATCAGGGACAGGACATCACATTGTAAAGCTGTCGATTGTCGGAACGTGTTCATGACTTATATTTACTGAGACGTTAGATATAGCAGTATAATGCATTTGTTGACTCCGGTTAATGGTTATATTCACCAGCAGTGCAGATGAACCAACAAGTATACTTCTAAATAAAACAAATCGCTTAATTAACATGTAATATTTTCCTTACGTGATGCACAAGTATCAGGACGGAAGGAATGAGTATTTCTTAAACTGCAATTAATGTGAAATAAATACATATAGGTGTTCAATCAAAAACTGATCTTTCCATTGTGTTTAAAAAAAAAAGTAAAATAAAAAAAAATCATAATTTGTGAATAGCAGACCGAATCGGTTAGATAGCTGTCGTGTGAAACCTTAAATATTTGTTGAGAAAACTGACGTAATAATCAAATAGCTGAAAGTAAAATAACAAACGGGCGAGTTAAATCATGTACATGTACTAACGTAACGGGCGATAACACTAAAGTAACGGGCGAGAACACTAAAGTAACGGGCGAGAACACTAAAGTAACGGGCGAGAACACTAAAGTAACGGACGAGAACACTAAAGTAACGGGCGAGAACACTAAAGTAACGGGCGATAACACTAAAGTAACGGGCGATAACACTAAAGTAACGGGCGAGAACACTAAAGTAACGGGCGAGAACACTAAAGTAACGGGCGAGAACACTAAAGTAACGGGCGAGAACACTAAAGTAACGGGCGATAACACTAAAGTAACGGGCGAGAACACTAAAGTAACGGGCGAGAACACTAAAGTAACGGGCGAGAACACTAAAGTAACGGGCGAGAACACTAAAGTAACGGGCGATAACACTAAAGTAACGGGCGAGAACACTAAAGTAACGGGCGAGAACACTAAAGTAACGGGCGAGAACACTAAAGTAACGGGCGATAACACTAAAGTAACGGGCGAGAACACTAAAGTAACGGACGAGAAAACAAAAGTAATGAACGAGAACACTAAAGTAACGAGCGAGAAAACAAAAATAACGGACGAGAAAACAAAAGCAACGGACGAGAACACTAAAGTAACGGGCGAGAACACTATAATAACGGAGGAGAACACTTAAGTAACGGACGAAAACACTAAAGTAATGGACGAGAATACTAAAGTAACGGACGAGAACACTAACGTAACGGACGAGAACACTAAAGTAACGGACGAGAACACTAAAGTAACGGACGAGAACACTTAAGTAACGGGCGAGAACACTAAAGTTACGGACGAGAAAACTAAAGTAACGGACGGGAAAACAAAAGTAACGGGCGAGAACACTTAAGTAACGGACGAGAACACTAAAGTAACGGGCGAGAACACTAAAGTAACGGACGAGAACACTAAAGAAACGGACGAGAACACTTAAGTAACGGGCGAGAACACTAAAGTTACGGACGAGAAAACTAAAGTAACGGACGAGAAAACAAAAGTAACGGGCGAGAACACTTAAGTAACGGACGAGAACACTAAAGTAACGGACGAGAACACTAAAGTAACGGACGAGAAAACAAAAGTAACGGACGAGAACACTAAAGTAACGGACGAGAACACTAAAGAAACGGACGAGAACACTAAAGTAATGGACGAGAACACTAAAGTAACGGACGAGAAAACAAAAATAACGGACGAGAAAACAAAAGCAACGGACGAGAACACTAAAGTAACGGGCGAGAACACTAAAGTAACGGACGAGAACACTTAAGTAATGGACGAGAACACTAAAGTAACGGACGAGAACACTAAAGTAACGGACGAGAACACTTAAGTAACGGACGAAAACACTAAAGTAATGGACGAGAATACTAAAGTAACGGACGAGAACACTAAAGTAACGGACGAGAACACTTAAGTAACGGGCGAGAACACTAAAGAAACGGGCGAGAAAACTTAAGTAACGGGCGAGAACACTAAAGTTACGGACGAGAACACTAAAGTAACGGGCGAGAACACTAAAGTAACGGACGAGAACACTAAAGTAACGGTCGAGAACACTAAAGTAACGGACGAGAACACTTAAGTAACAGACGAGAACACTAAAGTTACGGACGAGAAAACTAAAGTATCGGACGAGAAAACAAAAGTAACGGGCGAGAACACTTAAGTAACGGACGAGAACAAAAGTAACGGACGAGAACACTTAAGTAACGGGTGAGAAAACTAAAGTTACGGACGAGAAAACTAAAGTAACGGACGAGAAAACAAAAGTAACGGGCGAAAACACTAAAGTAAAGGACGAGAAAACAAAAGTAACGGGCGAGAACACGAACATACCGGGCGAGAAAACAAAAATAATGGACGAGAACACTAAAGTAACGGGCGAGAAAACAAAAATAACGGACGAGAAAACAAAAGTAACGTACGAGAACACTAAAGTAACGGACGAGAATACTAAAGTAATGGACGAGAACACTAAAGTAACGGACGAGAACACTAAATAAACGGACGAGAAAACAAAAGTAACGGACGAGAACACTAAAGTAACGGGCGAGAAAACAAAAATAACGGACGAGAACACTAAAGTAACGGGCGAGAACACTAAAGTAACGGGCGAGAAACCAAAAAATAACGGACGAGAACACTAAAGTAACGGGCGAGAACACTAAAGTAACGGACGAGAACACTAAAGAAACGGGCGAGAAAACAAAAGTAACGGACATACACTAAAGTAACGGGCGAGAAAACAAAAATAACGGACGAGAACACTTAAGTAACGGACGAGAACACTAAAGTAACGGACGAGAACACTAAAGTAACGGGCGAGAACACTTAAGTAACGGACGAGAACACTAAAGTAACGGGCGAGAACATTAAAGTTACGGACGAGAACACTAAAATAACGGGCGAGAACACTACAGTAACGGACGAGAAAACAAAGTAACGGGCGAAAACACTAAAGTAACGGGCGAGAAAACAAAAGTGACGGACGAGAAAACTAAAGTAACGGGCGAGAACACTAACGTAACGGGCGAGAACACTAAAGTTATGGACGAGAACACTAAAGTAACGGACGAGAACACTAAATAAACGGACGAGAAAACAAAAGTAACGGACGAGAACACTAAAGTATCGGGCGAGAAAACAAAAATAACGGACGAGAACACTAAAGTAACGGGCGAGAACACTAAAGTAACGGGCGAGAAAACAAAAATAACGGACGAGAACACTAAAGTAACGGGCGAGAACACTAAAGTAACGGACGAGAACACTAAAGAAACGGGCGAGAAAACAAAAGTAACGGACATACACTAAAGTAACGGGCGAGAAAACAAAAATAACGGACGAGAACACTTAAGTAACGGACGAGAACACTAAAGTAAAGGACGAGAACACTAAAGTAACGGACGAAAACACTAAAGTAACGGGCGAGAACATTAAAGTAACGGACGAGAACACTAAAATAACGGGCGAGAACACTACAGTAACGGGCGAGAACACTAACGTAACGGGCGAGAACACTAAAGTAACGGACGAGAACACTAAAGTAACGGACGAGAACACTAAAGTAACGGACGAGAACACTAAAGTAACGGGCGAGAACACTTAAGTAACGGACGAGAACACTAAAGTAACGGACGAAAACACTAAAGTAACTGGCGAGAACATTAAAGTAACGGACGAGAACACTGAAATAACGGGCGAGAACACTACAGTAACGGACGAGAAAACAAAGTAACGGGCGAGAACACTAAAGTAACGGTTAAGAACACTAAAGTAACGGGCGAGAACACTTAAGTAACGGACGAGAACACTAAAGTAACGGACGAGAAAACAAAAGTAACGGACGAGAAAACAAAAGTAACGGGCGAGAACACTAAAATAACGGGCGAGAAAACAAAAGTAACGGACGAGAACACTAAAGTAACGGACGAGAACACGGACGAGAACACTAAAGTAACGGATGAGAACACTAAAGCAACGGGCGAGAACACTAAAGTAACGAACGAGAACACTAAAGTAACGGGCGAGAAAACTAAAGTTACGGGCTAGAACACTAAAGTAACGGGCGAGAACACTAAAGTAACGGGCGAGAACACTAAAGTAACGGGCGAAAAAACAAAAGTAACGGACGAGAACACTAACGTCACGGGCGAGAAAACAAAAGTTACGGGCGAGAACACTAAAGTAACAGGCGAGAACACTAAAGTAACGGACGAGAAAACAAAAGTAACGGACGAGAACACTAAAGTAACGGGCGAGAACACTAAAGTAACGGACGAGAACACTAAAGTAACGGACGAGAACACTAAAGTAACGGGCGATAACACAAAAGTAATGGACGAGAAAACAAAAATAACGGGCGAGAACACTTAAGTAACGGACGAGAACACTAAAGTAACGGACGAGAACACTAAAGTAACGGACGAGAACACTAAAGTAACGGGCGAGAACACTTAAGTAACGGACGAGAACACTAAAGTAACGGACGAAAACACTAAAGTAACGGGCGAGAACATTAAAGTAACGGACGAGAACACTAAAATAACGGGCGAGAACACTACAGTAACGGACGAGAAAACAAAGTAACGGGCGAAAACACTAAAGTAACGGGCGAGAAAACAAAAGTTACGGGCGATAACACTAACGTAACGGGCGAGAAAACTAAAGTGACGGGCGAGAAAACTAAAGTAACGGGCGAGAACACTAACGTAACGGGCGAGAACACTAAAGTAACGGACGAGAACACTAAAGTAACGGACGAGAACACTAAAGTAACGGACGAAAACAGTAAAGTAACGGGCGAGAACATTAAAGTAACGGACGAGAACACTGAAATAACGGACGAGAACACTACAGTAACGGACGAGAAAACAAAGTAACGGGCGAGAACACTAAAGTAACGGTTAAGAACACTAAAGTAACGGGCGAGAACACTTAAGTAACGGACGAGAACACTAAAGTAACGGACGAGAAAACAAAAGTAACGGGCGAGAACACTAAAATAACGGGCGAGAAAACAAAAGTAACGGACGAGAACACTAAAGTAACGGACGAGAACACGGACGAGAACACTAAAGTAACGGATGAGAACACTAAAGCAACGGGCGAGAACACTAAAGTAACGAACGAGAACACTAAAGTAACGGACGAGAACACTAAAGTAACGGACGAGAACACTAAAGTAACGAACGAGAACACTAAAGTAACGGACGAGAAAACAAAAGTAACGGACGAGAAAACAAAAGTAACGGGCGAGAACACTAAAATAACGGGCGAGAAAACAAAAGTAATGGACGAGAACACTAAAGTAACGGACGAGAACACTAAAGTAACGGACGAGAACACTTAAGTAACGGACGAAAACACTAAAGTAATGGACGAGAATACTAAAGTAACGGACGAGAACACTAAAAGTAACGAACGAAAAAACAAAAGTAACGGGCGAGAATACTAAAGTAACGGGCGAGAACACTAAAGTAACGGGCGATAATACAAAAGTAACGGGCGAGAACACTAACGTAACGGGCGAGAAAACAAAAATAAGGGGCGAGAACACTAAAGTAACGGGTGAGAACACTAAAAGTAACGGACGAAAAAACAAAAGTAACGGCGAGAAAACAAAAGTAACATAATAAATAAACCAGACTTCAAACTTGCACGAAACAAAGTAAACAACATGCTTAAACATGCAAGAACACTATTTTACACAAATGTAGATGGATTCATCAACGTTAACTCAACTAACCCCAAAGTATACTGGAAACTAATGCGAATGCTTTTATAAGGTAACACTTCTACTGATTTACCTCCATTATTAAACCCTACCAATAACCACTTAACCACAGACGACTACATTTGTATGTAAAATCGAACATTCTAAATAACTTCTTCAAATCTGTTTCTGACATTGACGACCATAACGAGTCTGTACCCTATTTCGAAAAACAAACTGACTCGTACCTTTCCGAAATTGTAATAACTACACAAGACGTTTTAGACATAATTAATATACTAGACATTAACAAAGCTGCTGGTCCTGATGGCATTAGTAATAAAATGTTTAAAATGTTATCCAACGAACTATCTGCACCTCTCACACTTCTATCTAACGAATCCCTTAACACTTCTGTATTTCCTGATTCATGGAAACTTGCCCATGTAACACCTTTTTTCAAAAAAAGGGGAGCCTAAATTGGCAAATAATTACAGACCAATTTCTCTACTAAGCTGCATAGGCAAACTTTTCGAGCGAATAATTTATAAGCACATTTACAATTACTTCTTCAACAACAATTTCTGTATAATTTACAGTCTGGCTTCTTACCTAATCACTCTACAACTCACCAACTTATAGAACTCTATCACAGCATACTTGCAGCAATGGAGAATCGTGAATACACCGCTCTTGTCTTTTGTGACTTTTCTAAAGCTTTCGACCGTGACTGGCATAAAGGGTTTTTGATCAAATTAGAAAAAATATGGGATAAAGAGTAAATTGTTAGATTGGATAAAAAATTACTTAAGCAATAGACGCCAGTCCGTCGTACTAAAAAATACTAATCCTCTGAAGTATCTATTGAAGCAAGAGTTCCTCAAGGTTCAGTTTTAGGGCCACTTCTTTTTCTTGTTTACATTAATGATATTTCAGTTTATTTTCAACAACACACCAATACCTATTGTTAGAAATCACAAACACTTAGGGGTCACTATCAGCAACAACGGCAGATGGAACACTCATATTGAACAAATACTTACCAACATTACCAAGTACATTGCAACTTTAAGGAAACTAAAATGCATCCTAAATAGAAAAAAATCTAGAAAAAATATACCTTGTCTTTATTAGACCACTTTTTGAATACGCCTGCGAAGTATGGGACAATTGTAATATTACACTTTCGAATAAATTAGAAAACATGACAGACAGACAGACAGACAGACAGACTTCATTTCCTCAAAATTGAGATTTACAAGTTCAATTGTATGTCAATATCCTTAACATATCAATCAAATTGTTCATTGTTCATTGTCAATATTCTTTACACAAATCAAATTGTTCATCTCACACAACATGTTCTGTACATAATTTGCAATACTCAGCATCAGCGCGGACCATCTGTCGTCATTGAGCATTATATCATTTTTAGAACCGAGATTGAAGTTACATTTTTAAGTGTCTTCTAAATTATCAAAGAAAACATACTCATGAACGATTAAATTGTTAACGAAATAGTCTAATAACTTGTCACGACTAGCAAATAGCCCTGGGCACTGAACCATAAAGTAAACTGTTATGTTTTCAGTATACTTTTGACACAGCTTGCAAATGACAACTTCTTTTTCGTGGCGAAATGACATTTTTATGAGTTCTGCTAGCTTCCATGTGAATCTTTGAGATTCCTTACTGAGCATCCACAGCGGATGAGGTCCATATCCGTCATGAACCGAAGCATACGTTTTCAATGATGTTGACATTTCGATCTGACGCAGACATTTAGAATGATAAAAGTCATGAACTATGCGTCTGCAAAATATTCTCCACGATGAGCGCGTAGGGAGAAAGCCATCAAAATATATAATCGGATAGACTCGCAGAAATCATTGACAGATACACGTAAGAATAGAAAATTATCAATATTTTATGATATTTATCTTAACAATGCTCCTTCATATCTTAAATCTCTTCTACCACCTTTTTTATCAAACTTCTCTAACTACAATCTTAGAAACAGGCATAGCTTCTAAAACCCACACTACAGACTTCAAATCACAAGATCATCCTTCATACCAAACACTGTAGACTCTTGGAACAACCTACCAACAGAAACAAAGACATCCGATTCCATCAAACAATTCAAAACTCTTCTTCAACCTCAAAACACTATACCTTCTCATATTAAATGCTTTCTCGAATATGGCCCTAGAAAAATTAACATCTTACACTGTCAACTACGGAATCGCAGCAGCCCTTTTCAATTCGACCTTTATAAAGCTCATCTTCGAGACAACTCTTCTTGCGACTGCGGACATAATTCTGAAGACTCTTACCATTTCTTGCTGTACTGTACAAACTTTGATCAGTCCCGTAACATAATGGTCCAATCTCTTTACTGGTAGAACGAAATCACTGTGGAACACCTTCTATTCGGAGATCCAAATCTAGATACTAATTTAAATATTCAAATTTGTAGATCTGTCCAATTATTTATTTCAAACTCTAAACGCTTTTTCATATAACTTACAATCAGTCATATCGAACGACCAGGCTACTCTTTTGTTCTCTCCCCGTTTATCCCTCCCCCCCCCCCCCGCTTTCATCACAGCCCCTCCCTTCCAAAACCAACGTTTTCTAACTTTTATCACAAGTTTGCAGATTACCAATTAAATGTATACTTAATCTAACAATTAATTTCATTCAGTTACTATACAATAAAGAGCGTGGGCCTGGTTGACCTAATCGAGTCGGTTAAGTATATGCAAGACAGGAATTCGGAGGGACATGGAGTGACTATGGAGAAAGACCAACGCGGCACGGGATGTGACTGAACATTAGAAAAGTAGAAGGCTATGTGTGTGTTGATAAGGTTTGTACTTACGCCGACTCGATTGGGAAAGCCACACACACGTTCTAATTAAACCTTTATACTAAACAGATCAAAATATACGTTGGTGTCCTTAGTCCCTTCTTTACCTCTTTTGTTATTCCCCTCTCTGTAAATATTGTTCTGTTTTGCTATAGAAATTATATATAAATATATTTAGGCTATTTCGTGACATAAACTCTATAAATATGACTGTATTTGTCATGGAAAGGACGTCAGTAAGTTGTAATAGCTTTTGTCCAATCGATTTGTCTTATGTTACAATAAAATTGATTTAAACTAACTAAAAAAACAAAAATAACGGGCGAGAAAAAAAAAGTAACGGAAGAGAAAACTAACGTTACGGGCGAGAAAACAAAGTGACGGGCGAGAAAACTAAAGTAACGGGCGGGAAAACAAAAGTAATGGACGAGAAAACTAACGTAACCGGCGAGAAAACAAAAGTAACTGGCGAGAAAACTAACGTAACGGGCGAGAAAACTAATGTTACGGGAGAGAAAACTAACGTAACGGGCAAGAAAACTAACGTCACGACCGAAAAAACTAATGTTACAGGAGAGAAAACTAATGTTACGGGCGAGTAAACAAACGTCAAGGGCGAGAAAACAAAGTAACGGGCGAGAAAACTAACGTAACGGGCGAGAAAACTAAAGTAACGGGCGAGAAAACAAAAGTAACTGGCGTGAAAACTAACGGTAACAAGTGAGAAAACTGACGTAACGGGCGAGAAAAGTAAAGTGACGGACAAGAAAACAAAAGTAACGACCGAGAAATTTAAAGTAACGGGCGAGGAAACTCACGTAACGACCGAGTAAAATAACGTCAAGGGAGAGAAAACTAACGTACTGGGGCGAGAAAACTAATGTACTGGGGCGAGAAAACTAATGAATCGGACAAGAAACAAAAGTAACGGGCGAGAAACAAAAGTAACGGGCAAGAAATTTAAAGTAACGGGCAGGAAAAATAACGTAACGGGCGAGCAATTTAAAGTAGCGGGCAAGAAAACAAAGGTAATGGCCGAGAAATTTAATGTAACGGGCGAGGAAACTAACGTAACTAACGAGAAAACTAATGTACCGGGGCGAGAAAACTAGCGTAACGGGCGAGAAAACAAAAGTAACGGGCGAGACACAAAGTAACGGGCGAGAAAACTAGCGTAACGGGCGAGAAAACAAAAGTAACGGGCGAGAAACAAAAAGAACGGACAGGAAATTTAAAGAAACGGGCAAGAAAACTAACGTAACGGGCGAGAAAACAAAAGTAACGGACGAGAAAACTATTGTAACGGTCGAAAATCTAATGTTACGGGCAAAAAATTTAAAGTAGCGGGCGAGAAAACAAAGGTAACGGCCAAGAAATTCAATGTTACTGGAGAGTAAATTCACGTAACGGTCAAGAAAACTAACATAACGGGCGTGAACATTAACTCTATAAATATGACTGTATTTGTCAGGAAAGGACGTCAGTAAGTTGTAATAACTTTTGTCCAATCGACTTGTCTTATGTTACAATAAAATTGATTTAAACTAACTAAAAAACAAAAATAACGGGCGAGAAAAAAAAGTAACGGAAGAGAAAACTAACGTAACGGGCGAGAAAACAAAAGTAACGGGCAAAAAAACAAATATAACGGGCGGGAAAACAAAAGTAACGGACGAGAAAACTAACGTAACGGGCGAGAACACTAAAATAACGGACGAGAAAACTGAATTAACGGAAGAGAAAACAAAAGTAACGGAAGAGAAATTAAAGTAACGAATGAGAAAACTAAAGTAACGGACGAGAAAACAAAAATAACGGTCGGGAAAACAAAAGTAACGGACGAGAAAACAAAAGCAACGGGCGAGAAATTTAAAGTAATGGACGAGAAAACTAAAGTAACGAACGAAAAAAACAAAAATTACGGGCGAGAAAACAAAAATAACGGTCGAGAAAACAAAAGTAACGGACGAGAAAACAAAAATAACGGGCGAGAAAACAAATGTAACGCACGAGAAACTAACAGGCGAGAAAACAAAAGTAACGGGCGAGAAATTTAAAGTAACGGGCGAGAAAACTTAAGTAACTGGCGAGAATACAAGATAAACTTATTTCTATTTTAGAAAAACATATTCCTAAAAAAATTGTAACAGTAAACAAAAACGACAAACCATGGATGAACGGAGTTATAAGAAAAGAAATCAAACGTAGAAACAGACTAAGAAAACACTTCATCAGAACTAAAACCCCATTATCTGAAACTAACTTCAAACGTGCACGAAACAAAGTAAACAACATGCTTAAACATGCAAGAACACTATTTTACACAAATGTAGATGGATTCATCAACAATAACTCAGCTAACCCCAAAGTATACTGGAAACTAATGCGAATGCTTTTAAAAGGTAACACTTCTACTGATTTACCTCCATTATTAAATCCTACAAACAACCACTTAACCACAGACGACTATGTAAAATCGAACATTCTAAATGACTTCTTCAAATCTGTTTCTGACCTTGACGACCATAACGAGTCTGAACCCTATTTCGACAAACAAACTGACTCGTACCTTTCCGAAATTGTAATAACTACATATACACAAGACGTTTTAGACATAATTAATATACTAGACATTAACAAAGCTGCTGGTCCTGACGGCATAAGTAATAAAATGTTTAAAATGTTATCCAATGAACTATCTGCACCTCTCACACTTCTATTTAACGAATCCCTTAACACTTCTGTATTTCCTGATTTATGGAAACTCGCCCATGTAACACCTTTTTTCAAAAAAGGGGAACCTGAATTGGCAAATAATTACAGACCAATTTCTCTACTAAGCTGCATAGGCAAACTTTTCGAACGAATAATTTATAAGCACATTTACAATTATTTCTTCAACAACAAACTTCTATTTAATTTACAGTCTAGCTTCTTACCTAATCACTCTACAACTCACCAACTTATAGAACTCTATCACAGCATACTTACAGCAATGGAGAATCGTGAATACTCCACTCTTGTCTTTTGTGACTTTTCTAAAGCTTTCGACCGTGTCTGGCATAAAGGGTTATTGATCAAATTAGAAAAAATATGGGATAAAGCGTAAATTGTTAGATTGGATAAAAAATTACTTAAGCAATAGACGCCAGTCCGTCGTACTAAAAAATACTATGTCCTCTGAAGTATCTATTGAAGCAAGAGTTCCTCAAGGTTCAGTGTTAGGGTCACTTCTTTTTCTTGTTTACATTAATGATATTTCAAACACATTACTGTCGATTACTAGACTTTTTGCTGATAACACCGCATTAGCACATTCCTCTCAAAATTTTCACGACATAAAACAAGTAATAAATCATGACATGGAACAACTAAACCTCTGGTCACAGAAATGGCTAATGAACTTTAACCCTAACAAGACAGAATACTCTTAATCTCTAACACACATGTTCCTACAAACCCCCAATTTATTTTCAACAACACACCAATCCCTATTGTTAGAAATCACAAACACTTAGGAGTCACTATCAGCAACAACGACAGATGGAACACTCATATTGAACAAATACTTACCAACATTACCAAGTACATTGCAACTTTAAGGAAACTAAAATGCATCCTAAATAGAAAAAAATCTAGAAAAAATATACCTTGTCTTTATTAGACCACTTTTTGAATACGCCTGCGAAGTATGGGACAATTGTAATATTACACTTTCGAATAAATTAGAAAACATGACAGACAGACAGACAGACTTCATTTCCTCAAAATTGAGATTTACAAGTTCAATTGTATGTCAATATCCTTAACATATCAATCAAATTGTTCATTGTTCATTGTCAATATTCTTTACACAAATCAAATTGTTCATCTCACACAACATGTTCTGTACATAATTTGCAATACTCAGCATCAGCGCGGACCATCTGTCGTCATTGAGCATTATATCATTTTTAGAACCGAGATTGAAGTTACATTTTTGAGTGTCTTCTAAATTATCAAAGAAAACATACTCATGAACGATTAAATTGTTAACGAAATAGTCTAATAACTTGTCACGACTAGCAAATAGCCCTGGGTACTGTACCATAAAGTGAACTGTTATGTTTTCAGTATACTTTTGACACAGCTTGCAAATGACAACTTCTTTTTCGTGGCGAAATGACATTTTTATGAGTTCTGCTTGCTTCCATGTGAATCTTTGAGATTCCTTACTGAGCATCCACAGCGGATGAGGTCCATATCCGTCATGAACCGAAGCATACGTTTTCAATGCTGTTGACATTTCGATCTGACGCAGACATTTAGAATGATAAAAGTCATGAACTATGCGTCTGCAAAATGTTCTCCACGATGAGCGCGTAGGGCGAAAGCCATCAAAAATATAATCGGATAGACTCGCAGAAATCATTGACAGATACACGTAAGAATAGAAAATTATCAATGTTTTATAATATTTATCATAAAAATGCTCCTTCATATCTTAAATCACTTCTACCACCTTTTTTATCAAACTTCTCTAACTACAATCTTAGAAACAGGCATAGCTTCCAAAACCCACACTACAGACTCCAAATCACAAAATCATCCTTCATACCAAACACTGTAGACTCCTGGAACAACCTACCAACAGAAACAAGGACATCCGATTCTATCAAACAATTCAAAACTCTTCTTCAACCTCAAAACACTATACTTTCTCATATTAAATGCTTTCTCGAATATGGCCCTAGAAAAATTAACATCTTACACTGTCAACTACGGAATCGCAGCAGTCCTTTACATTTCGACCTTTATAAAGCTTATCCTCGAGACGACTCTTCTTGCGACTGCGGACATAATTCCGAAGACTCTTCCCATTTCTTGCTGTACTGTACAAACTTTGATCAGTCCCGTAACATAATGCTCCAATCTCTTAACTGGTACAACGAAATCACGGTGGAACACCTTCTATTCGGAGATCCAAATCTAGATACTAATTTAAATATTCTAATTTGTAGATCTGTTCAATTATTTATTTCAAACCCTAAACGCTTTTTCATATAACTTACAATCAGTCATATCGAACGACCAGGCTACTCTTTTGTTCTCTCCCCGTTTATCCCCCCCCCCCCCGCTTCCATCACAGCCCCTCCCTTCCAACACCAACGTTTTCTAACTTTTATCACAAGTTTGCAGATTACCAATTAAATGTAAACTTAATCTAACAATTAATTTTATTCAGTGATTTAAACTAACTAAAAAAAAGCAAAAAATAACGGGCGAGAAAAAAAAAGTAACGGAAGAGAAAACTAACGTAATGGTCGAGAATACTAAAGTAACGGACGAGAAAACTAAAGTAACGGACGAGAAAACAAGAGTAACGGGCGAGAACACTAAAGTAACGGACGAGAAAACTAAAGTAACGGACGAGAACACTTCAGTAACGGACGAGAAAACAAAAGTACCGGGCGAGAACACTAACGTAACGGGCGAGAACACTTAAGTAACGAACGAGAACACTAAAATAACGGGCGAGAACACTAGAGTAACGAACGAGAAAAACAAAAGTAACGGGCGAGAACACTAAAGTAACGGGCGAGAAAACAAAAGTAACGCGCGAGAAAACTAAAGTAGCGGACGAGAACACTTCAGTAACGGACGAGAAAACAAAAGTAACGGGCGAGAACGCTAACGTAACGAACGAGAACACTAAAATAACGGGCGAGAAAACAAAAGTAACGGAAGAGAAATTTAAAGTATTGAAAGAGAAAACTTACGTCAAGTGTGAGAAAACTTAAGTAACAGACGAGAAAACAAAAGTAACGGAAGAGAAATTTAAAGTAACGAAAGAGAAAACTAACGTCAAGTGCGAGAAAACTCACGTAACGGACGAGAAAACAAAAATAACGGGCGAGAAAACAAAAGTAACGGGCGAGAAAACAAAAGTAACATAATTAATATACCAGACTTCAAACTTGCACGAAACAAAGTAAACAACATGCTTAAACATGCAAGGACATTATTTTACACAAATGCAGATGGATTCATCAACGTTAACTCAGCTAACCCAAAAGTATACTGGAAACTAATGCGAATGATTTTAAAAGGTAACACTTCTACTGATTTACCTCCATTATTAAATCCTACCAACAACCACTAAACCACAGACGACTATGTAAAATCGAACATTCTAAATAACTTCTTCAAATCTGTTTCTGACCTTGACGACCATAACGACGCTGTTCCCTATTTCGACAAACAAACTGACTCGTACTTTTCCGAAATTGTAATAACTACACAAGACGTTTAAGACATAATTAATATACTAGACATTAACAAAGCTGCTGGTCCTGATGGCATAAGTAATAAAATGTTTAAAATGTTATCCAATGAACTATCTGCACCTCTCACACTTCTATTTAACGAATCCCTGAACACTTCTGTACTGTATTTCCTGATTCATGGAAACTCGCCCATATAACACCTTTTTTCAAAAAAAGGGGAACCTGAATTGGCAAATAATTGCAGACCCATTTCTCTACTAAGCTGCATAGGCAAACTTTTCGAACGAATAATTTATAAGCACATTTACAATTACTTCTTCAACAACAAATTTCTGCATAATTTACAGTCTGGCTTCTTACCTAATCACTCTACAACTCACCAACTTATAGAACTCTATCACAGCATACTTGCAGCAATGGAGAATCGTGAATACACCGCTCTTGTCTTTTGTGACTTTTCTAAAGCTTTCGACCGTGTCTGGCATAAACGGTTATTGATCAAATTAGAAAAAATATGGGATAAAGAATAAATTGTTAGATTGGATAAAAAATTACTTATGCAATAGACGCCAGTCAGTCGTACTAAAAAATACTATATCCTCTGAAGTATCTACATGTATCAAAGCAGGAGTTCCTCAAGGTTCAGTTTTAGCGCCAATTCCTTTTCTTGTCTATATTAATGATATTACAAACACATTACTGTCGATTACTGGACTTTTTGCTGATGACACCGCATTAGCACATTCCTCTCAAAATTTACACGACATAAAACAAGTAATAAATCATGACATGGAACAACTAAACCTCTGGTCACAGAAATGGCTAATGAACTTTAACCCTAACAAGACAGAAATACTCTTAATCTCTAATACACAAACCCCAAATTTATTTTCAACAACACACCAATCCCTATTGTTAGAAATCACAAACACTTAGGGGTCACCATCAGCAACAACGACAGATGGAACACTCATATTGAACAAATACTTACCAATATTACCAAATACATTGCAACTTTAAGGAAACTAAAATACATCCTAAATAGAAAAAATCTAGAAAAAATATACCTTGTCTTTATTAGACCACTTTTTGAATACGCCTGCGAAGTATGGGACAATTGTAATATTACACTTTCGAATGAATTAGAAAACATGACAGACAGACAGACAGACTTTCTTTATTTCCTCAAAATTGATATTAACAAGTTCAATTGTATGTCAATATCCTTGACATATCAATCAAATTGTTCATCAGTCATTGTCAATATTCTTTACACATTAATCAAATTGTTCATCTCACACAACATGTTCTGTACATAATTTGCAATACTCAGCATCAGCGCGGACCATCTTTCGTCATTGAGCATTATATCATTTTTAGAACCGAGAATGGAGTTACATTTTTGAGTGTCTTCTAAATTGTCAAAGAAAACATACTCATGAACGAAAAAATTGTTAGCGAAATAGTCTAATAACTTGTCACGACTAGCAAATAGCCCTGGGCACTGTACCATAAAGTGAACTGTTATGTTACATGTATCAGTATACTTTTGACACAGCTTGCAAATGACAACTTCTTTTTCGTGGCGAAATGACATTTTTATGAGTTCTGCTTGCTTCCATGTGAATCTTTGAGATTCCTTACTGAGCATCCACAGCGGATGAGGTCCATATCCGTCATGAACCGAAGCATACGTTTTCAATGCTGTTGACGTTTCGATCTGACGCAGACATTTAGAATGATAAAAGTCATGAACTATGCGTCTGCAAAATGTTCTCCACGATGAGCGCGTAGGGCGAAAGCCATCAAAAATATAATCGGATAGACTCGCAGAAATCATTGACAGATAGACGTAAGGATAGAAAATTATCAATGTTTTATAATATTTATCATAAAAATGCCCCTTCATATCTTAAATCTCTTCTACTACCTTTTGTATCAAACTTCTCTAACTACAATCTTAGAAACAGGCATAGCTTCCAAAACCCACACTACAGACCCCAAATCACAAAATCATCCTTCATACCAAACACTGTAGACTCCTGGAACAACCTACCAACAGAAACAAAGACATCCGATTCCATAAAACAATTCAAAACTCTTCTTCAACCTCAAAACACTATACCTTCTCATATTTAATGCTTTCTCGAATATGGCCCTAGAAAATCAATATCTTACACTGTCAACTACGGAATCGCAGCAGCCCTTTACATTTCGACCTTTATAAAGCTCATCTTCGAGACAACTCTTCCCATTTCTTGCTGTATTGTACAAACTTTGATCAGTCCCGTAACATAAATCTCCAATCTCTTTACTGATACAACGAAATCACTGTGGAACACCTTCTATTCGGAGATCCGAATCTAGATACTAATTTAAATATTCTAATTTGTAGATCTGTACAATTATGTATTTTAAACCCTAAACGCTTTTACATATAACTTACTATCAGTCATATCGAACGACCAGGCTACTCCTTTGTTCTCTCCCCGTTTATCCCCCCCCCCCCGCTTCCATCACAGCCCCTCCCTTCCAACACCAACGTTTTCTAACTTTTATCACAAGTTTACAGATTACCGATTAAATGTAAACTTAATCTAACAATTAATTTTATTCAGTGATTTAAACTACCTAAAAAAAACAAAAAATAACGGGCGAGAAAAAAGAAGTAACGGAAGAGAAAACTAACGTGACGGTCGAGAAAACTAAAGTAACAGGCAAAGAAACAAAAATAATGGTCGGGATAACAAAGGTAACGAACGAGAAAACTAACGTTACGGGCGAGAAAACTAACGTTACGGGCGAGAAAACTAACTTAACGGGCGAGAAAACTAATGTTACGGGCGAGTATACTAACGTAACGGGCGAGAAAACTAATGTAATGGTCGAGAAAACTAACGTAACCGGCGAGAAAACTAACGTAACAGGCAAGAAAACTAAAGTAACGGGCGAGAAAACTAACGTAACGGTCGAGAAAACTAAAGTTACGGGCGAGAACTAACGTAACGGGCGAGAAAACTAACGTAACGGGCGAGAAAACCAAAGTTACGGGCGAGAATACTAATGTGACGGGCGAGAAAACTAATGTTACGGGCGAGTATACTAACGTAACGGGCGAGAAAACTAACGTAACGGGCGAGAAAACTAACGTAACTGGCGAGAAAACTAACGTAACAGGCAAGAAAACTAAAGTAACGGGCGAGAAAACTAACGTAAATGTCGAGAAAACTAACGTTACAGGCGAGAAAACTAAAGTTACGGGCGAGAAAACTAACGTAACTGGCGAGAAAACTAACGTAACGGGCGAGAAAACCAAAGTTACGGGCGAGTATACTAATGTAACGGGCGAGAAAACTAACGTAACGGGCGAGAAAACTAACGTAACGGTCGAGAAGACTAACTTAACGGGCGAGAAAACTAATGTTACGGGCGAGTATACTAATGTAACGGGCGAGAATACTAACGTAACGGGCGAGAAAACTAACGTAACGGGCGAGAAAACTAAAGTAACGGGAGAGAAAACAAAAGTAACGGGCGTGAAAACTAACGTAACAGTTGAGAAAACTGACGTAACGGGCGAAAAAACTAAAGTAATGGACGAGAACACTAACGTTTCAAGCGAGAACACTTTAGTAACGGACGAGAACACTAAAGTAACGGGCGAGAACACTAAAGTAACGGGTGAGAACACTAAAATAACGGACGAAAAAACAAAAATCACGGACGAAAAAACAAAAGTAACGGGCGAGAAAACAAAAGTAACGGGCGAGAACACTAACGTCACGGGCGAGAAAACAAAAGTAACGGGCGAGAACACTAAAGTAACGGACGAAAAAACAAAAGTAACGGGCGAGAACACTAAAGTAACGGGCGAGAACACTAAAGTAACGGGCGATAACACAAAAGTAACGGGCGAGAACACTAACGTAACGGGTGAGAACACTAAAGTAACTGACGAAAAAACAAAAGTAACGGCGAGAAAACAAAAGTAACATAATAAATAAACCAGACTTCAAACTTGCACGAAACAAAGTAAACAACATGCTTAAACATGCAAGAACACTATTTTACACAAATGTAGATGGATTCATCAACGTTAACTCAACTAACCCCAAAGTATACTGGAAACTAATGCGAATGCTTTTATAAGGTAACACTTCTACTGATTTACCTCCGTTATTAAACCCTACTAATAACCACTTAACCACAGACGACTACATTTGTATGTAAAATCGAACATTCTAAATAACTTCTTCAAATCTGTTTCTGACCTTGACGACCATAACGAGTCTGTACCCTATTTCGACAAACAAACTGACTCGTACCTTTCCGAAATTGTAATAACTACACAAGACGTTTTAGACATAATTAATATACTACACATTAACAAAGCTGCTGGTCCTGATGGCATAAGTCATACAATGTTAAAAATGTTATCCAATGAACTATCTGCACCTCTCACACTTCTATTTAACGAATCCCTGAACACTTCTGTATTTCCTGATTCATGGAAACTCGCCCATGTAACACCTATTTTCAAAAAAGGGGAACCTGAATTGGCAAATAATTACAGACCCATTTCTCTACTAAGCTGCATAGGCAAACTTTTCGAACGAATAATTTATAAGCACATTTACAATTACTTCTTCAACAACAAACTTCTATATAATTTACAGTCTGGCTTCTTACCTAATCACTGTACAACTCATAAACTTATAGAACTCTATCACAGCATACTTACAGCAATGGAGAATCGTGAATACACCGCTCTTGTCTTTTGTGACTTTTCTAAAGCTTTCGACCGTGTCTGGCATAAAGGGTTAATGATTAAATTAGAAAAATACGGGATAAAGGGTAATTTGTTAGATTGGATAAAAAATTACTTCAGCAATAGACGCCAGTCAGTCGTACTAAAAAATATTAATCCTCTGAAGTATCTATCAAAGCAAGAGTTCCTCAAGGTTCAGTGTTAGGGCCACTTCTTTTTCTTGTTTATATTAATGATATTTCAAACACATTACTGTCGATTACTGGACTTTTTGCTGATGACACCGCATTAGCACATTCCTCTCAAAATTTACACGCATAAAACAAGTAATAAACTATGACATGGAACAACTAAACCTCTGGTCACAGAAATGGCTAATGAACTATAACCCTAACAAAACAGAAATACTCATAATCTCTAACACACATGTTCCTACAAACCCCCAATTTATATTAGAAATCACAAACACTTAGGGGTCACTATCAGCAACAAAGGCAGATGGAACCCTCATATTGAACAAATACTTACCAATATTACCAAGTACATTGCAACTTTAAGGAAACTTAAATACATCCTAAATAGAAAAAAAATGGAAAAAATATACCTTGTCTTTATTAGACCACTTTTTGAATACCCCAGCGAAGTATGGGACAATTGTAATATTACACTTTCGAATAAATTAGAAAATATGCAGTACGAAACAGGTCGAATAATAACCGGTTTACAGATCTTTACGAAAAAAGAATTTATATACAGAGAGCTTGGTTGGAAATCATTGACAGATAGGCGTAAGAATGGAAATCGATCAATGTTTTATAATATTTCTCATAACAATGCTCCTTCATATCTTAAATCTCTTCTACCACCTTTTGTATCAAACTTCTCTAACTACAATCTTAGAAACAGGCATAGCTTCCAAAACCCACACTACAGACTCCAAATCACAAAATCATCCTTCATACCAAACACTGTAGACTCCTGGAACAACCTACCAACAGAAACAAAGACATCCGATTCCATCAAACAATTCAAAACTCTTTTTCAACCTCAAAACACTATACCTTTTCATATTAAATGCTTTCTCGAATATGGCCCTAGAAAAATTACCATCTTACACTGTCAACTACGGAATCGCAGCAGCCCTTTACATTTCGACCTTTATAAAGCTCATCTTCGAGACAACTCTTCTTGCGACTGCGGACATAATTCCGAAGACACTTCCCATTTCTTGCTGTACTGTACAAACTTTGATCAGTCCCGTAACATAAATCTCCAATCTCTTTACTGGTACAACGAAATCACTGTGAAACACCTTCTATTCGGAGATCCGAATCTAGATACTAATTTAGATATTCTAATTTGTAGATCTGTTCAATTATTTATTTCAAACCCTAAACGCTTTTTCATATTACAATCAGTCATATCGAACGACCAGGCTACTCCTTTGTTCTCTCCCCTTTTATCCCCCCCCCCCCCCCCCGCTTCCATCACAGCCCCTCCCTTCCAACACCAACGTTTTCTAACTTTTATCACAAGTTTGCAGATTACCAATTAAATGTAAACTTAATCTAACAATTACTTTTATTCAGTGATTTAAACTAACTAAAAAAAAAAAAAAAATAACGGGCGATAAAAAAGAAGTAACGGAAGAGAAAACTAACGTAACGGGCAAAAAACAAAAATAACGGTCGGGATAACAAAAGTAACGAACGAGAAAACTAACGTTACGGGCGATAAAACTAACGTTACGGGCGAGAAAACTAACTTAACGGGCGAGAAAACTAATGTTACGGGCGAGTATACTAACGTAACGGGCGAGAAAACTAACGTAACGGTCGAGAAAACTAACGTAACTGGCGAGAAAACTAACGTAACAGGCAAGAAAACTAAAGTAACGGGCGAGAAAACTAACGTAACGGTCGAGAAAACTAACGTTACGGGCGAGAAAACCAAAGTTACGGGCGAGTATACTAATGTAACGGGCGAGAAAACTAACGTAACGGGCGAGAAAACTAACGTAACGGGCGAGAAAACTAATGTTACGGGCGAGTACACTAATGTAACGGGCGAGAAAACTAACGTAACGGGCGAGAAAACTAACGTAACGGACGAGAAAACTAAAGTAACGGGAGAGAAAACAAAAGTAACGGGCGTGAAAACTAACGTAACAGTTGAGAAAACTGACGTAACGGGCGAAAAAACTAAAGTAATGGGCGAGAAAACAAAAGTAACGACCGAGAAATTTAAAGTAACGGTCGAGGAAACTCACGTAACGACCGAGTAAAATAACGTCAAGGGAGAGAAAAATAATGTACTGGGGCGAGAAAACTTAAGTACTGGGGCGAGAAAACTAATGTATTGGGTCGAGAAAACTAATGTATTGGGGCGAGAAAACTAATGTATCGTGCAAGAAACAAAAGTAACGGGCGAGAAATTTAAAGTAACGGGCAAGAAAAATAACGTAACGGGCGAGCAATTTAAAGTAGCGGGCAAAAAAACAAAGGTAACGGCCGAGAAATTTATTGGAACGGGCGAGAAAACTAGCGTAACGGGCGAGAAAACAAAAGTAACAGGCGAGAAACAAAAGGAACGGACAAGTAATTTAAAGTAACGGGCAAGAAAACTAACGTTACGGGCGAGAAATTCAAAGTAACGGACGAGAAAACTATTATAACGGGGGAAAATCTAATGTTACGGGCGAGCAATTTAAAGTAGCGGGCGAGAAAACAAAGGTAACGGCTGAGAAGTTTAATCAAACGGGAGAGTAAATTCACGAAACGGTCAAGAAAACTAACAGAACGGACGTGAACACGTACGTAACTGGCGAGAAAAATAAAGTAACATGTGAGAAAACTAACGTAACGGGCAGGAAAACTAAAGTAACGGGCGAGAAAACTAACGTAACGGACAAGAAAACTAACGTAACGGGCAAGAAAACTAAAGTAACGGGCGAGAAAACTAACGTAACAGGCAAGAAAACTAAAGTAACGAACGAGAAAACTAAAGTAACGGGCGAGAAAACTAACGTAACGGACAAGAAAACTAACGTAACGGGCAAGAAAACTAAAGTAACGGGCGAGAAAACTAACGTAACGGACGAGAAAACTAACGTAACGGGCGAGACAACTAACTTAACGGTCGAGAAAACTAACTTAACGGTCGAGAAAACTAACGTAACGGGCGAGAAAACAAACGTAACGGGCGAGAAAACTAACGTAACGGGCGCGAAAACTAACGTTACGGTCAAAAACTAACGTAACGGGCAAGAAAACTAAAGTAACGGGCGAGAAAACTAACGTAACGGACGAGAAAACTAACGTAACGGGCGAGACAACTAACTTAACGGTCGAGAAAACTAACGTAACGGTCGAGAAAACTAACGTAACGGTCGAGAAAACTAACGAAACGGGCGAGAAAACTAACGTAACGGACGAGAAAACTATCGTAACGGGCGCGAAAACTAACGTAACAGGCAAGAAAACTAACGTAACGGGCGAGAAAACTAAAGGAACGGGCGAGAAAACTAACGTAACGGGCGCGAAAACTAACGTAACGGTCGAGAAAACTAACGTAACGGTCGAGAAAACTAACGTAACGGGCGAGAAAACTAACGTAACGGACGAGAAAACTAACGTAACGGGCGCGAAAACTAACGTGACAGGCAAGAAAACTAACGTAACGGACGAGAAAACTAACGTAACGGGACGAGAAAACTAACGTTACGGGCAAGAAAACTAACGTTACGGGCAAGAAAACTAAAGTAACGGGCAAGAAAACTAACGTAACAGGCAAGAAAACTAAAGTAACGGACGAGAAAACTAACGTTATACCGGGGAAAAAACTAACGTAACGGGCGAAAAGACCAACATAACGGGCAAGAAAACTCACGTAACAGATAAGTAAAAGTAACTTCTAAGTAATTAAACTCTATTTCTTTTCTCCATCTATCATTAAAAACATGACAGTTAAAATAAGTTCTATAAACTTTTCAAAATCTTTGGTGTGAGATTTATATAATCTAAGATTTGCCGTGATAGTATTGAGATAAATATAGCAGGAATCTCCACTGAACAAACATCAAAGTTAACTGGATCATATATCGGCCAGACGATATCATTCCAGTGTCCGTGACAAGTGTCTGCCGTTCCGATCACGGTGACCCATAGAATTAACCTTCTCAGCTTTCTGACCTCTGGGCTTCAGATCAAGTCCGAGCTGTGAATGAGATTACCATATCCATCAATACACAATGGTCAAGGGAATTCCGCTCGGAACTTCCCGATATAATCTGTTCGGAACTCTCCGATATAATCTGTGGCTGATTACTTTGCGTACGTCCCCGCAGTCATTCCGCCGCTTTCTTGTAATTTTGTCTTCACATTCTCTCAATCATTTACTTATCTACTTGTCCTATTTTATCCAACTGTATAATGACTAGTATGATTCTTCGTTTACTTCGATTTTAGCAGACCATAAACACGTACTCGTATACAAAGCCAACCGATATTAAAACTCTCGTAAAGCCGATGTCTTAACCTATACTAGTGCCCATTGTCACGTGGTTCTCTGGGCATATTGCACTGATCAATCCAATTGCCCAGTAACAATTCCGCCCGACAAGTCAAGTAAAGAGATTACTATACGGTAGCTTTTATTTATCGTGGTCCAAACGGTTGAAACGGCCTGACCAGAGTTTTTCATTTCAATGAATTAAGACCGAGCCTTTATAGCAAGCACATGGTATTTTCCGGCCGGAGAGTTGGACATTGTTTTGGAAAGCCAGGAATATTTTGCCCGAAAATTCTACATTTATAATGACAGACAAACATGTTGTTTCACAAAATTGGCCAGGCCCACAGGTGTCACCCTCGTTATATTATAGCACCATGTCGTAATTGCGAGTCTTGTTGTTTAAACCTGTTTCTACCACAATACCCTGTGTTATTTCACTCCTAGATCATTGTACATTGTATTAACGTTCTGACTGTTGGATTAATATGATTATGTTATATACATGTAGGACCTAAGAATTTGTTACAGCTAGTTAAGATGATCTCAATTTTCAATAAAAACGCCCCCTCAATAGCCTCGATCGATAATGCTCTTAAACCCCCAGCCCCAGCCCCAGCCCCAGCCCCAGCCCCAGCCCCCACCCTACCCACACAAACACACACGCTATCAAGCACACACCAATCCCCGAAAAAAAACATTAGTAAAATTACACTTAAAACCTTAATTTAGGTACAACATTACATGTAGCTGTAACAAATTCTCATATCCTTGTGTTATATACATGTACCGCCAGTGGTATATGACCTTCCGGACTTTTGATTGGTTGAGAAGTTGGACTTAGGCCGGAAATCACGTATTTTAATGCCACGTGCGGTTGTTGACGTCGTCATCGATTGTTGGCGTCGTCATCACTTGGCGGGAATATGCGAGATGATACGTTTTGCGCATATCATAGTCTGCGCGGTTCACTCCAGTTTCCAACTGAGATTGTGGTGGTAGAAACAGGTCACACGACTCATGGTTATTGGATGTGGAATTTATTTCACTCTCGTTAATCCACTTTAAAAAGTTACAACAAAAGACACTCTCTTAAGCTCGTGTCTTTTGTTAATTTCAATAAATAATTAACTCGATTGAAATAAATTCCATATCCAACAACCACTCGTTGTGTAACATTATCTACCTACAGACCATTAGTACTGTCATCAACAGTCGTACATGTATTTACCAACCAGAAACCTTTATTTTCTGAAATAGCTATGGCTACGATAAATTATTTCTGAAAAGACCATCCCTTGCGAGACTTTAACAATAAATAATAAATAACAATAAAGATAAAATAAACAAAAACAAGTATCAGTGTGTAAACACGATAACCAGCCACAACAACACACCACACAACTGATGTAATACCCAAGTTTATCTGGGTCCCCATAGTTACCAGCCACACAAATCTAATGTAGGCACCGTCTCTGCTATTATAACGGAATCAGCTTGAAGGCTTTTAACATATCTTTCGTCAAGTTTTTAAAACCAGTTAACGTATTTGGTGTTTATTAGATAAAACTGCAGTTACAACAAATAACATCGAAAATAACGTAATCGATTCAGTTTTAATATGACTGTGAAATTGTCAACACGAATTTGTTTCGAAATAAACCACGAGCTGTATATTGAATTAAAATATGATTTAATATCTATAAAATGTATCCCTTTTTACATCCATTCAGATATTTTATAATTATATATAATCATTCACGAAACTAAAGAGCTGTTTGGTGCTGTGGGCGGTTGTACATAAGATCATTTCAGTACAATTCGCTTCATCCGTTGTTTAAATGCATTTTGATGTCTTCTCCTCTTCATTGATGTCCTTAGTTCTATTTTGATATTTTCCTTCAAATTTGATGTCTTTCCTATTATTTTGATGTTCGTCAATTTTGATGTTTTTCCTTTTATTTTGATGTTGCCCTTGAAGTTTTGTAACACTGGGTGTTGACGCAGACTTATTAAATGTTAGAGTTTTACAACGAGTTATTTCCCCTCTGTCGCGGTTTTTGTTATTTTCCTGTCATGCAATGAACATTCATGCTGACTTTCAACCGCATCCAGAACAGCTCAATAATTAATCGTGCAGTGTTTAAAATAAAATGCTAACCATTTGTCAATTATCCGGGGGGGACTTTGGGGAAGTTTCATGTTTTGCATTTGACCGTTTTCAACTTTTAACTTGTATTTTTGACCTAATTTCATGATTTTAACCAGTTTGAGCAAATAATTCATGTCTGTGCACGGGAACGGTAGCTTGTCAAAATAACATATGTTTGAAAAGCTTATTCAGATAAATAACCATTTTGTTACGTTTCAGAAAAAAACACATCATTCAAAAAAAAAAAAAATGCAGCTAATGTTGATTAACATTGCAATCTGTTCGCGCCGGGATTTCTTTAAATAGCCTCATTATTATGAGAACTTAAATGCCATTGAATCCCCAGACAGTATTCTCGTTTCAATTAAACCTCCAATAGAAATGAGATTCTGGGTGAAATCAAGTACTTCGAAAAGACCATTATACCTTAATTGTCATATTGGAATTAATGAGTTCATAATACTGATATAATTTCGAAGATTTTGTTTTAAAAAACGGTTTTATTATGTGTTTGTTCTAATGATTCTATTTGTCCTTGGCGATACATGTTACAAAGTATCCTGGGATTTTATGTGTATAGTGCAAGTACTAGAATGGGAATTCAAAAAATATCTAACTTAATAGAATTCCTTGCTTTAAAGTATATTCAACATACGATATTGATAACTCATTGCTCGAGATTTTATATTTTTATCAAAAAGAAATCTCGTATTGGTATTCATTGGTCAATCATGCCAAGACTATATACGGTGGTATTGAGAGCGTCTTCGATTTTTGGTGTTTTACATCGCTGTTCTCATCGATAAATCATCTTGTCCAATTATTAAGATTTATTTCAAAACAAGAGATGAAATGGTTTTAGTACAAAATATGTATGCTATTTTTATTTACAACATAAGGGTTTTTTTTAATGGCGCAGAGTTGTTTTAAGTTTATCAGCCAAATGCCCTGTTTTGAACAATCTAGCGAATATTTACTCTCTTAAATATTGGCGTTTATAACAATGTCAAGATCTTCGCTTGATTATTTCAATATCATCAGTTCTAAAATAAAGTGTGGTGGAAGTAGCTCAATAAAGTGGGAACATGCTTATGACAGAAAATTAACGAAGGCTACTGTCAACCTGAGTTCAATTCAATGATGTATGTATTCTACCGACTATATTGATACCCTAGCACGCCTTCATAACAATCAAAGTGACCTTGGTAATTTGAATATTCAAATTAGGCTGTTCTTTTGCGCGCGCAAATATTTGTCAATAGATTCCTTCACAGGCTGTTTTGCATGTATTTCAGGATTACCATTTGTTTGTAATATTAGAGACAGATCATCAAACCAAAACTGTGATCTGATAAAAATATTTTGTTTAAACACCATACTGCTATACAACATTTTCACTCACCATACTGTTGTACAACATTTTAACTCACCATACTGTTGAACAACATTTTAACTCACCATACTGTTGTACAACATTAAAACTCTTTATACTGTTGTACAACATTATAACCAACCATACTGTTGTACAACATTTTAACTCACCATACTATTGTACAACATTATAACCAACCATACTGTTGTACAACATTATAACCAACCATACTGTTGTACAACATTTTAACTCACCATACTGTTGTACAACATTAGAACTCATTATACTGTTGTACAACATTATAACCAACCATACTGTTGTACAACATTTTAACTCACCATACTGTTGTAAAACATTTTAAACCACCATACTGTTGTACAACATTATAACTCACCATACTGTTGTACAACATTATAACTCACCATACTGTATACAACATTATATTAACACCTCTCCCTTCTTGTGCTTAGTAAACTCTGACTGCGAATATAGTAGCGTATACGCAGTGAAAAAAGGCTCGGCGGATTGATATTTGTTCAAATATGGCGTCGTTCACGCTTCAGAAAAAGAAGTATTCGCTGTCGGCCATTGTTTTGTTCTTACAAGATTTTGAAACTTGGAACATATATGGAATCAATTTCCTGTGATTAAACAATAAATGGTTTCTAGCAAACTTTTGATTCCAAATGATGCGCATTCGAAATTCTTTGACGGTAACGCAAACATGGCGGCGCCCTGCAGTTTTGACGTCTGACGTCGGACCGCGTCACAACCAGATCACTGTGTCAATGCGTGTACATAAAGACCGTTATAAATAAAGACATAAATTCGACATGCTAGAAATATGACATAAAACACCATACTGTTGTACAACATTATAACTCATTATACTGTTGTACAACATTGTAACTCATTATACTGTTGTACAACATTGTAACTCATTATACTGTTGTACAACATTATAACTCATTATACTATTGTACAACATTATAACCCACCATACTATGGTACAACATTAGAACTCACCATACTGTTGTACAACATTATAACCCACCATACTGTTGTACAACATTTTAACCCACCATACTGTTGTACAACATTATAACTCATTATACTGTTGTACAACATTATAACTCATTATACTGTTGTACAACATTATAGCCAACCATACTGTTGTACAACATTAGAACTCATTATACTGTTGTACAACATTATAAACCACCATACTGTTGTACAACATTAGAACTCATTATACTGTTGTACAACATTATAAACCACCATACTGTTGTACAACATTTTAACCCACCATACAGTTGTACAACATTTTAACCAAACATACTGCATGTTGTAGAACATTTTAACTCATCATAATGTTGTAGAATATTTTAACCAACTTTATTTCTATACAACCTGAACGTCATACCTTTGAGCAAGCGGTTATGTCACATAAAATTTATGTTAGTTAAAGTAGAGAGTTGAGTAGACTTCAGATTTTAATGGGCCGTTACCACGGGGGGAAATAATTACATCATATCGTTGTCATGGCTGCTCTTTCTCAGCAATCTTCGTTTTATGTCACATCGTTCCGTTGAATTACATTGATTGTAGGGAGCAATAGAAGAACTGTATGTCAGGTTATTAGACCGCTTTCTAACAAGGACAAATGTTACAGAAAATATCATTTTAGTCCCAATATAGAAAAGTTCGATCATATTGAATCATTATAAACGTCAATTAACAACACAACGAAAAATTGAATTAAACTGCATCATACAGCTGTTTCGTCCTGCTAGGACTTTTCAGTGATGCCAGGGGCCAAAGGGTAGGAATCCAAAACAAAGGGAATGGTAACGTGAACTAAACATAGGGTATGGTAACGAGAACTAAATATAGGGAATGGTAACGAGAACTAAATATAGGGAATGGTAACGAGAACTAAATATAGGGAATGGTAACGAGAACTAAATATAGGGAATGGTAACGAGAACTAAATATAGGGAATGGTAACGAGAACTAAATATAGGGAATGGTAACGAGAAAGCTAAACATAGGGAATGGTAACGTGAACTAAATATAGGGAATGGTAACGAGAACTAAATATAGGGAATGGTAACGAGAAAGCTAAACATAGGGAATGGTAACGTGAACTAAATATAGGGAATGGTAACGTGAACTAAATATAGGGAATGGTAACGTGAACTAAATATAGGGAATGGTAACGAGAACTAAATATAGGGAATGGTAACGAGAACTTAATATAGGGAATGGTAACGAGAAAGCTAAACATAGGGAATGGTAACGTGAACTAAATATAGGGAATGGTAACGAGAAAGCTAAACATAGGGAATGGTAACGTGAACTAAATATAGGGAATGGTAACGAGAACTAAACATAGGGAATGGTAACGTGAACTAAACATAGGGAATGGTAACGAGAAAGCTAAACATAGGGAATGGTAACGAGAAACCTAAACATAGGGAATGGTAACGTGAACTAAACATAGGGAATGGTAACGAGAACTAAACATAGGGAATGGTAACGAGAAAGCTAAACATAGGGAATGGTAACGAGAACTTAACATAGGGAATGGTAACGAGAACTAAACATAGGGAATGGTAACGAGAAAGCTAAACATAGGGAATGGTAACGAGAAACCTAAACATAGGGAATGGTAACGAGAACTAAACATAGGGAATGGTAACGAGAACTTAACATAGGGAATGGTAACGAGGAAGCTAAACATAGGGAATGGTAACGAGAAACCTAAACATAGGGAATGGTAACGAGAACTTAACATAGGGAATGGTAACGAGGAAGCTAAACATAGGGAATGGTAACGAGAACTAAACATAGGGAATGGTAACGAGAACTTAACATAGGGAATGGTAACGAGGAAGCTAAACATAGGGAATGGTAACGAGAAACCTAAACATAGGGAATGGTAACGTGAACTAAATATAGGGAATGGTAACGTGAACTAAATATAGGGAATGGTAACGTGAACTAAACATAGGGAATGGTAACGTGAACTGAATAAAGGGAATGGTAACGTGAACTAAATATAGGGAATGGTAACGTGAACTAAACATAGGGAATGGTAACGTGAACTAAACATAGGGAATGGTAACGAGAACTAAACATAGGGAATGGTAACGAGAAAGCTAAACATAGGGAATGGTAACGAGAAACCTAAACATAGGGAATGGTAACGAGAACTAAACATAGGGAATGGTAACGAGAACTTAACATAGGGAATGGTAACGAGGAAGCTAAACATAGGGAATGGTAACGAGAAACCTAAACATAGGGAATGGTAACGAGGAAGCTAAACATAGGGAATGGTAACGAGAAAGCTAAACATAGGGAATGGTAACGAGAAACCTAAACATAGGGAATGGTAACGAGGAAGCTAAACATAGGGAATGGTAACGAGAAACATAAACATAGGGAATGGTAACGTGAACTAAATATAGGGAATGGTAACGTGAACTAAATATAGGGAATGGTAACGTGAACTAAACATAGGGAATGGTAACGTGAACTAAATATAGGGAATGGTAACGTGAACTAAATATAGGGAATGGTAACGTGAACTAAACATAGGGAATGGTAACGTGAACTAAACATAGGGAATGGTAACGAGAACTAAACATAGGGAATGGTAACGAGAAAGCTAAACATAGGGAATGGTAACGAGAAACCTAAACATAGGGAATGGTAACGAGAAAGCTAAACATAGGGAATGGTAACGTGAACTAAATATAGGGAATGGTAACGAGGAAGCTAAACATAGGGAATGGTAACGAGAAACCTAAACATAGGGAATGGTAACGTGAACTAAATATAGGGAATGGTAACGTGAACTAAATATAGGGAATGGTAACGTGAACTAATCATAGGGAATGGTAACGTGAACTAAACATAGGGAATGGTAACGTGAACTTAACATAGGGAATGGTAACGTGAACTAAACATAGGGAATGGTAACGTGAACTAAACATAGGGAATGGTAACGTGAACTAAATATAGGGAATGGTAACGTGAACTAAATATAGGGAATGGTAACGAGAAAGCTAAACATAGGGAATGGTAACGAGAACTTAACATAGGGAATGGTAACGTGAACTAAACATAGGGAATGGTAACGTGAACTAAATATAGGGAATGGTAACGTGAACTAAGTATAGGGAATGGTAACGAGAACTAAATATAGGGAATGGTAACGAGAAACCTAAACATGGGGAATGGTAACGAGAACTAAATATAGGGAATGGTAACGTGAACTAAACATAGGGAATGGTAACGTGAACTAAATATAGGGAATGGTAACGAGAAAGCTAAACATAGGGCATGGTAACGAGAACTAAATATAGGGAATGGTAACGTGAACTAAACATAGGGAATGGTAACGAGAACTAAACATAGGGAATGGTAACGTGAACTAAACATAGGGAATGGTAACGTGAACTAAACATAGGGAATGGTAACGAGAACTAAATATAGGGAATGGTAACGAGAAACCTAAACATGGGGAATGGTAACGTGAACTAAACATGGGGAATGGTAACGTGAACTAAACATAGGGAATGGTAACGTGAACTAAACATAGGGAATGGTAACGAGAACTAAATATAGGGAATGGTAACGTGAACTACATATAGGGAATGGTAACGAGAACTAAATATAGGGAATGGTAACGAGAAAGCTAAACATAGGGAATGGTAACGTGAACTAAATATAGGGAATGGTAACGAGAAAGCTAAACATAGGGTATGGTAACGAGAACTAAACATAGGGAATGGTAACGAGAACTAAACATAGGGAATGGTAACGAGAACTAAACATAGGGAATGGTAACGAGAAAGCTAAACATAGGGAATGGTAACGAGAAAGCTAAACATAGAGTATGGTAACGAGAACTAAACATTGGGAATGGTAACGTGAACTAAATATAGGGAATGGTAACGTGAACTAAATATAGGGAATGGTAACGTGAACTAAATATAGGGAATGGTAACGAGAAAGCTAAACATAGGGAATGGTAACGTGAACTAAATATAGGGAATGGTAACGTGAACTAAATATAGGGAATGGTAACGTGAACTAAATATAGGGAATGGTAACGTGAACTAAATATAGGGAATGGTAACGTGAACTAAATATAGGGAATGGTAACGAGAACTAAATATAGGGAATGGTAACGTGAACTAAATATAGGGAATGGTAACGTGAACTAAATATAGGGAATGGTAACGTGAACTAAATATAGGGAATGGTAACGAGAACTAAATATAGGGAATGGTAACGTGAACTAAATATAGGGAATGGTAACGAGAAAGCTAAACATAAGGAATGGTAACGTGAACTAAATATAGGGAATGGTAACGTGAACTAAACATAGGGAATGGTAACGAGAAAGCTAAACATAGGGAATGGTAACGAGAAACCTAAACATAGGGAATGGTAACGAGAACTTAATATAGGGAATGATAACGTGAACTAAACATAGGGAATGGTAACGTGAACTAAATATAGGGAATGGTAACGTGAACTAAATATAGGGAATGGTAATGTGAACTAAATATAGGGAATGGTAACATGAACTAAACATAGGGAATGGTAACGAGAAAGCTAAACATAGGGAATGGTAACGTGAACTAAATATAGGGAATGGTAACGTGAACTAAATATAGGGAATGATAACGTGAACTAAACATAGGGAATGGTAACGAGAACTAAATATAGGGAATGGTAACGTGAACTAAATATAGGGAATGGTAATGTGAACTAAATATAGGGAATGGTAACATGAACTAAACATAGGGAATGGTAACGAGAAAGCTAAACATAGGGAATGGTAACGTGAACTAAATATAGGGAATGGTAACGTGAACTAAATATAGGGAATGGTAACGTGAACTAAACATAGGGAATGGTAACGAGAACTAAATATAGGGAATGGTAACGAGAAACCTAAACATAGGGAATGGTAACGTGAACTAAATATAGGGAATGGTAACGTGAACTAAATATAGGGAATGGTAACGTGAACTAAACATAGGGAATGGTAACGTGAACTAAACATAGGGAATGGTAACGTGAACTAAACATAGGGAATGGTAACGTGAACTAAACATAGGGAATGGTAATGTGAACTAAATATAGGGAATGGTAACGAGAAAGCTAAACATAGGGAATGGTAACGAGAACTAAATATAGGGAATGGTAACGTGAACTAAATATAGGGAATGGTAACGAGAACTAAACATAGGGAATGGTAACGTGAACTAAACATAGGGAATGGTAACGTGAACTAAACATAGGGTATGGTAACGAGAAACCTAAACATGGGGAATGGTAACGAGAACTAAATATAGGGAATGGTAACGTGAACTAAACATGGGGAATGGTAACGTGAACTAAACATAGGGAATGGTAACGTGAACTAAACATGGGGAATGGTAACGTGAACTAAACATGGGGAATGGTAACGTGAACTAAACATAGGGAATGGTAACGAGAACTAAATATAGGGAATGGTAACGTGAACTACATATAGGGAATGGTAACGAGAACTAAATATAGGGAATGGTAACGAGAAAGCTAAACATAGGGAATGGTAACGTGAACTAAATATAGGGAATGGTAACGAGAAAGCTAAACATAGGGTATGGTAACGAGAACTAAACATAGGGAATGGTAACGTGAACTAAACATAGGGAATGGTAACGAGAACTAAACATAGGGAATGGTAACGAGAACTAAATATAGGGAATGGTAACGAGAAAGCTAAACATAGAGTATGGTAACGAGAACTAAACATTGGGAATGGTAACGTGAACTAAATATAGGGAATGGTAACGTGAACTAAATATAGGGAATGGTAACGTGAACTAAATATAGGGAATGGTAACGTGAACTAAATATAGGGAATGGTAACGTGAACTAAACATAGGGAATGGTAACGAGAACTAAATATAGGGAATGGTAACGTGAACTAAATATAGGGAATGGTAATGTGAACTAAATATAGGGAATGGTAACATGAACTAAATATAGGGAATGGTAACGAGAAAGCTAAACATAGGGAATGGTAACGTGAACACTAAATATAGGGAATGGTAACGTGAACTAAATATAGGGAATGGTAACGTGAACTAAACATAGGGAATGGTAACGAGAACTAAATATAGGGAATGGTAACGAGAAAGCTAAACATAGGGAATGGTAACGTGAACTAAATATAGGGAATGGTAACGTGAACTAAATATAGGGAATGGTAACGTGAACTAAACATAGGGAATGGTAACGAGAACTAAATATAGGGAATGGTAACGAGAAACCTAAACATAGGGAATGGTAACGTGAACTAAATATAGGGAATGGTAACGTGAACTAAATATAGGGAATGGTAACGTGAACTAAACATAGGGAATGGTAACGTGAACTAAACATAGGGAATGGTAACGTGAACTAAACATAGGGAATGGTAACGTGAACTAAACATAGGGAATGGTAACGTGAACTAAACATAGGGAATGGTAATGTGAACTAAATATAGGGAATGGTAATGTGAACTATATATAGGGAATGGTAACATGAACTAAATATAGGGAATGGTAACGAGAAAGCTAAACATAGGGAATGGTAACGTGAACTAAATATAGGGAATGGTAACGTGAACTAAACATAGGGAATGGTAACGAGAACTAAATATAGGGAATGGTAACGTGAACTAAATATAGGGAATGGTAACGTGAACTAAACATAGGGAATGGTAACGAGAACTAAATATAGGGAATGGTAACGTGAGCTAAACATAGGGTATGGTAACGTGAACTAAATATAGGGAATGGTAACGAGAACTAAATATAGGGAATGGTAACGAGAACTAAATATAGGGAATGGTAACGTGAACTAAATATAGGGAATGGTAACGTGAACTAAACATAGGGAATGGTAACGAGAACTAAATATAGGGAATGGTAACGAGAACTAAATATAGGGAATGGTAACGTGAACTAAATATAGGGAATGGTAACGAGAACTAAATATAGGGAATGGTAACGTGAGCTAAACATAGGGTATGGTAACGTGAACTAAATATAGGGAATGGTAACGAGAACTAAATATAGGGAATGGTAACGAGAACTAAATATAGGGAATGGTAACGTGAAATAACTATAGGGAATGGTAACGAGAAAGCTAAACATAGGGAATGGTAACGTGAACTAAATATAGGGAATGGTAACGTGAACTAAACATAGGGAATGGTAACGTGAACTAAATATAGGGAATGGTAACGTGAACTAAATATAGGGAATGGTAACGTGAACTAAACATAGGGAATGGTAACGTGAACTAAACATAGGGAATGGTAACGAGAACTAAACATAGGGAATGGTAACGTGAACTAAATATAGGGAATGGTAACGAGAACTAAATATAGGGAATGGTAACGTGAACTAAGTATAGGGAATGGTAACGTGAACTAAATATAGGGAATGGTAACGTGAACTAAACATGGGGAATGGTAACGTGAACTAAACATAGGGAATGGTAACGTGAACTAAACATAGGGAATGGTAACGTGAACTAAATATAGGGAATGGTAACGTGAACTAAATATAGGGAATGGTAACGTGAACTAAACATAGGGAATGGTAACGTGAACTAAACATAGGGAATGGTAACGTGAACTAAACATAGGGAATGGTAACGAGAACTAAACATAGGGTATGGTAACGAGAAACCTAAACATGGGGAATGGTAACGAGAACTAAACATAGGGAATGGTAACGTGAACTAAATATAGGGAATAGTAACGTGAACTAAACATAGGGAATGGTAACGTGAACTAAATATAGGGAATGGTAACGTGAACTAAATATAGGGAATGGTAATGAGAAACCTAAACATGGGGAATGGTAACGAGAACTAAACATAGGGAATGGTAACGTGAACTAAATATAGGGAATGGTAACGTGAACTAAACATAGGGTATGGTAACGAGAACTTAACATAGGGAATGGTAACGTGAACTAAACATAGGGAATGGTAACGAGAAACCTAAACATGGGGAATGGTAACGAGAACTAAACATAGGGAATGGTAACGAGAAGGCTAAATAGACATTACCAAAAGCCATTGCTTGGCTATTCTTCTGTCCATGTTTACAATGTTAGAAAGACATTAATATTCAACAGGAAGAACTATGTCCATTTTTAATGTTAAAAGCAGACATTATCAAAACATTACCCGGGAAGGTACATAGCTTGAAGGCTAATTCTACCGCCCTGTTCAGACTCTATTCAGGCATTATTTAAATACCATGTTTGGGGGGATGGTAATTTGGAGGTAAATTAAACATGAGACCGGATTTATCTGTATGTATCGTAACCAATCCTGGTCCTTCGACCTGATCTTATCTATTTGATGATCATTGGGAAGACGAGAACTGAGTCGACCGCGATATCTCTATATCGGAGCCATTATACAAGGGACAAAAACCAATCGAGATACGGATTTTCACGTTTCCTAGTTTCAGGTTATATATACTTTTGGTAGATTTTTATTATTATATAATGGCGGATTAATATAGGGTCAAAAGTCAGAGGTATTCCCGTTCTATTTCACAGTTGGACATTTAAACTTCCGGTTATCAGAAGTTAAAATGTCTCGAAATTCCTCATAAAATGTCCTTTGAAGCCTTTACCATGTATGTATCTGTAAATCTAGACAGTTGTCACTAGTGTTGAACGAGTGTAAGATTCTATTTATCACATATAACTTGTATCTCTGAGTTATATACACTTAAACTCTCATATTCATTGTTTATATTTACAGTTTACACTGACATTCACTCGATTATAATTGTTTCTGAAACTATAGTTATTTAAGGATTAAACTTTGATTTTGTTTAGTTAATTTTCAATCCAGAACGGGGTGAATTGCGTAAACGCAATTTACCGACTAGTTTAAGGTTAATTCTTACATTTACAGTATTTTTTTAATGGTTCATAACTATTCTTTTCATTATGGCCCCATCTGAGAACATAGATTTCATTTCAAAACTAATAAAAGTGAGAACGATACGATAAAGGTAGCAGCATGACACTTGTAAAAGATGTGGTTAACTCCGCCCATGTCTATTGCTGATGACGTCACACAGTTGTGTCTCAAACCCGGATAATTTGCATAGCTCCTCCCAATTGTTTTGTTGTTGATATCTGAAATTTGGCACGTTCTCAAGTATAGTTATTGGATGAGAAATCTAGTTTGAGGAATAATGGTTATCGAGTAAAAGTTGGGGTAGACTACAAACATTAGCCGATAACTATACTTGAGCATGTGTCAAATTCCTTTGACGTCAACAACATGTGTGCGAAACTGCATGTAATGCAAATTATTCGGGTACGAGACACTATGTTGTGACGTCAACAATAGACATGGGCGGATTTAACCGCAGCTTATGCGATTCCATTGAACCGTTATCACGTTTATAAGTGTTGAAATGAAATCTATGTCCACAGAACTATAATGAACACATGTGTAAAACCATTTATATGACACGAACGAGTCAGTTATGTGATAATTGATGTTAATATGAAGAAACTGTTGAACCATGTTTGACTACAAAATCGTTTCTGATACCATGTTTATGTACGCTACTTCTGTAAGAATGGGCGACGGCGGTTAAAGTTTAAAAATAAACAAAGATGGCCAGTCGGTGCCCAGGATTGATTCATTCCTTCGTTCATCTCATTGTCTCATATGAATGATAATGTTTTCTTGAGGTTTAGAACAAAGGAGTTCCGATAATCTCATATGAATGTTAAGGCTTGCTTTAGGTTAAAAACAAAGGAATTCCGATAATTGCATATGAACTTTGTTTTCTTCGGGTTTAAAACAAAGGAGTTCCGATAATTGCATATGAACTTTGTTTTCTTCAGGTTTAAAACAAAGGAGTTCCGATAATTGCAAATGAATGTTATTGCTTTTGCTAGGTTTTAAACAAAGGAGTTCCGATTAGTTTATATGAACTCTAATGCGTTTTTGTTACAATTGTAGATTTTAAACAAAGGAGTTCCGATAATCTCATATGAACGTTAAGGCTTTTTTTTTGGTTTAAAACAAAGGCGCTCCGATAATCTCATATGAACGTTAATGCTTTCTTTCTTTAGGTTTAAAACAAAGGAGTTCCGATAATTGCATATGAAAATTAATGCGTTTTTTAGGTTTTAAACAAAGGAGTTCTGATAATCTATGAACCCTAATTCCAAATGGACATTAGTTCTTTCTTTTAGTTTAGATAGAGGGGTTCCGATAATATCATTTAAACCCTCATGCCTTCTTTAGGTTTAATTAAGACAGAGGAGTTGCGATAATTGCAGTTGAACCATTCCAGTTTCTATAGATGTTTGATTACATTAGATTCCGCTACAATCACGTAACTTAACTGTGGTCATATCATACAGAAGTATTTAATCTATGTGATGAGTTATTACGAACGATACAGTTCAGTACACAGGCCATCTTCGCTAGCCAAGGGTTACGATCCGCACACTCATCTTCACCCTTGGCATATATAGACCACATTTCGTAAATCCCGCGACGAGAATTTTCATTGGATGCAGCTAGGTCTGGCTGCGTCCAATCAGGACGCATCTTACATTTGATCACGCGCTCTTGTTATGGGACAGAAAAAAATGTAAACAAACATGGCACAGTGTCGACTGTGTCATGGATCTTTACCAGTAAAACAGAGAAGAACAATCTTCAACGACACAATTACGGTAAGGACTCAGTGCGTGGATCGCCGTTTCCTGATGCTGTCTAATCTGATCAAGCTTGATTTTTTCACAGATTAACCGAATGAGATGTTCTTCCTTGTTTACATTCATTGCAGAAGCCGTTTTGTTACACGCCTTTTGATTGGTCGGTAATTACGTGATTCAAAGGGACACAATGAACACCGACCGCTAGGTGGCAGACCCGGGGGCTTTCAATTTTGCCCTGATATATTCCAGGGGTGTAGATTACATAGGTGATCGTAACCCCTGGATATCGAGGATGTACACAGGCAAATGTTCTTCATGTCAATTCATGTCAATTTCAGGTCAAGATTTTCCTGTCAAATTGACCTGAAAAGAGCAAAAAAGTCAATGCATGTCAATTTTTTTACCTGAAATGACCTGAAATTCAGGTCAATTTTACCTGAAAGTAATTTCAGTTACTTTCAGGTCAATTTCAGGTTAATTTGACATCAATTTCAGGTCAAGTTTTTATCAGGTCAAATTGACCTGAAGACATTTTGCCTGTGTAGAATGATCATCGATGCTATTTTACACAATTTAAAAGTGACACTCCCAGTTGACTTTAACCACTTTGAAAGCGGATTAAGAAGCGATCAGATTAAGTATAAGTGGCCGTATATACTGTAATACTACATGTATCTAAGCCCTGTTGCATAGTTTGGCCATACAATTATTGTAGATGTATCAGTTCCGTTTGTAAGAAGAGATCCAGGTCAAAAGCTTTGATATCCATAAAAATAAAATTGGAAATAAAACAATTCTGACACTTTTGACATGCGCAGTACACCTGCTTCCGGCTTGAGACATATACAAACACTGCCGGCTGAACAATTTATTGTACATGGCACTACTGGGTCTGTCATGCAGGTAAATTTTAAACAAATCTATAGAAATCGTATTATGGTATCGATTAATTTCCGTTTCAAGGTTATCAAATACCGAAAAAGTCAGAAGAGAGAAAACAGAAGTCAAAGATGGTGTGTAATGGAGCCAGGGATGTTAGTTTGGAGCAGTTCAATAGCTAGACATATCGAAGGAATGTATATAACAACATCAATTAAAACAATACGCAATCTATTAGCATTTATTTTTATTCATCCACGAAACAATCAATCAATCGACAAATTAAAATCTCGATAATTACGTCATCATCATTAATCAATACTTAAAGAAAATACGTCATTGTCATCAATCAAATATTAACATAAGTATTATTACGTCATAACAATCAAACAGTATCCACATCAGAGTAACGACGTCATAATCACGAATTCAGAGACGCATCAGCATTTATGACGTCATAATGATGAATAAAGTCTTTTTCATGAATCAATGGTCATATTCAATATTTTGCTGAAACGTGATAATGGTAATAAAGGACCACATCCGAAATTGTTATTACGTCATGGTCAAAAATCAATAGAAAGATGATATTTCTATAACAACGTCATAATCATAATTGTGGGTTGATTTGTAAATAAAATCTTCCCCTACCTTGAGAGTATGACAATAAAATCTCCAACCCAAGCGGTGATATTCTTGGTTGTCGAACCCGAGGCTCTCCCGAGGGTTAATCTATCAAGAATATCACCCCGAGGGTTGGAGATTTCTCTGTTACAACATCGAGGTAGTAGATGTTCATTTTTCTACCATCATTTATTTTATTTTACGAAAATATCACGCCACAATGCTGACGTGATGTGATTGAACTGCTGACTTGGCGTGATGGAATTGTTGATGTGACGTCATTATATTGTTGTCGTGACGTCATTACATTGTTTTCAGCTCGTGCTTGGCCTATCTGTCCTAACCTAGGGGGTGACAGAACAATCTCGGGACAGGTAAAAGAGGAGGAAAATATTTGAATAATGGGAGAATAAATTGTCAACAATTCGGCCTTCCACGCAGACGGCCGAGGCTCTATCAACAGTCGTCGCAGGCATGGAATGTTCAGAGGTGTTGTTTCCTCCTGCACGCACAACTTCAGCACCCAAGATAATTTTTTTAAATGGTCTGAAGTTGATGTTATGATATCTGATGTAATAAACAATATTTTTGTCCTTTGCTACAGTATATGTTTGGTAACATCTAAGTTAGATGGCACTATTAATGATACCAATGGAAGCCCGGTATCACTACAAACAGAACACAATACATCTCCAGTCCACACGTAGACATACACGGGGAGATATTAGCCAAGTGGTATAGGATTACATGTAGTACAAAATGTAGCTTGCGGCTGGTACATTGTAAGACAACCCATGCCGATTCTTCAAAATCGTATTGATAAATGTATATGGTAATTGTATTGATTGTATAAATTGTACATATTTCTGTTGTAAAGGGTTTTAAAGTGCCTTATTTTTGTGAGATAGAGCGATATATCTATATATCAAATGTTTTATGGTATGTTTATTATATAGCAAAAGTCAATTGCCGTACAATATTGGGGTCAACATAATCAATATAGCCCATGTACCATAACTATGTAAATGAGTCTTATTACTGTTGGAACCCTTTGTGACATCACAATAAAAATGACGTCAGATTATTGTACATGACGTCAAGTTGTTGTTTCATTAGTGAAAAATTTGTCTTCCGTTATAAAGGAGAATCATTGAAATATAAAAGTTAGCATGTCTCTCAAGCTATATAATAAATAGAATATCACACTCGTGAATACGTCATATTGAATGTATCGGACGAGTTGATTAATTTTATTCGTGAAATTAATCAACTCGTTCAATACATTCAGTATTATATGAACACGAATATTAAATCCTCTAAATATTATCAAAAATAAACCGACTTATAAGATGTTTTTAAAGTAACATAATGAGCTTAAATAGAGATATACAAACATAAAAAATCATCTTTTCGACAAAATCATAAATGAAAAGACACAAAATCATGTAATAATCATAATTCAATTGAAAACATTTGTATATACATTCTGTATTTTCAACATACTCATAACTCTCTCGTCACACAATCAGTATTTACATGGTAACGTCTCACCAAGCAAATCTCACTTATAGCCGCCTTACAATAATAACTTTTGCCTCTAAAATCCTTATGTAATGCTGTCTCCAGACTTCCGTGTTGTTTTATCGATATTTCTAGAATCAGCATCATATACAGACAAAAATAATACCAATTTGAGACACTTTTTTGACATTTGAGTTTCCTATCCCGACGGATGTTCCTTACTATATCTGTCTTAAATCCCTTCGTTGGTACAGAAGGAGAGATAATGCCATTCTTTGTCTTATTGCCAAGTTATTGGACCTCTGCTCGATTTCTGTTCCTTCAAAAATGCTCTTAAAGGCCCAATAAACGTAACTTTTGGCAAAACTTGAAGCGAAAATCAAGCCTAATAACTTATTATATTTCTAGATTTCGTTAAGATTAACTGATAACAGCAATAATCAAGATGAATTTTTTGCCCTTGTGTATCAATGAATTCCTTTATTGATACACAAGGGCAAGTATCTTTTTTTTTTATTTATTTCTCCTTTATGGTCCCCACCCCTCTGTCCAAAAGAAAAGATATAGCCTCAATTAATAGCAAATTAATTTCTCTTTCTATAAAAATATTCCCCATTTGGATTTAATTACCTTTCTCTGTACGGAAGGAAAAAGATTTTCCACTAGGGTAACAAACTCATGTATATGCTCTAGAACAAATTAAGTCGAAGTCCTATTATCAGTTTAGAAGGGGCGAATTTTGTAGAATTAAACAAGGACGGACACAGACGAACAACAGACGGACAAGGACGGACGACGCTGCGCCACAACAAACGCTCACTTTGGTAGGAGAATTGACAACTAGCAATGGAACTTGTTGTTGAATTCACCTTACCACAGGGTGTCCTAAAATATACGTCCGTTTTAAAGACAGCCTATCATATTTAATAAAATTATTATAATCAATACGTTATAAACAAAAGGTACATATATAGGTAGATTGATACAATGGTTTACATACATTTATCACATAACTGACCCGTCTAGTCAGGTCATACGGCCATGTCATAAATAGAGGTTACACAACGAGTGGTTGTTGGATATGGAATTTATTTCACTCGAGTTAATTATTTTTAAAAGTTACAAAAGACACGAGCTTTAGCTTATTTTAACTTGAAAACTTAAAAATTAATTCGAGTGAAAAAATTACATATCTAATAACAACGAGTCATGTGACCTGTTTCTACCACAATAATATTAAGTCGCAGTGGCAGTGTTGTTTTCTGTGAACCGCGGATGATATTTGCGCGAAAACACGTCACCTCGTATATATTCCCGCCAAATTGTGACGACGTCAACAATCGATGACGACGTCAACAATCAGCACGTTGCATTGGCCCACGTGATTTCCGGTCAAAGTTCAACTTCTCGACCAATCAAAAGTCCGGAAGGTCATATTCCACTAGTGGTATATAACATATATTTATCCAACAGTCAGCACGTTTATACAATGGTCTGAGAGTGGAATAACACGGGGTATTGTGGTAGGAAAATGGTATTAAACACGCGTAATAACACTATTGTGACGTCATAAATAAATGACGTCTTCATGAAGTCACATCATTGTCTCGGTAGTGAAAATCGTACTATCACAAAAGAAATCTGCCTTTCTTATAGAGAAATAATTTGAGAGATTATGTGTATTTTCTCATAAATATAAGTTATGTGATAAATAGAATCTTATACTCGTGTTAATGTAATATAGAATTCATTAATCTCGTTAAATAATTTCCATGTTACATCGACACTCGTGTAAGATCCTCTATGTATAAACCAAACGTGATTTTTGGGGAAAGGTAACAATTTTAGCTGCAATGTGTTCTATAGACTTACAGTTGTGGTATCGCACAACGCACCAAAAACTGCGTGCGTTCATCGTGCATACATCGTGAACACATCGTTCGCCCATGGTGCGCACAACTGGGCGATCTAAAGATCGTGCGTTTATGTGTGCGATAGAATCGCACATACGCACCATTTGGTACAATTGGTCGATACATATTACGGAATGAAAAACATATGGAACCCTCTCGTCCAAAAACTATTTAAATTCGTATCATATTTATTGGGATTATGTCAATTTAACAATATACAGTAAACAGTATTACAATGACCATGAAACAGCCAAGTGCGGGTTTAGCTAACAGGTAACAGAATAGGTAAATAACATGCCAGAGTTTTACCTGTCCCGTGTGCGGCGATCCGCTCCGACAGCCATTATCGAGCGACCGTTATGAAAACAAGCTGGACTCTTATAATTAGTTATTTGAAAACCCCCTCCCCAACAATTTACCTGTGTTTTCACACCTAGGCGAGTGTTGTAAGTGCCCTGGGCCAGAGACATCTACATATATTGTCGGTCCATGTACAGGTGCAGTGTATAACTTGGTAAAAACTAGCAATATTTACTTGAATGAGAACTTGTCAATATGTGTTGAAAGTTTACATGTGTCTATTTGGTTTGTTTCAAAAACTACCGAAAGACTATTACTAATTTTATAAAATATATAGATAGAACTATCAGCTCATGTAAATAGTTACAATATAGAAATATGTTTAAAACATCTAGCGCGAAACCGTATATATTGTTAAACCATTTCTAAATTTATATCAACCACGATTGTCATCGCACAATGTTAGTTTATCGTGCGCCCACATGTGCGTTAGAAATAATCGCCCAGGATCGCATCGTTCGCACATCGTGCATACACCGTTCGCCCATCGTGCGCCCATCGCACATCGTGTAACGTTGTGCGATCCCACAACTGTAATTAAGTCTAAGTGTTTTTTCTATTATACGTAACACTGGTTTGGTTTATTTTGTTTCACATCCTATTTTCAACCTGGGCCATTAAAGGATGTGCCAGGATTTGAAGACGGCGGAAAGCCGGAGTACCCAGAGAAAAAACACCGACCTACGGTCAGTACCTGACAACTGCCCTTCACGTGGGTTTCGAACTCGCAACCCAGATGTGGAGAACTAGTGGTAGAATGTCGAAATACCTTAACCACTCCCCCCAACCCCTGGGGGTGGGGGGGGGGGGTAAGCCCTGACTGTATTATAAATCGTTACCGTGATATTATTCTCAAGAACACTCGTCTGACATTTTTGTACACTATAGGTATAAATCAGAGTCAGTTTATGTTTTTGCAGGACGGGACGACTCCTCAAGTCAACATAAGTGATGGTCAGGTTAAAAAACGGCTGGTCTATTCAAGTCCCCTGGAGTTTTATTTGTAGGGATACTTTAACCTTCAGTCTGGCATAAAACACGACTTAATCAACTATGTCACCCAGACAGAATTCAGAAACATTTCTGCCGAAACCGTATTGACGGTTTAATTTCCCAAAAATCTATGTAATTTGAGGAGTATCCTATAAAATTTAAAGAAATTGCTAAAATATGTAAAAATATTACACATACAGAAATTTCTATATTCTTTTTAAAAAACTGTAGATGTTTTATGCATATCTGCCTCCCGTTCTGATTTGAATCTAAAGAAAAACAGATTTGCATTCAAAATGGAGACACATGTATTGGGCACTCTGAAGTAATGAGAATATTACAAATGAGGCAATATATCCCGCTTACACAATCAGCATTTCATTGAACTGAAACACTACATTCTAAAAGTCAGTGACAAACAAGAATAGTACACAAATTAAAGCTGGCCGGTGATGAAATGAGCAAGTTACTTCATTCTCCAACGCAACCAGTTACCCGTTTATTTACATGAAGTCACATATGAATAGTTTACATCGAATCTGGCACGTGTTCACATGTCCGCCGCTGATGACGTCACTTCCTGTTGTGATGACACTACACGTGCGTGGCGGTGGTTGCCGAGAGTTCGTACGTGCCGTATGTTTTGTTATTGGAATGGCTGTCCTTTTCTTTACACGATATACATCGCCACACGTCTGCCAAACCTTTAAGGAAAGAACTGTACATTGACATACAGCATTTATGCAAGCAAGAAAAAAAACTCTATCTTAAGTGAAACCGGCCATATAGAATACAATCATGAATGTCTTCACATTATATATACATCATTCCCATTGCCACCGCAACACATGCACTAGAATGGCGATATCACCAAGGTGATTGATTGGAAGGTCATGTGACCCTCCACACATGGCCCGGATGTTCTAACTATTGACTAGCAAGCTCACTTCCTGTTCCACTGATGCCTCCCTGAAACGTCAAACGGGTTTCCGTAAAGAATACTATCAAACTACTCTGTGTATAGGCAATGCTTATGACACATCCACTAGAAAGCATACACTCTCTCACACTAGAAAAATAGACTCTCACACAATACTACTATACTAAAAGAAGTCCCCCCCCCCCCCGACACACACACACACATAACCACCATATACTACTAAACAAATAGGCTCTCGCACTAAAAAAGATGCCCTTGGGCCTTTTTAGTCCACGTGGTATTTTACTGATATTTTCAAATTCAAATCCTCTGTTTTGTTTTTGAGTTTAAGAAGGTGGGAAGTGGGGTAAATCCTCGATTTATACAAAAGTAAATTTCCTTTTGCCAAAAGAAGCTCTAAAACATGTTTAGCTGAACTTCATTTGTCAGTGTAAAGAGATAAGGATCTTTAGTGTTTTCCTCTCTTTCCCCTTCTTGACCCAACACTTCTGTCCCCTAAATGGGGTCGACACTCCTCAGTTTAATACAAAACTGATTCCTTATTCCATTTGTATGATTCATATTGCTTTTTGTTTTAATTCCTTCATTTTTCCAAAAGGAAAAAAAATCTACCCTTTTTGCCCTATGGGGCCACCCCTCTTACCGAAAGGGGGTACGTGGCGTCCATTTTTACAAACTCGAGTCCTATTGGACAAAGATGCTCTAGAACAAATTTGGTCAAATTCCTTAATTCCGTTGGTCAAGAAGATTTTTTTTTTAAGATTTACCTATTTTCCCCTAAATTTGCCAACCTCTTTGGTCCATCCGTTTTTACAAAAGTGAGCACCCTTTGGCCAAAGATACTCCATACCATTTTTGGCTAAATCCTTTCATCCGTATAAAAGGACAGGATCATTAATGTTTTCTTCTATTTCCCCTAATGGGCCCCACCCACCGGCCCCAAATAGACTCCCACATACCTTAGATTATACCAAATTGATTCTTTATCAATACTTAACAACCTTCATATTGTATTTGATTCCAATTCCTTCATTTTTACAGAAAGGAAAACAACTTTCTTTCCCCCAATGGGCCCCCGACTTTCTGCCAACCAGGAGGAAACACCATTGATAACATACACACTTTTACATTTGAAATGTCATATTCATACAATACAAATATGTGATTCACGCATTACATATTTTAAACTCTTACGACACATAACTAATAATTATAGTCACCATCTTGGACAAGTATAAATATTTATTACAGTCGCCATCTTGGATTAAATAACTATTAAACAGAGTCATCATATTAAATTGATTAGAATAAATTTTAGAAATGGACAGCATCTTGGATTAGAATATTTGTTTTTCTTTGATAAGCAGATGGAGACTTTTCAATATTTATACTGTTGACATACAGGAGATTTGTGACACAAAGATTAAATGGAATGAACTTACCGCGCTTAAAATTAGCGTTAAATCCGGCGTAGATTAAAGGATTAAGCGCACTGTTGGAGTAGGCCATGCAGTACCCAGAAAACTGGACGTCGCGGAACCAGTCTCCAAGCTGTGTAGAAGTAGAGTTGTATTAGTTACGGGAATTACAGACAAAGGGGAAGTAATTCAATAGCTTTGATTTGATTTTAACATCTTTTTATTTGTATTTTAATATATACAATGGGATTGGGCACCAGTTATCCAATTTATATAAAATCCATTTCCGATACAGTTTTACATTCATACATAACAAGATGAAATATTATTTGCAAATAACAAGTTGGTTTTAGAGAGAGGGAGGGGATGAGGGGGGATACAAATTTTTTTTATACACGCATACATGTATATGCATATAGATAAAAAAACAGTTAATTCAATAGCATTCTTCGGGACGAAGGCAACAAAACAAGAGAACATTTTATTATTACCATTTAATCCAGATGAAGTTTAACTGTGTGATAAAAAGATAAAATAAACCTAGCCTGGTCTTCCTTTGTATCTATTACAGATAAACAGATTGTAGAAATTAAGGGTACGGGTCGCCGTACTGGCCTCGGCTTGTAGGAATTTCCCTTTAGTCAAGCGGTAGGGTGTCTGACTTGAGACCGGAGGGTCGCTAGTTCAAACCTCAGCGGGGGCAGATTTGTATTGTCATTACTCCTTCCTATTACAGATTTGGGGCCGTGACCAAATATCGATAATCAGTTGAATACCACCTGCATTTAAAATACTTTCCTACGGAGATAAGTCATTCACATATGTTAGCAAAACATTTAGCTTTTTGTAAGAACAAAGCTGAGTATTAATCACTGTCTAGACCTACAAGTACTGACCCCGGGGGTGTTTCGTGTGGACAAGGGCTTGTGTTTATTTGTGTTACTTTGCTCAAGTCATCACCTCTGAAAACTATTGTACAGTAAACGAACCGGAGTTATTGACACACGCAGTGGACCAGTATTGGTGAGCCTGAATTATCTAGACGAGGAGTGTAAACAACGTGTTGTCATTATCAATCAACACCCACTTTATAAAGACAGTCATCAATTAACAGGGACATGTTCTCAATGTTGTCCCTTAATTGCGATAATAGTAAGAGTGCGTTGGCATTCCATGTTAGAAATTTGATACAAAAACAAAATTATCTGAGAGCAATAACATCGCAATCATCCATCGGAAATCGCTACAGTTTCATTTCTACGTCCATTCCTGGTCAATTTGTAAATGACCTTTGCACCCTGCCCTTTGACCTACCCTTTGTTCCTTGTCGGGTCGGAGTTCACTGTAGAGAAGGATGACCTGACACGGGAGCCAGCACACGCCAAACACGACAAGTATCACCACCAACATCATAATCACCTGGAAACAAGATGGTAGTGTTACAATAACGTATAATTAAAGAGGGTAACATCACAATAACCTATAACAAGGGAGGGTAACATTCGGTAACCTATAACAAGGGAAGGTAACATAACAATACCCTTAACAAGAGAGGGTAACACTACAATAACCTACATCAGTAGAGGGAAACATTACAATAAAATATAATAACTTATTAACAAGGGAGGGTAACATTACAATAACCTTTTCAAAGGGAGGGTAACATTACAGTTACATACATCAATAGAAGGTAACATTACAATAACCTACATCAGTAGAGGGTAACATTACAATAACCTACATCAGGAGAGGGTAACATTACAATAACCTAACACAAGGGAGGGTAATATTACAATAACCTATAACAAGGGAGGGTAACATTAAAATAACTTATAACAATGGAGGTTAACATAACAATAACCTATAATAAGCGAGGGTAACATTACAATAACCTATAGTAAGGGAGGGTAACATTACAATAACCTATAACAATGGAGGGTAACATTACAATAACCTCCATCAGTTGATGGTAACATTACAATATCCTACATCAGTGAAGGTAAACATTAAAATAAACTTCATCATTTGGGTGGGGGGGGGGACATTACCTAAAATAGGTACATGTAACACACAACTTCATGGAATAGAGGAGGGAAACATTTCATACAGTATAGGAAATAATATTATAAACACTGTACCCTACGATATAGCAAGGTATCGTTTCAATAACCTTCATTATGGAAATGTAACATGACAACTATCTGTAATATAGCAGTGTAACCTTTTATCAGCCAACAATATTACAGAGAAAGTTCAATAATAAATTTCAATATAGAAGGGTAAAATAACAAAATTCTACTAAATGGAAGTGGAATATTCTAATTTCATTACATTTTTACTTTTCACTAGTGAGAAATGTGAAAAATGTCACTTTTTTCTGATATGACCAATCAGAACGCTTTATACCAACGACATTTGGGAAAATCAAAAGCTGCCACAGTAGATTTTGCTATAAAATATTATAAACAGAATACCTAACAGTTTTTTCAGTCATACCAAACATATTTCACTCGTGTGACTAATATTTTTTGTATTTTTCACTCGTGCTGCGCTCTCGTGAAAAATGTCAAAATATTAGCCCCACTCGTGAAATATATTTGGTAATACTGAAGACACTGTTAGATATCCTCTATATCTACAATAGAGAAGGGTGACATTACAATAGCCTTCAGTACTGAAAGGTAACACTTGATAACACAATAACCCAACAAATAAACAGGGAACCCTTATTAACAAAACAGATAGACAGAGGCTGAGGAAAACGCACTTTAAGATTGATAGAACACTATAAATAGCTTTAGGCAGCCGACCATCATCATTATATCACATTCAGCATCTCCTTGTTTTCTGTCAAATGTTTTATAAAGGCAGATTGCTGAGAGAATTTGACTAATTTCTTTTCCTGCACTTTTGCTCTAACTTCTAGTTTAAGTATCTAACAAAACGTTTGTTAGGTGGGATCCAGCGCCTATAATGCACTACGTTTTCATTATTACTTATGGCATTTACACGAGTCAAAATTGATATATTGGCAAACACGTAGAGGCGACAGTACGAATATGTCAAATTTCTGTACTGATGCACTCCGTTATTGTGGCACATCATTACGACAACACGAAACAATTATATTTCAGCTGAATTGTAATAAAACAGTAAGAGTCAGTTTCCTCTCGGCTACATGGCTAAGTGTAAATAGCACGCAATAGTTATACAGTGTGTACAGAAAAGAGATTAAATGTTGAACGTAATCTGAGTTTAAATTTATATAGATATTATGAAAAAGACAATAGCCTTAAAAGATCATTGCTTTTTAGTTAATTTTTGATATTCTCTAAGAATTATTCGTGATGAAATTTACTGATTCAGAATGAGACAAGATTTCCATAATTTAAAGTCGTAAATCGAAAAAAAAATCTGAAGCAACGACAGCGAGATAATTGCAACAGATATCAGCTCAAAGATGTTCCGGTTATTTTTTCAACCTTCCGGAAATAGCGGATGAAGGCCGAGTATGACGTATTTGTGTGACGTATTTCTGTTTTCCCCCACTGGATGGCAGAATTAAAGGCATCGCGCACCTGTAGCAAGGGGACGCAACTCTATTTACTTACGCTCTTCTTATGAGTTCTGGTTTATAAATACTATTAAAGGAGTTGATAAAGATTTATCGGTAAGTTGATGTTGATAAAGATTAACAAGTTGATGTTGATAAAGATTAACAAATTAATGTTGATAAAGATTAACAAGTTGATGCTGATAAAAATTAGCAAGTTGATGTTGATAAAGATTAACAAGTTGATGTTGATAAAGATTAACAAGTTGATGTTGATAAAGATTAACAAGTTGATGTTGATAAAGATTAACAAGTTGATGTTGATAAAGATTAACAAGTTAATGTTGATAAAGATTAACAAGTTAATGTTGATAAAGATTAACAAGTTCATGTTGATAAAGATTAACAAGTTGATGTTGATAAAGATTAACAGGTTGATGTTGATAAAGATTAACAAGTTGATGTTGATAAAGATAAACAAGTTGATGTTGATAGAGATGTTTGAGTTGATGTTAGTAAATATACACGAGCAAATATTGATAAAGTTATACGAGTTAATGTTGATAAAGATAATGTGTCAATGTTTGTAGAGACATAGAGACATGCTGATAAAGATATATGAGTTAATGCATCGTTGGGAAACCATGGTACACTTCTCTTACGTTTGCATACCGTGGGCTAAAATGGAAAGAAACTCTCGTTTTCGTACGAAAAATAATAGCCAATCATATCTCTTCTTTCATCCGTGGCCTACTTCCGGTCGTGATATCCCGTGCGTACAAAACACACCAAAATATACAGTTAACTGTACACAACATAGGCTGAAAAACCTGGTACACTAAACGTTTGCCTCCATCCGTCTTAACAGAAAGATACACGTCTTTTTTCTTCAATAGAGCGTCTATGGATTTTTTTCTGGAACTCATTAAAGCTGGTGATGCTAAATCTCTCTTCTAAACTGGAAGACGCCACATTGGAAAATGAATTAGCAAATTGCCTCTATAAAACAACCATTCTGATTGGTCGAAATCTCCAAATAGAGTTCTATTCGGGGAAACGAGGTTTTTCGATTGTTTTAGCCCACAGTATGCAAACGTCAGAGAAGTGTACCGTGGATTTCCGACGATGGAGTCAAAGACTGATGAGTTAATGTTGATAAAAAAAATATGAGTTAGTGTTGTAAAAGGTTTATGAGTTAATATTGACGAAGATTTATGAGCTAATGTTGATAAAGATAATGAGTTAATATTGATATAGATATGCAAATTAATGTTGATAAAGACATATGTTTATAGTTTATAGAAACATATGAGTCAACTTTGATAAAGATATATGAGTCATTATTGATATAAAATTATTAGATAATGTTGATAAAGATTCATGAATTAATGTTGATAAAAGAATATGATTTAATGTTGAAAAGGGTTTATGAGTTAATAAAAAATACAAGTTAATGTTTATAGACATACATGTAACAGTTAGTGATTATAGACAAACGAGGTTACACCCTTATAGAAAACCTAATATGTTCTTGTCCGACAGTAAGTACGTTAATTATCTAACAATAAGATGTGGAAGATACCTATAAGTAATGAACATTCATGTAAACCTCGTTTATCTCAATCAAACTATTCCCCACAGCGTTAGTCAGTTTCACGTTCGGAATTACAGCCAGGATAATTAATGACAAATGTCTTGCCTAATTGATAATCGATAAGTTTATCTCGACCCTGTTTTAACTGATTATAAATAATATATACAACCTAAAGGAAACTTATTACCGGTCCATTACCAGTATGATTTAAATACAGTTTGACATGGACGCCATCCGTACAACTGACCCTAACAGCGCTATCATGGTGGTTGTGTGCTTTATCTAGTAACCATCTCTCTGTAGCAGCTGTGTTATAATTCCGGGGAAGCTCTAGCTACGTACGACAGAGTTTTGATACTCCTTAAGTTCTATATGAGACCGTGATGTCTTTTCCTCGAGTTCCAGGCATAGCTGTCTTTTAACACTACGAGAGCAACTTACTAGTTCATGCCGTGTCTTTCCTGACGTCACATATATACGTTATTTAAGAAAATTTTGTCTTTGTTGTTTACTGGTGTGTAAATTGAATTTTTATGCAGATATTTTAAATGCCGCGCGTCGTGTGTAAACTGAATTTTTAAACTGATATTTTAAATGACGCGCGTCAGCGCGTTTTGTTGAAATATCTATATAAAAATTCAGTTTACACACCAGTAAACAACAACAAAAAAAACAAATTATTTCTTATATTTACATTTTGACACTTTAAAATTGATTAACGCAACTTACAAAAGCAACAATTGTCATTTATTGAACGTTATACGCACTGACGGAACAGCCGACAATAGATTGAATACCAAAACAGCTGATTCCAATTTGGCGGGAAAGGTTGTCAACTTCAAGAAGTAAACAAAATATAGTCCACAGTAACATTGTTTGTTACCATCAGGAATTGAAGATATTTTATTTTTCATTATTATATTACTTTCGTTTGCTTATTAAAGTTTTAAAAAATCAAGTTCATCCAAAGTTTTAATGAAAGGTAACAAAATAACAATGCGCACTCACACTAATAACGCAAGCGTGATAGTTGGTCCGGGTTGTATTCCTACGCGCTGGACTAACGTTTACCGAAGTGTTAACGTCAAAATCGTTGGAAGTGCCATATAGAGATTAAATTACACACCGGAAATGTTAATATAAACATGTAACTACGAGTCCATTCTGTCTCTCCTGATATTGCGCGTGTAACATAATTACGAGTTTATGCTGTGTCTCTCCTGGGGTCACGTATGTAACATAGCCACGGGTTCGTGTAGTGTCTCTCATGACGCTCGCGTGTAACATAACCACGGGTTCGTGTAGTGTCTCTCATGACGCTCGCGTGTAACATAACCACGAGTCCGTGTTGTATCTCTCGTTACGCTCGCGTGTAACTTATATTATAAGTCCGTTTATGGTCTCGCGCTACACGCGTAACATAACCACGAATTAGTGTTGTATCTCTCATGACACTCGCGTGTAACATACATGTAGCTAAGAGTCTTGTGTCTCACACTACATGTACATGTGTATCATAACATGATATGAATATTAGCTAGATGTCACCAACCTATCAATGACGTACATGTAACCAACCCATCAATGACGTAACCAATCCATTAATGACGTAATCAACCTACCTTGCGTTTCGTTCTGGCCTGCGCCTCTACTCGCTTATCAACGATTTCTCCTGGAATGGTGCTTATCCATAGTTTCATGATAATGATCGAATACGCAAAAGTCATGACAATGATAGGAACGAAGTATAGTACTACGGAAACGATGACGTAGTAGACAGTCCTCGACGTGTGTTCTGTCACAGTCTCGTTCCTGATCGTCCTCGTCACTGTCGGGAACTCGTCATCGCACCACTGCTCCACGTGATCCGACCAATGGCGGACGTTCAACTTCCGGTAGAGAAGAACAGGAATAGCCACAGCCAGAGCACATAACCAGATGACGATAAGAGAGGTACGAGCCCTCTTCTCTGTCATGTGGGCTCGCAAGGCGAACACAATCCCGAAGAAACGATCATAGGCGATGAGGGTGAGAGAAAGCACGCTCGCCACCAATGACAGGACTGAAAGTAGAAAAAACAGCGTCAGATCGCGAACAAATAGATAGAAAAGGGATGAATATACAGACAAGCAGCGTCGTCGTTTGCTGTAAATGAAATGTATATGTGACAGTTTCTATATTTTGTTTGGTTGATAAATTTATTTACAAATCGTACAGTTTGATGTTGTTGTTTTTTTTTGGGGGGGGGGGGGGGATTGGGGTCATTTTAAACAATGGTACAGTTTTTAGCTGTGCAGAATAAGGTTATGACGCTTCTGTATAAAAAAAGGCATTCTAAATCCGAGGGTTACGCACTTGCATGTGATATTTATCATTTTTATTCATGAGGGAATTTATCATCGTACCATCTAGGAAGGGACTAATATATTGTCTTCTGGTGTTAAAAGTTTTTTCTTCTATTTTTTTACCACATTCCCCAGCTAAAAATGACGTCATCCGATCATAAAAATGCGTCGTCGTTAAACCATTAACCAAAAATAAATCATGTCCCGGACGAACTTGTACGACCGTCTGCGTCGCGTCATTATTCCACACATTTGATCTACAAGACAACTGTTGGCTAGTTTTAAATATCAAAGTTCGATGTGGAAGTTATGGCTTTCTATACAGTACGTAAGCTTTCTCTCTGTTGCCTACTCTCTACCTAGCAGACACACTTAACTCCAACCATCACACCCCCTCAACACCCGAAATTAAGTCAAGGTGACATTAAACTCCAACCACCACACCCCATCAACACCCGAAACTAAGTCAAGGTGATACTAAACTCGAACCATCACACCCCGTCAACACCCGACACAAAGTCAAGGTGACACTAAACTCCAACCATCACACCCCGTCAACACCCGACACAAAGTCAAGGTGACACTAAACTCCAACCATCACCCCCGTCAACACCCGACACAAGTCAAGGTGACACTAAACTCTAACCATCACACTCCGTCAACACCCGACACAAAGTCAAGGTGACACTAAACTCCAACCATCACCCTTCAACACCCGACACAAAATCAAGGTGACACTAAACTCCAACCATCACACCCCGTCAACACCCGACACAAAGTCAAGGTGACACTAAACTCCAACCACCACACCCCGTCAGCACCCGAAACTAAGTCAAGGTGACACTAAACTCCAACCATCACACCCTGTCAACACCCGACACAAAGTCAAGGTGACACTAAACTCCAACCATCACCCTTCAACACCCGACACAAAATCAAGGTGACACTAAACTCCAACCATCACAGCCCGTCAACACCCGACACAAAGTCAAGGTGACACTAAACTCCAACCACCACACCCCGTCAGCACCCGAAACTAAGTCAAGGTGACACTAAACTCCAACCATCACACCCTGTCAACACCCGACACAAAGTCAAGGTGACACTAAACTCCAACCACCACATCCCGTCAACACCCGACACAAAGTCAAGGTGACACTAAACTCCAACCACCACACCCCGTCAGCACCCGACACTAAGTCAAGGTGATACTTAACTCCAACCACCACACCCCGTCAACACCCGACACAAAGTCAAGGTGACACTAAACTCCAACCAACACACCCCGTCAACACCCGACACAAAGTCAAGGTGACACTAAACTCCAACCAACACACCCCGTCAACACCCGACACAAAGTCAAGGTGACACTAAACTCCAACCATTACATCCCGTCAACACCCGACACAAAGTCAAGGTGACACTAACCCCAACCATCACATCCCGTCAACACCCGACACAAAATCAAGGTGACACTAAACTCCAACCATTACATCCCGTCAACACCCGACACAACGTCAAGGTGATACTTAACTCCAACCATTACATCCCGTCAACACCCGACACAAAGTCAAGGTGACACTAAACTCCAACCATCACACCCCGTCAACACCCGACACAAAGTCAAGGTGACACTAAACTCCAACCAACACACCCCGTCAACACCCGACACAAAGTCAAGGTGACACTAAACTCCAACCATTACATCCCGTCAAAACCCGACACAAAGTCAAGGTGACACTAAACTCCAACCAACACACCCCGTCAACACCCGACACAAAGTCAAGGTGACACTAACCCCAACCATCACATCCCGTCAACACCCGACACAAAATCAAGGTGACACTAAACTCCAACCATTACATCCCGTCAACACCCGACACAACGTCAAGGTGATACTTAACTCCAACCATTACATCCCGTCAACACCCGACACAAAGTCAAGGTGACACTAACCCCAACCATCACATCCCGTCAACACCCGACACAAAATCAAGGTGACACTAAACTCCAACCATTACATCCCGTCAACACCCGACACAACGTCAAGGTGATACTTAACTCCAACCATTACATCCCGTCAACACCCGACACAAAGTCAAGGTGACACTAAACTCCAACCAACACACCCCGTCAACACCCGACACAAAGTCAAGGTGACACTAAACTCCAACCATTACATCCCGTCAACACCCGACACAAAATCAAGGTGACACTAAACTCCAACCATTACATCCCGTCAACACCCGACACAAAGTCAAGGTGACACTAAACCCCAACCATTACATCCCGTCAACACCCGACACAAAGTCAAGGTGACACTAACCCCAACCATCACATCCCGTCAACACCCGACACAAAATCAAGGTGACACTAAACTCCAACCATTACATCCCGTCAACACCCGACACAACGTCAAGGTGATACTTAACTCCAACCATTACATCCCGTCAACACCCGACACAAAGTCAAGGTGACACTAAACTCCAACCAACACACCCCGTCAACACCCGACACAAAGTCAAGGTGACACTAAACTCCAACCATTACATCCCGTCAACACCCGACACAAAATCAAGGTGACACTAAACTCCAACCATTACATCCCGTCAACACCCGACACAAAGTCAATGTGACACTAAACCCCAACCATTACATCCCGTCAACACCCGAAACTAAGTCAAGGTGATACTTAACCCCAACCATCATACCCCGTCAACACCCGACACAAAGTCAGGATGACCTCTACCGATTCTGAACTAACTAACATTGACGTTCGTTAGAGACGCTGATTCAAAAACGGTCAAAATTAATTAACAATACATTAGTCAAGAGAAATAAGGACACGTGGAAAATCAAAATAAAAAAATACTTAAAAATACATTTCACATTAGTTCGGTATTTTGGTTGTTGTTTTTTTCTCACAATTAGCATCCTGCTAAAAGTTGTTTCCAAGATTGATTGTCAAATCCGTTTAGAAACAAGGGACATCAGTTAAAAAATTGTCGAACCTTGGATCGGTTTCTCGAACTCGTATAGCTCGAATACCCCACTCAACTCGAATAACTTTAAGTTCCCCCAAGGTCTAGCCGACTTCGAGATAAACAAGGTTCGACTTGTATTGGACATTTTCAGCATAGCTAAGCGTCAAGTTGACGCAGCACGTGTATGTGTGCATCGCAGTGTGAACGTCATTGATGTTGAAGGCGATTATCCAGTTGTTGTGATTTTGATAAACGTTATGACACTCATTCTCATGGTTCGCATAAAAAAAGTTGTTGAGTTAAATTTCCTTAGTTTTATACGCCAGGTTTGGGTTCGAATCTCATTGATATCTTCTATTAGCAATTTACAGACAAAGCTGTCACACTTACAACGAGTGCTGAGGGTATCAATTTGTGTAAGACAACATACAACAGCACATAATTCAGACCGTATATCAAAAAGAATTCTACATCTTCGGTACATCGGACTCCCGATTTGGGATTTTGTAGATATATATGTTATATTTGTAGCGGATCTAGACAGGGTCGATCGTTGGCGACCAGATAACTCAATTGATTGAGCGTCCGTCCGTCCGTCAAATTGTGTTTTAAAAACATCCTTCTGTCCGTCCCATTGTAAATTGTATGATAACTAACTAAAAATTACTTTGCTTTATATCTTTTGAAACATAAATTACATCTGTGCAATATTATTTATGCATTGTGAGGAACCCCGGGGGACCCAACCCCCGGGGCCCTATTGACGGGAAAAATAAATGTTTTATTTTGATAAAAAAAAGCGTCCGTCTGGAGTTCGGAAGGTCCCGGGTTCGAACCCCGGTCTGGCCGTGCATTTTTCCTCCCCTGTTACATATATTTAGGTGTGAGAATTACAAACGGTTACTGTAAACCTACATATTTTGGCGTATCGTCTTTTTACGGTGCATAACCGAATTTAAACGGTAGTCATTAATTGGCGCTCTCGCAATACTTACAAATGTACTGTAGAAAGCAATATACAGAAACTGTAAATATGTGTTTCGCTATAATAATTTAGTAGACTGCTTTCAGCGCAAAAAATTCTTAAATAATATAATCATTTAAACGACATTATAATCAGGGAACTCTTTAATCTTTTTTTGGGGGGGGGGGGGGGCAAGTACAAGACAGCCGGCACCGGTACTACGAAAATAAAGCATCCGATCAGTTGTCTTAAACGTCATTTCCGGTTGGAGAACATTCATTACACAGAGGTTGGTTGAGTATGTTGTAAGCATCTTTTGACAGTTATTGTGTTTAGGTTTCGCTTTTCTATCCGTCACACTTTTTGTGCTGTTTATGAAGATGTCGCGGAAGTGTAGATCTGGACAAAAATCAGCGTCCTAATTAGAATTAAGTCAGAGACTTATAGACGCTTACACCTCGTATACACCAATTAACAACATCCTCTAAACCACGCCGATTCTCGCGGGAGTTCACTGTGGTGGCGCTCTTACCAATATCCGGTAAACCACGCCGATTCTCGCGGGAGTTCACTGTGGTGGCGCTCTTACATGTACCAATACCCTGTAAACCACGCCGATTCTCGCGGGAGTTCACTGTGGTGGCGTCTTACCAATATTCTGTAAACCACGCCGATTCTTGCGGGACTTTACAGTGGTGGCGCTCTTATCCACTTACCCTTGTGGGTAAATTACAAGAGCGAGCTGATCCAGGAACACAACACAGACAGACAATGTCTCACTAATTATTTAATTATTCTAGACTTTTCAAATAGTGTCATCTAACAATAACAAAAACTTCGATGAACAAGGCTAGTTCGTCGCAAAGAACAAAATGTGTTGCAAAACGGAGAATCTCGTCTTTTTCAACGTCACATTGAATTATTTACAATATGTTCAACATCAAATTGAAGTATTGATGACATGTTCAACATCAGATTGAAGAATTTATATCATGTTCTAGGTCATATTGAAGTATTGATGAAATGTTCCACATCAGAATGAAGCATGGATGATCTATTCAACTTTACTCGGGAGAGGGCTAATATAGGCATTGCCTGTTGCCCAATTCCCTTTGAATTAACATCTTCAATAAAATATTCTGAAATGAAATCTATTCAACTGTAGTACTCGAGATTTTATCAACAGGACAGAGATGAGGATTTTTTTCTCGTAAGAAACCCTTAAAATAATATGTGGTAAATATTCTCCTAGCAATTTAAAATCTCAACTGTTAGGGTTTCTGTGACAAACTTAAATAGACATTAGATTTTCGCGGGGAGGATCTTTCAAACCTTGAAACGATGTAGAAAAATAAAATTCAAAATAATTCAAGCAATATTAGCTTTTGAAAATGCTCACTTAAGATTTGATTTATTTATTGAAAGTGATGTTTTCTTTAATGTTCAATAAATTTTATTTTTTAAAGCACCATCATATACAATGATGACCTCATATAAGAGGGCTGGCATTCGCCATGCTTCAACACATTAAAGAATTTATTTATACAAAATGGTGTCATTTTCTCACTTTTTTTAATGTTTATGACGGACTATATTCTTACGCGGCGGGGATTATTTTTAATTGGAGACTAAGTTGTTCTTTCTGTATTACGACTGTTTCATCTGTTTATCTATTTCACGTTTTTTTTTTTTTTTTTTTTTGTATTACATCCCTTTTATCTGTCTTATTTATCCGGCGGTTCTTCAATCTATCTTTGTATTCCCCCGGCTTCTCTTCTATCCATATTACGGCTGTTCTTTAGATATTACCGGTCCTGCGTAGTGGGAAAAAGATGCTATGACCCGGTGATCACCAAAACACATTCTAGGCAATGAAGAAGCTGCAGTCTTCACACTTGGGGGCTATCAAACGAGTAGCCCCTCTCAGCTGGACTTAGGATCGGTGGTGATGCGGAGGTCATAGGAAAGCCATAGGGTCACGCTGTTAAATAGCGTACGGCCTATCTCACACAACGGGCGTACATGCGCATGGATACAACTTTCTCCTATAGTAAGGATTTGACAAAGAAACTTCAACTTTCGTTTTCTAATCCAAGACTTGAACGGTTGAGATTTCCTTGGCACACCTTTGTAATGTTCCTTTCAATTATTTTACAACATTATGTTTCCGACGTGACAGAAAAAAAAATATGCTGTCATAAGAGTTATCGTTCGTATCGGTACATGACTCCCCCATCGAGAAGTGATTATGACGTCATAATCAATTGTCCTCATGACGTCATAGTCAATGTCAAAGACCAAGACAATTTACCTTGACCAATTTTCTTCCGGACACAATTACAACTCAACAAAAGTTATCACAGACATATAAAATCTGGATACGTTGTTGGATTGTCTTAGTCACCATAAGGTTTGATGGCAAAAAAAGGGGGGGGGGGGTTTATCACTTTTGTATTCCGTAGGATTTGGAGTGTAAAATATCTTGTTACACCAGGGCCCGTGTTCATGAACAGTTCTCATGCTCAAGCATGGATTTTGTACTCAAGCTGAACTTCTGGTTCTGCTATCAATTGATAAGGTTTGTATCATGTTTATGATTTGGGGAAATATGAGAGACTTTTAAAAGCAGAAAACGATTTTTGTGTTTTTATATGACTTTTCATCGCTTGAGGTGTAAAAGAAAGTTAGTTTGAGCACAGAATCCATGCTTTAGCACGAGAACGGTTTCCGGAATAGGGACCCTGCTACCATCCACGCCCTGCCAAGTTATGAAGGCTAAAGCTACGAGTTCTGTCTCCAGGCCGGAAAATACATATCTACCAATGTTCCTGAAAATAGTAGATGTTCTTCTCTGTTTAAAGTTCAGCATTTTAGGAAATAACAACTGAAACATCCGTTTTCCGTGTTGTGTGTCTTTGCCATAGCATTTCAGTGCGATAGCACTATAAAGTTAGCATCAGATCTGCACTATCACAAGAATGCAAGTACACCAACATACCATGTCTCCAGAACACATACATCAACATACCCTGTCTCCAGAACACATACACCAACATACCCTGTCTCCAGCACACATATCCCAACATATTCTGTCTCAAGCACATATACACAAAAATACCCTGTCTCCAGAACACACACTTCAGCATACCCTGACTCAAGCAAACATACACCAATATACCCTGACTCCAGCACACATACACCAACATACCCTGTCTCCAGAACACATACACCAACATACCATATCTCCAGAACACATACACTAACATACCCTGTCTCCAGTTCACATACACCAACATACCCTGTTTCCAGCACACTTACACCAACATACCCTGTCTCCAGAACACATACACAAACATACCCTGTCTCCAGCAAACAAACCCAACATACCCTGTTTCCAGCAAACAAACACCAACATACCCCGTCTCCAGCACACATACACCAACATACCCTGTCTCCCGCAGACAAACACCAACATACCCTGTCTCCAGCAAACAAACACACATATAAACCTACAGGTCCCTCTGTATGTATTTGTATCTAAATAAGGAACTTTGGAGTCTTGTTAAGGTGAATTACGTCATTTGTCTGGGAAAGCAGAAAACTATATACACGTCTATCTGTCTAGTATCGAAAAGAAGTAGATATATCATGCTGTTTTATTTCACTTCATTCCAACATACTAGGTCCCAAAATCATCCCTAAAATGACGAGACATCTCCATCGATCACTGAATTTATCGCCAACCATATAAAATCGTGGCTGAAATAAAAAGAAATAAATGTACAAAGAAATATAAGAATAAATTGTGTCTAGAAGTTTACGTCTGTGTATTTGGTTCTGCTGAACTTTGGTCTAGCTAAAGTCAATTTGATTTAATCTTCCACCGGAAAAATCCCTCGCCTACGAAATGTATAATATAACGAGGGAGGGTATTGTTAATAATTTTCAGGGAGTGACATCAAATTACATGAACTCGAAAACTCTCCTCTTGGCCAACTTCAGCAATCACTGTCTCGGTTTTATAAATCTCCGCTATCTCTATAAGTCAATGGTCAATCCTTATAAACAAATACATTTTTCACGCCCAATGCGATAAATTTCATGAAGGGAGAAGTAAAAGTCTTGACTGGTTGTAAATGATATATTTCTATGTTTTTACAACCTACCAAAAACATGCATTTGTTGTTTGCCTAACTGTTTCATTATTATCATTATTATCATTATTACGTCTCGTTATTATAATTACTATTATTAATTATGTACTAAAATTATTTACATACATTATGTATGTCTACTATAATTAACTTATTAAAGATTATTCCAGCAGAGTAAAATGGTTAACACTAGAGTATGATGAGTAAAACGTACATTTAGTATGCTTCGTCAAGAAACATGACAGAAACATTAAAATATATGAAATAAGATATGACCGTGATATACAAAATGTACATATAAATTGTATATAAATATAGCTTGTATATCCCCATTAAGGTATTGGTACAAACTAAATTAAGTCCACTCATTCACAAGTATTCAAATAATTAAATAAGCATACAACCAAATATACTTTTTTCTGCTTTCAGAACGGAAACAATCTTCCAGGATGCCCTGTAATGGTCTCGTCGACGCCTTCATGTCTAATTAACATTGAATACCATGGCCTGTTGGTTCTGAAGTCAAGGGTCTTTTTCTTCTTCTGTGCATTCGGAACACCAGGACGTCGTTTATCGAGATACATCAGTCTGAAGTCATGCTTTGTACTTGCCTGACTTAAACTGATTACGTGAACGGAATGGCTGTTAATTAACGAGAACGTTGGCTTAATCAACAGGATGGCAAATCTAGTCAACTGTATGGACGAGTTAGTGAATGGAATGGACGAGTTAGTAAACAGGATAGACGAGTTAGTGAACAAGATGGACGAGTTAGTGAACGGGATGGACGAGTTATTGAATGGGATGGACAAGTAAATAAACGTGATGGACGAGTTAGTGAACAAGATGGACGAGTAAATAAACGAGATGGACGAGTTAGTGAACGGGATGGACGAGTGAGTGAACGGGATGGACGAGTGAGTGAACGGGATGGACGAATTAGTGAACAAGATGGACGAGTTAGTGAACAAGATGGACGAGTTAGTGAACAAGATGGACGAGTTAGTGAACAAGATGGACGAGTTAGTGAACGGGATGGACGAGTAAATAAACGAGATGGACGAGTTAGTGAACGGGATGGACGAGTAAATAAACGAGATGGACGAGTTAGTGAACGGGATGGACGAGTGAGTGAACGGGATGGACATGTGAGTGAACGGGATGGACGAATTAGTGAACAAGATGGACGAGTTAGTGAACAAGATGGACGAGTTAGTGAACAAGATGGACGAGTTAGTGAACAAGATGGACGAGTTAGGGAACGGGATGGACGAGTTAGTGAACAAGATAGACGAGTTAGTGAACAAGATGGACGAGTTAGGGAACGGGATGGACGAGTTAGTGAACGGGGTGGACGAGTTAGTGAACGGGATGGACGAGTTAGTGAACGGAATGGACGAGTTAGTGAACGGGATGGACGAGTTAGTGAACAAGATGGACGAGTTAGTGAACGGGATGGACGAGTTAGTGAACAAGATGGACGAGTTAGGGAACGGGATGGACGAGTTAGTGAACGGGATGGACGAGTTAGTGAACGGGATGGACGAGTTAGTGAACGGGATGGACGAGTTAGTGAACAAGATGGACGAGTTAGTGAACGGGATGGACGAGTTAGTGAACAAGATGGACGAGTTAGTGAACAAGATGGACGAGTTAGTGAACGGGATGGACGAGTTAGTGAACAAGATGGAGGAGTTAGTGAACAAGATGGACGAGTTAGTGAACGGGATGGACGAGTTAGTGAACAAGATGGACGAGTTAGTGAACAAGATGGACGAGTTAGTGAACAAGATGGACGAGTTAGTGAACAAGATGGACGAGTTAGTGAACGGGATGGACGAGTGAGTGAACGGGATGGACGAGTGAGTGAACGGGATGGACGAGTAAATAAACGAGATGGACGAGTTAGTGAACGGGATGGACGAGTGAGTGAACGGGATGGACATGTGAGTGAACGGGATGGACGAATTAGTGAACAAGATGGACGAGTTAGTGAACAAGATGGACGAGTTAGTGAACAAGATGGACGAGTTAGGGAACGGGATGGACGAGTTAGTGAACAAGATAGACGAGTTAGTGAACAAGATGGACGAGTTAGGGAACGGGATGGACGAGTTAGTGAACGGGGTGGACGAGTTAGTGAACGGGATGGACGAGTTAGTGAACGGAATGGACGAGTTAGTGAACGGGATGGACGAGTTAGTGAACAAGATGGACGAGTTAGTGAACGGGATGGACGAGTTAGTGAACAAGATGGACGAGTTAGGGAACGGGATGGACGAGTTAGTGAACGGGATGGACGAGTTAGTGAACGGGATGGACGAGTTAGTGAACGGGATGGACGAGTTAGTGAACAAGATGGACGAGTTAGTGAACAAGATGGACGAGTTAGTGAACAAGATGGACGAGTTAGTGAACAAGATGGACGAGTTAGTGAACGGGATGGACGAGTTAGTGAACAAGATGGACGAGTTAGTGAACAAGATGGACGAGTTAGTGAACGGGATGGACGAGTTAGGAACGGGATGGACGAGTTAGTGAACAAGATGGACGAGTAAGTGTACGGGATGGACGAGTGAGTGAACGGGATGGACGGGTTAGTGAACTGTATGGACGAGTAAATAAATTGGATGGGCGAGTTAGTAAACTTGTTTTGCAGGCCAGAGAACCGAACTGGCGAGTTTGTCAACATAGTGCAGACATCAAGACGGAAAGATGTTGAGAGAGGAGATCAAACGTATCAGTGGGCTGGGATATATAACAGGACAGAAAATGATACAAAATGTGTCCTAAAAATAACACGTACTGGAGAACATGAGAACTACGCGCCAGGAAATAGAAACCGTATATTCCATTTACACGTAATAGACTGCCAGCAACGTTGTCGTCTGATCATGATATGCCAGATACTTTATATGTATGGTACAATTTAATGGATATATCAAGAACCGTACCCTCCTTCTCAAGTTTAAAAATCAAAACGCAAACAGCCAATTCCCTTTTAAATTGCCTAAATAGATCAGAGAAGTAATTGAACGACAATGTACACAGTGAGAATACAATTGCTGTGCGTTAGACAACGACTTAAAGTTCATTTCGTTAAAAGGAAAGACGGTTTTTCTGAATCCTAGGAATCAACGTCACTGTCTTTGGAGTGCCCTTTATATAGCGTTTGGAAGTCGGTCTTTATTAAAAAAAATTAATGTCTGTATGAATGCAAACCGGTAACATCCTTATTGCACGAAGCCCGCTGTGGATGTAAGTGCTTTGCATTCAAATCAATATGAAAATTATTAATAAAAAAACGCCGTTCAATCTATGTACTGTTTCTTGAACAAGTAACAATTTTTGCGTCGTCCTTTAAACGACATTTCGGAACAGCCCTAATTTGAATAAGATAAGCAACCATAATTGCCATAGTCATTCGAGCGTTTGACGATGGGGGTTCTCCATGTTATCTGAAGCGGAGCGACATCACTCCCATTGTAAGGCTTATTTGTTTGTTTGTTTGTTTGTGTCCTCGCAACAGGAAACATTTAGCTGGCTTGGGGACGAAGATATAAGCCAGTTCGACACGAATCCACCATGACACGATTTCCGTCTCCGCAAAGCTTCGTTGTGACAAGTTGTCATCTCGGTGGTACGTGATACGTAAAGCCGTGTTTGCGGACTGTCCACGCAAAATGGCACGCATTGTCACGCATTTTCACGCAGTGTCAGTACATATATACTTGTTTAAGCGTAAGTTAAGTATTATTCGCGCATTGTTCACGTCTACCTACCGCATTGTCCCGCACAACACGCATACTTAAATTAAACTTTATTTATTTTACAACAATTATGAAACAAGTTTTCCAACTTATATTAATCACTCGTGTTTGCCCGGATGTTAGCGCACATACTTCCCGCTGTCTTACCACATCGTCACGCATTACCCGTCGAATTTGCGCAGTATTCAAGAATGGTTCACGCAAGTGGCACGCACACGGCACGATCATTGATGCGGGCCATATAAAAGAGAGAATTTTGAAAATTTCGAAATTCTCTCTGCGACAAGGCACGCACCCTAGACTTTAAGCAATGTTTTGCCGAAAATCGTGTAAGTGTCAGGAGGTTATACATATCAAGTATCTAAAAGTTATAATAAGACTGTATAAGTTCATTTGATCTTCTACACACATATATAAACTGGTTGTTTACTTACTGGTTTATCAGAGATTAAGATTAACAGTATTATCAAACAAGTCCCGAAAACAACGTCAAATTGTTTGATTGATCTCAATAATGTAGCTACCTTCAATATTTGAAGCAAAATGTATGCCTACCATTTGATACGCTTGTTTCAAATTGCGTTAACAGTGTGGATTCTAGCCGACGTTTATCTGCGCGAGCTGTGACGTCATAATGGGCACGTGACGTATAATCAATACTGCACTCTGTAGAACACTTTGAGTTGTCATTTTAATTAGACCTGATCAATGGTATATCTCTAAATAGTTAACCACAAAGGCCACTTTGAACCATATATGCATTCCGTTGGTTATTAGACGAATGACAGCATGTTTTAGGGCGAATTACTATAATTGTTAACACGAGGTTATAATCGGGGATGTTTTGATAAATCAATAGCATTTTACTGATGTGGTGGTGAAACATTTCATAGATTATAGTTCATTTGTGATGTACATTTTTCTACATTGAATTATTATGACCTGAATACATACATGTACACGGCCTAATTATTAAGAAAACTTATTTTAAAATTAAAGACTACAGGAGACAGTAAAGACGTACAGAAGGCAGCCCGAAATGTGGGATAGCTTCACCTGCCACATCCTGGATATGTAACAGTGTCATTATTGACAAGGTATTGTTTATATTGTTTAGTTTTTTTAATCAATATGTAAGTGCAACTTGTATATGTGCACTTGTCATACATTATATTTATATGTGACAGTGAGCTATTTTTAGTTTGTATGTACACCTGTCCGACAGGGTCAGGGGTTAATGTATTTTTAAAACTCTTTGTAATGGCTAGTCTTTGCGCGGCTGCGCAGTTAGTCGCGTCAGTGTTAACTTTTATTCACACCTGTAGAAGTTGTCAAGCTGTGTGGACGGATTTCATTATTTGCATGGTGTTGATCTTTTTGGCCGCAGACCATAATAATTGTGAGTACATTGTATATTCTATAGTATTTATATGTATTAATTGCAACGATCGTTAGCGTATATTTGTAGTACTTCAAAAGATATATTCTGTAAATTAATTGATTGTTCAATTAATTCGAATTTCAAATTTCCCGCCATTTTGTTTCAAGTCTTTGTTCAGTTTGGTAACGATTATTTTGAATGTCAAGGTTGTAGTAACTATTGTAAATTCCTTAATTTTTAGCAACATAAAGCAAAGTCCACAGCAGCTCTACAGGTTGTCGCCCCTGGATTGAGACCCTCTTCCCTTTGAAGAGGTAGGTCGTATTGTGTAATCCTGCTATTGTGATTGATATTCTTAACAGTGTTGTAGTATAGTACTCCAGTCGCTGGTAATTTGTATATATATCTGTTGTAATCACAGATGTTTTATGTAACTTGATTACCATTACAAGTGTAACACACATGTGTATGTACCGATAAATGATTGCGACTGGGTTATTCAGTATTTTTATTCAATAATGATTATATAGCGAAGCGTAATGTTACTAGGTGCGTGAATCTATAATGTTAGCACAAGTTTGCCTATTCCATTATGTGAACGCCTAGGGTAGATTAGGTTTATATTTATTGTTATTTATTGATGTTTTAGGGTTTTTCGACCAGGGAATAAAGAACAATTGAAACCCACATGGTTGTTGATCATATATGATGAACCCGTAAGCCACGATCGGCTACATTTGGCGCCCACGTAGATGTTTTGTCAACAACCTGATCATCCCTTTTGGAAAGGACATTCCATTCTGATGAACCACGCGTGTGAGATGATGACTGCTCCTCGAAGTGACATTTTGTGTTGAAAGTAGACTGTATGCTGGACTTGAGACTGTGTAATTCTGTCAGTTGAGTACCAATGAACTGCTGTGTTGATGATAAACATGCTGCTTCTGATGATATTTTGACTTTACACTTTAAATACCATTTTGTGATTTGAACATGTGAAATTCCATACTTCCGGTTTACACTAGTTGTGTTTTTGTTACTTCCGGTGTCTTGTTGACAGTTATCAGCTGTTGGCTATATATACTGATTTGGTTTTTCTGATGCCATAATTAATTTCTGTACACTTTATGATATTAGACACATTGTACGAAACATATTTTTGATTTCACTGAGATATATCAAACCTTGTAATATTTTTTTTACATTTTCTGGCATTTATTTGCTCATTCTGGAAAAAAACCACTTTGGTATTAGATGGTATTTTCCATGTGCCTTTTTGATAACATTTGGTTTTCATAACTTACCGGTGAACCAGTATTACATGATTTCTCAAATTTATGCATTACATTCCTGTAATGTTGTCATTTTGTTATACTAATTACTGTATCGTATAACATACAGCCAGTCAGATAGTATATTCTGATAAATATCATACATTTTTGTACTATATTGAAACATTTTACATTTTTGTTGTGACATACGGTAGATCACATGCAAATTATTTTTTGTTAAGTGTAAAATCCATCAACATGACAGATTCGAAGGACGACCTGAGTCTTCCTAAATCCCAGGCTACTGAGGAGGAGGGTACTGATCATTTTAGGATTTTGGCAGAGTTTTTCAACAAGATGTCAAAGGGTGGTAAAGCTGAAGGGGAGGAGTTGCAGGGTTTACAGAAGCAAATGGTGGAATTTTTGGCTGCCACAGGTGGTCTCCCAACCTTGACAGTGAAATCAGAGCAGTTGGGTGGTGCGGCCAGTAGTATGGTTTCTACAGCAAGTGTTGTTCATACCATCAGTAGTGCTTCAACTACTAGTGTTGCCAACAGTGACAGTGTTGTAAACACTTCAACATCTGGAACTTCAACTTCATCGAACATGGACACTAGGTTTTATAAGTTGCCATCTTTTTCTGGTGAAGGAGGGAAAAGTGATGTTTCCTTTGAGCTTTGGAAGTTTGAGGTGCAGTGTTTGATTAATGCTGGGAAGCATATGGATTTGATTGGACAGTCCATTAGACGATCCTTGAGGGGTGTTGCTGCAAATGTGATGATGACATTAGGACCCCAGGCAACTCCAGCTCAGATTATTACTAAACTTCGCAGTTTGTATGGAGTAGTAGATGACCAAGAAACTTTACTGGAAAATTTCTATGCTGCACATCAGTTGGCAGATGAGAATGTGACAGATTGGGCTTGCAGATTGGAGGGATTGTTAACTCGTGCTGACTCATCTCTGTCATCAGGGGAGAGGAATAGGAGACTTCACAATAAGTTCTGGTCTGGACTTAAACAGGATCTTCGTGAAGTGTCGGGTCATAAAGCGGATGCTATCGACAACTATGAGGAGTTGTGTATTGCTATTAGATCCATCGAGAGGGCACGTGAGAAGACAAGTACCATCAGTGAATCCAGGGTCAAGCCAGCTACAGCAAAGTTGACAGTAACTTCACCCGAGGGGGAGCAGAAAGATGAATTGAAGGCAACACTTAACCAGTTGACTGCAGCCATCAAGAGTCTGGAGAAGAGGTTTGGTGACAGATCCAACAATGATGGAAACCGTGGAACAAGTCAGGGGTATAGCGATGATCGCCATGGATACCGAGGTAGCAGTTCCCGGGGAAGAGGGCGTGGTTATGGAAATAGCCAGCCGAGGGCCGATATCATTTGTTGGAGATGTCATCAACCAGGACATATCAAGGCTAGATGTGAAACTGTGTTGCCAGGTGATTTAAACGCCAAGACACCTACCAGGAAGGACCAGCAGTAGGTGTGAACACAACAGGTCCTACACCCATTGTCAACAATGTACAGACTAGCAAGCTAGTTGGCAGTCCAAATGAAGTAGTTGTGTGCGTTGACGGAGTGAATGCCATGGCCTTATTGGACACAGGGGCTACTGTCTCTACTATCAGCGAGAAGTTTCATCATGATTTTTTATCACATTTACCAGTGCAGAAACTGGATAAGCTCCTGCATGTGGAATGCGCAGATGGTGAACAGCTACCCTACATGGGATATGTTGAAGCTGATGTTACTTTTGAGGGACTTGGTGATACAAAGCAGATATCTTGTTTGTTTTTGGTGGTACCTCAGAGTAGCTACAACACAACTGTACCTTTTCTTATTGGCACCAACATACTTAGCTCTTTGATGGAGGATTGTGTTAGGGAATATGGTGTGAGGTATGCGCAACATGGAAAGTTATCTACACCATGGTTCTTAGCATTTAGGTGTTTATCTTGCAGAAACAGAGAACTAGCTCGGAACAAGAATGTGATTGCTTTGGTAAAGAATGCTGCTGCCGGTAATTACATCTTGAAGCCTAACACTACAGTGACCATGAAAGGGTTTGTTAATCAGAGAGTCCCATACCCAGCTACCTGTGTGATTATACAGCCATCAGCCAGATCTGCATTGTCGAGTGATATTGATGTGGCACCAGCTTTAATATCTTGTGATGCATGCTGTAAGGGAACTGTGGATGTTCAGTTGTCCAATGTCACCACACAAACTTTTGTGATTCCTCCTGGAGCCATATTATGTGAGCTTCAACCAGTGACTGTTCAAGAACTGCCTGTGGACGTACAAGATAGAATACCACAGTTTATGGAGAAGATTGACTTTAGTGAAAGTGTTGTGTCTGGTGAGGAATTACAGAGAGGTATCCAGTTGATTAAGGAGTTTGAGGACATTTTCTCTCATGATGATAACGACCTTGGTTGTACTGATTTAGTGGAACACCGGATTGAGTTGTCGGAACCACAACCATTTAAGCAGCGTCATCGTAAGATACCGCCTTCCATGTATGAAGAGGTTAGGACACATCTTCAACAATTACTATCAGCAGGAGTAATTAGACCGGCGCATGGACCGTTTGCTTCAAATATTGTCTTGGTACGCAAGAAAGACGGGTCTTTGCGGATGTGTGTTGATTTTAGACAGCTAAATAGAGGAACTATTCGTGACTCATATGCCTTGCCTCGAATTGACGACATTTTGGAGTGCCTATCCGGATCAAGGTACTTTACCAAACTTGACCTGAAGTCTGGATACCACCAGATCCCCATTGCTGAGGAACACAAAGAGCGTACAGCTTTTACGGTTGGCCCGTTGGGATTCTTTGAATTTAACAGGATGCCATTCGGTCTTACGAACGCACCTGCCACGTTTCAACGGATGATGGAGCAGTGCATGGGAGATCTAAACCTGACTATTTGTTTAGTTTACATCGACGACCTGATTATTTTTGCGGAAACCTATGACGAACACATGGAAAGATTGCAGAAAGTATTCCAGAGACTGAGGGAGAGCAATCTTAAGTTATCACCGAAGAAGTGTGAATTCTTCAAGGACAAGGTAACTTATGTTGGACATGTTGTTTCGGCAAATGGAATAGAGCCAGATCCTACCAAGATTGAGAAAGTGCGTGATTGGCCTACACCTTCCAATGCTGATGAACTGAGACAGTTCTTAGGCTTCGCCGGCTATTACCGCAAGTTTGTAAGGAATTTCAGTCAGGTTGCCAGGCCGCTGAATGATCTATTGCCACCTACCAGAACTAGGAAGTCGTCCAAGAAGGCATTAATGTCCAGTACAAAACCGTGGATGTGGAGTGTGAAGCATGATGAGGCATTTCAGAAGTTGAAGGATATCCTCTGCAGTCCTGTGGTTTTGGGTTACCCGGAATACACCCTTCCTTTTGAGCTCCATGTCGACGCTTCAGGAAATGGACTAGGAGCAGTACTGTATCAAGAACAGGAAGGTTTGCTTCGTCCTATATATTTTGCCAGTAGAGGAGTCAGTAAGGCGGAACGAAACTATCCAGCTCATAAACTGGAATTTCTCGCACTTAAGTGGGCCATCACAGAAAAGTTCCATGATTACCTGTATGGGAGGATATTTACTGTGTTTACTGATAACAACCCGTTGACGTACATTTTAACCAAAGCAAAGCTTGATGCAACCGGACATCGGTGGTTGTCGGCTCTGGCAACATACGATTTTGATATTAAGTATCGACCGGGTAAACATAACGCTGATGCAGATGCCATGTCAAGATTTCCTAAACCCAGTGACAGCACCACCAAGGATGTGCGGACACATACCGAACAAATTTCTGTGGATGGTGTTCATGCTCTTTGTAAAGCTGGGATTAGTTGTGATGATTCCTTAGTGGAGAGTGTTTGTTTATCAGTTGATGCAGTAGATGTTCTGGATGAAGACGTGCAAGATGTACAGGATATCCAGGCCATGACACCACAAGTATGGAGACAGTTACAAGCTCAAGATCCATTCATTAGTCAATGGTTACCATATCTTCGACGCAATGAGAAACCAAGCAAAAAGACTATTCAGTCAAGTCCTGAGAAAACCACCATCACTAGAGTTTGGGATAGTTTAAAGCTGAAGCGAGGTGTTTTATACCGTTGTCTGGAACAGGATGGATTGGTAACGGATCAGCTTGTGCTTCCACAGTGCTTTAAGGAGAAAGTGTTAACCTACCTTCATGACCATGTGGGTCATCCTGGACGTGACAGAACTTTGTCTTTATTGAAAGATAGATTTTTTTGGCCAGGAATGTCTAAAGATGTTGATAATTGGATTAAGAACTGTCCGCGTTGTATTCTACGCAAGACTCCGACAAATCAGCGAGTGCCTTTAGTGAACATAGTGACAACACAACCCATGGAAATAGTTTCTATGGACTACCTCACCCTGGAAACATGCAAAGGAGGTTATTCGTATGTGCTTGTAGTGACTGACCTTTTCACACGGTATACCCAGGCTTACCCGACTCGTAACATGTCTGCCAAGACAACAGCAGATGCACTCCTAGGCTATATTCAACATTATGGTATACCTCGCAGATTTCACTCGGATCAGGGAGCCAATTTCTGTGGGGAGGTGATTCGATATTTGTGCCAGATGTTGCATATCGACAAAACTAGGACTTCACCTTATCACCCCAGTGGTAATGGTTCCTGCGAGCGTTTTAATAGGACTCTGATGAACATGCTTGGGACATTAGATGAAACCCAGAAGAATGACTGGAAACGTTTCCTTGGGCCACTCACCTATGCATACAATTGCACGCGACATGATTCAACCGGTTACTCCCCTTTCCAGTTGATGTTTGGCCGTCAGCCAAGGTTACCAGTTGATCTTGTGTTTGGTATTGGTGAAAGTGAAGGTACAACTAAGATACCAGAATATGTGAAGTCGCTTCGGAAAAGGATGAGTCAGTCTTTTGATTTGGCTAGTAGGAAAGCGAAGGAGGCTCAACATAGACAGAAAGTTACGTATGACTTGAAGGCTCGTCATGCATGGTTAGACATTGATGACCGAGTGCTGGTCAAGATTTTAGCTTTTGAAGGCCGTCACAAGCTTGCCAATCGATGGGAGTCGGACGTCTACATCGTAATTGGGCAGGAAAACAAAGATATTCCTGTGTATAGAGTCAGGAAGGAGAATGGTGAGGGCAAGGTTCGAACCTTACATAGGAACCACCTGTTACCTGTGGGCTCATTGCCTTTCCAGGAGAAGCCTGTTGAACTGATTCGTCCACGTCCAGTGCCACGGACAAGGACATGTAGGAATCAGAGGGGCCAAGCAGCTGAACTAGAACAAGTACATGCATCTTCAAGTGATGATGATAGTTCTGATGACATGGAAATGGATGTACCAACATATATCCTGAGGCCACCCATATCAGATAGAGGTTCAGGAGCTATGGGGGAGCCCAATTCTGAATCGGATAACCAGAAGGATACAACTGATGAAGATGAGGATTTCCTGTTGGAAGACGCTCTTGAGGCTGAAGATGTGCCACCTGTTGCTTCTCCTATACCACATGCCGCCCCGCCGGATAGACCTCGCAGGTCACATATTGAGCAATCGACGCGTCCCAGAGAGTCGCCAGCGCCTGCACCTCGGAGGTCGGGTCGACAGAGACAGCAGCCATTTTGGATGAGATCAGGGGAGTATGTATGCTCACAGCAGACAACTTTGCCTCCTTTGACCTCCAATTGGCTTGAAAAGGCTAGATTCTTACTGGAAGTGACGTCAGGTGACGCATTTAGGAACATGCCGGATATGGCCCGTGATGCACTTTTACAAATTTTAAAGTCTTAAAGTACAGTTGTATAGATGCCTATATGGATTTCTACCTTCAGGATTTTTTTGGGTGGAATACCTGTTTTTTTTACAAATTTTACAAATTTTTTTAATGTTTTTGTTATTACATTTGTAACCTGTTACCCTTTTGTTAGAAGACATGGAACTCTTCTTTGTAAGGAGGGGGGAGAAGTGGATAAGGTTGCAGTAATCTTAATTTTTTTTATATTTCGTATTTGTGGTGCGTAGTACATTTTTGGTTATGCTTGTACCATTGTGAAAATACTTTTTTTCCCAACTTCTCCAGTTTGTAATGACTGATGTATTGCAACAGTTATAGATACTAAATCATCTTTATTTGTACTCTGTGAAATATGTTTTCATTATATATGCAATGACTTTTTGAATATGTTTTGGTATATATACCCTTAAGTGAATATGAAAACATATTCTTTGTAAGGAGGGGAGAATGTAACAGTGTCATTATTGACAAGGTATTGTTTATATTGTTTAGTTTTTTTAATCAATATGTAAGTGCAACTTGTATATGTGCACTTGTCATACATTATATTTATATGTGACAGTGAGCTATTTTTAGTTTGTATGTACACCTGTCCGACAGGGTCAGGGGTTAATGTATTTTTAAAACTCTTTGTAATGGCTAGTCTTTGCGCGGCTGCGCAGTTAGTCGCGTCAGTGTTAACTTTTATTCACACCTGTAGAAGTTGTCAAGCTGTGTGGACGGATTTCATTATTTGCATGGTGTTGATCTTTTTGGCCGCAGACCATAATAATTGTGAGTACATTGTATATTCTATAGTATTTATATGTATTAATTGCAACGATCGTTAGCGTATATTTGTAGTACTTCAAAAGATATATTCTGTAAATTAATTGATTGTTCAATTAATTCGAATTTCAAATTTCCCGCCATTTTGTTTCAAGTCTTTGTTCAGTTTGGTAACGATTATTTTGAATGTCAAGGTTGTAGTAACTATTGTAAATTCCTTAATTTTTAGCAACATAAAGCAAAGTCCACAGCAGCTCTACAGGTTGTCGCCCCTGGATTGAGACCCTCTTCCCTTTGAAGAGGTAGGTCGTATTGTGTAATCCTGCTATTGTGATTGATATTCTTAACAGTGTTGTAGTATAGTACTCCAGTCGCTGGTAATTTGTATATATATCTGTTGTAATCACAGATGTTTTATGTAACTTGATTACCATTACAAGTGTAACACACATGTGTATGTACCGATAAATGATTGCGACTGGGTTATTCAGTATTTTTATTCAATAATGATTATATAGCGAAGCGTAATGTTACTAGGTGCGTGAATCTATAATGTTAGCACAAGTTTGCCTATTCCATTATGTGAACGCCTAGGGTAGATTAGGTTTATATTTATTGTTATTTATTGATGTTTTAGGGTTTTTCGACCAGGGAATAAAGAACAATTGAAACCCACATGGTTGTTGATCATATATGATGAACCCGTAAGCCACGATCGGCTACAGATATCCAGGGGTTACGATCACCTATGCTCTCTTCACCCTTGGAATATACCATGGCAAAACTGAAGGCACGCTTAGGTGAAAAAAAACTGACCAATCTCTAAGCTTCAAGCTTGTCCTGTGAAGATTATAAAGGAGCCGCAACCGACTTCAAAACCAGTCAAATTTCACTGTTACGTTCTTTTGATGAACATAAAAGGGTCGAACCAGTCTTCTTGCTTCCTCAACAAGGTGGCGTACATTGAGCCTCCAGTTTTGCCATGACATAGTTCAGGGGTGGTGATGGTTTAGATGATCGTAACCTCTTTATATCGAGGGTGTGTAGAGAGCGAAGGTGATCGTATCCCCTGGATATCGAGGGTGTGTAGACAGCGAAGATGATCGTATCCCCTGGATATCGAGGGTGTGTAGACAGCGAAGGTGATCGTATCCCCTGGATATCGAGGGTGTGTAGACAGCGAAGGTGATCGTATCCCCTGGATATCGAGGGTGTGTAGAGAGCGAAGGTGATCGTATCCCCTGGATATCGAGGGTGTGTAGACAGCGAAGGTTATCGTATCCCCTGGATATCGAAGGTGTGTAGACAGCGAAGGTGATCGTATCCCCTGGATATCGAGGGTGTGTAGAGAGCGAAGGTGATCGTATCCCCTGGATATCGAGGGTGTGTAGACAGCGAAGGTGATCGTATCCCCTGGATATCGAGGGTGTGTTGCCGGCGAAGGTGATCGTATCCCCTGGATATCGAGGGTGTGTAGAGAGCGAAGGTGATCGTATCCCCTGGATATCGAGGGTGTGTAGACAGCGAAGGTGATCGTATCCCCTGGATATCGAGGGTGTGTAGACAGCGAAGGTGATCGTATCCCCTGGATATCGAGGGTGTGTAGAGAGCGAAGGTGATCGTATCCCCTGGATATCGAGGGTGTGTAGACAGCGAAGGTGATCGTATCCCCTGGATATCGAGGGTGTGTAGACAGCGAAGGTGATCGTATCCCCTGGATATCGAGGGTGTGTAGACAGCGAAGGTGATCGCATCCCCTGGATATCGAGGGTGTGTAGAGAGCGAAGGTGATCGTATCCCCTGGATATCGAGGGTGTGTAGACGGCGAAGGTGATCGTATCCCCTGGATATCGAGGGTGTGTAGACGGCGAAAATGATCGTATCCCCTGGATATCGAGGGTGTGTTGCCGGCGAAGGTGATCGTATCCCCTGGATATCGAGGGTGTGTAGACAGCGAAGGTGATCGTATCCCCTGGATATCGAGGGTGTGTAGACAGCGAAGGTGATCGTATCCCCTGGATATCGAGGGTGTGTAGACAGCGAAGGTGATCGTATCCCCTGGATATCGAGGGTGTGTAGACAACGAAGGTGATCGTATCCCCTGGATATCGAGGGTGTGTAGACAGCGAAGGTGATCGTATCCCCTGGATATCGAGGATGTGTAGAGAGCGAAGGTGATCGTATCCCCTGGATATCGAGGGTGTGTAGAGAGCGAAGGTGATCGTATCCCCTGGATATCGAGGGTGTGTAGAGGCCGTAGCTGGTCATAACCCCTGGATATCAAGGATGTGAAGAGAGCGTAGGTGAGTGTAACCCCTGGATATCGCGGATGTGTAGAGAGCGTAGATGATCGTAACCCCTGGATATCGAAAAAAAACTGTTCATACAATGCTTTATTTAGAACAATGTTTTATGTATCACAATGTGTTATGCAGTACAATGCTTTGTGTAGAACAATGTTTTATTTAGAACAATGTTGCAGGTAGAACAATGTTTTATGTAGAACAATGTTTTATGCAGTACAATGCTTTATGTAGAACAATGTTTTATTTGGAACAATGTTTCAGGTAGAACAATGTTTTATGTAGAACAATGTTTTATGTAGAATAATGTTTTATGTAGAACAATGTTTTATTTAGAATAATGTTTCAGGTAGAACAATGTTTTATGTAGAACAATGTTTTCTGTAGAACAATGTTTTATTTAGAACAAGGTTTCTGGTAGAACAATGTTTTATGTAGAACAATGTTTTATGTAGACGAATGTTTTATGTAGAATAATGCTTCATGTAGAACAATGTTTTATTTAGAACAATGTTTCAGGTAGAACAATGTTTTATGTAGAACAATGTTTTATGTAGAACAATGTTTTATTTAGAACAATGTTTCTGGTAGAACAATGTTTTATGCAGTACAATGCTTTATTTAGAACAATGTTTTATGTAGTACAGTGTTTTATGTTGAACAATGTTTTATGTTGAACAATGTTTTATGCAGTACAATGCTTTATTTAGAACAATGTTTTATGTAGTACAGTGTTTCAGGTAGAACTATGTTTCAGGTAGAACTATGTTTTATGTAGAACAATGTTTTATGTAGAACAATGTTTTATGTAGAACAACGTTTTATGTAGAACAATGTTTTATGTAGTACAGTGTTTCAGGTAGAACTATGTTTCAGGTAGAACTATGTTTTATGTAGAACAATGTTTTATGTAGAACAATGTTTTATGTAGAACAACGTTTTATGTTGAACAATGTTTTATGTAGTACACTGTTTTCACTTTTTTAAATAGAACACAGTTTTTTGTAGTACAATGTTTTATGCAGTACAATGCTTTATTTAGAACAATGTTTTATGTAGTACAGTGTTTCAGGTAGAACAACGTTTTATGTAGAACAATGTTTTATGTAGAACAATGCTTTATTTAGAACAATGTTTTATGTATCACAATGTGTTATGCAGTACAATGCTTTGTGTAGAACAATGTTTTATTTAGAACAATGTTGCAGGTAGAACAATGTTTTATGTAGAACAATGTTTTATGTAGAATAATGCTTTATGTAGAACAATGTTTTATTTAGAACAATGTTGCAGGTAGAACAATGTTTTATGTAGAACAATGTTTCATGCAGTACAATGCTTTATGTAGAACAATGTTTTATTTAGAACAATGTTGCAGGTAGAACAATGTTTTATGTAGAACAATGTTTCATGCAGTACAATGCTTTATGTAGAACAATGTTTTATTTAGAACAATGTTTCAGGTAGAACAATGTTTTATGTAGAACAATGTTTTATGTAGAATAATGTTTTATGTAGAACAATGTTTTATTTAGAATAATGTTTCAGGTAGAAAAATGTTTTATGTAGAACAATGTTTTCTGTAGAACAATGTTTTATTTAGAACAAGGTTTCTGGTAGAACAATGTTTTATGTAGAACAATGTTTTATGTAGACGAATGTTTTATGTAGAATAATGCTTTATGTAGAACAATGTTTTATTTAGAACAATGTTTCAGGTAGAACAATGTGTTATGTAGAACAATGTTTTATGTAGAACAATGTTTTATGTAGAACAATGTTTCAGGTAGAACAATGTTTTATGTAGAACAATGTTTTCTGTAGAACAATGTTTTATGTAGAACAATGTGTTATGTAGAACAATGTTTTATGTAGAACAACGTTTTATGTAGAACAATGTTTTCTGTAGAACAATGTTTTATGTAGAACAATGTGTTATGTAGAACAATGTTTTATGTAGAACAATGTGTTATGTAGAACAATGTTTTATGTAGAACTATGTTTCAGGTAGAACTATGTTTCAGGTAGAACAATGTTTTATGTAGAACAATGTTTTATGTAGAACAACGTTTTATGTTGAACAATGTTTTATGTAGTACACTGTTTTCACTTTTTTTATATAGAACAGTTTTTTGTAGTACAATGTTTTATGTAGTACAATGTTTTATGTAGAGCAAAGTTTTATGTAAAACAATGTTTCACGTAGAACAATGTCTTATATAGTACAATATTTCACGTAGAACAATGTCTTATATAGTACAATATTTCATTATATAGAACAATGTTTCATGTAGAACAGTATTTTAAAAAGAACAATTATTCATGTGGGACAATGTTTTATGTAGAACAAAATTGTATGTAGAACAATGTTTTATGAAGTACAATGTTTTATGTAGTACAATGTAGTATAATGTTTTATGTAGTACAATGTAGTATAATGTTTTATGTAGTACAATGTAGTATAATGTTTTATGTAGTACAATGTAGTATAATGTTTTATGTAGTCGTATAACAATGTTTTAAGTAGAACAATGTTGCACGTAGAACAAAGCTTTAGGTAGAACAATGTTTCAATATTTTAGGGTTCTCTATAATTCAAAACTGTAAATTTCTTGCTTGAAAAATGTTTATCAACCCCACAAGATGTTGTGCTGTTATTCTGTTTTACTAATGTTGTTGCTAACCTTTACTTTTTTTGTGTCGAAATACAAGCTCCCAAGAGATTGTTTTTTGTTTAACACATTCGACACTAAACTAACATTCTTGTACTTTTTATCTTGTATATGTGTACAAGAAGACGTGTCGATTTCTGTAGGTTATTAAAACCGTAAATATTACGGGGTCATATTCTTATTTTCACTTTTTGTAGATTCGATGTCATATGATTCTACCTGCATTTAAAGGCCCAATATAAGTAACTTTTTCGTGATTCTGAAAAATTCTGAAAAAAAAATCCAGTTGATAATCACGCAAAAATAAGCCTAAAGCGAAGTAATTCTGAGCGGTAACTAACAAGAAACTCTTGACAGAAAAATCAAAAGCATTGAAAATAAATCAGGTGGGGGCCACTTCAACAACAAACCGAAGGCAGAAGACAGTTCAAAGTGGGCGCGTGTTTACCAATACCGAGTTTTAACTTCTGCTATACCGGTAACCGCGTAAGAATTCATCTTGAATATTGCTGATATCAGTTAATCTTAACTAAATCTATAAATATAATAAGTTATTAGGCTTGATTTTCGCTCCAAGTTTTGCCGAAAGTTACGTATATTGGGCCTTAAAAAAAAATCTCTATATTTTTTTATCAACTATACACTATACTAGCAACACTCAACTTTGCTAACACCGCAGTGAGGTCTTCTCTGTGTAAACTTGCCTTATATTACCTAACCGCTGTCACCAATATAACGAGCGGGTGGTCACAAGTTGCCTATTTAATGAGCGGGTCAATTTGATCATATTGCAGTGAAACATGAAACGGTTCCTATCTAGGGTCGTCGGAATGGCAGGGATTGTTCCTGGAGAAAATCCCGAGGTAGTATTATTGTCTAATTCCGATCTCAAGAAGATTTGTCCAAAAAATGAAGAGCCGTTTTGACAGACAATAATTGACTTGATTACAAACTAATAGGTTGCCATGGGAACGAAAATTTACATTTTCAGACTCATCAACACCTTGAGCATATCGTAGTCATTTTTACAGATTTTCGGTTTGTGACTTTAAGACGATGTTCGTACACAGAACATTCTATTGTTACTTATTAAAAGGGCGTTTGAGCCTCGGGCATTTTAAGGTGACATTGTACTGCAACACCGTGTGTGTTTTAATCATATTAAGTCTTTCAGAGCACAACTAACCAAGTCTTGGCTGTTAACTATTCCCCACGAGCCTGAAAAAACAAATGCCAGGTACTTGGCAAGCATTTTTGCTTATTCCATCGATATTACTTTACAGAATTGTTATAGCTATAACATTCTACTGTTACGGGATGAACTCAAAAACATACATACATAGTATCAATGATATAAACTTACTAAAAGTGGTTAAATTCATTAGAAACTGACTTGTCCAGTTGTCTTGCGGCGAATATGTCTCACTTCAAAAGTAGCTATTTCCGGATTCGGTCATACACAGTGTGCACTGTACCGCTATACTTCATGTACCGTACTAACGGTTTCTGTGATAAGCCTCACGGCCAAGCCTAGAGTACACTATAAACATGACAACATGCTTTTTTGTTGCACGACATGCAAGTTACACGTATTCCCATTCCGATGATTCTAGCGTCAGACTTCTGCAGAATGACATAAACAGGCCGTCGGTCTCTACCTTGAGACACTCATCAGTAGATAACCTATCTATTACGTGGGATGAGGAAATACATTTTTGGAATGCTGTATCGAATACTAAACGTTTCAAATCCAACCACGTGCGTGTGCCATACGTCCATTTTTCTATATATTTATATTTTGCATGATGGCTTCCCATTAACTCAGTACATGTATTGGTCTGCACCTGTATTCACAGTAGTATCTATATGCAGTCAAGACCACCGGACAATAACATGACGTCATTTTTGCGCCATGTTGACCTACGTAACGTCAACGCTTTGCACATCGCCTCAGATAACACGCAATATACCTTTCCGTTAATCATCAATGTGATTGTGATTTTTTTTTTAATTTTCCAGTATGTTAACATACAAGGATAAAAAAATTATAAATTGAAAAAAAAAACCATGACTGTGTACTACAAAATGTCTTTAATGTAAATATAACAATTGAATGAACGGGCATCATTCCATTTATCTTGCACCGAGATTGCATTCATATTGACAATAAATACAATCTCTGAAAGACGTTCAAGGGTGAAGTATTTACATGGCGGCGATCACGTGACTCCCCCGTCGGGGTCAACAAGGCTCGGAATGACATGGAGTGTCGTAAGTGTTTATGGAGGAGAATGGTCCACTTAAAAATAACCTACTTACTGCACGTGAAAGCGCGTGCCGATAAGAAACATAAAAACATCTGGAATTCACGACTGACCTCTCAGGCGGTCTATAGAGAAATATGGGGTTGTTGAGGAGAGGAATGGGGAACACGGGAAAACGTGTACATACCATCTCGTGTGGTATTTTTCAGCAGACATGGAAACTATTTTATCATAAAACAAAAACGTATGTACATAGCACGCCGTCTGTAGACTGTGTTACCCGTTAAACAACTATAACACTGCCAAAGCAAACGCGCGCGTGCATGATCTCTTTCTGCTTTATAGACGTTTCATGTCGACCTTCCACAGTTGCAAATGTAAACATATTCATGTGATTTTACTTGTCATAGACGAGTAAACTTTGTAAATAGAGTGTTCATTACAATATGAAAACAATCTTTCCATGCACATATAAACTGGCTGTAGAGTAATCTATAGGCAGATCGAGATCGGCAGCGTCAAAAATATAGCTAGGGATGTGAATGAAAATCAGCATTTGCTAGAGTTACGTTAATATCGCTTAAACTTTATTCTATTTATTTCCCCTTTACATATGAAGCGAGGATGATTGTTAATCAATTAAAGATTAAATCTCGCATGTAAGAGGCATTTTATTGGCTTAGAAATGTGTAACCTCATAACGTACAAAATGGCGTCACAATATGTAACGTCGCTTTTGATTTGCTGAAACAAACAGCGTAATGATTTCTGAGAGGAAAGAGTCCCACAGTAAAAGTTGATTTTGACAGGGATTATTTACGGAAGTTGAATTATTAAGATTATCTTCAATATTTTGAAACAAAAAACATCCAAGTGTACTCATTTCGCAGTTTATTTAGAGTACACTCCTTATTTTGTGTTGTGTCTCAATAACATAAAAAAAGGAATGGAAATTAAACGTTAAATGGACCAAAATGCACCCTATTCAAAAATTGTACTAAAAGAACAATTGTACAGTGTACCTTCGCAGGCCTTCCCTGTCCCTCTCTGCTATAGATTTTTTCCTATTGTACAGTGAACCTCGCAGACCTTCCCTGTCCCTCTCTGCTATAGATTTTTCCTATTGTACAGTTTATGTATCGGGGTCTATCCTATCATCCCGCCCCTCGCAGACCCTCCTTGCCCCTCTCTGTTATCGATGTTTCCTGTTGTACAATGTACGTATCCCCTCTATCCCATCATCCCGCCCCTCGCAGACCCTCCTGGTTCCTCACTGTTATCGATGTTTCATGTTGTACAATGAACGTATACCCTATATCCCATCACCCCCGCCCCTCGCACACCTTCCCTGGCCCTGTCCCTCGCCGCTATCGATTTTTCCTGCTGTACGTATCCCCTCTATCCCATCACCCCCTCCCTTCGCAGACCTTCCCTGCCCCTCTCCGCCATCGATTTTTCCTGCTGTACGTTATCCCCCTGTCCGTAGGTAGACTGATCACCGTCCAAGCCATTTCCCATCCGACATGAATAACCGGAAACGAGCGTCGCAAATTTCTACACATATTTTGTCCCGAGTGATCACTCGACTAATCAATGTAAAACTCGTCACGGACTCTCGTTTAATTGCTTCAGGAAATAGACTCGCATTGTCACATCCTCCTCCTCTGTTGAAAATGCTTTTGATTCAGGTGTGTAGTTAATGGCAACATGGCGCTGGATCCTAGCGACCTATCAATGTACACAGTTCTTATTAAATCGAGTCGCTAATGTTATCTCTATAGAATCTCTCCAGCTACGGTTGTACATCTGTTCCAGGGTGTTTTAGAAATGTAGGGGGTTTTTTTTGTTGTGATTATTTTTTTTATTTCTTTATACTGCTATTGTGTAGCCTTATATTGACAAAATTATCAATAAACATTCATTTCTATTTTCCTGAACAGATTAACTACATTTTCAAATACCAATAGGTTTATGTATTAATAATGTTGTTATTTGTTGTTGTTTGGGGGTGGGGTGGTTGAGCGGTTGCAAAAAAACATTGTCCGACCTTTGTAGCGCAATAAAGTCAATAATCTGCCATTCTTATGTATGGCTATGTATCATAATGTTTGAATTACAGTATGATTGGTCAACCAAAATCCAGATAGAAATAAAATGCTATATAATTGTACAACTTTTTTCCTTCTAATACATACGGGGCAGGTCTGTTTCCTTGGATTAAATTGTTACAGTAATTGTCAGAAGCATACTAAATTTATAATTTTAATATAGGTGTGTATATTGTATATAGAGGATCTTAAACGAGTGTCGATGTAACATGGAATTTATTAAACTCGTTAAATAATTCAATATGTTAATCGCCTAAAGGCTCGTGGCATATTAAATTATTGAACTCGTGTAATAAATTCCATATCAAATCGACACGAGTGTAAGATTCTATTTATCACATAACTTATATTTATGAGAAAATACATCAAAATTCTTAAATTCATTCTCTATAAGAAAGGCAAATTTCTTCTTTGACGGTACGATTTTCACTATAGAGACAATCATATGACGTCATAAAGACGCCGTTTGTTTATGACGTCACAATAGTGTTATTACACGTGTGTAATACCATATTTATGACATAGCTGTATGACATGACTGAGCGTGTCAGTTATGTGAGAAATGTATGATTTTCCTGATAAATACATTGATTGATGACGTCACAATAGCAAATGTTGTTAGACACACCTTCACATTACATTACTATGGAAGGATGAACAACAAATGCAAACATTTGACCTGGTCCTGTTTCATCAACATTCCTTAACTTAAAAATCTCCATAGGAAAGCATTGCAGAATTTAAGGAAAGTTCCTTAAATAAGGATTTCCCCCTTAAATGCTGTAATGCTTTCCTATGGAGATTTTTAAGTTAAGGAGTTTCCTTAAGTTAAGGAACGTTGATGAAACCGGGGCCAGTGCTCGTATTCATGAAACCGTTCTTGCGCTCAAACATGGAATCTGTGCTCAAGCCAGCTTTCTTGAAACTCACCTAAATCATGCCAAATATCAAAAAGTAAATTATAACATTGAAATTAGTATTTGGCTTCATACACAGATCTTCAATCTTTCACTAAAACTTTTACAAAATAGGAATTTTTGAATAAAATATAGACGAAATAAAAAAAAATAGGCTTGAGCACAAAACCCATGCTTGAGCATTTAAATGGTTTCATGAATACGGGCCCTGGTGGTATGACACGACTTAATGGGTCTGTTATATGTGATTTAAGGATTGTGCCTAATTTTGACTGCGTATACGGTAGTATACCCGCAGTTGGCATCGGACATATTCTATGGTGTGCGTCAAGCACTCTGTAGTGAACATGTTCGCTGCCAACTGCAAGCGGGCATTCTACCATATACCGAGTCAAAAGGCGGAACAATCCTTATATTTACATAATATATCATGTTTAAATGTTATAGGCAGAAAAAACCCATTCGATTCGGGTTGCTTCGATGGTAACTACGATGGCCGTGGTTGCTAAGACAATATAGCCCCAGTAAATCTATATCGATATATTGGTAAATTTAGAAAAAAAACGCAGTTAACAACAACATTTTTCATCCTAACATCCCATGTTAATTTTTAATTAATTAATCCTTCTAACATATAGACCATTCCTATTCACTTACAACGGTCGTGATAAACACGCAGTAACACACGGATCTGGTAGTGACGCGGTCGAACGTCGCAACAGGAAGCCGCCATTGTTACCGCCAAGGAATTTCGAATGTGCATCAATGGAATAAGGACTTAACCATCATCCATCTATTGTATGATTAGACGCGATGGATCCTAAATGCGTTCCACGTTTGAAGATGCTGATGAAAGAACCATACAATGGCTCTCATCGAATACGTATCGTTTGAAGCGTGGACACCGCCATATTGGAAAAAGAAAGCAATCTGCCTTCTTACACTGTGTATACGCTAAATTTATACGCAGTCCGAGTTTACTTAGCTGAAGAAGGGAGACATACAAATATAAATGATTATACTATTTTTAACCTCCGTGGGAGATATTTTCAACACCGGAAATATATGAACAATACATCCCTCGTCAATCTCTGAAAGTAAAATAAACAGAAATCAAAATACATGACTTGTGATGAAATTGACATCTGTTTGAGATTTAGATGACTGTTTAGCAAATAAGAGACAGAACAAAATGATGAGTCAGCATTTTCTTGGCGCTAGTTAATGTTCTTAATTATTTCAAAATACCAAACAGGCTGTTAGCCGAAACAACATCCCAGTCGACATTTTATCATTAGCTCCCCGGCAGAGCTAGATTGGGGTCACTTAGTACATTCCAAGATATGTCTGATGGGAGTACTACACCTTAATGACAAAAACATGTTCAGTAATAGGCGCAGTCACATCGTACCTATAATTAGGGTAAACAGTTAGAGTATGGATGTGAGGGATATAGCAAGTTCCTGGTTTCCTTGTGACCAGGTCTATTTCCCTGGGCAGTTACATTTAACGGATTTAATGGAAAATAATGGACGCAGGCGAAAAGCCTCTCAGTCCATATCGCAATATTATTATACAAAATAAAATGTCGCTGACAAAGTTATACATGAAAAAGATATACTCATTAGAATAATTTATCAGTTATCATTATAGATATTGTCCTTAATATGATCATCTAGCAATATCTCAAAATCTCTAGTTGTTTCCGCATTTACGACATAATCTGGTAGCTTGTTCCAGGCATCTACTACCCTAAAACTGAACGAGTTTTTTCTCAGTTCTGTATTGCAGCGTTGTTTGTACAACTTAAATCTATGACCTCGAGTTCTTTCGTTATTATCTAAAATAGATAAGCTAGATGGAACTCTCTCATCGGTATTTTTTTTGTTCACAATTTTAAAAACGTTTATCAAATCTTCCCTGGTCCTGCGGTGTGTGAGTTTTGGAAGTTTCAGCATCTTCAATCGTTCTTTGTATGAAAGTTCTTTAAATCCTGGTAGGAGTTAAGTAGCCCTCCTTTGTACATTTTCTATCATTTGAATGTCTCTGAGTTTGTACGGACTCCATGCACTGACTGCATATTTCATATAGATAGAAAATGATCCGTTAGGGACTAATCTGAAGGGGACACAAGACTGGCATTCCTATCAAGGTTAAACTTCATGAACAGCCATAGAGATTTAGGGGGGGGCGTGAAATTCACGTGATATTTTTAAGTGAAATTCGCGTGAAATTGGACCGAAAAATATGCATGTTAAACTAAACTAATGAATTAATTTATTTATAATTCCACATGAAATTCAGGGGCGGATCCAGAATTTTTTCAGGGGGGTGTCACCATTTCAAATTTCAAATTAATTTTGCGGCAAATGCAAAAACATCATGCTGTTTTAACAAATAAATTTGTTCACATACAATATCAGAGACATATATTACATTGTGTTATAAACGTCTCTGACAATGTGCAGTTAATTTTGGAATCAAAATTATAAAGTTGCCCTAGTGATGAACACTGCAAATACATATAATGTAAATGGATAAAATGCTTATTAACATACATGTTTTTATGTGCTTATGTCCGTTTCCTGACGTGACTTTCTCACAATGACTATTCTCACAACTATAGAAACGGGCAATAAATACCTCTACACGGAAGAAATGCATGATTTTGATAGAATGTGATTTTGTTCTGAACCGATATTTTTTATTCTGAATGAAACGGAAGCGAAATTTCAAACTTTAAACGCTTTACTGATACATACTAAAAAGAAATTGATATTTTTTATGAGCGTAGAAAGTTGATAGAAAGAAGTCTATAAAGGATTTTGTTTTATGCATAAAAAAAAAAAAAAATATCTATCAAATGTAATCTAATTACTCGAGGAATATTTTGATAGTGTCTCATAAGCCAAATTTGGCTAGATACTTATGGATGTTTTTTTATGTTTGAATAAACACTGTAACTGTATTTTATAATTATTATGTATTGTACATGTATGCGATACTTTAATAAGCTTATCTGTATCATATAATTACTAAGCACTAAACAATGTCAAATGCCCTTCCACAGGTAGAGACAGGCTTGTATACATTTCTTTACCTGTGGTCATTCTTGTAAACATTGTCACGGTTCACTGACCAAGTTAATTGATGCTGGGGTGGAGATATCAATTAGTTAACTGATGCTGGGGTCGAGATATCAATTAGTGTCAATTATACAGTCAACACTTTTGGAGTTGGGTGGCAGGGTGTTTGGCTTGGACAGAGTTATAGATAGACTGAACAATTACCACTGAAGAGATTGATAAGTCCAAGTAAAAATGTGCGCAAATGGACCAGTGTGCACATGTACACTGAACAGTGCTGGGGGGTGTCACCAGATCAATGTGATCTTATATTTTACTACTAAATAAAATCCTGGTCAAGGACAGGGGGGTGTCACGTGCGCCCAGTGACACCCCCCTGGATTTGCCACTGAAATTCATATAAAATTCACGTCAAATTCATGTGAAAACCATATAATGAATTTAGCATTTAAAATAATACCTAAAATAACTTAACTTTCACGTCAAATTTTTCATGTGAAATACGTTTCTTTAACACATTTCACGCAAATTCAAATAAATAAATTGCCAGTTTAGATCGTATTAGCTTTAAATTTCCATATTGGACATCTATTTGTAGAACATGGCTGATGTGACCGACATGTACACCCTAAGGTGGACAGCTGTCCTCCTGTTTTGCTGGACAGTAACCCTGACATCTAACCTAACCTTACTCTCCTAATTTACTGGTCATTGGTCAATAACTGAAGGTTATTTTTGCTGTTGATTTCCAATACAAGTGTAATTGAGAACGTGAACTGGCCTGGACCTCCTACACCCACCTCCCTGGACCCCCTCCCCCCGGCCTTGGACTGAGTAACTTTGAGTGACATCGACAGTCACAGGTAATATAATGCTGTCTTTGTTTCCTATCACGAAAAGTTCCGGGAAAAAATCGCCTCATCAATCGTAATTAAGCTGGTTGTTCCATTGAGGCCTGGACGGGATCAGCTGCTGGATCATTTGTTCCAATTGGATAGAAGTGCCATGGGAGTTACCCACGGGTCCTGCACGTCACTAAGACAATGAGTTACAAGACATGTATATAGCTTTCTAACTATGTAAACACTAAGTTTGTATACCGAGTGTGTTTGATAGCTATTTAACCTAATAAAGCAACACCATTGTAAGATAAATATCAGTTCAAAAGGAACGCATGCTTAAAACGGTTGATATAGTGAGACATGTTGTAACAAATAACGTTTATTTTGCGATATATACTGTTGATAAAGGACCGGTTTGTATATTAAATTATGCGAATGTGTATTGTCGTAAATAGAAAATACATCGAGGCTGTCATCGCCTAATTAATATCATGAACTATTCAAACATTTGAATTGGAAGAGTCTAAATGTGTTTTCAGGGGAAATCATTTACCTCCAAAAAAATTATGGTGGCACAACTGCCGTGTGTTAGTTGTAAAGAGATAGACCTTATCATAACCCGCCCTAGATTGGTGAAACGGTCCTTATACAATTGTTGTGATGTTTATCAGAGAACATTAGCAGAACTATATTTTGGAACTCGTAGGAATATGAGGACCTTATGTTACACAGTTTTATGAGCACCGAGTCAATGCAAGTCAAATGCCTTCAGTAAATACTAAGTTGCTTAGTTCAGTATTCAGAAATATAGTAATCCCAGTTATCATAGATCTTGTGAGTCTAATTTTCATAAATCTAATGAGTTCAATTATCATAAATCTAGCGGGTCCCTGATATAGGGAGAGATCTGGGGAGTCCGTAATCTATTCAACTCGTTTATCTAGACAGAAGTTAATTGATCATTAGTTTTAGAGAAGTATTCAGAAATCAAAATAATGGCAAGGATTTCCTGAATCCTAAAAATTGTATAAATTACCGTTAAAACAAAATAAAATAAATAAATTGCTTTAGTCTGTGTTACTTCCTTTCACGCTGGCTATGAAACCGTCTACACACGTGACGAATTAAATACGAAAGTGACCCTATCAAACGACGTCAGCAGACAGATAATCCGGATTTGGAATGTTACGGGCAGTTTGATATCCCACGGAATGGCCATATCCGATCTTTGCCACGACAAAACCAGTTATATGGTACAAAGATGTGCTTTATGCTAATCACAGAGCTCTGTCTATGCGCGAGTAAGATTTGTGAATTGACACCACACTACTGAGAACATCTGTCATAGACAGAACTTCCTCCAGGACATATTCCTGAGTAGCTCTTCAGAGACTGAAAACCACAAACAGTTCCAAAGACCGCTGTCAACGTGATGCCCGTCGGGACAATGGTGACATTTCCGACGGAAACGGCCTAATCTGTGGATGACGTCGGCCAGTAAGTGTAAGTCATTTCGGCGTTCATGGTCTATAAATATATAGAAATGGTGACAACATACGGACACTGACAAGCAAGTTATACGAATAATAATGCACTTCTGTCATTTCGTACGGATTTGGGTGATTAAGATCGTCTGATGGATTTTCGTTTGTGACTTGGGGGTTCTAGGATCTACTTCTCTATTCAAGGAAAAAGAGAACGTCACAGAAAATCCTTACACATAAATCATTCAGAAGCATCACGTACGTATTTTGTTCCGTCACTTAGGACCGAGTTGTCTTGCCATTGATATAGAGAGAAATAAAGTAATACATTTGAGTGTCAATAAGGAAGAATTCACAAATACCAACATCAATTTGCAAAACAAAACATGTCCTGCAGGTAGGGCGTAAGAATAGTACCTGCCGCCCTCATTGTATGATCGCAAGAGGTGAATACATTCGGGATCTTAACTTTTCTCTTCTTTAATTAAACAACTTTCTCCGTCCTAAAATCTCTCTTGACACCTCACTTGGGCTTTTAGATGTACGTTCGCCCCCGTGACGAAAGCTTTTGGGTTTTGTTCCATGACCGAGACATATACCAGAGTCTCAAAAATGGTAGTTTCCAGTATGTTCATTATTTTCTTCGTAATTCTTCTCCCAGCTTAACACTCATCATTATGGGAGTGGAACGACCCGTTGTGTGTATAATGGGGCCAGGTGGGTTATCTATTGGTGGGCCTTCGGCAGTGAACTTCAGTGTGATAGCACTTTAAAAAATAAATCGACAAAAAAATACGAACTTCACACGAACATACCGCGGCCTCCCAAATACACACGCACTTAACACACACGTCCCATACTCCGGGAGGCCGTCCTTAAACGACACTGGCTGTCGTTAATGGGACGTAAACACAGTTACCAAACGAACGAGAGTATCGGTCGGTGTTCATCAATACAGTGTATATATAGATAAACGACATTTTCGTCAGGAGATTGGACAGGAAAGGATTTTGATCCTGTAGCACTTTAGTTGCAATCACGTTTGGGAATTTCTACTGGAGGATTGAATCTCATTTTGATTGCATACCATCGTATACGCAGTCAAAATTAGGTTCAATCATAATAGTTATATCATTTAATGTTCAAATGCTACACGAAGAAAAGCGTTGCATGATTGTTGCTATGATGGTACATTGCCCCATCCCCTTCTCTCTCCTACCATCCCTTGACCATCCTCCTTTTACCCTCCCTTTCCCCGCCCTTGTTCCCCATCCATTCTCCATACATCTTGCCATCCCTTGCAACCCCTTCTCGTTCCTACTCTCCAATGCCAGATTCCCTTCCCCTTCCTACCCTCTCTTGGCCCTCCTCCCATTACCCTCCCTGTCCTTACCCCTTGCCCCATCCCCTTCTCCCTGCTACCCTCCCATTACCCTCCCTGCCCTCACCCCTTGCCCCATCCCCTTCTCCCTCCTGCCCTCCCTTGGCCCTCCTCCTAATACCCCCCCCCCCTCCCCTCCTCTTGGTCATGTTCCATTACCCTTTCCCTCCCTCATCCTTTGCCCCTCCACTTCCCCAACGATTCTTCCCCTCTCCAACAATTAACCGCTTTCCACACATCTGTTATCAAATTTCAAACTTACAGATATCAGAAAGCTTTTTACACCAATAAAGGGCTAAATAATGTTCGCACAATATTTTGAATGTTCAACATTTAACAAGCGTTTAAATTCAATGAACATCCGAGCTGTGTGGGAGTTATATGCAAAAGGATTATGTACGCTGTTGGATGACAAGGTTGTAAGTGTCTGCATCAAACGCGCCGTGTTAACGGACCCATTCCGTATTTAGATTCTTTATATATAGATATGAATATCCACACCTGAATTACTGAAAATTCCTAAGGGACTGATGTGTGTTTAAGTTGGTTCCTACGTCAAAGTTAGATGATCGACCGAAGTGTAGTATGTCAAACCGTATGTCTACATACGACTAGCCATCCAGTTGGGTGCAATAGAGCTGTATAGCGTTAGGAAAATGTCCCAAATTAACTCCGTATGATGGAAGTAGTCTAATAGAGCTCTCCAATAATGCGATATAGTCCTTCTGTTTCAATAGGAGAATTGGTGGAGGGGAATACCTAGACATCGGCTCTTACACAAAATTACTGTAATAAACTCACCCGAATGTCGTAGCGCTGCGACAATTAAGGGCCAAGTAAAGAGCAACGAAAGCCGCCGAGAGCACCAGTTACATCTGATACGTCATTATATATAAAGGAGGTGGTAGTGGTGGTGGTGAGGAGAGGGTGAGGAGGGGGAGGAGGGGGAGGAGGGGGGGGGGGGGCTCACACGTCTGAATTATTATATATGTTCTGACGTAATAAGCTTAGTCTAACACGGGAAGAGAGTTTTCTGTTACACGCCAATACGCGAAGAAACACAAATGTAACAAAACAATATGTATTGACAAAGACTATAAATCCTGGCCGGAACCAAAATATACTGCTCTCGTGTTATACCAGCACATAGGGTATGATAGTGTAACAGAAGAAAAAGAAAATGTAGCGGCCAGACCGGGGTTCGAACTCGGGACCTTCCGAACTCTAGACAACTCTACCTGGTCGCCGATGATCGATCCAGTCCAGTTCCGCTACATTCCTCCCTCCTTTTTTCCAAATCTTCGCCCCCGAAGACCTACCGTCGGGTATCCCCATCTAAGCGTACACCGAATGCTTTAGACAAGGGTTGGTAAGCTCGCCAATTTTGTAACAGGAGAAAGAGAAAATGCACCTGCCAGATCGGGGTTCGAACACGGGACCTTCTGAACTCTACGAACATCTACCAATGAGCTACCTGGTCGGCGATGATCGTTCAAGCCCACTTCCGCTACAACAGATGCTTTATAAAACGCTAGACAGTAATTATAACTAGAGCATCAACTTCTGCAGTAAAGAGAAGACCATTCGTAACTCTATATTTTAAAATAAAAAATGATCCTGTTATACTAATCTCTCGTCAATTAGGTAATCGCACGAAAGCGTAAAGTGGAAAATTTAAATTAGAAAATAGCCAGAAAATGTTTCTGAAGGTGAGTACAATTCTAACTGATCCATCGGCTCTTTGGTGGGGTGTGAAAATTTAAGGTAGATTGGTCCAAGGTTTTTTATTCTCTACCAACTCGGAACACAGCAGGTATCCGTTACTGGTGATAGCACATCTTGGAAAGTCTTCATTAGTTCAGACAGCAGAATTTTGAAGCTTGGAATGACGTCAACGATAAACGGCACCAATTATGATGCCTGTGTAAATACGTTATCCTTTTTTTCCCCAAATAATTCATCGTGTTTCTTTGAAGTTTTTCAAGAATTTAGAAATAATGGACATCGGAAGATCAAGGTCAATTGTCGGGTGAAGTATATGAAGGAGTCCACGAATTTTAGAAATTAATTGCATGAATATGCATTTAATTTCCAAAATTCGTGGATTTTTTTTTTTTTTGCAATATTATAGCTATTCTTTAACCAATCAAAGTTCTAACGTAACGCAAACACGCGAGCGAAAAACTAGGATCTCTTATTTTAACGAAAAAAGTAAAAAAAACCACAGGACCAGTGAAATCAATGGAGAAAAGCTTAACATTATGTGTCAATCCGAATAAAGAGTTAATGATACGTTCCTGCAGTCACGTCTGATTTTGTGGAATGTGTAATTGTACGGTGGATTGTTCTGATTACGTGGTTCTTCTCTCTTCTAACTCTCCCACCACGGGATGTGGGGAACATCAGCTAGTATAGAACAGTGAATAGGCTAACACTAGTTCCGTTTGCATGGAGAAAGAGGGAGCACATGGTCCGGGATTCACTGGCGTTTATATTAAGCCAAATTGGTTATGAGAGTCATTTTTGTTATTTAACCCTAGCTCTGTACTGACTTGAGTGTCAATAGTATTATGGTTTATCTCTCCCCCCCCCTCTATTATCTCTCTCTCTCTCTCCTTTTCCTGTCTTCTTTTCTCCCTCTTTCCCCTCCCTCCCCCTTCCCTCCCCCTCTGTCTGTCTGTCTATCTGTGTGTATGTTAAGTCATTGTTAATATATACTGTATTATATCATTTACCATCTTAAAATATTGTATCAATAATTTTTAGGGAAAGGGCTTAACATTAGTTGTTAAACTTATGCCCAGCTCCCATTGTATATAAATTAAGATAAAATATGTTTAAATCAAACAGGGATCTGGCACTTGGAATGCTGACGTCATATGTTAGTTCCGGTAAAGTCGTCGATATCATTTTCTGTTGTTAGTATAAACTATAACTGACAGAAATCACAGGGACCTGAGAATTTGTTACAGCTGGTTTTGGACTTAAAATAAGGTGTTTAAAGTAATTTTACACATTTGGGGGGTTAAGATCAATTTTCGATAAAAATGCCCCCTCAGTAGTCATAAAAGCTTTTATGACTACTGAGGGGGCATTTTTATCGAAAATTGATCTTAACCCCCAAAATTTGTAAAATTACTCTAAACACCCTATTTTAGGTCCAAAACTAGCTGTAACAAATTCTCAAGTCCCTGTGACAGAAATCGGAAGCTACAAAAGCATAGCTCGCATATTCAAAGTCCAATGTTAGAAAAGTTAATTATTTCTACAATCGATCGTTTAATTTCATATACAGTATATATGCCATATGTTGTAATACGATAGTGGAATAAGGCACACACTGTAACATAATAAAAGTTATTTATAGAAATGTATGATACTCATTTAGCTATTTCATCTTCCGTATACGAACTTGGCTGGGATATTAAAGTGCCTAATGACAAATAAATGTTCACATAACGCTAATTTATTTCAACCTATGGATCACCTACGCTCTCTACCCTGGAATACCGTACAAGGAGAAATTTTAGCGGGGCTTTAATTTGGCGAATCGGCGGGACCGTATATAGATCGTCAAAATTTAACCCGTCATATTTTAACACCACCTATTAAAAAGACGGCAAAAATTTCACTTTCAGCAATTGTTTCCTAACCGACCGTCATTTACCTTCGATAACTCTTGCATGTATATGACATGGCAAAACTGAAGGCACGCTCAGGTAAAAAAAACTGACCAATCGCTAGGTTACAAGCCTGTTCTTTTAAGATTACAAAAGGGTCGCAACCGACTTTAAAGCCTATCAATGTTTACCGTTATGCGGCCACTGGATTCTTTTGTTGTTCATCAAAGGGTCAAACCAGTCTTCAAACCTCATCACCAAGGTGATGCACACAGAGACTTCAGTTTTGCTAAGACATATCCCAGGGATGTAAAGGGCGCAGGTGACCGAAGCCCCAAGATGTCGAAGATGCCACTAACTTCACGATCCTGTAATTTACAACCTTGCGGAATAATCCTGTACGAACTATAACACTGTATATTATCACCCCGTATAATATCATCATCTATACTATCACCCTGTGTACTATCGCCCTGTGTACTATCACCCAAGATACTATCAACCGTTGTACTATAACCATGTATACTATCACCCTGTGTATTATCACCCTGTGTACTATCACACTGTATATTATCACCCGTATAATATCATCATCTATACTATCACCTTCTGTACAACACCCTCTATACTATCACCATCTGTACTATCACCCTGTATACTGATCACCTTTTGTACTATCACCCTGTATACTATCACCCTGTATACTATCACCTTCTGTATTATCACCCTCTATACTATCACCTTCAGTACTATCATCCTCTGTACTATCACCCTGTATACTTATCACCTTCTGTACTATAACCCTGTATACTATCATCCTGTATATTATCACCCTGTAAGCTATCACCATGTACACTATCACCCTGTATACTATTTATCTATTATGGCCGTGTTGAGAGGGCACTATTGCCTCATAGTATTGTCGAGGGATGGAATAGTGCCTGAGCCGAAGGCGAGGGCATTATCTCATCACGAGACAATACTTTGAGGCAATAGTGCCCTCTCAACTGGGCCATAATGGGTTTAGTACATCACCTTTCCATTTAAATACACATGTATACACCAAAACTCGTTTTATTGTGCTATACCATGGCCAGTTATGGGCCTTTTCCAGTAAGCTATTTTCTAGCAGAACAGTAGCAAGACGTAAGGGTGACGTAACTTAATAGTGACGTCATAATAGATTCACGTTGAACATCGAGCCAAATTTGATAGTGCCCGGGTGAGCGGGCACTATCGCTTCATAGTATCCATGGGTATAGCCAATGGGAAGGCAGGATTCATTCACGTGACGTACTAACATCCTGTATACTGCCATCCTGTTTACTATCCCCTTGCGTACTATCATTATGTATATTGTCAACCTGTTTATTATCACCCTGTGGACTATCACCCTGTATACTACCACCCTGTGTACTATCACATTCTGTATACTATCACCCTGTGTACTATCACATTCTGTACTGCCATCCTGTATACTATCACCCTGTATACTATCACCTTGTGTACTATCACCCTGTGTACTATCACCCTGTGTACTATCACCCTGTATACTATCACCCTGTGTACTATCACCCTGTTTACTATCACCCTGTATACTATCACCCTTTATACTATCACCCTATGTACTATCACCCTGTGTACTATCACCCTGTATACTATCACCCTGTATACTATCACCCTGTGTACTATCACCCTGTGTACTATCACCCTGTATACTATCACCCTGTATACTATCACCCTGTGTACTATCACCCTGTATACTATCACCCTGTATACTATCACCCTGTATACTATCACCCTATGTACTATCACCCTGTGTACTATCACCCTGTATACTATCACCCTGTATACTATCACCCTGTGTACTATCACCCTGTGTACAATCACACTCTATACTGTCACCCTGTACTCTATCACCCTGTATATTATCACCCTGTATACTATCACTCTGTATACTGTCACCCTGTATACTATCACCCTGTATACTATCACCCTGTATACTATCACCCTGTGTACTATCACCCTGTATACTATCACCCTGTATACTATCACCCTGTGTACTAACACCCTGTGTACAATCACACTCTGTACTATCACACTCTTTACTATCACCCTGTGTACTATCACACTCTATACTGTCACCCTGTACTCTATCACCCTGTGTACTATCACCTTATATACTGACACCCTGTATATTATCACCCTGTGTACTATCACCCTGTATACTATTCCCCTGTGCACAATCGCCCTCTATACTGTCACCCTGTATACTATCACCCTGTGTACTATCACCCTGTAAACTTCCACCCTGTATATTAATACCCTGCCTACAATAAAACTCTGTACTATCACCTTCTGCATTATCACCCTCTATACTATCACCCTGTATACTATCACCTTCTGTATTATCACCCTCTATACTATCACCTTCAGTACCATCATCCTGTGTATTATCACCCTGTATACTATCACCCTGTAAACTTCCACGCTGTAATCTATCATCCTGCTTACAATAAACCTCTGTACTATCACCTTCTGTACTATCATCCTGTATACTATCACCCTGTATACTATCACCCTGTATAATATCACCCTGTATACTATCACCCTGTATACTATCACCCTCTATACTATCACCCTGTTTACTATCGTCCTGTATACTATCACCCTGTATACTATCACCCTGTGTACTATCACCCTGTATACTATCATCCTGTGTACTATCACCCTGTATACTATAACCCTGTATACTATCGCCCTACGTATTATCACCCTGTATACTATCACCCTACGTATTATCACCCTGTATACTATCACCCTACGTATTATCACCCTGTATACTATCACCCTACGTATTATCACCCTGTATACTATCACCCTACGTATTATCACCCTCTATACTATCACCCTGTATATTATCACGCTTGGTGTGCGTGGTGCCCCCAACCCGTGTACGATCATTTGGCAAAACAGTTTGTACCAGGAAGAGTCACATGGGCAATTGTTTACCTGTTATGAAACAGTCGGATATCTGACCTTTGGTCAGCCTGTTGATAACGTAGTTTGCTGTTCAGCCAATCATTTTAATCGACGTCGGTTACCATGAACAACACACGATTATACGAACTGCTTTTAGAGCGAGCGCCTTCAAATCCCATGACGTTACTCAGCAAGACTAAACCTAATTTCGTTGGTCACTAAGCCCGGCGGTCCGATCAAATCAGAAAATTTACATCCCAGACTTAAGATACAGAATGTAAATAATACAGATATTTCAGAATAGTTTTCATAAGAAACTTTGATGTTTATTTTTATTTTTTCGAAAAAAATGAACCAATATTGCGAAAATCGAATCTGAGTAACCCCAAATTCATAACTGCGTTTGATTATTTTACTATGTTATAAAAAAATTTGAGTTCGCCAAAATAAGTACATTTGCACCTTTGCAGTATATGAATGTCCTCATATGAAATTGTCCATCATGTCAGCTTATTTACATATTTTGTCATGTACATCTACCTCATGTTACATATTTTTGTGTTTCTGAGTGATGTAAAACAAAAACTGAAAAAAAATCTGAAATAAAAAACTCACCTTGCATGAACTTATTTTCATATTTTGGCATGTACATGTACCTCATGTTGCATATTTTTATGTGTCTGAGTGATGTAAAATAAAATCTGAAAAAAAAAATCTGAAATAAAAAAAAAACTCACCTTGCATGAATGTGTTGAATTTACAGAAGAAAGCTCCGAGTACCCAGTCATTGGTGAGGTCCTCCACTACGGCCACCCAGGTACAGGACAGCGTGACCATCAGGTCCGCCACGGCCAGATTGACTATGTAGTAATTAGTGGCGGTGTGCATCTGTCTGTTTCTAAACACGATCACGATAATCAGGATGTTCCCAATCAAAGAAATCACAATTATAAACAACACAAAAATTATTTTAACAATTATCTCCCACAAAGGAACAGGTTTCATCAAATAAAACTCATAATAGGACAGATTTCCAATCTTGTCCACGAGATCGTCATATTGGTATAATTCCGATATGTTGGCCATGTTGAAGTAAGAAGAGTTGTTCGCCATCTGGTACAGATATATTGGGACTACGAAGGTGTATATGTATGATATTTACCAATAATAACGTGTGAACTATTGCTACAATAAAGTACACTAGAAGTGTTGATAACGGACACGAGTTCGGACGAAACAAACAACGTACTAATGAGTGCTAACTTAAACGCACGTGTCAGTATTGGCACGCAGGGCGGCGGCGCGCGTTTTCCTGACTGGTTCAGCCACCGTAGCGGTAACTGACTGAGAGATCTGTAATACAGACTACGAGTACTGTACAACACACAAACACTCACTGCCAACCGACACTGAGGAGAAAATAGTCCAGCGTGTCCCTCTTACGGCCTATTTACTACAATAGCTTATCAAAAGGAACTGGGGATTTTTACAATTACAATCGAACGGCGATTCAGATCAATAGAAAATCCTATTGTATAGACGTTGTACATGTGAGCTGCTGCATTGTGCGTCAAAAATTCCCGAGATGCTGAAGATGTCACGGGACATATGCTGTTACTGTCTCTTTTAACGTGTGACAAATATTTAATGATATGAAGTGTTAAAATGAAATCACACATGTTCAAAACATACATGTGGATATCGGTTATCGATATATACATTGTATTAAATCTCTCTCTCTTTTTTTTTTTTGGACATTTTCTGTTCTTTCATTGGTGACCGTCCGCACAAGGTCTTGGATATTGATTCTGTGCCCTTGACCAAGACAATCCAAACTCCTTTATATTAATGCTAGCAGTTTTTTTTTTCTCGTTGAGAGGTTAAGTTTGAATGATTGGCGGTAAGTACTTTGATCGTTGTGTGTTACGACTGGATATAGAGTCACGTTACCGTAGCAAGGCTATAGAAGTCACGTGACTAGCGTCCAGTCATCTCAGTGGTCAGACCCGTCCTGGTCACTACATTCGTGTGACTCTGTTGTGAGGTTGGGTGGATGTTTTAGACGGGAGGTCGATAGGCGCACTGAATTTCTCCGAGTACTCCAGTATCCCCTCACAATTAAGACCTTGCGCGCTCTAATCCGGGCACGCAAAGATGATTTACATATATGAAAGTAACCGCTGAAGGGACTATTTTAAAGTTGAGTTTGTATGAATATGTTGTGGGGGCGTAAACTCTGAAGCAAGAAGGCAATTATTTCCCATTTCCCGATCGTTTATCTTATGTACATGTACATAACATGAATTTGTGGTTTGTTTGCCGTCTAGTCAGGTAAATGGTTTCTGGTATTCGGAGCAGAAATAATCAGTGTGGCATAAATAAGACATTTCAAGTTTATTTGGAACACAAAAAGTAATTGAAAACTTCTTTTACGAAGTTTCTATAATGTCTTTTTCCTTGGTCAGGTAATGAGTACAAATGGCTCAACTGTCATCAACAAAGAAAACGTATCACTAGGCCATTTTGGTCGAGTCAGTAAAAGTAAGAATGATATTGAGAGATTTCATCCATTAAAATTAGCTGTTTTATTCCGTTATTCGCTCCATGCTGGTTTTGAGCCCTCAGGGTTCTGTGATCAGATAAATACACCAAGACCTTTGAAGCTACCACAAAACAATTCAAAGCCCAACTGCAAATATGTGTGATTCAATTAACAGAAACAAATAGAATAATTTTATTATAATACTCTAATTTAATTCAATAAGATGTAGTCAATGTGTATTATAATCATATGGAACTTAACAGTAGATTTTGAAAAAATGTCAGCATTATTTATTCAGTCTTAATTTAGCTTGGCTACAAGGCAGCTATCCTCATAGGTGCCAGTTTCATGAACGGAAATCGCTTTACTTTATAAATCTGTACGTTGTACTCCTTTTGAACTGTTCATACTGATATTTTGACAAAAGTCGATGTTTTCCAAGTATGTTTTAAAAACAATGATAAAGAACGCCTTAATCGTCTAACCAACAAGTATACATTAAATAGGAGACATGTGTTTACAAACATTTCTGAGCACTTTGGAGCACCTGAGGAGCATGCGCAACATGCCTGCTGAATGTAAATATAATGACTTCCAAACCAAAGTGGTGAGTTATCAAGACGGACTAGATAAGCATATAACAGTTATCTCGCTACTTTTCAAGAACATTTTGAATTTCTGGATTTGTAGCACTTTCTTCACGACACTTCAATAATTGAAACTCATGACGATGTTTTAATTTACATCACCAGAATCATACAGACGAATGCGTGTTTATTTCATGAAATTTTCCATCAAAGTAACCCCTTTGAGTGCGAGCTCATAATATAATCTGGTTTTGGTTGATTTAAAATGTAACAAAACAATTACTTGTGGGTTCTATTAATCATAATACATATCATAACTGTATACATTCAATATCCAGCAGAGAAAGAAGTATGTATGAAATCAAACTTAACGTGTTCCATTTTCTTACTAGACACTCCTTTACACTAGTCCGAAAGATTCTGACTCTCTGATCCGCTAAATATTTGGACGACAGGCAGGTGCGAGAGTCAGAAATCCCCTAAGTTAAAAATTGGAAATTTTACCCACCCTTAATGTGATCGAAATTGTTTCATATTATAAAACACGGCTTAAACGGGTCGGTAAAATTTCCACTTTTTAACTAAGGAGGAATTCTGACTCTCCCACCCGCCTGTCGTCAAAATATTTAGCTGGTCAGAGAGTCAGAACCTTTCGGACTATCCTGTACACGTGTTTGCGCCCGGGGTTGGTTGGGAGGGGGGGGGTGCGGTTATTTCGTGCTATGTTTGATTTCGCCATTTGGCACGGGAAACTGACCACACGCGTGATATTTGCTACGTGATCTCTTTAATACTTTGGTTAGTTCGATTAGAAATATACCTGAAGGTTAAAGCATGCCTTTAATGCCCTAACGTTAATGAGTACGACATGTTGTTCCCTAAACGAACGCACCTGTGTCTACTTCCGGAATTACAGGGCTGTTACCGTTATCGACTATCTTGTCCAACAAACTATTTTTGAGATGGAGGGCCAGATGATAATGGAAGATACATGTACTTTCTAAGAGGGGAAGAAGAGGTAGACAGATCCTTTAAATATTTTCACCAGACGGACTAAATCCTTATTGACACGCGAGTTTGTGGCAAAAATTCAGGCAAAAATTTTACGTGCAAAAATATACATTAATTGCCAATATCAGACTAGGCCGTTTGGTCAAGAGTGTCCCTAATGTTGCTATTGATCAATCGAAAATAACACTTTCAAACTTCCGAGAGTCAGACAGTCGGTGACACTGGTAATAAATATGTTTCCCCAATTCCGCCTTTTAGTGGGTGTTTAATGATGTGATCGGGAGGTGCAGTGGTTTTGGTGTTTTTCACGTCCTATCAATGGCTAAGGTCACTCAAGGACAGAATAACGTACTTGCGTTTTACCAAGGCAGCCGGGGTTCATTCCCCAAAATGGACGTGACAAGGTAAGACGTGAAAAGGTACGGGGTCACCTGCCCGATCAGATTAGTTTTCTCCGGGTACTCTGGTTTCCTTCCACAATAAAACCCCTGCGCGCCAACATACGGACTTACAAGAGGGATTAATATTATTTGAAATAACCCGTTTAATATTTGTTGTAAAATAAATAAAGATTAGGTATAATGACTTCATAATGTTCTGTGTGCCAATGTTCCAACGGTGGATACCAACAGGTCATAAACAAACATAATAGATAATTCTAGGCCATATCGCGTTTTTGCTGATTCATAGTTTTGGTTGTAAATTTAAAATTGCACAGTTTGAATATTTGACGATTTTTCGATATCAAATACGTTGAATAAGTACTTATTGCCATGCACATGTACAAGCAAATTATCAGATCTACATGCGATTCTCGATATCGTATTAATTGGAAGACTGGAACACACAAGATCATGATACAAAAACAGTGGTCCATTTAAGGATACCTTCTGTTATCAACGCGGATTCATAATAAATACCTAGGAATGCAGTTAGATGTGTTTTAGACGTTTAAAAGGGCGACAGGGGAATCAGCACTGCCAGCGTTTCACACAGTGAGTGCTGTGATAGGCAGCACGTTTCTCCGGGAGGTATGCCATACATATGACTGTATGGAACTCGGCAGTTCGGTCGTAGTGCCAGTACTAGTGCTTATGTCAAGTTGTGCAATCTGGGGAATCAGGAATCAGGAAAACCGTTACTTTGGCGGAGTTAGAAAACATTATCTATTGCCACGCGAGATGATATGGGTTGAATCTCTTGTTTCCTTAAATGAAAAAAAAAACTAGTGTCCGATTATTATTATACGGGATTCAAAGAGTAGGCACACGGGGAAGGTTACGCGATGTCTATGAAACAAAAAAGGAAGGTCTGATCCACGTACTGTTGTAATCATAGATACCTACGATTTCGTGGCCAATCCGAAAATTACAACCCGTTGTTAAGCAAAACATATGCTAACGCGAAGACATTTGAAGGCGATGACTGAAGAAAACTGAAGATGACAAGAACAATATAATGGTAACACATTATGTACCTTATAGAATTCAAGTGAAAATCTACCTTAAAAAGGACATACAAAGATCCAACAGACGGAATTAAGAGTTGTTCCGCGCCGAATGACCACCACTGTAACTTATCGTTGATCAACAGCATCCAAATTTGTAACAACGTAAACAAAATAAAAAACTTTGATAACAATAAGTCATTTTATCACAATGAACAAGTTTGAATGATTGTTTTCCTGTCAAAACTACTAGTTGATGTTATATGCCGTAACAGATAAAAGTTGTTACATGTACAAGTTGGATTGTTATGGAATTGTCAGTCAACAGCGTCCGAATTTGTAACAACTCTAAATGTAAATTTGATTTTAATTAATACATTGAAGCAGTTATCTTGCCAGAAATTCATTTATAGTGAATTTCTATGATCTAGGCTTTCTTTTGATTAAGTTGATTTTTTTTTAAATGTTACATACACGTTCCACTGGCTATGATGACAAGTCGATATTCCAAGTTCCTCGTAGATATTGCGATCTTGAACATTTAATAGTCTGTAAGCTAGAGGGCGACGGCAGAGTCACCATGTCACTTGTCTACGCTAGGATATTAATGTGTTTATCAAAAGTATGACAGTGATATGATGGGTTTTTTTTTAAATTATGAGAAGTGTAGAGATTCCCCGAACTGAAACCGATGATGTGTATTTTGTTCTCAACAGATGAAAAAAAAATCTTGTTTCTGGTTTACAAAAATGCCAATCTTATAAGAACTATTTATATTTATTTTTTTTGTGATTTTGTCTTGAAAATATTTTTTTCTGAAATCGGAGTACGATTGATTTTGTTTGGTATGGATACTAATAAATGTTAAGTTGTTTTGAACGTAAACAGAAATTGAACCCTTACCTGGAAATTTGTAGCCGGACGTGTCCTGTAATACATTTAGTCTGTAACTATACATTAATGTTGATGGTTCGCAATTGCTAAAAGTTTAAATGTTCTTAAACCCTCGTAATCAGACCATTTACTACTGGCCACGATTTGGAAAACAGCAAACCAACAGATCTTCGTTCTTTTACTACAATGTTTTATTGGTGAAATGCAGGGCTAATGGTAGCATGTATTACACATTTCAGAAAAAAAGGTTTAGATTGAAATTGGATTCATTTTGTTTGAGGTCCTATCTACAGCTATGGACGTTTAAGGTCCTGGATCTGTCTAGGTATTCTGGTGTGATAGGAATCGGACGTTTTTAAATAATTACACTCATCGGTATACACGTCTGTTATTATTGAAAACATACCCCGGTCGTCACTTTGAGGACGTGATATATGAGTTTGAGCTAGATTGGTATGGCGGATGACGTCGATGAAGCAGAACACACTAACACTTTCGTAACACCTGGTCTAATTGTTCAAGAGTCTCCGTGTAAATCTTTCCTTTGTTTGCTGCTAGTTTAATAGACTAAAGGATAGCGGTTTTGATGACGCTTAGATATTTAGTATTTATATACTCAATGAAATCACCGAAGTACCTGGTAACAATACCAGACAATTGGTGAATTGGAAGAATATGAAGTGCACTATGACGAAACAGGAGGAATGTGAAACTTATGATCTGAGCTTATCATATGAAAATAGATGGTATGCATTAATATCCCTTTTCGATTCTTTGAGACAAATAAAATCATCAAAATATCTTGATAAGAACTTGGATTAAAAAAAAAAACACAAAATGAAAAAATATTATTTTTGAAACGCTCAGTTTAAATAATATTTCTAAAGATGTTTGATAAAACTCACAGAGCCCTGTATTAGCTAGGTACCGAAAAAAGTTGTTAATATCAACCAACATATTACAAATACAAATACTACTTAAAGATATCTAAATAAATTTATACTTTCTTACTTCACTTGGACGTTCGATCCGTGTTTTATTATCTTTATCATCATATTTGATTAAACATAATAGTCCATGAAAGTTCCAGCAAACAAACATTAAAACAAATCCTTCAATTCAATAAATAATCATATCTTTATTAAACTTTTGCAGTTTGGTTGCGTCAACAGAGTCTTCGAAATTTTGAATAAGGTGAAGGTATACGCATTGTTTGTTTACATCGTAATATTGACATCGTCGTGTACGAGTAAATGCAATGTATATACCGTATATCGGTTTTTTAGCGTATGCTAAATTTCGCTTTTTTTTCGGTACAAAATCACAGGTTTAATATTTAGCGTATTTTATTTTTAGCGGTGATCCAGCTACAACTACAAATTTTAGCGTATGTATCATATATAACAAAAACAAATCAGTAATAAACAATATTTGTAGAGAACCCTCGGGTATTGCATTTAAAAGTATCACGAAGGATGACAATATGCCATTGTAGGGCCACTGAAGTTACACCAGGTCGTGCTTTGAGGTGATCATACAGTTTTACCAACCAGTTTGCACATAATTGTTTTATATTGTACTGTATCTTCATTCTGTGTAATGAAACCAATTTTAGCGATATTTTATTTTTCGCGACGAATGGTTGTCTCCCACATAGCGAAAATTTGACACTCGCTAAAAAAAACCGATATACGGTATCATGATTTAGATTTAAAAGTGTGTTGTTTTGACATATTTCTAGCACAAGGTCCACAGGAAGTTACAGGGCAGAGAAGAGGACGATCTCCTTACAGCTGCTTCTGACACCGAATCTATAGACGGGACTTCAAGGGAAAGTCAGAGAATAGAAAAGCATCAGCAAAAGCATAATCTGACCTCAAAATCCATCAAACTACGTGAAGGGACAAAATGTGAACAAAGGAAAGATTGACATGGACACCCTTGAAAATAGTACAAGAGGTTATCAGGAAAGTTAAGCGTCTTCTGCTTCATCGACGACACCCGCCATGTAAACCTAGGTCTGATCTAAATGTCACGTTCTTTAAGTCAGAATGAACGGAGGTTTTATTGTCAATGATAAAAACTAGGCACACTATTGGGCATATTCATAACTTCCACCGTCATAGTCATAAAAAGTTACTGAATATTTCTCAAAATAGAAAAAACAAAATATGTGCTTTGTGAACTTATGAGCTACAGCAGAGAAATCATATTGCATATATCAAATTATCGATAACTGTTAAATATGTCAGAGATGACGTAACACACACATATGCTGCACCTTTTAAATTTAGTAATAGATACAGTATGCCGAAAAAAAATTGAACTGCATCATACACCTGTTTCATCCTCCTAGGACTCTTCAGTGATGCTAGGGGCTGAAAGGTAGAGTCTAAAATTTCTAAACTAATGTAGAAGCAGAAGGGTCAGGTGCGTAAAACCCCTTTAATTTTTGAATTTAATAAACAACAGACTGCTACATCTATAAATTTCAATTCGTAACAGCTCATTGAATAATTCAAATGTTTTCAATGATTTGTTAGATATATGTTAATTGTTCGCTATACGAAATGACTGTTTAATACTCCGTATTCGAAACCTCAGAGCTTCTTTGATTTACAAACCATCCCATATATCTGGTCAATTGAAACGACTAGCAAAACAAAACAGTTTTATCGCCATTAATATCAACTCGGACACCATATCCTTTTAACATTATCTGCGGTTCAGAGGCCACATGCTGTGACCCATAATATTGCAATGAGAAGTCGACCACGGGAACTACCCGATGACATTTTGGATATTGAGCTATGGCGTATGTTTCAATACTAATATTACTAAATATGTATCAAAACCTTACCATAAATTGTTATTCAACGCGAATGTTTTGCTCCTATAATGCGTCAATGTTTCATTTGTGGGTTCCAGATTTTATATACGACAATAATTCATTAAGTACTTAATATTTCCCTCTTTTGTGTCGCAAGTGATGCGAGGCTTTTCACTTTTTCTGAGCAAACGATTCATGGAATGTATTCTTAAAATGTTGGAGAGCATTTTCTTGACACAGAGTGTTCGGCCAGTACTGTCTAACTCAGATTCCTCAGAGAATATAGAATCCTCCCTTACCTTTCTAATTTAGAAGGAATTTTATGCCTTCAATCAGGTTGAAGGACATGAATGTGTCCAAAAATCAGTTGCAAGTATTAAAATGCCATTTCATAGACATGTTCATATATATAGTCATCTGGAGATGAAGTAAGTAAATGGATAAGTGTCACCAACATTTAGTCAACATTAACGTAATAATATTGGTATCAAAGATCTGCAGTTGGTGAAAATTGAAAATAAGAATACAAAAAACATATGTCTTATTATTTATTCTGTGCTTTAACTCGGTTCTCATTTTGAGGATTGATGCTACTTGAATGTAACCAAGATTTACATAGCGTGTGTCGTCGATGAAGCAGAAGACGCTTACTCTTCTGGAACACCTGGTCTTATTATCTTGTACTTTTACAAGGGTCTCTATGTAGATCTTTCCTTTGTTCATATTTTGCTCCTGAATTAATCGATTTTGGGTTCGAATTGTGATTTTGTAAACGCTTCGGTATTCTCTAAATGATTTTCTCTTTCTCAGTATAAGCATCTGTCTGTTATGGGAAAAATACTAAAGATCATGACCAGGAAGTTAAATATGACTACTGGCAAGGGTTCCAAGCTAGTAACACTGGTTCGACAAAATGAAAGAGAGAGAGAGAGGGAAATGCGATTAAGTAAGCCGTAACTAACTACTGTTTAAGTATCTTGCATTTTGATCACCTTCAAGAACAAAATGAATATAGTGCAACAAGTATAGTGTTTAATTCTATTTTAATATGAAAATATGGAGGTAAATCTACCAAGTTCAATCCGCATCAGAACATATTGATATTTTGTTATGTAGATATTCATCTTTTCTAATTGGAACAAATACCAGGTACTGACCGTAGATCGATGGTTTTTCTCCGGGTACTCCGGCTTTCCTCCACCTCCAAAACTTTGTCCTTAAATGACCCTGACTGTTAATAGGACGGAAAACAAGATAAAAAGAATCAAACTGGAACAAATACAAATCGATAACGAATAGGCAATAATAATTTCCATCTGAAGTAACTTATTATTTTTTGTTTTTATTTAAAATTTGCGATGAAAGATTTATGAGACCCATGGTAATATTTTCAACCTTAATCATGTCGAGCGCTCCATTTATTACCAGCTGAGAAGTTATGTCAAGTGCTCAAGATACTATGTCGAGCGATCGACACGATTAAGACAGAAAATATTATACATCTACTATATATACAACCGTAAATATTTGTTTATATGATTGCATTCTTTCAGATACAGTTAGTAACCTTATTGCTCGAAACTGGAGGTGGAAGTAGCCACGGTAAAATGGCGTCGAGCTACCACGGGCCGTGATGGTGATCGTCTATTAATCGAACACTATTTATCTATCACTTAATCACTTTTCTGATCCTTATCAGAATTTCCTGGTTTCCTTTATTTTCCTGCAATATCATATCTGGCACAGGCTATTGCAAACGATAAATCGATGTGGATGGATGGATGGATAATTTGGTCAATATGTGATCCTCAAATCAACAGGTTTTATCATCAATCAATATATATATGTACATGTATTTATCCACAATAAACAGTAACAATCAGGAGACTATCTTACAATCGTTACAATCAATAGGGTTTTGTGCATACACCGCGGAACAAGATTTACAGAAGACGGATCGAAATTGACCGATAAACAATGTTGTCATAAGCAGCCGGGATCCGTCCACCAGCTAACATCTCGAGGAAATGTCCGGTAATCTTGGGAAATCTACTCTCTCGAATGCATAAATATAGGGTCACAGAGTGTAAAGTCATGCTCCAAAATGACTGCAGTCATGGCCACAAAGAAGAAGAAGAGAGTCCTGTCTTGTGTGATTTGATTGTCGGTAGAGGACTTTCGAACTATGTCGTGATTCACCGTATGGCGCCCAGGCGTATGAATACGCCATTTCCGGGATACAACTTTCAGTCGGTTTAGTCATGTGACTTTCATCACCACGTGACTTTATTTAGGGCACTTTTGAAAAAAAATGGTGGATCAATAGAAGTTTTCAATGACGGTAAGCGGGGTAAAATGTTTTGGTCGAAAGAGGGATCACACCTTCAAATAAAACAAAAGGGGTGTTAGTAAAATTAGCTGAGATGACTCATTAACTGAATTTATCTTGTATTGAGAAATATGAATGCAATCCACAGTGCTCGTAATCGGGGTTTCTTTTTGCTGTTGGAAACGATCTGAACGTTACATTTTGCCAGATTGTTGCTTTTACGACTGACAGTTACACATCTAGGTACAACACACCATGACTTAGTTTAGGAGCCTGTATCTTTTATTTCGTCCCTTTTTAACCTAAAACAACTAATAAAATCGAATTGAATCTAGCTGCCATTCGGTCGTCTTTGCCGCCATTGTGAAGTGCCCTAAATTTTTCGCGGTCACATGATCAAATCACCGATTTCTAACTCCACTTCAAAAGAGTTATTGTATCTCGGAAACGGCGTATTCGAGGGAGTAGATTTCCGAAGATAACCGAAGATAACCAGACATTTCCCCGAGATGTTGCAATTGCAACTAAAAAGGACAACTATGTTAAAAGCGGCAAGGCTAAGTCGTCCAACCAAACAGGAACCTGTTTAAAAACAAAAGCAAATGAAGGCAAACTGTTATATATAAGGTCCGCGACATTAAGTCACAGGCGTCCGTTGTTTTCATGCCAAAATGACAACACTACACGGGGCAACGGTGAAGTTAAACCATTTTGCCGTTTGTAAAGGGAGGTAATTAATCCAATAAATCAGTTCCAAGCCAAATGTGTTGTTAAGGCTATTAATTGATTCCCAGGAACAAGATCGCTGACAGATATTTTCAAAATAAACGTCCCAGTTGGAATGCGATCGTTATTGTTCCGGTAGAACCAAGTGAGATATTTCATACATATGGTGTAATGCTTTCAAATTGAAAATGAATAAAAACCAAGAAGAGGTGATCTGATCTGAAAACGTGGCCGACTTTTAAGTGATACAGAATATTGTCAACACTTCTTGGTTTTAATGTCAATTAACCTGTTTATGGACGAGACACATTCAAATTAATATTGAATATAACATTATGCTTGTTTTAAAATGAAAATAAAACCTGCATCAATCAATTTCTTATTGCTCGTTTGAACCTAATAAAATATCCAAAGTGCCATCAAACTGCCACTTTTGATTCTCCATGTAAATCTTTCTTTTGTTCCTATTTTGCCTCTAGTTAAATCGATTTTGAGTTCGGATTATGGTTTTGTTGACGCTTTGGTATTCTCTGAATTTTTTTTTTTTTGACACATGTCATCGGCTAGGTCTGCGATTTTATTTTTTTTTTTTGTATGGAGAGAGTCAAAACATGACCCATAAAAAACTGCATCATACAGCTGTTTCGTCCTCCTGGGACTCTTCAATGATGCTAGGGGCAAAAAGACCGCAATCCACCATTTCTAAACTGATGTAGAAGCAGAAGGGTCATGTGCGTAAAACTCCTACAGTTACGAATTTAGAAGTAAGGTCAAATTAGTTATGTATAATGAATAATACTACGAAAAGGTGTATTATGTACTGTGCCACTACTCAAATGAGATAACTGGGGGATGACAAGGATAACTTGAAAAAATATCGCCGACTTAATAGTACTCTTGTTACTTAACGAGATTATGTTATTCTTTGAATTGCGGACGAAAAGTTGTCTTTTCCGCCATGAAACAATGCACACTTTTGCTTTATAGACCAAAATGAACAAAAGAAGTCACAATGAATCTTCACTTCGACGTCACCACCTGTCGTTAATGGCGGTATCAGTGTAACCCGGCAAAAACTACACAACTAAAGAAATATATGTGTTGTCAGCATACACAGCGAAGTCACCTGCACTATCACATCACATCATGGTAGCTTCGCCGTATCGATATGGCAGTGTTTGCTTTATAAATGGCAATGAGCTGTCCGCGGCGACTGCAGCAGCCAATTGCCATATTAAACAGACATGTCTCCGAGATTTTATGTCATTTAAAACATAACGTCAAAAACATTGATGATCAAATAATTACTATGCTTTTAAAACAGAAAGTCAAAAACCTAATTTGATCAAATAATTACTTCGCCTTTGAAAAAAAACCCGTCAAAAACCAAATTTGATTAAAAAATTACTGCGCTTTTAAAACAAACCGTCAAAAACCAAATTTGATTAGATAATTACTGCACTTTTAAAACAAACCGACAAAAACCAAATTTGATCAAATTATTACTTTGGTTTTTAGAGTCGAGCTCTCACCTCTATCGGGATTAACTGATTCTCAACTATGACAGGGAACTACTTTTTCAGCATTACGTTGCTGAAATGTGTAACTTTAATCCAAATCCAGACAACAGCACAAGTAAGAAATACGTTGCATGGGATTCATACATTGCATTAAAACCTTATTTTCTGAATGGTTAACGTGTTTTCGAATTTTAACAATTAACTGATTTTTCAGGAAGCCATTACTACTTATCATTTGATGTGACCGCTGCAACACGTAAATCATTGCTATGGTAGATTTTCTTTACGCATGAAATCTATAGTGTTTTGATCTTTATACAGTGGCATATTCATTTGATGCACATCTTAATCAAACAAGGCATTTAACTTTTCCGAATTAAGACATAGACGCATTTCGTGGTGATACGCACACTTGTAACTAAAATATTCCTTTGCTTTTGTTTTCGATCTCGCCACTTCTTGGAAAAGAAATAGGTTGGGCATCAATAGTCTACAGAAACAACATTGTTCCTTTCTGTTTTGGTAATTTAAGATATTTTTGTCTGTACATGGAAAACATTTTCCCGTACAATAAATAACCAAAGTAACCAGCGCCAAGAATTTCCGAAAGTAATGCCTAGCTCTAGATCAATCAAATCACCCGGATGTGCACGCCATTTGTTGGACACACTGTTTGTTCTCAGCTATAGGGTGATAACTGTAGAAGTAAATCTGACAGTGTTGACAGTGAAAGGTTTCTAATTCACGGGACATTTCTCTCCCGTTTTATTGCACAAAAAGCCGATAAGGAATGGCAACGTCTACATTTACATACAACGAAACGGAGAACTAAGAGCGGCTCAAGTTTTATTTCGTTTGCTTGGTTTTGTTTATAATTACTCTGTATAATAAGTTTATGTAGTGCTGAGGTGGCAAACCTGGAGGGAAGCCAAAATAACACAGTCAACTTCCAAAGACGTTAGGTACTGGATATACATAAGGAGATAGGGCAAAAATCAGATTAGTACTTAAATCGGATCTCCTTTCGTAAATATCTTTTTAAAAATCAATAAATGTATCAAAAGATTAGTTTTAAAAATGACAATGTACCTTAAAATAGATGTTTTTTCCATCATTTTTCCTCTTTTACCTGTTCAAGATTTATCTGTCATCCCCTTGGGTATAACAGGTAACACGAGCTGACAACAATGTAATGACGTCACGACAACAAGGTAATGAAGTCACGACAGCAATGTAATGAAGTCACGACAACAATGAAATGACGTCACGACAACAATTTAATGACGTCACGACAACAATGTACTGAAGTCACGACAAAAATACCACTATGCTTAGTCACCAATTCAATCACGTCGGCATTGTGTTATATGGATACTTTCGTAAAATCAAACAAAATGATAATCGTACCCGACCGTCTGCATATTTATCAGTTTGTGAAACAGGTATGTACAAAGGTTTACTTTCTACGCAAACACAAGACGTATCACAAAAAACAAAACTGATAAAGGTATCAGTCGGTCTTGAACCGTTACGGTACGTTTGAAACATGCATTGTTAAATTTTGCTAAGTGGTTGCACAAAAGATAAGCTGTTGTAGGCCTATCATACTTAGATCTTAAACTCTATTTTTTTAACTGTTGCTATTTCCATAAAACTAAAGAAAGGAAATGATTTCCGCTCAGGAGCTTGAATTCTGTAGAGCTGGAAACATCCTGACTTTAAAGTGCTTGTTTGTGATTTCTGTATATGTGCTTAAAGATCAAAGGTTGGTGTTACTGGTACTTAAAGTAGAGTTTTTGTTTCTGCGCAATAATTCAACTTCCTGTTAGAATACAACCTGTGCATTTAATACGCTGATTGCAGGCTGAAACTGCTTGAACGTGATTTCATTTAAGACTGATTTCAAATGTCGAAGATTTCGTTAACAAAAGACGTGTTTTTCACACAACAACTAAAGCACTGCAACCGAACGCGCTGCCTCTAAATCTTTATTCAAGTTTGAAAATCAAAGTTAAACGTCACAGTTGAAATAAATACAGCACTAAAACGTTCATTCTGCAGCATACGAATACCTGGCTACCTAAACTCTAAGCAAGTCGACTACTGACTGAAGTTGGTCCAGTTTCATGGACGTTTTTACTGTACCTTATTCAAATAGAATGTCTTAACTTAACAATCTCTTAATCTCTGTTCTGCCCCAGTCACAATGTGCCGGTATTGGCCGCGGTGTATTACGGATGCCCACGGTTCTAGTCCGACAACACCGTATTACTGTCGTGCTTCATCGTAGAGCTTTCGTGAGACACCGTAGTCCCAAGAACTGTACGGTAATTCCTGGTTGGCCACGGAATCGTGTACGATAGTCCCACGGCGGTCCTACGTGCCACTACGGCGCTAAAATACTTAGTTTCACCTACGATTGGCCACTGAAGTTTAATGCAGAATTAAACTACCGTAGCGAGCTACGGTCCAATACGGATCAACACAGATCGACCCGGTTTGAATACGGACTCGCTACGGAATAACACGATTTCTCCCGGTTTGCATCCCCATAGCTCACTGTGGCTTTACATCGGCACAATGTCACTGGGGCTTAATCAAAATTTCGACATGAATTGTTCATATCAGGTATATCGTACTACATTACTACGGCGGACGTTGGATATTGCAATACAAGTATAAGAATACAAATTCATTAAAATTGTCCCTTTAACGTTCAGCATTACATGATTATTTCAGCATCTGGTTCACCAGCGTAGTCCAGTGATGGGTGTCATTAGCATAGTATATTACTGAAACAGGTAACTATAATGTCGGCGTTATATCCGCGCTGTCACCGGGAGGCAAGTGCACCAACATATAATGTACCTTGTCTCCAGCACACGTACACCAACATACCCTGTCTCTGGCACACATACACCAACATACCTTGTCACAGCACACATACAACAACATACCCTGTGTCCGGCACACGTACATCAACATACCCTGTCTCCCGCACACATACACCAACATACCTTGTCTCCGGCACACGTACACCAACATACCCTGTCTCCGGCACACATACACCAACATACCTTGACACAGCACACATGCACCAACATACCCTGTCTCCCGCACACATACACCAACATACCTTGTCTCAAGCACATACATATATACATGTATACATGAATGGTTATACCATACACAGAACCATGTCCGTAAATAACATTATCTGTTAATAGGACATTGAATGTAACGCTCTATTACATTTAACAGACGTATTAAAATAACTACAAAGATAACTTTTTATTTTGTCAATTTTAAATAAGTCTAGTCTAACATGAGTATTACATTCCAGGCTTTATTGGTTTTCTGTTGGAATGTTGATGCAGAGACGGGGCAAATTAAAAGTAGAGTACACAATAATCAAACTGTTTATACTATAAAACACTCATTGAGTTTAGAATATTGATGTTGAGACGGGGCAAATTAAAAGTAGAATACACAATAATCACACTGTTCATACTAAAAAACACTCATTGAGTTTAGAGTTGTTCAAAAAACTCATTGTTTATCGGGTGCGATGCGTTATTTTTTGTTATTAATTAAAGTTTATTTAGAGAGAGGGGGGCTGGTGTTTGTGCGTAACCATACGAACATATTGTAAAGCAAACCCGAGCTTAGAAAATCAAGCTATCTTGCTGACAGAAGTACATTGATGTTAGTTGGACACATTGCGAGTTGACATTCCACTTGTGTTGTCTCCAGGCTCCGTGACGCCTATTATCCATTGATTTACAGATCAAATCCCGCGCTGTACTCAGTATAAGGAACGTTACAATGCTACACACAGAGGCTTTGTTTTGTTAGTGGTTTACATCCTATGTAAACAGCTGTGATCATTTAACGGCATGCCAGATTTTAGGGATGAATGAAAGCCGGAGTTTCTGGAGGAAACAAAATCACATTACGACCGGTACCCGGTAACTGCCCAACTTAGGTCTAGAACCCGCAACCCAGAGGTCGGGGGGTTAGTGGTAGCAGAATATCAGACACCTTAGCCACTTGGCCACCACGTACCAGTCGCAGATGGGTAGTGGTAGCAGAATAACAGACACCTTGATCACTTGACCATCGCGACTTGTGGTGGGGGCTATTGGTAGCAGAACGTCAGACACATTAAGCACTTCACCACCACGACCCATTGCGCATGGATCGACGTCAGAAAGTTTCTATAAAATCATAAGTTGTAACAAGATCATAGTTTATTTTTCAATATAAGTCATTCCAAATACAACAAGAAGCACTAAAATACGACAGAGTGGTCGGGTGGTCGGGTGGTGCTGTGGATAGCGCACTTGCCTTTCACCAAGGCGGCTGGTGTTCGATTCCCCGACCGGATGTGAAAAGGTATGGGGTCACCTGCCCGAACACGTGGGTTTTCTCCCACAATAAGACCCCTCGCACGCTAACATCAGGGCCAACAAGAGTGATTAATTGAAGTTGGATAACTTGTTTCATAATCGTTGTAAAATAAATAAGTTTATATAAATACTAAAGTATCAATCATAACACAAAAATAACTGAAAATCGGAGAATACTAAAAAAAAGCGTCACCAAAACCACGATCAGAACTCGAAATCGATCAAGATTTACAAGGAGACGCTTGAAATGATATTAAGACCAGGTGTTCCAGAAGAGGAAATGCCATCTGCTTTATCAAGACACCCGCAATATAAAGCTAAGTCACATCCAAGTAAATAAATGTCACGTCCTCATAGGGAGAACTTCAGCATTATTCTCAGCCACTACAAGTACAGTGTAGGCCTACTAATGAGCTTGTTCAAAACGTCCACCTTCATAGTATACAAGAAAACAAAATATCTCCCAATGAGAAAACAAAAATACGAAATAAGGGCAAAGTAGGGACAGCAACATTGAAACCCTTAGAAGAAGTACAAAGAAATTAAAACCATATTTTACTGAAGGGTAAACGGCGTCCCCTCAAATAATCAGTTCCTTACGTCAACTTGACGTAAAATCACTTCTAAGTATAGATATCACGACGGAATATGATTTTCTCTCGTCAGTTTACATTTCAATTATTTTCATATTACAGTATTTTCGACAAGTTATATTTGAATAAACGAGAATGGAAATTTGTTCTCGGTATCAAAGACGATATTCTGTTGAAGTGGATCTCAGTGAGACCAACTGATATTACATCTCAGCACTTTACACGATATTTCCAAATTCAGGATGAAAAGTCAAGAGTCTCAATTTGTCAATTTGTAGATGACACGACATATTATTTTGGGTAAGGCGCTGTATCTATTCGACAATGAGGGTGATTTAACACTATTCCTCTAACTAAAATAGCGCCCCCTCGGAGAGTTGCTATATCAGTCCTTTGATCTAAATCTGGAGAATGCAGATATAAATATCATTGTTGTCAATGTACACGAGACATAAAGGAGCTCACTTCAACACGAACGTCACATAACAAGATTAAGATTTCCGGACTTTAGGTACTAACATGATATTTCCTCCCCCAGTAGCTTCAATCCAGTCGCCCCTATAAATAGAGTTAACACTTTAATGCATCGGCTTACGTACGTACACATGTTAAGTATAGAGAAGATTGATCCAGGCAGTATTTCTGGTAGTTGTTTCCATTTCATTTCATATAGAATCCAAAATTTCTAAACTAATGTAGAAGCATAAGGGTCAGGTGCGTAAAACACCTTTAATTTATGAATTTTAAATTAACAAACAACCATTTATCTTAACCATCGAGTATTTTTGTCTTAGCTATCAAAGCATAGTTTGCGTTAAATTAATCATTGGTCACCACTTCCCTTGGATTTAGAGTACAAAATATGGAAAATCACAAAAGTGTTAACAAAACCATTATCCGAACTCAAAATCGATTTTTCACATGTGACTTTTGGTGTTCCGGAAGAGTAAGCGTCTTTTGCTTCATCGACGACACCCGCCTTGAAAATCTTGGTCACAACCAAATAACCCTGTAAATCCTCAAAGTGAGAACCGAGTCATAATTCTCAATCGGGCAAGTAAGTACACTAAGAGGTATATTCAAAATGCCCACCTTCATAGCTTATAGGGATAGAAAATATTTCTGAGACCAAGACAGCAACGACCATAACATTTGTTCATAGTCTCTATTAACATGCATTTCTCGAATTCCTGTGTAGAATGTTTGCTTGACACTGTCGCCAAAATCAAGAAAATCTTAATATTTAGAGCAAAAACGCCATAGGTTGGAGAACGTTCACGATCAGAAAATCGAAATCGTCGCGTTTAACGTACAGCTTAGTAGTAAGCTGCATGTGTTGGTAATAGTTTAAGCAAAGATCAAGGTAAGAAGCTGATGTAGAAATGTCTGTTGTGTCCTTTATATCAAGTTCAGAAGTCGTCTGAATATTCTAAGTGTGTTCGACTGTTATAAAATGTCGAGCATTATGTTTTTTAAGTTTACCGTCTATGATTTAAACATCGTGATGTTAAGACAATGATGCTTGACGTTATTAATAAAACAAGTCGTCACAATTTTCTTTTCAACACTAACCCGCCAGAGGCTCGCTAGATTGAAAAAAAAATCTTATAAATATTCAACATCCTTGTATGATATGAACAAGAATTCCACGGAAGTGGATGTGTCGCCTGCGCAGAGAGTTGGGAGATAAGTTTTAGGAGCTACATGTATCTATGGATATGCATTGTAACAGTTCCAAGTGGAATAGAAACAGTTACCTTGACCTTTGACCTTTGACCCTGAAAAGCAATCCCATGCAAGCACTTTTGGTAAGGAGGCACTGTATGAAGTTTGAGTTTGATTGGCCCAGGAAAAGTGATTTTCTATTTATAGCAACAGTAACCTTGACCTTTGACCTTCGACCCAGAAAAGCAATCCCAAGCGAGCACTTTTGGTAAGGAAGCACTGTATGAAGTTTGAGTTTGGTTGGCACAAGAAACACAAGTTATCGCACGGAAACATAATTTCTATTTATAGCAACAGTGACCTTGACCTTTGACCTTCGACCCTGAAAAGCGATCTCAAGCGAGCACTTTTGTTTATGAAACACTGTATAAAGTTTGAGTTTGATTGGCACAAGGAAACTCAAGATATCGCACGGAAACCGATTTCCTATTTATAGCAACAGTGACCTTGACCTTTGACCTTTGATCCTAAAAAGCAATCCAAAGCGAGCACTTTTGGTAAGGAAGCACTGAATGAAGTTTGAGTTTGATTGGCCCAAGGAAACTAAAGTTATCGCGCGGAAACTGTTGGTACAGACGCCGCCGCCGACGCCGACATAGTGATCCCTATATGTCACCTTTTCAGGCAACACAAAATTGATGTTTTTGAATATGCTCATCAGTTTGCCTGCTTGTTGTCATTGAAAAGCTCAGCTCGCACATTGAGGCCATGAAGTTTACTTGGATCTGACCTATATCTACACAGCGGGTGTCATCGATGAAGCAGACGACACTTGCTCTTCCGGAAGACATGGTCTTATTTTCTCGTTTATTTATAAGGATCTCCATGTGAATCTTTGCATTGTTCATATTTTGCTACTAGTTTAATCGATGTTGATTTTGTTGACGCTTTTTTTTTACTTTTTTTCATTTATTATTTCTTTCTTTTTTGGGGGGGCGTTAGAAACGCCATGCATTTAGCGAAAACCGGATAAACGGAGTTTGAGACACCTAGCGGTTATCTCCGTAATTACTGTAAATAAGGGAGACAAATTTTACAGTATCTGGTGCTTCGTTCAGAATACTGTGTGACATTTGGGTAAATACAGATAAGCATGACACTTATTTCAAGAATGATACATTATCCTTCACAAATGATTATTTTAAACTCATGTTAAACGTTTGTAGTCGATAACGGACAAACACTTGAATAACACAAAAGTCTAAAATTAGAAATTTAGCGTGTTTGATCGTAGTATTCGTCGCCCGGCGTGCACATTACGACAGGTATCGGAAACGTGATTTTCGGTAAAGATGCCCGACATTTAAGATACATTTATACTTCACTTTTATTCAAAAATACCAAATAGATATACGTCATTCAGTGCACTAAATGTCATAACATACATTTTTTTAGATTAAGGTAGTTCATGGTTATAAACTTGAGAAAGGACTGTTGTGTCGGAGTCGTTATTAATTTCTTCCATTTCTGTAGAAGGCTAAATACGGGCATTTGTCCTGGTACTGTATGCTTTATTCTTAAATGAGACTGCATTTCACGAAAGAAGTTGATACGGGATTCATTATTGTCTTGGCCTTTTCACCCAAGACTGCTTCAAACAAGCGAATGCATCCCTGTTTTAAAAAATAGTTTACATACCAATAGATTTTTTAATTAGCAAAACATTGCCCAATATCAATATCACAAAAAACAGCGCATACCGGCGCTCAGTATGAGTGGCGTTGAGAGGACCAATAAGATATCAATGTAGGCCTTTACTGACGAGCCAGTGTTCTAATTTGTTGACGGAATAGAAACAGAATCTTTAAGCAAATCATGAAGAAAAAATAGCGAAATATTTCGTCGATTTTCAATGATTGTATATAAAAATGCCGTATCCGTAGTTACCCAACCCGTTTCCGTAGTTAACCTATATGTACACGTACAAAAATGTATCAAAATTGATTCCTATATATTTTGTGTTTTTAGTTTATATTTTAGTGAACATATGACCTACCAATAAAATAACAATTACTAAGAATAGCAACAGAAAGTGACCTTCTTACTGAAAATCTTTGATAAATCGCACACACCACATTGTTGAATTGTACCAATATAACAATCAATTATTCCAACATGTTATATAGTAGGCCCTCGCCATCAACATAATCGTTGATTGTTACAAGTACCTGTGATCAGCAGTCATCATTGGCTAAGTGTCTGTATTTACCCGGATGTCTCCAAGCAGATCAAATATACACTTGATCGGCTAACATGTACATGAAAATAAATAAGAGAATACCGAAGCGCTAACAAAATCATAATCCAAACTCAAAATCGATTAAACCAGGGGCAAAATATGAACAAAGGAAAGATTTACATGGAGACTCTTGTAAAAGTACAAGAGAATAAGACCATGTGTTCCGGAAGAGTAAGCGTCGATTTTTATTAGTTTTACCTGTTCTTTCCACTGTTTTTTATTTATTAAGAAGTATTTTGAGCAGAATGAAAACTAGATTTAATTGGAAAATTGGCTGTTGCATAAGTCCGTCATTTGAAAATAGTTTTTAGTGAAGATGATCTTTGTTGATTCATATATTTGGCAACTGTAATTAATAATTGTTCATGCATGAACAACACAGGGATTCGAGAGATGCAGGTTGATCAGAACTATGGGCAAGTTTTATGGTCGCCATCTTTGTCTCATTGAGAAATATTCTGTATCTTTAAGTGATATGAAGATGGACGTTTTTGAGTATGCTCATTAGTGTGTTTACTTGTTGTGATTGACAATGATACTCGGTTCTCATTTTGAGAACTTGATGTTGACATGGATGTGACAAAGTTTTACATGGCGGGTGTAGTCGATGAAGCAGAAGACGCTTACTCTCCCGGAACACCTGGTCTTATTCTCTTGTACTTTTGCAATGGTCTTCGTGTTCCTTTGTTCATATTTTGCCCCTGGTTTAATCGATTTTGTGTTTGGATTATAATTTTGTTAAAACTTCGGTGTTCTCTTATTTATTTCAACAGTTGTGTATTTGCATCTGCAGTTGCATTTTAAAAAATGTACCTGTCACATTTCATTGTATTACTTCTTGTACTTTTGATGTATAAACTATTATAAAATGAAACTCAAGTAAGGCCTATATATCATGTTTGTTCTTTGTAGGTTTTCCTAATGTGTAAAATATCGACACTACAAATCATAGCGTGTGATTTACACCTGGACCAGGGAATATGTTTACTGTGCCGAGATTGATCTACAGTGGGTAAAGCACGGCCTTGAAAAATATAAAAACGCACTTTTGACAAAACACGTTTATTTATAGTTGCGTGTGTGTTTCTCCAAATATATCGATCACAACACCAGCCAGTTGTACATGTATCCATCATTCTGAAAGTTTTAACGAAGTGAAATTGTTAAAAAGTAAATATTTCAATGTTAGTACCTTTCGTAAAACAATATTTATCCTAACCATTACGCCATATCCATTAAGTTTCAGATGAAAGGACAGATTTTATGATACACTAGATGGGAAGTTTCCTAATTTAATTTGTCATTTCCCGCCTTCATCAACAAAGCTCTGACTATCCTGGCTGTACAGAGAAATTTACCGGAGGGCCATGGCGTACATGCTTTGTACATTTTCCCACTGCAACATGACCCATGAAAACGATATTAATCATTCTTATATAGAATGATTCTACATACTACGCTATCCCAGCAGGTAGAATGATCTATTTCCAAAGTTTAACTAAGCATAAAGAACAGATTTTTAAGCAGGTTAGGCAAATATCGGTATTACGGTTATATGAAAGACACGTCTGATACATTTAGTACACAGACATTGAAGTCCGTGGTATAGAAAATTGATAATCATTCTTAAAGACCCAATATACGTAACTTTTGGCAAACCTTGAAGCGAAAATCAAGCCTAATAACTTAATATATTTATAGATTTAGTTAAGATTAAGTGATATCAGCAATATTCAAGATGAATTCTTACGCGGTTACCGGTACAGCAGCAGTTGAAATTCAGTATTTGTAAACACGCGTCCATTTTGAACTGTCTTCTAACTTCGGCTTGCTGTTGAAGTGGGCCACACCTGAATTATTTTCAATTCTTTGGTGATTTTTCTGTCAATAGTTTCTTGTTAGTTACTGCTCAGGTTTACTTCGTTTTAGACTTATTTTTGCATGGTTATCAACTGGATTGTTTTTCATATTTTTTTAGAATCCCGAAAAATTTCCTAGAGTTAAGTACATTGGGCCTTTAAAGCCCTCTGTAAGAGCAAAATAAACACGTGGTCGTGATGGCATTGTGACGGAACACATCAAGTTTGCCAGCGGCAGTCTGATAGATGTTACTGTCGCCATCTTTATTGGAATACTTAACCAGGAGATATATCCAAGTCATTTTAAGCTGGGCGTTGTCATAACTCTTTTAAAGGTGGAAAGCGTGATCGGCTTGACATGAAAAATAACACTTACATTCTGTGTTGAGAAATTGTTGGAGTAATATTCGTATTCTCGATTTCGTTAAAGGTACTATATTCACTCACCCATTACAGTAAGGTTTTCGAAAGCAGTGTGGTAGTTTTACTGCAGCGTGTGTCGTAAAAGACTCGGTCGCGTTCTAAACTCGAGGCACCCCAACCCTGGCGTCACTCTCAAACTCGGGGCACCCCAACGCTAGCAGTACTCTCTAACTCCGGGCACCCAAACCCTGGCGTCACTCTCAAACTCGGGGCACCCCAACGCTAGCAGTACTCTCTAACTCCGGGCACCCCAACCCTGGCGTCACTCTCAAACTCGGGGCACCCCAACGCTAGCAGTACTCTCTAACTCCGGGCACCCAAACCCTGGCGTCACTCTCAAACTCGGGGCACCCCAACGCTAGCAGTACTCTCTAACTCCGGGCACCCCAACCCTGGCGTCACTCTCAAACTCGGGGCACCCCAACGCTAGCAGTACTCTCTAACTCCGGGCACCCCAACCCTGGCAGCACTCTCAAACTCGAGGCACCCCAACCTGGCAGTACTCTCAAACCCAGGTCACCCCAACCCTGGCGTCACTCTCAAACTCGGGGCACCCCAACGCTAGCAGTACTCTCTAACTCCGGGCACCCCAACCCTGGCGGCACTCTCAAACTCGGGGCACCCCAACGCTAGCAGTACTCTCTAACTCCGGGCACCCCAACCCTGGCAGCACTCTCAAACTCGAGGCAACCCAACCCTGGCAGTACTCTCAAACTCGGGCCACCCCAACCCTGGCAGCACCCTCAAACTCGGGGCAACCCAACCCTGGCAGCACTCTCAAACTCGGGCCACCACAACCCTGGCAGCACTCTCAAACTCGAGGCACCCCAACCTGGCAGTACTCTCAAACCCAGGTCACCCCAACCCTGGCAGCACTCTCAAACTCGGGGCACCCCAACCCTGGCGGCGCTCTCAAACTCAGGTCACCCCAACCCTGGCAGCACCCTGAAACACCGGGGTACCCCAACCTTGGCAGTACTCTCAAACTCGGGCCACCCCAACCCTGGCAGCACTCTCAAACGCGAGGCAACCCAACCTTGGCAGTACTCTTAAACTCGGGCCACCCCAACCCTGGCAGTACTCTCAAACTCGAGGCAACCCAACCCTGGCAGCACTCTGAAACTCGGGCCACCCAAACCCTGGCAGCACTCTCAAACTCGAGGCACCCCAACCTGGCAGTACTCTCAAACCCAGGTCATCCCAACCCTGGCAGCACCCTCAACCTCGGGGCACCTCAACCTTGGCAGTACTCTCAAACTCGGGCCACCCCAACCCTGGCAGTACCCTCAAACTCGAGGCACCCCAACCCTGGCAGTACTCTCAAACTCGGGCCACCCCAACCCTGGCAGCACCCTCGAACCTAGGTCACCCCAACCCTGGCGGCACTCTCAAACTCAGGTCACCCCAACCCTGGCAGCACTCTGAAACACCGGGGCACCCCAACCTTGGCAGTACTCTCAAACTCGGGCCACCCCAACCCTGGCAGCACTCTCAAACTCGAAGCAACCCAACCCTGGCAGTACTCTCTAACTCGGGCCACCCCAACCCTGGCAGCACCCTCAAACTCGGGGCAACCCAACCCTCGCAGTACTCTCAAACTCGAGGCACCCCAACCCTGGCAGCACTCTCAAACTCGAGGCACCCCAACCTGGCAGTACTCTCAAACCCAGGTCACCCCAATCCTGGCAGCACTCTCAAACTCGAGGCAACCCAACCCTGGCAGCACTCTCAAACTCGAGGCACCCCAACCTGGCAGTACTCTTAAAGTTAGGACACCCAACCCTGGCAGTACTCTCAAACTCAGGTCACCCCAACCTTGGCAGCACTCTCAAAGTCAGGACACCCAACCCTGGCGGCACTCTTAAACTCCGGGCACTCGAACGCTGGCGGCACTCTTAAACTCCGCGCACCCCAACCCTTGCGGCACTCTCAAACTCCGGGCACCCCAACCCTGGCGGCACTCTCAAACTCCGGGCACCCCAACCCTGGCGGCACTCTCAAACTCCGGGCACCCCAACCCTGGCGACACTCTTGAACTCCGAGCACCCCAACGCTGGCGGCACTCTTTAACTTCGGGCACCCCAACGCTGGCGGCACTCTCAAACTCAGGGCACCCAAACCCTGGCGGCACTCTTAACTCCGGGCACCCCAACGCTGGCGGCACTCTCAAACTCAGGGCACCCCAACCCTGGCAGAACTCTCTAACTCCGGGCACCCCAACCCTGGCAGCACCCTCAAACTCGGGCACCCTAACCCTGGCAGCACTCTGAAACACCGGGCACCCCAACCCTGGCAGCACCCTCAAACTCGGGCACCCCAATCCTGGCAGCACCCTCAAACTCCGGGCACCTCAACCCTGGCAGCACCCTCAAACTCGGGCACCCCAATCCTGGCAGAACTCTCAAACTCAGGGCATCCCAACCCTGGCAGTACTCTCAAACTCGATAGCCCCAACCCTGAATTCACCTTCGCTCGCAGCACCCTGGGTGTCCTGGCAAAACTGAAGGCTCCGTGTGGGCAATCTTATTGCTGAGACAAGAAGACTGGCTAGAAACTATGATGTACATCACAAGAATCTCGTGGTTTCATAACGGTAGAAATTGACAAGCTTTAAACTTGGTTGTGGCTCCTTTGTAATCTTCAAAGGACGGGAATACAGCCTAGCGATTGGTGGTTTTTTTTCACCTAAGCTTGCTTTAAGTTTTGCCATGACATCTTCCAGGGGTGTAGAGAGCGTAGGTGATCGTAACCCCTGGATATCGAGGTTGCAACACTGGCAGCACGCAAAAACTCGGGGCAACCAATCTCTGGTAGCACTCCCAAATGCTGGTGGAATACAGTATAATTTGAACCATTAAAACACGTTTGGACAAAGAGGAAATGAATTTGGTAATGAGTAAGTATAAACAAACTGCTGAAAACGTTATTTATTATTTTGTGTTTATAAAACCCTGACAATGATTTGGGTGTATTGGTGCCACTTTATGCTTGTGAACGGACGGAGAGACAGAACAACATGGGCAAAAATCAAATTTACGTTTTGAAGTAAGCTGAAGTGTTACCTAGCGAGACACGACCTTATCAAACAATATCAGGAAGTAACAAACCACTTACACACCAGTTACAAACATATTACACATCTCTTACACACTAATTACAACCTAGTTACAAACAAGTTACAAACCAGTTACAAACCAATTACACACCAGTTACAAACATATTACACATCTCTTACACACTAATTACAACCTAGTTACAAACCAGTTACAAACCAATTACACACCAGTTCCAAACATATTACACATCTCTTACACACTAATTACAACCTAGTTACAAACCAGTTACAAACCAGTTACAAACCAATTACACACCAGTTACAAACATATTACACATCTCTTACACACTAATTACAACCTAGTTACAAACCAGTTACAAACCAGTTACAAACCAGTTACACACCAGTTACAAACCAGTTACAAACCAGTTACAAACCAGTTACACACCAGTTACAAACCAGTTACAAACCAGTTACAAACCAGTTACACACCAGTTACAAACCAGTTACAAACCAGTTACAAACCAATTACACACCAGTTACAAACCAGTTACAAACCAGTTACACACCAGTTACAAATCCGTTACAAACCAGTTACAAACCAATTACACACCAGTTACAAACCCGTTACAAACCAATTACAAACATATTACAAACCAGTTACACACTAGTTACAACATAGTTTCAAACCAGTTACAAACCAGTTACAAAATAGTTACAAACATGTTACAAAATAGTTACAAACCAGTTACAAACCAGTTACAAAATAGTTACAAACCAGTTACAAACTAGTAACAAACCAATTACACACCAGTTACAAACCAGTTACAAACTAATTACAAACATATTACAAACCAGTTACACACTAGTTACAACCTAGTTACAAACCAGGTACAAACCAGTTACAAAGCAGTTACAAACCAGTTACAAAATAGGTCTGGGTTTGTGCCTCGCCAGTCTCATTAGTTCAATTTCTTACCCTTGCCAAGATGTTTATATGTTGCAATTTGATTATTAATAATTTTCTATATAATCACAACCAACCTATCCCATTTCAGTGTTGCGTTTGCCGCGTCGTGACAGATCTAGTTTGGTTTGTCTATCCTTGTTACGTTCTATTCCGTCACATTGGTATTCATTTGTGACAGTAGTTTGCCGACATTTGTTTTAGTTATATACAAAACGGAAAGGTTGATGAAGCTTGGACACAAGAATTATCCTATTTAACCCCTGACTGTTACTCACGTTCTACGTCCAGAGGATTAGATACAGCATCAGAAATATAAAATACTGCGTTATACTACAGAGATAGCTCCCTGACTGCCGCAGATTTAAAGCAATGCAACTCGGTCGACCTCCTTCTCATGATCCTGATACAATATACATTATATAGCGACTTATATTAAACACGGTACAAATACGACAGGAAATTCACATTTAAACTTTCAGATCAACAACACCAAGTGTATATGATACATTGTGCTTAATATTTAGAGAAATAGTAAAATTGCTTTAAGGCGTTTTACAACATATACAGTGTATAACGAAAATTTTAATTATTTTATAAAATCCATATAAAAATATAGTTCCTAACTATCTCAACACTCTTCAACCTTCCCTTATCAAAAACTCTCACTATAATCTCCGAAATGCCGAAAACCATAATCTACCTAACAACAGACTTGAATTATCTAACTTATCCTTCATTCCCTCTACTATCAGACGGTGGAACCAATTGTCTCCTAGTATTCGGCATAGCGCCACCTACACATCATTTAGAAACTAGAAACGCCATTAAAGACGTAAATTTGCCACTTGTACATAATTACTTTTTTTGGTGATAGAAAAATTAACATTCTTTACACAAAAACTAAGAAATTATTTCAATACTTTGAAAAGTGGTCTTTTTCGTGTAAACCTCATTGATTACCAACGCTGTGTATGTGGCTTTCCTATTGAACACGCACATCATTTCTTTTTTACATGTTATAATTATATTGGACAAAGAATTACGCTTTATCGTGACCTTAAAGAATATTTGCCTCTAAATGTGAATACTGTTTTTTTTGGAGACATATCTCTTTCAGAACAAGATAATATAACAATTTTATGCATACTCAGCAATACATTCGCAACTCTAAAGATTCTAGTACACCCCCCCCCCCTCCACCCCTTCTTCACTCTCAAACCATGTGCTTGGTCTCCCCCTGTGCAAACGGACCAGTGGAAACGGAAATTCAAGAAAGCAAGGAATGATCACCAGTGATGAGGAAGACGTATAAAGGATGTGATGAACATTGAATAGCAGACAGTAGTAGCGACCAGCGTTAAGTATATCGCTGAATCGGTTTTCACGGAGAGGGAAAACCACGTGGTCCGATAGACATACACTTACAGTAACATCATATGTTATATTGAATTTCCTCTTTCTTTCCTCCCCCCCCCCCCCCCCCCCCGCCCTCCCACCACCCCCGACCCATCTCTCTACTCAAAGTATTGTAAAATCGTGCCAAATAAAATACCAAGAGAAGAAATCTTCAAAAAGGCGTTGTTTTCTAAGCGATAAATCTGAATTAAAAAAAAAATATTAAAAAAGGATCCGCTTCAATTGAAAATAAAACTACGTGGAACTAATTGCACACCAGACAAAAGTAGCAGACGAAAACATTCTTTAAAAGTTCAACGGAAATCCGCTTGGAACAGAGAAGAAACAACTCAAGAAATTCGGATACGAAGTAAATATTAAGTCGCATGTATATTTGGTAAACAAATAACGCCTTAGTCATACCTGAAAGATCCCACACCAACGTCACTTAAATATAGAACCCTAATAAAAAATAAAGACGATGAAAGAAGTCAATCTCTAAGCTGACCTATAATCATCTTCAGGCAGATGACATTCCAATAGATGGGCCCAATAAATAGATATTAATATATAATCTTTATTGATGTTACAACAATTATGAAACAAGTTATCCAACTTATATAAATCACTCTTGTTGGCCTGCATGTTAGCGCGCGAGGGGTCTTATTGTGGGAGGAAATCGGAGTACCCGAACCAAACCCACGTGGTTGGGCAGGTGACCTCATACCCTTTTACGTCCGGTCGGGGAATCGAACCCCGGCCGCTTTGGTGAAAGGCAAGTGCGCTATCCACTGCACCACCCGACAAACCCAATAAAGAGATATGGACGAATAAAGAAGCCCAGCATTAATTCAACATAAAGTTAATCTTAAAATCTTGAATCGATTACTTTTACACACTTTTGAACACCATTAGAAGTTCCATTGGCGAAGCAACAAAAAAAAACCACTACGTAGAAAAGATTTATATGACGAATTTGAAATCTTAAAAGCCTTTCCGGCGAACTTACAGAAAGCAGAAAATGTTTCTAGTAAAAATTCCTAAGATACTAAGCCTACCTAATGAAAGTTTTAAAATGATGAGATTGGCAATCTACAAAAATAAAAAGCTTGCCCTTTTCGCAGATTAATGTTAATAGAAGATAGTGTGCCAGAAAATGATGCTGGGGAAAGCAGACATTATTCAAAAAGTTTAATTCGAAACAGAACTAGTGATAATTCCTTTGATGGAAAATAGGCATTAGCGATTTAAATAGATATCCGTTTGGATATCAACTAGCTAAAAGTGATAATTCTAGTGAAGAATGCAATGAAATAAATATATTAGCGAAAGATATTACTCGCGTGATCAAGAAAGCCGATAACAGTGATGTTGTAGTTATTATAGACAGCGATAATATCAGTTGTAAAGAATTCTTTGTTCATCAATCAGATTTAAAACTTTGACCCAATTACTTAGGACCAAAAACCTTTCCTCCTGGTTCCAAATGTATATCAGTTGATATTTTACACAAACATCTCGCAAGAGTTAAGTATATAGAGAAGCAATGAGATATTGCTCTACAAATTCGGATTCACGATTTAATGAAAGATTTATTTTAATAGCTTTGAAATGAAATTTATTTCGTTTCCATGACAAGTATTTTCAGCAGACCACAGATATCAATGTTGGTACTTAAGCTGTGCCTGTGTAACAGTGGAACAATGGTATTTTGGAGAAAGACCATAAATAATATAGGCAATTAATATGGATTCCGGTTTTCATTTACTTACAAAAAACGGCTTTTAAAGATTTTGAATTTTATAATTTGTCTCTATAATCATGATGTCAGTCCAGCTTAAATCTAGATTCAAACTACTCCAAATGGAAAGAAGCGTTAATGCTTTCCCATATTACATTTGTAGGTTGTCTAAATAGAAAAAAACAGACAATACTCAAGCGTTAACAAAACCATAATCCTAATTCAAAAACGATTAAACTATGGGGAAACATATGAACAAAGGAGGGATTTACAAGGAACCCTCGTAAAAGTACAAGAGAATAAGACCAGGTGTTTCGGAAGGGTAAGCGTCTTCTTCTTCTTCGACGACACCTGCCATGAAAATCTTGGTCACATCCAAGTGAACATCAATCCTCAAAATGAGAACCGAGTCATCATTGTCAAACACAACAAGTAAGCACAACAATAATAAGCAAAGTCAAAAGCGTCCATCTTCATATCACACAAAGATACAGAATATTTCTCGATGAGATCAAGATGGCGACCATAAAACTTGTCCATAGTCTTCATCATCAACCTGCACGTCTCGAACCATTTTGCCAGAATAAGACCAGATGTTCCGTAAGAGTAAGCGTCTAGCTTTGAATCTAAGTTACATCCAAGCAAATGTCATGTCCTCAAAATGAGAACTGAGGGACCATTCTCAATCACAACAAGAAGGCATGCTAATGAGCTTATTCAAAAATGTCCACCTTCCTTACAGAGTTATATAACCGACCTCATCAACGTTTGTATGAGACAGTTTAACTTCATTACATGACGTTTGTGTACGAATCATGATCACATTGATTTGACGGTCGCTCTGACATGTCGGAAACTGTCGGAACTTGAAATCCGAGTCTATTTCTCATAAATCTGTATTGTGTAAGTGTACACCATGTTTTCAACTTAAATGAAGTACATTTCTAAAATTCACATTTATTTTTTATTAATACAATCATGTTGAAATAGCTTGTTTCAATAAGAAAAACTCAGAGAATACCAAAGGGTCAACAAAATCATAATCCGAACTCAAAATCGATTAATATTGTTAAAAATAAAGAAAAACGATATATTTTTACTTTGTTCCTCTGCAACACAATCGCCTTCCCTTCTTTCAGTTAAAATGTTATATGTTAAAGTTATTCAACATTTCCCCCATTTCATAAACATACAAGTTGTGTTTTTCCTACAGGCACATTCTAGAAACGTTTCTAAATTGACCCAATGTTCTAACGAACAGACAAAAACTTAGTTTGAAACTTGTTTTATGGTATTATTACCAAATAGAAAGAAAATAACTAAAAATACAAAAACGTGTACAAGAAAACAAGAGAATCACATTCTTCATAATGCGTCATGCTTTATATCGCAATTAAACAGTGTAATTGTGCAGAAACACAGATTTTAGATAGTAAATTTAGCATTTTAGAAACTAAGACATTTAAAACGTTGAAAATAATCAAATCATACGGGATTCACATATCTAGATGTATATCCTATGGGATTCACATATCTTGACGTAAATCCTACGGGAATTCACATATCTAGGCGTAAATCGTACGGGATTCACATATCTAGACGTAAATCATATGGGATTCACATATCGAGACGTACATCATACGGGGTTCACATATCTAGACGTAAATCGTACGGGATTCACATATCTAGACGTACATCATACGGGATTCACATATCTAGACGTAAATTATACGGAATTCACATATCTATACGTAAATCATATGGGATTCACATATCTAGACGTACATCATACGGGATTCACATATCTAGACGTAAATCATACGGAATTCACATATCTAGACGTAAATCATACGGGATTCACATATCTAGACGTAATAATACAGGATTCACATATCTAGACGTAAATCATACGGGATTCACATATCTAGACGTCAAGCATACGGGATTCACATATCTAGACGTAAATCATACGGGATTCACATATCTAGACGTAAATCATACGGAATTCACATATCTATACGTAAATCATACGGGATTCACAGATCTATACGTAAATCATATGGGATTCACATATCTAGACGTACATCATACGGGATTCACATATCTATACGTAAAGCATACGGGATTCACATATCTATACGTAAATCATATGGGATTCACATATCTAGACGTAAATCATACGGGATTCACATATCTATACGTAAATCATATGGGATTCACATATCTAGACGTAATAATACGGGATTCACATATCTAGACGTAAATCATACGGAATTCACATATCTAGACGTAAATCATACGGGATTCACATATCTAGACGTAATAATACGGGATTCACATATCTAGACGTCAATCATACGGAATTCACATATCTAGACGTCAATCATACGGGATTCACATATCTAGACGTACATCATACGGGATTCACACATCTAGACGTAAATCATACGGGATTCACATATCTAGACGTAATAATACGGGGTTCACATATCTAGACGTAAATCATACGGGATTCATATATCTAGACGTAAATCATACGGGATTCACATATCTAGACGTAAATCATACGGAATTCACATATCTAGACGTACATCATACGGGATTCACATATCTAGACGTAAATCATACGGGATTCACATATCTAGACGTAAATCATACGGGATTCACATATCTAGACGTAATAATTCGGGATTCACATATCTAGACGTAAATCATACGGAATTCACATATCTAGTAGTCAATCATTAATCTACATACAAATGTGTCAGATGGAATGTCAAAATTTCAAGTTATATATTCTGAAACGAAAAAGAAACGCAGCAAGAAAAAATAAATTAATTTGTGTAATCAGTTTAAATTAGTTGTACATTGAATTGCATTGCACGTCAGGTTGAATCACTAAATGTTCAATTTAAATGATTAAACTAAAGATCCATTCAATTCAATCTGCCCACTAATATCTCAAATAAGCATGGCGAAGCATTATTGAATGTTATTCAGTACTGAGTATGAGCGCCTTTTTCCTGGATTGCAGCTCGCACACGCCTTGTCACGAAGTTGATCAGGAGAATCAATTGTGCATTTTCGATGTATCACGTCGTTTTCTTACGCGCCTGTCTAGCAAATCCCATAATTGTTCTATGGGTGATAGTTCCAGGCTGTAAGGTGGCCATCTCAGTATGTTGACGTTGTAAGCATTCAGAAAACCTATGCTGAGTCTTGCGACGTGTGGTCGGGCATTATCTTGCTGCAACGTAACGTTGACCTAAGGGCAAATGGTACGGCAACATGTTGCAAAATGTTGTCACGGTATCTTTGGGCTGTTAAACTACCATGAACAATGATAAGAAGTGTTTTCTGACCACGACATATACCACCCCAAACCATGACTCCGCCGCCGCCAAATCGATCCCGTTCAACCACACAGCAATCGGCGTAACGTTCTCCCGTACGTCTCCGTCTGTCCAATACAGCATGAATCTGAATTCGTTAGTTAACAAAATATGTGCCTCCAATGACGAAAAGTGAATGTTGACGAAGCCATGCCATTCTCACCCGACGTCGTCGTTGTGTCAACATTGGTACAACATAAGGACGACGTGGCCTCACTCAAAGCTCCCGTAGCCTATTCAAAACAGTATCGCGGCTAATTCTATTATCGTGCGTACAAGGGATGACAATGGCGATTTCGGTTTTGCTGTTAAGAATCTGTTGCGCAAGTCCATCAGTCTAATTTACAATCCGTCGGATGGTTACTCGTGGACGTATGGGTTTTTGGCGATCAGCCGTTGTCCCTGTGTCCCTTAAACGTATGTACAGACGGGAAATGGTGCTTCTATGCACTCCAAACATCTGCGCAACCCTTGTCTGGCTTGTTCCGTTAAGCAATAGTTGCGTTACGGTGTTATGTTGATTTTGGTTTAGTCTACCCATTTCAGCACGACGCCGTTCATTAATTCAACACTGGACTTTGTTTCTGGCATAATCGGAGACGCATTTGTGACCATCAGATTACAAAACGAAACACACGGTGAATGGCGCACGTGCATTTCGTGTTATGTGTACATGTATTCGTGTGCGTATCGTTACAGGTGAATCCCGGCTGCCGTGCATGAATGACATTATTACATAATGCGTTTGATTTTCCTTAACTATACGCATAAGCTATATTTTGAACCATTTACTAGTGAAATGAACTATTGCACGGTCACGTGCGAACTATTGAACACCGCGTGACGTTTCCCACCCTTTCAAGCGTCAAAGTCAGATATCAATGCTGCAAGACAACAGGCATGACGACTGCTGCAGGAAAGTTGAGATTTGGAGTCGCCAATAAATACGGATTGATATCTTTGTGGTTATTATGAAGATAATCGAAAATTTACCTTTTAATTAATTTTTGTTACATACAAGAAAATACGCGATACATTATAAAATTGATCTATTATTATTCAAAAACATTTTAATAAAATAAACAATTTCTATTGTCGTGTGTACAAGGGATGACGGCCTTCGGCCTCGTGCAATAGAACATCGATCGGTTACCAGTACCTCGTGTCAAATATTCTGGACTATTGCACAGACACCCATGATATATTTGTATACTGTTACTGCTAAAATACCTGGATAACTTTTGGAATTTAAAAGAAAACTTTTATGCTAAAATCATTTTTCTTGCTCTATTTTAAAAATCATCGACAAACAATAAAAAAGTAATACATGTAAACAAAGCAACGACAGCTGTTTATATTTAATAAAACAATCATTTAACAGGTTTTCTGGGCCGTGTAATCTATTTCATCTGAACCATGGTATCTATTTCATTTAGACCACGTGATCTATTTCATCTTAACATATGATCTATTTCATCTGAACTATATGATATATTTCATTTAGACCACGTGATCTATTTCGTCTAAGGTTATTGGTCGCCGTTACAAATGATCACACTCATCACACATGTTCCGTAGAAAGTATAATTATTTGCCAATCTATCAATGTGTCACCATATCTGATTTGCAGAACAGAAGATTTACATAACTTAATTAATCTACCTTCATATACTTGTATGTTGTCTCTTCCAATATTTACTTTATAAATCATATGTAGAATGCAATTTCCATCAGATTAGTGAATACAGGAGAAAACCTATTTAAATACCTGTTCGACTGTACGACCTCTGTTTCTGTGGATATTCCGTTAAAACCAACTAATTACTACTGCAGTCCGTTACGTGCCTTGCTAATTGGTGCTTAGTTAGGACGATTATAGGAACAGACAGGGGATATACAGCAGAAGGGAGGGGTGATTAGGTGTGGAGGGTTAACCAGTACATAAGTCAACATGTAAAGGGTTTAATATGTAGCAAACTATAAGTAAAGGAGGGCAGATCTACACAGAAGACGGTTAAAAGGGCCAACTATTACGATATACATTATAGTAGGCCAACTATTACGATATACATGATAGTAGGCCAACTATTACGATATACATGATAGTAGGCCCACTATATTGCGATATACGTTGAGGAAGGCCCACTATTACGATATATACATTATAGTAGGCCCATTTTTACTATATACATTATATCAGACCCATTACGACGATATACATTATATAGGGCCCACTATTACGATATATATTGTAGTAGGCCCACTATTACGATATACGTTGAAGTAGGCCCAATATTGTGATATATATTGTAGTAGGCCCTCTATAACGATATACATTATAGTGGGCCCACTATTACGATATACGTTGAAGTAGGCCCACTATTACGATATATATTGTAGTAGGCCCACTATAACGATAAACATTATAGTAGGCCCACTATTACGATATACGTTGAAGTAGGCCCACTATTACGATATATATTGCAGTAGGCCCACTATAACGATATACGTTATAGTAGGCCCACTATTACGATATACGTTATAGTAGGCCCACTATTACGTTATACGTTGAAGTAGGCCCAATATTGTGATATATATTGTAGTAGGCCCACTATAACGATATACATTATAGTGGGCCCACTATTACGATATACGTTGAAGTAGGCCCACAATTATGATATATATTGTAGTAGGCCCACTATAACGATATACATTATAGTAGGCCCACTATTACGATATACGTTGAAGTAGGCCCACTCTTACGATATACGTTGAAGTAGGTAATGCCCACTATTAAGATATACATTATAGTAGGCCCACTATTACGATTTACATTATAGTAGGCCCCCTATTACGATATACATTATAGTAGGCCCACTATTACGATATACATTATAGTAGGCCCACTATTACTATATACATTATAGTAGGCCCACTATTACGATTTACATTATAGTAGGCCCCCTATTACGATATACATTATAGTAGGCCCACTATTCCGATATACATTAGATAGGGCCATTTATTACGATATACGTTGTAGTAGGTAAGGCCCACTATTACGATATACAGTATATAGGGCCATCTATTACGATACACATTATAGTATGCCCACTATTACGATATATATTATAGTAGGCCCATTATTACTATATACATTATATAGGGCCAACTATCACGATATACATAATATGGGGCCTACTATTACGATATACATTATATGGGGTCCAATATTACGATATACATTAAAGTAGGCCCACTATTACGATATACATTATAGTAAAGGGCGCCTCAAAGCGGTTCACAAATTATTATCCGTGGTTATAGGGCCTTCGCAACCAGCCAATATCGTTCTCAACTCCCTGGGGAGCATACAACCGGTGCTGCCATTTCTGCGCTCACAGCTAACATTCTACAGTTTCTAGCACTGCCCAACCACGTACTTATTTACAGCTGAGTAGACTGGAACATGCAGAGTAAAGTATCTTTCTCAAGGATACAACACAAGTGCCGTGAACTCGCAACCCTTCGATCACGAGCCCGGCGTCCTACCATTAGACCAACGTGCCTCCACATTATATAGGGCCCATTATTACGATATACGCTGTAGTAGGCCCACTATAACGATATACGTTGTAGTAGGCCCACTATAACGATATACATGATATAGGCCAACTATTGCGATATACGTTGTAGTAGGCCCACTATTGCGATATACGTTGTAGTAGGCCCACTATTACGATATACGTTGCAGTAGGCCCACTATTACGATATACGTTGTAGTAGACCCACTATTACGATATACGTTGCAGTAGGCCCACTATTACGATATACGTTGTAGTAGACCCACTATTAAGATATACGTTGTAGTAGGCCCACTATTACGATATACGTTGTAGTAGGCCCACTATTACGATATACGTTGTAGTAGACCCATTATTACGATATACTTTGTAGTAGGCCCACTATTACGATATACGTTGTAGTAGACCCATTATTACGATATACTTTGTAGTAGGCCCACTATTACGATATACGTTGTAGTAGACCCATTATTACGATATACGTTGTAGTAGGCCCACTATTGCGATATACGTTGTAGTAGGCCCACTATTACGATATACGTTGTAGTAGACCCATTATTACGATATACGTTGTAGTAGGCCCACTATTACGATATACGTTGTAGTAGACCCATTATTACGATATACGTTGTAGTAGGCCCACTATTACGATATACGTTGTAGTAGGCCCACTATTGCGATATACGTTGTAGTAGGCCCACTATTGCGATATACGTTGTAGTAGGCCCACTATTACTATATACGTTGTAATAGGCCCACTATTACGATAAACGTTCCAGTAGGCCCACTATTATGATATACGTTGCAGTAGGCCCACTATTACGATATACGTTGTAGTAGACCCACTATTACGATATACGTTGCAGTAGGCCCACTATTACGATATACGTTGTAGTAGACCCACTATTACGATATACGTTGCAGTAGGCCCACTATAACGATATACGTTGTAGTAGACCCACAATTACGATATACGTTGTAGTAGGCCCACTATTACGATATACGTTGTAGGAGACCCACTATTGCGATATACGTTGTAGTAGGCCCACTATTACGATATACGTTGTAGTAGGCCCACTTTTGCGATATACGTTGTAGTAGGCCCACTATTACTATATACGTTATAGTAGGCCCACTACTACGATATACGTTATAGTAGGCCCACTATTACGATATACGTTATAGTAGGCCCACTATTACGATATACGTTGTAGTAGGCCCACTATTACGATATACATTATAGTAGGCCCACTATCACGATATACATTATAGTAGGCCCACTATTACGATATACACTAAAGTAGGCCCACTATTACGATATACATTGCAGTAGGCCCACAATTACGTTATACGTTATAGTAGGCCCACTATCATGATATACATTGCAGCAGGCCCACAATTACGTTATACGTTGTAGTAGGCCCACAATTATGATATACACTATAGTAGGCCCACTATTACGATATACAGTATATAGGGCCAACGATTGCGATATACGTTGTAGTAGGCCCACTATTACGATATACGTTGAGGAAGGCCCACTATTGCGATATACGTTGAGGAAGGCCCACTCTAACGATATACGTTGCAGTAAGCCCACTATTGCGATATACGTTGAGGAAGGCCAACTACTTCGATATACAAAATGCACATTGTAGTAGGCCCACTATAACGATATACATTATTGTAGGCCCACTATTACGATATACATTATAGTAGGCCCACTATTACGATATACGTTGTAGTAGACTCACATTTGCGAGAAGTTTTTTCTTGTCAGCCTTTTTACAGCGATACAGCTTTGGTGGCGGACCTGGCACTTTAACAGTTTCCTTAGATACATGTACGTCGGATAGATATTTTAGCCTCATCTAGCAGTGTCTGCAGTTTGTTTGATTAGAAAAAAAATCTGGTAAATCGATTGGTGGCATTGAGCTTGGCAGAAAGGCAGATAAGATGAGATTACCTTTTTATATATGAATCTTCCCAGTCAATATCAAATTACAAAATCCAATCCATACTTCAAATAAGTTATGTTCCATTTGACAGGCAAAGTTTTCCTTTTTTATGTGATAATAAAACAACGTTTTAATCATAAATAAGCATTCTTCTGTATTACGATGTTTTTAAATATAACATTAAAAATCTGTGTGGTTAATTTGAAAAGTCTGAGTTATATGCAATCTCTTTTTATATTATTAATGAAATGCTATTAAGTAAAACTATATAATATTTCGAACAATATGAATTTTATATACTAAATTTAAATTTAAATACACTGTATGAAATAACTTATTGATCAATTATGGACCGTTGATGGGTCAATATTTTATATTCTTCAAGGTTGGTATAACACCATATTGACCTCATCAACGATCCTTAATTGTTATATTAGATATGAAAATTGTTGCAAAACACCAAATTTACATTATATCTATCTTGATAAAGCATGCAATTTACAGTGGAGCACTGCGATGTCAAAATGATTATGACGTAAAAAACGCAATATTAACTCAATGTTTCTAAAAGTAGAAACACCAGGTCAATATCATAAATGAGTTTTGAGGAATTGAGGAGGATACGGGTGTATCTAATAAAATCGTATATTAATATTCGCACTAGCATATTCCTAATTATATAAACTCTTAATGATATTCCTTGTAAACTATACACAATATTAAGATTCCCGATGACATGTTTGGTTGTATTGGTTTATCAGATATTACGTCCCTTTAACAATTACGGTATTCCAGAATGGCCTCCCAATGTAAGCGATGTGTGTGTGTCACGGTGTTGAGGGCGTGTGTATTTGGGAGTCCGCGGTATGTTCGTGTAAACCTCCTTGCGATAGTCCGGATATTTGCCGATTTAAAGTGTTACCATACTGAAGTATATTACCAAAAGGCCTCCAGCAGCACACTCCACCCGGTCACATTATTTACCGAGTTCTAGTGTTGACTATTTACTATAGTAGAGCTGTTACATTTAATGTGTTTACACACGGGTGTAAACGTCAACCAATCGCTGCCTTGCTGTCAAATAATCACGCATGCGCAGACGACCGCTAGTTGCTCTAGTCCGACTCAAATAAATCGGTACTTTGTAATATAGTCGCTAGACATGCGCACTGTCTACCTCTTGTTTCTATGCACATGCGCGAAGCACATAACTAAAGTCATTTCGGTCATACTATAGTTAGACTATAGCCACTAAATTTGACGCTCGAACCCGGCCATACTGACAACTGGTGAACCAGTCGTTCAACTCCCATAGTGTTGAACGTCAAGCAGAGAGTAGTAACTAATATTTTGTGACTCTGGTATGTCTTGGTCAGGGCACAGAGCACATAGCCTTCCTCACAGGGGCGAACGCTCAACAAAATGCCAAAAAGTGAGGCGATATCAAGGGAGATATGAAAAGCAAATAATAATAAAAAAAAAACACCTTAGGGTGATGTTTAATGCATGCATGGTAAAGTCACTATAAAATGCTGTTATCCATCTCAGTAGAGCGTTTACGATAGCTACTGGGCGTGTCTACTGTGTGTTCGTATTTTTTTCAACGTGGGAACTCCGATAATAATATCTATATTGCATAAATATTTACTAGGTACCTAGCCAGAAGGACTTGTCGTCTGGATTCATGTGCTCATCCAATCGGTCCCGTGAATAAAAAAACACGACCAAAGAATAAGTTAGTATGGATGTCAGCGTCGACGGTCCTGCCAGCTGTCTCCTATAGCGCGAGGGGTCCTAGAATATCCAACTATTAGTAGATAGTAAACGAACACATAATGGCATTTTGTCATCGGTAGACACTTGAGATTCGTGGGGATATAGGCATGTTTTAGCTTTAATTGATACAACATTATCATCTAACACACTATCTAACATTCTAATGTACGTTAAATAAGTAAGTGGCAGTAACAGACGAACCCGTCCCTCAATCAGACCAGCCATTCTGCGGCAGTCGATGACAAGGCGGTTTCTGTGTTGACGTAATGCACATGTAATTCTGTTCGGCGGTAACGTATTTATGATCTGTCTGCATGCACGTCTCCTTGGAAAGCACATTAAATTGGCGTTATGGAGTAGCGACTATTACGTTACTGCATGCTTTCCGGGGGAAATAAACGACTTGGCATCATTGTTTGGGGAACAAGAATATAGAACGCAGCTTATGTCGTCTGTTCACATTGATTTTACAATATTCATATTTACGATGTAAACTTTCATCCATCTTCCTGCCATATTGCGGTACACGTTAAGTGAAACCTCGATACTTTTTTGGCATACCTTTTGAAAGTCTGAAGTGTATTTTTATTATCCTATTTCTCCTTTGCCCTTCATATCCTCTTCTGCTTCCTTCCTTCAACTCTCCCCATTGCCCCGTTATTTCCTCATTGTACCACACACTATGTCATAAAGAGTTGGCGGTCGGGACGAAGCTGTGAACTCCGCAATAGATTGAAACCCACGAGAACATGACAATCTTAGTGACCACATAATCAGTTCCAGGTGGTTTTGTGTAATTTTGTTCAACGTCTTATTAACAGCTTAGTCGTGTAAAGTCGTATCTGCTACCCCCCCCCCCCCCCTCCTCCCCCCCCTCCATCTCCCCACCCCCGTCTCCCCCTCTCAACTTTCAGGGCCAGTGCCGCATGTTTGTCCTCTCCCTTACTATGCGTCCTCCGTACATCACTAGTTGATCTGATGGTTTGTAGTTGGTTTTTTCGTGCTCTATTTTGGTCTTATGACCACCCTAAGTTTCCGTGCTATACATTTATTTCTTTGTCTACAATTTCCTTGCTCGGTTTTTTTCTTTGTTCTCATTTTCAGTTCTTTGATCCTTAGTTTCCATGCTCAATTTGGCATTCATGTCCAGTTTCAATCTTGTTCTATTTGCCCCTATGACCCCCCTCCCCAGTGTTCTTTACATGGTCCCAGTTTAACAGCACTTTTCGGCCTCTATTAGGTGCTATAAACCCATGTTTTCTTGCTCTATTTGGCCATATGACCCCGATTTACCTGCATCATTTCGTCCTAAGACCCCCCCCCCCCCCCCCTCTATTTTCGTACTCTATAACTGATCCCCTTTTCCCGCTTTTTCTGTATGATATCAGTATAACTCCCCTTTCCGTCTTCTATTTGGTCCTAAACACGACCTAAAATCCCGTTCATGTATTAATTGGTTTTACATGTAAGATATCCAGTTTCCGTGCTATATTTGCTCCTATGACCCCCGCCATCTCCTCCTCCTCCTCCTCCGTTATGTCCTCTACATGGCCCCACTTTCCGCCCTTTGTGAGGTCCTATGTCCCGTGCCCCCGTGCCCTATTTCGCCTTATGACCCCCTGTTTCGGTATTCGACCCTCTCTGCCCTTGGTACATCGTATAGTTAATAGTCCATATGATGTTACTGTTAAGTTTCCATTATGTAAAACCCAATTATTCGTCCCGTTACTTACATTAATTTAGTCATATCGCCTTTTTATTATTTCTTGTATTTAATTTCATCCCTGAATTACGGACCCCTACCTCCCTTCATTCCATGGCGATATCTGCCTTGTAGATTTCCGCTATCTCTCACAAAGAATTCTGAAGCGCGGTAAAGACTCATTGTACACGAAAGGCTATGCCCTCCTGACTTCAATTAATTACATGATCTACGAGAAATCGTCGAGAAAGTCTTCCCGGTAATGAAATCAGCATTTCGACCAACTCATTTCCATGACAATTTGACGCCCTGGGAATGCATGGCGTCATAGCACCACGTGTTTGTAACTTGTCTTAAGTGTACAAAGCATATATCTATTTCTTCGTTAATTAGAACGACACGAGGCGTTCATATTGCCTTTCCCGTCTTCATCAAATTCACACTCCAGTACACAGGTTTGCTGGGAGGCGTTCACAAGCTCATAATCAGAACGCATAATATCAGAACTCCTGACATTTCAATTTTTCGTGTAAATATTTTCATTTCAAACAATTCACTAAAATGCAGGATAAAACCTCTGGCTATTCATGCATCAAAAATTGTTTGAAAAGAAAATTTCACGAGAATATTATGTTATGTCAAGCTGACAGAATGCATTGTTAGCTTAGTTCATTGTACTGGTACCAATTACAACAAGGTATCGATCTCTGATGGTTTTATTTCATCCGATAGCTTTTACTTGACACAAATCCTTGATAGACTGTCACTTCTCGCCATTGCAGAATTCTTTAGGGATATTTGTAAGCACCCACTTCCTGTTTTTTTTTTTTATTATTCGCCAAGTGAAATGGGAGAAAACCTAGGCAAAGGGTCGCAATTACAACTGGAAAATATCACCTTTAAACAAGCTAATAAGATATCAGAACAATAAAAACGTCAGAGGGAAATACTGTTTAGTTTGTGGGAATGCACACCGGTATCGTGTATATCAGTACCGTGTAGTGTGTACTGAGGTCGTGAGTACACACCGGTACCGTGTAGTCTGTACCGACGTCGGGAGTACACACCGGTACCGTGTAGTCTGTACCGACATCGGGAGTACACACTTGTACCGTATAGTCTGTACTGGCGTCGGGAGTACACACCGGTACCGTGTAGTCTGTACTGACGTCGGGAGTACACACCGGTACCGTGTAGTCTGTACCGACGTCGGGAGTACACACCGGTACCGTGTAGTCTGTACCGACGTCGGGAGTACACACTGGTACCGTGTAGTCTGTACCGACGACGGGATTACACACCGGTACCGTGTAGTTTGTACCGACGTCGGGAGTACACATTGGTACCGTATAGTCTGTTTTGACGTCGGGAGTACACACCGGTACCGTGTAGTCTGTACCGACGTCGGGAGTACACACCGGTACCGTGTAGTCTGTACTGACGTCGGGAGTACACACCGGTACCGTGTAGTCTGTACCGACGTCGGGAGTACACACCGGTACCATGTAGTCTGTACTGAGGTCGGGAGCACACACCGGTACCGTGTAGTCTGTACCGACGTCGACATTACACGCCGGTACCGTGTAGTTTTACCGACGTCGGGAGTACACACCGGTACCATGTAGTCTGTACTAACGTCGGGAGTACACACCGGTACCGTGTAGTCTGTACTGAGGTCGGGAGTACACACCGGTACCGTGTAATCTGTACCGACGTCGGGGTACACACCGGTACCGTGTAGTCTGTACTGACGTCGGGAGTACACACCGGTACCGTGTAGTCTGTACTGAGGTCGGGAGTACACACCGGTACCGTGTAGTCTGTACTGACGTCGGGAGTACACACCGGTACCGTGTAGTCTGTACCGACGTCGGGAGTACACACCGGTACCGTGTAGTCTGTACCGACGTCGGGAGTACACACTGGTACCCTGTAGTCTGTACCGACGACGGGATTACACACCGGTACCGTGTAGTTTGTACCGACGTCGGGAGTACACATTGGTACCGTATAGTCTGTTTTGACGTCGGGAGTACACACCGGTACCGTGTAGTTTTACTGACGTCGGGAGTACACACCGGTACCGTGTAGTCTGTACTGACGTCGGGAGTACACACCGGTACCGTGTAGTCTGTACCGACGTCGGGAGTTCACACCGGTACCGTGTAGTCTGTACTGAGGTCGGGAGCACACACCGGTACCGTGTAGTCTGTACCGACGTCGACATTACACGCCGGTACCGTGTAGTTTTACCGACGTCGGGAATACACACCGGTACCATGTAGTCTGTACTAACGTCGGGAGTACACACCGGTACCGTGTAGTCTGTACCAACGTCGGGAGTACACACCGGTACCGTGTAGTCTGTTCCGACGTGGGGAGTACACACCGGTACCGTGTAGTCTGTACCGACGTCGAGAGTACACACCGGTACCGTGTAGTCTGCACCCACCTTGGGAGTACACACCCGTACCGTGTAGTCTGTACCGACGTCGGAAGTACACACCCGTACCGTGTAGTCTGTACTAACGTCGGGAGTACACACCGCTACCGTGTAGTCTGTACCGACGACGGGAGTACACACTTGTACCGTGTAGTCTGTACCGACGTCGGGAGTACACGCTTGTACCGTGTAGTCTGTACCGACGTCGGGAGAACACACCGATACCGTGTAGTTTTACTGACGTCGGGAGTACACACTTGTACCGTGTAGTCTGTACCGACGTTGGAGTACACACCGGTACCGTGTAGTCTGTACCGACGTCGGGAGTACACACCGGTACCGTGTAGTTTTACTGACGTCGGAAGTACACACCGGTACCGTGTAGTCTGTACTGACGTCGGGAGTACGCCCCGGTACCGTGTAGTCTGTACCGACGTCGGGAGTACACACCGGTACCGTGTAGTCTGTACCGACGTCGAGAGTACACACCGGTACCGTGTAGTTCTGTACCGACGTCGGGAGTACACACCGGTACCGTGTAGTCTGTACCGACGTCGGGAGTACATGCCGGTACCGTGTAGTCTGTACCGACGTCGGGAGTACATACCGGTACTGCGTAGTCTGTACCGACGTCGGGAGTACACATCGGTACCGTGTAGTCTGTACCGACGTCGGGAGTACACACCGGTACCGTGTAGTCTGTACTAACGTCGGGAGTACACACCGCTACCGTGTAGTCTGTACCGACGACGGGAGTACACATTTGTACCGTGTAGTCTGTACCGACGTCGGGAGTACACGCTTGTACCGTGTAGTCTGTACCGACGTCGGGAGAACACACCGATACCGTGTAGTTTTACTGACGTCGGGAGTACACACTTGTACCGTGTAGTCTGTACCGACGTTGGAGTACACACCGGTACCGTGTAGTCTGTACCGACGTCGGGAGTACACACCAGTACCGTGTAGTCTGTACCGACGTCGAGAGTACACACCGGTACCGTATAGTCTGTACCGACGTCGGGAGTACACACCGGTACCGTGTAGTCTGTACCGACGTCGGGAGTACACGCTTGTACCGTGTAGTCTGTACCGACGTCGGGAGTACATACCGGTACTGTGTAGTCTGTACCGACGTCGGGAGTACACACCGGTACCGTGTAGTCTGTACCGACGTCGGGAGTACACACCGGTACCGTGTAGTCTGTACCGACGTCGGGAGTACACACCGGTACCGTATAGTCTGTTTTGACGTCGGGAGTACACACCGGTACCGTGTAGTCTGTTCCGACATCGGGAGTACACACCGGTACCGTGTAGTCTGTACTGACGTCGGTAGTACACACCGGTACCGTGTAGTCTGTACTGACGTCGGGAGTACACACCGGTACCGTGTAGTTTTACTGACGTCGGGAAAACACACCGTTACCGTGTAGTCTGTACCGACGTCGGGAGTACACACCGGTACCGTGTAGTCTGTACTAACGTCGGGAGTACACATTGGTACCGTGTAGTCTGTACCGACGTCGGGAGTACACACCGGTACCGTGTAGTCTGTACTGACGTCGGGAGTACACACCGGTACCGTGTAGTCTGTACTGACGTCGGGAGTACACACCGGTACCGTGTAGTCTGTACTGAGGTCGGGAATACACACCGGTACCGTGTAGTCTGTACTGACGTCGGGAGTACACACCGGTACCGTGTAGTCTGTACCGACATCGGGAGTACACACTTGTACCGTGTAGTCTGTACTGGCGTCGGGAGTACACACCGGTACCGTGTAGTCTGTACTGACGTCGGGAGTACACACCGGTACCGTGTAGTCTGTACCGACGTCGGGAGTACACACCGGTACCGTGTAGTCTGTACCGACGTCGGGAGTACACACTGGTACCGTGTAGTCTGTACCGACGACGGGATTACACACCGGTACCGTGTAGTTTGTACCGACGTCGTTAGTACACATTGGTACCGTATAGTCTGTTTTGACGTCGGGAGTACACACCGGTACCGTGTAGTTTTACTGACGTCGGGAGTACACACCGGTACCGTGTAGTCTGTACCGACGTCGGGAGTACACACCGGTACCGTGTAGTCTGTACTGACGTCGGGAGTACACACCGGTACCGTGTAGTCTGTACCGACGTCGGGAGTACACACCGGTACCGTGTAGTCTGTACTGAGGTCGGGAGCACACACCGGTACCGTGTAGTCTGTACCGACGTCGACATTACACGCCGGTACCGTGTAGTTTTACCGACGTCGGGAGTACACACCGGTACCATGTAGTCTGTACCGACGTCGGGAGTACACGCCGGTACCGTGTAGTCTGTACCGACGTCGGGAGTACATACCGGTACTGTGTAGTCTGTACCGACGTCGGGAGTACACACCGGTACCGTGTAGTCTGTACCGACGTCGGGAGTACACACCGGTACCGTGTAGTCTGTACTAACGTCGGGAGTACACACCGCTACCGTGTAGTCTGTACCGACGACGGGAGTACACATTTGTACCGTGTAGTCTGTACCGACGTCGGGAGTACACGCTTGTACCGTGTAGTCTGTACCGACGTCGGGAGAACACACCGATACCGTGTAGTTTTACTGACGTCGGGAGTACACACTTGTACCGTGTAGTCTGTACCGACGTTGGAGTACACACCGGTACCGTGTAGTCTGTACCGACGTCGGGAGTACACACCGGTACCGTGTAGTCTGTACCGACGTCGAGAGTACACACCGGTACCGTATAGTCTGTACCGACGTCGGGAGTACACACCGGTACCGTGTAGTCTGTACCGACGTCGGGAGTACACGCTTGTACCGTGTAGTCTGTACCGACGTCGGGAGTACACACCGGTACTGTGTAGTCTGTACCGACGTCGGGAGTACACACCGGTACCGTGTAGTCTGTACCGACGTCGGGAGTACACACCGGTACCGTGTAGTCTGTACCGACGTCGGGAGTACACACCGGTACCGTATAGTCTGTTTTGACGTCGGGAGTACACACCGGTACCGTGTAGTCTGTTCCGACATCGGGAGTACACACCGGTACCGTGTAGTCTGTACTGACGTCGGTAGTACACACCGGTACCGTGTAGTCTGTACTGACGTCGGGAGTACACACCGGTACCGTGTAGTTTTACTGACGTCGGGAAAACACACCGTTACCGTGTAGTCTGTACCGACGTCGGGAGTACACACCGGTACCGTGTAGTCTGTACTAACGTCGGGAGTACACATTGGTACCGTGTAGTCTGTACCGACGTCGGGAGTACACACCGGTACCGTGTAGTCTGTACTGACGTCGGGAGTACACACCGGTACCGTGTAGTCTGTACTGACGTCGGGAGTACACACCGGTACCGTGTAGTCTGTACTGAGGTCGGGAATACACACCGGTACCGTGTAGTCTGTAATGACGTCGGGAGTACACACCGGTACCGTGTAGTCTGTACCGACATCGGGAGTACACACTTGTACCGTGTAGTCTGTACTGGCGTCGGGAGTACACACCGGTACCGTGTAGTCTGTACTGACGTCGGGAGTACACACCGGTACCGTGTAGTCTGTACCGACGTCGGGAGTACACACCGGTACCGTGTAGTCTGTACCGACGTCGGGAGTACACACTGGTACCGTGTAGTCTGTACCGACGACGGGATTACACACCGGTACCGTGTAGTTTGTACCGACGTCGGGAGTACACATTGGTACCGTGTAGTCTGTACTGACGTCGGGAGTACACACCTGTACCGTGTAGTCTGTACTGACGTCGGAAGTACACACCGGTACCGTGTAGTCTGTACTGACGTCGGGAGTACACACCGGTACCGTGTAGTCTGTACCGACGTCGGGAGTACACACCGGTACCGTGTAGTCTGTACCGACGACGGGATTACACACCGGTACCGTGTAGTTTGTACCGACGTCGGGAGTACACATTGGTACCGTGTAGTCTGTACTGACGTCGGGAGTACACACCGGTACCGTGTAGTCTGTACCGACGTCGGGAGTACATACCGGTACTGTGTAGTCTGTACCGACGTCGGGAGTACACACCGGTACCGTGTAGTCTGTACCGACGTCGGGAGTACACACCGGTACCGTGTAGTCTGTACTAACGTCGGGAGTACACACCGCTACCGTGTAGTCTGTACCGACGACGGGAGTACACATTTGTACCGTGTAGTCTGTACCGACGTCGGGAGTACACGCTTGTACCGTGTAGTCTGTACCGACGTCGGGAAAACACACCGATACCGTGTAGTTTTACTGACGTCGGCAGTACACACTTGTACCGTGTAGTCTGTACCGACGTTGGAGTACACACCGGTACCGTGTAGTCTGTACCGACGTCGGGAGTACACACCGGTACCGTGTAGTCTGTACCGACGTCGAGAGTACACACCGGTACCGTATAGTCTGTACCGACGTCGGGAGTACACACCGGTACCGTGTAGTCTGTACCGACGTCGGGAGTACACGCTTGTACCGTGTAGTCTGTACCGACGTCGGGAGTACATACCGGTACTGTGTAGTCTGTACCGACGTCGGGAGTACACACCGGTACCGTGTAGTCTGTACCGACGTCGGGAGTACACACCGGTACCGTGTAGTCTGTACCGACGTCGGGAGTACACACCGGTACCGTATAGTCTGTTTTGACGTCGGGAGTACACACCGGTACCGTGTAGTCTGTTCCGACATCGGGAGTACACACCGGTACCGTGTAGTCTGTACTGACGTCGGTAGTACACACCGGTACCGTGTAGTCTGTACTGACGTCGGGAGTACACACCGGTACCGTGTAGTTTTACTGACGTCGGGAAAACACACCGTTACCGTGTAGTCTGTACCGACGTCGGGAGTACACACCGGTACCGTGTAGTCTGTACTAACGTCGGGAGTACACATTGGTACCGTGTAGTCTGTACCGACGTCGGGAGTACACACCGGTACCGTGTAGTCTGTACTGACGTCGGGAGTACACACCGGTACCGTGTAGTCTGTACTGACGTCGGGAGTACACACCGGTACTGTGTAGTCTGTACTGAGGTCGGGAATACACACCGGTACCGTGTAGTCTGTACTGACGTCGGGAGTACACACCGGTACCGTGTAGTCTGTACCGACATCGGGAGTACACACTTGTACCGTGTAGTCTGTACTGGCGTCGGGAGTACACACCGGTACCGTGTAGTCTGTACTGACGTCGGGAGTACACACCGGTACCGTGTAGTCTGTACCGACGTCGGGAGTACACACCGGTACCGTGTAGTCTGTACCGACGTCGGGAGTACACACTGGTACCGTGTAGTCTGTACCGACGACGGGATTACACACCGGTACCGTGTAGTTTGTACCGACGTCGGGAGTACACATTGGTACCGTGTAGTCTGTACTGACGTCGGGAGTACACACTGGTACCGTGTAGTCTGTACCGACGTCGGGAGTACACACCGGTACCGTGTAGTCTGTACTGACGTCGGGAGTACACACCGGTACCGTGTAGTCTGTACCGACGTCGGGAGTACACACCGGTACCGTGTAGTCTGTACTGAGGTCGGGAGCACACACCGGTACCGTGTAGTCTGTACCGACGTCGACATTACACGCCGGTACCGTGTAGTTTTACCGACGTCGGGAGTACACACCGGTACCATGTAGTCTGTACCGACGTCGGGAGTACACGCCGGTACCGTGTAGTCTGTACCGACGTCGGGAGTACATACCGGTACTGTGTAGTCTGTACCGACGTCGGGAGTACACACCGGTACCGTGTAGTCTGTACCGACGTCGGGAGTACACACCGGTACCGTGTAGTCTGTACTAACGTCGGGAGTACACACCGCTACCGTGTAGTCTGTACCGACGACGGGAGTACACATTTGTACCGTGTAGTCTGTACCGACGTCGGGAGTACACGCTTGTACCGTGTAGTCTGTACCGACGTCGGGAGAACACACCGATACCGTGTAGTTTTACTGACGTCGGGAGTACACACTTGTACCGTGTAGTCTGTACCGACGTTGGAGTACACACCGGTACCGTGTAGTCTGTACCGACGTCGGGAGTACACACCGGTACCGTGTAGTCTGTACCGACGTCGAGAGTACACACCGGTACCTTATAGTCTGTACCGACGTCGGGAGTACACGCTTGTACCGTGTAGTCTGTACCGACGTCGGGAGTACATACCGGTACTGTGTAGTCTGTACCGACGTCGGGAGTACATACCGGTACTGTGTAGTCTGTACCGACGTCGGGAGTACACACCGGTACCGTGTAGTCTGTACCGACGTCGGGAGTACACACCGGTACCGTGTAGTCTGTACCGACGTCGGGAGTACACACCAGTACCGTATAGTCTGTTTTGACGTCGGGAGTACACACCGGTACCGTGTAGTCTGTTCCGACATCGGGAGTACACACCGGTACCGTGTAGTCTGTACTGACGTCGGTAGTACACACCGGTACCGTGTAGTCTGTACTGACGTCGGGAGTACACACCGGTACCGTGTAGTTTTACTGACGTCGGGAAAACACACCGTTACCGTGTAGTCTGTACCGACGTCGGGAGTACACACCGGTACCGTGTAGTCTGTACTAACGTCGGGAGTACACATTGGTACCGTGTAGTCTGTACCGACGTCGGGAGTACACACCGGTACCGTGTAGTCTGTACCGACGTCGGGAGTACACGCCGGTACCGTGTAGTCTGTACTAACGTCGGGAGTACACATTGGTACCGTGTAGTCTGTACCGACGTCGGGAGTACACACCGGTACCGTGTAGTCTGTACCGACGTCGGGAGTACACACCGGTACCGTGTAGTCTGTACTGACGTCGGGAGTACACACCGGTACCGTGTAGTCTGTACTGACGTCGGGAGTACACACCGGTACCGTGTAGTCTGTACTGAGGTCGGGAATACACACCGGTACCGTGTAGTCTGTACTGACGTCGGGAGTACACACCGGTACCGTGTAGTCTGTACCGACATCGGGAGTACACACCGGTACCGTGTAGTCTGTACTGGTGTCGGGAGTACACACCGGTACCGTGTAGTCTGTACTGACGTCGGGAGTACACACCGGTACCGTGTAGTCTGTACCGACGTCGGGAGTACACACCGGTACCGTGTAGTCTGTACCGACGTCGGGAGTACACACTGGTACCGTGTAGTCTGTACCGACGACGGGATTACACACCGGTACCGTGTAGTTTGTACCGACGTCGGGAGTACACATTGGTACCGTATAGTCTGTTTTGACGTCGGGAGTACACACCGGTACCGTGTAGTTTTACTGACGTCGGGAGTACACACCGGTACCGTGTAGTCTGTACCGACGTCGGGAGTACACACCGGTACCGTGTAGTCTGTACTGACGTCGGGAGTACACACCGGTACCGTGTAGTCTGTACCGACGTCGGGAGTACACACCGGTACCGTGTAGTCTGTACTGAGGTCGGGAGCACACACCGGTACCGTGTAGTCTGTACCGACGTCGACATTACACGCCGGTACCGTGTAGTTTTACCGACGTCGGGAGTACACACCGGTACCATGTAGTCTGTACTAACGTCGGGAGTACACACCGGTACCGTGTAGTCTGTACCGACGTCGGGAGTACACACCGGTACCGTGTAGTCTGTACCGACGTCGGGAGTACACACCGGTACCGTGTAGTCTTTACTGACATCGGGAGTACACACCGGTACCGTGTAGTCTGTACTGAGGTCGGGAGTACACACCGGTACCGTGTAGTCTGTTCCGACGTCGGGAGTACACACCGGTACCGTGTAGTCTGTACCGACGTCGGGAGTACACATCGGTACCGTGTAGTCTGTACCGACGTCGAGAGTACACACCGGTACCGTGTAGTCTGCACCCACCTTGGGAGTACCCACCCGTACCGTGTAGTCTGTACCGACGTCGGAAGTACACACCCGTTCCGTGTAGTCTGTACTAACGTCGGGAGTACACACCGCTACCGTGTAGTCTGTACCGACGACGGGATTACACACCGCTACCGTGTAGTTTGTACCGACGTCGGGAGTACACATTGGTACCGTATAGTCTGTTTTGACATCGGGAGTACACACCGGTACCGTGTAGTTTGTACCGACGTCGGGAGTACATATTGGTACCGTATAGTCTGTTTTGACGTCGGGAGTACACACCGGTACCGTGTAGTCTGTACTGACATCGGGAGAACACACCGGTACCGTGTAGTCTGTACTGACGTCGGGAGTACACGCCGGTACCGTGTAGTCTGTACCGATGTCAGGAGTACACACCGGTACCGTACGTATAGTCTGTACCAACGTCGACATAACACACCCATTTGATCAGGTGGTATACATAGATAGCTACCGTCTTACATTAGAAATAATTTTCAAATTGAATCTCATTTTAAACTAAAATAACTTGTTTTGCTCTTTTGTTTTAGTTGAGTTTTTTTATGCTTTCTTGTTACCAAAACTTTTCCGAGCTCTGTTTTGGTGACGCTAACTTTCGAAGCCAAGTCATTTCTACTGAACAATCAACTATACGGACATCACAGAAAATTATCTAAGTCATGTTTCTTTCCCAACAAATTTTCAGCTTGGTGAGGCCATTTCAGTAAACTGACAGCTGAAGAAGATTACATTAGCCATGAATGACGGCCGTAATTTCTCATCAATAACGAGACACTAATATTGAAACGTTATTGTTGAAATCGGGGGGAAAATCCAATAAACTATTGCATAATGTCAAACATCTAGAGGAAAGTCACTCCGATAATTCAAAAGGAATATCAGTTATAATCATTTTTTTCTCTCTCCATGTTTCTACTATGAGTTCTCCAGATTTCTTTATCTACTTCTAAAATCTACTGAGTCGCGAGAACTCATAGTAACATGCCAAACGTGCATGCCCAAGCAATACAAGCCAAAAACTCATACTTATTCGATATGACAAAAAAACCATAGAGATAACAGCTTTGAAGATGAATTCTAAAACGTTATTAGTATGCGCCCTAACTTTATCTGGCGGAAAATGGCCTAACATTTTCTGCTGGCGGAAAGACATGGAACACATTATGACCTACAACAAACAACAAATAACAAACCAATATTATCTTACGCAAAAAAAAACAAAGTAATATTTCTTTACGAAAAAATACAGCAAACCAATATTTGCTTACACAAAAATACAACAAACCAATGTTATCTTACGCTAAATACAACAAACCAATACCATCTTACGCTAAATACAACAAGCCACTAGCCTTCCACCTCTGGGTCACGGGATTCTGGTACCACTAGCCCACCACCTCTAGGTCACGGGATTCTGTTACCACTAGCCCACCACCTCTGGGTCACGGGATTCTGTTACCACTAGCCCACCACCTTTGGGTCACGGGTTTCTTCTACCACTAACCCACCACCTCTGGGTCAAGGGATCCTGCTACCACTAGCCCACCACCTCTGGGTCACGGGTTTCTGCTACCACTAGCCCACCACATCTGGGTCACGGGATTCTGTTACCACTAGCCAAACACCTCTGTGTCACGGCATTCTGCTACCACTAGCCTTCCACCCCTGGGTCACGGGTTTCTGCTACCACTAGCCCACCACCTCTTGGTCACGGGTTTCTGCTACCACTAGCCCATCATCTCTGTGTCACGGGTTTCTGCTACCACTAGCCCACCACGTGTGGGTCACAGGATTCTGTTACAACTAGCCCACCACCTTTGGGTCACGGGTTTCTTCTACCACTAACCCACCACCTCTGGGTCAAGGGATCCTGCTACCACTAGCCCACCACCTCTTTGTCACGGGTTTCTGCTACCACTAGCCCACCACATCTTGGTCACGGCATTCTGTTACCACTAGCCAAACATCTCTGTGTCACGGCATTCTGCTACCACTAGCCTTCCACCCCTGGGTCACGGCATTCTGCTACCACTAGCCCACCACCTCTGGGTCACGGGTTTCTGCTACCACTAGCCCAACACATCTGGGTCACGGCATTCTGTTACCACTAGCCAAACACCTCTGTGTCACGGGTTTCTGCTACCACTAGCCCACCACCTCTTTGTCACGGGTTTCTGCTACCACTAGCCCACCACATCTTGGTCACGGCATTCTGTTACCACTAGCCAAACATCTCTGTGTCACGGCATTCTGCTACCACTAGCATTCCACCCCTGGGTCACGGCATTCTGCTACCACTAGCCCACCACCTCTGGGTCACGGGTTTCTGCTACCACTAGCCCAACACATCTGGGTCACGGCATTCTGTTACCACTAGCCAAACACCTCTGTGTCACGGGTTTCTGCTACCACTAGCCCATCATCTCTGTGTCACGGGTTTCTGCTACCACTAGCCCACCACGTGTGGGTCACAGGATTCTACTACCACCAGCCCACTATCTCTGTGTCACGGGACTGTTACCACTATAGCCTTCCACCTCTAGGTCAAGGGATCCTGCTACAACTAGCCCACCACCCCTGGGTCACGGGATTCTTCTACAACTAGCCCACCACCTCTGGGTCACGGGATTCTTCTACCACTAGCCCATCACCTCTGGGTCACGGGATACTGCTACCACTAGCCTTCCACCTCTGGGTCACGGGATTCTTCTACCACTAGCCCACCACCTCTAGGTCAAGGGATTCTGTTTCCACTAGCCTTCCACCTCTGGGTCACGAGATTCTGCTACCACTAGCCTTCCACCTCTGGGGTCACGGAATTCTGCTACCACTAGCCCACCACCTCTGTGTCACGAGATCCTACTACCACTCGCCCACCACCTCTGGGGTCACGGGATTCTGCTACCACTCGCCCACCACCTCTGGGATCACGGGATCCTACTACCACTCGCCCACCACCTCTGGGGTCACGGGATCCTACTACCACTCGCCCACCACCTCTGGGGTCACGGGATTCTGCTACCACTCGCCCACCACCTCTGGGGTCACGGGATTCTGCTACCACTAGCCCACACTTTGGGTCACGGGTTCAAGGCCGTCGTTTTACGGTTGTCACTGGGCGTAGTTCAGTATATTTTTTTTCTCTTTAAACCTCCTCCTTTCCTCAACCACCAAAAGTGGGTACGTCCTTAAATGACCGTACCTGTCAATAGGACGTCACACACACACCGACAGACCGACAAAACAACTATAAGAGGCATATTTTAAAGAGGCTACTTAGAGCCAAATATTAGAGAGAAATCACCATGTTTAAGTGTAAACAATAATAAGGGGTCAAACACGAGGGAATTGGTACGTGGTCCTTCATAAAGGAAACAAAGATTGAAAGTTTATTGGCAATACTGTTTTATGGGAACAGTCCGGGATCGTCATCTTGTATATAAAAGTCATTACTCTGTTGTATCTGGACCTCGGGACCGGAAGTCGTACGGAATTGAGGTCGTGGGCAGGGTAGACTGGACAATCGCCAATATAATCATACATCTATCTTGAAATAAATGGGTTTAGTTTGTCATTCTACCGGTAGGGGTCGATAAAACGTAACCGTAAAGCATCTAAGTGACCATGATTACAGCGAGCCATGTGACAGCTGTAAAAGCTGAGTGGGCACTAGCGTAGTAACAGAAACACACTAATATTAGGTGACACAGTTTGATAAAGACAGCCGTGTGCATTTTAGTATGACTTTATTGATTATAGACAACACAAATAATAAAAGTGTCAAGGATCGATGCAATTTACATATATATACACCGGAAAAATTGTTTATGAACTGATACGAGAGAAAACGTATAAATCAAATGTTAATGAAAAAGATAGCGCACCTGACATCAAAGTCAACATGAAAATCTCTGAATAAACACCTCCGGGCATTCACCTCAATTAGCTAATAAATATAGAGAATTAGAAGCTACTGTGAGACAAGGTTCAAAGGTTAAAGGCCCAATATACGTTACTTAAGGGAATTTTTCGTGATTCTGAATAATTCTGAAAAAAAATATCGAGTTAATAACCATGCTAAAATAAACCTAAAACGAAGTAAACCTAAGCGGTAACAAACAAGAAACTCTTGACAAAAAATTCCAAAGATTTGAAAATAATTCAGGTGGGGCCCACTTCAACAACAAACCGAAGGTAGAAGACGGTTCAAAATGGACGCGTGTTTACAAATAGCGTGTTTCAACTACCGGTAACCGCGAAAGAATTCATCTTGAATATTGCTGATATCAGTTAGTCTTAACTAAATCTATAAATACAATAAGTTATTAGACTTGATTTTCGCTTCAAGTCTTGCCGAAAGTTACGTATATTTGGGCCTTTAAGTGGGTACTGATGGTCTTGGTTGTAAGTTTAGTTTTTACTGACAGCCAGGAGTTGAAAATTACCCTACTTGCTCCCCTGAGCAAAAATGGTTCATACACAATGTTCAATGTTTTAACTGTTTACAAGTTTCACATCTGAAACAATCGCTACTAAATCTAATTATCCCGTTTATATACTCTTATAAAGGGAAGCCAATATGTTCGGATATCGTAGTATATCGTAGTAATATCTAGTTCATCGATTTAAGTTGTAAATGGACTTTGTTTAACCGCCCTAAGCAAATATCAGGCATTCAGATATGTCTTTAAAAATATTATGACAATCTGCAGTAATTGGCTCCCAACGTTAGATTTTCGAAATTTTCGTTATCACAAAATATTTGTCTACGTCCAATCTGCCCTTCAGTCGATGTAGATCTCAGCATTGTTGCAACCTTTATTGTAATAAATTGCTTATTGGTTAACCTTAATGTAATAAATTATTACATTAAGCAATTTATTACAATAAGGGTTGCAACACAGCATCATACTACATTGTTCATAAACAACAAAACAAGTGGGATTCAGTTATATTATTCCTAGGGAGGGTGGATTGTTTCTTGGAAATACTTTCTTAACAAAAATATAGCAAATTATTTCTTTAAATCTTTTGCGTTAACAGATAATGTTTATATGTGGTCGGATGGTGCAGTGGATAGCGAATAAAAGTGGATAACATTGTATATGCAGAATTTAATTTTAATTTTGAACATATACAATAAATATTTACAAAAGCATGTATAGTACTAATACCTATATGAAATAGTGTATGTAATTTGGATTCGTATTTTAAAAACAACCACGGTTTGTTCCAATCTTGCAGTTTTGACGCACATCCCGATCGATGACAACCAGTAATCCCCATTCCCAACCCCTGCACCCTTTCACTTTCTTTTCCCTGCATACTGTTATCTGACACATGTATCATTTGTTAATATCGGTCAATAGCTGATATCTACATCAGGAGACGGATTAATAAAAGTTATTATGTACCTGTTTTTGTTTCACTTTGGTATGTATTATTTTATGTACTACAGTGTACCCTCGTTATACAGCCACATTTCGTCCACGCCATTTATTGCGGTACAACGAGGGTGGCGATAGTATCGAATTATGAAAATTACAACCATAAAGTGTTTTTATAGATTACATTACCAATTTCTTATTAAATACAAGCTGAGTAATATACTGCATATCTTCGTGTACATTGCCACAAACTAATGTAAAAAATAGTCATTGATCTGCTTTTGTCGCATCCCATCCGTTAATATCTGTTGAACTTTACGCGAAATTATATTGCGATATAATTTAAATTTTGTTTGAAACAAGAATTTCCATTGTCTTATAAAAATATGTTATCAGCCAATAATGTAAAAAATGACGTCATCGTTTATAATGTCGCTTTTGATTGGTTGATGCAGCAGCGTAATGATTTGTAAGATAAAAGAGTCCATCAATAAAGTGAATTTTCGCAGGGTATAGATTAAATTATAAAGATTAAATTAATCTATTTTTATCTTGTGGGTTTATAACACAAAAAACAGGAGTGTACTCTCATCATAAACCACGTCGCGGTTTATTTAGAGTACACCCCGGGCTTTTTTTCGGGGGGGGGGGTGTGTGTGTGTTATACCTCCATAATATAAATAATAGATTAAAGTTAACCCTTAATTCAAATCATTTTGCAATATGTATAGCTTGACAATATTGCAGAATAGTTTGGTTGTGTAATACTATTCGTATACTATCCCCACTCCTAGTTAGGGTGTACTTGGTATACCTGCCGTCCTACAGAACATGCCGTGCCGTACTGACAGCCGTCTAGAGTCAGACGCTTACTTCCGCTTTATGACTATGTCGTGCTCTCGATTGTTAGCAAGTTCTATGGACTGATTCCGTTATACTGCTCGTTATCTCTCTATTCCTTAGTCATAGCCGTCGTTAAATTTGAGGGAGCAATAGAACAAGCCATGATCGTAACTGTAATGACATCAAACATTTAACAAAAATCCCATCTAAACGGTCATTGTACGAGGCGTCCGGAACCATTTCACAATAAAAATTGCCGTTTTGTCTACTTAGATTTCCCCTAATTTCGACCCGGCTCCGGTTGACGGCACGACTTCGAGTTTGCTGGCAGACGATGGAGAATGGTCGTCATATATGACAAGTCAACTTAACATTTATTCAAGGAGCAATGTCGATCTTATATTTCGAAAAACTTTATTTACGACATAAATTATCTAGCATATAAGATTGCTCATTTCTCTCATATCTCGCCATCTTACTTTGCATATCATGCGACCTGGCGTCACAATAGCTCAAAAATGACGTGACGTCACGAATACGGTAAACTCTGTTGCCGAACGAGAAAAGGCGACCTGATGAAATTAAAACCGTTCACAATATTTTATCCGTGAATATTAGAAAGCTGAGAAAAATGCAAATATGGGATATGCTTAGAGATCAAGGGAAAAGTTGATCCCCGGAGTTTTCAAGTTTTGCAAAAACCTCGGCAGAGCCTGGAGTTTTAGCAAACTGAAAACCTTCCGAGTGGAATTTACCTATCTTGCACCCCTAGTCATGAATGAAATCGTCTTATACCATATAATGGCTTGAAAAATATGCTAGCTACAGTATTTTCAATGATTTCCCTTTTTTTGCACTACTGGGGCAACAGCGTGACTTCATCTACAATAACGTGACGTCATTTATATTATGACGTCACAATAGTGTTCCCACAGTAACAAGACTCATTTACATAGTAATTGTGCTTTATCGTTTATATTGCTCTCCTATAATGCACAGCAAGTGCCCTGTGTTATGCAATTAATCGCAATACAATGTTTTAACATAGCAATGTGTACGAATATGAATTTCCTTGCAATACGCAACCCTACTCCTAACTGAACTTGTGTATGAAACAAAAGTGTATTATGAATATGAAATTTAGAAATCCTTACGACATAACCCTTCAGACAAATGTTGATAAAGATCTATAATACAAGCAATATCGAAATTCTCTAATAGAACCACTCCGGTTTGTATTGATTTACATATATAAGCGACGCCATCACGGAGTTTCAGATGTCCTCCCATCTCACTTAATGCGCGTTTATTGCCAGTGTAAGGTAACCCGGGGATATTGAAGACCCTTTCTGAATGAACATTAATGTTAGTGTTTTTAACTCGTATCACATATGTAAAGCATGGTGTTTAATAGCACACGTTGTCGGTCCGGCAGTTTAACTAGCCAGGCCGCCAAACCTTCCGTGATTTTATCGTCGGGGTGAAATGGTCTCCATACCTAAACACTTACGATATATCGAACGAGAAAAAAATCAGATTAGTTTTACGTTTGGACCGAGGATACGTACTGACGAAGGATTACCACAAATTAACATTAAGATATCAGTTAGCGTCATTTATGACACATTTTTCATATATTTATCAATATCGTTCTCAAGGACGGAATAACGATATGAGAAAGGAAAGCGCTGAGCGTGGATGAAGCGCCTACGATAACGCTGTGCCATCTCACAACCCCGACTGTAGTTAAACGACTGTGGTATCGATTTAATAATGTTTTATTTTTAGAGAAGATTTTTATGCAGTTTTGATATTATAAAGTGTATTTTGAGACCATTGCTATGCTGATATGATATTAAATAACTTATTTTTTATATACATTTGTATTTGTAGCCTGATAAAATGGTAATAAAGAAATTTGGTTGCGAGATAACAAAAATGTATTTTGTTGTTAATTAAATGATTTGTCAAAAATACCTAGTAATGATTTTTTTTCAATGTGATATTAAACATTTTATCAAAATACATATTTCAAAATAGACATTTTTAGATGTTGTTATTACCATACAACTACCTTACAAGTGTTTTACCCCGGGAAGCGAGCGGACGTGTTGCCATGCTCGGAACATCGGAAGAAAAGTTTCTTTCAGTTCCCATACTGATTTCCATAGTTATTCAATTTCACTTTTGAATACCTATTCCGGATTGATGTTGGTTCATTTACAAGTCACGCCCTATAATTTATGTGTTTTGTGAATAAAATAGAAATGACTATATCAATTAATTGTCTAATAATTTAAAACTCCTGTTCCTGTTTATACCTTGTCCACTTCCGGTGCTTCCCTCGCGTGCAAGCCTTTTGGGAAATTGTGGCCGCATAGTGGCTACAAAAATGCTATGGCAAACCCCACGCTACAGTTAAAGGCCCAATATACGTAACTTTCCGTAAAACTTGAAGCAAAAATTAAGCCTAATAACTTATTATATTTATAGATTCAGTTAAGATTAACTGATATTAGCAATATTCAAGACGAATTCTTACGCGGTTACCGGTACAGCAGCAGTTGAAACTCGGTATTTGTAAACACGCGTCCGTTCTGAGCTGTCTTCTACCTATGGCTTTGTTGTTGAAGTTGGCCACACCTGAATATTTTTCACTTCCCTGGAATTTTTTGTCAAGAGTTTCTTGTTAGTTACCGCTCATGTTATATTATAATTTATCAAAATTTGTTACGTCTAGGTTTCAATCTCAGAAGAGGGCAATTTAACCAAATCGTTGACATTTTAGGCCTAAACTTATGTATGTTTTAAAAAGAACATTTGTGAGTGCTGTAGGACACAAATATAAAAAAGTAAGGCGAATGATTGTGAACAGGAATATTTTGATGGCAAAATAATGCCGTTTACAATTTAAATAATTACAATCCAATAAAAGAGAGTATGCAGTACCCAATCGTCAGAAACCCACGTGACACTGGTTCCCGTCACAAACATAAGAGCAGTGTCACGTGGGTTTCCCTCACATACGTAAGAATAGTGTCACGTGGGTTTCCCTCACAAACGTAAGAACAGAGTCACGTGGGTTCCGTCACAAACGTAAAACAGTGTCACGTGGGTTCCCTCACAAACGTAAGAACAGAGTCACGTGGGTTCCGTCACAAACGTAAGAACAGAGTCACGTGGGTTTCCCTCACAAACGTAAGAACAGTGTCACGTGGGTTCCGTCACAAACGTAAGAACAGAGTCACGTGGGTTCCCGTCACAAACGTAAGAACAGTGTCACGTGGGTTCCCGTCACAAACGTAAAACAGTGTCGCGTGGGTTCCCGTCACAAACGTAAAACATTGTCACGTGGGTTCTCGTCACAAACGTAAAACAGTGTCACGTGGGTTCCCGTCACAAACGTAAAACAGTGTCACGTAGGTTCCCGTCACAAACGTAAAACAGTGTCACGTGGGTTCTCGTCACAAACGTAAAACAGTGTCGCGTGGGTTCCGTCACAAACGTAAAACAGTGTCACGTGGGTTCTCGTCACAAACGTAAGATACACTGTAAGTCTCGCGTGGCTTTCCGACGATGTTAGCCTCTCAGTAACTCAATCATTTTCATAAAAAAAGTGTGGTGTCATGTATTATCTTGTTACTTATATACTTACATTGTTATGAGAGGCCTATTTGGTGGTCTGGAACCGAGAATTTCTCAAATTATTTATTTTGACCCTCATACACTCCCTCGGGTTAGCGTGATTTGTACTGTATAATGATGTCATCCTAAATGTATGTAAATTGAATTGCAGTCGATCTGCTCCTGTCGATTGTTGTTACGGTGTATAAGAGGCCTTGTGAGTGTGTTTTAAATGTAAATCAGCGAGTAACTTAAGTTCGCATGTCTCTGCCATCGCTGTTGAAATTGTTTGCTTTCGTGCTTGCAATGAATCCTTTGAGTGCAGTAAACGGCACTGAAATTATTTACAAATGAATGCGTATGTAGCAGATGAGATTGGAAAGGACGTTGGTGGAAATCCCACAAGTATGAAGCTAAACACATTACTTACCCATACCTACCAATACGAGTACCAGATGTTGAGTGATCCAAGAAAACTTGTACAACATAATGGGCCGTATAATACGAAACGTCATCTGGGACAATACTGTGAGCAGCCTCGGTCTGCTGGTCAATAAGCCATTTGGAATCTATCTACTTGTTTAAAGGTCGTCTATATTCTTTTTAGAACGGTCCAGCATTCTGTAAACCAGATAAAATGAATATCCATTTACCCGTACTGAAGGGGTAACGATTTACCTTAACTTCCCTATAAGACCTGCTCCTCTGTCCTTTACAGGCGAGAGGAAGGGACACACCCTCCGGTTTACTTGAATGTGTCTATTTCTCCAAACGATATTTGATCAAAATCCATGCAATCGTTCAGGACATAATAGTCATTTAAAATTAAAAAAAAAACAAAAAAACAAGAAAAAAAACAGATGGACTGACTGACGTAATGACGACGGACGCCGGGTCAATTTGTTTTGACAGACAAGACATCGTGAGGGGCTAAACATTCAGCTTCTGTAATTCTAGCTCAAAATCTTTCATAAAGCATAAAAAACACATCATAATACCTGTCACCACCAGGCGACACAGGATTTGAAAAAACATAATTAAGAAATTGAATCAGCTGTACTTTTGAAGGTTTTCCCACATTATGAGTCCGAGAGCTTATTCAGGGAAACAAAAGCTGAAGACATTCCAATGATGTGAGAATAATACTCGCCTGTCATGTCTAGAACACATTGTTAAAGACAAATCACATAATACTCTTTACTGTTATACTACATCAACATGTGAGGCTAAAAAGCCAGTTGTATCTTGGGAAATAACGCTCTGTTGACAGAGAAATCACCAGTATGTCGAGCCCGGAGACTAGCCAATGGTGGCACGGCGGCAGGATCTAGCTAATCTCGTTAAGTCTCACGATAACAACGCGCAATATACCGCGCATGTCCGCGCATGTTATCGTCAAAGCATTCCCGGGAGATTGTTTCTCTGAAATTTAAAAGACGTTTTAGGTAATGGTATTGTCTCGGTATTCACTATAAAATGATGAAGTCAATTCCAGAGAAATCCACTGGTCATGAAAGTGAGGCTAACCTGACATTAGCATGATTTCAGTGTTTTATAAACATTGTGTATGACGGGATGTTTTGCCGTGAGAGAGCTTCGTTACACTGCTGGTCGTTTCATGGTCGATATTTGTTGTCCAGGGAATACAAGCAGAATCGACAACATAGAATAAAATGTATCATAGCATTATTTCTTATTTTTGTTTGGAACAGGTAAAGACCTTCAATATTCAATGCATATTCGAATTGATAACTCAATCAGCTCATTTCATTACAATCAAATCTTATACATTGCCAAAACAACAGCATATACTGTAATGCCAATTTAACTTTGTAAAATCATATTTATATTCTGTAAAACCAATCTTATAAAACAACAAAACAAACTGTCAAAATAATAATGTATAGTTGAAAATTAGATTCCGTATACTGACAAAATCATCCAAAACGATATGAGTATAATGACAGAAAGACTCCGGAAAAATTAACCTCATAAACTGACAAATTAACCTCATATACTGACAAACTTGACCTCGTATACTAACCAAATCAACCTCTTATACTGAAAAAATTGACCTCGTATACCGACAAAATTGACCTCATATACTAACCAAATTAACCTCTTATACTGACCAAATTTACCACGTATACAGACCAAATTAACCTGTTATACTGACAAAATTGACCTCGTATACTGACCAACTTAACCTCGTATACTGACAAAATTAACCTCGTATACCGACAAAATTGACCTCGTATACTAACCAAATCAACCTCTTATACTGAAAAAATTGACCTCGTATACCGACAAAATTGACCTCATATACTAACCAAATTAACCTGTTATACTGACAAAATTGACCTCGTATACTGACCAACTTAACCTCGTATACTGACCAACTTAACCTCGTATACTGACAAAATTGACCTCGTATACCGACAAAATTAACCTCGCATACCGACAAAATTAACCTCGCATACCGACAAAATTAACCCCGTATACCGACAAAATTCACCTCGCATACCGACAAAATTAACCTCGCATACCGACAAAATTAACCTCGTATACCGACAAAATTCACCTCGCATACCGACAAAATTGACCTCGTATACCGACAAAATTAACCTCGCATACCGACAAAATTAACCTCGCATACCGACAAAATTAACCTCGTATACCGACAAAATTCACCTCGCATACCGACAAAATTAACCTCGTATACCGACAAAATTCACCTCGCATACCGACAAAATTAACCTCGCATACCGACAAAATTAACCTCGTATACTGACAAAATTAACCTCGTATACCGACAAAATTAACCTCGTATACCGACAAAATTCACCTTGCATACCGACAAAATTCACCTCGCATACCGACAAAATTAACCTCGTATACCGACAAAATTCACCTCGCATACCGACAAAATTCACCTCGCATACCGTCAAAATTAACCTCGTATACCGACAAAATTAACCTCGTATACCGACAAAATTCACCTCGCATACCGACAAAATTAACCTCGTATACCGACAAAATTATCCTCGTATACCGACAAAATTAACTTCGTCTACCGACAAAATTAACCTCGTCTACTGACAAAATTAACTTCGTTTACTGACCAAATTCACTTCGTATATTGACAAAATTAACTTCGTCTACTGACAAAATTCAACCCGTATACCGACAAAATTCACCTCGCATACCGACAAAATTAACCTCGTATACCGACAAAATTATCCTCGTATACCGACAAAATTAACTTCGTCTACCGACAAAATTAACCTCGTCTACTGACAAAATTAACTTCGTTTACTGACCAAATTCACTTCGTATATTGACAAAATTAACTTCGTCTACTGACAAAATTCACCTCGTATATTGACAAAATTAACTTCGTCTACTGACAAAATTCACCTCGTATATTGACAAAATTAACTTCGTTTACTGACCAAATTCACCTCGTATATTGACAAAATTAACTTCGTCTACTGACAAAATTCACCTCGTATATTGACAAAATTAACTTCGTTTACTGACCAAATTCACCTCGTATATTGACAAAATTAACTTCGTTTACTGACCAAATTCACCTCGTATATTGACAAAATTAACTTAGTCTACTGACAAAATTCACCTCGTATACCGACAAAATTAACTTCGTTTACTGACCAAATTCACCTCGTATATTGACAAAATTAACTTCGTTTACTGACCAAATTCACCTCGTATATTGACAAAATTAACTTCGTTTACTGACCAAATTCACCTCGTATATTGACAAAATTAACTTAGTCTACTGACAAAATTCACCTCGTATATTGACAAAATTAACTTCGTTTACTGACCAAATTCACTTCGTATATTGACAAAATTAACTTCCTATACTGACCAAATTCACCTCGTATATTGACAAAATTAACTTCGTTTACTGACCAAATTCACCTCGTATATTGACAAAATTAACTTCGTTTACTGACCAAATTCACCTCGTATATTGACAAAATTAACTTCGTTTACTGACCAAATTCACCTCGTATATTGACAAAATTAACTTAGTCTACTGACAAAATTCACCTCGTATATTGACAAAATTAACTTCGTTTACTGACCAAATTCACCTCGTATATTGACAAAATTAACTTCGTTTACTGACCAAATTCACCTCGTATATTGACCAAATTAACTTCGTTTACTGACCAAATTCACCTCGTATATTGACAAAATTAACTTAGTCTACTGACAAAATTCACCTCGTATATTGACAAAATTAACTTCGTTTACTGACCAAATTCACCTCGTATATTGACCAAATTAACTTCCTATACTGACCAAATTCACCTCGTATATTGACCAAATTAACTTCGTTTACTGACCAAATTCACCTCGTATATTGACAAAATTAACTTAGTCTACTGACAAAATTCACCTCGTATATTGACAAAATTAACTTCGTTTACTGACCAAATTCACCTCGTATATTGACCAAATTAACTTCGTTTACTGACCAAATTCACCTCGTATATTGACCAAATTAACTTCCTATACTGACCAAATTCACCTCGTATATTGACAAAATTAACTTCGTTTACTGACCAAATTCACCTCGTATATTGACCAAATTAACTTCGTTTACTGACCAAATTCACCTCGTATATTGACCAAATTAACTTCCTATACTGACCAAATTCACCTCGTATATTGACCAAATTAACTTCGTTTACTGACCAAATTCACCTCGTATATTGACCAAATTAACTTCGTTTACTGACCAAATTCACCTCGTATATTGACAAAATTAACTTCGTTTACTGACCAAATTCACCTCGTATATTGACCAAATTAACTTCGTTTACTGACCAAATTCACCTCGTATATTGACAAAATTAACTTCGTTTACTGACCAAATTCACCTCGTATATTGACCAAATTAACTTCCTATACTGACCAAATTCACCTCGTATATTGACAAAATTAACTTCGTTTACTGACCAAATTCACCTCGTATATTGACCAAATTAACTTCGTTTACTGACCAAATTCACCTCGTATATTGACCAAATTAACTTCCTATACTGACCAAATTCACCTCGTATATTGACCAAATTAACTTCGTTTACTGACCAAATTCACCTCGTATATTGACAAAATTAACTTCGTTTACTGACCAAATTCACCTCGTATATTGACAAAATTAACTTAGTCTACTGACCAAATTCACCTCGTATATTGACCAAATTAACTTCGTTTACTGACCAAATTCACCTCGTATATTGACCAAATTAACTTCGTTTACTGACCAAATTCACCTCGTATATTGACAAAATTAACTTCGTTTACTGACCAAATTCACCTCGTATATTGACAAAATTAACTTAGTCTACTGACCAAATTCACCTCGTATATTGACAAAATTAACTTCGTTTACTGACCAAATTCACCTCGTATATTGACAAAATTAACTTAGTCTACTGACAAAATTCACCTCGTATATTGACAAAATTAACTTCGTTTACTGACCAAATTCACCTCGTATATTGACAAAATTAACTTCGTTTACTGACCAAATTCACCTCGTATATTGACAAAATTAACTTCCTATACTGACCAAATTCACCTCGTATATTGACAAAATTAACTTCGTTTACTGACCAAATTCACCTCGTATATTGACCAAATTAACTTAGTCTACTGACCAAATTCACCTCGTATATTGACAAAATTAACTTCGTTTACTGACCAAATTCACCTCGTATATTGACCAAATTAACTTCGTTTACTGACCAAATTCACCTCGTATATTGACAAAATTAACTTCGTTTACTGACCAAATTCACCTCGTATATTGACCAAATTAACTTCGTTTACTGACAAAATTCACCTCGTATATTGACAAAATTAACTTCGTTTACTGACCAAATTCACCTCGTATATTGACCAAATTAACTTAGTCTACTGACAAAATTCACCTCGTATATTGACAAAATTAACTTCGTTTACTGACCAAATTCACCTCGTATATTGACCAAATTAACTTCCTATACTGACGAACTCGACATCGTATACTGATATTAACCTCGTTGAATAACACAATTGATAATGTATGCTGACAAGATTTTCCTCGTTACTGGCAAAATTATCCTCGTTACTGACAAAATTATCCTCGTTACTGACGAAATTACCCTCGTTACTGACAAAATTATCCTCGTTACTGACGAAATTATCATCTTTACTTATTAACTCACGTACTTAAATACTGGAAAAAAATCCCCATGAATGACTGTCTACTATCGTATACTAATAAATTAACATTGTGCACTAAAGCAATATCCCCGTATACTGACAATGACTTTGTATGTAAAAACTAACCTGGTATAGTTATATCAAATATTCCAAATGTACTGAAATCCTAATCGCGTATACTAACAATAACTTTGTAAGTAAAAAGGAACCTTGTATAATTGTAGCAAAATGTACCCGTATACTGACACCCTAACCTCGTATACTGACAAATAACCTTGTATACTTATAACAAAATATCCACGTATACTGACATCCTAACCTCGTATACTGACAATTAACCTCGTATATTGACAATTAACCTTGTATACTGACAAATAACCTTGTATACTTATAACAAAATGTCATCGTATACTGACAAATAACCTTATATACTTATAACAAAATGTCCCCGTATACTGACACCCTAACCGTGCGTACTGACAAATAACCTTGTATACTTATAACAAAATGTCCCCGTATACTGACATCCTAACCGAGTATATTGACAAATAACCTCGTATGCTTATAACAAAATGTCATCGTATACTGACAAATAACCTTGTATACTTACAACAAAATATCCCCTTATACTGACATCCCAACCTCGTATACTGACAAATAACTTTGTATGGTAATTATAACCGTTTATGATTTAAACATATTTTTTGAACAGTCGATACGCCTGTATGACGTTGTTGGGTGACTTTGGATTCATTCCGTTTGACGTCATGTTTTTGGAGTCGATCTTTTTCAGATTTGTAACATAATGGCGGGAAATGGCTGTGAGTCACCAATGTTGTTTATAGTGTAAAGAACCCGTATTAAACAGGGATGACAAGTAGACGCATTCTTGTCCGATTTTTTTTCTGCGAGAAGAACGCACTGTTTTCGGCCAATATACAAGATCTCAAGAATTATCTCCCTTTGATCGTTAATGTCAGTTGTTTCTTTTACTCTTTTTTTTTTTATCAAAATCTAACTTTAATTTCATTTTTATATTATTGTCAGCTGCAAATTTTTGTTTTTGTTTTTTGTAATGTTTGATTCCAATTTCTTTATATTTCAGCAACAAAAAAGTTGAACGAAACAAAAGTAGTAAAAAACTCGGTGCTGTAGTCTAAGAGAGATAACCTTAACATTTTACTCCTTAATACATACATGCATTTGGGTTATCTCCCATATTGGCAATATTTATTAAAATATATAAAACAATATTAAATTACTGTACAACTATTTGCATATTTATAACGGTCGACACCTGTTACAAATATGCAAGAGCAAACCTATATACAACAGTATAACAATCTACATCTGTATAACATCTACACCTGTATAACAATCTATACCTGTATAACAATCGACACCCGTAAAACAATCGACACCTGTACAACAATCTACACCTGTACAACAATCTACACCTGTATAACAATATACACCTGTATAACAATCTACACCTGTATAACATTCTACACCTGTACAACAATCTACACCTGTATAACAATCTACACCTGTATAACAATCTAGACCTGTATAACAATCTACACCTGTATAACAATCTACACCTGTACAACAATCTACACCTGTATAACAATCTAGACCTGTACAACAGTCTACACCTGTACAACAATATACACCTGTATAACAATCTACACTTGTACAACAATTTACACCTGTATAACAATCTACACCTATATAACAATCTACACCTGTACAACAATCTACACCTGTTTAACAATCTACACCTGTATAACAATATACACCTGTATAACAATCTACACCTGTATAACAATCTACACCTGTATAACAATCTACACCTGTAAAACAATCTACACCTGTATAACAATATACACCTGTATAACAATCTACACCTGTATAACAATATACACCTGTATAACAATCTACACCTGTATAACAATATACACCTGTATAACAATCTACACCTATATAACAATCTACACATATATAACAATCTACACCTGTATAACAATCTACACCTGTATAACAATCTACACCTGTATAACAATCTACACCTGTATAACAATTTACACCTGTACAACAATCTACACCTGTATAACAATCTACACCTGTATAACAATCTACACCTGTATAACAATATACACTTGTATAACAATCTACACATGTATAACAATCTACACCTGTATAACAATCTACACTTGTATAACAATCTACACCTGTATAACAATCTACACCTGTATAACAATCTACACCTGTATAACAATCTACACCTGTATAACAATCTACACTTGTATAACAATCTACACCTGTATAACAATCTACATCTGTATAACAATCTACACCTGTATAACAATCTACACCTGTATAACAATCTACACCTGTATAACAATATACACTTGTATAACAATCTACACCTGTATAACAATATACACCTGTATAACAATATACACCTGTATAACAATCTACACCTGTATAACAATCTACACCTGTATAACAATATACACCTGTATAACAATCTACACCTGTATAACAATCTACACCTGTATAACAATATACACCTGTATAACAATCTACACCTGTATAACAATAAACACCTGTATAACAATATACACCTGTATAACAATATACACCTGTATAACAATCTACACCTGTATAACAATATACACCTGTATAACAATCTACACCTGTATAACAATAAACACCTGTATAACAATCTACACCTGTACAACAATCTACACCTGTATAACAATCTACACCTGTATAACAATCTACACTTGTATATTAATCTACACCTGTATAACAATATACACCTGTATAACAATCTACACCTGTATAACAATCTACACCTGTATAACAATCTACACTTGTATAACAATCTACACCTGTATAACAATATACACCTGTATAACAATCTACACCTGTACAACAGTCTACACCTGTACAACAATCTACACCTGTATAACAATCTACACCTGTATAACAATCTACACCTGTATAACAATATACACCTGTATAACAATCTACACCTGTATAACAATCTACACTTGTATAACAATCTACACCTGTATAACAATATACACCTGTATAACAATCTACACCTGTACAACAATCTACACCTGTATAACAATCTACACCTATATAACAATCTACACCTGTACAACAATCTACACCTGTTTAACAATCTACACCTGTATAACAATATACACCTGTATAACAATCTACACCTGTATAACAATCTACACCTGTAAAACAATCTACACCTGTATAACAATATACACCTGTATAACAATCTACACCTGTATAACAATCTACACCTGTATAACAATCTACACCTGTATAACAATATACACCTGTATAACAATCTACACCTATATAACAATCTACACATATATAACAATCTACACCTGTATAACAATATACACCTGTATAACAATCTACACCTGTATAACAATCTACACCTGTATAACAATTTACACCTGTACAACAATCTACACCTGTATAACAATCTACACCTGTATAACAATCTACACCTGTATAACAATCTACACATATATAACAATATACACCTGTATAACAATATACACCTGTACAACAATCTACACCTGTACAACAATCTACACCTGTACAACAATCTACACCTGTATAACAATATAACCTGTATAACAATCTACACCTGTATAACAATATACACCTGTATAACAATCTACACCTGTATAACAATCTACACTTGTATAACAATCTACACCTCTATAACAATCTACACCTGTATAACAATCTACACCTGTACAACAATCTATACCTGTATAACAATCTACACCTGTATAGCAATCTACACCTGTACAACAATCTACACCTGTATAACAATCTACACCTGTATAACAATCTACACCTGTATAACAATCTACACTTGTATAACAATCTACACATGTATAACAATCTACACCTGTATAACAATATACACTTGTATAACAATCTACACCTGTATAACAATCTACACCTGTATAACAATCTACACCTGTATAACAATCTACACCTGTATAACAATCTACACCTGTATAACAATCTACACCTGCATAACAATCTACACTCGTATAACAATCTACACCTGTATAACAATCTACATCTGTATAACAATCTACACCCCCTATATAACAATCTACACCTGTATAACAATCTACACCTGTATAACAATCTACACCTGTATAACAATATACACTTGTATAACAATCTACACCTGTATAACAATATACACCTGTATAACAATATACACCTGTATAACAATCTACACCTGAATAACAATCTACACCTGTATAACAATATACACCTGTATAACAATATACACTTGTATAGCAATCTACACCTGTATAACAATATACACCTGTATAACAATCTACACCTGTACAACAATCTACACCCGTACAACAATCTACACCTGTATGACAATATATACCTGTATAACAATCTACACCTGTATAACAATCTACACCTGTATAACAATCTACACCTGTATAACAATCTACACCTATATAACAATCTACACCTATATAACAATCTACACCTGTATAACAATATACACCTGTATAACAATCTACACCTGTATAACAATATACACCTGTATAACAATATACACCTGTATAACAATCTACACCTGTATAACAATATACACCTGTATAACAATCTACACCTGTATAACAATATACACCTGTATAACAATATACACCTGTATAACAATCTACACCTGTATAACAATCTACACTTGTATAACAATCTACACCTGTATAACAATCTACACCTGTATAACAATCTACACCTGTATAACAATCTACACCTGTATAACAATCTACACCTGTATAACAATCTACACCTGCATAACAATCTACACTCGTATAACAATCTACACCTGTATAACAATCTACATCTGTATAACAATCTACACCCCCTATATAACAATCTACACCTGTATAACAATATACACCTGTATAACAATATACACCTGTATAACAATATACACTTGTATAACAATCTACACCTGTATAACAATATACACCTGTATAACAATATACACCTGTATAACAATCTACACCTGAATAACAATCTACACCTGTATAACAATATACACCTGTATAACAATATACACTTGTATAACAATCTACACCTGTATAACAATATACACCTGTATAACAATCTACACCTGTACAACAATCTACACCCGTACAACAATCTACACCTGTATGACAATATATACCTGTATAACAATCTACACCTGTATAACAATCTACACCTGTATAACAATCTACACCTGTATAACAATCTACACATATATAACAATCTACACCTATATAACAATCTACACCTGTATAACAATATACACCTGTATAACAATCTACACCTGTATAACAATATACACCTGTATAACAATATACACCTGTATAACAATCTACACCTGTATAACAATATACACCTGTATAACAATCTACACCTGTATAACAATATACACCTGTATAACAATATACACCTGTATAACAATCTACACCTGTATAACAATATACACCTGTATAACAATCTACACCTGTATAACAATATACACCTGTACAACAATCTACACCTGTACAACAATCTACACCTGTATAACAATCTACACCTGTATAACAATCTACACCTGTACAACAATTTACACCTGTACAACAATCTACACCTGTATAACAATCTACACCTGTATAACAATCTACACCTGTACAACAATCTACACCTGTACAACAATATACACCTGTACAACAATCTACACCTGTATAACAATCTACACCTGTACAACAGTCTACACCTGTACAACAATCTACACCTGTACAACAATCTACACCTGTACAACAATCTACACCTGTACAACAATCTACACCTGTACAACAATCTACACCTGTATAACAATCTACACCTGTATAAGAATCTGCATCTGTAAAACAATTTACACCTGTATAACAATCTACACCTGTACAACAATCTACACCTGTACAACAATCTACACCTGTATAACAATCTACACCTGTACAACAGTCTACACCTGTACAACAATCTACACCTGTATAACAATCTACACCTGTATAACAATCTACACCTGTATAACAATATGCACCTGTATAACAATCTACACCTGTATAACAATCTACACTTGTATAACAATCTACACCTGTATAACAATATACACCTGTATAACAATCTACACCTGTACAACAATCTACACCTGTATAACAATCTACACCTATATAACAATCTACACCTGTACAACAATCTACACCTGTTTAACAATCTACACCTGTATAACAATATACACCTGTATAACAATCTACACCTGTATAACAATCTACACCTGTATAACAATCTACACCTGTAAAACAATCTACACCTGTATAACAATATACACCTGTATAACAATCTACACCTGTATCACAATCTACACCTGTATAACAATCTACACCTGTATAACAATCTACACCTGTATAACAATATACACATGTATAACAATATACACCTGTATAACAATCTACACCTATATAACAATCTACACATATATAACAATCTACACCTGTATAACAATATACACCTGTATAACAATCTACACCTGTATAACAATCTACACCTGTATAACAATTTACACCTGTACAACAATCTACACCTGTATAACAATCTACACCTGTATAACAATCTACACCTGTATAACAATCTACACATATATAACAATATACACCTGTATAACAATATACACCTGTACAACAATCTACACCTGTACAACAATCTACACCTGTACAACAATCTACACCTGTATAACAATATAACCTGTATAACAATCTACACCTGTATAACAATATACACCTGTATAACAATCTACACCTGTATAACAATCTACACTTGTATAACAATCTACACCTGTATAACAATCTACACCTGTATAACAATCTACACCTGTACAACAATCTATACCTGTATAACAATCTACACCTGTATAGCAATCTACACCTGTACAACAATCTACACCTGTATAACAATCTACACCTGTATAACAATCTACACCTGTATAACAATCTACACTTGTATAACAATCTACACATGTATAACAATCTACACCTGTATAACAATCTACACTTGTATAACAATCTACACCTGTATAACAATCTACACCTGTATAACAATCTACACCTGTATAACAATCTACACCTGTATAACAATCTACACCTGTATAACAATCTACACCTGTATAACAATCTACACTCGTATAACAATCTACACCTGTATAACAATCTACATCTGTATAACAATCTACACCCCCTATATAACAATCTACACCTGTATAACAATCTACACCTGTATAACAATCTACACCTGTATAACAATATACACTTGTATAACAATCTACACCTGTATAACAATATACACCTGTATAACAATATACACCTGTATAACAATCTACACCTGAATAACAATCTACACCTGTATAACAATATACACCTGTATAACAATCTACACCTGTATAACAATCTACACCTTTATAACAATATACACCTGTATAACAATCTACACCTGTATAACAATAAACACCTGTATAACAATCTACACCTGTATAACAATAAACACCTGTACAACAATCTACACCTGTATAACAATATACACCTGTATAACAATCTACACCTGTATAACAATCTACACCTGTATAACAATATACACCTGTATAACAATATACACCTGTATAACAATCTACACCTGTATAACAATATACACCTGTATAACAATCTACACCTGTATAACAATATACACCTGTACAACAATCTACACCTGTACAACAATCTACACCTGTATAACAATCTACACCTGTATAACAATCTACACCTGTATAACAATCTACACTTGTATAACAATCTACACCTGTATAACAATCTACACCTGTATAACAATCTACACCTGTATAACAATATACACCTGTATAACAATCTACACCTGTATAACAATCTACACTTGTATAACAATCTACACCTGTATAACAATCTACACCTGTATAACAATATACACCTGTATAACAATCTACACTTGTATAACAATCTACACCTGTATAACAATTTACACCTGTATAACAACATGCACCTGTATAACAATCTACACCTGTACAACAATCTATACCTGTATAACAATCTACACCTGTACAACAATCTACATCTGTATAACAATCTACACCTGTACAACAGTCTACACCTGTTTAACAATCTACACCTGTATAACAATCTACACCTGTACAACAATTTACACCTGTACAACAATCTACACCTGTATAACAATCTACACCTGTATAACAATCTACACCTGTACAACAATCTACACCTGTACAACAATATACACCTGTACAACAATCTACACCTGTATAACAATCTACACCTGTACAACAGTCTACACCTGTACAACAATCTACACCTGTACAACAATCTACACCTCAATCTACACCTGTACAACAATCTACACCTGTACAACAATCTACACCTGTACAACAATCTACACCTGTATAACAATCTACACCTGTATAAGAATCTGCATCTGTAAAACAATTTACACCTGTATAACAATCTACACCTGTACAACAATCTACACCTGTACAACAATCTACACCTGTACAACAATCTACATCTGTACAACAATCTACACCTGTATAAAAATCTGCATCTGTATAACAATATACACCTGTACAACAATCTACACCTGTATAACAATCTACACATGTATAAAAATCTGCATCTGTATAACAATATACACCTGTACAACAATCTACATCTGTACAACAATCTACACCTGTATAAAAATCTGCATCTGTATAACAATATACACCTGTACAACAATCTGCATCTGTATAACAATCTACACGTGTATAACAATCTACACCTGTACAACAATCTACACCTGTATAACAATCTACACCTGTACAACAATCTACACCTGTATAAAAATCTACACCTGTACAACAACCTACACCTATATAACAATCTACACCTGTACAACAATATACACCTGTACAACAATCTACACCTGTATAACAATCTACACCAGTACAACAATCTACACCTGTATAACAGTCTACACCTGTACAACAATCTACACCTGTACAACGATATACACCTGTACAACAATCTACATCTGTACAACAATCTACACCTGTATTACAATCTGCACCTGTACAACAATCTACACCTGTATAACAATCTACACCAGTACAACAGTCTACACCCGTATAACAGTCTACACCTGTACAACAATCTACACCCGTTTGCATCTTGACAGCAATGCAGATTGTTTCTCATGGTGGATAATCCAGTTATTTAAAATTCAATGTGTATTGACTTACGAAATGTTTGTTTTATTGACATTGGCTGCTGGAGATTTTTAGGGCGATTATTTGTTTTGTATATATATATATATACCAATGGCCCAGTGGATACCGTCATGGGCAAGTTGTGTTATTGGTCAAGATTGCAACTAAAACTGTGGTTCCAAGACAAAAAGTTGAAAATATATCTGGACATTTGGCACACAGCTCTCCTGATTGTATGCATCGGAACGTCTTTCAGTACAATACATTTCATAAAACTATCTTCAGTCCAGACAATACATGTGAACTTTGAACTCAATTGAACCGTTGACCTTTGGTGTGTACACCAATCGTGGCTAGCGAGATATATCCTTGACATTTTGTATCTATCCTTCCCCGACATAATCTAGATATCTTCAGCGAGTTATAAATTACAATCTGGCCATTTTGACCTTTGACCTCAATGTGACTTTGACCTTGGCTGCACCGACAGTAAAACTAAACACACGACTATGCCATTAAATCATTTTTTTTGTTTTTTTACATTCCTAAATATCATTTCACCATCTTCGGCAAGTCAAATTATAGCCTAAAGAAAGTAGCGATACTTTGCTTGCCCATCAAACTGACTTGAAAAGAGAGTGCCAGGACTGTGTGCCTTATTTCTAACATAACGGATGTGGGAAGGACGACGGGCGCTAAGCCTGAGTGCGATTCTCATCAACTCATAAAAAACTCGGAGGCTATATTAGTATTGCACTATCTGTATTGATTGTTGGTCCTTCTGTTATCATCGAGTATAAGTTGGTCATTTTATTGATATCTTGACTGATTGTCCAAACAAATGTCTGCAGAGCAGAAAGTTCGTAGCGGAAGCACTGATACGGTTTTGGAAGACTACAGTAAGCCCTCAATATTCTTCGCCATCTTCCTCGGCATTTTCATCCAGGGAGTCCACTCCGACCTCTTCGTAATCCTTCTCCAGAGCGGCCAAATCCTCACGAGCCTCGGAGAACTCTCCCTCCTCCATACCCTCTCCGACGTACCAGTGGACGAAAGCACGCTTGGCGTACATCAGATCGAACTTGTGATCAAGACGGGCCCAGGCCTCAGCGATGGCGGTGGTGTTGCTCAACATGCACACGGCACGCTGTACCTTGGCCAAATCACCTCCTGGCACAACGGTTGGTGGCTGGTAGTTGATGCCGACCTTGAAACCAGTTGGACACCAGTCGACGAACTGGATGGTCCTCTTGGTCTTGATGGTGGCGATGGCAGCGTTGACATCCTTTGGCACAACATCTCCTCTGTACAACATGCAGCAAGCCATGTACTTGCCGTGACGAGGGTCGCATTTTACAAGTTGGTTGGCGGGCTCGAAGCATGCATTCGTGATTTCAGCCACAGACAGCTGCTCGTGGTAGGCCTTCTCGGCGGAGATGACTGGGGCATAGGTAGCCAGAGGGAAATGGATACGTGGGTAGGGCACCAAGTTGGTCTGGAACTCGGTCAAGTCGACGTTCAGGGCACCATCAAATCGGAGAGAGGCAGTGATGGAGCTGACGATCTGCCCAATCAGACGGTTCAGGTTGGTGTATGATGGTCGCTCAATGTCCAAGTTTCGTCGACATATGTCGTAGATAGCCTCGTTGTCGACCATGAAAGCGCAGTCGGAGTGTTCCAGGGTGGTATGGGTGGTCAGGATGGAGTTGTAAGGCTCAACGACAGCAGTGGAGACCTGGGGAGCTGGGTAGATGGAAAATTCCAGCTTGGATTTCTTTCCGTAGTCAACACTGAGACGTTCCATGAGCAGGGAGGTGAATCCGGATCCGGTACCACCGCCGAAGCTGTGGAAGATGAGGAATCCCTGGAGTCCAGTACACTGGTCAGCGAGCTTCCTGATGCGGTCAAGGACCAAGTCGACGATTTCCTTTCCAATGGTGTAGTGACCACGTGCGTAGTTGTTGGCGGCGTCCTCTTTGCCGGTGACTAGTTGTTCCGGATGGAAAAGCTGGCGGTAGATTCCTGTACGTACTTCATCTGGAAAATATTAATTAGGAAAGCTTGAGTTACAAGTCCTTTATAACATTAATACAACAGCGAATATTGAAGCGGGCAGGGATAGTTATTTTGAGGATGTATTTACGCAATGACTTGACAAGTTCCTCGACAGCACTGTCCAGTGGGCGTCCATATTAGTTTGCACGTTTTGAACTACACTTGAAACGGACTTGTGTGAAGTCTGAACTAAACGCTACAGCACGTTACTGCGACATGTACTATACTGATACACTGAATGTCAGCAATCTGTAGCGCTACACGTATTCGCAGTACGATTTATTTCAATGTCGATTACAGCAACACCGTTATCAACCACTAAAACACCGGTATTTACCACATTACCAAGGATATTTACCATAGCAATTATCTACCGTAGTAACAAGGATAGTTACCATAATAACACATTTACCATAGTAACATATATTTACCATAGTACTGATATTTACATGGTAACACAGATATTTACCACATTAACAAGGACATTCACCATAGTAACACTGATATTTACCATAGTACCATATTTACCACATAAACAAGGACATTTACCATAGCAACACAGATATTTACAAAAGTAACAATAACATTTACCATAGTAACCACATTAACAAGGACATTTACCAGTTACACTGATATTTACATGGTAACAGATATTTACTACATTAAAAAGGACATTTACCATAGTAACACAGATATTTACCATAATAACAATTATTTATCATAGTAATACTGATATTTACCATAGTAACAAGCACATTTACCATAGTAACAAGGACATTTACCATAGTAACATTGATATTTTACTATAACTAACGCAGCTATTTACCACAGTAACACCTGGTTTTTCAACAGCAAACACCGACAATTACCACAGTAACAAGGTTCACCGACATTTACAATAGTATCTTTGATATTTACTATAGAAACCATCGCTATTTCCAATAGTTACAAGTAACCAAAGTAAAACTTGAGTATTATCAAATACTGACATTTCCATAGTAACAGAGATATTTACCAAAGTAACACCGATATTTACCACACTGTAACACCCATATTTACCACAAAAACAGATATTTACCAAAGAAACACCGATATTTACCACACTGTAATACCCATATTTACCACAATAACACAGATATTTACCAAAGAAACACCGATATTATGTAACACCCATATTTATCACAATAACACCCATATTTTCCACAATAGCGCCAATATTTACCACAATATCACAGATATTTACTACAATAACACCCATATTTTCCACAATAACACCCATATTTACCACAATAACACCCATATTTACCAAAGAAACACCCATATTTACCACACTGTAACACCCATATTTACCACAATAACACAGATATTTACCAAAGAAACACATATATTTACCACACTGTAACACCCATATTTACCACGCTGTAACACCCATATTTACCACAATAACACAGATATTTACCAAAGAAACATATATTTACCACACTGTAACACCCATATTTACCACGCTGTAACACCCATATTTACCACAATAACACAGATATTTACCAAAGAAACGCATATTTACCACACTGCAACACCCATATTTACCACGCTGTACCACCCATATTTACCACAATAACATCGATATTTACCACAATAACACCCATATTTACCGAAGTTATTACAATATTAAGGCACAGCGATGTACAACTTACTAGTTGCCCAGATGCACCAAGTTGTAAAATAACTACGTTCCATTATATTTACTTCCGAAACGATTATTTGTGACAACTAGTACAACACTCTAGCGGTATTAAACGTACCAACAACAGTGGGTTCCAGATCCACAAACACGGCCCTGGGGACATGCTTGCCGGCTCCAGTCTCGCTGAAGAAGGTGTTGAAGGAGTCATCTCCCCCTCCGATGGTCTTGTCTGAGGGCATCTGACCGTCAGGCTGGATGCCGTGCTCCAGACAGTACAACTCCCAGCAGGCATTGCCCATCTGGACTCCGGCCTGGCCGACATGGACGCTGATACATTCCCTCTGTAAAATATATGAACGTAAACATCAAGAGAACAGTCATCAAAATAACACCATAAACACCGTTATATACGGGGACTGTTACGGCGAGGTGTGATACCAGACACCGTTATATACGGGGACTGTTACGGCGAGGTGTGATACCAGACATCGTTATATACGGGGACTGTTACGGCGAGGTATGATACCACAGACATCGTTATATACGGGGACTGTTACGGCGAGGTGTGAGACCACAGACACCGTTATATACGGGGACTGTTACGGGGAGGTGTGATACCACAGACACCGTTATATACGGGGACTGTAACGGCGAGGTGTGATACCACAGACACCGTTATATACGGGGACTGTTACGGCGGGGTGTGATACCACAGACACCGTTATATACGGGGACTGTTACGGCAAGGTGTAATACCACAGACACCGTTATATACGGGGACTGTTACAGCGAGGTGTGATACCACAGACACCGTTATATACGGGGACTGTTACGGCAAGGTGTGATACCACAGACACCGTTATATACGGGGACTGTAACGGCGAGGTGTGATACCACAGACAGTTATATACGGGGACTGTTACGGCGAGGTGTGATACCACAGACACCGTTATATACGGGGGACTGTTACGGGGAGGTGTGATACCACAGACACCGTTATATACGGGGACTGTTACGGCGAGTTATGATACCAGACACCGTTATATACGGGGACTGTTACGGCGAGGTATGAAACCAGACACCGTTATATACGGGGACTGTTACGGCGAGGTGTGATACCACAGACACCGTTATATACCGGGACAGTTACGGCGAGGTGTGATACCACAGACACCGTTATATACGGGGACTGTTACGGCGAGGTGTGATACCACAGACACCGTTATGTACGGGGACTGTTACGGCGAGTTATGATACCAGACACCGTTATATACGGGGACTGTTACGGCGAGGTATGAAACCAGACACCGTTATATACGGGGACTGTTACGGCGAGGTGTGAGACCACAGACACCGTTATATACCGGGACAGTTACGGCGAGGTGTGATACCACAGACACCGTTATATACGGGGACTGTTACGGCGAGGTGTGATACCACAGACACCGTTATATACGGGGACTGTTACGGCGGGGTGTGATACCACAGACACCGTTATATACGGGGACTGTTACGGCGAGGTGTGATACCACAGACACCGTTATATACGGGGACTGTTACGGCGAGGTGTGATACCACAGGCACCGTTATATACGGGGACTGTTACGGCGAGGTGTGATACCACAGACACCGTTATATACGGGGACTGTTACGGCGAGGTGTGATACCACAGGCACCGTTATATACGGGGACTGTCACGGTGAGGTGTGACACCACAGACACCGTTATATACGGGGACTGTTACGGCGAGGTGTGACACCACAGACACCGTTATATACGGGGACTGTTACGGCGAGGTGTGACACCACAGACACCGTTATATACGGGGACTGTTACGGCGAGTTGTGACACCACAGACACCGTTATATACGGGGACTGTTACGGCGAGGTGTGACACCACAGACACCGTTATATACGGGGACTGTTACGGCGAGGTGTGACACCACAGACACCGTTATATACGGGGACTGTTACGGCGAGGTGTGATACTACAGGCACCGTTATATACGGGGACTGTTACGGCGAGGGGTGATACCACGGACACCGTTATATACGGGGACTGTTACGGCGAGGTGTGATACCACTGACACCGTTATATACGGGGACTGTTACGGCAAGGTGTGATACCACAGACACCGTTATATACGGGGACTGTCACGGTGAGGTGTGATACCACAGACACCGTTATATACGGGGACTGTTACGGCGAGGTGCGATACCACAGACACCGTTATATACGGGGACTGTTACGGCGAGGTGTGATACCAGACACCGTTATATACGGGGACTGTTACGGCAAGGTGTGATACCACAGACACCGTTATATACGGGGACTGTTACGGCGAGGTGTGATACCACAGACACCGTTATATACGGGGGACTGTTACGGCGAGGGGTGATACCACAGAAACCGTTATATACGGGGGACTGTTACGGCGAGGTGTGATACCACAGACACCGTTATATACGGGGACTGTTACGGCGAGGTGTGATACCACAGGCACCGTTATATACGGGGACTGTCACGGTGAGGTGTGACACCACAGACACCGTTATATACGGGGACTGTTACGGCGAGGTGTGACACCACAGACACCGTTATATACGGGGACTGTTACGGCGAGGTGTGACACCACAGACACCGTTATATACGGGGACTGTTACGGCGAGTTGTGACACCACAGACACCGTTATATACGGGGACTGTTACGGCGAGGTGTGACACCACAGACACCGTTATATACGGGGACTGTTACGGCGAGGTGTGACACCACAGACACCGTTATATACGGGGACTGTTACGGCGAGGTGTGATACTACAGGCACCGTTATATACGGGGACTGTTACGGCGAGGGGTGATACCACGGACACCGTTATATACGGGGACTGTTACGGCGAGGTGTGATACCACTGACACCGTTATATACGGGGACTGTTACGGCAAGGTGTGATACCACAGACACCGTTATATACGGGGACTGTCACGGTGAGGTGTGATACCACAGACACCGTTATATACGGGGACTGTTACGGCGAGGTGCGATACCACAGACACCGTTATATACGGGGACTGTTACGGCGAGGTGTGATACCAGACACCGTTATATACGGGGACTGTTACGGCAAGGTGTGATACCACAGACACCGTTATATACGGGGACTGTTACGGCGAGGTGTGATACCACAGACACCGTTATATACGGGGGACTGTTACGGCGAGGGGTGATACCACAGAAACCGTTATATACGGGGGACTGTTACGGCGAGGTGTGATACCACAGACACCGTTATATACGGGGACTGTTACGGCGAGGTGTGATACCACAGACACCGTTATATACGGGGACTGTTACGGCGAGGGGTGATACCACAGACACCGTTATATACGGGGACTGTTACGGCGAAGTATGATACCACAGACACCGTTATATACGGAGACTGTTACGGCGAGGGGCGATACCACAGACACCGTTATATACGGGGACTGTTGCGGCGAGGGGTGATACCACAGACACCGTTATACACGGGGACTGTTACGGCGAAGTATGATACCACAGACACCGTTATATAGGGAGACAGTTATGGCGAGGCGCGATACCAGACACCGTTATAGATGTGAACTGTTACGGCGAGGTGTAGCACAGTCACCATTATTTACGCCGACGGACACGCCGAGTTGCGATATTGTATACCAGACGCAGCTTATCATACCACAGTTCAAACGGGCACGTGCGTGTCTGTGTGTGTGTAGGGGGGGGGGGGGGAGGTCGAGATGAGGGATGGAGCAACAGCGAGAAAAAAAAATAAAATATAAATTTTGATTTTCATGGATAGTATCAAAGTTTCAATAAGTTAAGCGATTCATTTACTACAAAAGTACAGCAGCCTACGGTATTATATAGTTAAACCATACACTCGACATATGGTGACCGCGCCCGGCCCGCTCTCACCGCCGCTCTAATCATATGCAGAGTGCAGACAGGGCTACGGCGGCTGAGGGGTGACGTCATCGTATTGATTGTTACAAATGTGGCCTGTACTTCCGTGCGCCGACTATCACGAAATACGATCCGAAAATTGTGTGTTCTTTTAAACTTTGAATGTAGTTCCACTACTCTATTTCTGACTACTAATATAGATCCGGTGTACAGGCGATAGCCCCCGGGAGATTACACGAGACTGGTATCTTACTTGTTTCACATACTTGTAACATAAATCACAGTTTTGTCCTTGATTCACCAGTGAAATAGAATCCACTGTACATCTATACATAGACAGAATAGCTATGAGTCAGCCAGGCGTGACCTGAAGGATGGGCGGATTACACATGTATGTGTGTACATCATTTATTATAGTACAAAAGTGGACTTAGGGGATGTTTAGGGATTCGGAATAAACCCCCTCATCATACAATACACAGTTCAATATCAAAACTAGCAGGATGCATGCTCTTTAAACAATGTCTGCCAAAATGTCTAGCTCGCCGGCCGGCGACTTGATTATCACATACTAACTTCAAAAATTAATAGCGAAATGGCTGAACCGGGACAAATTGACAACGAAAAGCGAAAGTAAAGCTTTACTTACCATTTTGATGGCTTAAGATGGCGAGTAATTGAAACAAAGGAAAGTTGAACACGCTCAACCTCAAATTGACCGGCAATGAGTCACGAGGTTTCTGTGCGGAGTGTGAATTCGCCGTGTTGCAAGCCGGTTTTATACCAACCCACCAGTACATCATCACGGGCCGCGCGTTCCGCGTGCAGGCCCCGAACGAGTATGCGATGCTCCATTCATAATGCGTTTTCTATTGATTGTAGTGTGTGATTCAGTGTGTTTCACTGCAGCCGTCACGTCATATGCAGTCTGCACCGCAAGACACATCGATGATGTCATCCTATCTACTGGGACTACGATAAAAAAATGCACCACAGTAGGGATAAATTGTAAACAGCATAGTCATCGAGGCTTCTATTACACGTTTTCAACTCGGCGAGGCTCAGCTGAGCTGAATTTAAGGACAATCACATTGTCAATATCCATCCTAAGTTCTAGAGGCCTTGACATTAAGAATTTTAAAAAATAAAATTGAAAACAACTTTTGAAGTTGAAGAAGGATGAAACCAGATTTTGTGAAACACACGTATGAAATACAGGTGCATACCAAATGTTTAGTGGAAAACCTACGCGACATAAATGGAATTATTATGTGAATTAGTACCATATTGTTAATTAAAGTGAACGACCAAGCTAATTAGCAGACAGCAGAACAAATAAAAACCTTCCTAGAAGAATAAAAGCAAAGGGTGTTTGCTATATTATACTAAACGATATTATAATATTATGCTAAAAGGTATTAAAATGTAATAAATGAAAGTAAAAGATATATTAGGGGGTAAAATAACCATTATACTAAAAAAAATTCTAAAATTTGTTATACTAAAAGGTATTATACTAAAGGACATTATCGTAGAATTCTTAAGGTATTACACTAAATTATGTTATACTAAACCATAGTATACTGAAAGGAATTTTGATAAAAATATGATGCTAAAACATTTTTACTTAAAGTTTAATCACTGAATTAGATAAAACCTGTAAAATACACACCGTCATCAACAAAATATTGAAGAAAATATTCACAAAGATAGACCAATTATAATGTATGTGCGTATTGAACGAAAATAACACAGGAAATTCCTGATAAAGTTTGTGAGATTCACTAGCTTACTGGGATATTGTTGGTGATAACGATCGTTAACGAAACATCTCCTATTCTTATGTCATCCATTATTTCGTAACAGTATACACCACTACGCAGTGACCACACGTCACAGTGGGTGTTACTACATAGAGATCTTATGTCACAGTAGGTGTTACTACAAAGATATCTTACGTCACCATAGGTGTTACTACAAAGATATCTTACGTCACCATAGGTGTTACTACAAAGATATCTTACGTCACCATAGGTGTTACTACAAAGATATCTTACGTCACCATAAGTGTTACTACAAAGATATCTTACGTCACCATAGGTGTTACTACAAAGATATCTTACGTCACCATAGGTGTTACTACAAAGATATCTTACGTCACCATAGGTGTTACTACATAGAGATCTTACGTCACCATAGGTGTTACTACAAAGATATCTTACGTCACCATAGGTGTTACTACATAGAAATCTAACGTCACAGTAGATGTTACTACATAGAGATCTTACGTCACAGTAGGTATTACTACATAGAGATCTTACGCCACTCTAGATGTTACTACATAGACATATTGCGTCACAGTAGATGTTGTTACATAGAGATCTTGCTTCACAAAGAGTTACTACATACAGATCTTACGTCACAGGAAATGTTCCTACATAGAGATCTTACGTCACAGCAGGTGTTACTACATAGAGATCTTAAGTCACAGTAGGTGTTATTACATAGAGATCTTACGTCACAGGAAATGTTCCTGCATAGAGATCTTACGTCTCAGTATGTGTTACTACACAGAGATATTACGCCTCAGTCGGTGTTATTACATAGACACCTTACGTCAAAGAAGGTGTTACTACAAATATATCGTACATCACAGTATGTGTTACTACAGAGATCTTACGGCACAGTAGGTGTAACTGCTTCGAGATCTTACGTCACAGTAGATGTTACAACATAGAGATCTTAAATAACAGTCGGTGATACTACATCAAGAGCTAACGTCACAGTAGATGTTACTACATAGTGATCTTACGTCACAGTAGATGTTGCTACATAGAGATCTTACGTCGCAGTATTTGTTACTATTAAGAGATCATATGTCACAGTTAGTGTTACTACATAGAGATCTTACGTCACAGCAGGTGTTACTACATAGAGATCTTACGTCACAGCAGGTGTTACTACATAGAGATCTTACGTCACAGCAGGTGTTACTACATAGATATCATACGTCACAGGAAATGATCCTACATAGAGATCTTACGTCACAGGAAATGATCCTACATAGAGATCTTACGTCACAGCAGGTGTTACTATATAGAGATCTTACGTCACAGCAGGTGTTACTACACAGAGATCTTACGTCACGGTAGGTGTTACTACATAGATATCATACGTCACAGGAAATGATCCTACATAGAGATCTTACGTCACAGCAGGTGTTACTATATAGAGATCTTACGTCACAGCAGGTGTTACTACATAGAGATCTTACGTCACGGTAGGTGTTACTACATAGAGATCTTACGTCACAGTAGGTGTTACTACATAGAGATCTTACGTCACGGTAGGTGTTACTACATAGAGATCTTACGTCACAGCAGGTGTTACTACATAGAGATCTTACGTCACAGCAGGTGTTACTACATAGATATCATACGTCACAGGAAATGATCCTACATAGAGATCTTACGTCACAGGAAATGATCCTACATAGAGATCTTACGTCACAGCAGGTGTTACTATATAGAGATCTTACGTCACAGCAGGTGTTACTACATAGAGATCTTACGTCACGGTAGGTGTTACTACATAGAGATCTTACGTCACAGCAGGTGTTACTACATAGATATCATACGTCACAGGAAATGATCCTACATAGAGATCTTACGTCACAGGAAATGATCCTACATAGAGATCTTACGTCACAGTAGGTGTTACTACATAGAGATCTTACGTCACAGTAGGTGTTACTACATAGAGATCTTAAGTCACAGTAGGTGTTACTACATAGAGATCTTAAGTCACAGTAGGTGTTACTACATAGAGATCTTACGTCACAGTAGGTGTTACTACATAGATATCATACGTCACAGGAAATGATCCTACATAGAGATCTTACGTCACAGGAAATGATCCTACATAGAGATCTTACGTCACAGTAGGTGTTACTACATAGAGATCTTACGTCACAGTAGATGTTACTACATAGAGATCTTACGTCACAGTAGGTGTTACTACATAGAGATCTTACGTCACAGTAGGTGTTACTACATAGATATCATACGTCACAGGAAATGATCCTACATAGAGATCTTACGTCACAGGAAATGATCCTACATAGAGATCTTACGTCACAGTAGATGTTACTACATAGAGATCTTACGTCACAGTAGGTGTTACTACATAAAGATCTTACGTCACAGTAGGTGTTACTATATAGAAATCTAACGTCATAGTAGATGTTACTGCATAGAGATCTTACGTCACAGTAGACGTTTCTATATAGAGATCTTACGCCACTCTAGATGTTACTACATAGACATATTGCGTCACAGTAGATGTTACATAGAGATGTAACATCACAACAGTCGTTACTGTACAAAGATAACTAATGTCACAGTAGATGTTGTTACATAGAGATCTTGCTTCACAAAGAGTTACTACATACAGATCTTACGTCACAGGAAATGTTACTACATACAGATCTTACGTCACAGGAAATGTTACTACATAGAGATCTTACGTCACGGTATGTGTTTTTATTAAGACATCATACGTCACAGTTAGTGTTACTACAAAGACATTTTACGTCACAGTAGGTGTTACGACATAGATATCATACGTCACAGGAAATGTTACTACATAGATATCTAACATTACAGTAGATGTAGCTACATAGAGATCTTACGTCACAGCAGGTGTTACTACATAGAGATCTTACGTCACAGTAGGTGTTACTACATAGAGATCTTACGTCACAGCAGGTGTTACTACATAGAGATCTTACGTCACAGCAGGTGTTACTACATAGAGATCTTAAGTCACAGTAGGTGTTACTACATAGAGATCTTACGTCACAGCAGGTGTTACTACATAGAGATCTTACGTCACAGCAGGTGTTACTACATAGAGATCTTACGTCACAGCAGGTGTTACTACATAGAGATCTTACGGCACAGTAGGTGTTACTACATAGAGATCTTACGTCACAGCAGGTGTTACTACACAGAGATCTTACGTCACAGCAGGTGTTACTACATAGAGATCTTACGTCACAGCAGGTGTTACTACATAGAGATCTTACGGCACAGTAGGTGTTACTACATAGAGATCTTACGGCACAGTAGGTGTTACTACATAGAGATCTTACGTCACAGCAGGTATTACTACATAGAGATCCTACGTCACAGCAGATGTTACTACATAGAGATCCTACGTCACAGTAGGTATTACTACATAGAGATCCTACGTCACAGTAGGTGTTACTACATAGAGATCTTACGTCACAGCAGGTGTTACTACACAGAGATATTACGCCTCAGTCGGTGTTATTACATAGACACCTTACGTCAAAGAAGGTGTTACTACAAATATATCGTACATCACAGTATGTGTTACTACAGAGATCTTACGGCACAGTAGGTGTAACTGCTTCAAGATCTTACGTCACAGTAGATGTTACAACATAGAGATCTTAAATAACAGTCGGTGATACTACATCAAGAGCTTACATCACAGTAGATGTTACTACATAGATATCATACGTCACAGGAAATGTTCCTACATAGAGATCTTACGTCACAGTAGATGTTGCTACATAGAGATCTTACGTCGCAGTATTTGTTACTATTAAGAGATCATATGTCACAGTTAGTGTTACTACATAGAGATCTTACGTCACAGCAGGTGTTACTACATAGAGATCTTACGTCACAGCAGGTGTTACTACATAGAAATCTTACGTCACAGTATGTGTTACTATTAAGAGATCATACGTCACAGTTAGTGTTACTAAAAAGACATTTTACGTCACAGTAGGTGTTACGACATAGATATCATACGTCACAGGAAATGTTCCTACATAGAGATCTTACTTCACAGTCGGTGTTACTACAAAGAGATGTTACGTCACAGTAGGTGTTACTACAGAGGTCTTACGTCATGATAGATTTTACGTCAGAGATCCTACGTCACAGTAGGTATTGCTACATAGAGATCTTACGTCACAATAGATGTTACTAAATAGAGATCTTACGTCACCGTAGATGTTACTAAATAGAGATCTTACGTCACAAATTTGTTACTACAGAGATATTGAGTCATAGTAGATGTTATTGCATAAAGATCTTACGTCGCAATAGATGTTACTACATAGATATCTAACATCACAGTAGAACTAGCTACATAGATATCTTACGCCACAGTAGGTGTTTCTACAAAGATAACTTACGTCACATTAGATGTTATTTCAAGATGATCTATGTCACAATAGGTATCTTACGTCACAATAGGTGTTACTAAATAGAGATCTTACGTCACAGTAAATATTACTGCATAGAGATCTTACGTCTCCGTCGGCGTTACTACATAGATATTCTACTTCACAGTAGATGTTACATAGATATGTTACGTCACAGAAGGTATTACTACCTAAAGATCTTACGTCACAGTATGTGCTATTTCATAAAGATCTTACGTCACAGTAGATGTTACTACATAGAGATCTTACGTCAATGTAGATGTTACTTCATAAAGAACTTAAGTCACAGTAGATGTTACTACATAGAGATCTTACATCAAAGTAGATGTTACTAAATAGAGATATTACGTCACAGTAGATGTTACTACATAGATAGCTTATGTCAATGTACAAAAATATCTTACATCACAGTATGTGCTATTTCATAAAGATCTTACGTCACAGTAGATGTTACTACATAGAGATCTTACATCAAAGTAGATGTTACTAAATAGAGACCTTACGTCACAGTAGCTGTTACTACATAGAGATCTTACATCAAAGTAGATGTTACTACATAGAGATCTTACTTCACAGAAGATGTTACTACATAGAGATCTTACATCACAGTATATGTAACTACATAGAGATCTTACGTCACAGTAGATGTTACTACATAGAGATCTTACTTCACAGAAGATGTTACTACATAGAGATCTTACATCACAGTATATGTAACTACATAGAGATCTTACGTCACAGTATATGTAACTACATAGAGATCTTACGTCACAGTAGACGTTTCTATATAGAGATCTTACGTCACAGTAGATATTACTACATAGAGATCTTACTTCACAGAAGATGTTACTACATAGAGATCTTACGTCACAGTATATGTAACTACATAGAGATCTTACGTCACAGTATATGTAACTACATAGAGATCTTACGTCACAGTATATGTAACTACACAGATATCTTACGTCACAGCAGGTGTTACTACATAGAGATCTAACGTCACAGTAGGTGTTACTACAAAGAGATCTTACGTCACAGTAGCTGATATCACATATATTTGGTATCGTGTTGATCAAACCGTAGTTTATTCCTAGAAAAGTTTGGTTATTAGAGATTTCGCACTAAGCACGAATCCGTATCAGTAAATGCATCCGTAAACGTATCGATAGGGAGAAACGTTTAATTTAAGAAATCAGAGAGTAATTTATTTACTTTACTTTTTGAAGATTTTAAAGACTATATAGTGTAAGCAATTCTCTCCTAAATCCATCTGTCTTGATGCAATATAACTTTAGTTGTATTGATCCTCGGGTACGTGTATTTCATATGTTTTCGTAATGTAGCCGATTACGTATGGACACAAATCCCGAATCGGTCTATATATTTTCAATAGTTGTTCAAGTTTATACAGGAACCCCATATCTATTATCAATATGAATACGAACATTTATATTACTAGTTTAGTTCAAATGGATTCTATATAAATAGTTTAAAGGGAATTTTGCATGCAAGTTATAACAACTTCAACTTACAAAACGTATTTTTCAATTAAGTTAATACATAATGGAATCAATAATGCAATTATCAACATATATATGATAATTCCATTCATAACAGTAACATTAAAATACATACATGTATAAGATTTACGGACCAGTACCGACTTTATGTTGAACGCATTGGTATAGGAATATCTTCAAGTTTAAACATCTGAAGTTTCATAAGAATCCGTCCATTAGCTTAGGAGCAAATCGCTGGACTAGTTCACAACGGAAAGATAGAGGAAAGCCGAAGAAGAAGAAGAAGAAGAAGAAGAAGAAGAAGAAACGGAGCAAACACAATATGTCCCCCAACTTCGTTTGGGGGGCATAATAACGAACGTGGTGTGAAAATGTATATAACTGACAAAAGGCGTTTGAACTCGATCGTGTTTTGATTTGGAAAAATGTTGATTTCAACATAAGTACTTCTGAATCAATTAATTTCTTTTATGGCACGATAATGACGATATGCATTAATTGCTTTCTAAGAAAGGAACAAACGCATTAGGTCTAAACAAAAACAACAGTCAGAAAAATTAGTTAAAAATACCATACAAGCTCGTGTCATTCTAAATAACTGAGCTGTGGCATTGCAAATGTATATTATTAAGAAATAGGAATATGATTTTCATTTCTTACTTATCACTTAGCTCAAGATTTCAAGACTTCTTATTCGCTCAGACACACAGTGTGAATAACAAGAGGAGGTCTCGTTCTTTTTCATGTTTGAAGCATGACATGCAATACATACATATATTTCTGTCACAATCAATTACAATGTAGCACTGTTGAAAAAAAAATACATCAAGTAGTACCATAAATAATTACTGTAATATTGTGATATCATAACATATTAGAAAGTTTTTGGATAAACTGGCTTATATTTATTAACAGTTTTTAATTAAGATTGTAAACATTCCTTTCATTTTATAGTAATTGGGGTTTTTGTAAAAGTAGGCAGGGATATGTTTATGTTTTAACTGTACCACTTTACTACTATTACATATAAATAAAAAAAATGAAATTCATCTCCTACTCATGTAGTACAAATATGACTTATTCTGTCTTGTCGTTGAATACCTGTCCATCTTCCTGTTTCGACTCGAAGTTTTATGTTTGAGGTTCTAAATTTACAAAGTACCATCCTGTCTTTTTCGTTTAGTCGTGCGAGATAATCTTCAAATTTAAAAATACGGTGAGTTTACTGAATAGCTTCATGATGCACGATATGAAGATGGACGTGTTTGAGTTTGCTTGTTAGTGTGTTCACTTGTTGTGATTGACAATGATACTCGGTTCTCATTTTGAGGATTGATGCTTACTTGGATGTGACCAAGATTTGCATGGCGGGTGTCGTCGATGAAGCAGAAGACGCTTACTCTTTCGGAACACCTGGTCTTATTCTTTTGTGCTTTTACGGGAGTCTCCATGTAAACCTTGCCCCTAGTTCAATCGATTTTGAGTTCGGATTATGGTTCTGTTGACGCTTTGGTATTCTCCGATTTTTTTCAAGGGAGGTAACTCCGTCAAGCTTCCCCAACAGAGTGCGCGTACACTCGGGCACTATTCAGCCCACCACCATCATATATAGTATTAACAGCTTCACCATTTTTCGCTGTCCCTTTTCTCCAAGCACGGTTACAGCTTTTATTTCTTCTTAGGTTAGTCAATCTGCCAAAGATGCTTTGAACAAGTTTGGGTTTAATTTTTCCAATGGTAAATATGATAGAAGTATATTTAACAGATTTAACTAAATCCCCCCCCCTACCCCAACCCTACCCCACCCTGCCCTAAGGGGATTCACATCCTCCGTTCGTACAATACTGAATCTCTCCCCAAAGGATACTATTCATAAAATTTGTTTTAAATAAACCGGAATCACATTCAGAGGTTTGTTGATTATTTTCTTGTGTTAATTTTGAATTCGAATCAAGTGCTTTCAACAATTTTACGTAAGAAGAACAAAAGGCCCAGATGGCCTGAATCACTCACCTGGATATACTTTATCAAGTAATCATGGCGAAATGTTTTCAAAAAAAAAATCCCAGGAACAGGGACGGACCCAAAGACCAATCCTTGTAGCAAACAGTAAATAATATCTGTGTAAAAAAATGGTTATGGGGAGGGGAACCCAAATGTTTTCAAGATCAACTCAGAAACTAGGTCCGTTCGAGTGGGACTGACCCCGGAATCAGTTATTATATATCTCTCTTTATGCTCAGCAATTCTATGTATAGTTTCGGGGCGGGTATCTCAAACGTTCCAAAGTTATGGTTATTCCAAAGATGAAGTTGATTTCCATCGCTTGTTCCAGAGAAGAAATTGCGCCTTTAACCAATTTAATTTAAGTTGGATAACGTGTTTCATAACTATTGTAAAATAAATAAAGTTTATTTTATATATAGGGTTGCTAATTTGCTACCAGTAAAATACAGAAAGCATCTATTGCTTGGTTTCAGAGAAATATTAACCCTGTTTGTCCCTACCCCACAACCAACTGGGGGTGGGGGTCATCCCCCACCCGTCCCCTGCTAGATCAGCCAAACCACAAGTACAATGTCGAATCTACACTACCTAGGGATGCCAAACAATTGTCCTTGAACTTTGATTAGATGACCTTGAAGGAAAGACATGAAATATGAGCTTGACCTTGTATGCGATGATTGATTAATTACTCTTACATGTGTAATACACACAGCGAGGGTCCGTAGGGATCACCCTGATGTAGACCTTTGAATGTTTGAAACAAAACAATTTTCGACCTCTGGATAAAGGTCACAATTACCTAATGACAGTACATTGCATATACTCTAGTTAGTTGCCCTTGAGGTCAAGGTCAACGTGACATAACGTTAGTGGTGGGCAGTGCACTACGACAGCTTTCAGTGATGCAAGTATACTGCAAGTTTCGGTATGACATCCATCGGGGCGTTAGAAAAATACGCCCGTCTCATGCAAAAGTGAAAGATAGTGAAATGGTTTCAAAATGCAAAAATAATAGATTTATGAAAATGTTTTGTTTTATTGCATGTCACAAAGATCGCACAGCTTCCATCAGCTTTATATACGTTAAACACTACAAAGCTTGGAAGAAATTTTGTTGAAAACCGAGGAAAACGATATCCTTATACAATATGCAAGGGGCGATAAATCTTCCGAATATAGTCGAATAGTTTGGAATAGATCGATTGTAAACTGGAAGATTTTGTTCATGTGAAATATGCAAGGGGCAGTAACTCTTCCGAGTACATGCATAGTCGAATTGAACCGATCACAGTTGCTTGAGTTTCCGTCAGTATAATAAAAAATGTTTATATATGGAGCCGCGGCCCATTACTGTAATGGGAGGCTCATTTCACACATATATATTTATTATTTACTGACAGAAATTCAAGCAACTGTGAACCGGCGTTCTGCAGTGTACAAGGAGATCGCCTGAAAATGCAAATAAAGGTTTACAGCGGACGGACGACGCCATACAATAATTATTATTATGTTCCGTCAAATTAACGGGTGTATAAAATTTATTTTAGTATACATTGTAGATCAGTCTGCTGGCGAGAGATATATCTATTTAGTTGTCGAGTCGTGTATCCTCTACTTTACGAACCCTGGGGTAGGCGACATCGGTCAGGGTATCATCTTCTCCAATTATTTCAATTTTATTCAGAAGCGTTGTCAATTTAACTCATTCCGAAAGCAAGAGAGGGCTCAGAGTTGGTGAAATTTACCAGTTACATAATGCACATTGTGATCCTTTGAAATTCACTGCACTAATCATAATCAACATAACTTGGGATTTTAGAAATATTGGGCAATTTTCCCTTTGTGAAAGTATCCATTTTTTTATATCAGTTGATTAAATATATTTCCTGCTGAACATTGGCAAAATATACCCCAAAAATTAATTCCTTATTTATAAACTATGTAAATGTTAAACGGGGGTAAAAATTGCCATGCGTCTACCTTTACTTCCTCCCCGAAGGCCAGCAAATGGGGTACCGAAATATAAATTCAAATAAAGCCTTTGGGGGCCTGCTCTGGCCCCTGAGGTAGAGGAAAGAATCCATCACATTTCGCAATTTGATACCATCTCCCTCCAAGAACGAAATCCCACGAATACCCTGCATTGATAACACTTAATTTGCAGATTTCCCGTGTGGACCATTCATAATACTAGCAGGGACGTATACGTCCCTGATACTACACAGGATGAATTTCATCTCTGCAGTAATCAATATCGGTTAACTTTCCCTTTGGAGTCCCCTATATAGCTACTGGCTATTGTGGTAGGACATGCATACCAATTTTACAATTCGATCATCGTCTCCGAAGGATGGATCTCACTAAACAGGAATAATTTCCTACTGAAGATAACACAAAATATACCCCAGCGTTATTTACATGTACAAAACTACAGTAATCTAGACCCATTCCGGTACCGAAATAAACCCCAATAATTTCCCCATCAAAATACATAACTATTTCGGCCCGCCCCTAGGATAGGGGCAAAATCTTCCTCACCCCGACCCCTAGGGTAGGGACCACCTCCGTCGGCCATGGTTTTTCTGACCAGCCCAAAATCTAAAAGGTCTCAACTAAACACCACAGGGAATAGAGCATATAAATGCGAGAATTTCTCTTCAAATAATTACAACAATCTTCAATTGTCAAAATCAAAGATGGTTGGCTGTCAGTCATTTTATTCAACTAATCAGTCCCAAAATTAATTGGGCACATGTCATAAAGGGAACCTACATATATGAGAATTTGAGAAAAGTCCCAAAGAGTATCTAAACTTTCAAGGTCTAAATCCAAGATGGCCACCTAGGCACTAAGGGGAACCCGCATATAAAATCAAGAGATCAATTATGACTGTTTAAGAACGACAGACCATTGACGCAGGGCAATTTGAAAAGCTCACCATTGGATGAGAACAAGCTAAAATCTACGGTATTAAATATCTTTCAACAATAACTGTTCAAGGAAGGACGACGGACCATGGATGTTAATCAATAATCATTTAAGCAGTATTTTATAGCTGCCAGACTTGTCCATTTCTGTTACCAAGTACAAGACAAGACTGGCCTATAGTTGTCACCATGCCAACATGCCCAAACTACTGTTGTATAACCAGTCTAAATCATAATCGACCATCAGCAGTACAAATGGAATCAACTCAAATAACCAGTGAATTACAGTATTGGATATAAATCCAGCACATAGATTTAAATTTTAACCAGTTAACAGTTATATTAATGCAAAAAGAGATGATCTTGCTAGGCCACAAAATAGTCTATAAAAAGACTAGGAACGTACCAGGGGTTTGTAAAATATAATTTTACCAATGATCAATTATGACATGAAATAATAATTACTTAATCATCAATGAACATTAACACTACACTAGCCAAACTTGATTTCCTCATAATATATATCCAGTCAAATTTCATCACACAATTAACCCAAAAATATCTTTGTTTATAGCTGCACAAACGAAACAATCAGATTGGTAATTGTATCAGATCTGTTTTATTACCATAGCAACATGAAATATATCTTGTAAACAAACACAACATTGTAAATACATAGCAAGGTGTATTGGAAATGTAAGTAAACAATGAGGTACACGTTTAAAGACAACATGTTGATTATGGGAAAAGTCTCATTGTGATGGGGAATTTAATATTCCTCACCCTCCTCCTCTCCTTCACCCTCGACGGAGTCAACTCCGACCTCTTCGTAATCCTTCTCCAGAGCGGCCAAATCCTCACGAGCCTCGGAGAACTCTCCCTCCTCCATACCCTCTCCTACGTACCAGTGGACGAAAGCACGCTTGGCGTACATAAGATCGAACTTGTGGTCAAGACGGGCCCAGGCCTCGGCAATGGCGGTGGTGTTGCTCAACATGCACACGGCACGCTGTACCTTGGCCAAATCACCTCCTGGCACAACGGTGGGTGGCTGGTAGTTGATTCCGACCTTGAAACCAGTTGGACACCAGTCGACGAACTGGATGGTCCTCTTGGTCTTGATGGTGGCGATGGCAGCATTGACATCCTTTGGCACAACATCTCCTCTGTACAACATGCAGCAAGCCATGTATTTGCCGTGACGGGGATCGCATTTCACCATCTGGTTGGCAGGCTCAAAGCATGCGTTGGTGATCTCGGCAACTGAAAGCTGCTCATGGTAGGCCTTCTCGGCGGAGATGACTGGGGCATAGGTAGCCAGAGGGAAATGGATACGTGGGTATGGCACCAAGTTGGTCTGGAACTCGGTCAAGTCAACATTCAGAGCACCATCAAATCGGAGAGAGGCAGTGATGGAGCTGACGATCTGACCGATCAGACGGTTCAGGTTGGTGTATGTTGGTCGTTCAATGTCCAAGTTACGACGACAGATATCGTAGATAGCCTCGTTGTCGACCATGAAGGCACAGTCTGAGTGTTCCAGGGTGGTATGGGTGGTCAGGATGGAGTTGTAAGGCTCAACGACGGCAGTGGAGACCTGGGGAGCTGGGTAGATGGCGAACTCAAGCTTGGATTTCTTTCCGTAGTCAACACTGAGACGTTCCATGAGGAGGGAGGTGAATCCGGATCCGGTACCACCACCGAAGCTGTGGAAGATGAGGAATCCCTGGAGTCCAGTACACTGGTCAGCGAGCTTCCTGATGCGGTCAAGGACCAAGTCGACGATTTCCTTTCCAATGGTGTAGTGACCACGTGCGTAGTTGTTGGCAGCATCCTCCTTGCCGGTGATGAGCTGCTCGGGGTGGAAAAGCTGTCTGTATGTACCAGTACGGACCTCATCTGTAACAAAATGTCAGGCCATTAGAACTCAAACTTAACTGGTAATCAAATGAAAATCACATTAATCATTAATGTTTCCGAATATAAATCTGTTTAAACTTCATAATTTTGTAATTACTTAAAAATATCACATATAAATTACTTTAAATTTTTTGGCATGGCAGTTTTATGAAATTGAAAATAAATTACTTCATTACATTCACAAGTTATCTTTCTATTTTTTTTTTCTTACTATCTTCTGCTTCAAATTTTTTGCCAATTTTAAGAGTCTACATACCAACAACAGTGGGTTCCAGATCCACAAACACGGCCCTGGGGACATGCTTGCCGGCTCCAGTCTCGCTGAAGAAGGTGTTGAAGGAGTCATCTCCCCCTCCGATGGTCTTGTCTGAGGGCATCTGACCGTCAGGCTGGATACCGTGCTCCAGACAGTACAACTCCCAGCAGGCATTGCCCATCTGGACTCCGGCCTGGCCGACGTGGATGCTGATACATTCCCTCTGTAACACAAGAAGGTTTTACTCAGTTATACATCACCAACACAGTACAAACATAGCAAAATGATAAAACAAACTTTCAACTAGGTTATTAAACAATGCTTTACTCGTTTTTTTTCATAAATAGGAGTTACCTCCCATTATCCATGATTTTGGTAGGAACTTTTTTCATTGTTATCGACATTTTCAATCAATTAATGTTGGAGTCTCCCCAACAAAATGCCATCACAATGAAAAATTAGTATACTACAGAAAAGGGAGGTTTCTCTTGTTTAAAACTAGTCTTCACTCTTCAATAAATTGTACAACTATTATGTACTAAAACTCCTCATATTGGACCATTTATCAGGATTCTATTCATATTTCATTTCGCAAAAGTCAAAAACATCCATTTAATTTGTCTTAATTACAATTACCAGTTAAAAGAGTACAAGAAACTAGCAAGGGACATACGGTTCTTGGAACTAGTAACCCTCGTTTTTTTTTTTTACTTTATTACTGTTACCCAAATGCAGGATTAGTAATACCCATATGTACTGTTGTGCCCAAACAGGATTACAACTAAAGCCATCTTGAAATTTCATCGCCAACAAAAGCATGATTCAAAACTGGTTATACAAGTTAATGTTTGTTTAGTACTAAAGTAAACTGGATGGCTTGATCATTTAATTCTCTTGTGAATATTTTCATTATCATTTAGCCCAATTTTCCTCTAGCCTAAGACACCAACCAGACTTGATCATTTTGACAGATAGGGCGTAAATATGTAAAGTTTTGTATGGTATCAGGGACCCAGGAAACATTGGGCAAGTCCGGATACAATGTGACGGGGAAATTGTCAAGCCCATTTCATATTCAGTTGTATCAAAATGTACACGAAGGCCGCTAACAAATTCGAACAATATTGAGCAGTAAGCTGCAGTACATTAAATTTTCCTGGTATTTCAGCGGTCACATTATCGTGTATGCAAGACAGACTTTTATTGATTTTTTTTTTTATATATTAAAACCACCATCTTTCCGGATATGATTTTTTTACACGTGGTCAGGAAGACTTATGTGAAATCTAAATCTGTATTTGTGTGAAAAGTATCCAATATACAGATGAACTATGGCCATTTTTTAAAAATCTGTTTAACTGCTGCTAAAAATGATAAGTAATTTATCTCGACATTTTGAAAATTCTAATTATTTCACCGGTAGGAAAACTGCCGCATACATTAATATTTATATATCACAATACATTATTTCACTGCATCGTTTATTTTAGCCTATTATTCCATCCATTGCATACATAATATTAAGACTAAATTAGACACGAAAGCTTTATACAAATTGTAACATAATTCAACATTGTTGCAAGAGTATAATTATGCATAATCAATATCGCCATAGAAACATGGGCATGTGATACGAATATTAAATGATTCTCGATTAAATAGCTCTCGAGTCTCATGTCTAAGCTTAAATGCATGTAAATAATATTTAGCTATACATGGTTCAATTCGTCTATTGCTCGGAAAATATTTCGGAAGATAAATATCCCCCGACATTCCAGCAAACGGTCGATTCGCCATCCCGCCCAACTCAGTGGTTGAACAACTACCGGCTATTTTTAGATGTCACCGGCTTAGGGACATGATTGCAAATGTCTTTAAAATGCCGTTTCCTTCGAGATTGAGAGATCAAATACATTTACACAAACATTCTACGAATAACTATTACTGACTTACCATGATGAAGAGTTGAATTCAAACGAGTTGAAAGGAGTAAAGAGATGGTCTGAAAATCCTCACGTGGACTTCGATGATCCGCTGGTGAGAAATTTGAATGGCGCGTTTGCGGGTTTCTCGCTATTTATACAAAAATTTCCACTGCAACCCTTGACCTGGTTTTTGATTGGTCGATTCTGATGTCATCTGGTGCCAGATGTATTCCCATTGGTTGATCCATCATGAAGACCCTGTAAGTGTAAGTCGCCTCGATGACCTGTTCTGGCTTTGGCGGCAATATTACCTGTATCCCAGGTGTGACGTGAGCTTTGTTGTAGCAACTGTCACGTGGTCGTCCATCTATCGATTAAGGTAGATAACATTATATATTACTCAAGATAGCATTTTAACCCCTGTCATGGGTTGTAACTAAGCATTGTACATATTTTCAACACAGCAATACTCACCTTTGTAAGTTCGTTAATGTATACATCTCATCGACAAAAAAATTCAACAATCATCACCTCCGATCTAAGGGTTCATTTGTGATAAATGGCCAAGCTGGTACGTAGTACTGCTTGTATTAAATTATCAACTTAACAACATATGTTTAGGATGAATATTTCATTATATTTAATATACATTATCGTATTTGCAATCAGAATACGTTTCAACGGAATCCAAGGTGTTATACACAGTATATATCATCGCTATATTTTTTTTATTATAATAAACTGTGGTGGCGTACCTGCGACAGGTCGCCACTGGGACATGTTTATGTGTAGAATCTTTGTCACTGGGACGTGATTCGCGGAACAAGCCTAGACGTTACACAGCAATGCCACAAACAACATTCAACACTTTTTCAAATAAAGAACGTTTATGTTTGCTCACAGAAGCGGCGCGAGTAACCAGGTGCCTTAACAGGACAAACCGTGTGACACTCGTTTACTGGTCATAATTTAACACTCCTATGTGCAGGGTCCAACCACACTTACAGCCCGAATCCCACCGGTCCCTCCAACTGGAGACCCATCCTACGTTTCATATTCACACTCGACCCCTGGTTTCGTCCCAGCCCCTATATGAATTACAATTTCGACTCGTGTTTTCGAATGATTGAAAACAGGGACAGTTCAGTGAAAACTATCCATTTTCAAAATATTTTTAATTATATCCGTGTTTTAACCCCTGATTACAAGTGGTACACTAAATTAACCCTTTATTTACATGTGGTAACCCTTAACTACTCATGGTAAAGCGATGAACAAATGCTGTAACCCATAATTACACATGTTATACCTTAAACAGGTATGGTATACCGTAATTACACGTGTATATGTGTTAAACCTTTGAACACATGTGGTATCCCGTAATTACAGATGTTAAAACTTTGAACATATACATGTGGTATCCCGTAATTACACATGCTCAACCTTTGAACGCATGTGACAACCCTAAATTAACCATTTAACACGTGTGGTAAACCGTAATCACACGTTATTAACCATTTAATATGTGTGGTAACCCTAAGTACACGTGATTAACCATTTAACGCGTGTGGTAACCCTAAGTACACGTGATTAACCATTTAACACGTGTAGTAACCCGTAAATTACACGTGATAAACCATTTAACACGTGTGGTAACCTTAAATTACACGTGATAAACCATTTAACACGTGTAGTAACCCATAAATTACACATGATTAACCATTTAACACGTGTGGTAACCTTAAATTACACGTGATGAACCATTTAACACGTGTGGTAACCCTTAATTACACGTGATAAACAATTAAACACGTGTGGTAACTCTTAATTTAGCACGAAAAGTCTTGTATTTTCACGTGATACCATAAATAACACATACACTCTTTATTAATAACACACAAACTGTGGAAATCTTTATAACAAAAGTATGAAGACCCATTTTTAATGATTTCAAAACGGAAAATATCTATCTATAGTATTTCGAATTATATAACCTTGTAGTTGGTGCACAGTTGTGTGAAGAACAGCTCTCCTTCACCACACCTAACTTCAATGTTTGTTTATATAAACACCGTTTGTTTGTTGACTGTGTCGATCGAGTGGTTAATAAACAACTCGTCTTTGTATAGACCACATTCCGACTAAGGCCATGAGAATTGTTCCAAACTACACACAGCTATTTCTAATGAACAGCACAGAGGTATTTAGGAAATGGACACTGTTAGCCTGCCTACATGGCGCTTTTGATGTCTACATTAAAAACCGGGCCGTTTTATGACATGTTCAGGCCAGTTCGATACGCTAAGAAACGTACTCGTGATAATCAAATATTCATGTATACCATGTGGTAGTGGAGGAGCCAGTCACGAGTAAAATCAATGAGGCTATATCGGGAAACTTACCAGTCTATACAAGTACCATGTAGTATATATATACAAGTATCCGCTCAGAGAGAAAAGATAAAATCTATACAAGTTTCCATGCAGTACCAAGAAAGGAAATATTATCGCATAATGTATATATAGTAGAACAATTCTTATAATATAAGTATAAATTCATTTTTAAGTACAAAAATTAAAAAACAAACTTATTGCACATTTCTCATTACACAAGTAACGATATGACAACACACACAAACATACATAACGATTTAACAATGTATTATATATATATATATTATACTGGATGCCAACCCGCTCTAGATTTCCCCAGCTTTAATGAATAGACGGGATCTTCGTATAATCTCAGTTTTAATTAAGTTGATAAAATTGTTGAAATTTCCATACTCTGAATATTTGGTTTAATTTAATTTTCCATACCATTATCAAGGACATCTTTCAAGACCCATGTAATTTTGCTCACGATCTGTGTTAGTTCGATCTAGGTGTTGTATGTAGCACCAAAACACACTTTCCTGACATGTTGCTTGAACATTGACGGGTTCTGCAGTGCCTGAATGATGATATTATTTGTCTATTTTATGTAAAGTTAAGTTTATGGTATCTTTGTAGAGTTATATATGGTTTATGCCCGGTGTGTATGTTTCACGTATTGCATATGTAGCTTGTGTAGAGTATGTAAGGTTTATGTAGAGTATATAAGGTTTATGTAGAGTATGTAGAGTATGTAAGGTTTATGTAGAGTATATAAGGTTTATGTAGAGTATGTAAGGTTTATGTAGAGTATATAAGGTTTATGTAGAGTATGTAAGGTTTATGTAGAGTATGTAGAGTATGTAAGGTTTATGTAGAGTATGTAATGGTTTATGTAGAGTATGTAAGGTTTATGTAGAGTATGTAAGGTTTATGTAGAGTATGTAAGGTTTATGTAGAGTATGTAGAGTATGTAAGGTTTATGTAGAGTATGTAAGGTTTATGTAGAGTATGTAAGGTTTATGTAGAGTATGTAAGGTTTATGTAGAGTATGTAAGGTTTATGTAGAGTATGTATGGTTTATGTAGAGTATGTAAGGTTTATGTAGAGTATGTAAGGTTCATGTAGAATATGTAAGGTTTATGTAGAGTATGTAAGGTTTATGTAGAGTATGTATGGTTAATGTAGAGTATGTATGGTTTATGTAGAGTATGTAAGGTTTATGTAGAGTATGTAAGGTTTATATAGAGTATGTAAGTTTTACGTAGGGTATGTAAGGTTTATGTAGAGTATGTAAGGTTTATGTAGAGTATGTATGGTTTATGTATAGTATGTAAGGTTTATGTATAGTATGTAAGGTTTATGTAGAGTATGTAAGGTTTATGTAGAGTATGTAAAGTTCATGTAGAGTATGTAAGGTTTATGTAGAGTATGTGTGGTTTATGTAGAGTATATAAGGTTTATGTAGAGTATGTGTGGTTTGTGTAGAGTATGTAAGGTTTATGTTGAGTATGTAAGGTTTATGTAGAGTATGTAATGGTTTATGTAGAGTATGTAAGGTTTATGTAGAGTATGTAAGGTTTATGTAGAGTATGTAAGGTTTATGTAGAGTATGTAAGGTTTATGTAGAGTATGTATGGTCTATGTAGAGTATGTAAGGTTTATGTGGAGTATGTAAGGTTTATGTAGAGTATGTGTGGTTTATGTAGAGTATGTAAGGTTTATGTAGAGTATGTGTGGTTTGTGTAGAGTATGTAAGGTTTATGTTGAGTATGTAAGGTTTATGTAGAGTATGTAATGGTTTATGTAGAGTATGTAAGGTTTATGTAGAGTATGTAAGGTTTATGTAGAGTATGTAAGGTTTATGTAGAGTATGTAAGGTTTATGTAGAGTATGTATGGTCTATGTAGAGTATGTAAGGTTTATGTGGAGTATGTAAGGTTTATGTAGAGTATGTAAGGTTTATGTGGAGTATGTAAGGTTTATGTAGAGTATGTGTGGTTTATGTAGAGTATGTATGGTTTATGTAGAGTATGTAAGGTTTATGTAGAGTATGTAAGGTTTATGTAGAGTATGTAAGGTTTATGTAGAGTATGTAAGGTTTATGTAGAGTATGTAAGGTTTATGTATAGTATGTAAGGTTTATGTAGAGTATGTATGGTTAATGTAGAGTATATAAGGTTTATGTAGAGTATGTACAGTTCATGTAGAGTATGTAAGGTTTATGTAGAGTATGTGTGGTTTGTGTAGAGTATGTAAGGTTTATGTTGAGTATGTAAGGTTTATGTAGAGTATGTAAGGTTTATGTAGAGTATATAAGGTTTATGTAGAGTATGTAAGGTTTATGTAGAGTATATAAGGTTTATGTAGAGTATGTAAGGTTTATGTAGAGTATGTAGAGTATGTAAGGTTTATGTAGAGTATGTAAGGTTTATGTAGAGTATGTAAGGTTTATGTAGAGTATGTAAGGTTTATGTAGAGTATGTAAGGTTTATGTAGAGTATGTAGAGTATGTAAGGTTTATGTAGAGTATGTAAGGTTTATGTAGAGTATGTAAGGTTTATGTAGAGTATGTAAGGTTTATGTAGAGTATGTAAGGTTTATGTAGAGTATGTATGGTTTATGTAGAGTATGTAAGGTTTATGTAGAGTATGTAAGGTTTATGTAGAGTATGTAAGGTTTATGTAGAGTATGTAAGGTTTATGTAGAATATGTAAGGTTTATGTAGAGTATATAAGGCTTATGTAGAGTATGTAGAGTATGTATGGTTTATGTAGAGTATGTAGAGTATGTAAGGTTTATGTAGAGTATGTAAGGTTTATGTAGAGTATATAAGGCTTATGTAGAGTATGTAGAGTATGTAAGGTTTATGTAGAGTATGTAAGGTTCATGTAGAATATGTAAGGTTTATGTAGAGTATGTAAGGTTTATGTAGAGTATGTATGGTTAATGTAGAGTATGTATGGTTTATGTAGAGTATGTAAGGTTTATGTAGAGTATGTAAGGTTTATATAGAGTATGTAAGTTTTACGTAGGGTATGTAAGGTTTATGTAGAGTATGTAAGGTTTATGTAGAGTATGTATGGTTTATGTATAGTATGTAAGGTTTATGTATAGTATGTAAGGTTTATGTAGAGTATGTAAGGTTTATGTAGAGTATGTACAGTTCATGTAGAGTATGTAAGGTTTATGTAGAGTATGTGTGGTTTATGTAGAGTATATAAGGTTTATGTAGAGTATGTGTGGTTTGTGTAGAGTATGTAAGGTTTATGTTGAGTATGTAAGGTTTATGTAGAGTATGTAATGGCTTATGTAGAGTATGTAAGGTTTATGTAGAGTATGTAAGGTTTATGTAGAGTATGTAAGGTTTATGTAGAGTATGTAAGGTTTATGTAGAGTATGTATGGTCTATGTAGAGTATGTAAGGTTTATGTGGAGTATGTAAGGTTTATGTAGAGTATGTGTGGTTTATGTAGAGTATGTAAGGTTTATGTAGAGTATGTGTGGTTTGTGTAGAGTATGTAAGGTTTATGTTGAGTATGTAAGGTTTATGTAGAGTATGTAATGGTTTATGTAGAGTATGTAAGGTTTATGTAGAGTATGTAAGGTTTATGTAGAGTATGTAAGGTTTATGTAGAGTATGTAAGGTTTATGTAGAGTATGTATGGTCTATGTAGAGTATGTAAGGTTTATGTGGAGTATGTAAGGTTTATGTAGAGTATGTAAGGTTTATGTGGAGTATGTAAGGTTTATGTAGAGTATGTGTGGTTTATGTAGAGTATGTATGGTTTATGTAGAGTATGTAAGGTTTATGTAGAGTATGTAAGGTTTATGTAGAGTATGTAAGGTTTATGTAGAGTATGTAAGGTTTATGTAGAGTATGTAAGGTTTATGTATAGTATGTAAGGTTTATGTAGAGTATGTAAGGTTTATGTAGAGTATGTAAGGTTTATGTAGAGTATGTAAGGTTTATGTATAGAATGTAAGGTTCATGTAGAGTATGTATGGTTTATGTAGAGTATGTAAGGTTTATGTAGAGTATGTAAGGTTTATGTAGAGTATGTATGGTTTATGTAGAGTATGTATGGTTTATGTAGAGTATGTATGGTTTATGTAGAGTATGTATGGTTTATGTAGAGTATGTAAGGTTTATGTAGAGTATGTATGGTTTATGTAAAGTATGTATGGTTTATGTAGAGTATGTATGATTTATGTAGAGTATGTATGGTTTATGTAGAGTATGTATGGTTTATGTAGAGTATGTATGGTTTATGTAGAGTATGTATGGTTTATGTAGAGTATGTAAGGTTTATGTAGAGTATGTAAGGTTTATGTAGAGTATGTATGGTTTATGTAGAGTATGTATGGTTTATGTAGAGTATGTAAGTTGCTGACGTTACAACAGCATTAGGAAGAGAGTTCCAATGGTTAACAACCTGCTCACTAAAAATATTTCTTAAATTTAGTTTAATTGTTCTTTTTAGTAGTGGCAGACTGTGTCCTCTTGTTTTCTTTTTATTGTTTGGAATCAACAAACCCTCAGTGACAGCTTTATCATATCCTCCATATGTAAGTTTGTATACTAGGATCATATCTCCTCTCAGTCTTCTATGTCTTAGTGTTGGTAAGTTAAGGTTCCTCAGCCTATAGATTTTTCACCCCCGGTATCTACTTCGTTGCTCTCTTTTGCACGTTTTCTAACTCATTAATATGTTATAATATTAAGCCCTGTATTCAAGATGTGGTCATACAAAGACAGGTTGTAGTATCTTGGTACGTGAACGTTCTTCGGAAAGTTCTTATTTTTCTATTGGCTTTATTGACCGCATCGTGAATATGATCATTTAGATTGAAGTTGTTGTCTTATAATTCCCAAGTCTTTTTCTTTTGTCACGTGCTTTAATGTGACCTCGACTCTTCCATTTTCCTCGTCTTTATATTTCTTTCCGACGTGCATAACTTTGCATTTGTCCGGATGAAATTTCAAGAGCCATTTATCTGACCATCTAGAACTGCTTGTAGATTAGAGTTATCTTTATTTTGGCAATTTGTTGTGTCATCTGCAAATAGTTATGTTTTTGCGTTAAGAGTTTCCGGAAGGTCGTTAATGATGTAAAAAGTACAAAAAGGGACGGTACTAAGACTCTTCCCTGGGGAACTCCACTTGTAACCTCCATCCAGTTTGACATTTCCCGTTTACCGATACGTGCTGTTTCCTGCTAGTTAAGAAACTTAAAACCCGCTTGATTATTTCTGCTGCCTTTAATTTGAAAGCCGTAGATGTGGGAAAGTGTCAAACGCTTTCGTGAAGTCTAGCAGAGTACTCGATTCACAGTCCGGAATGTAACTTTAGCACGGAATTAGATTAGATTGCTATCTACGTCCGTGCTTTTAGTATCTGTTAAATAGTTTACCTTCCGCTAAGGAATCAATCCCGGTGTTTACTTAAGATATTATTATTTTCGAGATGGGTCATTATTCTTTCCCTAGCAATTTTCTCCATAGTTTTGCCTATTACACTTGTCAAATTAACTGACCTATAACTCACTGGCGTTTTCTTGTCCCCCTTTTTGTGTATTGCAGTTACCTGACCCTCCTTTCAGCTGTCAGGAAGTTCTCCACATTTTAAATAACTGTTAAAAATTTCAGTTCAGGAGTTTTTAGTATATCAGCAGTTTCCTCGAGTACTATCCAGTGAATATTATCTGGTCCTGGTGATTTTGAGGGATTCATTTATTTCTGACAAACTTACATAAAACCCTACCATGCTTTATTAAGTTCGTCACCAATAGCAAGGTGTGTTATTGGACTGTAACACAATTTGCTTAAATTTGGTAAACAAGAGTTGCGTCCCATTATAGACGGTTAATACGTCATTTGGTACTCCCAATATAGAGGACTGCTAGACACTATAGATAGTACCTCAGTGGTATTCCAATTATTCTAGATACCGTGGAAACTGTAGACTGAAATCACCCTTCCATACTAAACTAGTAATTATGTCACTATGTTTTCGACATAGATACATACCCAAAATGGTGGCCGAGTGGTTAAGGTGTTCCGACATTCTACCACTAACCCTCCAACTCAAGGTTGCGAGTTCGAATCCCAAGTGCGGTAGTTGCCAGTTACTGACCGTAGGTCGGTGATTTTTAACCGGGTACTCCGGCTTTCCTCCACCTCCAAAACCTGGCACGTCCTTAAATGACCATGGCTGTTAATAGGACGTAAAACAAAATAAACCAAACCCAAATCGGACGCCTTTTGATTACAAAAAAAGTTAACGGTCAGATAAAAGATGGTCACCTGGCAGCAAAACTAAGGACAAAGAGGAACACATACGTGAAATTAAAGAAAGATCTATCCTATTTTCATGAAGAAATCGTTATAACAAACATTCATTGTTAGAATCAAAGATTGCTGGCCGTCAGCCTGTTTTCCTGGCCAGTCGCAAAATGAAACAAGAGGCCCAATTGAGGGCCTTAATGGTCAATTGGCTATATTTACATTTGCTCTGTAATTTTCCATTGATATAATGCTAAGAGGCAGTTGCTGGCATACGCCTATAACACCCAGTGCCTCAGACTATAACAGCAGTTGATATTGTGACTCATCAATCTCTATTGTGACGTCATCAATTTAATTTTTGTCTTCACTTTATTCGCTGTTCAAAATTGGTCCAAGGAAACTAAATAAAGCACAATAATTCTATAAAAATGTAAATATATGTAACGAACATTACAGCAAATATTGTTACAGTCCTATAAAACCCATTGCTATTGCTGACAAACTTACATAAAGCCCTACCGGGCTTTATTTAGTTTGTCATCAATAGCAAAGCGTGTTATAGGACTGTAACAACATTTGCTAAAACATTCATTGCTTAAATAACATACAGAATGCAATGTATCAGTCAATTAAAATGTATGGAGCCGTTTTCTAGGTCCCGAGACCTCAAAATAGTTAATGGTAGCCATGTAATATACATTCTGTTCGGGAGAGATAACAGAGTTATCTCCCCTACACTTCATTCCATATAAAATATGATTGCCCCCCCCCCCCCCCCCCCCCCCCTAAGGATTATTTACACTAAATTCCGTTGCAATCTACAAAAGGGTTAATTTTAAAGTAAAATTTCACCAAAGTTCCCCCTTATGGGGCCCGGCCCCTCTGGTCCCAGGGCTCACAACAGCCTCATTAATTTAAAGTATGGTTGTCCTCGCCTAATTATGTATCATCGAATCCACCTACGTGTTAAGGAGGAATAGAGTTTTAAAGCAAAAATTCAACAAAGTCCCCCTTTTAAGCCACCCCCCCCCCCCCCTGGCCCAATGGGTCACATCGACCTCCGTTATGTGAAATATGTTTGTCCTCACTCAAAGATGTTTCACACAAAATTTGGTTGTAATCCACTCAAAGGTAATGGAAAAGTAGGATTTTAAAGCGAAAATTTAAGACAGTTCCCTTTTAGGTGCCTGTCCCTCTGGCCCCTGGGGTCACACTAGACCCATTTTTATACAAGAGGCCCAGAGGGCCTGTATCGCTCACCTGGATAAATTGGTACCAAGGTTAACATGTTAATTTCTAAAACATTTCTAAAAGAGATGCTATGGGCAGGGACAGACCCAAAGAATTATCCTTGAAGTTTATCTGTATAAATTAAAGATAGGTTTATGGGTGGGTATCTCAACTCACTGTTTTCAAGCTCAACTAAGAACCAAGGTCCCTAGGACTGGACTAGACCCTTATATGAATGATAATATCATGATTGTGTTTGTTTCTGTATAGTTTTGGGGTGGAATGACTGTAAGGGCGTGGCAGACCCTTGGGTCAAATCTAAAATCATATTTGTGATGTTCTCTTTATGCTAAGCAATTGTATATGTAGTTTTGGGGTGGGGATCTCAACCGTTTAAAAGTTATATCAATATTGCCAAATGGTCCCCTTTTGGCCCCTGGGTGTCGGCCCCATCATTTGTAGGAATTTGAATCCCAGCCACTTAGGGATAACACCACTAAAATATGAATGTTTCACATTGCTTAGATCAAGAGAAGAAGTCATTAATATGAATGTAGCTAAATTGACCACTTTTGGCCCCGCCCCTCAGTCCCCTGGGGGGTCAGCCCCATCATTTGTATAAATTTTAGTCCCAGCCATCTAGGGATGTTTCCTACCTTTGATTAAATTCTGATCAGTGGTTAAGAAGAAGTCCAATGTTGACAGACGGACGACAGATACTGGATACCACATTATGGCATAAGTTCACCTTGGTCCTTTGGACCAAGTGAGCTAAAGATATGATTGCCCTCACCACCAAACTGCCCCCTTTTGTTGCTCGGCCCCTCTAGACTCGGGAAATCACACAAGCCTCATTTGTATAAGATATGATTGCCCTTCCTCAAGAATGTTTCGCACCAAATTTGGTAGTAATCTGCTTTAGGGTTAAGGAGGAGAAGGGTTTTGAAAGTGAAAGTTTAATGCACAGATAGTGCATGGCACACCGCAGATGGCGACGGACGAAACACAATGACTATAGGTCATCCTGACCTAAAAAGTACAACTAGAGACGAAGTGGAACCTATACATGTACATGAATTCCCGGGAAAGAGCCAAAATTAAATTTCATAGTCAAGATCAAAGATGGCCACCTGTCAGCCATATTGTTAATCTGATCTGTTCGAAAATGGCCCATGCACAACTAAGCACCAACGGGAACTACCAATTGAATTTGAGATTGTTCTATCCAGTGCTTGTCAAGAAATAGCGATAACAAACTATTACTCTTAATCAAGACAGCTGTCTGTTGGCAATATTATTTATCAGATTTGTTCGAAAATGGACCATGCACAACAAGGCACAATGGGGAACCTACATATGAAAATTGGGAATGAGACATCCTGTACTTGTCAAGAAATAGCGATCAACTATTACTGACAAATCCAAGATGGCCGCCTGTTGGCCATACTGTTTATCGAATCTGTCCAAAAGCGTAACATGCACAACTAGGCACCAAGGGGAACTACATATACAATTTGAGAATGATCCATCCTGTAATTCTCAAGAAATAGCGATAACAAGAATTGTTTAAGGACGGACGGACCACAGACGCAGGGCGATTTAAATAGCCCACCATCTGATGATTGGTTAAAAATAATAACAAAAAGGCAAAAATGTTAAGATTCATTGTTTTAGTTACAAAAATATAAATATATAGAATATACATAAACATATAATGCTATGGACTGTATCAAACACAACATCGCCAGACACATACATACTGTACCACAGACAACCCCTGACACATATACAGAGCAGGCCATGTAAGATGGAGGTAACCAAGAATCGAAAAACACCTACAACACTATGCTCCCCTTCCATTAATTCCCAGATGTGTCCGACAAGGAATTTTCATCAGAGAGGTTTCAAGTTGGGTAAATCCCTTCTTGGCAAGCTTTTGATATTTTAATACCAAATTTGGAAATCGCTCTGTTGGAATTTTCATATCCTTCACTTCTTGGTGTGAAAAAAAATAATTCTCTCTCACTGTATTCACTAAAACTAGCTCAGGTACCACGACATAGGTGTTGTAGTTTATACAACGGATAGTTCCTGATTTTGTGACAGCACTTTGTCCTAATGTGAAGTCACACAAACGAAATATGGTTTGATGTCCCAAAGACTGTAAGATGACATCATAATGCAGCACGTTTGACCTCGTTTAATCTACAGTATTTTGCTTGGTTTAATTTTGTTCATAAACACTTCTGACTGTTATTTCTCAGAAGAAATAAACCTCCTGGTAGCATGCTTTTTACAGTGGTATAGATAAGTTTAGAATAAAGTTGATAGTTTTCCTTATATTTTTCATTTTTTTTTTATCTTGTGGTGAGACTAAAACTGACAGAGTTTGGCAAGTAATTCATATTCATGAGAATAGAAACAATAAGAATAAATTTTAAATTCTTGTGATGTTATATATATTCTTTGTTTCAATTAATTTCTTACTATCTTCATACAAATACCATTAAGCATATCTCCAAATCTCAAAAATTTAAAAGAATCTGCTAAAAAATTCAGTACATTTGACCCCTGTGACTTTAAAGGTCAAACAATGTTAATCAGTTGAACAAACTTTATAGGTCTTCACCAAAGACACTTTGATTATTGAGATGAGGTCGCTCAGATGTTTACACACATCATGATACTTGATCTTAAATATGGGTCAAGGTCATCCACATCAACAAACTTTGGACAAGAAATATTGGGTGAAATCAAATATGTGGGTCAGGTAGCACATACATACAACATCTCATTAATATTATCAGGGATTTTAGAAATCCTTTTTGAAATCGTACACTCTGGAATTCTTATTCAATGCCTACAGTTAAATCTCTTCATATATTATAAGTAACATTCATGACGTATCATCAGCATTCATAGAACACTCAACATGTACAATGAGTGGTGGAAACACTGATTTACCAGGTATACCTCTTGCCTCCGAATACATACACAGGTTCTCCGCAAATAAATACTGTCATGCCCGGAAACTTCTTTTCGAATTCATTTACACAACAACATTTCTGTAAAGACTTTTTAACAAGTTTCTCTAACATTGTTATCACTGTAGGCTAATAAACAAACCTAACATCAGGGATAACTCTACAATATGTTGGCACAGGGATGATAATAAGAGAATGAACAACATCTCTTAGTGTATTATTGGTGAGTAAGCCCACAGATTCTAAGACACGGAAATATGAACTTTTATATCAGTTTCCAGATAGCCCAGAAGCAACCAGCAAACACAGCCAGAACACTGGGTACAGTCAAAGTTTGTTTATATCTCCCAAGTTGACGATGGGAAAACTTCCGACTTAAATATCCAAATTTAGAATTTGAAAAGTTTTGTTATGGACCAACAAAATATCAATAAAACAGGATCTTCAAGTTCTACATGTTTGAGGTAACAAGGTTCTTTCAACAGTATACAAATTCATCAGAAATCTTTATACATGATAATGAATACGATTTAGTATACATTTCCTGGTATTTATAAATGTTCACAGAAGACTGCAGACAAAAAAACAGATTTTACTTTTCTATTTAGTCCAGTAATAAAATCAAAACTGAACTATCAAAATGTGCAACATCCCAACAGATATATAAGTAACTTAAATATTTAAATATAGCACTGTTTCATTTTAACTTACATAATAAATAATTTTGGCCACGTCAGATCCTAAAGGACGGAGTGGGTAATAGTATTTACCACATCAGATCCTACAGGAAAAAGGGCGGGGATGTTTGTAACGGTATGTACTGGTATATACCATATCTAAAAGCACATATCTTGAACATTGTCAGACATTTCTATTACAAATACTTACACATATAAATGATAATATGCAAAATAAAAATATGTGATTGTATTTGTAAATTTCATTGATTCGTAACAATGGTACTTATACCCAGATGGTGACAAATTAATATCCTGATTGCAAACATTTCATTAATGCTGTCGAAAATAAGTATAAAATAAATACACCACAGAATGATCTGCTCTGTGTGGAGCAGAGAACAAGATCTAGAACACAGATTAACGTCATAACAGAGAAGCATAATAGCAAGGTCAGTAATATCTTAAGTTACATGATTATCGCAACATCAGCAATATTCTAGTAATTTATTATTCTATAAACTGGATATGGCAATGAAATCAGAACATCCCTCTTAATATTCCTTCTAACACAACCGATCATTCATACTCCCCCATACACAAGGGGAGATCATTCATACTCCCCAATACACAAGGGGAGATCATTCATACTCCCCCATACACAAGGGGGGATCATTCATACTCCCCCATACACAAGGGGGGATCATTCATACTCCCCCATACACAAGGAGGGGTCATTCATACTCCCCATTACACATGAGAACAAGAGAACATGTCATTCATCCTTAACAAGGGAACACTCAAACTCCTAACTCAAGGGCTCTAATCTAACTGGTAGATTTTGGTTCCAGCTTTGCTGGTGTCAGGATCAATGCCTGAATAGTAATGTAAGACTTTGTTTTGCAGTGATTTTGTTTGCCCATTTTTACAGCTGATATAAGACTGTTTCCCCCAGTTATTTCCCCAAAATGAAGCAAATTCAAGAATATTTTCCTAATTCAATAAGGCAAAGACTGCTGTAAAATCTAGGTAGCAAAAACACTGATTTGATTTCTACAATCACCAAGAATCCAAGAAGCGAGGACAGTATTACTTGAGTAACATAAAAACGTTAAGTATGGAAGGAAATCCTAACTGTTATGTAAACAATAATAACAAGTAAATTAGATAGGAGCCCTTGTTTATTGAGTCTGTTAATTTGGACTCCTAGTTTAACGAGTCTGTTAATTTGGAGTCCTAGTTTAACCAGTCAATTAATTTGGAGTCCTACTTTAACCATTCAGTTAGATTGGCACCCACATATAACCAGTTAGATGGAGCCCTCGTTTAACCAGTCAGTTATAGATTGGAGCCCTCGTTTAACCACTTAAGATTGGAGCCCTAGTTTAACCAGTTAAGATTGGAGCCCTCGCTAAACCAGTTAGATTGAAGCCCTAGTTTAACCAGTCAGTTAGATTGAAGCCCTAGTTTAACCAGTAAGATTGGAGCCCTTGTTTAACCATTTAAGATTGGAGCCCTCGTTTAACCAGTTAGATTGGAGTCCTAGTTTAACCAGTTAAGATTGGAGCCCTCGTTTAACCAGTTAGATTGAAGCCCTAGTTTAACCAGTAAGATTGGAGCCCTTGTTTAACCATTTAAGATTGGAGCCCTCGTTTAACCAGTTAGATTGGAGCCCTCTTTTAACCAGTTAAGATTGGAGCCCTCGTTTACACACTCCTCACTCACTCACACTGCTGTGCCATCAATGTTGTTGCGCTGAGCTAGGATCAGACTGAAGCTGCCGACTTTTCCTCTTTGTTGTTCTCCTGAGAGTCATGTAACTTGACACGTTTCCTTGAACAAACCCAGTTAAAGCACCTTTAGGAAATAAATGAGTACTGCTGCCTTCAGAGCCAGCTGCAGGATTGTTTTGAACACATACACCTCCAAACACATGCGAGGCGTGGCCCGATATGCCAAGAGAAGAACGCGGAATGAGTGGACTTAGCTTGGCCTCGCCTCCTGACGACCCTGGTGAGGACACGCCAGAAGATGACCTACTGTCTTGACTACATACAGCCTGGCGCAGGGGAGACAACTGTTCATATTCCACATTGGCCGGGTAGGTAGCACTCTGCGAGTCCTGAGCACCATCAGACAAGTCTTCAGATTTCATACCTTCACTTGAGTCTGGAAAACAAGGGGCAAAATGAAGCCTTTTATTTAAACAAAGCCATAACTGAAAAGCAAGATACTGCAGTAGGCCACCATAAATAAAGTAAAACCCTAACAGATGGAAAAGATCATCTAGGAATTAAAAAAAAATTACTTGAAAAGAAGTATATACCTCAAGAGTTTGAAGGAAATTACTTCTGATAATGGGACACATACAAGATATTATCAGAAAACATCAGTCAGAAACAAGTATAGCAGTCAAACTGTAGAAAACTATAATCAAAACAAAATCAACCCTTAGTGTGCACTAAAAAAAAATAATAGCTGAAGTATTTAGCCACATGGGGCAGCATATCCTCCAGGAACAAGATTTGAAGACAGACATCTTGAAAAATCTGGTACCTTCATGGAAATTTTGGAGAAAGAGCCTTCCTGTGCTTCCCAAGAAATAATGCTAACAGTTTTTTTTTAAAAGATTGATGGGATGACAGACAGCAGACGGAAGACAGAAAGTAAATTGCGTGAAAAACAGTGTTTGATATTTACCATCATATTCAAGAAATGAATCGTCGCTATCATCCTTGTCGACTTCATCATCCTCTTTATCACCGTCGTAGCCAGACAGCGCTGATTCATCCATGATAGCAGACTTCTCAATGGAGGGGGTGGCCGTACCCTCACGACCTTCCACACACGGAAACTTCCTATAGAGAACAAGCAATATCCAGGCATTGTTTATATTAAAATATAATAAAAAGATTTGAAATCGAAGTAAGTTAAGAATTTAGTCACAATGGAATAATGAAATGCTTCTAGAAAAGCCTGATTAAAAGTGGCAATGGTTGAATGTACAAATTGGACAATTGACAGTAAAAGTAAAACAACAACATTTTTCTGTGATCAATCTACGTGCAAGTCCCAAGTCCTGTACTCTTAAAAAATTATGATGGGACTCATAGAAATATTGGAAATACTTCAATTTAACATTGTGGACCAATTGTTTTCAGCAAAATATAATTTAAAAACCCTTGAAAATAAATCGTAAATTGATCACTGCATTTTAACCTGTACAAGAATGTATATATAACAATTACGTGTAGGCTGTACAAGAATATTGAAATATTTCTGAGTCATTTAATTACCACATACTTAGCTCTGACAGTATCAACTTACCGATCACATCGGCGCTTCTTTCTTGATGGGGATAAGATAAGCTGGTCATCGTTTTTGAATTTGACACAAACATCAAGTCCCTGTTGAATGTGATCCGTTACACCAAGCATAGCACACAGCTCTTCATAGCTCATGATCTGTAAAAATATCAGTCACCATACTAGTACCAATGTCCATAATTTCACACAACCAAAGTACTTTAAAATTCTTCTGAGTTTAATGCTCATTGTCAAGGTTTGTAGTTAAAGGGGGAATTTAGTGTAACTTTTTATCTTTTTACCATAAACAAATTGGATTTTTAATATTCCCCCTCAGAATAATCCATGTCTAAACATTGACATGACACAATGTTTTCTTTGTATTTTTCATTGTTGAATAAAGAATTTACTTAAGGCATATCTGCTGATATCTTCTAGAGTAAGCCTGTATGTTTTCTGATTATTAACAAGCCGAACTGCTTTCATGAACATGGTTTGACCGGTTAAACTATTTTTAAAATATCATATACCAGGGATAAACCTTGACATGGCAAAACAGAAACAAAACTGGCCATGGTAGACAATGGTTATGGACCAGGTCATTATGAAATACATTAACTTTCGATAGAAGCAATACATTTTTGTTAACTGCCAATTAAGAAAATTGTATGACTAAATATCGCTTCTTTAAGAGGAATGGAAAGTAACAAAATTTTGAAGTAGTCTGCTGCTTGTTATTTGTATAGAAAATTTACCTCCATCTCGCTGACTTCCATGAACTTTTTATCGGAGTAACGTAACTTCACTGCCTGGAGTGTGACATCTCTGTGGTCTACCACAGAACCTTCCAGGAAACTGTACAAAGAAACAGTGAGAATGTTAATATCAGGACAAGCAAAGTGGATTGTTGGGTTTTTTTTGTCCATATAATACATGTTTGTACACCTAAATCTAAGTTATTGCTACATTTTGTTTTGTCTTTAGGATATTTGAACCTTCATGCAACTTTTATTGAAATTGTTTCTGTTCGTTAAGATAACTGAATAAGTTTGGTTTTGTTTATTTTGTTTTACGTCCTATTTACAGCCAGGGTATTTAAGGATGTGCCAGGTTTTGAAGGTGGAGGAAAGTTGGAGTACCCGGAGAAAAACCACCGACCTATGGTCAGTACCTGGCAACTACCCCACGTGGAATCGAACTCGCATCCCAGAGGTGGTGGGCTAGTGGTAGAATATCAGAACATCTTAACCACTCAGCCCCTCTTAAGAAATAAGGCTAACTGGGACAAGTCTAAGATTTTAAGAGGAAATCACTGTTGGATCATCTTATTACTACAGATATTTATCCTGAGTTAAGCAACGGTCTCAATCATCAGCAGAAAGAAATTTTTCACCGAAATTTGATTCGTTTTCTCTATGAATCCTGTAATAAATACCTTTTATAAGATGTTTTTTGTTATTTATAAACAGACTTGATTTGTCTATACTTACCATTTTTCATGTACATGAAAGGCACACCTGCTGATATCTTCTATTGTAAAACCCGTGAACTGGACCATACGCTTTGGCCAAGGATCGTCTACAGGATAAACAGATTTAATTAGAGACAAACTATACGATCATCTAGCATATATATAGAAAAGAGTTACTAAGTGACTGAACCATACATTTAGGCCAAGGATCATCTACAGGATAAACAGATTTAATTAGATAAAAACTATACGATCATCTAGCATATATATAGAAAAGAGTTACTAAGTGACTGAACCATACATTTAGGCCAAGGATCATCTAGAAGATAACATTTATACTGTGACATTCTAACACTAGCAGTGAAATTTTAAATGGCCAAAAGTTTTCAAGGCTACTTTTAGATCTTTTTCAAACATTCCAAAGTGTAACATACCTTGTCGTGCGAGTATACGTGCGAGGAGGACGGAAGCTGCGGCTATTTCCGTGGGCTTGTACTGGCCCATCTCTGCCTGGAGAAGACACAACTCACAGATATACTCGGCCAGAAACGAACTTTTCCTGTCCAGTTTTGCCAACAAAGAAAATAGCTCCACAAAATCGAAACTGTTTGCGAGTCTGATTTTACCGCGCAGCGTGGCAGTGATCTCGCCCATCATTCGCACCACATCTTCGTACTTGTATGTATTGTCCGTCAGCCATGCTGCCTCACGAATTGTGATTATGTCTTTACCTAAAAACCTAAACAAGGGAAAAAAATTAACAAATAAATCAACCAGTAGTCATTTCCCTTGAAATTTTCAATAATTTAATACCCATACACATGTTACATTCTCAGTGTGTTAACAGAATGTCTGCCAATCTACAGCTAACAACATAATATATACAGGAGGTATTATACACTGTACGCCAACATCGTGATCATGTAAAGTTAAAAGCATCTTTAGAGACAGCTATTCATATTGAATTTGCAAGGATTGAAATAAAAGTAGTTTTATATTATTGGAAGATATGTTTATATTGATTTTCTTCGATAGCTCGTGAATTTCTTACCTAGAACAGAGAACCATTGCAGCGACCCCTAGAAGCTGTAGTTTGGAGCGTGAAGTCTTATGAACCTTGAGATATCTATCCACCACATTAACCGCCACATGAAGAGTCTGACTCGAGAAATCTTTCATTCCCGCCACTTCCACCAGCCAGTCGACCAGAATGTATCGCATCGATGGCGTCAGCTCGTTTGAAGTTTTGAAACAGCTCTGAATGTTGCTCGGCGAAACAGAGTGAATGAAGTCACACACAGTGAATGCTGCTTGGTCTAAACTTACACCACAGTAAATTTCCTTGGCATAGAATTTACACAGGTTTAAACGCGCCTCCATGTGGCCTAGTTTGGCAACTTGGCGGAGCTGTCGTATACTTTCGAGTCTGGAGGCGCGGTCACACGCGCAGTTCTCCCACTGCTGCTGCCAGTGTAGGTAGGCTCCTACCCCCGACCTGTACTTGGCCGCCTGTTCGAGGTAGAATTGGGTGTCACCACTCACATCCTCTTCCAGCAGGGACACAGTCTTGGCCACACAAACCTGTACATCTCCATTGTCAGGGTGCTGTAGAAACAAGCACAAATAAGTATATCAACCAATACTCAGGGCCCATCAATAGCACTGGTTCTCTTGTCCTGACAACTAATACATGGGGCCTGTTTCTGCATTATAACACAAGGACTTTGTCTTCTTTAACAATTTTTATGTTATACACAAGGACAGGTATCTTTAACAATTTCTATGTGATACACAAGGACTTTGTCTTCTGGGGCAGGTATCTTTAATAATTTCTATGTTACACATAAGGACTTTGTCCCCAGGAGCAGGAATCTTAACTACACTACAGTAGAACCTTGTTATCTCAACTCTATAATATAAGTTTTTTGTCTGTCCCGACTATATTAAAGCTTTACACGAGCATTTCAAACTCACGTAACTTGAATACTTTGATAACACGAAGTTTCCCTATGGTCCTGTCGACTTACAAGATGACGAGGTTTGACTGTATTTCTACGTATAACACAGGGACTATGTGTCCCCAGAGGCAAAAATCTTAACTGTATTTATGTTATAAGGCAGGGTTAAAAACTTTTGCACCTGTTGGATAACACCTGTTGACATGTTATTCTATTTACTTATTTATTACAGGTAAGACTAGGTATCTCTCACTTATCACCACACTTCTGGTCGCCTTACCTCCTCTAAATATTTCTTCATGTGTGTAAACACCAACTCCTTACAGCAGGCACCGTTCCGTGACCAAGGAGGACGGATAAACAGCCAGGAGAATGGATCAGTGCCCGGTGTGAGGCCTTCCATCTTACAGAACATGTTAGCAGCTTTCTCACCGTTGTTGGTCACCTGGCGGTCGTCCTCAGGTACTGTTAAATACAACAGTCTTTATAAAGATAGGAAAGCCAACAATATAAAGATAGGAAAAACTAGCATGGAAGTTTTTATTTAAATTTGAAGGGGTCAGTATAATTTTTTTTTTAGAAACCAAGTTTAAGTAATTCAGTGATCAAATTGATTCAAAAACAGGAGGGGTCGTCAACCAAGCATTAACAAGAGATTTACATTGTACAGGTAGGCAATGGTAAACTATAAAATAGGATAACTTACAGCCTTCGTTGTACAGGTAGGCAATGGCCAGCTTGATTAGTGCTTCTATATTCCCTAGGTTTGCCGCTCTGGAAATAGAAATTATAATAAAGCATGTTTTGTTCCCATTTATAATAAGAGTGCTGTATCTTGACCAGTAAGAAGTCAATAATGTGATTATAAAATGTCCATCCCTGAAGTGTTGTAACAGAACCTCCCGTTGTGTCGATCAGAGTCGAGATCTAGAGTTTGGTACAGAGAATTATCTCATTGTAGTAAGATTAAAACATTACACAATATGTATTTATTGTCAAGTTCTACTGTGACATTAACATTTCCAAGCACTAGTCCAGATAAGCAAAATGCAGTTTTTATTATAGCAATTGTATTGAAATTCAAGGACTTTCCACTAGTCCGAACCAAAATTTACTTGTCATGGGACTAGTTGACTAAGCTAAAGTTGCAGACTGCAGTAATCTACTAATTCTACTTACTTTTGAAAATGCTGAAGATTATTACACATTGGCCAGTTGTCCTGGAAGCTTGCCATCGCCCAGACAGGCGAGCTGCCATCTATGATGTCTCGGAAGTACGAGTGTACCTAAAATAAACAAAGATAATGGGTATTGTTAAACCACTACATGTCGCCTACCCGCCCCCTCTATTTATTAAACTGTAATGATTTATAAAGATGACGGTCTAAACTTTTCCACACCATATCTTGATGAATGTAAGTGTACATATACTCTGAAGGAAAACTATAGAGCTGGGAACCACAAAATCAAAAGTACCACGGTATTTAGGCAAATACTGCGGTAGGTACAACGGTATACCACCCTGATTGCATGTTTGAGCTAGCTAAAGGTCTCTGGCTGTTTTTGTTCTGAAGCCAATCAACAAGAGGCCTATCATAAGTTTCTCTTTGTGTTATCCTCAAATATTTTTTGAGTGAAGCTATGTCTGTCCTAGTGGATCACGACACTTATAGGAAATTATAATTAAATCATATATTGGAATTCCAACTGATTTATGTAACGAATAGTTTATTGATAAGTTAAATGATGGTCCACAAAAAAACGGTACAGGACTAATGTACCACGGTACGTACCATCACAACTTTATACCACTATATATACTTGTATACCAGTAAAACCACCAAGCCCTATAAAACCACTCACAGGTTTTGTTTCTTTTTATAAATATACATTGTGGCAACCTAGATCTTAATTGTTATGTATTACGTCAACATTGTTCAACTAATCATTTTTCGTAATCTGAGCGAGTTCGCCTTGATAAAAAACTAGGCCATGTGACGGCCTCATAATGAGGAAGTCATGTCATACATACCGTCCTCATATTGAGGATGTCCCTGATGTGGAGGCCCTTGAGGATATAAAGGATGACTTCCTCTGGCAGATGCCATATCGTTAGTTGGTTGTGTTTACGTGGGCGCAGCTGCATATGCATATGGACGGGTATAAATGTGTTGGGTGACTTTTGGAATTTACTGAGTGCTGTCAACACTGCAAACAAAACAAAACATTTAGATATCAATACCAAACAAGAAAATACATTAAAATGTAAAATATTTCTTAACCTGATATTCATTTCTCTTTATACGCAAGAGAAATGACAGAACAGATGAAGCTACAGAAACTGTAGAACTCACTGACTCAAGCCTCTTAAAGGCCCAATATACGTAACGTCAGGAATTTTTTTCTTGATTCTGAAAAATTCTGAAAAAAATCCATTTGATATCCATGCAAATATAAGCCAAAAACGAACTAAACCTGAGCGCTGCCTAACAAGAAACTCTTGACAGAAAAATCCAAACTGAAAATAACTCAGGTGGGGCCCACTTCATCAACAAGCCTAAGGTAGAAGACCGTTCGAAATGGACATGTGTTTACAAATAGCGTGTTTCAACTGCTGCTGTACCGGTAACCGCAAAAGAATTCATCTTGAATATTGCTGATATCAGTTACTCTTAGCTAAATCTATAATTGTAATAAGTTATTAGGCTTGATTTTCGCTTCAAGTTTTGTTGAAAGTTACGTATATTGGGCCTTTAAAATTTCATCATATTAAATTTTTCAACTGAAGCTTCATAAATAGAATATGACAATATTGTATATGATCTGAACATTTTAGAAGCTAGCTTCGTCAGATCCTTTACAGACAGCATCTTAAGCTCCACTAGTTCTTTTTTATAATATTATTAATTAAACACAATTCGCACATTTCATCATCTTGGGGATATTTACACTTGTAAACAATATTTCAGTCTCAAATGTAGATGTCAACAACAAGCAACTTCGTATTCATTACTTTCGAGCCCTCTAGTTCCCAGATTACAAATTACAGTCAACATTATATAGTAATAATACATCTATTTGTTGAAGGACAAGGTAAACACAGTTCTTTGTTTCTACCAGATTTATCAAGTTTCACATGACAAAGAATCTAATTTCCCTGTAATTAGGACTTTATGTTAGAACAATACAATAATCCTATTAGTAAATAGGACTGCCCTGGGACCTTATTGTGGATATCTGCAATTGTCTTGTCCATTTGGTTTAGATAGTTTTAGAAGGTAAAATGTGATCAAAGAGACTTTAGACCATGCAGAGAATGACATGAGATTTTAAAGTCTTGACATATAAATCATTGTCACATCATTATAAAACATACCACAACAATATGATATGAACTTTCAAACTAAAACTGCTCTACCTTTCAAGTCAGCAACCGATTTAAATTATTTTTATGCACTGGTATTTATTAAAAAGCACTGACAAGAGCTGTAGAGTCTTCCTGATTTTTTTTATCAAATATCAAGAAATCCATTTCTGCACATTTACTTATACAGTATATAATGCCATATAATATTGACAGGGAAAATATATAACTGAATTGTTAGTATGTTTACAAATGTTAACATGTAAATGTTTATATTATTAGTTCTGTCAACCCTAATTAGATCAATAAAGTGTATATTGGGAAACAAATATAATCATACATGAAAAATGATAAAGGTCTATTGTATGCTTATGATATTCAGTAAAGTCAGAACTTCAGAGGTAACGCTGTCATCTCCGAACTGTCTGAACATGTTGGTAACTGTCAAATCTACTTCCAACATCGCATTTAGCAGATACCTTGACGTTTTAAACAAATTAGAACTCTAATACTTACAGAAAGAAACGAAACTCATGACTGCCTAAATTTCTTCGTGTTTCCATGAATATTTCATCGACAGAATGATAAACGTCAAATATATCTTCCTACAGCTTTCGACATAGCATAGTTTGCTCCGCTTCGATACAACATATGCTTATCCTATTTTTAGTAACAACGAGGGCATTCCCCATAATGATTGGTTCAAAATGTAAACAAGCGTCTACATGTCGAGCTAATGGACCAATCAAAATCGATGTCCAAAACATGTTTCGTTACATGCTTGTGGAAACGATGATTGTATTCATGTATAACATGTCTGAACATATATGATTGATAATAGTGTGTTTGTATTAAAGTATGTAAAATCAATAAATGCAGTATGTATCACGATAACGGGTTTATGTTTGCCACAAGTTGGAAATGAGTGTCGGGGATTCCTCGCAGTTACTGGTGACATCCGGCGTCGATATTTGAAAACTAGACTACTGATTTGAAATTATCCACGATGGTCAAAAATTAAAGCACAAAAAAAATAAAATTCCTCTTTAAATGGCAGAATATCTGCTCGTTTAAAAAGAAAACAGAATTGTTTCGAAAAGGTTTCTTGGCTGTTTGTAATCTGGTTGTCTTCAAAAAATACAGACCTACGATTTCAAACTGACAGAACAAATATTTATACCTACTGTAGGACTACAAACATCAAATTATTTTGTCTATTTAACGTAAATGAAATATCACACTTGTAGAAAGATCATTTCGCTGTGAAATTCATTCACATGAGATAGGTACAAAAAGAGAAACAAAAGTTTGATAAACCCGACTTCGAATTAACCGCCTTCCATCCTGACCTGAAACCGTTAGTCGGTTTACCGGCTCAAACTAAGAATTAAACACTTAAGAATGATACATTCGGAATATGCGACAGAAAAATGTGTACATACCTTTCATTTTTGTCGGTCAATTGGTTTAAAACTTAATTAATACATTTAGAAGAAGGATAAATTGAATTGACACCTTGGCCTACAGCCTGACTCTACCGCTGCACCCAATGTTGTGGAGTCAACTGAACCATGCTGAGGAGCTTAACGCTGATTGGTCAATTTATCCATCGTTTGTAAACGATAGGAAGTGAGTTACCTTTTCTTGTCATTGATAACGGTCAAGCTACTAATGTACTTCACAGGTAGAACCCGTTATGGGGAAGACACAAATGACATCCGCTTACGTAAGACATGTATCACCATAAATTCTTCTTTAATCCAAATTCAAGGATATAGCAGAAAGAAAAATAAAACCAGTGAGGAATATATAGTAATATCCTATAATTTGCATTTTTTCCATTTATATTGGAAAAAAAGTACAGATTCTGAATGAGATGGTAATTAATTGTTGCTGACAGGGACGTATACTCACATATACGTCCCTGGTTGCTGATAATATTTCTAGTAAATGCCAAATATCTGATTTTGATTGTACATTAAAATTACCAAAGAACTAGAATGAGATGGTAATTAATTGATGCTGATAATTTTTATATTAAATACCAAATATCTCGGATTTATCACTACATTACAATTACAAGATTACCAAAGAACTAGAAAAAAAAATAATACACTGTACAAAGAAGATGAGACAACGAATCTTTAAATAAATAAACCTTTAAATTATTAACCGATCAAATATATACCACTACGTATGTACATGTATGTACGTCTCTGATCCGATTTATTTACATATTATAATTACGTAATATAGACGGTAATTAATAAAGGAAAATGACAATAAACAATAAAAACTCAACAATAAATAGCACATTTGCCAATACCTTGATAACATATCTTATCATAATTAACGTTCTATTGATTATAAATTCGAATGACCCTTTGTGGAGATGTATAATTAATGTCAATGACTTTGATCGAACCGACAGCTATTAGTCGTCCAACGCGACATTCATAATTAATTTACGTCATCAAAAGACCCGATTTTGGTGTGAACTGAGACCAAAAAACGAGCCGTGCATTTTCTGATATCTTATTAAAATAGTTTTTAACAATATTTTTTTCAGTCTCGGTCCAATATGTTACAGTTTCAGTGAATGGCTACTTCTTTTTCAGCAAATTATTATCGCAGTTTACTTAATTAGGACAGGGACGTATTATTAGGACAGGATCCGATGCAAGTCTATTTTGGATTATTTTACACTGATATAGGGGTACATGGCCCTGTCGGGGTGTATATAACATCATAAATGTATGTACAATAATCAGCAGCTTCACTCTATAGTTTCCCCAAAACTTTTAAACGTATAGTAAGTATGATGATATAACATTAATTGAAGCACAATACCCACAAAATATATTTGTTGATAAGTCCCCGGTGTCAGCTATATAGGGCCAAATGAAATTCGATCGGGCATTGTAGGCCCAGAGAGAAAGACAAATATTTGAAAAAAAAATGACTTCTCAAAGTAAAAAAAAATTGATTCTAGAAAAGACAAAAAAATGAACATAAAAGGTGTCTTCTGATTAATCTTATCGGTGGAATTAATTAACCGGTAACCGATAATTTTAGAAACTTTCTGTAAAAATGTGATCACAGATATCTGCTTATAATTAATTTTCAATTTTCCATAGTAAATGTTTTTGTGGGGTTTTTCGGTGATAAATTTCACAGAATTAAACAAAATACGTTATATAAAAACATCCACGTTGCACATATATCTCCCTGGTTATGGCTGGTCACACTTGACTGACCGCTCAGACGGTCAACGTCTTTGATGTGTGAGCGAGATGGTCAGGCGCCCGTTGGCTGTGTGGTGATAATGGCAGTACCACTAAACGCCCCGGGGGGTCGGACTGAATGCCATAAATATGTGTAAAACATAACAAACCGCTTCACGTTAGCACGTAATAGCCAGTCTGGACACGTGTCGGTCAGGTAACTGGTCATTGTTTACAAACACCAGTCGACACGCATCAATCAATAGCGACAATGTTTTGTTGGTGTTTTAGCGATGTCAGTGACATTTAACAGGTGACGAAGTGTCCACTACTGACCAGTCAACACGAGGTCAACACCGACAGTCAAAACAAAACATGATGCGGCGAAATCATCAGTAATTAGTTTTAACACAACTAAGTACAATGTAGGGTAAATCACCTATCAATATCGTTAAAGTTGTCATAGACCACAGAGGACCAGAGAATTTAATTGTTACAGCTATAGTCTAATGTGTTTAGAGTAATATTTTATTATCGAAAAATGAATAAAACTTTCCAAAAATCAGCGACGTATAAAGCCGCTTTATACGTCTCTGCAAACATGTAAAAAAAAAAACCCAACTCGAAATACCTTAGTTTAGGTCAAAAACTAATTCTCAGGCCCCTGTGAACCTAACATGTGTTTCTCGTTGTCAGGTATTTATAAATTTATATATTTTGCGTGTGTTGTATGGGGTGGGGGGACTGGTTACATACCTTACCAATTTTATTATACATCATTTAAAGTCTTACGTAACATAACATAACACCCATTTGCTCGGATATTACCGGAACAAGGACGTTAGCCCTATTGGCCTCAGGTCATGTTCGAGAAGACCCGTGTCAACCATTATACAGAATAGGTAAAAAGCTCTGGTGCATGTATCGGCACAACAATTTTTGAAGTAATCTTATTTTAGCGAATTAGCACTGATGGTCATCAGCTAGGTTATGATTGAGCTAATTGCAGTTTCTGTGCGTCAGCAAGTGTTGTGAGCGTGCAAATTCATTACTGACCTTGATTTTCACTATGCACTAAAATGGAAATGCTCCAAAATGGGTACGTTTGCAGTATGTCAATGTCTTCACATGAACCTGTCCATCATGTCAACTGATATTATTTACCTATTTTGTTATACGTTGTTGTACCTCATGATACACATTTATATGTTCAAGATCAAGTTAAAGATTTATTTTATTAAAGTGTCACATGTCAATATACATCATAAAATTACAAAATCATAAAATAATTAGTTTTTCTTAAAATCAGTAAAAACATTTTGTCATCCACCCAGTGTTGACTTATGAGACACTATAGCACATCTCTAACCATTTTTTTAATCCTCCAACAAAATTAAGTTTTTATTATAGGCCGACAGATTAGTCAGTTCCGTCATAAAACGTACATATAATAATGTGTCCGAGTGATGGAAAATAAAATCTGTATAAATCGTAATTAGACCCTGCTATTTAAATCCGAATGTTTTGTAATTAAAAAGTTTGTATGGATTTCAAAGTTCTATTTTTTGACCGAGACGTATAAAGAATACGGAGAGTATTGTCGGATATACTTTAGATAATATTTCTTAATACGTCGTGGCTTAATTTTACGTACCATACTGTTTATGTCGTAATAAATAATACGTACTTCTAAAGTGCTAACGCATTACACATCGGCAAACATAAAGTACTGACAAACCACATAGAATTAAAATCACCATGGTTTGGACACGAAGTGTATAACCGGGCACAATATGAGTGTATTTGCCGGACAATAAAATATTATTGTAAAAAAAAACAAAAAAACTGTCATACTGTTGAAATCATTTGCAAAAGTCATCATAACTTTCCAATTGTACGTACCCTGCTCTTAAATTGTGTAATATCTGATTGATAATATTGCTTTGAACACACAGAAACTTTCTTCCATGTCGTAGTGCCTGACGTTAACATGACGTCACGTAACGGAACGCTACCACAGGGACATGATAATTGGTTACAGCTAGATATAAATAGATTATCCAGAACTAGCTGTAATAGTCTCAGGTCCCTGTGAACGCTACAGCAATGTTGGCAAAACCCTGTGTGGAAAATGACGTTTAAAAATACGATAGATTCAATTTGTGAAATCAATATTGCATTTACTGTGTTCTTGCGTTAATTCTCATGCATTTAGGAATAGCGGGTATTTAATATTGGCCCGTCAGTATTTGTGCATCATATTATCCGAACATACTATTAAAGCAATATATGCATATTTTCTCAACATGTTAATGACAAAATCAGTTCTTGTATACAGTGGCCATGTTCATTTATACACGAAAGGAAATCAGCATATGAAACATGATTTTGCTGAGTTTGATTATATAATATAACAACTTTCCGTCACGGCCCCGATAAAAGGCAATTTAAAATCAATCAAGGAGGATTTGATGTTGGCGAGTTTTGAAGTAGTATACATTGCAGATCGTGAGTACAGCTGGCAATTTGGAACACATACATGTACATGTATTATGATTCAGCGAAGATGCTATTTTCTCCTTCAAATCCAGTTAAAAACGGCTAAAAATCGTTTCTGACAAAAATGCCTTTTAAAATACCCTCCGTCCGCAACACCCTCCTCCGTTCTATAATAATAATAATAATATACAATATTTAATATAGCGCCCTATCTAGCTAACAAAAGCCACTCTAAAGCGCTTTACAGTACACAGTTATACAATTCTTATACAATCAATACAATTAACACATACATTTCTATCATATACAATTCTGAGGAGTTCACAGGAGCTGCCTTACAGGCGCTATAACTACTTGTCCTATCCCACCTGGCTAATATCTCCATATGTGTGTGTGTATGTATGCGTGTGTGCTGGAGATGAATTGTGTTAAAAAGTCTACGCAATGTTATAAAGGGAATGTTATAGCAAGGACGTTTGTGTGAGACATATACGTCCCTGGTTACAGTATTGTTAAGTTGTTCCTTCACTTCTTCTCTTCACTTAAAATTTGTCTTAGTGTAACAACGCAAGCAGCCTCACATGATGGTATACGGGCCCATGCTATCGGGAAGGTCTTGAAATTGACAGGAAAATATGGGACATTGAAGGCTAAGTATATAACCTTTTGTTATTACTTTATGACAGCCAAGTAATTTCTCATCCGTACCAAATGTAGTATATTATGTACATAAATTTCAACAATCTGCAATCATTAGGCCTAAAATAGTGATGCAGCTTACAATTCAGGGGAGATAACTCAGTAGCACTTGATCAAAGTAAGTAAATGTGCATGGAATTACAAAACTTTATATATTTCAGGACAAACAAATTCAAACGAAAGAAGCACATTTTGTTAGGAGTTTAAAGGCCCAATATACGTAACTTTCGGCAAAACTTGAAGCGAAAATCAAGCCTAATAACTTATTATATTTATGGATTCAGCAATATTCAAGATGAATTTTTACGCGGTTACCGGTACGGCAGCAGTTAAAACTCGGTATTTGTAAACATGCGTCCATTTTGAACAGTCTTTTAACTTCGGCTTGTTGTTGAAGTGAGCCCCACCTGAATTCTTTTCAATTCTTTCGATTTTTCTGTCAAGAGTTTCTTGTTAGTTACCGCTCAGGTTTACTTTGTTTCTGACTTATTTTTGCATGGTTATCAGCCGGATTTTTTCATAATTTTTCAGAATCCCGAAAAAAATCCTGAAGTTACGTATATTGGGCCTTTAAACTTAATGCACACTTAAAAAGACATCCAAAACACAAACAGGGACTGGGAACACATATCCTACATTACAAAGATCGTCGTGCCATGCAGGTGCGGATCGAACAGCCTACAGAACATAGTTTTCCACACTTCGAAGGTCGTTTGACAGACGTTTCCACACCCTTTCCATAACCCTTAGTATGCTGACAGTCTGTTGTTCGCACTAGTATCTCTTTATGTAATCGGGGTTCCGTATATTTATATAAGATATTTCTAAAAAAGTACACATTGTACAATTATCTTAATTATCATATTTATTATACACTATAATATAATTACATATGTCAGATGTTCATACCAGGCACGACCATTTATGACCATTGAGGGGGCATTTTTATCTATCTTGACCCCCCAAATGTGTAAAATTACTCTAAACACCCTATTTTAGGTCCAAAACTAGCTGTAACAAATTCTCATGTCCCTGTGAGTCAAAGCAGTGTTTTACACACCCCAAAACACAGCACAAAATTTGATGCCAATGACTTTGTTGTATCCACAGAAGTATTCTACAACCTCTGGGTTGCGGGTTCGAAACCCATGTGGGGGAGGTGCCAGGTATTGACCGTAGGTCGGTGTTTTTTTCCGGGTTCTCCGGCTTTCGTCCACCTCCAAAACCTGGCACGTCCTTAAATTATAGGATGTAAACAAAATAAAGCAAACCAAGACGCCAATTAAAATTTAGAACAGCTTACCAAGTGATATAAGAACTGTCAATACGCGGTCATTTTTTTCCTTTAGACGTGAATTCTGTGGCCACCTAAGGAATATTGAATGATAGTGTATTTCTCTGCATGCATACCAATATCTTATATACATATATTGTTGTACTATTTATTACATTAACAATGTCAAAATGATTTCGTCTAAATCATATTTTTTTGTCTGTTGGAATAAATAGAGGATATCTAACAGTGTCTTCAGTAATACCAAATATATTTCACGAGTGGGGCAATTATTTTGATATTTTTCTCAAATGCGCAGCACGAGTGAAAAATATCAAAATATTTGCCACACAAGTGAAAAATATCATATTTCTCACTAGTGAAAAATATCACTTTTATGGAATGAATAATTTTCGATATTTCACTGGTAAAAATGTAATAAACTTGAATATCATTGCGTAGTCGCAAAAAATACATTGTATGGCTAATGGGTCTTGTAGGTAGGGAATGCCCCAATCGCAATCTGTGCTAATTGAATATATAGCGGTTATGTTACAAATCGTATTTTATAACTTTCAAGATACAATTTACAAGAAACTTTATTTTGAGTCGAATACTTAGTAAAGCATTGGGTAACATAAGCTCTCATGAGCTTGTATTTCGACAATAATGACAATAAAAATGTACAAACATTTAAGCATATAACATGATGCAAAGCACATGGTCATAATATATAAGCACTGAAAGCACTAAGATATATAAGAATGAGCTATGAAACTATACGACTATCATAGATGAAAAACTGAAATATCACAGATAAAATGTTAAGAAATTTAAAGTTAAAGGCCCAATATACGTAACTTTCGGGAAAACTTGAAGCGAAAATCAAGCCTAATAACTTATTATAATTATAGATTTAGTTAAGATTAACTGATATCAGCAATATCCAAGATGAATTTCCTACGCGGTTACCAGTACAGCAGCAGTTGAAACTCGGTATTTGTAAACACGTTCGGTTTGTTGTTGTTGTGGGCCCCACCTGAATTATTTTCAGTTCTTTGGATTTTTCTGTTAAGAGTTTCTTGTTAGTTACCTCTCAGGTTTACTTCGTTTTAGCACGGACTTAGATTATCTAAGTCCGTGGTTTTAGGCTTATTTTTGCATGGTTATCAACTGGATTTTTTTCCAGAATTTTTCAGAATCACGAAAAATTTCCAGAAGTTACGTATATTGGGCCTTTAAGAATGAACACTTGCATTACTCAAACACAGTGTTACTAAACGTGGAGTTAAAACACTATCAGAGCAAAGTGTAATATACATAATTATATGCTCTTAACAACAAATGCGATATTTCATCTTTGTTTCCGAAATGAAATTTTTTCAACTATTTAAAAAAATAAATGTCCTACTATTTTACACTAGATAGATATAATATGTATTTAGACCTAAAATTAAACCTTCTGTGACGTTACGGGAGTTGGCACTGCCTGTTAAGAATTTTGTTCAACTCTGCGGAAGTCCTCTACCTTTAGTCTAATGACACATTAAAGAAAAGAATTGCTCAGTGACCCATATTTTTCTTTTGATATAATCAAAATGTAGGTCTTAGATAATAATCCGATACAATATTTCAATACTTGAATTCTTCCTTTCCTATTTTGTCCTTCTTTGTCCTATGAAAAGTCAAGAGAAATTCTTCTCCCACTTAATTCTTCAATGATGGCTACTTGCCAAATATCTATGATCTATGTGGCAACAACTTTTCTGGATCCCTCCCTGTATAGACACCTCTCTGTGGCCCTATAAACAACCTTTCTGGATCCCTCCCTGTATAGACACCTCTCTGTGGCCGTATAAACAACCTTTCTGGATCCCTCCCTGTATAGACACCTCTCTGTGGCCCTATAAACAACCTTTCTGGATCCCTCCCTGTATAGTCACCTCTCTGTGGCCCTATAAACAACCTTTCTGGATCCCTCCCTGTATAGTCACCTCTCTGTGGCCGTATAAACAACCTTTCTGGATCCCTCCCTGTACAGACACCTCTCTGTGGCCGTATAAACAACCTTTCTGGATCCCTCCCTGTACAGACACCTCTCTGTGGCCGTATAAACAACCTTTCTGGATCCCTCCCTGTACAGACACCTCTCTGTGGTCGTATAAACAACCTTTCTGGATCCCTCCCTGTATATACACCTCTCTGTGGCCGTATAAACAACCTTTCTGGATCCCTCCCTGTACAGACACCTCTCTGTGGCCGTATAAACAACCTTTCTGGATCCCTCCCTGTATAGACACCTCTCTGTGGCCGTATAAACAACCTTTCTGGATCCCTCCCTGTATAGACACCTCTCTGTGGCCGTATAAACAACCTTTCTGGATCCCTCCCTGTATAGACACCTCTCTGTGGCCGTATAAACAACCTTTCTGGATCCCTCCCTGTATAGACACCTCTCTGTGGCCGTATAAACGACCTTTCTGGATCCCTCCCTGTATAGACACCTCTCTGTGACTGTATAAACAACTTTTCTGGATCTCTCCCTATGTGAACACCTCTGTGGCCATATTTTCAACATGTACTGACAATAATAGGGTAATATCAGACAATTATTTACAAACACTCTGCTATGGTATAAGCTGAGGGAGTGTCAGGTTATATACTAACTAATAAATTAACATGATGATAACGCAGTTTGTGAAGCAAATAGAAAACTCTAAGACTCCTGGTTCAGGACAGTAATTTTAATTCATATTTTTTGATCATTTTAAATAAATTGTATTTACAAGAGTGACATAATATTATTATTTATATATATACATTTACAAACCAGTGTAATTTGAACAATTCAGAGGTCATATAATCTGGTGTTATCTTCCACCAGGAGGGTATACTGTGATAGCCAATCAAACACCACCATAGGCCTGTACAGGTCTTCCTCCTACTCAGCATATCAAATGTGTTCTTTTCTGTTATGTGTGTTGCATGTAGATCTGTAGTCTATATTTGTGGGGCCAATATCAGCTAGATTTACAACTTACTTGTATATGTTCAAGAAATCAATAAAATTCTGATTTGAAAATGACTCTCGTCCTTTTTTTGCCCTGTTTGACATTGTAAAACAACTCTCATAGTTACGAAGTCATTTTCTAGAACATAAGCTATTACTTACTGTATCTTATTCTAATACATTTTTTTTCACTGTGAAATAATTGAAGAAATAAATGTGTACATTTCTTTAAAAAGATTTTAGAGTTCATTGGCTCATAGACAAAAATAGAAAGTTTGTACACATTTGATCTTTTTTATTTGTTTAAACCACTGTTGTCTCATAGGACACAGTTAATACGTGTATATAATAACTTTTAGGCCCAGCCTCAAATTCCTAGTCAATAAAATAACCATATTTAACTCTTTCACCCCTGAAATTTCATAACGTACTTTCCTAAGCTTTAAATTGGAAGAGTTCAAACGTGTTTTCAGGGATGAATAAGTTAAGCTTACAGAAATACAGATATAACCTGGGACTACTGAACAGTGTGAACATGAAAGACAATTTGTAGCCAGTTTTATAAGCACTGAGGACTAAATGTCTTTAGCGTCCCTAGTCTTCACTGACATCAGCACGCGCGCTCAAGGCCAAGGTGACGCGCCGCATGGCGGGCTGTACATGAGGGTACTCCTGGTTTAGTCTGTCAACTATAGCACTGAGAGCTTGCATCCGATCCACTTGTTTGGTGCTCTCGTTCTCCAGTGACGACTCGGACTTACACAGCATGGTATACTTCCCATCCTTAGCCTGTTGAAAGTATTTTGTTTTCTGCTGCTTCTCTAGAATTTCTGTCATGTTCTGTAGGGTGAAAAAAATATATATATATTAATAGAATAAAATTCAAAAGATGAATACTGTTTATTTGGTTTATTTTGTTTTACGTCCTATTAACAGCCAGGGTCATTTAAAGACGAGCCAGGTTTTGGAGGTGAAAAGAAAACCGGATTACCCGGAGAAAAACCACCGACCTATGGTCAGTGACCTGGCAACTGGCCCACATGGGTTTCTAACTAGCTCGCAACCCAGAGGTAGAGGGCTAGTAGTAGAACGCGGGACACTTTTATCACTTGGCCGAGGCGGCCTCTTAGATGAATAGGGCAATCACTTATCTATCAGAGACATTTATGTAGTGTTATTGGGGTGTTCCTGCAAGTATGTCTAGTCCCGTGAGTCACTAGACTGTTAAATATTTACTTTTTAATTATCAGTTATATCAATAGAAATATTCTCTTATTTGAACACTTCTACTTGTCTGCATTATTGTTGGAAAAATGAATTTATTGGAAAAACCACAAATCTCTTAATGTTTGCTTCGTATGGTGAACTCTACAATATAGTGTGATATACAAGTAAGAAAAGCATTGAAATAACATTGATCCCATTTTATCTCTGAGTTAATTAAAGTCTAGCAATCAGTCCGAGGTGTACAGGAAGACAAGGTAGGGAAATCTATGAGTTATTTGTCTCCATTCAAAAGGTGTCTATAGCCAAAATTCTTGATAAAATAAAATTTGTTGCGATAGTGTAGCTGAACTTGACCCGAGTCGATTGTTGTTGACCAGATAGCTAATTTGGCTCAGCATCCGTATAGATTTCTGGAGATCCCTGGTTTTAGCCTTGTGCTTGTTTTAATCATTTGATGTATGCTTGGCAAGGGATTCCGGAACATTGGGTTGTAAATAAATTTGTCTTTTGGGGAGAAGACTTTGAAAAAAGGAGGAAAGAATGCAGCAGAAGTTTGGTATTTTGAAATACTGACCTTTTGCTTGACTTCAAGCAGTCGTTCAATGTCGCCATCCATGGTATCCGAGTTACTCTGGAGATGTTGGACTGTGACTTGGTGCTGCTCTAACTGACCACTCAATTCCTGCTGGTGGTCCCTCAGATCCTGGATCTCACCGTCACACGAGTTAGCTTCCTGTACAAAGATCAAATTATCTTTAATGCAAAGTCTGGGTAAATAAACAAAAAATTAACACAATTAAATTTTCAGCAAAATAATCAGAAATACAAACATAACTGGTTCATTGTTAATAAGAAAACTAAATCTTTACTTTAATTGTGCTGTTAACAAAAATCTAATCTGATTTTGTGGTCAACATAGAAATGTGCGAGACATTGACGCTCAAATTGTCAATATTCATTATTATATTGGTAGATCTTAGCCTTTTGACCAAGAAACTGTCCACTCTGTGTGGGAATGGGCCAACTTCAGCCCTAATCAGACAAGAATCATCCAGTGTGTGAGAGAATTGGGAGATCTCAACCCTGTCCAGTCTGTGAGAGAATTGGGAGATCTCAACCCTGTCCTGTCTGTGAGAGAATTGGGAGATCTCAACCCTGTCCAGTCTGTGAGAGAATTGGGAGATCTCAACCCTGTCCAGTCTGTGAGAGAATTGGGAGATCTCAACCCTGTCAAGTCTGTGAGAGAATTGGGAGATCTCAACCCTGTCCAGTCTGAGAGAGAATTGGGAGATCTCAACCCTGTCCTGTCTGTGAGAGAATTGGGAGATCTCAACCCTGTCCAGTCTGTGAGAGAATCAGGAGATCTCAACCCTGTCCAGTCTGTGAGAGAATTGGGAGATCTCAACCCTGTCAAGTCTGTGAGAGAATGGGGAGATCTCAACCCTGTCCAGTCTGTGAGAGAGTTGGGAGATCTCAACCCTGTCCAGTCTGTGAGAGAATTGGGAGATCTCAACCCTGTACAGTCTTTGATAGAATTAGGAGATCTCAACCCTGTACAGTCTTTGAGAGAATTGGGAGATCTCAACCCTGTCCAGTCTGTGGGAGAATTGGGAGATCTCAACCCTGCCAAGTTTGTGAGAGAATGGGGAGATCTCAACCCTGTCCAGTCTTTGATAGAATTAGGAGATCTCAACCCTGTACAGTCTTTGAGAGAATTGGGAGATCTCAACCCTGTCCAGTCTGTGGGAGAATTGGGAGATCTCAACCCTGCCAAGTTTGTGAGAGAATTGGCAGATCTCAACCCTGTCCAGTCTGTGAGAGAATGGGCAGACCTCAGCCTTCACACCATTCTCTTTATGTTGCTCCTTTACAGACAGCAATGAGAATCTCAGAACTCATATCAAATGAACTCACCTGAATTGTATGTTTAATTTTCTTTCTGAGTTCAGCCATCTGTCGTTCAAATGTTCCCTTTGTTAGGACATTCTTATTGGTTTTCTGCTGGGCATCTCCGCGGGTAACGATTGTGTCTCTCCTGTTGAACACAAACTCTGGATGTAATCATATTCTTTATTTTGTTTTATTTTGGTTTGCAGATCAGTTATAGATTAATATGTGCTTTGTTTGAAGAGAACATTTTTCAAAGAGAAGATGACCATAATTACTAGATGAAATAAATGACACACAAAACAAGGACATAGTCTTCAAGATTCTCCTTCCATCAAATATGCACAGAATTAGCTGATAAACTTGAGCAAGGGGCTAAGGTAATAAGTCTACCAAGCAAGTTTCATCAAAATCCGATAATTCTTTCCAAAGATATTGTGCAGAAAGCAATTAGCTAATCAGGTCACAGCAGCCTTATTGATATGTGCAGAATTAGCTGATTATCAAAATTGAGAGAGAGGTTCATGTAATACCAGTAAGTATAACAAGCAAATCTCATTGAAATCATGTAGAAAATATTTGGGATGGATAGAAGGAAAGATGGATGGGAGGACATATAAATGGAAGGAACCCATTTGTATATCTGCCCAAAACTTCGCTGCCAGTGTGTAGTTTGTACTGCCAGTGTGTAGTAGTGTTTACCTTGACACGGCTTTCTCCATCTCCTGGATCATCTTCTCCTGTTGCTTCATCAGTTGTGTGTGGCGAACTGTCATTCGGTGTATCTCGGCATTCATAGCCTTGATCTCCCCTTGACCTACTTCAGAGTCTACGGCCGCCCGTGTCTCCCGGGCGAGCTGGGTCTTCTTTTCCCAAAGCATTATCTGGCGCCTGTAGGGATAATCACAGCATGTTATTATAGAACATCATTGTAGTACATCATCGTAATATGTCAACATAGCATGTCATCACATTACGTCATCGTAGTACATAAACATAGTACTTTCTCATACCGTGTCATTGCAGTACGTCATCAAATTATGTTGAGAAAGTATCTAGCCATATTCCCAACCATCAACTGAGTAAATAGCAACCCCGCCATTTTAATTGCACCTACAAGGTTATACTCTGCTTCTAAAAGACTATACAAATGTACATACTCTGCTTCCACAAGGCTGTTGAGAAGTCTTTCTTTCTCCTCCTTGATGGAGTCCAAATTGGCTTGTTTCTCTATGGAGTCGAGCTCAGCCTCCTGTAATTAATAGATGTACATGTACCACAAATATAACAAATAAGTGCAAAAACAACTCATTATAACACAAGATATTTATATTGAATAGCGACAAAACTATATACTGGTTACCTGGTATTAACCATTACCTATTATCTTGTTTTGCCCGCTCCTTTGTATTGCATACACAACCAAAAATAATGTTTTTATGATTTAAATCTTCAGATAGCCCGCTCCGCCATATTGTCCACGGGGTTATCTTGTATATGACAAGGTATCACAGACGATACTAATACTCTAATGCTTCAACATTGAAAATTTCTGTCAATTTCTATTTATAGTAACAGTGACCTAGTTTTTACCACAGCTGGTTGAAACACGGCCTTGGCATTTTTCTAAGCTTTAAATTGTATAGCCAGCAGGCGATTAACAAGAAATTATGATAGTGTTTATCTATACATAGTATAACTTGTCTAAACTGGCCCCTGTCTAATCCGAATCACTGTCTATTCCAGTCTTAAAGTTCGGTAACAGCATTTCCTTCAGAACTCATATCAAACCTCCACAAACCGGACACCTGCATAAACTGGCAAAACAATTTGGTCCCAATGACATCCGGTTTAGACAGGTTACACTGTACTATTTAAGGATTTTAGGATGACCTACCTTGAGTGCCCTGATAAAATCCTGCTCCAGTAGGATGTTGTCCTGCTGAAGGTTACTCTGTACATTTGTTTCCTTGTGAAGTAACTGGTTCAGTTTAATCATGTCGTTCTGCATGTTAGTGATGTTACGCTCAATATCGTACGTCTCTCTCCTCTCCTCGTCAATACTTCCTGTGCAAAAGAAAGCAGAATTACTGTAGTAATCTTTCATTTAAAAGTCTAAAGCAGTTCATAATTGCAAAACACTTAATTAATTTTGAGCTAATTTACCTCATACTTGCTGACCCTTCCTTTTTTGGACCCTAAAATTGTGCATTTTCAACCATGAAATTTGCTTAATTTTTCCAATTTTTCAAGGTCTGCTCATTTCATCTGAAAGAAACGCCCTAAAGAAGCCATTTAGCAGTGTTATTTTTCCTTTGGCTGTACATACATAATTATGTTTTATTTTTCCTTTCAATTCTGAGCATGCACAATCTCCCCATTAGAATTTCAAAAAAGTTGGCAAGTCTGTTACCTTATACATTAATGTGAAGTCTTAATTTAATAAACATTGAACATTGATAGTACTGTCAAGTCTTTGGAGTTGATTAACAAATTGTAAAATATTGTTATGTTAGTTAAAACAGTTACATATACATATTTTGTCATTTAGTAAATTGGTTGAAGCCTTGTCTATAATTAAGAACTTTGAATTGAATCTTTATCATCTCACATCTTACAGAGAGAATTTTTTTACTAATCACCTATGATAGTCAGGTTTTACTCTTTACAAAATCGTTATCAGTAACGGGCATAAAAAACAGGTTGTAAGCAAAAACAAAGCCTAAGCAAAGTCTGGGAAGGGAGATAACTCCTCTTATACATTGTACATATTTTTGTATAAGGATGATAGAAAAGGACATTCACTTTTATATGGTCTGGATCAAGATATTAATCACAGGGGCAGATATCAGAGTGTGATCACTGTATCACAAGAGATGGTTGAAAACAGAGTTGTTCACAAAAGATTTGAGGGCAGTGAATAGAAAATCCATGGTGTTGCAGGGGAAATAGAAATGAGAATTTTCTATCATGTTGTAATGGCCATAGCTCTCACCTTCTGTACGTATCTTTTTCTGTGACAGGATTGTAAGCTGTTTCTTTAATTTCTCAACTGATTCTGATTGGCTGTCTTTCTCTTTAGTAAGGTGAACCAGCTCTGTCTGCTGCCGTAGCCAAAGTTGTTGAAGTTCCGCGATCTCCTGCAGACGTGCTTCAATGGACTTTTGTAGCGAATTTATGTTGATTTCTAATGGTCCAAGTTCTACACCCTAAAATGATCAGATAAATATTGAATTAGTGTTCTTGTCATAGCTCAACATCCCTAAATCATACCTGTGTTGGTGATCAGTTTTGTTTAAACTCACCCGAGTTGGTGACTTATATAAACTCACCCCTGTGCTGGTGATTTGTATAAACTCACCCCTGTGTTGGTGACTTAGATAAACTCACCCCTGTGTTGGTAATTTGTATAAACTCACCCCTGTGTAGGTGACTTAGATAAACTCACCCCTATGTTGGTAATTTGTATTAACTCACCCCTGTGTTGGAAATATGTGTTTTAACTCACCCCTGTGTTGGAGATTTGTATAACTCACCCCTGTGTTGGTAACTTGTGTAAACTCACCCCTGTGTTGGTAACTTGTGTAAACTCACCCCTGTGTTGGTAACTTGTGTAAACTCACCCCTGTGTTGGTGATTTGTGTAAACTCACCCCTGTGTTGGTGATTCATGTAAACTCACCCCTGTGTTGGTGATTCGTGTAAACTCACCCCTGTGTTGGTGATTCGTGTAACTCACCCCTGTGTTGGTGATTCGTGTAAACTTACCTCTGTGATGGTGATTTGTGTAAACTCACCCCTGTGTTGGTGATTCGTGTAAACTTACCTCTGTGATGGTGATTTGTGTAAACTCACCCCTGTGTTGGTGATTCATGTAAACTCACCCCTGTGTTGGTGATTCGTGTAAACTCACCCCTGTGTTGGAGATTTGTGTAACTCACCCCTGTGTTGGTGATTCGTGTAAACTTACCTCTGTGATGGTGATTTGTGTAAACTCACCCCTGTGTTGGTGATTCGTGTAAACTCACCCCTGTGTTGGTGATTCGTGTAAACTCACCCCTGTGTTGGTGATTCGTGTAAACTCACCCCTGTGTTGGTGATTCGTGTAAACTTACCTCTGTGATGGTGATTCGTGTAAACTCACCCCAGTGTTGAGGATTTGTGTAACTCACCCCTGTGTTGGTGATTCGTGTAAACTTACCTCTGTGATGGTGATTTGTGTAAACTCACCCCTGTGTTGGTGATTCATGTAAACTCACCCCTGTGTTGGTGATTTGTGTAACTCACCCCTGTGTTGGTGATTCGTGTAAACTCACCCCTGTGTTGGAGATTTGTGTAACTCACCCCTGTGTTGGTGATTCGTGTAAACTTACCTCTGTGTTGGTGATTCGTGTAAACTCACCCCTGTGTTGAGGATTTGTGTAACTCACCCCTGTGTTGGTGATTTGTGTAAACTCACCCCTGTGATGGTGATTCGTGTAAACTCACCCCTGTGTTGGTGATTCGTGTAAACTCACCCCAGTGTTGAGGATTTGTGTAACTCACCCCTGTGTTGGTGATTTGTGTAAACTTACCTCTGTGATGGTGATTCGTGTAAACTCACCCCTGTGTTGGTGATTTGTGTAAACTCACCCCTGTGTTGGTGATTTGTGTAAACTCACCCCTGTGTTGGTGATTTGTGTAAACTCACCCCTGTGTTGGTGATTTGTGTAAACTTACCTCTGTGTTGGTGATTCGTGTAAACTCACCCCTGTGTTGGTGATTTGTGTAACTCACCCCTGTGTTGGTGATTTGTGTAACTCACCCCTGTGTTGGTGATTTGTGTAACTCACCCCTGTGTTGGTGATTTGTGTAACTCACCCCTGTGTTGGTGATTCGTGTAACTCACCCCTGTGTTGGTGATTTGTGTAACTCACCCCTGTGTTGGTAATTTGTGTAACTCACCCCTGTGTTGGTGATTTGTGTAACTCACCCCTGCGTTGGTGATCAGGACCTCCAGTTTTTTGTTGTACTGATCTATGATGTTCTGCTTCCTCTCAATGACGGCGTTTCGTTTGATGATCTCGGCCTCACTTCTATTGATGATTTCATTCTTAGCTGCGACTTCCGCGTCCAAACCTCTCATGATTTTGTCCAATCTCTCAATCCTTGTCTGGACATTGGAAATTTCCAATGAATCTGAGGATATGGTGTTCTCCACCTCAGCCATTTGTGTTTCCTAAAACAGAACAAGTTTCCATGGTAACTGAATTATGTCAGTGAGCTAGGTGACCTACATTTAAGTCATTGTGTTGATGTATTAACCAACTTTGTTGGATTTCTCTCACACTTATGGAGCCAACGATACGGTATGAATGTATGGGTCAATAGCAGGATTCTCCCCAGATTTTTTTAAAAAAGTTTTTTATTTTCCGACAACATTTCAAAATGACGGGCACAATGTAGAATGATCAACACTACTTTATCCAATATAAGGTGTCAGGGTGCCATCATGTACATGTGGTCCAATGTGTCTGTCTGTTAAAATACATACTTTAAGTTACCAAACTTTTGGTGAATTTAAAAAGAGAAAACTGTAGACTGTAGGGTCATAACTAGTCATAGGGCAGCCTTGTTATTTAATCAGTACATGTATCAAATTCTTGTAACAAAGATCCCATCAGTACATACAAATAACTAGAACTGAGGAAGGTGATAATGTTTATAGTTTAAGCAGTCTGATGGCTTCTGTCTCTCTGATCCGCTAAATATTGGGACGGCTAGGGGCTCAAGCTCAAGCCCCTAGACATCCCAATATTTAGCAGATCAGGGAGTCAAAACCTTTCAGACTAAACACGTAGTTTAAGGTGAAACGGGTCAATTAAATTGATAAAGCAGGGAGGATTTCTACCTAAACTAACACGGCTCTGTACCAGCTAAATGGTCTGAGGAGAACTCTAAACAGAAAGGTCTTTCCATTGAGTTGTATGCGGACAGTCTTTCAACTAAGTTGTGTGTGTCTAGAAGTGAACCATAATCAGAGGTGATTCTTTCTCATTTCTTTATAAGTACACTATATAAACCTTACTTGCCAACCCTCCCTATTTAGGAGGGAGACTCCCGATTTTGGACCCTAAAATGTTGCATTTTCAACTTTGGAATTTTCTCAACTGTTCCTATTTTAAAGATCTGAAAGAAGAGCTCAAAAGAAGCTATTTTAAAGTGTTATTTTTCCTCTGAATGTACATGTATACATATTATTTATGTTTTCAATTCTGAGCATGTGTAATCTCCCCCATGGAAATTTAAAAACGATGACAAGTATGTAAACAGGTTACAGTTGACTTACCAGCTGTTTTGTGAGTTCACGTTTTTTGGCCGTCAGTTTTCGTGTGTACTGAGAAGCTTTGTCCATGGTCAACTGACTTCTCATTTTCTCCATAATGGCATCCTCTAGCTGAACCTTCTCAAGGTATTCCCGCTCAATCTGCTTTCTTAAGGCGTTCAGCTCATTCATACGTAGGGTCTTGTCCTAAATTGAAAATAAGAACCATGCATAAGATATGATAAACTACTGACAAATAATTTAATGGCTTTGTCAATTATTTTTTATTTAAGAGTGCTTATCAGCATACTTTTTAATATTCCTTTATAAAAACATACATTTTTTATATTTCCAATCTTTCGAAGAAGTGCTGTAATAGTTGCCATATTTGAAGCCAATTCAGCTCATTTTTCTGCCCAGTGTAATACCAGTTTACAATCAGGCCCAGTGTATTACTTATAGTGTATTTCTTTAATTGGAATGTTCCAGATGCGTTATTAAAACTTGGAACTGGTCCGCTAACTGGAACAGAATGTTTCGAACTCTGTTCCTATGGGTGAAATTCTAATAATCAAAAAGGAAAAAGAACAGTCATATCCGGAAATAGCCTTAACGGTTAAGTCGTAAAATCTGCAAAACATTGCAAGTTTATTTAGTTATCGCTTTTGTTCACAAGTTTTACACACTATAAATGATGCTTAAGAGTCGGCAGTGATAAATTTTACTGGTGAAATACAGTTTAATTAGTCACAGTTATGTCTATTTACAATTCATTGAACAACTGAAATGAAAAACTTTCACTGGCCGCCATATATGATCCAACTTGGAACCCACAAATGAGACGTTCCAAAAAAAATTTGTTAGTTCCGGCAGAAGGCCGCATTCCATTTTGCGGACTGCATGGTTCATTCCTGAACAACCAGAACGTTCCGTTAAATGGAACACATTAATAACCTCTGTTCTTATTGCCTACCGTAATTTGTACAGTTAAAATGTCTGCCTACCGTAACTGCGCGGTTGAGTGCCTGCTCCGTCTCGTGCAGCATCCGTGTGTAGGTGGCGTATTCTGCTTTCAGCGCGTCATGCTTGGCCTGTGACTGACTAAGCAGCTTTCTCACTGTCTCAATGTCCCGCTCAGTCTTGTTTAATATCAGAGTCAGTTTCTCATTTTGTTCCTGTTCCTTGAAAATTGATTTCTTATAACCTTCGATTTCAGTCTCAAGAGATAAGACTTTCTGTTGTTGTTGTCTGAAAGTAAACGAAAACATGGATGTATTGTAAAAATGAAAGTAAGGAGTGACAATTGTTCTTCATATGCATGACTGTAAAATTACCTGCCTACCATTTGTTTTTTTAAATGTAATTCACTTATAATTTTTAATTAATGTATTACATTTAATTTTTTTGCAGTTTGTAAGCAATGTTGTTATTTATGAAGTCAAATAAACTTTTTCTAAATGGGTTTTTATAAAACCTCTGGTCTAACCGGCCGGGTGAATACAAAACCTCTGGTTTGACTGGGTTTAACACAAAACTTCTGTTATCCAGATATTAGAGAAAAAACTCTGATGTACCTAGGTTTAGACAAATTCACTGATCTAACCAGGTTCACAATATGAAGAATGATATAAACAGGATATAGCCCACTCTTTGACCTTTTAACATTGACCATTGGGAAATAAAGATTTTTTTCTTACTCTAAAGCTTCCTGCATGGCTGAATGGGCCTCGTCTCGTCGCCTCATCCCGATCAGAGAACTATTCCACTGCTGGAAAAGCTGCTTCTTCTCGAGGCCAATTGCCTGTAAACAAAGTGTCACAATCAGCATAAAATCAACAACAGGCAAAAATGACCTGTACAGCTTATCTATATAATTATCTAGGAAATCAAGGCAAATATTTTCATTAAAAGCTAAAAGTTATATTTTGAATATAGGTTTCTATGGTGGGGCCAGATCCGAGAGTCAATCTTGGTAGCAGTTTCCTGAATGTTCGGAAATTAAATCCTTTATAATGGTAACATAGTCGTTATTGCTATACGTGGACAGAGAGTATGTTCCTAAGGTTTAGCTCTAGGTTGTCTGCGATAGAATATATAAACAACAAAACTCTCTTGAGATAAATTATACACCAAGGTTGTCATGATATAAACATTTTAAAAAATTTCATTAAAATCAAAACTGATGTGGTCAGCGATATAAATTCTCCCGATTTATCAGAACACTTGAGATCTAGAGCTGATATTCTGATTTACTGTATACAATGTAGTTGTTTAATTTCACTGAGAGAAAATTTCCCGTTTTTCTTATTCGGACTTATTCACGGGTATAAAATGTCGTGCTCAGCGGAAATTATTTATTCTCTCATGGTGATTAGTCATACCAAGGTATTATATTTCAAGGCTACCGGTATTTAATTTCGCGAAATTTTATTTGATTGCGAAATTAAATCCCCCGCGAATAAAGCAACTACCTATACAGTAACCAGTGTTGTTTTGGGATTAATAATAACCTCGATCTCCATGTGAGCCTCTGTCAGGGCTTCCTGGGCCGCGAGGGTTTCTTCAGTCTGTGCAGTGATCTGGGCCTCATACATAGCAATTTCCTCCTTCAACTTGTCAACTCTTTCAACGAGACGATCAACAAATAAGTCCTGAAAACACAAAAAATAACCACAGTAAGTGTCAAAAACTAAAGTCATAGTCATATTAAATACATGCCAATAGCTCTCTTTAAAAAGGTACATTCTTGTATAAAAGAAAATAAGTACTATTATTCAGGAAATCGTAACTGGAACTAAAAGCTCGTTAACTACCTATTGTATTGATCACAAGTCTTCAAGCCAGGTAAGCTCAAAATGTACATTAATTTATATTTAAGGAATAAAATTTTATTGGATTCATTATAAGTTATAAAAACATTGATTTCCTAGACATTTCCATTAACTGTATTGTCAATGTTGAAAATATAAAATTTCATTCCCTTAATACAACCTTAGAAAATTCATATACCTGTTTCTGCTTGTCAATTTCAGACTTTGATACTTCAGTTTCAGCTTTCTCTGCAGCCCTTCTCATTATAGCTATATCCGACCTCACATCCTCCTTTGCATTTTGCATGTAGAAGAGACGAAGTGCGAGGTTCTCAACTTCACTTTGGAGCTCAGAGTCTGCAGGGGAATAAAAATTCTACATATTATTCAATCCGTCACTAAGCAATATCTTTTAAGCGTTTAAAATATTTTTCGTATTAAATCCATTCTTGCAGTTTAAGATACTAACTGTTGAATTCTAGGTGAAGTTGGCAAATAAAGGCACACCCACTCAAGGACTGAATAGACGGCTACCTGTCTTACAGGGCCAACATCCAGGCACTAGAACTGAATAGAAGGTTACCTGTCAAACAGGGCCTACACCCTTTCAAACTGAATAAGCAGTTCCCTGTCTAAGAGGGCCAACATCAGTAGATCTGTATATATGCAGTTACCTGTCTAACAGGGCCAACAACCAGTAGATCTGTATATATGCAGTTCCCTGTCTAACAGAGCCAACATCCAGTAGAACTGTATATATGCAGTAACCTTTCTAACAGGGTCAGCACCAACTAGAACTAAAAAGACAGTCACCTGTCTAACAGGGCCAACACCCAGTAGATCTAAATAGACGATTACCTGTCTAACAGGGCCAACACCCAGTAGATCTAAAAAGACAGTCACCTGTCTAACAGGGCCAATACCAAGTAGATCTAAATAGACAGTCACCTGTCTTACAGGGCCAACACCCACCAGAATTAAATAGACAGTTACCTGTCTAACAGGGCCAACACTCACTAGAACTGAATATGCAGTCACCTGTCTAACAGGGACAAAACACACTAAAACTTTTGGTGGGACATGAAAAACAAACTTTCCTCATAGTGTTTTTCTGAATTTTGGCCTTTCATTGAAAAGCAAATGTCAAGAAGCCAACCTCATGATCTTTTGCTAAGCACAGATTGCAATCCGTTTAGAACAATTCTAGACATTTTAGAAATATTACATTTCTTTTTCTCCTTGTTGACTGTGGTTTGAGAGTCCTTGTACATTGCCCGTACATCCTGGAGCTGTTGTTCCTCCTGAAGACGAGCCTGTGCTAGTTGGGAGTATTCATCGTGATGCTTCTCCAGCATCATCTGGTAGCGGGCCAGCTCCTGCTGTACACCGTAAAGTTCTACACCGAGGTCTTCACGCTCCTTCTTACGATTCCTCAGGGCCTCCTCCTACAATACCGTATAACACAGTCAGTACTGCTTAAAACACATAAAACAGACAATATATGATAGACACAAACAGACTTTGTATTCACTGTCAGTACAAACAATATTAACACTGTCTACTCACCAACTCCCTCAGCTCCAGTGATACTTTCTCATTCTGCTTGTTGAGATGTGATTTCAAAGCGTTCTGGAATCTTTTCATCAATGGCTGAAATAGAAAATAAAAGAAATCTTTTTAGAAACAGCAGTATTTTTTTTTCTATAAACCGTTACAATAGCACCACTTACAGTGTGGAGGATTAGATACGATCATGAAAAAGATTTGTCAAAAAGAATGTTTAACAAAACTGATAATTAATGCTCTGTCTTTACTTCTGAACTGGTTGTAACACTGTTAAACAGTTTACAGTAGACTTACATGGTCTGGATCAAGCACCACCATATCCCCTTCTTCGTCACTTCCTTCCGATTCTCCTTCCCCTACATCTTCCATCTCCTCCTCGTCTTCATCATCTCCCTCGCTGTCTCCGTCGTCCCCGCCCCCGTCGCCACCGCCACCACCCCCTGGGGCCTGGTGTACCAGTGCTCCATAGTCTGTAGATGGGAGCTGTGGGGGAGGCTGGTAAGTGTCGGGTTCTGTGTGGTAACCTTGTCCTCCTGTACAGATAATATTGTGTAACTGACTGTATCAAGTGTAACTGACTGTATCAAGTGTAACTGACTGTATCAAGTGTAACTGACTGTATCAAGTGTAACTGACTGTATCAAGTGTAACTGACTGTATCAAGTGTCCTAATTGAGTGTCCTTTGTCCAACATTTTACCAGGCTAAACTAAGACTTTTTGGACAGGTAGTGACAAAAGGATGATAGAATGTACATCATGGTGTATGTTCTCACCTTATTGGCGAGGCAAGCTTTAACTACTGTACTAACTTAATATATACAGAAAATAAAGTTTGTGAAGTTGATTTGAACAGTTTTGAAGTTATAGCCCGGAACAGCTCTTGGACGGGCGGTGCCCAATTTAATATCCCCCAGAAACAGGTTTCGCAGAGGATAACTATGACACAATCTGTAATAACCAGAATGAGATTATGAAGAGTATTGCTCACCTTCGGCTGTCTGAGGTGGCGCTTTGATGCCATGTTGTGGTGAAACTAACTCATCATCGGGAACCTCAGGTGCTAAAGCCGACACTGGAACTTCAGGTATCGGAGCTGACACTGGGGGCTCTTCTACAATTGCTGTAAACAAAACAGAAGGAATTGCCAAAATTCTAGAAACACATTTTTAAAAAACAAAATGCAATTAAAAATTCATTGTTAGGGTAATAGGGTATTATTAAAAATGGTAAACATCTGAAAAGGCATTTCTCTTGACAAGCCAATGACATCCAATTATACACATAGGTTCATAAACATGCAAGTAAAATTTTGTTCTTTAATGACATTAACTTTACAGCTGAAGGCTGATCAAATGGCCTTCCAAAGAGAATAAATCAAATAAACTCAAATAAATATGATTGGAGCTTAAATCAACTCATGTTGTAAACTTGGTTAATATAGAAATACATACATTTAGCACTAGTTGGTCTTGACCTAGATTTGGCACTGGGTGGCCTTGACCCTTCCTGCTTGGTTGCTGAGGCTGGGCGACTGCCAGTCTGGGATGGGGCTCTTTGTCCAGAAGCTGGACGTGATGCTGAAGGTGGTCTATCGCCATTGGCTGAAGCTCTCCCACTCCCTGCTGGGGAGGCAGGCTTGGCTGATGTTGGGCGAGACCCAGATTTTGATCCTAATATAAAGATAGATAATTGACAAAAGAACGGACAAGAATGCAATTATTCTTTTCCTTTTTCAACTTTGTAAATCCTACTGATAATGTTTAGAAAGTACTTTGTTTTTGTGATAAAAAAAATATATAGAATGCTTCTGTAACAAACTTTAGAGAATCTTTCTGGTTCAAGTTTTGTCATTTATATGTACACAATGGAAGTCTCCTAAATTAAACAGTTTATTTTTTTTTTCTACTACACAGACCTGGTCGTGCCGACGTGGGACGGGAGCCAGACTTGGCAGAGGGAGGGCGGTCTGCTCCTTCTGTTTTTTTAGCTTCACCTGTCTGTTCCATTTCACCAGTATCAAACTGCAAGAAAATAAAAGTAACCATTGTAATTTTCAAGTTATAAACATGCTATACATTTACGGCAAGAATTCTAAAAACTTCCAGTCCTATTATAGCTGAAGGTATGTCATTTAATAACGTATCATTATTTCAATCACTTGTAGGACAACAAGGTAAGATATTGGAATCCAACTAAATAAATAAATACTTTAATTACTGGCACATTTACAATACAAAACCATTAGTGATATTTGTTATGCATTAGTATTTACTGACCTCCTGAAGTGCTTTTACTGTGGCATCTGATACAACATTTTCCATGCCAGGCTTGTCACCAGAAGGTGGTCTGTATAAAAAAGAGAAATATCAAGGATAAAGTCAAAAATTTGACAAGACCAGCACCCTGCAAAAAAATGAGTCTACTTTAAAAATTATGCTATCTATATATTTTTTGTTTTTCCAACTTTCTTCAATGAATTTTTCTGAATTTGCTTATGGCCACTTTTAATGAAATTTTGTGCACTTGTAGAGAATGTTTTCTTTTTCACAACATAATACTTTCCCTGTTTTCTGAAAAATGGCATCGTGCAGAAATTGGCAGTGTAGATACAGGTTTGCGTTGAAGCCGTCCCTATATCTTTTTCAAGCAGAGAAACTGAAAAGGACCCCATTTAAACTATACAGAAGGACCCAATTAATTTAGGAAAGGACCCCATTTATAAAATACCCAGCGCAAACCCTGTAGTTAATTCTGTATTACTCCAGAACTACATGTACAATGTACACACAAGAAAATTTTGGCACGGTGCCGTACAAACAACATTGATTTAAATGTCGTTTTGGTCAAGTGTAACAGGATTTTACTTTGATTCATCAACCAAATCATTATCAATTAATGAATAATAACAAATATAAAAGGCCAAGAGGTCGGCTACCGAAAATTATGCAAAAATTATCTGAGGAATGAGCAAATAATTTTCTACGTGTATGTCAAATTTCAATATATTACAACAATAAATAAAATCATGAAAAATCTTTGAAAAATTTTCAAAATGCATGAAATACATGTACATACACTGTAGTCTAGTAAAACAGTTTGTGTCTGAATAGTATCTATTAATTTGCACTACACAGTAGGTCTATATCACATTTAAAACATTGCTTTGACAAAAAAGAACAGCAAACATATCTCAGAAAATGATACAGTGTGATGACATAAAAATTTAATCACATGGAAATTACAGAGTAAAAAATTTATGATATCATGATATTGTCAGTAGAAAAAAAAAGAAGAGAAAACGAAAATTTAATGCTGTCATTGCACGGAACGACTGGATCCCAATAAGGAATGAAGTTGTGGAAAATCTTAAGCTTTGTCTTGCAGAATACAACAATGGGATATCAGTACCCGAATCCATACACGTATAATTTAAGTTACTAAAATTCCTATTTACCTTTCTTCTTGGTCTGCCATGTTGTTTTGTTGCTAAGCAGGAAATAACATTACCATGTATTGTGGGTAATTCATATTCGATATTTTCTAGACCTTTCATATGATTTGAAAGGACATTCTGAGAGGCACCGGAACGTAATATGTCAACCAATCAAAAATGTCGTTACATAAAATCTATAATTAGATGAATTTCCCAAAGAAAATAACATCACGATTTCATCAACAAAATTTCGTGTAATGATGGAGGAAATGCCTGGTAAGTCGTTTTCTTTACGAAACATTTAATATATATCCGCCATGCATGAGTGCTGAACGCTAGAAGGATTGGAACAGAACAAAAATTGGCAAGCGCACGATATTCTGAGCAAGATAGAGAGTAGCTAACGTCAGAACGTCAGTAACAGAGTAATGGGCTTGTTAAAAGTCAATATTTATTGTTTTTACAGGACGGTGGCTGAAATAGAATCTAAATCAACCATGTTGTATTTTTTTTCGAGTACACAAAAAACGTATTTACTTTCCCCAGCGGAAAGTCCATTTTCATGATTTTAAATGAGAGGGGAAAAGAAGAGAAAAAACAACAACATATAAACAAGACCCAAATGGATAAGGAAGGTTTTCACACACTCAGGAATTTGTTTAAAAATATTTTCATTTTCTTTACTTAACACTAAAGCAATATTTACATTCAAAACTAACCGAATGGAAAATGTCACGTCTGTCGTACTAGTATAAAGTACCGAAATACATCGATATAATTATGCAAGTTTTTGCACCATAATGTGATGTAAGGGAAGTAACTCCTATATAAATTGTAAGCATTTGATCATGAATGGCTCATTTACATATGTATGCTTCTTCTCTATTTATCTTTGTCGTTACATAGAACATGTAATACTTTCAATTTAATAAAAAGATGATAAAGATTGCTTCAGTTTTCTATTTATTAACTCAGGACTCACATTAACAATCGCCATAAGTGGTCACAGGTTTGCTGTGCCGAATGGCGACACTTTTTCAGAGAGGGGGGGTCCTAGATTATCCTGTGTTGACATACTTATTTTCAACACTTGTGTATAATTATATTGTTTACCCTGTATTACTACGGCATTGAATTGACCAAGACACAGTACAGAAATGATATCACAAAAATAAGACCAGAAAAAAATGTGTTTATAATTGATGGGTGGAAAGTCCTTCAGGTGTATTATTTTTTACTTTGTTTTGTAGGAGGATTAGGCGGTGGTTTGTTGTCCACGGAAAGGGTCCATCTCCGAAGAATATAAACTCAGGAAACCTTTGTTAATTAGACGACTGGAAGTCTCTTTGTCCATGGATCCTATGATGGCTTTCAGCACCATATTTAAGAAGGCCTCAAACCTTCTGGGGATCGGTTCCGACTCTCCCAAACACCCGCCCCTTGATGGGGAAATCATCTATTGCAAGAACAATGTGTGTGTTCATCCCCCGGCTCCGATGTCAATGGATACAGAGCATCATCCTGGATACCTGACACTCCGGTCACAGCACGAGGAGGTAACTAACAGGTCACAGGTAGCACTTATTATTGTTACATCGGAAATTGAATACAACACCCCGCCTGTATAGTTACCACAGAAATCATATAAAACACCCCCGCACATATAGTTACCACAAAAATCGTATACCAACACCCCGCCCATATAGTTACCACTGAAATCGTATAAAACCCCGTCTGTATAGTTACCATGAAAATCGTTTTTTTAAAGAGGAGTTCTCAACTTTCATAGAACTAAAGTTAGACACATTTAAGGGAAAAGACCTAACAACATTTAAGAACAAATGAGAACTGTCTATGGTGGACACCAAGATTCCTCTGGGATCTCTTGTTGTAGTTAATGGTCATAAGTAAAAGGGTCAAATTAATTGTCATTGGAGTTTTTGAAATAATAATTTGTGTACAAGACATTTCATGAATTTTTGGACAGATTTAAGTTCCATACAATAGTAGTAAAAATCTAGATTTGCACCCGATTAGATTTTGGGGGTCATCAGTCAGTGTTTTAGGGTCATAGGTTACACATAGTCTTTATCTGTCCACCATTTTGTGGGGTTTGGGACAGGAGCATGTATATATCTCCGTGAGCCCTGATTCACTTTATCCTGAATCAAATACTTTTTGATACTTTTAAACACTTTGTAAGGAGATGGATTTCTATTAGTTCTTGTTAAATTGTGGAATCTTTGCTGATGGAAATTTATCTTACAGAGCAATGGTCCTACATTGATCCTGACCTGGATACCCAACTCCTCACTGAAAAGGAACCCTCGCAGCATAGAGAACAGCCCCAACCGCACAGATGCTTCAACGCCCAAGGTCAGTCCCCGTCGCCCTCCGCGGCCAGACTTTGCCCGGTCCGAGCAGCCAACGCCCTCACCTAACAGCTCACCCCAGGGATCGTGTGTTTCTGTGAGCAGTGATGTGTGTGGTGTTGCTTCTTATGATATACCCAGCACCAAGACACAAAAGCGTTTTAGTTTTGACAACGGCAGCGTCCACTCGGAGTGTTCCCGTGAGGACTATTGTGATAGCTGGACTCAACCTGAAGACATTGCCCGCAAATTAAGTACCAGCAATAAGTCCCAAACTGACTCGGGGATCGGTCCCGATGAGGTACTACAGAACAATGAGTTACCCGCTTCCAGTGTAAGTAAAGGTGGCAAGGTCGGGCTTACAGTCAATAACCTCCACAGTCAGAAAGAGGGCAATAACAACGTCACACCTTGTAGGGACTCCTCCTCCCCAGACACGAGTGACGGTCTCACTCCGGAGGAACAGCTTGCAGTCATGCTCAACAGAAATAAACTGCGGGCAAAGCCCCCACGGGAACGTATCGACTCGAATAAGTCGGTGAGCATTGAAATGAATGGTGACAATCTGGTGGTAGTTACAGAGGAAGTGGACAGCGAAGAAAAAGCCGACTTCCATGACTGTAACATCAACAAAAATGACAATAAATTCGACAGCAGCAGTTCTACAGATGTGGAGCAGAACAGTTCCGACTCGTCACATCCAAGTCCGTCAGGGGTGCGTTACAATAACATGCTGGAGGAACTACGTGAGGATGTACATACAAACGGCCATATTGACCGGGAGTCGTTGACAACGTGTCAAAGATCAAACGTTCCTACTGACTTACACCTGGTCTCCATATCCTCTACAGAAAACAGCAACAATCATCAGCATGGTTTGACAACCCCAGACATCAGTGTCACAAGGTACCGTCTGTCTTCCTCCTCCTCCACTAGTACCTCTGGGCCGGACTCTGGCCCCCCGAGCCCCTCCCTGATGTCATCCCCAGACTGGGACCAGCCCTCGGACACATCTTCAAGCTGTGAGTCGGGGGCACACAATCTCACATTCCCAAACAACTCGCTTGGCCTTGGAGGAGCAAGACGGGAATTTAAAAGTGCAAAGGACCAAGTGTGTGGGGTGTTCTCTGTGGATTTGGGTAAGAAAAGTTGAATACTTGTTAATGTCACTTATTACATCTAAAATAGGGCACAAAACCCATATTTCCATTATATTTGGTAGCGATGGTTTCTGATACAGAATGGGTGTTTGTTGTTATATATAAGGACACTGTTGTAGTATATTCAGTAGCGATGGTTTCTGATACAGAATGGGTGTTTGTTGTTATATATAAGGACACTGTTGTAGTATATTCAGTAGCGATGGTTTCTGATACAGAATGGGTGTTTGTTGTTATATATAAGGACACTGTTGTAGTATATTCAGTAGCGATGGTTTCTGATACAGAATGGGTGTTTGTTGTTATATATAAGGACACTGTTGTAGTATATTCAGTAGCGATGGTTTCTGATACAGAGATATTTGCCGTTTTAGGACAGATGCGGTCGTTGCGGCTCTTCTACAGTGACAGGGGCTGCAGTAAGGGGCAGGTCGTCATAGCCAGCCGAGAGAGTCAGTACAAAATTCTTCACTTCCATCATGGAGGCCTGGATAAGCTGGCTGAAATATTCGATGATTGGAACTTATTTGCCAAAACACAAGAGAAGGTACGTGCTACACACATATTTAGCATCCCTGTCCCAAACGGCCAAGTTTTCATATGCCATTTCACAGCATGCGTCGTCCTGCTTGTACATGTCGTCTGTCAACTTTTTTCTTTAAAATTTATGCTACTAGTCCTTAATAGCTCAGAGGATTTTGAACAAATTCAGTCTGGAGCATTACTGGCCAAAAGGTTTTCAATTTGACGAAAATAAAAACATGTAGTATGGCCCTTAATAGGGTCAAAGGGTGGTCAGGTGTTGCAGTGGAGAGGGCGCTTGCCTTTCACCAAGGAGGTCAGGGTTCGATTCCATGACCAGACGTGCAAAGGTGTGGTCACCTGCCTGAACGGGGTTTTCTCCGGGTATTTCGGTTTCCTCCCACAATAAGAACCCTCGCCCGCTAATATCCGGGCCAAAAAGAGAGATTAACTTGTTCATAATTGTTGTAAAATATATGGAATTAATTTATAATTTTTAATGAGGGCAAATGGATTGGGTCAAGTAGGGAGAAAATGTGTAAATCTTCAAAAAATGTCTACCAATATATATAGTGTTTGTTTTTCTATTGTAGAACAAGGAGACTGACCGTCAATACAGTCAGTTTCTGATTGTCCGGCCACAGCTGACCGACGAACAGTGTCACCCCGAGGAGGGTGTTTACGGGGTCGTTACCGATGAGATGTGGAAACGACACATGACCGTTGATGGTATTATAGAAGAAGACTTTCAACTTCGCAAGGTATACAAATATCTATATAAGGACCTATCTGAAACTTCGTTAACCGATCACAGTTATCTCTAGTTGTAACATTTGTCTTGAGATATCTACATGTCATATCTATGATCAGCTGTTCATCCGTTTACACTGTAACTCTTTAAACAGGGTATTTCCATTAATCAGTTCATCACAATTGTATGTATATTGTACATATTTTGAGTATTGTCATAATAATTATTTAAGAATTAACTTTTTATTTTCTTTAGTTTATGAGATCATAAATCCAATGGAGCATCAGGTAAATTACATAAACGTTAAATTTACTGACTGCTCCTTTGGATTTATGATCTCATAAACTAAGCGAAATCAAAGGTTAATCCTTATATTTTTAGTATTTTTCTGTAAATGGTTAATAACTTTTCTGTTCAATTTAGCCCCATTTGCAGACATATATTTCATTTCAAAACTTTCAAACGTGTAAACAGTTCAATAAATGTAACAGCATGAAGTTCGCATAAGCCGTAGATAGTCCCGCCCATGTCAATTGTTGATGACGTCATCATACAATTGTGATTTGAAACAGCATAATTTTACATAGCTCCACCCACATGTATTGTTGTCAACGTCATAGAATTTTGGCACATTCTCAAGTGTAGTTATTGGAAAATAACTCTAGTTTGCAGTACAATGGTTATCGAGTGAATGTAAGTGTATAATGTAAATATTACATGATATTTCCATTATTAACTAATTCGTACATGTCTTGATTATTGTAGAGTATTTTCTTTGGAGGTTTGGAGCCATCTTTGAGACATGAAACATGGCCTTTTCTTTTACACTACTATCCGTATTGTTCATCTCACGAAGAACGTGAACACATCCGCAATGACCGCTATATCGAATATCAAAACATCAGAAAAATAAGGTGAGTAAAGACAGGGAATGTGTGATCCTTGCTGCAGATCACCCTGCGCCTGTGGTCCATGATAATCTGTCATCAATAATTTTTATTATTGTTATTTCTTTCCTCAAAGGGCCTGTTTCCAAAATGGCCCCTTCTTTGATTCAAATTTCCTGTTGGTGGTGCATTGCCCATGCCGTTGTGGTCACAAATCTATAAAGTAAAACGATTTAGGTCACTTGGTTTGTTTTTTATGGCTTCTCAAAGGTGTACCTTTCAGAAGCTGTCTAAGTGTTGATAAAATGTGCATGTTATGTAAAATATTAATGAAAATCTAATCAAATGATAGTCACCGTAAAGAATACATTCATGGCATGATTGTGACAAAAAAATCATGTTTCCATCGCGCCATTTGGCTGTTTTATGGAAGAAACCATCTCAAAAATGCCATTTTCGATGATAACATTTTAGACAGAAAAACTGTGTTTTTTAGAGAATACACCCTTTTATGGGCGTTGGATGCAAACCAATTTTTATCCTATCAAACAGTACGTAATATGCTATTGATGAGAGGAAAAATCATCAAAATGTAAGTGGTGGAACATTTTCAAATCTTGGGTTGAATTAGCCTATGGTTGAATTGCCGATTTTCGACTTTCTTTAGATAATTAACAAAAACACGAGAGTATTTGCTCGGTATGTTGAGAATATGTACACCGATATGAAAAAAAAGTGAGAGAAACACTTTTTCACGAAAGAAATCCAAGATGGCTACTTCACAAGTCCCCGTGGTTGAAGACATTGGCTGACAAATAGACAGAACAACACACAAAACGTGTTCCTTATGATTTTGGTTGGTTTTTGCATTTACGAGAGTGTTCATAGCTACGGGCGATTGTATAATACCTATATTTATAAGTTTGGTTAGTCACATGGTAACGGGGATCTTTCATATCGAGCCCCAAACATATTTTCGACATATGCACTATGTTGCCGCATGGAAAACTATTTGAAGTTTTGTCGGAATTTCTTTACCTGTGGTTGTAATGGTCGAGGGTTTTCCAGCGCCCTGTACTACCCAAGGTACAATTGTAGTGCAAGATACTGGAGATGTGCGCACACATTCCCATCGTTCTCTCTCCAACTGGGCACTGGCAGTAGTAGTCTTTTATTGGGGCCTCATCATCAGGTGAAACGGTGAACCGTACCCAAACGTTATATTTCGTTTGGCTTTTGTATCGCGAATGTATTTGACATCGGAGAAGGTCTGGGGAGTGCTGGTAAAGCCACACCTCATAGTCTACGTCATCACTTAAATGTTCGGCGATGTAACCAGGAGCCAGAGATATCTGACACGTTCCACACGTAATCAGATTCTCAAGTAATCGAGATCGAGACGGGGAAACAGTACGGAAGATGCATCCATCTTGACAAACTCGGACCTTGCCCGTCTAGATAGATCCGGATCTGTCTTGACTCTCTGAGCTAAACCATTCAGTGTTGTCAAACGGTCCTTCATACGTTCAGCCATTAGCCTATCTTTGGCATCTCTCTCTGGAGATCTCTGGTAGATCGGTCCTCTATAACCATTCAGAAAGGCTGTGACGGTTCGAAGCAAAGCCTCGATGACATTGATAAAGCTGTTAGACACCAATTGCGTTCGGAAGAACGTCCAGTGTTTCAGACGACCATGATAGGATTCCACAATCCACCTCGATTTGGTGATAGTTCTGTCAAGATTTGCTTGGACGTCAGAATGTTGACTTTGACCGTGTTTCAGGTATGACGGCATGCTAGCATTGAGGCCAGAGGCTTCGAGAACTTGTAGGACATCTCTAAAACCTCGGTCAACGACAACATTGTCATCTGGTTGTAGCCAAGTAACTAGCTTGTCCATGACATCTTTTGTAATTGTAGCATCATTTTCGCTGCCAGTGAATGGTCCAACTGTGTCCGGAATGTAGGCATCTGGTAAGGCGATGCTCATGAATTTGAGATAGTTTCTCTTCTTCTGGCTACAGTAGGACATTCTCTGGAGCTTGTGGTTGGAGCTTTTCTGGATATAAATATAGGTGCCATCTAATATGGCAGTGGCTTTATCTCCAAAAAATGCTTCTGAAAAGACAGTATTGTGCCCGAGCAACTGTTCTCTTGTCAAGTGATCCGGATCTAGAAATTGTGGGTCTATCGATGTGTCTAATGCCTATACTATGGAGTGGAAAGTTTTGGACACACTTGACTTGGAAATTCCAAAAGGAGAAGAATACTGACTCCAGGAAATGTCGGTTTTTAGTTTTACCCAGCAGTAGTAGGGCATCGTGTGTAGTCTTGGTATATATACCAGATTAAAGATATGGGGAACAGTGCGAGTGGATTTCGAGGAACTGATCTTTGGACCAACCTGTCCAGGCCATGCATGCCGAGTCATCAAGAGAAGAAAAGCTTATTGCAAACGCAGACTGGTTCTGTGAAAGGACGTGGGACACTTCTAGGAGGTCATTAATTATTTCGGACGATTTTGGTGGTAACTGAGATTCCAACGAACCTCTACCATCAAGGACTACCTCTGTAGACGGATCTAAGTCGTTACCAATAAGGTGAATGGAGCAGACGCGGGATGAGGTGGGACACCACAAATTGTGTGAATAGATCAGGTGATGTCTTTGATTTTGTTCCATTTATTGCAAAGGTAACAAGACAGAGACAGCATTTTTTTGTGTGAAGATGATCCATTCAAAAGATCATGAAGGGTCAGCAACGGCAGGATATGGGACGGGGAGTCGTCTTCTTCCTCTATTTCCTGGTTCTCCTCGGTTTCAGGTTCAGGCTGATTTTTGTTCCGAAGATACTTCATGTAGCACTTCTGGCAAATGAGTGCTTGTTCCTTTGCTGACATCAATCCTTGTTGCACCAGCGTATCTAGGAGCCATTTATATTGTGGACTATTTACATTGCGTGCACTTCTGTTCTTATTGCCACTACGTTTCTTGAAGTATAGTTGACAGCCTTCTCCAACACATTTACCCTCCATCTTGAAACAATAACGATTGGTTTATGAAGCGTCGATAAAGTAACAAAATAGCAAGCCAACGATGATTGCTGTAAACAGCTAATACTTAGTCGTGTGGAACAATTATGCGAAAATGTGTGATAATAACGAATTGATTGATTACTTAGAACAAAATAAAGTATTTCATATGGATAATCTATCTAATCGATGTGGCGTGGTCGGCAGGCACAAAGAAAGTGAAACAAGTCAGGGTCCTAACCCTGACAGAGCCACAACGCTTTGGAGATGGGACAATAAAACAAGGAAAGTGAGACAAGAATAACAATGATTCCGTAAACGTATAGACAAAGACAAGAAGATACGGATAAATGTTTAAGGTCACACGATCAGAAAATTCAGAAGAGGACAACTTGAGATAGAAAAGTATTCATGTATCAGGGTGTCCTCAGTGTAAATCTTTATATCGATACTGTTTATTTAGTCGTTAGATATCATAAAACTGTCATGAAAATATTCGCTCTGATATTCAATATAAAATTTTGTATATAATAAGCTATATAATAGGGTTTCAGACAAGGTTGTTACTCATTTCCCCTTTTCTTTCAATTTACAACCACATTCAGGCGGCGATATGAGAATGTTCCACCACATGGAATTAGCTGATTTTTGGTACACATATGAAACAAGTTAAGCTCTATCCAATTTTGTGATGGAAATTTGCATCAAAAACTATATAACGGGAGAAAATTGCAATTTTATGGCATTTTTTTTCCTAATTGTGTCTCTGCAAGTGCATTTTCATCCGAGAATTATTTTTTTTTATGTTTTATGAATAAACACGACGTTTTGCAAATATTTATCAAAAAAAAATTATACTATGTTGCTAATTACAATTTCGAGATAACCTTCTTTTATTTGCGACCGTATGTCTTTAAAGCTCAAAATGACAACTTTATAAAAATACATTTTCACTGAAATTATGAAATCTGGGTGTCGGAAAGGTGTAAAATTATTCTTTGGAAAAGAAAAAAACTGTAGTTGAGCTAGATAAGAAATTATACGGGGGCAGGCTCCTATGGAGAATTAACATTACTGGAAACAGGCCCTTTGTATCGAAGTTTTCCTTGGCCCTTTATTGTGCTTTAAACTTATTAGACAGTTGTTCAGCCTTATTTAACAACTGGTCAAATTTAGTGGACACCTGTGACTTCATTTGTGGGGGGGGGGGGGGGGGGGGGGGCGGCATTGGCCGAGTGGTTAAGTTGTCCCAACATTCTACCACTAGCCCTCCACCTCTGGGTGTGAGTTTGAATCCTGCAGGGGGCAGTTGCAAGGTACAGACCGTAGGTCGGTTGTTTTTCTCCGGGTACTCCGGCTTTTCTCAACCTCCAAATGTCGCTGGTCTGGCTGTTAATAGGAAGAAAAAATTTTATGCATAAAGAGTTTTTTTAATGATGCTATTTAAAAAACAACAAATCTCATTCAACAGTTAAAGCCTGTGCAAAAAATGGATCTTTTTTATTTAATGGTTTTCAGAGAAAAGATGACACAAGAAGAACAAGAACAATTTTGGCGCAAAATCCAATCAATTGTAGAAAAAGATGTGGTTCGAACGGACCGTACACATCCGTATTTCCGTGGTGAGGACAATCCGAACATTGAAGTGCTGAAGTAAGTAAAATTTGTATTTATACCCCCCACTCAGGTAAGGAGGGGGGGGGGGGGAAATAGTAATCACTTTGTCCATGAGTCTGTTTGGACGTCCATCAATCCATCGGTCCGTACCTTGTGTACAACATATTTTGAAAACCTCTGGGCAGATTTGGTTCGTATTCACACCATAGCATCAAACAATGAAGTTAAACACCTCATTCGATTTTGGTGGTCATCGGTCAAGGGTAAAGGCCAAAGGTCACCGATGACCACTTTGGGAATATAAAGCTTGTGTACAAGAGATCTTACATTCTCTTGGCCAGATATTGTTCATATTCACACCATAGCATCACATAATGAAGTTATTCACCTGATTAGACTTTGGTTGTCATTGGTCAACATTAAAGTTCAAAGGTCACCGTTGACCACTTTTTGGGGGTTGGGTGGTACCGGTATATCTTTGTGAGCCCCTCTTCACTTTGCTTTTATTGTTCAGTGATTTCTCTCTAATCTGCCATGTTGTAATAGTTTCTGTATGTTCCCCAGGAATATTTTGCTGAACTATGCCCTTGCTAATCCCCACATGGGCTACACACAAGGGATGTCTGACCTGCTGGCACCTGTCCTCGCCGAGATTCAAAACGAGGCTGATGCTTTCTGGTGCTTCACGGGGCTCATGCAGCGTACGCTGTTTGTCAGCTCCCCTAAGGACTCGGACATGGACCGACAGCTGGTATGTGGTGCTAGTCAAGGTTTTGTCAGCTCACCTTCACAGATTGATGCCATAGCGTAACGTCCCTCGATTAACTTGTCCTTTAGAAAGCTACTAATCCTGAACGACTCGGTGGATTTTAACATAATTTGATCTGAAGTTTCTCTGCCAAGGGGATTCAAATTTGTATTAATGGAGATTGTTTACCCCCACCAAATCTGTTCATGCAGTTTTAATATTACATGTAAGTCCCTCTATGAAAAGGTCAAATAGATACTAAAGTATTTTGATGAAACTTAAATTTTTGCCATTTCAGGACAAATCTGTAAGTGTTAAACAGTTTAAGGGGAGACATACTGTTTTATTCACAAAACAAATCTCTAGTATCTCTTGCTAAAATGATGTATCTGTTTATCCTTTACCAGAATTACTTGCGAGAACTGCTCCGTATCATGTTGCCGGAATTCTATATGCATCTTAAAAGACTCGGCCAGGATGCCATGGAGCTTCTCTTTTGTCACAGGTTTGTATATAAACTTTATTTATTTAACAACAATTATGAAACAAGTTATTAAACTTATATTAATCACTCTTGTTGACCCGGATGTATGCGCTCAAGGGGTCTTATTGTGGGAGAAAATCCACGTGGTCGGGCAGGTGACCCCAATACCTTTTCACGTCCGGTCGGGAATCGAATCCCGGCCACCTTGGTGAAAGGTAAGTGCGCTATCCACTGCACCACCAGACCACCCTAAACACAGGTTTGTATGGGTTTCCAACAAGTCTGTCAGTGCAAACCTTTATATGCAATCGCTTGGCATAAACTGACGGATGCAGTCATGAAATTAAAACTGACCTTGGAGCTATTTTCTTCAACGCATCTCAAAAAAAAGTTGAAATCCTTATCCAATTACCAAATTTATACAAATATGCTACAAGGATTTACACGTAATTCTTGTCATAGGTGGATCCTGCTGTGCTTTAAACGCGAGTTCCCTGAGGCTGACGCCCTAAAGATCTGGGAGTCTTGCTGGGCCCACTATCAGACAGACTTCTTCCATCTGTTTATATGTGTGGCCATTGTTAGTATCTATGGCGACGATGTCATGGATCAAGGTCTCCCAGCTGATGAAATTCTGCTCCACTTCAGTAGCCTGGCTATGCATATGAATGGAGAGTTGGTGCTGAGAAAGGTAATAACTTTACCCTAATTATATTACCCCTCACTTAGTTAAGAAGGGTATATAGTAATCACTTTGACTGTGCATATGTATGTCTGTGCATACGTGTGTAAGTCCAGACCTTGTGTACAAGATATCTCATTAAAACCTTGTCAGATTTGGTTCATATTTACATCATAGCGTCATACTATCTAGTACTATACCCGATTAGATTTACATGGTCATCAATCAACGTTCAAGGTCAAAGGTCACACTTGACCACTTTGTTGGGGCGGGGGATATATCTATGCGAGCCCCAGCTCCTTTGCTTTTACAATGTTACTGTGGGGAATTTATAGTTACAATTACTTTATGCTTGCTTCTCACTATTTCATGGAAAAGTTATCAATATTTGTTTTCTTTTTCCAGGCAAGAGGATTATTGCACCAGTACAGAAAGATTCCAAAGATCCCTTGTACATTGCATGGTCTGTGTACCCTGTGTGGGCCAGGGATGTGGGACAGTGGTCATGTTCCCATTGTATCGTGTGTCGGTAATCATCCTGATGGTGTCTGTCCTTATCATAGCAACCCAAGTACCCCAAACTCACCAGACCATCAGGAACTATAGCAACTCCTAATTCACCAGATCATTAACAACTATAGCAACCCCAAACTCACCAGATCATCAGAAACTATAGAAACCCCAAATTCATCAGTTACTATAGTACCTGGTAACCAAAAACTGAACAGATCATCAGAAACTATAGCAACCAAAAAATAAGAAGATCATCGGGAACTATAGCAACCAAAAACTCAATGGTTCATTAGGAACTGGAGCAACCAAAAACTCACTGGTTCATTAGGAACTGTAGCAACCAAAAACTCACTGGTTCATTAGGAACTATAGCAACCAAAGACTCACTAGTTCATTAGGATCTGTAGCAACCAAAAACTCACTAGTTCATTAGGAACTGCAGCAACCAAAAACTCACTGGTTCATTAGGAACTGTAGCAACCAAAAACTCACTGGTTCATTAGGAACTGTAGCAACCAAAAACTCACTGGTTCATTAGGAACTGTAGCAACCAAAAACTCACTGGTTCATTAGGAACTGTAGCAACCAAAAACTCACTGGTTTATTAGGAACTGCAGCAACCAAAAACTCAATGGTTCATTAGGAAATGTAGCAGATCATCAGGGACTATTGGTAAAACTACCAAAAACTCATCAATTCATCAGAAGCTATAGGAACCAAATACTCACGAAATCATGTAGCAACTACAGTGTTCAGAATCTCATTCAATCATGTAGCAACTACTGTGTTCAGAATCTCACTGAATCATGTAGCAACTCAGTGTTCAGAATCTCACTGAATCATGTAGCAACAAATGTGTTCAAAATCTCACTGAATCATGTATCAACTACAGTGTTCAGAATCTCACTAAATCATGTAGCAACTCGGTGTTCAGAATCTTACTAATTATTTAATATGATATACCTTACTCTTTTTAGCTGGATGACAGTTTGAGTGACTTATGATTCTGTTGTCACCATTGATGACAGCTGTCAGTGTCATGTTGTGAGAATGGTGACGCATGATTCTGTTGTCACCATTGATGACAGCTGTCAGTGTCATGTTGTGAGAATGGTGACGTATGATTCTGTTGTCACCATTGATGACAGCTGTCAGTGTCGTGTTGTGAGAATGGTGACGTAAGATTCTGTTGTCACTATTGATGACAGCTGTCAGTGTCGTGTTGTAAGGGAGAATGGTGACGTATGATTCTGTTGTCACCATTGATGACAGCTGTCAGTGTCGTGTTGTGAGAATGGTGACGTATGATTCTGTTGTCACCATTGATGACAGCTGTCAGTGTCGTGTTGTGAGGGAGAATGGTGACGTATGATTCTGTTGTCACCATTGATGACAGCTGTCAGTGTCGTGTTGTGAGGGAGAATGGTGACCTGTGATTCTGTTGTCACCATTGATGATAGCTGTCAGTGTCGTGTTGTGAGAATGGTGACCTATGATTCTGTTGTCACCATTGATGACAGCTGTCAGTGTCGTGTTGTGAGGGAGAATGGTGACGTATGGTTCTGTTGTCACCATTGATGACAGCTGTCAGTGTTGTGTTGTGAGAATGGTGACCTGTGATTCTGTTGTCACCATTGATGATAGCTGTCAGTGTCGTGTTGTGAGAATGGTGACCTATGATTCTGTTGTCACCATTGATGACAGCTGTCAGTGTCGTGTTGTGAGGGAGAATGGTGACGTATGGTTCTGTTGTCACCATTGATGACAGCTGTCAGTGTTGTGTTGTGAGAATGGTGACCTATGATTGTGTTGTCACCATTGATGACAGCTGTCAGTGTTGTGTTGTGAGAATGGTGACGTATGATTCTGTTGTCACCATTGATAACAGCTGTCAGTGTCGTGTTGTGAGAATGGTGACTTATGATTCTGTTGTCACCATTGATGACAGCTGTCAGTGTCGTGTTGTGAGGGAGAATGGTGACCTGTGATTCTGTTGTCACCATTGATGACAGCTGTCAGTGTCGTGTTGTGAGGGAGAATGGTGACGTATGGTTCTGTTGTCACCATTGATGATAGCTGTCAGTGTTGTGTTGTGAGAATGGTGACCTATGATTCTGTTGTCACCATTGATGACAGCTGTCAGTGTTGTGTTGTGAGAATGGTGACCTATGATTCTGTTGTCACCATTGATGACAGCTGTCAGTGTCGTGTTGTGAGGGAGAATGGTGACGTATGGTTCTGTTGTCACCATTGATGACAGCTGTCAGTGTTGTGTTGTGAGAATGGTGACCTATGATTGTGTTGTCACCATTGATGACAGCTGTCAGTGTTGTGTTGTGAGAATGGTGACCTATGATTGTGTTGTCACCATTGATGACAGCTGTCATTGTCGTGTTGTGAGGGAGAATGGTGACCTATGATTCTGTTGTCACCATTGATGACAGCTGTCAGTGTCGTGTTGTGAGGGAGAATGGTGACCTATGATTCTGTTGTCACCATTGATGACAGCTGTCAGTGTCGTGTTGTGAGGGAGAATGGTGACTTATGATTCTGTTGTCACCATTGATGACAGCTGTCAGTGTCGTGTTGTGAGAATGGTGACGTATGATTCTGTTGTCACCATTGATGACAGCTGTCAGTGTCGTGTTGTGAGAATGGTGACCTATGATTGTGTTGTCACCATTGATGACAGCTGTCAGTGTCGTGTTGTGAGGGAAAATGGTGACTTATGATTCTGTTGTCACCATTGATGACAGCTGTCAGTGTCGTGTTGTGAGGGAGAATGGTGACCTATGATTCTGTTGTCACCATTGATGACAGCTGTCAGTGTCATGTTGTGAGAATGGTGACGTATGATTCTGTTGTCACCATTGATGACAGCTGTCAGTGTCGTGTTGTGAGAATGGTGACGTAAGATTCTGTTGTCACTATTGATGACAGCTGTCAGTGTCGTGTTGTAAGGGAGAATGGTGACGTATGATTCTGTTGTCACCATTGATGACAGCTGTCAGTGTCGTGTTGTGAGGGAGAATGGTGACCTATGATTCTGTTGTCACCATTGATGACAGCTGTCAGTGTCGTGTTGTGAGGGAGATTGGTGACCTATGATTCTGTTATCACCATTGATGACAGCTGTCAGTGTTGTGAGGGAGAATGGTGACCTGTGATTCTGTTGTCACCATTGATGACAGCTGTCAGTGTCATGTTGTGAGAATGGTGACGTATGATTGTGTTGTCACCATTGATGACAGCTGTCAGTGTCGTGTTGTGAGAATGGTGACGTATGATTGTGTTGTCACCATTGATGACAGCTGTCAGTGTCGTGTTGTGAGAATGGTGACCTATGATTGTGTTGTCACCATTGATGACAGCTGTCAGTGTCGTGTTGTGAGAATGGTGACGTATGATTGTGTTGTCACCATTGATGACAGCTGTCAGTGTCGTGTTGTGAGAATGGTGACCTATGATTGTGTTGTCACCATTGATGACAGCTGTCAGTGTTGTGAGGGAGAATGGTGACGTATGATTCTGTTGTCACCATTGATGACAGCTGTCAGTGTCGTGTTGTGAGAATGGTGACCTATGATTGTGTTGTCACCATTGATGACAGCTGTCAGTGTCGTGTTGTGAGAATGGTGACGTATGATTGTGTTGTCACCATTGATGACAGCTGTCAGTGTCGTGTTGTGAGAATGGTGACGTATGATTCTGTTGTCACCATTGATGACAGCTGTCAGTGTCGTGTTGTGAGAATGGTGACCTATGATTGTGTTGTCACCATTGATGACAGCTGTCAGTGTCGTGTTGTGAGAATGGTGACGTATGATTCTGTTGTCACCATTGATGACAGCTGTCAGTGTCGTGTTGTGAGAATGGTGACCTATGATTGTGTTGTCACCATTGATGACAGCTGTCAGTGTCGTGTTGTGAGAATGGTGACGTATGATTCTGTTGTCACCATTGATGACAGCTGTCAGTGTCGTGTTGTGAGAATGGTGACGTAAGATTCTGTTGTCACTATTGATGACAGCTGTCAGTGTCGTGTTGTAAGGGAGAATGGTGACGTATGATTCTGTTGTCACCATTGATGACAGCTGTCAGTGTCGTGTTGTGAGAATGGTGACGTATGATTGTGTTGTCACCATTGATGACAGCTGTCAGTGTCATGTTGTGAGGGAGAATGGTGACCTGTGATTCTGTTGTCACCATTGATGACAGCTGTCAGTGTCGTGTTGTGAGGGAGAATGGTGACTTATGATTCTGTTGTCACCATTGATGACAGCTGTCAGTGTCGTGTTGTGAGGGAGAATGGTGACCTATGATTCTGTTGTCACCATTGATGACAGCTGTCAGTGTCATGTTGTGAGAATGGTGACGTATGATTCTGTTGTCACCATTGATGACAGCTGTCAGTGTCGTGTTGTGAGAATGGTGACGTAAGATTCTGTTGTCACTATTGATGACAGCTGTCAGTGTCGTGTTGTAAGGGAGAATGGTGACGTATGATTCTGTTGTCACCATTGATGACAGCTGTCAGTGTCGTGTTGTGAGAATGGTGACGTATGATTGTGTTGTCACCATTGATGACAGCTGTCAGTGTCGTGTTGTGAGGGAGAATGGTGACCTGTGATTCTGTTGTCACCATTGATGACAGCTGTCAGTGTCGTGTTGTGAGAATGGTGACGTATGATTCTGTTGTCACCATTGATGACAGCTGTCAGTGTCGTGTTGTGAGAATGGTGACGTATGGTTCTGTTGTCACCATTGATGACAGCTGTCAGTGTCGTGTTGTGAGAATGGTGACCTATGATTGTGTTGTCACCATTGATGACAGCTGTCAGTGTCGTGTTGTGAGAATGGTGACCTATGATTGTGTTGTCACCATTGATGACAGCTGTCAGTGTCGTGTTGTGAGAATGGTGACGTATGGTTCTGTTGTCACCATTGATGACAGCTGTCAGTGTTGTGTTGTGAGAATGGTGACCTATGATTGTGTTGTCACCATTGATGACAGCTGTCAGTGTCGTGTTGTGAGAATGGTGACCTATGATTGTGTTGTCACCATTGATGACAGCTGTCAGTGTCGTGTTGTGAGGGAGAATGGTGACTTATGATTCTGTTGTCACCATTGATGATAGCTGTCATTGTCGTGTTGTGAGGGAGATTGGTGACCCATGATTCTGTTGTCACCATTGATGACAGCTGTCAGTGTCGTGTTGTGAGGGAGAATGGTGACCTATGATTCTGTTGTCACCATTGATGACAGCTGTCAGTGTTGTGTTGTGAGGGAGAATGGTGACCTATGATTCTGTTGTCACCATTGATGACAGCTGTCAGTGTCGTGTTGTGAGAATGGTGACGTATGATTGTGTTGTCACCATTGATGACAGCTGTCAGTGTTGTGAGGGAGAATGGTGACCTGTGATTCTGTTGTCACCATTGATGACAGCTGTCAGTGTCGTGTTGTGAGAATGGTGACCTATGATTCTGTTGTCACCATTGATGACAGCTGTCAGTGTCGTGTTGTGAGAATGGTGACCTATGATTGTGTTGTCACCATTGATGACAGCTGTCAGTGTCGTGTTGTGAGGGAGAATGGTGACCTAAGATTGTGTTGTCACCATTGATGACAGCTGTCAGTGTCGTGTTGTGAGAATGGTGACCTATGATTCTGTTGTCACCATTGATGACAGCTGCCAGGGTCGTGTTGTTAGGGAGAATGGTGACCTATGATTCTGTTATCACCATTGATGACAGCTGTCATTGTCGTGTTGTGAGGGAGAATGGTGACTTATGATTCTGTTATCACCATTGATGACAGCTGCCAGTGTCGTGTTGTGAGGGAGAATGGTGACCTATGATTCTGTTGTCACCATTGATGATAGCTGTCAGTGTCGTGTTGTGAGGGAGAATGGTGACGTATGATTCTGTTGTCACCATTGATGACAGCTGTCAGTGTCGTGTTGTGAGAATGGTGACCTATGATTCTGTGGTCACCATTGATGACAGCTGTCAGTGTCATGTTGTGAGAATGGTGACCTATGATTGTGTTGTCACCATTGATGACAGCTGTCAGTGTCGTGTTGTGAGGGAAAATGGTGACTTATGATTGTTTTGTCACCATTGATGACAGCTGTCAGTGTCGTGTTGTGAGAATGGTGACCTATGATTCTGTGGTCACCATTGATGACAGCTGTCAGTGTCATGTTGTGAGAATGGTGACCTATGATTGTGTTGTCACCATTGATGACAGCTGTCAGTGTCGTGTTGTGAGGGAAAATGGTGACTTATGATTGTTTTGTCACCATTGATGACAGCTGTCAGTGTCGTGTTGTGAGAATGGTGACCTATGATTCTGTTGTCACCATTGATGACAGCTGTCAGTGTCGTGTTGTGAGGGAGAATGGTGACGTATAATTCTGTTGTCACCATTGATGACAGCTGTCAGTGTCGTGTTGTGAGGGAGAATGGTGACTTATGATTCTGTTATCACCATTGATGACAGCTGCCAGTGTCGTGTTGTGAGGGAGATTGGTGACGTATGATTCTGTTGTCACCATTGATGACAGCTGTCAGTGTCGTGTTGTGAGGGAGAATGGTGACCTATGATTCTGTTATCACCATTGATGACAGCTGTCTGTGTCGTGTTGTGAGGGAGAATGGTGACCTAAGATTGTGTTATCACCATTGATGACAGCTGTCAGTGTCATGTTGTGAGAATGGTGACGTATGATTGTGTTGTCACCATTGATGACAGCTGTCAGTGTCGTGTTGTGAGGGAGAATGGTGACCTAAGATTGTGTTGTCACCATTGATGACAGCTGTCAGTGTCGTGTTGTGAGAATGGTGACCTATGATTCTGTTGTCACCATTGATGACAGCTGTCAGTGTCGTGTTGTGAGGGAGAATGGTGACCTATGATTCTGTTGTCACCATTGATGACAGCTGTCAGTGTCGTGTTGTGAGAATGGTGACCCATGATTGTGTTGTCACCATTGATGACAGCTGTCAGTGTTGTGTTGTGAGAATGGTGACGTATGATTCTGTTGTCACCATTGATGACAGCTGTCAGTGTTGTGTTGTGAGAATGGTGACCTATGATTCTGTTGTCACCATTGATGACAGCTGTCAGTGTCGTGTTGTGAGAATGGTGACTTATGATTCTGTTGTCACCATTGATGACAGCTGTCAGTGTCGTGTTGTGAGGGAGAATGGTGACATATAATTCTGTTGTCACCATTGATGACAGCTGTCAGTGTCCTGTTGTGAGGGAGAATGGTGACCTATGATTCTGTTGTCACCATTGATGACAGCTGTCAGTGTCGTGTTGTGAGATTGGTGACCTATGATTCTGTTGTCACCATTGATGACAGCTGTCAGTGTTGTGTTGTGAGGGAGAATGGTGACCTATGATTGTGTTGTCACCATTGATGACAGCTGTCAGTGTCGTGTTGTGAGAATGGTGACCTATGATTCTGTTGTCACCATTGATGACAGCTGTCAGTGTCGTGTTGTGAGAATGGTGACCTATGATTCTGTTGTCACCATTGATGACAGCTGTCAGTGTCGTGTTGTGAGGGAGAATGGTGACCTATGATTGTGTTGTCACCATTGATGACAGCTGTCAGTGTCGTGTTGTGAGGGAGAATGGTGACCTATGATTCTGTTGTCACCATTGATGACAGCTGTCAGTGTCGTGTTGTGAGGGAGAATGGTGACCTATGATTGTTTTGTCACCATTGATGACAGCTGTCAGTGTTGTGTTGTGAGGGAGATTGGTGACCCATGATTCTGTTGTCACCATTGATGACAGCTGTCAGTGTCGTGTTGTGAGGGAGAATGGTGACCTATGATTGTGTTGTCACCATTGATGACAGCTGTCAGTGTTGTGTTGTGAGGGAGAATGGTGACCTACGATTGTTTTGTCACCATTGATGACAGCTGTCAGTGTCGTGTTGTGAGAATGGTGACCTATGATTCTGTTGTCACCATTGATAACAGCTGTCAGTGTCATGTTGTGAGAATGGTGACCTATGATTCTGTTGTCACCATTGATGACAGCTGTCTGTCGTGTTGTGAGGGAGAATGGTGACGTATGATTCTGTTGTCACCATTGATGACAGCTGTCAGTGTCGTGTTGTGAGAATGGTGACCTATGATTCTGTTGTCACAATTGATGACAGCTGTCAGTGCCGTGTTGTGAGGGAGAATGGTGACCTATGATTCTGTTGTCACCATTGATGACAGCTGTCAGTGTCGTGTTGTAAGGGAGAATGGTGACCTACGATTCTGTTGTCACCATTGATGACAGCTGTCAGTGTCGTGTTGTGAGATTGGTGACCTACGATTGTGTTGTCACCATTGATGACAGCTGTCTGTGTCGTGTTGTGAGGGAGAATGGTGACCTATAATTCTGTTGTCACCATTGATGACAGCTGTCAGTGTCGTGTTGTGAGGGAGAATGGTGACGTATGATTCTGTTGTCACTATTGATGACAGCTGTCAGTGTCGTGTTGTAAGGGAGAATGGTGACGTATGATTCTGTTGTCACTATTGATGACAGCTGTCAGTGTCGTGTTGTGAGAATGGTGACCTATGATTCTGTTGTCACCATTGATGACAGCTGTCAGTGTCGTGTTGTGAGGGAGAATGGTGACGTATGATTCTGTTGTCACTATTGATGACAGCTGTCAGTGTCGTGTTGTGAGGGAGAATGGTGACGTATGATTGTGTTGTCACCATTGATAACAGCTGTCAGTGTCGTGTTGTGAGGGAGAATGGTGACCTATGATTCTGTTGTCACCATTGATAACAGCTGTCAGTGTCGTGTTGTGAGGGAGAATGGTGACCTATGATTCTGTTGTCACCATTGATGACAGCTGTCAGTGTCGTGTTGTGAGGGAGAATGGTGACCTATGATTCTGTTGTCACCATTGATGACAGCTGTCAGTGTCGTGTTGTGAGAATGGTGACCTATGATTCTGTTGTCACCATTGATGACAGCTGTCAGTGTCGTGTTGTGAGGGAGAATGGTGACGTATGATTCTGTTGTCACCATTGATGACAGCTGTCAGTGTCGTGTTGTAAGGGAGAATGGTGACGTATGATTCTGTTGTCACCATTGATGACAGCTGTCAGTGTCGTGTTGTGAGGGAGAATGGTGACCTATGATTCTGTTGTCACCATTGATGACAGCTGTCAGTGCCGTGTTGTGAGGGAGAATGGTGATGTATAATTCTGTTGTCACCATTGATGACAGCTGTCAGTGTCGTGTTGTGAGGGAGAATGGTGACCTATGATTCTGTTGTCACCATTGATGACAGCTGTCAGTGCCGTGTTGTGAGGGAGAATGGTGATGTATAATTCTGTTGTCACCATTGATGACAGCTGTCAGTGCCGTGTTGTAAGGGAGAATGGTGACCTATGATTCTGTTGTCACCATTGATGACAGCTGTCAGTGTCGTGTTGTGAGAATGGTGACGTATGATTCTGTTGTCACCATTGATGACAGCTGTCAGTGTCGTGTTGTGAGAATGGTGAACTATGATTCTGTTGTCACCATTGATGACAGCTGTCAGTGTCGTGTTGTGAGGGAGAATGGTGACCTATGATTCTGTTGTCACCATTGATGACAGCTGTCAGTGCCGTGTTGTGAGGGAGAATGGTGAACTATGATTCTGTTGTCACCATTGATGACAGCTGTCAGTGTCGTGTTGTGAGGGAGAATGGTGACCTACGATTGTGTTGTCACCATTGATGACAGCTGTCAGTGTCGTGTTGTGAGGGAGAATGGTGACCTATGATTCTGTTGTCACCATTGATGACAGCTGTCAGTGTCGTGTTGTGAGAATGGTGACGTATGATTCTATTGTCACCATTAATGACAGCTGTCAGTGCCGTGTTGTGAGGGAGAATGGTGACCTATGATTCTGTTGTCACCATTGATGACAGCTGTCAGTGTCGTGTTGTGAGGGAGAATGGTGACCTATGATTCTGTTGTCACCATTGATGACAGCTGTCAGTGTCGTGTTGTGATGGAGAATGGTGACCTATGATTGTGTTGTCACCATTGATGACAGCTGTCAGTGTCGTGTTGTGAGGGAGAATGGTGACCTATGATTCTGTTGTCACCATTAATGACAGCTGTCAGTGTCGTGTTGTGAGGGAGAATGGTGACCTATGATTCTGTTGTCACCATTGATGACAGCTGTCAGTGTCGTGTTGTGATGGAGAATGGTGACCTATGATTGTGTTGTCACCATTGATGACAGCTGTCAGTGTCGTGTTGTGAGAATGGTGACCTATGATTCTGTTGTCACCATTGATGACAGCTGTCAGTGTCGTGTTGTGAGAATGGTGACCTATGATTCTGTTGTCACCATTGATGACAGCTGTCAGTGTCGTGTTGTGAGGGAGAATGGTGACCTATGATTGTGTTGTCACCATTGATGACAGCTGTCAGTGTCGTGTTGTGAGGGAGATTGGTGACCTATAATTCTGTTGTCACCATTGATGACAGCTGTCAGTGTCTTGTTGTGAGAATGGTGAACTATGATTCTGTTGTCACCATTGATGACAGCTGTCAGTGTCGTGTTGTGAGAATGGTGACCTATGATTCTGTTGTCACCATTGATGACAGCTGTCAGTGTCGTGTTGTGAGGGAGAATGGTGACCTATAATTCTGTTGTCACCATTGATGACAGCTGTCAGTGTCGTGTTGTGAGGGAGAATGGTGACCTATGATTGTGTTGTCACCATTGATGACAGCTGTCAGTGTCGTGTTGTAAGGGAGAATGGTGACCTATGATTCTGTTGTCACCATTGATGACAGCTGTCAGTGTCGTGTTGTGAGGGAGAATGGTGACCTATAATTCTGTTGTCACCATTGATGACAGCTGTCAGTGTCGTGTTGTGAGGGAGAATGGTGACCTATGATTGTGTTGTCACCATTGATGACAGCTGTCATTGTCGTGTTGTGAGGGAGAATGGTGACCTATGATTCTGTTGTCACCATTGATGACAGCTGTCAGTGTCGTGTTGTGAGGGAGAATGGTGACCTATGATTGTGTTGTCACCATTGATGACAGCTGTCAGTGTCGTGTTGTGAGGGAGATTGGTGACCTATGATTCTGTTGTCACCATTGATGACAGCTGTCAGTGTCGTGTTGTGAGGGAGAATGGTGACCTATGATTGTGTTGTCACCATTGATGACAGCTGTCAGTGTCGTGTTGTGAGGGAGATTGGTGACGTATGATTCTGTTGTCACCATTGATGACAGCTGTCAGTGTCGTGTCGTGAGGGAGAATGGTGACCTATGATTGTGTTGTCACCATTGATGACAGCTGTCAGTGTCGTGTTGTGAGGGAGATTGGTGACCTATGATTCTGTTGTCACCATTAATGACAGCTGTCAGTGTCGTGTTGTAAGGGAGAATGGTGACCTACGATTGTGTTGTCACAATTGATGACAGCTGTCAGTGTCGTGTTGTAAGGGAGAATGGTGACGTATGATTCTGTTGTCACTATTGATGACAGCTGTCAGTGTCGTGTTGTGAGGGAGAATGGTGATGTATGATTCTGTTGTCACCATTGATGACAGCTGTCAGTGTCGTGAGGGAGAATGGTGACCTATGATTGTGTTGTCACCATTGATAACAGCTGTCAGTGTCGTGTTGTGAGAATGGTGACGTATGATTCTGTTGTCACCATTGATGACAGCTGTCAGTGTTGTGTTGTGAGGGAGAATGGTGACCTATGATTCTGTTGTCACCATTGATGACAGCTGTCAGTGTCGTGTTGTGAGGGAGATTGGTGACCTATGATTCTGTTGTCACCATTAATGACAGCTGTCAGTGTCGTGTTGTGAGGGAGAATGGTGACCTATGATTCTGTTGTCACCATTGATGACAGCTGTCAGTGTCGTGTTGTGAGGGAGAATGGTGACGTATGATTCTGTTGTCACCATTGATGACAGCTGTCAGTGTCGTGTTGTGAGAATGGTGACGTATGATTCTGTTGTCACCATTGATGACAGCTGTCTGTGTCGTGTTGTGAGGGAGAATGGTGACGTATGATTCTGTTGTCACCATTGATGACAGCTGTCAGTGTCGTGTTGTGAGAATGGTGACGTATGATTCTGTTGTCACTATTGATGACAGCTGTCTGTGTCGTGTTGTGAGGGAGAATGGTGACGTATGATTCTGTTGTCACCATTGATGACAGCTGTCAGTGTCGTGTTGTGAGAATGGTGACGTATGATTCTGTTGTCACCATTGATAACAGCTGTCAGTGTCGTGTTGTGAGGGAGAATGGTGACCTATGATTCTGTGGTCACCATTGATGACAGCTGTCAGTGTTGTGTTGTGAGGGAGAATGGTGATGTATGATTCTGTTGTCACCATTGATGACAGCTGTCAGTGTCGTGTTGTGAGGGAGAATGGTGATGTATGATTCTGTTGTCACCATTGATGACAGCTGTCAGTGTCGTGTTGTGAGGGAGAATGGTGATGTATGATTCTGTTGTCACCATTGATGACAGCTGTCAGTGTCGTGTTGTGAGAATGGTGACCTATGATTCTGTTGTCACCATTGATAACAGCTGTCAGTGTCGTGTTGTGAGGGAGAATGGTGACCTATGATTCTGTTGTCACCATTAATGACAGCTGTCAGTGTCGTGTTGTGAGGGAGAATGGTGACCTATGATTCTGTTGTCACCATTGATGACAGCTGTCAGTGTCGTGTTGTGAGGGAGAATGGTGACCTATGATTCTGTTGTCACCATTGATGACAGCTGTCAGTGTCGTGTTGTGAGGGAGAATGGTGACCTATGATTCTGTTGTCACCATTGATGACAGCTGTCAGTGTCGTGTTGTGAGAATGGTGACCTATGATTCTGTTGTCACCATTGATGACAGCTGTCAGTGTCGTGTTGTGAGAATGGTGACCTATGATTCTGTTGTCACCATTGATGACAGCTGTCAGTGTCGTGTTGTGAGGGAGAATGGTGACCTATGATTCTGTTGTCACCATTGATGACAGCTGTCAGTGTCGTGTTGTAAGGGAGAATGGTGACCTATGATTCTGTTGTCACCATTGATGACAGCTGTCAGTGTCATGTTGTGAGAATGGTGACTTATGATTCTGTTGTCACCATTGATGACAGCTGTCAGTGTTGTGTTGTAAGGGAGAAAGGTGATGTATGATTCTGTTGTCACCATTGATGACAGCTGTCAGTGTCGTGTTGTGAGAATGGTGACCTATGATTCTGTTGTCACCATTGATGACAGCTGTCTGTGTCGTGTTGTGAGGGAGAATGGTGACCTATGATTCTGTTGTCACCATTGATGACAGCTGTCAGTGTCGTGTTGTGAGAATGGTGACTTATGATTCTGTTGTCACCATTGATGACAGCTGTCAGTGTTGTGTTGTAAGGGAGAATGGTGATGTATGATTCTGTTGTCACCATTGATGACAGCTGTCAGTGTCGTGTTGTGAGAATGGTGACTTATGATTCTGTTGTCACCATTGATGACAGCTGTCAGTGTTGTGTTGTAAGGGAGAATGGTGACGTATGATTGTGTTGTCACCATTGATGATAGCTGTCAGTGTCGTGTTGTGAGGGAGAATGGTGACCTATGATTCTGTTGTCACCATTGATGACAGCTGTCAGTGTTGTGTTGTGAGGGAGAATGGTGACCTATGATTGTGTTGTCACTATTGATGACAGCTGTCTGTGTCGTGTTGTGAGGGAGAATGATGATGTATAATTCTGTTGTCACCATTGATGACAGCTGTCAGTGTTGTGTTCTGAGGGAGAATGGTGACGTATAATTCTGTTGTCACCATTGATGACAGCTGTCAGTGTCTTGTTGTGAGAATAGTGACCTATGATTGTGTTGTCACCATTGATAACAGCTGTCAGTGTCGTGTTGTGAGGGAGAATGGTGACCTATGATTCTGTTGTCACCATTGATGACAGCTGTCAGTGTCGTGTTGTGAGGGAGAATGATGATGTATAATTCTGTTGTCACCATTGATGACAGCTGTCAGTGTTGTGTTCTGAGGGAGAATGGTGACGTATAATTCTGTTGTCACCATTGATGACAGCTGTCAGTGTCATGTTGTGAGAATGGTGACCCATGATTCTGTTGTCACCATTGATGACAGCTGTCAGTGTCGTGTTGTGAGAATGGTGACCTATGATTCTGTTGTCACCATTGATGACAGCTGTCAGTGTCGTGTTGTGAGAATGGTGACCTATGATTCTGTTGTCACCATTGATGACAGCTGTCAGTGTCGTGTTGTGAGGGAGATTGGTGACCTATGATTCTGTTGTCACCATTGATGACAGCTGTCTGTGTCGTGTTGTGAGGGAGAATGGTGACCTATGATTCTGTTGTCACCATTGATGACAGCTGTCAGTGTCGTGTTGTAAGGGAGAATGGTGACCTACGATTCTGTTGTCACCATTGATGACAGCTGTCAGTGTCGTGAGGGAGAATGGTGACTTATGATTCTGTTGTCACCATTGATGACAGCTGTCAGTGTCGTGTTGTAAGGGAGAATGGTGACCTACGATTCTGTTGTCACCATTGATGACAGCTGTCAGTGTCGTGAGGGAGAATGGTGACTTATGATTCTGTTGTCACCATTGATGACAGCTGTCAGTGTCATGTTTTGAGGGAGAATGGTGACATATAATTCTGTTGTCACCATTGATGACAGCTGTCAGTGTCCTGTTGTGAGAATGGTGACCTATGATTCTGTTGTCACCATTGATGACAGCTGTCAGTGTCGTGTTGTGAGGGAGATTGGTGACCTATGATTCTGTTGTCACCATTGATGACAGCTGTCTGTGTCGTGTTGTGAGGGAGAATGGTGACCTATGATTCTGTTGTCACCATTGATGACAGCTGTCAGTGTCGTGTTGTGAGAATGGTGACGTATGATTCTGTTGTCACCATTGATGACAGCTGTCAGTGTCGTGAGGGAGAATGGTGACTTATGATTCTGTTGTCACCATTGATGACAGCTGTCAGTGTCATGTTTTGAGGGAGAATGGTGACATATAATTCTGTTGTCACCATTGATGACAGCTGTCAGTGTCCTGTTGTGAGGGAGAATGGTGACCTGTGATTCTGATGTCACCATTGATGACAGCTGTCAGTGTCGTGTTGTGAGGGAGAATGGTGACCTATGATTCTGTTGTCACCATTGATGACAGCTGTCAGTGTCGTGTTGTGAGGGAGATTGGTGACCTATGATTCTGTTGTCACCATTGATGACAGCTGTCTGTGTCGTGTTGTGAGGGAGAATGGTGACCTATGATTCTGTTGTCACCATTGATGACAGCTGTCAGTGTTGTGTTGTTAGAATGGTGACCTATGATTCTGTTGTCACCATTGATGACAGCTGTCAGTGCCGTGTTGTAAGGGAGAATGGTGACCTATGATTCTGTTGTCACCATTGATGACAGCTGTCAGTGTCGTGTTGTGAGGGAGAATGGTGACGTATAATTCTGTTGTCACCATTGATGACAGCTGTCAGTGTCATGTTGTGAGAATGGTGACCTATGATTCTGTGGTCACCATTGATGACAGCTGTCAGTGTCGTGTTGTGAGGGGGAATGGTGACCTATGATTCTGTTGTCACCATTGATGACAGCTGTCAGTGTCGTGTTGTGAGGGGGAATGGTGACCTATGATTCTGTTGTCACCATTGATGACAGCTGTCAGTGTCATGTTGTGAGAATGGTGACGTATGATTGTGTTGTCACCATTGATGACAGCTGTCAGTGTTGTGACGGAGAATGGTGACCTATGGTAGATTATTTATAGATTGATGATAGGTATCATCAAGCGATGTTTTTTTTTTCTAGAGAAAGTAGATCTCATTTACATTCCAAGATGAACAAATTGTGTTAGGATTATATTAAAGGGTCTGGGTAATGGTTGTTGTTCATCTTTGCTTATTAGAGATTTTATCTTCCAACCTCCTTTTTTCCCCCTCATATTATCTTCTTTGATATACATGTACTTCAAAGGTTGAATTTGTTCAAGATTCAAACAACGTTTACTAAGAACCGTTTAGCTAAGAAATTTGTTGTTAGTTTCAGTATTTTTGTTGTGTATTATGTTTAGGTGAAAAGTCAACTTTAAGAGCTGGCTGGATCCAAGTGTCTACACAGGCTGTAGGTATAAAGTTACAAGAATCTGTTGGTTCGCCAGCATCATCGATATCCAGGGGTTACAATCACCTACACTCTCTACATCCCTGGAATATGTCATGGCAAAACTGAAGGCACACTCAGGAAAAAAACCCTTGACCAATCCCTTGTTTGAAGATTACATAGAAGCAGCACACAACTTCAAAACCTGTCAATTTTTACCGTTATGTGACCAAGAAATGATTTTTTTTTTTGCATTAAAGGGTCTTCTTGCCTCGTCAACGCAGTGGTGAACACATAACCTTCAGTTTCCAGGGGGGTAGAGAGTGTAAGTAACCCCTATAGATATCGAGGATGTAGAGAGTGTAGGTGAGTGCAACCATAGGATATCGAGGATGGTTTGCCAGGTATTCTGATATTATCATATATGGCTAGTAGGTGCCAGGGATGTATATAGATTTCTAACAGAAGTGATGTATATGATCTTTACCTACTTATAAGGTCACAATAGTAAAATATTATTGAATCAACTAGAACTTAAATGAATAGCAAAGTTTAGAGCCATAATATTTAGTTTGATATTTAGTAAGACAGACTCTTTGGGTTCTGCTTAGGTCTTGTTAACTTATAGATTTGGCATGAATGAGGTCAAAGGTCATTGTGATAGAGCTTCTTAACTTATTCACCCCTGGGACACATTTGAACTCTTCCAAATCAAAGATTGGAACAGTTCATTATGAAGCTTCAGGGGGGAAGGAATAAAAAGGTTTTTTTGAATAAGATTCATGAATTTGATATTCATAGTAAAGACTTAAGTTGATTTGAACTCAAATAGGTATTGAAAGTTGCTGCAGTCATCGCAAACATTCCAAAACATGTTTTTCCGTTTTCAAGCATAATTGAGTACCTATAAGCAGGAACTGTAATGAACAAATTGGCGGACAGCTAGTGCAATGTAAAGCCTGGGTATATTCCAAAGATTTGAGAAAGTCGTGCAATGTAAAGCCTGGAAATATAACAAAGATTGGAGAAAGTCATGCAATGCCAATGTTTTACTAGATAGAACCTTTACGGGTGGGATGTGCAATATGTTATATTATCCTGTATATAATTACACTCTTTTGTTTATGTATGTGGACCTTAGATAAGGTACAGACAACCAAGTGTGTCCATTCTTTATGTTTCTCAATAAAACGTGTCACTTCAAGTAGTAACAACTTGTTATTTCTTTTCATTGTGAATATTTGAACTGAGGGAACGTAGAAAATATGGGAAGTGACAGTTTAAGGCCCAATATACGTAACTTCAGGAAATTTTTCGTGATTCTGAAAAATTCTGAAAAAAAATCCAGTTGATAACCATGCAACAATAAGCTTAAAACGAAGTAAACCCGAATGGTAACTAACAAGAAAATCTCAACAGAAAAATCTAAAGAATTGAAAATAATTCAGGTGGGGCCCACTTCAACAACAAACCGAAGTGAGAAGACTGTTCAAAATGGATGCGTGTTAACAAGTACCGAGTTTCAACTGCTGCTGTACCTGTAACCGCGTAAGAATTCATCTTGAATATTGCTGATATCAGTTAATCTTAACTAAATCTATCAGTTTAAAACTTATTAGACTTGATTTTTGCTTCAAGATTTGCCGAAAGTTACGTATATTGGGCCTTTAACGCTGGTATGAAGAGTTCAGCAAAGTTCTGTGTTTTAACCCAGCAGAGGATTCCACAAGGAACACACAAGTCTGGTCACAAGGAGAAAAGTGCTATCTTGAACATTCGGGTGAGATGACCTATATAAAAAGTTTGTGTACAAGATAGTATATCCTGAACCCCACAACAAATTTGGTTCATATCCACACCATAGCATCATCCAATAAAGTTCCACACCTGATCAGAATTTGGTGGCAAAGGTTAAGGGTCAAAGGTCATCATTGGGAATAAAAAGTTAATGTACAATTAAAGATATCTCCTTTACCCCTTAACAGATTTGGTTCATATTCACACTTTGAAGTTCTACACCGGATTAGATTTTGTTGGTCATTGATCAAGGCTAAAAAGTCAAAGGTCACACTTGACCACTTTGGAGGGGGTGTTATCTATGTGAGCTCCTGCTCATTTGCTTTATTTTATCCTGAAAATGAACAAAATATACTCAAAAGAGTTATTTCCTCATATAAACTACAAAAAAAATTGACAATGCCTATGAGTCGTGCTCTTGGCAAATAAAGAATCTGAATCTGAAGACCCACTACTCTGAGCTAAAAATAGGTGTAATATTTTATCTATGGATGGGACCACAAACTAATATATATAACACTTGAAATTTCTTCTAAACTAAATATTCTTTTTTTGCAAATAGAGTGAAACAACTTACATATAGCCTAACACACACATACAATGTATACCACAAAGAAAGCCAGCCAATGGGCTTCTTGGGTATACATGCAGGACAATGATTTTACAGTCAACAAGGACATAGTCGTTAAGATCCCCAGCCCATTAAAATAAGCACAGAATTAGTCGCTAATCGAACTTGAGTGAGGGGTTTAGGTAATAAGTCTACTTAGCAAGTCTCATCAAAAGATATTATGCCGAAAGCAAGTAGCCAATCAGGTCACAGCAGCCCAATTAAGTATGTGCAGAATTATCCAATAATTAAACTTAAGCCAGGGACTCGGGGAATAAGTCTAAGATGCAGGTCACGTAAAAATCATTCATGCAGAAAGCAATCCGACAAATCAGTAAAGACAGAAGGACAGATGGACAGACAGAACCCATTTGTATAACCCCGCCAACTGTGTTGGGAGGGGGACAATAACAAATATAAACATGACATTGTGAAATTAATAAATATGCCAAGTACTTAAGGTTTTGTTCTAATAAAATTTTATTACAGCAGATTTAATATGAAAAAATTTGGCAATAAATATAACAAATTTAAGAATCAAACCAGCTGTCAATAACTTTTGCTGTAATACAAATGCATTATACAAGTACTGTGTTCCCAAGTACCTTGTAAAGCTTTTGGGCTGTTTAGGTAACCTGCATAAAGTGACATGCAGATCAGAGTTGAAATACTCCCAACTGATCTTACAAAAACAAATTCATATATAGGATCCCTTGTATCTTTTTCAATTACATGTATCATAATTGATTAAACAACCCTTTATCTATACAAAATTGATATCCCTTTGGCAAATGAATTTTCAGGCCGAATTTGGTCGAAATCCTTCCAAAGGTATGAGAGGAGAAAGATTTCCAATGTTATTCTCTATTCCCCTCCAGGGATCCCAACTATCTGACCCATTAACAGGAGCACACACAAGCAGTTTAAACAAAATTGATTCTTTATTCCCTTAGAATGCTTCAGACTGCATTTGGTATAAATTCCTTTATTTTTATATAAAGAGGAAAAACAAAAAGCCCAGAGGGCCTGTATTGCTCATCTGAATCATTGACAAATTACCCGTCATTCCTTGAGAACATTTTAAAAAATTTACTAATTTTCCCCATCAGGCCCCAGGGGGGTAAAACCAACGGTTTATACAAAACTGATTTCCCTTGACCTAAGGATGCTTCAGACCAAATCAGGACAATATCCAGCTGTCATTCCTTGAGGAAGTAGAATTTTGAAGAAATACATGTAGCTATATTTTCCCGATGATTGGGCCCTGCCCTCAGGCCTGTAGGGGGTTGGTGTCAGACGATCATTTATACAAATTTAAATCCCATTCATCCAAGGATAATTAAGACCAAAATATGGAATAAATTATTTCATTCCTACAGAAGAAGGATTATAAAGAAGAATTTGCTCTGTTTCCCCAACTGGCCCAGTCCCCAGGTCCTATTAGGGTCAGACCTACCATTCATACAATATTAGTTTTCATTAATTCAAGGATGTTTCAGACCAAATATGGAACAAATCCTTTTATTCCCACAGGTAGGATTTCAATGAAATTGTTATTTTCCCCCTATTTGGCCCCGCCCATGGTGGGCAAGACTCGCCATTAATACAAAATGAGTTCCTATTCACCTGAAAATGTGGAGCTTTTTGGTTTAATACTAGTAGGGATTTATAGGAAAAATTGACGGACGGAGAACGGACGCTTTGCCATGGCATTAGCTCACTTATCCTTTGGTCAGGTGAGCTAAAAATTCTCTTTTATCCCTATTGGGCCACACCCACCTCTCTGCCCCAGAGGGGTCAGACACTTCATTTATACAAACTTGAGAATCCTTTGACATCATGTTCTAGGAAAAACTTTGTGTAAAATCCTTCCATTGGCCGAGAAGATTTTTGTCCCTCAGACCGCAGGGGGAGGGGGGATACCCTTCGTTAAAAGTGGAAAAACCCTTTGGACAACGATGCTCCAGACCAAATTTGGTAAGGATAAGAGGGTTTCAAAGGAAAAAGTCAAACAGACGCCAATGACAGACGACGGACGTGGCGCCATGGCATAAGATCACCTAGCTAAGACTAGCCTAAATAAAAAAAATCAACAAGCAATCAATGTACATGCATGCCAAGTTAATCTTGATTAAATAATATTGAATTAATGCGGAAACTACTTTGATTGACAGATCGACTCTCCCCACACCATAATATAAACTGTGAAAAGTATTGAAAGACATTTGATAGCTAAAACATTGAAGTAACAAAAGCAGTTCATAGTAAACAAAACAATCAACAAAACAGTTAACAACACAACAATCCTGGAATGTTTACACCTGTCTATCACGGAATGTTTACACCTGTCCATTCCAGAATGTTTACACCTGTCCATCCCAGAATGTTTACACCTGTCCATTCCAGGATGTTTACACCTGTCCATCCCAGAATGTTTACACCTGTCCATTCCAGGATGTTTACACCTGTCCATTCCAGAATGTTTACACCTGTCTATCACGGAATGTTTACACCTGTCCATCCTGGAATGTTTACACCTGTCCATCCCAGAATGTTTACACCTGTCAATTCCAGGATGTTTACACCTGTCTATCCTGTAATGTTTACACCTGTCCATTCCAGGATGTTAACACCTGTCTATCCTGTAATGTTTACACCTGTCCATCCCAGGATGTTTACACCTGTCCATCCCAGGATGTTTACACCTGTCCATTCCAGGAATGTTTACACCTGTCCATTCCAGGAATGTTTACACCTGTCCATCCCAGAATGTTTACACCTGTCCATTCCAGAATGTTTACACCTGTCTATCACGGAATGTTTACACCTGTCCATCCTGGAATGTTTACACCTGTCCATCCCAGAATGTTTACACCTGTCAATTCCAGGATGTTTACACCTGTCAATTCCAGGATGTTAACACCTGTCCATTCCAGGAATGTTTACACCTGTCCATCCCAGAATGTTTACACCTGTCCATCCCAGAATGTTTACACCTGTCCATCCCAGAATGTTTACACCTGTCAATTCCAGGATGTTTACACCTGTCTATCCTGTAATGTTTACACCTGTCCATTCCAGGATGTTAACACCTGTCTATCCTGTAATGTTTACACCTGTCCATCCCAGGATGTTTACACCTGTCAATTCCAGGATGTTTACACCTGTCCATTCCAGGATGTTTACACCTGTCCATTCCAGGAATGTTTACACCTGTCCATTCCAGGATGTTTACACCTGTCCATCCCAGAATGTTTACACCTGTCCATTCCAGGAATGTTTACACCTGTCCATCCTGGAATGTTTACACCTGTCCATCCCAGAATGTTTACACCTGTCCATTCCAGGATGTTAACACCTGTCTATCCTGTAATGTTTACACCTGTCCATCCCAGGATGTTTACACCTGTCAATTCCAGGATGTTTACACCTGTCCATTCCAGGAATGTTTACACCTGTCCATCCCAGAATGTTTACACCTGTCCATCCCAGAATGTTTACACCTGTCAATTCCAGGATGTTTACACCTGTCCATTCCAGGAATGTTTACACCTGTCCATCCCAGAATGTTTACACCTGTCCATCCCAGGATGTTTACACCTGTCAATTCCAGGATGTTTACACCTGTCCATTCCAGGAATGTTTACACCTGTCCTTCCCAGAATGTTTACACCTGTCCATCCCAGAATGTTTACACCTGTCAATTCCAGGATGTTTACACCTGTCTATCCTGTAATGTTTACACCTGTCCATTCCAGGATGTTAACACCTGTCTATCCTGTAATGTTTACACCTGTCCATCCCAGGATGTTTACACCTGTCAATTCCAGGATGTTTACACCTGTCCATTCCAGGAATGTTTACACCTGTCCATCCCAGGATGTTTACACCTGTCAATTCCAGGATGTTTACACCTGTCAATTCCAGGATGTTTACACCTGTCCATCCTGGAATGTTTACACCTGTCCATCCCAGGATGTTTACACCTGTCCATTCCAGGAATGTTTACACCTGTCCATTCCAGGAATGTTTACACCTGTCCATCCTGGAATGTTTACACCTGTCCATCCCAGAATGTTTACACCTGTCCATCCCAGAATGTTTACACCTGTCCATCCCAGAATGTTTACACCTGTCCATTCCAGGAATGTTTACACCTGTCCATCCTGGAATGTTTACACCTGTCCATCCCAGAATGTTTACACCTGTCCATCCCAGAATGTTTACACCTGTCCATCCCAGAATGTTTACACCTGTCCATCCCAGGATGTTTACACCTGTCCATTTCAGGAATGTTTACACCTGTCCATCCTGGAATGTTTACACCTGTCCATCCCAGAATGTTTGCACCAGTGGTTAACAATGATAATTTACGTAGGTCTGTGAGATGAGATTGTTCTTGTACAGTAATGTTGTTCTATAGGCCTAGATGATCTCCTCTGTTATCATTATAAAGGAGATGGCAAGAATACTGATCCAAACTATGGCACAATCATAAGCTTTGCAATATCGTCTTAGTGTGTTTTCTGTACAAAACCTACAAAGTGGAAAATAACATATTAAGTAATCTGGCAGTGTTTTATAAATCATTAGTGAATTCCTTGGTAAGTCACTCAAAAACACTATCTAAATTTACAAACGAAGAGTGTAAGATCTCACAATTATCTGTAATTATTTGATTTGACAAACACATTTTGTGCTCTTGAGTTTGACAGAAATTCTCATGAGTTTGATAGAAATTCTCATGAGTTTGATAGACATTCTCGTGAATTTGACAGATGTTCCTACAATTTTGACAGCCTATTATTAATGGCCGACATTAACCAGACAACTATATATTACGTGCCAGCAATATCTAGATTATTATGAAGTACAGGCATTAACCCAAGTTATTTGTACAATCTGACAATGTATATACTCACCTTTATTTTCTAGCATCACTGCAATGTCCCGGTCCTCTTCCTGATACCTAGGTTATAAAACAACAGAATTAAAGATGTAATTCTGGACATGACAACCAAACACAGTATGTAAAACTAAGATCTGCAGGTTCTACTGTCGGTATTTCTCCGATCTCTTTTCTATTATTTATACAGTTACTTTTAGTGATTTAGGATGACCTACTGGACTATAACTTGCACAACCTGATTCTTCCCTCGTCCTGACTGTCCACGATGACACTTACCTGATTCTATCCTCGTTCTGACTGTCCACGATGACACTTACCTGATTCTTCCCTCGTCCTGACTGTCGACGATGACACTTACCTGATTCTTCCCTCGTCCTGACTGTCCACGATGACACTTACCTGATTCTATCCTCGTCCTGACTGTCAACAATGACACTCACCTGATTCTTCCCTCGTCCTGACTGTTGATGATGACACCTGATTCTATTTTCGTCCTGACTGTCAATGATGACACTCACCTGATTCTTCCCTCGTCCTGACTGTTGATGATGACACCTGATTCTAATCTCATCCTGACTGTCCACGGTGACACTCACCTGATTCTATTCTCGTTCTGACTGTTGACGATGACACTTACCTGATTCTATCCTCGTCCTGACTGTCCATGATGACACTTACCTGATTCTATCCTCGTCCTGACAATGACACTTACCTGATTCTATCCTTGTCCTGAATGTCGACGATGGCACTTACCTGATTCTATCCTCGTCCTGACTGTCGACGATGACACTTACCTGATTCTATCCTCGTCCTGACTGTCGACGATGACACTTACCTGATTCTTCCCTCGTCCTGACTGTCCACGATGACACTTACCTGATTCTTCCCTCGTCCTGACTGTCCACGATGACACTTACCTGATTCTTCCCTCGTCCTGACTGTCCACGATGACACTTACCTGATTCTATCCTCGTTCTGACTGTCCACGATGACACTTACCTGATTCTATCCTCGTTCTGACTGTCCACGATGACACTTACCTGATTCTTCCCTCGTCCTGACTGTTGATGATGACACCTGATTCTATTTTCGTCCTGACTGTCAATGATGACACTCACCTGATTCTTCCCTCGTCCTGACTGTTGATGATGACACCTGATTCTAATCTCGTCCTGACTGTCCACGGTGACACTCACCTGATTCTATCCTCGTCCTGACTGTCCATGATGACACTTACCTGATTCTATCCTCGTCCTGACAATGACACTTACCTGATTCTATCCTTGTCCTGACTGTCGACGATGACACTTACCTGATTCTATCCTCGTCCTGACTGTCGACGATGACACTTACCTGATTCTTCCCTCGTCCTGACTGTCCACGATGACACTTACCTGATTCTTCCCTCGTCCTGACTGTCCACGATGACACTTACCTGATTCTTCCCTCGTCCTGACTGTCCACGATGACACTTACCTGATTCTATCCTCGTTCTGACTGTCCACGATGACACTTACCTGATTCTATCCTCGTTCTGACTGTCCACGATGACACTTACCTGATTCTTCCCTCGTCCTGACTGTTGATGATGACACTCACCTGATTCTTCCCTCGTCCTGACTGTCGACGATGACACTCACCTGATTCTTCCCTCGTCCTGACTGTCGACGATGACACTTACCTGATTCTATCCTCGTCCTGACTGTCGACGATGACACTTACCTTATTCTTCCCTCGTCCTGACTGTCGACGATGACACTTACCTGATTCTATTTTCGTCCTGACTGTCAATGATGACACTCACCTGATTCTTCCCTCGTCCTGACTGTCGACGATGACACTCACCTGATTCTTCCCTCGTCCTGACTGTCTACGATGACACTTACCTGATTCTATCCTCGTCCTGACTGTCGACGATGACACTTACCTGATTCTTCCCTCGTCCTGACTGTCGACGATGACACTTACCTGATTCTATCCTCGTCCTGACTGTCGACGATGACACTTACCTGATTCTATCCTCGTCCTGACTGTCGACGATGACGCTTACCTGATTCTATCCTCGTCCTGATTGTCGACGATGACACTTACCTGATTCTATCCTTGTCCTGACTGTTGACGATAACACTTACCTGATTCTACCCTCGTCCTGACTGTCGACGATGACGCTTACCTGATTCTATCCTCGTCCTGACTGTCGACGATGACACTTACCTGATTCTATCCTTGTCCTGACTGTTGACGATGACACTTACCTGATTCTATCCTCGTCCTGACTGTCGATGATGACGCTTACCTGATTCTATCCTCGTCCTGACTGTCGACGATTACGCTGCGCTGGTTGACAACATCTATCAATTTCTGTAACAGCAGTTCCTCCTCTTTTTTCTCTTCTTCAGTTTTTTCTCCGTCTGTCAAAAGAAATTTTCAGTTTAGAATATGTTTTGTTGTAACCAGAGTGGTAAAATCTACCAACATATAGCTGATATCTTTCATTCTGTGACAGTTATCAAAGAGATACTCACTGGGCATATTAACTTAAACCTTACATTGTGTGACAGTTATGAAGGGTTATTCAATGGGCGTATTAACTGAAACCTTACATTCTGTGACAGTTATGAAGGGTTATTCAATGGGCGTATTAACTTAAACCTTACATTCTGTGACAGTTATCAAAGGGTTATTCACTGGGCGTATTAACTTGAACCATACATTCTGTGACAGTTATCAAAGGGTTATTCACTGGGCATATTAACTTAAACCTTACATTCTGTGACAGTTATCAAAGGGTCATTCACTGGGCATATTAACTGAAACCTTACATTCTGTGACAGTTATCAAAGGGTTATTCACTGGATGTATTATCGATTCTTCCACTGGATGTGACAGCCTCACCAATGTGAACCATACCCCAAATATAAAGTTTCAGTTGCTTTACAATAAGAGCTTACTAAAAGGAAGGTAGATATTTCTAAGCTCACCTGGTTTTTGAAGCAGTTCCCTGATCTGTCTGTCAATACCCTGCTGTTCATCTTCAAGTTCCTGTGTCCTTGACCTGTTAATTAATGAGTTTTAACAAGAAGTGTCCTTGACCTGTTAATTAATGAGTTTTAACAAGAAGTATTAGAACATCTGTTCAAGGTAAAACCATAATCAACCCAGTAAATTTGTATAATTCTATAGTCCCACAACCTGGAATTATTAAATTTAATTTATTAAACTTGTTAAATAATTTAATATGTCACTCGCCTAAAGGCTCGTGGCATATTAAATTATCTAACTCATTTAATAAATTCCATATAACATCGACACTCGTGTAAGATCCTCTATTTATAATAAATCTCTGGGGACAAAGAAAATTAGTCTGTTATAAGTATACTTTGCTATACATGTATAATATACAGGTGATAGGGCACCTGGCAGGGAATGAAATCACTACATTATAACCACGAATTTGTGGTAAGAGTGTTCGTTATAAACATATTTTACTGTACCCACTGTAACTTCAATGCAGGTTAGGGGCATGATATCCATGCTCCTATTTCCCATCTTGTACGGACAGAGTATGGACATTTTGAAATCATTATACATGTACTCGTAAAGTTGGAACAACCAAAGAAAAAACACTTACGCATATATCAAGTCTGCCTCCTTTCGGATGAGTTCGTTCTTCTCATTGACCATCTGGAACCACTCAATCATCATATTCTCATCCTCTTCAGGAGCTGTAACAGGTATGGTAAACTTTACTAGAGTAGTAGATCTGACTTAGCTAGAATGATAATTTAATCTTGTTTGAAACAAGCTTTTTCATTGGTTTCAAAAATTATGTTATCAGCCCATAACGTAAAAATTGACGTCCCCGTTTATAACGTCGCTTTTGATTGACTGATGCATCAGCGCATTAATTTGTATAGGAGAAAAGATTCCATCGTTAAATTGAATTTTCGCAGGATATAGATTAAATTATAAGGATTAACTTGAATTTATTTTTTATGTTATGGGGTAATAACACAAAAAACCGGAGTGTACTCTCATCATAAACCGCTTCACGGTTTATTTAGAGTACACTCCGCTTTTGTGTGAAACCCCTATAACATAAAAAATCAATTCAACTTAATTCTTAAGTATATCTGACTTTTGAGAGGTAGATCTGACTTTTGAGTGGTAGATCCCAATTTAGAGTGGTAGATTTGACTTATTCTAGAGTTGTAAATCTGACTTAAGCTAGAGTGGTAGATCGGACTTTTGAGTGTTAAGATATGAATAGATCGGCCAGAGATTAAATAGACAAAGATTGATCCAGTGTTTAAAAAAGACCATGACCTTTTCTGATGGAGTCTTCTAAATGGCGCCCGCGTATCTCCAGATCTGTCAATTTGGAGTCAATCTGAACAAGCTGATTCTGTATTTCAAAAGGCGACATCTTCCTGAAGTCTCCCTGAAATAATATACAAACCGTTATAAGTGATCAACTATAATAACCCAAGTTTTTGGAAGGATCAGAGAGAAACATATTCTCAAACTACAGTTGACAGCATGATAGGTAATGAATTAAGTTGTGCTAGTTAAATTTTCTGGTTTGTTTGTGTTTTATAACTTATAAACAGCTGTGGTTTAACAATGTGGCAGGTTTTAAGTGGTGGCATGAATAATAAATCTTGTCAAACTTACATCTTTGAGCCAGGAGAACATAATTCTTGTCATACTTACATCTTTGAGCCAGCCAGGAGATCCTGGAGCGTTTGGAGATCTGTGTTTCTTAATGGACCGCCTCGGCTCCTTAATATCATGAGGCGAGGGCTGAGGGGGGCGAGGAGGACGAGGAGAACGAGGAGATTTAGGGCTCTTCTGGTTAGAATCCGCTTCTTCAAAATTGAACTTCACATCAACAGTAATTTTCTTCTTGGAACTTTCTGATTTGATCTCCGAAGGAATCAGTGAAACTTTGCTTTTTATTTCTGGTGTCTTATTAGTTTTCTGTTTGTCACCTGTCACACCAAACTCACGCCTTTGTGCCTCAGTGTCACCCTTCGCGTTCTTTTTCTCCGCCTCTATCTGCCCTGACGACACACTTACATTATCCTTGGTATGTTTTTTGGACAAAACTTCCGGGGTTTTTGGTCTAGCTGGTCGATCTTTATTACCTCCTTTATAAGCTGTCTTCCTATCCTCACCCTGATAGTTATTGGCCAAGTTCTTTACTACAGAATTGCTGGCATTGTCCTGATCACTTGATTGGCTGTAGTTTTTCCCACCGTTTTCATCTGTCTTTGCCTTCAGATTCCTTTGAATTTTCCAAGCAGGACTGTTTTCCTCAGATTTTGTTTCCTTTGCATTTTTGTTTTCAAATTTTTCAAATTTATCCATTTTTCTAGCCTGCTTTGTTGGCCCGCGTTCTGTGGCCTTAACGTCCTCCACTACAGTAGCAGACGACACTTTACTTCTAGGTGTCACAGTAGCAGACGACACTTTACTTCTAGGTGTCACAGTATCAGAGGTGACTTTACTGCTAGGTGTCACAGTATCAGAGGTGACTTTACTGTTAGGTGTCACAGTATCAGAGGTGACTTTACTGCTAGGTATTACAGCTCGTTTCATCACACGAGGTTTTGCCCTGTCAGGCACAGTTACTGGCAAATCACTGGCACTTTTACCTGGTGTATTTAGATTGGCAAGTCTGTTCGTGTTTTTTGAGGAATTTTCATTAGCACCATCCCCTTTGTGTCTTACATTTGCTAGATTCTTTAGTAATCCACTGAGCACATTATCACCTTGATCTCTCTTTGTTTCTGGGGTGACCGCCCCAAGGGAATCCTGGTCCGACAGCTTCCCCGCTTGCTCCATATCCTTAGGAGTTGTTCCCCTTGGCAGGGACCTTGGAGGTTTGGGTGGTGCGTTGTCTATCGTAGGATCATTTTCTTTTCTGCCTGAAAGAATTTTGCTGTTAGTTTTGAGATTCGCTAAAGATGTTGTGGTATCCCCGGGAGATTCAGAATTCAAAGAATTTTTGAAGCGAGGGGAAGAGCTGGGTTTCTGATTCAGATCTGAAGGATGTTTGTCCGTTGTGGCGGGTGACCGAGTTTCCGGTGATGGACCTTTTGCATTGAAACGAGGCCTCGGAGGAGGGGAAGTCGAATTCTGGATGTCTCCAGCCAAACGTAATGAGGGAGGTGTGGAAGTCGGCAAGGCAGGTGGAGAATCAGCATTAGAGAATGTATCTGATTTTAACATTTTTTTCCTGGGAGGAGCTTTGACGTCTTCCTTCTTGTCTAATTTCGAATCCTCTTTGGATTTGATACTGCCCCTGGGCCGAGCTTTGGGTTTAGCACCGGGAGACACTGGGGACTCCCTGCCCCCCACTGATGTGTCCATGTGCACAACATTTTGATTCCCACCGAAGTCCCTAGCTGGTGACACTTTATGTGATATTTCTTCTCTCGGTGTACCTATCCTTGGAGAAACAACCTTTGGTTGATTGTCTGAATGGGACTGTTTCCATGCTGGTATCGCAGGGTCGGAGTTCTTGTTGTCTATTTTGTTAGAAACAGTCGGCTTATTGACAGAAGGATTGATAGCAGCTGTACTTTTCTTCAATTCATTCAACCTAGCAACAAGATTAGCAGATTTTTCACTGCCCCTCCCCCGGCGGGGACCCCCGGGAGATGAAGGGCGGGCGTATATCTTGCTGGTTGGAGAAAGGTCACTTTGTCGGAAGCAAGTACGATGGTACAGTTTGTTGTTCTCCATCAGTCGTTCCAGCAAATAAACTTTCTCGTGACAAAGCGTACACTTGTCGCCAAGAGAGCCCTGGTTCTTTCTTTCCTGTAAACAGAAATATTTACAGTGTATATAACTAATGGTGTCCACCATTTGTAAGTATATAAGTTCTTCCTGCTGGTGCAGATTCTGAACCAGGATATAAAGCTTTGCCAAGGTTCTGAACCTACCTTCTACACCACAGAATAGAGTTTTCCTATTCTATAAATCCATCGTCTACACCTTAGAGAAGGATTAATAAAATCTATCATCCCTGTGTGATGTACACTGCGAAATATCAACCTGAGGGTAAGATTTATAACCCTCGTGCTAAAATTCATAAATCTTATCCCGAGGGTTGCAATTTCTCTGTCTACATCTCACATGGGTGATTGATTATTTTTCTCCCACACTTTCCTAACATAAAATACGCAAAGGAGTGAACTGACAGTGCATCGCGCCATACCAATGGTGGATGCAATGTGTGACGAAATTGATGACGTTACTCTGGTTACACTGCATAAAGTGATGATGTGACAATGATCATGCCGTCACAATTAGCTCGTGTGTGACGTCTTTTCCCTACCCCGGTAAAAGACAGGTTTATCTTTTCCCTACCAAAAATGGGATTGAACCTGTGAAGTGTAGGAGAATTTCATATTCTATATACCCACCTTCTATATCTTAGAGAAGGATTATCATTTTCTATATACCCTGACCTTCACCTGTGTGTGAAATTTCCCTATTCTTTATACCTGAGAGTAATTAGAACATAACTCAGAGTGTTTGTCCTGCCCAGTAATTTTTTAACTATGGTGACAGTTTCCATGTTATAACCAAGGGAAGTAAGTCCCAATATAAATGGGACTGGGCTTCTGAGCGTATCTTTCTAGCATGAAAATTACATATTACGAATAAGCCCCCTCCCCACTTTGGCAAAGGTTCTTGGAACAGGGTGGGCGCCTGTGAATAAGCCCCCTCACTAAATTTTGTCTCTCTCTCTCTCTCTCTCTCTCTCTCAATAAAAAGCATGTTAATTTTTTTTAAATTTTGTGTCTGAATATCAAATTTGTCTAACTATGTGCAAAAATAAATATATCTATATGGCTAAACTTGAAATAAAACATTGTTTAGCCGGCGTTAAGAACACCATACTTTCATGTTTTAACTTGTTGTGCATTTTGCAAAATTTGAAGAAAAAGGAAATATTATTCTCGTACCTGATCCATTATATGTAAGACTGTATTGAAAAAGAAAATAAAAAAAGTCTTTTTTAGGGTGAGCAGAAAAGTAAATTCATTTTCAAGTAGTTTGTTTTAAATCTAACCTTGCTGTCAATATCAGTTAATTAAAATTGTCATTCTGAAATTTGTATCAACCAGCTTTCAATATATCAATATATATATTTATTACATTTTTATCAGTGAAATATCGAAATTATTCATTCTTTTTCTTATTTGACCAATCAGAATGCTTCTTACAAACGACATTTGGGAAAATGAAAAGCTGCCACTGTAGATTTTGCTATAAAAATGTAATAAACAGAATATCTAACAGTATCTTCAGTAATATCAAACATATTTCACTTGTGTGGCTAATATTTTGATATTTTTCATATCAAAATATTAGCCCCACTCGTGAAATATATTTGGTTTTACTGAAAACACTGTTAGATATCCTCTATCTATCTGAAAAAAACTTACCGTACTCTTGGTGTTGTTTTGAGGTGTTAATCGTTTCGGTTCAGGACCTGACATGTCGTCTGGACCCTTATGTCGTTTTAAAGAGTTTATCTTGTTTACTCCAGGGCCTCCCACTGTAAATATCATACAAGTCACCAGTGTTAACAGACCTCTCAATGTAAATATCAGATAGGTCAGTAGTGTTAACAGACCTCCCACTGTAAATATAATATAAGTCACCAGTGTTAACAGACCTCCCACTGTAAATATAATATAAGTCACCAGTGTTAACAGACCTCCCACTGTAAATATAAGTCACCAGTGTTAATAGACCTCCCACTGTAAATATCATACAAGTCACCAGTGTTAACAAACCTCTCAATGTAAATTTATGTGGTCTGGTGTACTATATATCAGTAAGAATCTAGACCGGATTGATCATCGGCAACCAGATAGCTCAATTGGTTGATTGTTCGTCTAGAGTTTGGAAGGTTTCGGGTTCAAACCCCGGTCTGGACGTGCATTTTTCCTGTCCCGTTACCTTTGGTGCCTGTACTTGGTTCAAGTACTGGAGCATACTTGGCAAGGGGATACCCGAACCTGGGTTGTAAATCATCATGTCTTCGGGGTCAAAGAGTTTGTTAAAGGAGGGAGGAATGTAACGGATGTACCTAGACCAGGTCGATCATCGGCAACCAGATAGCTCAATTGGTTGAGCATCTGTCTAGAGTTTGGAAGGTCTCGGGTTCAAACCCCGGTCTGGCTGTGCATTATTTCTCTCCGGTTACACAATAACATGCATGGTATGAGTCTTACATTTTGGTTTGTCGTGGAAGTAGTTGTAGTATTGGGAAACGTAGGTTACCACGCTGAGTCTGTCCGGGACGCGAATAGCCACCATGTCTTCTGCCTCCAGTAACGCCGATATCCCCAACTCGTTCTCAGCCACCTCAAACGCCTGCCATATACAAACAAGAGGCCTAATGGGTCAGCATCGCTCACCTGGCATTAATTTTACTTTAAAGTGAACTAAAATTGCTCACCTGGTATTAATTTTACACTAAAGTGAACTAAAATCTATAACTGCAAGTGATTCAAACAAAAGAACAATTGTTAAAATTTTAAACATGTTTGTGCCCAGTAACCTTAAAAGTATGTCAAGGACATTCATGTTTGGCTCCTTCCAAGGCAGCTTTCTGCCACTTATCATGTATCTAGGCCTTTCGGTATCATTTAAAAGTTTTGACATATATATTTAAACCTTGTGACCTTGAAAATAGTCAAAGTTATTTTCCTTTGAAAAATTTTTTCACCTTCAGAAGAAATTGTTGATCGGTTGACATATTTAACCCCTCACCCTGTGACCTTAAAAGTAGGCCAAAGTTATTTTTTCGCAAAGTTTGTTTGGCTTTTTTTAAGGAAGCTGCCAATATTCAATAAAGGTAACTTAAAGACATGGGAAACATTCATGTGAAATTTGAGAAAGGTTCCTCTCACCGATTCTCAGAAATAGCACATTCAAGAACAGTTTAAGGATAGACAGAAAAAAAGACAGATTTGGCAGATCACGGACAAAGGGTGATTTGAATAGCCAACCAATCATCAAAATTCACATTTTTTTTTTTCTATATTTACAGCTGTGATGGATATTGTTTTGGAAGGCAAGATAGAATTGTTGAAATTTCTTACCAGCTGGTTGTTCTCAAACACATTTTCCTTGGACAGTGAATCAAAATCGCTGCAAAATATAAAACCCAAATTAAACTTCTATTTTTTAGATAAGCCTCAAAATTCCTCAATGTAATGTTTTCTGGAACTTGAATACACCTGAATACATTTGTATCAAAACCAAAAACCATCATCGACAGATTCAGACAATGTTGATCCGTCATTCTTTTCTAATATTTGGGAGAATTTACTAAATTTCCTTAGTGGACCTCTTCCATCAGGCCCCAGGGGTAAGACCAATCATTTATACAAAATTGATTTCCTTTTACCAAGGGTTCTTGAGACTAAATCTGGACAATATCCTGTTATTCATTAAGGATAACATTTTATGATGAGACATTAAAGGCCCAATATACGTAACTTTCGGCAAAACTTGAAGCAAAAATCAAGCCTAATAACTTATTATATTTATAGATTAAGTTAAGATTAGCTGATATCAGCAATATTCAAGATGAATTCTTACGCGGCTACCGGTACAGCAGTAGTTGAAACTCGGTATTTGTAAACACTCATCCATTTTGAACTGTCTTCTACCTTCGGTTTGTTGTTGAAGTGGGCCCCACCTGAATTATTTTCTTGTTAGTTACCGCTCAGGTTTACTTCGTTTTAGGCTTATTTTCGCATGGTTATTAACTGAATTTTTCGCCAGAATTTTTCAGAATCACGAAAAAATTCCTGAAGTTACGTATATTGGGCCTTTAAATAATATGATGTCAAGTGATGTGATATTGAGTGATGTGACATTAAGTGACTTGACATTAAGTGACTTGACATTAAGTGATGTGACATTAAGTGATATAAATTTCTTTACTCACATGAGGTCTGGTCTGAAGCGATGGATGATAGCACAGAATGCCAGCCCATTTTTCCATGATGCTGTCATGTCCGTCACTGCCACCTCTGGATAGCCATCCACCATTTGTTTACACCACTGCTGAAGTTTCTTCACCTTTGTCATCGCCATGGTAATTTCTGCTATGTAGATCAACTGCCAAATGAGGGTTTGTTATCCACTCTTCCCTGCTAAGATTGTACGTTCTTATCTTGATTTCATTTTTATTGGAATTTCTGGGGAGAAAGGAAATAAAATGTATTGATTAAAAAATTCTGACAACATGAAATTGATAAAGCAATGTTTTGGAGAATTTTAACTAAGAATTTGCCAATTACACATGCATCATTCACACATATACCTGACACAGGTAATACGATCTTAATAAATTTTTGTTGGAGACATTAAACACATTTCAGTGACATGGTTAACAAAGTATTATTTGTTTGCCTTAGTCCAACTTGGGGCTTCAAGGGCTTATTTGACATATTTAGCCTCAATGGCTTTCAGTACAATAAAAACAAATTTTATTCTGAACTTTCTCTGACTCAATCACAGTTGCTAGATTTCCATTGGCCAATTTCCTGGTTTTTTTCACAAGGACCTGTCAGTGAGTCAGCGTGCGAAAGTAATTCATGAAATTCCATAGACAATAGGTCTATGGGCATTTCAAATTGCATACACCCAACAAAATTTCTGGATTTTTCCATCCGTGTCAAAAAACCACTTAATACAAAGTGATCTCCCCTTCTTCAATCAATGTTTGAACAAAAATTGATTTGAAATGACAAATTCAGCCAAACCAATCAGGAAATTAACAATATGCAAGAGAAATGCAATTGATATGATTTATTCAAACAATTTTGACACTTTTTCGACATTCATGAGCAATTAAATTGCTTAGACATCAGGTCTACTGTACTAGAATTTTGCATAGACTGACAGGTTTTCCTGTGGCCTCGGTCTATCGTTACTTTCGCACACTGGTGAGTAGACCTGTTCATGCTAAAAATAACCAAACTGGAAATTTCCCTATGCATTGCGCACCTGTTCATGCTATTTTAATGCAACATGTTAATTTCTACAACAGCCAATCAGAATGCTGGAAACAAAAGATTGTTCTGTATCACTTTGTTTACAATATGGCTGACGAGATACCCCGACAATGTTTCGCTACAATAAATGAAGAGAAGAAAATGACTCATTGAACACCCGGAAACTCAGTTGCCAGTGGTTCTAAAATTAAATTGTTAATTTTAATTCATTTGTATAAGTGGGCCATAATACAAAATATTTAATGCCTTTTGTTTTCAGTGTTCACGAGACTATATGTACCTGCTGGTTTAGAGTTTGTTCACCTTGGCCTCGATGAACAAACTCTTGACCAGGTCTGTAAAGTCTCGTGTACACCTCAACAAAAGTCAGCAATTGTATATTGTAAATGAGTATTACTGCACAGTAACTGTCACATGTTCCTTTCTGTGTTGTAGAAGAAAAGGAAAACCCAAAATTGGACCCAGGACCCTCAAAACTTTACCCCAGACCCTTGGAACTCCATACCCGGGACCTCAAAACTTTACCCCAGACCTTTGGATCTCCATACCCAGGACCCTCTAAACTTTACCCCAGACCCTTGGAACACCATACCCAGACCCTCTAAACTTTACCCCAGACCCTTGGAACTCCATACCTGGGACCCTCTAAACTTTACCCCGGACCCTTGGAACTCCGTACCCGGGACCCTCTAAACTTTACCCCAGACCCTTGGAACACCATACCCAGACCCTCTAAACTTTACCCCACACCTTTGGATCCCAATACCCGGGACCCTCTAAACTTTACCCCGGACCATTGGAACTCCATACCCGGGACCCTCTAAACTTTACCCCAGACCCTTGGAACTCCATACCCGGGACCCTCTTAACTTTACCCCGGACCCTTGGAACTCCATACCCGGGACCCTCAAAACTTTACCCCAGACTCTTGGAACACCATACCTGGGATCCTCTAAACTTTACCCTGGACCATTGGATCTCAATACCCGGGACCCTCTTAACTTTACCCCAGACCCTTGGATCTCCATACCCGGGACCCTCTTAACTTTACCCCAGACCATTGGAACACCATACCCGGGACCCTCTTAACTTTACCCCAGACCCTTGGATCTCCATACCCGGGACCCTCTAAACTCTATATTCCCGATCAAGGTACCTCTGCTGACCATGATCATGCGCGACGTTGCAGCGACAGACCCAAGGTTTTACCACATCATTGGAAAGAATATTACCCTCTCATTTCACAGCTTTACACTCCAACTCTGAGGAGTCTTACCCTAAGGCATGACCTGGGTAATCCAGTGGGCCTGTGTATCAATGTTCCCTCCCTTAATTAGTAGTAGGTCCACCAGCAACATGATTAAAGGGTCAATTACTGTCATTATGTTTTCACGAAATGTAATGTCCATGCAGGCTGTCACTCATTCAACTAGCTATTAACCACTCTCGATGTTGCTGTAAGGAAGTATTTTCCCCTCATATTCCTTTGCTGTGACCAATATCAAATGGCAGTTTATGTGCTTTAGACCCTTGTTTATTTCTAAGCTCACTGCTGTTTACTTACTGATAAAACATATTATAATTGAACCTTCAAAATTTGTATTAGGGCATCGCATGTGCCAGTATGCAATCATTCTCAAAAGTTGAATCTCATGTGGATTAATGGAGAAAAACTAAAAATACAACCGACATTTCAACCTACATGGAAGTTAGTTAATCAGCAAAGATTATTTCCGGTCGAGGATTTATACAATCCTCTTCACCGGACTCAAAAACATAAAATGCATAGAACATGTACTTAACATATATAGTATACTATATAAGTATAAACAAACACAATAATATTAATAGACTGGTATTTAACAGTTTAAAGTTAAGATACAAACTTCAAGTTAAAAGTTCAAAAAGAACCTAATTTGAGAAAATGATCCACAAAGGGACTAGTGTTTGTTTTGCACGTACACTGTCGCACCTCCGCCCTGGTCGGTGCACATAAACATGTCATCTTGACGGTTTTATCTAATTAATTAACTTTTAAATGCCTTACCTGTTTACAATCACAGATCTGTCTGATGTGAGACCAGCATGATGATTTGAACATGTTATTGTAAACTCAGTCGTGATAAAGACGAGTATTTAGAAGAATATGAGGATACGATTAAGATGAAGAGCTGTCCGACGACTGGAAGCCCGTCGTGGTGTGATCTGTCAACAGGCTTTTCCGGCTCTCACGGTTAGGAAATTACCCGGAAGTGTAAACCGTGTGGGATCAACATGCGCCTGTCTACTTTTTGGAACTCTTCTTTTTGGGAAACCACGAAACATTATCTGTTTACAAATGAATGCCTGAGCAACAACATGCGTTAGATGAACTGTCATACAGAAATCGTTAATGAAAGGGAAATATGTGTCTGTGTATTAAGTGATACACATTCATCTTAAGGTAAGTGTGTGGAATATGGGAAGGCTCGTCACCAGAAATGCAATATGAAAATGTGATTGTGATTTTGAATGAAATTTCCTAAAGAGAAATATTCATGTTTCAACTCATAATATTTTCACTGTTTCCAATTTGTATGACCAGGGAAATCATAATTTATTTACATTAGAGAAATAGCGTCACACGGAAAAATAATAATGTGCTCAATAAATACTCAACGCTCTCTACACCCCTAGAATATGTCATTGCGAAACTGAAGACTGCATACAGTACTGCATGTACAATTAACACTGATTAATGTATGCATGCCAACTTGTTGATGAGACTGGTTCGACACTTCAATGTACATCGAAAGAATCGCGTGGTCATATAACGGTAAACATTGACAGGCTTTGAAGTCTGTTGCGGCTCCTTAAATATAAAATTTGTAATCTTCAAAGGACAAGCATGCAGCCTAGCGATTAATTTGGTCAGTTTTTTTTTCAGAGCATACAGTGGCGGATGCTGGGGGGTGTCACTGGGCGCACGTGACACCCCCCTGTCCTTGACCAGGACTTAATTTAGTAGTAAAATATAAGACCACATTGATCTTGTGACACCCCCCAGCACTGTTAATGTACCGTTCAGTGTACAGTGTAAATGTGCACACTGAATCCATTTGCGCACATTTTTACTTGGACTTATCAATCTCTTCAGTGGTAATTGTTCAGTCTATATATCTATAACTCTGTCCAAGCCAAACACCCTGCCACCCAACTCCAAAAGTGTTGACGATATAATTGACGCTAATTGATATCTCCACCCCAGCATCAATTAACTAATTGATATCTCCATCCCAGCATCAATTAACTTGGTCAGTGAACCGTGACAATGTTTACAAGAATGACCACAGGTACAGAAATGTATACAAGCCTGTCTCTACCTGTGGAAGGGCATTTGACATTGTTTAGTGCTTAGTAATTATCATCCTCGATATCCAGGGGTTACGATCACCTATGTAATCTACACCCCTGGAATATATCATGGCAAAATTGAAAGCTCCCGGGTCTGCCACCTAGCGGTCGGTGTGCGTTGTGTCCCTTTGAATCACGTAATCACCGACCAATCAAAATTGCGTGTAACAAAACGGCTTCTGCAATGAATGTAAACAAGGGAGAACATCTCATTCGGTTGATCTATGAAAAATTCAAGCTTGATCAAATTAGACAGCATCAGGAAACGGCGATCGACGCACTGAGTCCTTGCCGTAAATGGTGTCGTTGAAGATTGTTCTTCTCTGTTTTACTGGTAAAGATCCATGACACAGTCGACACTGTGCCATGTTTGTTTACATTTTTTTCTTTCCCATTAGTAGAGCGCGTGATCAAATGTAAGGTGCGCTCTGATTGGACGCAGCCAGACCTAGCTGCATCCAATGAAAATTCTCGTCGCGGGATTTACGAAATGTGGTCTATATATGCCAAGGGTGAAGATGAGTATGCGGATCGTAACCCTTGGCTAGCGAAGATGAGTAATTATCTGATACAGATAAGCTTATTAAAGTATTGCATACATGTACGATCCATAATAATTATAAAATACAGTTACAGTGTTTATTCAAATATAAAAAAACATCCATTAGTATCTAGCCAAATTTGGCTTATGAGACACTATCAAAATATTCCTTGAGTAATTAGATTACATTTGATAGATATTTTTGTTTTCTTTGATACATAAAACAAAATCCTTTATAGACTTTTTTCTATAAACTTTCTACTCTCATAAAGAATATCAATTTATTTTCAGTATGTATCAGTAAAGCGTTAAAAGTTTGAAATTTCGCTTCCGTTTCATTAAGAATAAAAAAATATCGGTTCTGAACAAAATCACATTCTATAAATATTTGAGTTTCATCATGCATTTCTTCCGTGTAGAGGTATTTATTGCCCGTTTCTATGGTTGTGAGAATAGTCATTGTGAGAAAGTCACGTCTGGAAACGGACATAAGCACATTAAAACATGTATGTAAATAAGCGTTTTATCTAATTACATATGTATTTGCAGTGTTTATCGCTAGTGCAACTTTTTAAGTTTAATTCCAAAATTAACTGCACATTGTCAGAGACGATTATAACACAATGTAATATATATGTCTCTGATATTGTATTTGAACAAATTTATTTGTTAAAACAACATGATGTTTTTGCATTTGCCGCAAAATTAACTTGAAATGGTGACACCCCCCTGAAAAAATTCTGGATCCGCCCCTGGCATACATGCCTTCAGTTCTGCCATGACATATTCCAAGGATGTAGAGAGTGAAGGTGATCGTAACCCCTGGATATCGAGGAAGATATGACAAAGCAAAGCCTTAAAAGAGTGTAGCTTTCATAAATCCCTGATAATTGACTGAGAATCATTCATGTACTGAATCAGAAAGAGATAAAATTTCCATAATTTAAAGTTAACAAACATTAGCTGAAAGATATTCCGCTTATTCTAAACACCCCAGAAATAATCGATGAAGGCAGAGTGTGATGAAACTTAATTGTGTGACGTAATGACGTAATTTTGTGACGTGCTCCCGGTTTCCCTACTGGCGGACTATAGCTATCTCTGGATGAAAAAATCACAGACAACTAGGGTAGCAACAAGGGGAAACAACTCTGTCCTTAGGGTTTTGACTCTCTGACCCACTAAATATTTGGATGGCTGAGGGTGGAAAAGTCAGAATTCCCCTATTATGTGTTTTCTATTACATGCAAATTAGGTATCAATGGAAAGAACAGATATTTTTCTACTAACCTACGCATTTAATCAGGTCACAGAAGGTCGTAAACAAACTGTCGCCACCCATTTCTAAAAACTAACCAGATTGCAGACATCTCTTTGAAAATGGCTGCCATCTAATGTCACGTGATCCAAAATAGGTAGTTCAGAAAGAATCTCGTAATATCTCAATTACAATGTAACAACAAAATGTGCTTCTGTTTTGAATCTAAAGATTAATCAAAGTTAAAACACATGGTTTAATTAGAAGAAGGTCACCGTACATAATCAAGAAATTCTTTGAAACAGTTTCATAACTCATTTTTGTAAAAGAATTTCTTTTTGTTCTATTTATTATGTCCATTCTGATCTGGTGTTAACCTGTATCACTAGCCTGATATTGTCTTTGTCAGCATGAATTAGTGTTTCTATAGGAAATGTAAAAGGTGAACGGTTATAACCATTCATATCGACGTTCCACGTAACCGGTTAATGATATTTATACGGTATACCAACCCTACTCAAAAGCTACAGGGAATTGGCTGTCGAAATCTGGCACTTAAAGCCCCAGAAAATATATCAGCTGTCAAGATCTGGCACTCCTAGCCCCAGTAGAACAGCACAAAGCAGCATGTTTATTTATTTTATGAATACATATCAGCAAAATCCTATCGTCGTAGTCCATAAGAATACCCACTCGATATGTTTATGTAATATTTTGAAAAAATTATGAAAAAAAGCTTACTTTCGCGGGTTGCCCCTTTAACAGACAATCAGATATTCAATGATGATGATTTCAGTACTGAATAGACATGTTACAGAATTGAAAAAAAAATGATTAAGAACTCATTGAATTATGTTTTAGCCCACCATCATAAGATGGTGAGCTGTTCAAATCAAGGGGGCCGCGGTGGCTGAGTGGTTTAGGTGTTTCAACATTCTACCACTAGCCCTCCACCTGTCGGTTGCAAGTTCGAATCCCACATGGGGCAGTTGCCAGGTACTGACCATAGGTCAGTGGTTTTTCTCTGGGTTCTCTGGCTTTTCTCCATCTTCAAAACCTGGCACGTCCTTAAATGACCCTGGCTGTTAAAAGGACGTAAAACTAAATAAACTAAACCTAACCAATGGACAAATCACCCTGTGTCCGTCGTAAGGTCGTAAGACATATGCAGGTTGCCCTTGGTCCCTAGTTGTGCCTTTTTGATTTTTTGAATGATCAGAAAAACAAAATGGCTGACAGACAACCATCTCGGGTTTTGATAAATGAAATTTTTACTGCTATTTCTTGAGAAGTACTTGATCGATGGATTTTAATTTCTCTTTCTTGAAATGCAGCCAATTTGCGTCCTTTTGATATTTGGACCGTTCAGAAAAACAAAATGGCTGACAAGCCTCCGACATGAAGAGACTATCTTCTTGTCTAAATGATTATGTTGTATATAAAAATCTTGAATTTTACAATTTAAGACTTTCATTGCTTTTTCTTAAAAGGAATTTTCATATTTTATAAGATCAAGAGTTAGTAAGAGAAAAGAAAAGTAAATAAAGGAAAAGATCCAACTATCAAATTCAAATGAAGATCAGACAATGGTGGGTGTCAAGATCCCTAAGGGATCTCTTATTGTGTTTCAGGAATTTGAATCAGCTTGTCAACTATGGGGTCCTATGCTAGTCAGTTTATGGCTCCTGCTGGGGAGGAGGTTTCACAACATACCCATCCTAGCAAGCCTAACTGGATCACTGTGCACGCCATCACCGCAGAATGTAAGTCAATCACAGTATATCTCTTCGTAGATGACCCCTTCTTTTTTAGTTTTTTTTTCAATTCATGATTTAAGGGTTGCCAACCTTTAAGGAGTCTAATATATTTTCAAACAGCTTATTTGTGTTGGTATGAATTTCTGAAAAATAGCGATTATTGATATTTCTAAGTTTATATATACAGTACAACAGTATGCTATTTCCTTTTGGTTTAAACATATTTTATTGTCACAAAAAAGACAAGAGGATCGATTGGGCAAAAGTTATGTCAACTTATGAAACGCCCTTTCCCAGAGACTTTTTCCTTACATATTAATAAGGGTTCTGCCACATATTTATCACTTTGTCTATGTGTCAGTGTGTCCATCCAAAGCGCATTAGTTTCAGCTCCATAACTTTGTAACCTTTCGTAGTAGAGTGATGAAACTGCACATGATCGATCGTTAACCACTGTTAGAAGGTGTGCTGTGCATGTCATTGATATTAGTCCTCAAAAGGGCAAGGTCTCAATTTTCAGGTTTTTCATGGGACCCTGCTTATTGTGAAACCTATTTGTATCTATACCGTAACTTTGTAACCTATCGTGGTAGAGGAGTGAAACTATACCTGATTGTTAATCAACACTTGAAAGTAATCCATAATTACTTCATTTAATTTTGTCCTCCAAAAGTCAAGGTCTCTAACTTAGGGGTTTTCAAGCGACCCCTTTATTGTGAAACATGTACTTTTCTGCTCCATATAATTTTGTAACTTGTCATAGCAGATAAATGAAACTTTGCAAGATTATTAACCTCTTATTAGATGATGTGCAATGCACTCTCATTAGGGTGTGGTGACGTTAACCAAAGAGCAAGGGTCAAAAGTGTTTGTTACAAATATTCCGATGTGTACACCATATTTACATATTTAGTTCAAGGTCATCACATCAAAGGTCAAGGTCAAATTTTAAATCTTTTAGCTGAATCACATTTTGATATATCTTTATGAAGCGACGATGGTCAGAATCAAGCAAGGTCTCAACTGACCAAAACTCAGGGTCATCAGATCAAAGGTCTACATGTATGTCAAATTTTACTTCTCATATTTGCTAAACATTTTGTTACGACATTATGAAGAAAATTGGGTATCATCATACAGGGTGTAAACTGACCAAATATCAAGGTCAAAGGTCAAATCAAGTTTACATTTCCCAACTGCTAAACTATTAGAGTCAGATAACATGATGGGACTTTTCCTGACATGTCAGTGTTTTAGTTTTGCTCAAGATTTGTATGCAACCAATTTGTAAATAATTTATAATTATGAACTGATGTGGCCTCACTAGCATGTTTAGGACTTCATATCTACCTGGTATTCTCCTGAATTTGTGTATTCTTCATAATCATTATATTTATGGAATTATACAGACTAAAACAGTCATAAAATTTATCAGCAAAATCATATGTACTGATCCACAAGGATTTTGATTGATTGGGAAAACATACACAAGTACATTTAACTAACAAATTCTCTCATCAATTCTAAAGAAATTGAAACTTTATATTACTCACATATAAACTCCAAAAATGACTCCCTCGTGAGGTGGCAAGCTCAGGTTGGATAAGCTAACTTCATTGAAGTTATCTAATCCCAAAATTTGTTTAAGAGAACAAATTTATTTTAAATCTCACTTTCAGCCTAGCTTTCTATTGATAAACATTAATCACCCTATAGGCCTGTAAACATCATAATCAGTACTGAGTTTTTGAAAGAACGAGAAATCTTTGAAATTTTCAATGTAATCACTAATCAGCATGTGGCCAGGCAAAACTTTTCAAACTATTGTGACCTAGCTGTCAACAAGGCAAGAATTTGAAATTTAATTTAACTTGTATTAAAAAAACATAAAAGGCAAAGACATTTTTTTGGTATATTTTTTTTTATATATATATTTTTTTATATAAGTATTCAACTGTTTTTGTATGGTACTTAAAATGTTTGTTTTTATGTTTGATCGACAGATCTTTGCAAATAAATATCATAATACACATCAAATCATAATTACAATACAAAAACAATTCAATGCTTATACATGGTCACATATCAGTAAGGAAAATTAATTATGATGTGACATTTTTTATCCTCAACTTAACAATGTTGGTAGGGGATATATAAATGGGTTCCATCCTTCTGTTCTTCTGTCTGTCCAGATTGCTAACCACATGATATATTTTGAAGGAATGAAATAGTCGAATGAGATTTGCTTGGTAGACTTTTTATCTGAACCCCTCACTCAAGTTTGATTATGTTTAAGAAGCCTGATATTTTTATACATTATGCCCATTTCAATGTCATGTTCATGTATTCTACAATATTACCAGGGTGGGGGATCTTGATAACTATGTCCATATTTTTTTTACTTATCTCTCTGATAACAGTGAGTATAGCTGAGACGGAGCGTTTGTGGCTGAGGTTTCAGCAGCTGGGATGTAACAGGGATGGAGTTATAACAGAAGAATTGGCAGCTAAAATGTCAGTGTCTTCTGATGCATTTTCAAGAAACGTAAGTGTCAATGGTTGATAAATTTCCATAATTTGATATTATTTTCACAAATACCCAGGTACACTTATCAATTTACGATTTATTTTGATGGGTCCTTTTCAATTGTATCAATCGCTAAAGGCAATAAGTCCCACATTGTTCAATTTAAGTGTTTCCAGAAACTCTAAGTCCCGTCATAATTTCATTAGTGCAGGACTCGGGACTTGCACTAGATGGATCACTGCAAATTTGTCTGTTATATGGAGAAAACGTGTTGCAAGCATGTATGTTAAGTACATGTGAGATAATGTCAAGGTCACTTTAAATTTCTATATAAATGGTGTTTCAGTTCCAATCTATGACTTTAATTTCTTTGGATTTAAATTGTGTCACAAGCATGTGTGTTAAGTACATGTGAAATAATGTCAAGGTCAAGGGCACTTTGTATTTCTATAAATGAAGTTTCAATTTCCAACCGATGACTACGTTTCTTTGGATTTTTGAATATTCAATTTTCAAGATATATCGACGTTCCAACATGATTGAGGAGCATGACCCTGCATTTTAGTTCAATGGTCAAGGTCATTCATTCTTTACATATATATGACTACAGTATTGGAATGGATAATTTAATTTCTTCAGAAATTTATTTTATTATCTGTGTCATTTTTACTTTGTTTTGATAATAACATATAAATATCAACAACAACAACTTTACCTTATTTTGATATTTATATATAACCTAACTTTTTCAGATAATGAAAAAATTTACTTTGAACCAATCAAAGAACATCACATTTGAAAACTTTCTCCATGGATTGAAATGGTGTGAAATAGCTGATTTGGATGATAAACTCCGGGGTAGGTATAAATTAAACATGACAATGTTGGAACATAACAGTAGAACCGCAGACAGTCTGATCAAGAAAAACACTGTAGAAGTATAGGAATGAATCATTTTAATGATAATTGAAATTAATCGATAATCGTTAACTGAGCAAGAATGGCCCTGGGTTATCCACGACTCTGGCTTAGATTCTGTACTTAATACATTATTTAAGGATTAACTTTCTATTTGTTTTAGGTTATCAGGGGATAACTACAATGGAAAACGGGTAAATTCAATAACCGGCAATGCCGGTTATGTATAATTTACCCGTTTTCCATTGTAGTTATCCCCCGATAACCTAAACAAAATAGAAAGTTTATCCTTATATTTACAGTTTCTTTCTGTGAAATGTTCGTAACTATTTTGTTCATTATAGTCAAATCTTCGGCCACAGATTTCATTTCAAAACTAATAAACGTGGGAATGTTTCAATAAATGAAACAGCATGAAATTTGCAAGCTCCGCTTACGTTAATTGTTGGTGACGTCACACAATTGTGTTTCAAACTGTAGGATTTGCATAGCTCCGCCCACATGAATTGTTGTCGACGTCATAGAAATTTGTCACGTGTTTGACTACAGTTATGCAGTGATAATGATAGTCTGTTGAGTAATGGTTATCGCGTGAATGTCAGTGTAGACTGTAAATATTAGTGTATCAAAGCACATAAAGATCTATGACCTGAACAAATTAAATCGGGCTGTATTATAACGTAGTTTGTATATTTGTATGTAATGAAATTTATTTTAAGAAGCTTTAAAAAGTATTTCTCTCACAAAGATACAGCAGATATTGTTCATGTATGTCACATGTGAAAAAATTATGGTGCATCATTTATTTGAGTGATGATCATGAAGACGTTTCTTGTTTTCACAATCTTGTTTCGGTTCATTTTCACACAGGAGTTTTCCGACTGCTCAATAATGGAAACCCTGTTCCGAAGACCACTTTTGTGAAAATCTTGGAGCGAGTCTACACCAACCCAAATGATAAAAAGGTTTGTGTTTTTAGCCAACCTGATGATCATCAGATATTGGGCAGTTCAAACCTGTCTGTGTCCGTGATCGGTCATCCGTCTGTCTTTCATCCGCCCATATTTTTGATTGAGTTATTGAGAATACATATGTATCACATTTTAAAGATAATGATCAGTCCTGTTACAAAATACAAATAAATAGATGGTAACTTTTATAAATTAAGTCAATGAGAAAGGATAAAAATATGTGAACGAGTAGTATTGTATCTAATGAACCTAACTAAATCTGCAGCTTATATTAGCCATTTGCACAGTTCAACAGCATTCTTACCTGTATATAAACTTTATAGCATTACACACACCGCATATTTCATATATATTACATATAAGATGGATATCATGGTAATTCATGCAGATTTCTTTGGAGGTTTTTTGTAAAGGACTTATAATGTATGGTTTGGCTGTTTTTGGCCCCCAAATCCATCAAATTTTGAATTTCATTATTGAACTCTCAAATCATTTTATTTCAAATATAGACTAATAGTTTCTAATAGAAAAACTATCCAAAAATGGGCCAATATTGACTAAATGGTCAAATTTTCTTAATTTTTGCATATTTGAGATAGAATTGCCATGACAACCAAAGTTGAAACAACAAATAATTATTGTTTCAGTATTATCAGTGATATATTCCATAATTGAAATACATTGATTTGAGAGTTTAATAATCAGTTTCAAAATTTGATCATTTGGGGGCCAAAATTGACCCAAACCATACATAGTCCTTAAAATTTACCATTTCCTGTGCTTAACGTTTCTTAAATCAAAATCACTTTAAATCAGTTTTTGGGGGTCAGTTTTGGATTTGTAAAATTGTAGATCCATATCTTGTATCCCACACTCTTCCTGTTTTATTTATGGATTTGAATCATTGGAGATCTACGTATGATGAATGATCTGATAATGCTGAAATTTTCTGTTACTTTCTCTGAATTTTGACTTAACTTTTTTCATGACATTTTGGGGTCAGTGAGACTTGAAAACGTTTGTCATTCCATTACTATACATTCGACTCCATTCCTGTTTTACGTATGTTATCATTAAAGTTCTAGGAGAAATAGGTTATCCTATCTCAGGAATGGGGGCATTTTGAAGGAAGTCTTACAAACAATTCAAGTTTTAAAAACATTTTTTTTTCACATACATACAACAGTTTTACTAATATATATACATTACAATTTTTATTTTTATTTTTTTATTTTTGAACAATATGGCAACAAACATTTCATCAGTTACATAAATACATACAGTTATTGTACATATATTTTCATGAGATTTATACATACATACATGTATCCACATATAACATTTATGTTTATTTATATATATATATCAATGATTTTATTTTACCATATTGTAATTTTTTTTTGCAAGGGAAAAATAGTAAAAAAATGAAAGAGAAAGAAGGCAAGAATTTTGAGAGATTGCAAGAACGCAAAGCACAAAAACAGCGATTCTATACATTATATCTTTATGATTATTCTGTTAAACTCATAATAGTTTTCGACTTCATTTTTTGATGTTTACTGGTTACTGTGCAAATGTTTTGATGTCACAATAAATCTCCTTCCTTCTGAAGAGCTGTTGGTAGTGGAACAACAAACCAGGACATTTTACAACTTTATATTTATATTTCGTATATGATCATGGAAGTAATAGCGACAGTACAGACAAATAAATTGTCAAATTTTCAAGGCTATCCGCCCCTTTATCAAGACACATGAAATACACGTTACATCACATAAACAGAATATACATAAAACATTAAAAAAAATTAAGGCATATAAACTCCTTCGGTTGATCGGACGCCAAAGGTCCTACCAAATCAGCAAAAAGACATTCTAAGGTATGTACAGTATATGCCAATTTTTTGATAAGACAAATGACATTTGTTTTCTTTTGTAGGATGTGCAGAGAGTGTCGGACATTATATACAAACATATGGACAAGAAAAACAAAGGTACCTATTTCACTGTCTTATTATTTTTTCATAAGAAATAACCAGGATTATCTGATTAGTGAAAAACTTTTATGATTTGATTTAAAGAAACAGACAACACATTATTGGATAGTAGGCAATTCATAAATACTTGTAACTAACTTGGAATTATTCGTAACAAAACGTAAACAGGTTGTGACTAACATGTAAGCATCTATGAATCGTAACATCTCGTAATATACTCGTAACAATCCATAAAAAGCTCGTAAAATGCACGTAACTTGCTCGTGTTTATCTGCAGTAACTCGTATCAAATCGTGGAATTTTGTCGTAAAGATGTTGTAATAACTCGTAATAAATCGTAAATAGTTCGCAATAACTTGTATCAACTCCTCAATTGCTCTTAAAAGTGGCAAAATCGTTAGGATCCATGTACTTTTACGAATTTGTGCGATCCGTTAGCACTCTTAAGAAAAATCTGTGTATGTGAAGTCAGCATTAAGGATCGAAGTGTATACCTACAGAGTTCCTATTTTCAGCCTACAATTTTCACCTTCTAATTTTTATAGGCATGATAAGTGAAGACCAATTTGTTACTGGAGTCCGGAGTGTCGTTCCGGAGGACACCCTGGAGGACCTGCTTCTGTTTGAAGTCCTTCCGACCTACATGAAGGAACGTCTTCACAGCGAACTGCCAGAGGTACCATATGTTTTTCAAAAGACAAAAAAAAATACAAAAGCTTGTTGCCGTGCCAAAAAATTGTCACCTCAATATCTAAGACTGAACAAAAAAATCAGAGAATACCAAAGCGTCAAAGAAACCATAATCCGAACTCAAAATTGATTAAACTAGGGGCAATTGGTTTAACCCATTTTTCTTACAGTCTAGTTAGAAGATTATTCCAATTAATTTCATATTTCTATATGGAATGCAAGGAAGTCACATAAGATTTTCAAAAAGTATATTAATAATTTTTACAACAAATTTGAGAGGCAAAATGAAAAAAAAATATGGCTAAAAACCATGCAGGCGTACCGGATACGTGTATTTCTAAAAGGCAGTTATGGGCTTGAAAATCGTGCTTCAAAATTATTTGTCCTTTCATGGATAATAAATTTTCCACCTTCAGTAGATTGTTAAGCTACATTAGTCCCCCCGGTATATTCCCCCCCCAATTCTATTGCCGACTCTCCACATACCTCCATGATATTGTTAGAATTGTATTTCCCCACTCTATGAAACCCTGTTAATACCGTACTTTTTACTTTATATGTGTTCAAACTGGTTGACCTACTGAATGAAACCCCCTTGTTTTGCTACCCCGGTTATAATGCCAAAACCACATTGGACAAGAGGTGGCTGTGTAACAGAGGACTACTGTATATACTGTAATAGGTACAATTTCATGGCTGGAGGAAACATGTGTATTTAGCTGGCTGTATGATCCTTGTGTGTACTTGTTCCTTATTACAGTACCAAGCTGCCAGACGATTCCAGAAGGTTTGTTATCTCCCCTTTGTAAGAACTTGCAAGTACATGTGTACTTTGGCACATATTTTACTGTACTTATGTATTGGTCTTTTGTAAGAACTCTTCAATTCACTCTTTACGCATGTGTGGATTTGTGGAATCATCTGGAGACTACACTGGTCCTGGCACTGAAAGATTTCAACACACATTCTTAACTAATGAAAGTCGCATAAAGTCTTCTCATTACTTCACTTGCAGTAAATTACTATAGAAACATAAAGAATAAAGATAGTGATAATGGTCTCCTGAAGGATCCCTGTCCCTAACACAGGCTAAACACTTAAGAATTAAATATAATCCGTATACATTGTAAATATGCGTAATCAATATCAGGTTGAGTTACCTCCCCTTTTCTTTAAGTTAGTTATGTCCCTTTGAGGCGGTGGACAGGCACACATACGTTTCCCCTCAATAACTTCAGTATTTTGAAAACATATTAATTCTTAACTTCATATGCAGGCTAATTGCTCTGAGAGCTCAGATAAGTTTGATGGCCAAATTTATTTGCACAGCTGGGGGGGGGGGGGGTGTTATAAGTTGGCCTCGGGATGGGCAACATTTGTTGTTTTTTAAGCTCACCATGTCCACAATTACAGTTGTATGCCATGGTGGGGTGCAAGTGTCTGTTCAAACTTGATACATTTTGCCTGGATCATCTTTAACCAAACAGGAATGGAGAACATTCCCTCACCCATTTTATTTTTGTGTGTGGGTGGGAAGAAGTTCACAAGAAATGAATGTTAATGTTTAAAAACAAGTGTTGATCTGTAAATCATTGTTATAGCGACCGTCTGGCCGGAGTCTATGACTGACCATTTAGAGTGACCACCTTGTACTGGACAGGTAGCTGAGTGTAGTGTGGTTCTGGTGGTGTGATATCAAATAAACTTACACTTAACAAAATAAATTACATATGGTTTTTTAGCTCACCTGCCTGATGGCAAGTGAGCTTATGCAATGGCGCAACATCTGGCGTCCCTCCGTCTTTGGTCCATCAATTTTTTTTTTATAAACCCCTACTACTCATGAACTATCAAGCAGATTTTGACCAAATTTGGTCAGAAACATCCAAGGTGAAGGGGATTTAGTTTTGCATAATTAATGGGTCTGGGAAATTTATTTAATTATTTTAAATCTTCCTTCTTAAGGAATATGACAGGATATTACTTGTATGCAAATTTGATCTGAAGTATACTTGGAGAAGGGGAATCAGTTTTGTATAAACGATGGTTCTGAACACCTGGGCGCTGAAAGGTTGGGCCCAATAGGAGAAATATATTCACTCATCAAAAATCCTATGGCTTCTGAAGGAATGGCAGGATGTTATTGAACTGGTCTTAAGCATCCTTGGGTGAAATGGATTCAATTTTATGTAAACAGTGGACGGACCTTCCTTGAGCTTCTTCTGAAGGAATACTGTGGTAGCAGGAATTAAACTGCATGTCAATATTTTGTTTGAAGCATCATCCTTTGGTGAAGGAGTTTAAATTTTGTATAAATAATCGGACTTCATCTTTTTTCAAGGTGCTGGGGGAGGGAAATGATGGGCATGACCAGAAATAAAAATAATTTTTTTTTTTAAATCCATCTGCTTCTGTATGAATAACAGAATATTGTCCAAAATTGGGTTTAAGTATCGATGGATGAAGGGGATACAATTTTGTATTGACCATTGGTCTGACCCTCCTGGTGCATAAGGGGTGGGGTCCAATACGGGAAATTTAGTCAAATAATTAAATCCTTCTTCATCCAAATTTTCCATTAGTGCTTCGATACAAATATAACAAGGTGAGCAATACACGCCCTCTGGACCTCTTGTTTTTTGATTTTGTGATTTTGTTTTAATAATTGATTTTAAAATAACATTTTATTGTGATTTTTTTTCAGATTAGATTAAGATGGGTTTTTTTTAGATGTTGTGTATAATTGAATACCTGGTACTTGACATACTATGTTTGAATGTTTGTTATTTTGATAAAAACTAACCAAGTGTGCATTACGAAATGAGACAAAATTGAATAAGTTAAGTGAGTTTGTTTAGCTAAAAGAATAGGTAGACCACTGTCATGGTACAGCAGCTGTCTGAGGACAGGTAGACATCTGTCATGGTACAGCAGCTGTCTGTTGTCTGAGGACAGGTAGACCTCTGTCATGGTACAGCAGCTGTCTGTTGACTGAGGACAGGTAGACCTCTGTCATGGTACAGCAGCTGTCTGAGGACAGGTAGACATCTGTCTTGGTACAGCAGCTGTCTGTTGTCTGAGGACAGGTAGACCTCTGTCATGGTACAGCAGTTGTCTGAGGACAGGTAGACATCTGTCATGGTACAGTAGCTGTCTGTTGTCTGAGGACAGGTAGACATCTGTCATGGTACAGCAGCTGTCTGTTGTCTGAGGACAGGTAGACCTCTGTCACGGTACAGCAGCTGTCTGTTGTCTGAGGACAGGTAGACCTCTGTCATGGTACAGTAGCTGTCTGTTGTCTGAGGACAGGTAGACCTCTGTCATGGTACAGTAGCTGTCTGTTGTCTGGGGACAGGTAGACCACTGTCATGGTACAGTAGCTGTCTGTTGTCTGAGGACAGGTAGACCTCTGTCACGGTACAGTAGCTGTCTGTTGTCTGAGGACAGGTAGACCTGTCATGGTACAGCAGCTGTCTGTTGTCTGAGGACAGGTAGACCTGTCATGGTACAGCAGCTGTCTGTTGTCTGAGGACAGGTAGACCTGTCATGGTACAGTAGCTGTCTGTTGTCTGAGGACAGGTAGACCTCTGTCACGATACAGCAGCTGTCTGTTGTCTGAGGACAGGTAGACCTGTCACGGTACAGCAGCTGTCTGTTGTCTGAGGACAGGTAGACCTCTGTCACGGTACAGCAGCTGTCTGTTGTCTGAGGACAGGTAGACCTCTGTCACGGTACAGCAGCTGTCTGTTGTCTGAGGACAGGTAGACCTCTGTCACGGTACAGCAGCTGTCTGTTGTCTGAGGACAGGTAGACCTCTGTCACGGTACAGTAGCTGTCTGTTGTCTGAGGACAGGTAGACCTCTGTCATGGTACAGCAGCTGTCTGTTGTCTGAGGACAGGTAGACCTCTGTCATGGTACAGTAGCTGTCTGTTGTCTGAGGACAGGTAGAACACTGTCATGGTACAGCAGCTGTCTGAGGACAGGTAGACCTGTCACGGTACAGTAGCTGTCTGTTGTCTGAGGACAGGTATGCCTCTGTCATGGTACAGTAGCTGTCTGTTGTCTGAGGACAGGTAGACCTCTGTCATGGTACAGTAGCTGTCTGTTGTCTGAGGACAGGTAGACCTCTGTCATGGTACAGTAGCTGTCTGTTGTCTGAGGACAGGTAGGCCTCTGTCATGGTACAGCAGCTGTCTGTTGTCTGAGGACAGGTAGAACACTGTCATGGTACGGTAGCTGTCTGTTGTCTGAGGACAGGTAGACCACTGTCACGGTACAACAGCTGTCTATTGTCTGAGGACAGGTAGACCTGTCACAGTACAGTAGCTGTCTGTTGTCTGAAGACAGGTAGACCTATGTCATGGTACAGTAGCTGTCTGTTGACTGAGGACAGGTAGACCTCTGTCATGGTACAGCAGCTGTCTGTTGTCTGAGGACAGGTAGAACACTGTCATGGTACAGCAGCTGTCTGTTGTCTGAGGACAGGTAGACCTCTGTCATGGTACAGTAGCTGTCTGTTGTCTGAGGACAGGTAGACCTGTCCTGGTACGGTAGCTGTCTGTTGTCTGAGGACAGGTAGACCACTGTCACGGTACAGTAGCTGTCTGTTGACTGAGGACAGGTAGACCTCTGTCATGGTACAGCAGCTGTCTGTTGACTGAGGACAGGTAGACCTCTGTCACGGTACAGTAGTTGTCTGTTGTCTGAGGACAGGTAGACCACTGTCTTGGTACAGTAGGGCCTGTTGGTGTAATACTGTGTTCAATTTTTTTGTGGGCCAGTTTTTGCCTGAATGTTTTGCGATTTGTTGGGGCATGTCATCGTCGGTGTTCTTGGTATCATATGAAGGTCTGCATATCATAAAATGAAGATAAAGCATACTCATTTTTATGAGAGTAATATCCCTTTGATTGCCAAATATGGTCATTATGTAGAAATTGTGTTTCTGTTGTAATTTTTTGTTTGTCCGGAGATGTCCTCCTACAGTATTCAACCAATATCTTTCAAACTTGGTAGACATAATCATTATGACATAAAGTTGGTTTGATTTAAAATGGCAGTTCGATTTTACCATATTTACTAGAGTTATGGCCCTTTGGGACTTTGTGTCTGATGCAATTTGGGGCATTATGTTGAATATGTTTGAAACATTTTTTTTGTTTTCTTCAATGTCTGTCAAATTTTATATGATACTTCAAAATGCAATAGCATTTAACAAACATTTCAGGTTTTGTGGTGTTGTTTCAAGTTTTCACATGATTATTTTAATAGAAAATGTATTTCTATTGTAAATTAACTTTTGATTGTGCTGTGATCTTATCCAACTGTTTTGTACCGATTTCTTTATGACATGAAGCTGTGTATTCCTGAATGTCAATTTGATTCGACATTATTCAAGAGCAATATGTAGGGCGTGTTCGAGCGACAACTTTAGTGGCTGTAGTCTAACTATAGTACGATCGAACTTACTTTGGTTATGTGCTTTGCGCATGTGTATAGAAACAAGAGGTACACAGTGTGCATGTCTAGCGACTATAGTACAAACTACCAATTTATTTTAGTCGGACTAGAGCAACTAGTGGTTGTCTGCACATGCATGATTATTTGACAGCAAGGCAGCGATTGATTGAGGTTTACACGCACGTGTAAACACATTAAATGTAACAGCCCTACTATAGTAAATAGTTGACGTTCAAACTTGGCTGTAGAAATGTGTTTACTTTTGCTTGTTTTTGTGTAAACAACTGGACAACCTAATACAGTTTAGAAATTTAGTTCATTTGTTTTGCACTAAACTTAACATTGCCGTCTTTTAATCTCAGTATACTTCTGATGGGCTGAGATTCAGTCAATAAGGGAAAATTAGGTATTTGTTTTAATCCTCGTTCTTCTAAAAGAATGACAGCATATTATGTCTATTTGTCCAAGATGGTTTTATTACAGCTTTATTGAAGTTAGCGATGCAGGCCTTTTTGGGCCTCTTGTTGCACCAGTTCTAATGTGACACATTTGTACCCTTTCAAACCAAAGGTGGGAATAGTTCATTATAAAATATCAGGGTGAATGATTTAATTATTCAATTAACTGCTATTACTTTTTACATTGTTTGAGAGATTTTATTTAGAGAATTTTTTTAAATTGTCTGGACTTTCACAAGGTTCCTCAAGTCTATCAGTAACTATGGCAACTGGTTAAACTTCAATTTTGGTTTCAGTTTAACAGTGAAGGACCTACTCCTGATCCTGGCGGGAAGAAAATCCCTTCTGATTCAACTCTACGACAGGTCGCAGAAAAAATCGCCAAACGTGATTGGTTGAGGACTGCCAATAAACTTGGACTGACCACTGACGATGTGAGCGATATCAAAGCTAATTCGTCCGACTCTAAACAACAGGTAATAAGAAAAGATCTCGGAGAGATCTCCGCATTGATCTTCATTTTTTCTTTGATAGTTGGATCTTTTTCTTTCTTTGTATTTCTTTTCTATTAAAGAAATATCAATGATACTGTCAAATTAACTAGAACTAGAGAACTACGATAAACATCTGCATTAAGACGCAAAGTAGTTAAAATACATTATATAAATGATTGAAATGAGAAAGAAGATACCTTTTTAGTTGTGTCAAATTTTCTTGTTGGAGGTCAATTTTCCGGACATTCTGGACATTATTTTTGAGGGAAAAAATTGTTGAACAAAATTATTTGGTAGAAGAATATTTTAAGCATGTTAAATCCCCCAAAAGTACTGGCGCAAAGGTTACACCTGTGTGCAATTTACATGAGTTTTATGGTGATTTTCAATGTTTTCATAAGAAGTGGGCCTTGATTTTACTTTGAAACAGGGAAATATTTCACTTATAAAAGTTTGATGTAGGAAAATAATACCAAAAGGGCACTTGGCAAGAAGTTCGAAACATCAAATATTTTGAATCTTGGAAGTTTGATTATGTATATATAATTAGTACAATATTCTGTGTTTCTAGGCGTACACCATGCTGAGGACCTGGAAGTTAGCTTGTATATGATAAGTATAACTTTCTGTGTTTCTAGGCATACACCATGCTGAGGACCTGGAAGTTAGCTTGTATATGATAAGTATAACTTTCTGTGTTTCTAGGCATACACCATGCTGAGGACCTGGAAGTTAGCTTGTATATGATAAGTATAACTTTCTGTGTTTCTAGGCGTACACCATGCTGAGGACCTGGAAATTTGATTATGTATATAATCAGTACAATTTTCTGTGTTTCTAGGCGTACACCATGCTGAGGACCTGGAAGTTAGCTTGTATATGATAAGTATAACTTTCTGTGTTTCTAGGCGTACACCATGCTGAGGACCTGGAAGGAACGAGCAGGAGCTCAAGCTTACACAAGTGACCTTGAACGAGCTCTAAAGGACTCAGGCATGACAGAGGCTGCTTACGCCTTGATGCTGTAGCTTGTTCATACGATCATACAAACATTATGACACAGTTGCTTCAATGTTTATTCTGAAGGACCCCAGCAGAGGCTGCAATACACTTTGATATTATAGCATACGTTATCATTATCTGGACCATTGCTGGGCATGGAATGTGCATAATTATTACGCCATAAATTGACCTCAATATCAGGTCACAGCTACTTAATTGTTGGGCCTGAAGGGCTCGACAAGATCGAGGTAGCTTTAACAGTCTATAAAGTAAAACATGTTTATAACAAACGCGCTTACAACAAAATTACAGTTATAATGTAGTGTGTTTTTCACCCCCCCATGCGCTGTATCAATTGTATGTTATACACATAAAACAAACAAATGTTATAACAAACTAATTTCCTTGGTCTCTAGAGATTTGTCATAAACATGTTTTGCTGTATACCTTTAAATTCACCTTTCTACCATTTCTACCTATATATTGATTTTTCTGCTTGTCCTGGAGTACTAGGGTGTGACAGAGGCAGGGACATCATGTTGGTATACTTAAAGGCCCAATAAACGTAACTTTCGGCAAAACTTGAAGCGAAAATCAAGCCTCATAACTTATTATATTTATAGATTTAGATTAACTGATATCAGTAATATTCAAGTTGAATTCTTACGCGGTTACTGGTACAGCAGCAGTTAAACTTGGTATCTGTAAACACGCGTCCATTTTGAACTGTTTTCTACCTTCAGCTTGTTGTTGAATTGGGCCCCACCTGAATTATTTTCAATTCTTTGTCAAATGTTTCTTGTTAGTTACCGCTCAGATTTATTTCATTTTAGGCTTATTTTTGCATGGTTATCAACTAGATTTTTTTTTTCAGAATTTCCTGAAGTTACATATATTGGGCCTTTAATAAGCTCAAACATCTAGGTGAACAGTTCTTTCACAGATTTTCCTTGGAAAAACTTGAGATCAGTTGGTTGGTACATATCTGTAAGGTGCTGGAGAATGTGATTTCAAGTCATTGGGTTATTTATATACATTTATATATAGAGGATCTAACCTGTTCATGTTATATTTAAATCATTAAAGTCTATTAATATCATATGAAACAAGCTTTCTATCTATTATTTAACTCAAGAAACACCCCTACAGAAATGCTGAGCCAGAATAATCCTGTGGAATCCGCCGTACAACATGTGTCAAAGAAGTCTAAGTGGAAATTATGTAATTCATTGGAGTTTAACATGTAGTATTTAATTCTTTTCCCTGTCTACGCATTTAATTCAAACAGTATCTCTGCATGGTAACTAGGTCATTCATTTTGTTTACAAACTTAGAAGTTGTAGCTTGTAGGAATATGACCCGATTCCCATAATGAAAAGACTCTTTTGTATGCTTATTGAACAGCAATATCGTATGGAAATAGCATGGATCATATAATAAAAACATAGCCACCGTACAAATGTCATTTACTCAATACATGTATATATTGCACTTTTACCAAGACAAGAATTCCACGGAAGTGGATGTGTCGCCTGCACAGCAAGTTGGGAGATAAGTTTTAGGAGCTATCTATGGATATGCATTGTATCAGTTCCAAGTGGAATAGAAACAGTGACCTTGACCTTTGACCCTGAAAAGCAATCCCAAGCGAGCACTTTTGGTAAGGAAGCACTGCATGAAGTTTGAACTTGATTGGCCCAGGAAAAGTGATTTTCTATTTATAGTAAAGTGACCTTGACCTTTGACCTTCGACCCTTAAAAGCAATCCCAAGTGAGCACTTTTGGTAAGGAAGTACTCTATGAAGTTTGAGTTTGATTGGCCCAAGGAAACTCAGGTTATCGCACCGAAACATAATTTCTATTTATAGCAACAGTGACCTTGACCTTTGACCCTGAAAAGCAATCCCAAGCGAGCACCTTTGTTTAGGAAGCACTGCATGAAGTTTAACTTTGATTGGCCCAAGGAAACTCAAGATATCATACGGAAACCAATTTTCTCTTTATAGCAAGTGACCTTGACCTTTGACCTTTGACCCTGAAAAGCAATCCCAAGCGAGCACTTTTGGTAAGGAAGCCCTGTATGAAGTTTGAGTTTGACTGGCCCAAGGAAACTCAAGTTATCGCATGGAAACTGTTGGTGCAGACGCTGCTGCCGACACCGGCGCGGACAAAGTGATCCCTATATGTTGCCTTTTCAGGCGACACAAAAATTGATACAAAACTACATTTTCATGTTGCATACATGTAGTTATCCTGAAATACCAGTATTGTCTTGTCATCCGTCTGGCATCTTTGGCATTTTGATTTATTTAAACAACTATTTGATGACCAAAGGCCAAGGGTACTGATATCAGGCCAGCCCTGTAGTAGACTTTGATGAAGGGCTACTAAGTTTTTTTTTAAATGAGTGATGTTTTACCCCCTTTCAACGTCACAGATATCAAATGTGTTCAAATCTTCAGACTCCTTTTCTCAATAACCAAACAGTTAGTCAGAATCAAACAAGGTATCAACTGACCAAACCTCAAGGTCATCAGATCAAAGGTCAAGGTATACTGTCAGATACATATAGCCGGGCTCTTCCTAGCATGTCATTGTTCTGGTTTAACTTGAAACTTTGCATACAAGCATAATTATGATGGCGTTGAGGACAGGTAGACCTCTGTCATGGTTGCTCTGGAGTTGACAATACAGTGGTTAGGGTTAACAATACAGTGGTTAGGGTACATTTTAAAATATTAAACAAGGTAAAATTTGGAACCACCACTGCATCTTCAGTGGTTGATCCGAGGTCTCAGTTAAAATTTTTATACAACAAAATTAAGAACATCTCGCATCATTGCACAGCTACAGATGTGTGGAGTCATATCAAATTCATAAGTTCTGAGGATTAATTCAGCTTTGAAATTCCTTGCTTGTTATCATTATTGACAACAAGTAGATTTTTCACAACCGACTTGTGAATGCTAAATTATAACCTGCAGCCATTTAGCAATCTGGGAATTAATATCTCCATCATAAAACTTGAAAGAAAAAATCAAACTAGTACTGATCAGTTTCAGTTTTTATTATCATTTCAATGTAAGTCAGTGACATAAAATTATAATCACAAATAAACAGGGACAATCGGGTACTACAAACATACGTAAACAATGGGATGAGTGAAAAGTGTAAAATTTAATGACCAGACAATTAAATACGGTGTAGTCATTATTATGGAATAAAGCATAGCTATTAATATATATTGTAAGTAATTGTAAGTAACAGCAAAGGTCCCATACGAAGAAAGGAAAGACTTGACTCGTTCATCCTTGAAATTTCATTATAAACTGTTCCAACCTTTGCATTGGAAGAGTTCAAATGGGTCTTCAGGGGTCAATGAGTAAATAAAATAAAATATCATGATGTAAAGATATTTTTGTTGTTGTTGAAAATAATATCATTTTATGCACATCTTTTTAAGTGTACCTGCTTCTGAGCCTATCTTTAAGGATAAAAAATCTTAAGTCATACAAATCAAGCAAACCCTTTCAAACCAAATTATCCAAGCATAAAATCAATGCAAGCATTTCAGGGGCTGCTTAATTTTACGAAATACATTTGTGTTCACTTCAAATCCTTAGAAAATGCAAAACCTTAAACAAACATATATACATGATCAAAGGAGAGTTGTATATCAAAACAATATTGATAAAAACTTAGAAGTTCAGGTTAGTATGTCTTAATATATTCCTACCTCTAAAATGATAAAACTTGGCAAAGGAACGAGACCATATTACAACCAGTAGATATTTCTTACACCGTCAGAGTGAAACCACTTTAAACATACGTACTGTAAAATAATTTAAAATGATTAAAGCAGGATTTCATACAATACTCCAAAGTAAAAGAAGTATATGAGATACATTTTAAAGACATAAAATGCGATATATTGGTACATGTTATATTACTACTGTTCTTTACCAGGGGTAAGCCGAATGCATAGAGGTATGCATTTCTCCCATCATTACAGAGTTGTATCCCCTTTGACCTGTTCTCTGTCACCCTCAAACGGGGTGATTTGTCCATCACCCCATTCGGAACTCCTTGGCTGATTTGTTCATCGATTGAAGAACTGAAATCGGGGCGAGGAGTTCCGAATGCGGGGTACCTGCAGACTATGATGGATATCATGCTATGACGCAACTTATAATAGGCAACATCATAATCTTATGTCGCATGGCCAATGACGCCACTGATATCAACTTGTCACTAAGGATGACCCATCGGCCTAGCTCTATGACTTGTCACTAAGGATGACCAGCCAACCTCCCAGACTGATCGGCCTCTAAGACTTATCACTAAGGATGTCATCTACGACTTGTCACTAGGGTTGACCGGTTGGCCTCTCAGAATTATCACTAGGAAGACCAGTTGGCCTCTCAGAATTATCACTAAGGATGTCCTCTACGACTTGTCACTAGGGATGACCGGTTGGCCTGTAAGACTTATCACTAAGGATGTCCTCTACGACTTGTCACTAGGGATGACCAGTTGGCCTCTCAGACTTATCACTAAGGATGTCCTCTACGACTTGTCACTAGGGATGACCGGTCGGCCTGTAAGACTTATCACTAAGGATGTCCTCTACGACTTGCCACTAGGGATGACCGGTTGGCCTCTCAGAATTATCACTAAGGATGTCCTCTACGACTTGCCACTAGGGATGACCGGTTGGCCTCTCAGAATTATCACTAAGGATGTCCTCTACGACTTGTCACTAGGGATGACCGGTCGGCCTGTAAGACTTATCACTAAGGATGTCCTCTACGACTTGTCACTAGGGATGACCGGTTGGCCTCTCAGACTTATCACTAAGGATGTCCTCTACGACTTGTCACTAGGGATGACCGGTTGGCCTCTCAGACTTATCACTAAGGATGTCCTCTACGACTTGTCACTAGGGATGACCGGTTGGCCTCTCAGAATTATCACTAAGGATGTCCTCTATGACTTGTCACTAGGGATGACCGGTTGGCCTCTCAGACTTATCACTAAGGATGTCCTCTACGATTTGTCACTAGGGATGACCGGTTGGCCTCTCAGAATTATCACTAAGGATGTCATCTACGACTTGTCACTAGGGATGACCGGTTGGCCTCTCAGAATTATCACTAAGGATGTCCTCTACGACTTGTCACTAGGGATGACCGGTCGGCCTGTAAGACTTATCACTAAGGATGTCCTCTACAACTTGTCACTAGGGATGACCGGTTGGCCTCTCAGAATTATCACCAAGGATGTCCTCTACGACTTGTCACTAGGGATGACCGGTTGGCCTCTCCGACTTATCACTAAGGATGTCCTCTACGACTTGTCACTATGGATGACTGGTTGGCCTCTCAGACTTATCACTAAGGATGTCCTCTATGACTTGTCACTAGGGATGACAGGTTGGCCTCTCAGACTTATCACTAAGGATGTCCTCTACGACTTGTCACTAGGGATGACCGGTCGGCCTGTAAGACTTATCACTAAGGATGTCCTCTATGACTTGTCACTAGGGATGACCGGTTGGCCTCTCAGACTTATCACTAAGGATGTCCTCTACGACTTGTCACTAGGGATGACCGGTTGGCCTCTCAGAATTATCACTAAGGATGTCCTCTATGACTTGTCACTAGGGATGACCGGTTGGCCTCTCAGACTTATCACTAAGGATGTCCTCTACGATTTGTCACTAGGGATGACCGGTTGGCCTCTCAGAATTATCACTAAGGATGTCATCTACGACTTGTCACTAGGGATGACCGGTTGGCCTCTCAGAATTATCACTAAGGATGTCCTCTACGACTTGTCACTAGGGATGACCGGTCGGCCTGTAAGACTTATCACTAAGGATGTCCTCTACAACTTGTCACTAGGGATGACCGGTTGGCCTCTCAGAATTATCACCAAGGATGTCCTCTACGACTTGTCACTAGGGATGACCGGTTGGCCTCTCCGACTTATCACTAAGGATGTCCTCTACGACTTGTCACTATGGATGACTGGTTGGCCTCTCAGACTTATCACTAAGGATGTCCTCTATGACTTGTCACTAGGGATGACAGGTTGGCCTCTCAGACTTATCACTAAGGATGTCCTCTACGACTTGTCACTAGGGATGACCGGTCGGCCTGTAAGACTTATCACTAAGGATGTCCTCTATGACTTGTCACTAGGGATGACCGGTTGGCCTCTCAGACTTATCACTAAGGATGTCCTCTACGACTTGTCACTAGGGATGACCGGTTGGCCTCTCAGAATTATCACTAAGGATGTCCTCTATGACTTGTCACTAGGGATGACCGGTTGGCCTCTCAGACTTATCACTAAGGATGTCCTCTACGATTTGTCACTAGGGATGACCGGTTGGCCTCTCAGAATTATCACTAAGGATGTCATCTACGACTTGTCACTAGGGATGACCGGTTGGCCTCTCAGACTTATCACTAAGGATGTCCTCTACGACTTGTCACTAGGGATGACCGGTCGGCCTGTAAGACTTATCACTAAGGATGTCCTCTATAACTTGTCACTAGGGATGACCGGTTGGCCTCTCAGACTTATCACTAAGGATGTCATCTACGACTTGTCACTAGGGATGACCGGTTGGCCTCTCAGACTTATCACTAAGGATGTCCTCTACGACTTGTCACTAGGGATGACCGGTTGGCCTCTCAGACTTATCACTAAGGATGTCCTCTATGACTTGTCACTAGGGATGACCGGTTGGCCTCTCAGAATTATCACTAAGGAAGACCGATTGGCCTCTCAGACTTATCACTAAGGATGTCCTCTATGACTTGTCACTAGGGATGACCGGTTGGCCTCTCAGAATTATCACTAAGGATGTCCTCTATGACTTGTCACTAGGGATGACCGGTTGGCCTCTCAGACTTATCACTTAGGATGTCCAGCCGACCTCTCAGACTGATCACTAGGGATGACTGGTTGGCCTCTCAGACTTGTCACTAAGGATGACTTTTCAGTAAAGATGACCGGTTGGCCTGTAAGACAGTACTTATTACTAAGAATGACCTAATTAGCTTTCTAGGGCTTACCACTGGCAAGTCATAGTAACGTACAAAATTTATGCATAAAAAGCAGTAAAAAGGCACTAACTTTGACTGATCACAGGGCCTACAAACAACACCAAAGTTGTACAGGAAAAAAAACAGCAAAGATAAATTATTAAATGTACTGAAATCAATTTGAATAACAGCAGTACACTTATCATAGATATTATGAATTCTACAATGTTACGATATTTTTTGTTTCAATCATTTTTACCAATGAAAGGTATCGTCGCAACCTTTGAACATAATTTTTTAAATCGTATTTGTACTAGTACTTCACTACATTAATTTGTAACTATTGAATAAATGTGTTTATATGATATCATAAAACGGTAAAATAAATGCATGCATACTTTTAGATAATATGTATAATGAATGTAAGATGGATAAACAGATCTGTTAATTTTGGGGTTGACATGTAGTCACTAGAACATGTTGAAGTGTCAAGTGTTAGTTACACGTTGAAATGTAATGATACAATATCGGTCATTAAACAGCAATATTTACACAAAACTTCAATACAAGCAAAAATTAAAACAAAAGTTATATGGCTAACCACAATCCAATGTTTAGAGAACACATTCTCTAAACTTAAACGTTTTCCCCCCCAAAACTTAAAAGTTTCATTGATTTTAACTCATTCACCCCTGAAGACACATTTGAACTCTTCCAATTCAATGGTTAGAATAGTTCATTGTGAAACTTCAGGGGTGAATGAGTCTAAAATCAGTCATTTTGGTAATATTCATTTCAAGAAGCCACAAAATCTGTATATGGATGATATACAGGGAGTATGTGAAATCAAACTAACCCAAACAATGGAAGACCACTGAAATCAGTTATAATTCACAGATATCAAAGAGACTAGAATTGATAAAAGAAAAAACAATTTCAGAAGGAAATCGCCGCAAGGAATGTTTTGAAACTACAATCAGAAAATGTATGAATAACTATATATAAACAGTGTTGCCTCGATAGTCTGACCCACTGAAACGATAACTTTAAACCAACTTATTTTCAAATGCAATTAATTTTCCAGTATTTCATGAGTGATTAAAATTCGCGAAAAATTAATCGCCACGAAATTGTTTCATTGAAAGGGATGCAAACTGTAGAAGTACTATACTGTACTGTACAAAGGATTTACGACCGTATTTATGATTTTATCGCGAAATTAAATCACCACGAAATAGACGTTTCATATGAAAATACGAAATAAAGTCCCCGCAAAAACAAGTTGGATTACAGTATATGCTTTCTTCAGGCGCCAAATGGTAACACCAGATACTGACTAGAAACGAAAGGACACATAGAAGTCTGCAACTGTTATGACAAAACCTGCTTTTGAAGCCAAAAGAAACTCAAGGTAACACTACATGGGAATTCTACCATTGCTCAATTAAAGCATTTGATTTTGAAATTACAGACTAGGAAATGTACTATTTTTCATGAGCATACAATGTCATTTTCATTTTCAAACAGGGCTTACAGCAGACCCATGCGAGGGTAGAAAGGTTTTAACTCCTTGAAATAGCCACTAATTTTTAAGATTGAAAAGAATTGTCGACATGTATTTTACTTTCTGAAATTAAGAAAAAGTTTAAGTTAACGTTTTTTGCCAACTGAGGTCTGGCTCAAAACAAAAAATGTTTCCCTTCAAATTTTTCAGGAATAGAATTAACACAATAGATTTCCAGTAACAAGGATCACAATCTTATGACAAAACATAATAATATCTCTAAACATAAATTTATGTCATAAACCTGTGGAAACATTTTAAAATGTTCTCATTTTCTTAAGTTACCAATTCCAAGGCACATCTTTCTCCTCTTTCTAAATACATACTTAACTTAATTGTCATCAACTTACCCCAAGACCTATTTAACAAGTAAGTTATAGCAACAGAGTCTAAACACTAAAACAACTTCAGAAACATATCAACCTATATTTCATCACAACAGTTCAAACAAAATGTTCATGCATTAATTGTTTACGGGTATTGTATCTTTTCGCAGGGGAAAAATTAGAACATGCTGACGTACGGATGACATAGAACAGACCATGGAAGGATGTCGGACTTCACGGTATGGCATACGCTGTGAGCTAAAACATTATATACGTATATGACAAAGCATTGTAAACTTAGTAATACGTAAAATACAATGTTTTTTCAGCAAGTTTCATGACATTAAAAGTAACCTTGACATTCCCTCACTCAACATATTTTCATTACAGTGCCTGGTATTTGGAGTCGAAGCTCAAAGCAATCAGTTTAATTTTTCAACATGTGCCTAATGCCCTTGAACCCTGGAATAAGTTTTATAGGGTATTTTTTTAGTAGATACATTTTGGTAAGTTCAAATATATCCGTAGGCAAAACATTGAGAAAAAGAGCTAAAAGTGAACGGTACATTATTTAAAATTTGAATTTTTGAATTTGAAAAATATATCCAGACCTAAATAAAACTACATCATGACGACATTTAGTTTTCATTCATTCATGAATCTACACAAAGAAATACACTTGATGTATTACTGAAACAGTCTAAACATATGTACCCCCTCGGTAAACAACGTTTATCTGTCAAGGTTCTTAACACTTCTTCCATAACATTTAACCAGATTTTTAACATAAATGTTCCATCTAAAATCTATCAAATTTGTATTCTCCAAGTAATATCAATGAATTAATTAAGAAAATTTTGTACTTAAAAAATCATTTATCTTTATTCATGGAAGTTAAAATATTATTTGAAGAATATTCCAAGTAAAATTTGGTAAATTTTAGTAAAATTTTCTGTTTTAAAGTCATGTTAATGAAGAAACAAACTTGACATGTTCTGAAATAATTAAAATGATTACATAACACAGACCAAGGTAAAATTAATATGTAGTAAGTGTGAACTTAAGATTTCTCCCAGTGATTATCTTGCGAAGACAACTTATAATTACGATACAGTAATAGTTTAAATGCTGAAAAAGTTTTTTCTGAAGTAATTTTACACAGGAAGGAAACTGATCAATATTTCAGTTTAAGTTTAGATATTACAGATATAATTACATGAACCATTATTCATTACAACAGATATAGGTATATGAAATAGGATTATATCCAGTATATTTTTTAAATAATTGATGAATATTTTGTATACAATGTCAGTTAGTACAATACATTACACAGTATAAGGTATACCTTGTCCTTTGTTACGCTAAATTACAAAGTATTATACCTAATTATGCATATAAGATGTTGAGAAAATAAATAAACTTGGAATTTAAGAGCAACTTTAAGACCTTAAATTAATTAATATTAATTTTTGAAATTCTACAGAATAATAAAAAATATTTTGGAAATGAACATCCCACTGGAACCACTATCAATTTAAACAAAATTAGACTGCATCATACTGTGACAGCTGTATCTGTATTGGTCTTGTTTACTGGTACATGTACAATCAGATCTTATCATTACAAATTAGTTTGTACATATTTTGATTATGAAATATTTCTTTAAAGATTTGAAGGATTGAATTTAAATCACATTTTCTTAATTTCACATGAATTAAAATATTTTTATGTTTGTATAAACCACTATCTTTTGGATCAAAAGCTGAAGTAAAGATGACCAGCCCATTAACTTGTATTTGATTAATCTGTACCTCTAGTTACTGGCTAACAGAGAATTTTATCCGCTGTCCGTGTTTGTTATATCCTCATCATTAGAAAGTACCGGAGACAACATACGTCGGTTCACACTATTATCCTCAATTACATACATATTTGGTACAATATACATTGTATATAATTATGTTTTGCATTATGCCAAGTATACAAATATGTATAATATTGGTAATTAATAAATAAGTGATTATGATAATGACTGAAACTAATACACAATACATTACATAGAGATGCACTAAAAATGCAAGTTGACAAATCTTTTGGCACACTTTTCTGTCTGTGATGAAGAACAGAGATTTCAATACAAAATAAACTCAATATGCAGTAGAATGCTCCTAAGATCTACAAACTTTGTGTAAATGAACAGCAATACAACAAAAGTATACAAACAAATAAACACCATAAGAATGATATACAATGATACACAGGTGTGTGATTGCCCTCAGCAATATTCCAATGAGCAAACTTTGGTCTACTGAAATACAATATAGTCTCATACTTGCTAACATTAACCCTTCCTATTTAGGAAGGAGACTCCAAATGTTGGACCCTAAAATTGTGCTTTTCAACATGTGAATTTGCATATTTATTCCTTTATTTTTGAAGATCTGATAATTGAATTGGAAAGGAAAGATAAAACAAAAACATTTTTAAGTCTTATTTTTCTTTTGGGTATACATACATAAATTGTATATATTATTTATGCTTTCAATTCTGAGCACGCATAATCTCCCCCGTGGAAATTTTAAAAATTTGGCAAGTTCACACATGTCTGTAGTCTCCTTGTGATTTCTTAAAAAGGTCTGGTTGCTAAGCAATTGATGCATGATGACATCATGACATTTAATAAAAATAATCAAAAACATAAACAAAAGCTATCAAATAATGTTGCATAAAATAAAGCCTGTGGACCATATATGTAAACTCATTATAACTTATATAAGGGGCAAATTGTCTCCCTTCGATAAAATAAAATTTATATAATTTATATTAAAGTATGACTTGGTCATCAACTGTAGTGTGTAAACAGTGGGCAGATTTTAAAACTTGACAGGAGAAACATTTCAGCAGTCATACACTTGAAAACATTAATTAGTTTGGCATTAAAGACAAATTTGGACCCATGGTATTCCGTGAACCATCTGAGAGATTTTGATTTTGATTAGAAGTATAAGGTTTCCATCAAGACTGAACATTTTCCTTGTACAGGCACACATGATATCAAACAAAAAATTTTGAGCAAACAAAACAGATTTTTCCTCATCAGATGACAAGGGGAATGAATGAAAGTGTCAATGGAAAACGGAACAAAAATCTACTAATAATTCAACAAAATATTCTCTATTTTTCTGTAAATATTCTGACAGTAGATATATCTTAATAACAACAATCATTCAAATCTCTTACAGATTTTTCTGTCAACAATTAATTGAATTATTGTTAATGAACACAACTTATAATAATAATTATCAAGAGCGGTATAGTTATTACATGTGTACATAAAAATCATACACAAGTATTAAACCAAAACAACTTCCAAATTAGGTAAAACAGGACTTCACTTCTACTTTCTAAGCTTTTGTCATTGTGCCTCATATACAGTTTGGTGCAATATGTATTTCGATTTTCGACTTTGATTTTTACTATATTTCATGCATTTTGACAAATTTTCATTGATTTTTCATGACTTTTGTTTTTCATTGATTTTTCATGACCTTTGTTTTTCATTGATTTTTCATGACTTTTGTTTTTCATTGGAATTTATTGAAATTTCACAAATATGCAGAGATTTACTGGCCTTTTCTAAACATTTCTGTAGCTGTTTTCAAGAGACATCATTAAATAAGAATGACGTCATGATTTTGTTACAGTGCATAATGTTCGTCTATTTCGGGAAAACTAAGCTCTGGAAAAGTATTACAAAAAATATTCCATGAAAGAGCTAACTATTCTTTACTAGTGTAATGAATTTCAAGAAAATCCCCTGAAAAACGATGTCATAAAAATTAATTCATAATCAAAATGTACGAAATATCTCAAGTCAAAATACTACTTGTCTGAATATATATTGCCCTACACTGTATATTGATAATCCGTGTAATTCCTGAGTCTTGATTCAACAGTTCATAACAAGACACAATAACAAAAACAATTTTAGGATAGTTGTCTTTTTAAAGACTTTAAAAAATGGAAAATATTTCTTTCTGAAAATAATTGTAAAAAGTCTTTAAAAGTAAAGATTGTAGATCTGTTGGTTTCCTTAAGGTGTCAATATAGGACCAGTAGGTGTAACAAGCTATATATGAATGTATGAGGAACTCATATCAATGATAACTCATAGCAAATCACTAGTGTTCCAGGTTTAATAATTAATGCTGATGTAAAGTCTAAGCTATGTGACCAACAAACTACCGCCAAAACTATAAAACATTCTAAAAATTATGCAAGAACTTCTCAGCTCAAAAATGATAGCAAAAATACACAGTAGTTAAATATTTGAAATAAAATCTCGCCACTTTCAATGCCTGAAAGCAATAAAAACACTTTCAAACAGGAAAGTTTATATATATATGTTTGATAAATATTTAAAGTGTGAACAAGAGGTGGGATTCAAGAAGATCGTCTTTAACAGAAAAAAGTACAAGAAAGAAATATAGCATTGGTAGAATTGCAATATCAGTGTTCATGTATATGAACTTGTATATACATGTAAAGCAACGGAATTGCACTTAAATTATCGGACATTCTCAGCAAAATGTCACACACAACACATACTTAACTTAAAACATAATGGCTACAATGCACCACAGCTCATCAAATTTCAATCCAATGCATCAATTTGGAGTGAACATCTAAAAACATTGAAGCACGTTGTTGACAACGATCGGCTGTTTTTATACAACTGCACTTAAGCATCACACACTCTTGAAGACATAGAAGTGGACTGTTCGATAAATACTAGAAATCTGATTTACTATTTTTGAGGCAAAACATTTGATGAACTCATTCTTCATATTCAAGCATATTGTTGACATACATCCGCTATTTTTATATTCCTGTCCGTAAATGCCATGGAGGCTCAGTTGTCTACTGGTAGGACATCGGGCTCGTGACTGAAGGGTTTTGGCTTCCTGTCACGTCACTAGACTGTTTCGTATAGCTGAGCAAGAAACTTTACTCCACTCGTTCCAACCTACTCAGCTGTAAATGAGGATGCGGCATGGTTGGGCAGCGCTGGGATTGTTGAATGACAGCACCAGTTGAAGCTCCCCAGGGAGTTGAGAACGATATTGGCTGGTTACAAAGACCAATTACCATGGATATTTGTGAACCGCTTTGAGACAACCTACAAACTTAAATGGAATAAAGCGGTATATAGGAACCTTGAATTATTCATTACTATTGCACCTTGAAGAATTTCTTGAAGAGTGTCGTTTGTTGAACATTGTCCCGAAATCTGTTTTTGCTGTACAAACAATGTTGAGTGAACACAACCCAACAAATGCTTGTAGTTTGCAACTGATGTATACTTGAAGCATCATTGAAGCACAAACAACCAATCCGCTACCATGGACAGTTACACACAATGCCAACCAATCCACCGGAATAACACAATCTCCAAGTTTATTGTGTCAGACTTTTTTTTAAATGCAAGTCGCTACCCTTTTTAATTGCACTCATAACCACTTACTGGAACAATTTCATACAGCATTTCTCACAAGTTCAGCAGAAAAGAAGTCATGGTCTTCTGGGAGTATTTTTCTGAAAAAAAAATAAAAAATATTGAATACAAAATTGATAGTAAGGGTAACTGGCTGGAACTGAATAATACACATTTTAGAAAGTATTAAATCTTTTGTTAAGATAAGACACAAAACACAAAGACTCAAAATTCTATACTAGGTGTCATGACAATGGGAGGGATAATCATTTCAACTGTAAACAATACAAAAGTAAACAATATGACTGTAAACAATACGACTGTAAACAAAAGCAGATACATTGTACTTAACTACTTCTCATGAAGGAAAAACTGAATAGTGATTCTTAGTTTATATTATAATATGAATGTTGGTTTGTGATAACAGTAGTTTGCTCTAGAAGCACCAAGAAAGAATACTTCAGGAGTGCAAAATAAGAAAATATAACCATGAAATGAAATAAGAACATACCAATTTCCAGTTGATGAGTTTGATCCAGTCATTGCATTCTTGCTCTGTTGTTGAGTACATGAAAAATGTTCTCCACTTGAAGACCACCCTGTAAGGTAAAACTTCATTTATATTTCAGCTTTAATATGAACACTTTGATGTTCAACAAATCCTTTTCTGTGTTCCCACTTCTTTTTTACACTGGGGTAGCCTCCCCCCCCCCCCCCCCCCCCCACACACACAGATGCGGATGCACAGCAGAGTTGGGGGTAAATGCATGAGTTTTTGGGCTACCAATTTTAATTGCCTTAAATGAAGTACAAATAATATACAGTAGTTATAATAACCATATCCAGTGTTTGTTTCCATTTTGTGTTTGATATTTTGTATTTAAGATTCAAAGTATCAGGGTCTTTAATGTATAGACATATTGCCGATTTTAATTGTTAACTTATTTCTTGTTTTGCTGATAAAGGAAATGTTTTTTAATACACTTGTGACAAAACAGTGTCAATGTTTAGTAATTTATTGAGCCTTCTATAAAGTGAAGAGAATATTATCTAATAAATTTTGTGATAACCATAAAGTGGTCCATATTCTGACTGCTTATCCTGCCTCAAACAATAAAATTCCTCAAAGTCAAACCATTCAGTTTGAAATCTTTTGATATTTTGAAGTTATGCATCGTGCCGATTCCTCCAGGCTTACATTTGTCTTCGCTGTCTGTTTGCTTTACCTCAGCATCAGCTGGGCAGACTGAAGCTAAATCTCACAATGCGTTTACTTTGACATTCTGTGTGTATTATTATTCTTGATCACTGAAATCATGATTTGACTAGTTGTAGTTTCCATGTCTTAAAAGTTACTTGACCAGATGTTATGTGACACTGACAGTAACAAATATTTGAGGCACAACGCATAGTCCTGTGAGTTCTGCCCCTGGATACTAGGCAGGCTGCATGATATATAGGTGTTTAAAACAGAAATCAAGCATGACAATACTACCTTTTTTCACTAATTAATAACAAAGTATATTCATAAACAGGCCAAAACCTTTTCAGGAAGTCACTTGCTAGTCCTCCGTCATGCTTATTTATTTTTTGAGATTTAAATTTCCATAATTTTAAGTAATCACAATTTTTCATCCTTACCTTTGCACCAAAAGCCAAAACACCTTTATCTGAATTCTGCTAAAACATAACAAGTTTTAATACTTATACAGGGTTTGCGTTGAAGCTTTCCCTATAGTTTTTCAAGTATAGAAACTGAAAAGGACCCCACTTATTTTCAGGATTCCCATTTAAACTATGCAGAAGGACCCCATTTATTTAGGAAAGGATCCCATTTATAAAATACCAAGCGCAAACCCTGCTTATAATAAACACTATATTGTACTCGTAAATGTAAAATGTTTTAATGCATTACCTGAAAACATTAAATTTGCCTTTGATAGTGTAGTCCCGTTTGCATTCCTCACATTCCCGTAGGTCCATGGCTCGGATAGCACGAGTGTCTTCCTTTTTTTTGTAGTAACGGAGCTCATATTTCTGCAGCACAAACCATCTTGTGTGCCAAGTCTGCAATACAGGTATTCATAATATTCAAAGTTCCATGTACTATTAAAATAAATTATTGGAACGAAACAAACTTATTGAAATTTTGTGTCAACAAAATTAACAATGAATGTAGATCATTTAACTCAAAGCTAACCTATTGGTACTAAAAGTAGATACACATGTACAGTAAAACTTAGATATGATACAGTTATCATCACTACTGTAAGTTAAAATCAAATGTTTTATCATAAACTAGATAATGACAGAGTTAGGATTTGGGAATTATAATACCTTGAACCGGGCTCCAAGTTTTGTGAGAAATCCTTCTTTAGAATTAATCTGGAAATGTAAGGAAACATGTGTTAATCACACCAGCCACCTGGGAATCATCACTTAATTACAAGAAAATACAGAACATAATTATTATTTTATTTTATTTTCGCGCCGAACAAGTTAGATCTTTTTTTCTTTTTTCCACTTACAAGTATCGAAATTTTAGGGTTCTTCTTAAGAAAAAGCAAAATAATCATTTAACTGTACATGTCAAATCAAAGACAGTCTGACCAGTCCCATAATCAAGAGAGTCCAACTAGGGACCATGAGGAATATATCAAATTTAGGAAAGATCCTTATTATCCTCTCAAAACCATAGCCATAATAAACTCTCATAGTCAAAATACAAGATGGCTGTCAAGAAATAGCGATTGGAAAATATTTACTCTCAAAATATAGGATGGCAACCTGTCGGCCATATTGTTTTTCAGATCAGTCCGAAAATGAGACAACGCACAACTAGGGACCAAGGCAGGGGACCCTTCATATGCTATATAACTGTCCAATCCAAGATGGCCACCTGTCGGCCATATTGTTTTTCGGATAAGTCATAAAATAGGACAATGCACAACATTGGGATGTTACCTACCGCAAACTCTGGACCTCTAGAAAAGTCGTCTGCTGTACTGAACTCAGCATGAACTCGTATTGTGTCATACATGTTGGGCTCCTCAATGTTACGTGGGTAAGGGTAATTTAGTAGGGTCAGCTGTCCTGTAGTATACAAACAGACATGTTATAAAATATAGACATACAGTGTTCCCTCGTTATACCGCCACCTTTCGTCCACATCAATTATGGCGGTATAACGAGGGTGGCAATAGTATCGAATTATGAAAATTATAACCATGAAGTAAATTGCATAAAAGATTGCATTTCCAACATTTTATTAAAAACAAGCTTAGTATTATTTCGTCATATAGATATGCATTGGCACAAATTTATATCTGAAAATAGTTATTGATCTGCGTTTGCCACATGCCATTCCAAATGGAAAACTAAAGAGTTCCTCGATCTCCAAAAACAGAACAATATGGCGTTATCGAGGGAAATATATAGCGATTATGGACGTTTGTATTTTAAAGGGTTGGCAGTATGTGAGGGTGGCGAACTTAACGAGGGAATTATATAGGACAGAACTCTGTTCTAGAGGTTAGGTGGCGGTATGCGAGGGTGGCGGTAGATTCAGGTGGCGATAGGTCGAGGTACACTGTATGTAATATATAAACAGACATATGATCTGTGACATGTGGGCTATTGTAAGAAACATGCAATTGGCCCACCACTAGTAGCTTTTTCCTGGATGGGCCGCCAAAATGTTATTTAGAGAATATAAAGAAAAAGATTTCGCACATTTTTTGGTATGGAGCTGGCTGAGCCAGTTGGTATTAACAGGCAAAACATGGCCATGCATTTACACATAAGCTGAACCCTGCAAATGATGGCATGAATATTAAAACAATACTTAAAACAGAGATCATTTCACAGGTAAGATTGACCAGTTAAAATATCTAACCTATACATTAGAAAGCTATCACCAGATTGTTGGGTTGGTTTTTTTTTACTGAATATACTAGGTAACAAAGATTTAATGGTAGTTTGGATGAGCAACTGGTAAAGATCAAATAGTAAACATATTAATAACAACATATGTCAATGAGTGTTTTTACCTGAATCAGCACCTATTAAAGGTTTGTTGGCAAAATGGTTGATCAGTTCCCCCATACTGTGGAATTCGCCATGTCCGAATTTGAAGTCTGTTCCTTCGACAGATAGGTTGAAGTGTTTTACAGATTTATCACACCTGTAAAATACATTTATCACACCTGTAAAATACATGCTACCCCACTGCAATCTCTTCCATTACATAAAACGTCCCAGAGAGATCTATTCTTTTTTCTTAAAATGTTGGATCTTTACCTTCCTTTCTCTTCTTTCCATTTGCATATATATATCAATCTTCATCATATATAATTTGATAATACCTCTTCGAAATAGCAGCACTAGTTATAGGCCATCCGACCCTTTGGGTTAGATGACCTAAATAAGATTCGGCAAAATGACTTTTTTCTTACACAATGTTAATTCTTCTTGCATGATTGCAAATAAACCTACCCAATCTATCTTGTTTATTGATCCATTGTGATATCATTAACAATCTCCATATACAACCTGTCAGACTTTCAGACTTTTTCTGGCAAAAAAATAAACTACAGCAAGACAAAAGTAGAAAGACATCACAATGCCAATGGCCTTACAAACAATTTTGCAGAAACTGCATATCATTGGAGACCTACTTAAATCCAATTCACATGTATACCCACCTCACTGACAATGCATATTCCCCGACTTTAGAACTCGGTCGAAGCATATAAGTTCCGTCCACTCCGTTCTGTAGTAATAAACTCTCAGCTGTGTGTCTGTCAACACCGGGATGGAACCAACTACAAACAGAAGTCAACATTTACAGGACAATTCACTGGTGTCTGTCACCAGGCTAATTATATGTATGAAAGCCCAATATCAGTAACCTGGGTCTTTTGGTTATTGAAAAGAGGTCACTGGAAGATTTTGACCCCTATAACCTTGCAAGTGTCGAAGAGGTCATTCATTTCATCTGACTTGGTACAGTAGCTATAGCCTTCAATTGCAGCATGCTGCAAGCCAAATATCAGTACTCTAGGTCTTTTGGTTATTAAGAAGTCGCTGGAAGATTTAAACGCTTTGGATTCCTCTGCCCTTCAAGTAAGACAAAGCCATTCTTCTCAGAATTACTTTTTCTCATGATCTAATGACCGGTACCTAATAAACAAAACACATGTTCTGTCTTTTGCCAAAACAATGCAATATCACTGTTACTCAAGATCTATACATAATTATATTACGCTGCCAAATCATAATAAGTGATAATGCTCAACACGGACATTTTTTTTTTTTTTTACTATTAGACATATTGCTTGGAGCACTATAGCCAGAATGTTGGTATATATTGAACCAGGGATATACACGACAGCTGATACCTACTCTAGTGACTCAAGCTGTTTCCCCATCTCCAGGGTTATTTGATCCAGTGTTCCTGCCATTATGATCAGAGAGATGTCGCAATGTCTGTGTTCACTGGAATCAAAATAACATCTTGTTAATTAACGAGAACTATTCCTGCTATATACAGAGTTATAAACACAGGTTTATCAGGTAATTGTTCTATTATCCAGTGAACTAACATTCTTTCTATCCATTTACCTCACTGCCTCCCACCAAAATTACAACAGTCCATCAGGTTTCACCACCAGGTATATATATATATTGTCTCTCCATCAGGTATATATATAACTGTAAGGTGCACAGACTCAGTGGACATGTGTGACTCAAGTTTAATTGGTACAAGTGACTGCATGCCTGGCAATTAAGCTCTAACTTTGATATTGCAGTGTTTGATACCTTTAGGCTTCTTGTGAAAGATTGATAGCTAGTGATCAGGTATATTTGTCGGGGCGGAAAGCCATTAGCCAATTAATCTGATTCCCATCTGGCAGCAGCTTAAGGGTCAGGTTAAAAGTTTTTTACAGTCTAGATCTGCACACGGCAACTAGTCGATATAGCTGCAGTTTTCTGTATTTAACTCTTTCCGTGCCGTGATTCCGGTCCGGGTTCCGTACCGAAAGTCATTACTAGGCTCACCCCAGACGTTTCGGCCAAAATGGCGTCTCTTTTTTGTGTTTGCGTAGTGGATATTATGCCGAAATAATGCAGGTAATTGTAAACCAATGCTCTTTTCGGTTCTTCTATAGTTAGAAGACATACATAGCTTTATTTTCGCAGTAATGTTTTCGTCAGATGTGGTACTGCTATGTACAGCTAAAGCATCATTCGCCGCCATGATGTTTATATTGGTGATGACATTTCGCAGTATCTCGCGGGAAATTCAATCTAAATGGGTCACATGATAGAAAATGTGTACTTTACGCCTGTCTAATTGTTTTTTATAAACTGACGCAGTCGATTTTGTGTAAAATGTTATTTGTCAACTCATCTGTCGGCTGCTGTACCCAGCTAATAAAAAAGTATGGAACGTCAAGTAGCTTGTCGTCTGTATACGACAACGGGGATTAGACGTCACATTTGTTTGTCGTCTGTATACGACAACGGGGAGGAGAGGTCATGTTTTTTGGTCGTCTGTATACGACAACGGTAGGGAAAGAGTTAAGGTATTCAGAAAGGTAATTTAAGTCATTTACATAAACCAGAAATAAAACTGGTCCAGGGACAATAGCCTGTGTGTGCTCTTGTAATGGGGACTCTATCGCCGTATTGGCAGAGACCCTGTCTTAGACAGTCTATAACTACTGATCAGGAATGGTTTATATAGAAAAGCAGAAACATAGTTGAGGGTTTTGCAAAGTCCATTGTGATAAGGTAATGCAGTTTGGATGTTTTTGTTGTTGTTTTCTACACGATGCCAGTTCATTAAGATTGAAATGTATTTTTTAGAATCTATGGGTACTTAAGCAGTTCACAGTCCCACGGTAAATGACATATATGTTAACACCTAGAAAAGTACAACTTTGTAATATAAATACAAACAGACAAATGCTGAGATTTATTTTCAGCAAGTTTCAATGCAACTTTTGATTATTCTTAACTGTACTGTGTAACCAAATAGATTCTAGCGTTTTAATTTAATGAGCAGGTTGCTAGGCCTTTGTGAAAGCAGGGGTGTTCATAATGAAATACTATCATAGGTAAACTCATAACTACTCTTGTAAAAACCCTATTATTTGTGTAAAATATTTCAGCAGTCTGCAACCAAAAGGGGGTCATGAACCTCAAAGCAGATCAGATTGACATCAAAATGAGAATGAATCAGACACGATGCTGTCTGGTTTCTGCAAATAATTACATAATGCAACTGAAAACGATTGTGTTCGTTTGACATGATATTAAATACTTCGACAGACATACTTATCGCCTGCTAGCCCTCGCTTTCACCGCCTTGGGCCTCACAACAAAAGGAACCACCATCTACTTGTTTTGATGAAAGTCGGAAGTGCTCCTGTGTGTGTCATTCCCCTACTTGAACCATTTGAGATTTTCAAAGAATCTCATTGGTCAAAATGCAAAACAATGATTTTTTTCAGATTTTATATAATATTCATGCTATATTCATATGTATATATTCATGCATATTATTTGCTTTTTTTATATTTGCAGATGTTGTATAATATCTTAAATTATTACCCTTGGAAATATTTACGGAATAAATATTTTCTGCTTTTAGACTTGCGTAAGTTCGAATCGATTCATAACCAGAAATCAAAGTACTGAAAGTCCTGTTGCGGTCTTCACAGATTCCATATAGTTTAGAAGGGTCACCCAAATAAAATTATTTTAAACTGTTGTAGATAATTCTTATCTTTAATTAGATCTAGTAGTTTAATTTACAAGTGCGGCTGACGGACTTACAGTTGAGTGTAAGCTAACCTTTACACCCTAGTGCACTAGGAGTGCACTACGTTTAAACTAGTAGTGCACTACATTTAAACTATAGGTAAACTAGTAGTGCACTACGTCCAGCCAGGTGTGACCACAAAAACGCCTACAGGTAATGGGAGTGTCCATGCCTACCTGTATCCTTACCTGTACAGATGTAATATGACTTACCTGTACTTTTATGTTATACTATTGAAGTCATTAGTTTGTTAGTACTTACTCTATAAGTACAAGAATGAAAAATTCTGAGTTTTTCGCCAGATGATATTCATCATAATAGCTTATGTTTTAAATTAATTCACTGCATGTCAAAATTTTAAATATAAAAATAATTAAAATATACTAACTTATAATTCTTTTTAAAGAAGTAACAATGATTCTTTTTTATTTAAATATTTTCATTCTACAATTAAGTTTAAAGGTATGTGTCAAAATAAAAAATGGTATAATACATGTATTATGTTGAAATTATTAAGTTAATCCTACTAAAAATATATACAGAAAATTACCTACATGTACCGCATTGGTATTTGGTTTCACTATACACTCATGATCATGTACAATGCATACAAATGAAAGGTTATATGAACATTAAGTACTAAGAAAAGATTACTTTCATCAGAACATTAAAGCCATTTCCTTCTTCATATCATAATACCAATAAACATCTACATGTAATTCAATTGACTGTAATCAATGTTATCATCATTAATTAAATAGGATTATCATTAATCAATTAACAGGGCCCTCAGGCCTTTAATCAGACTTGGCCAGTGATGGCCGTGGGGGAGTGGGAGATGAGAAATTCACACCTGGCTAACTACAGCCAGCCTAGGGGTGTCCCCTATGTGGCCCATGAGGTTAGGTACATATTTATGTCTGGAGGGTGAAGGATTCTACCTGAAGATCTATATCTGTCCTTTTTAGTTAGAGATTATATAAGTCATTAGGTTGATTTAAAGGAATAATAAATGTGACTGGCATAGGCTTAACTTTGTTCTGGTTTAGGCTAATATAACTGCATATTATTTATTTGTTGTATTCTTAGAAGTTAGAATATAGAATTAATTAAAATTAAACTGAGTCTGTGACCTTGCTTTTTTAAAAATTATGACATACATGTAGGTATAAAAAAAAAACAAATATAATTTTTCGTTTGTTTTGACCTGTCTAATAATCTTATTTTATACTCAATATTAAAGTGTGCAAATATGTAATTGCTTAAATGTCAAATATTTATTAACCTCGGAATACTAATGGATACTTATTGATTTAAGTATAATCAAATTTATTTACGATTTATATCACGGTAGGGAATCATGTGGTCTGCAGTTGGTGAGTAACACGAATATAAAATGGCCGCCGCCACTATTGAAAGTGAAAATAGAGGTAAGACACTGAAAATACTCATAACAGAAGCATTTCATAGTGACGAGCATAACATTCTGAATTCTGGATATATCGATACCTCATTTGTGCTGCAACGGTTCGTAGTTTTCTGTAACATTCTGACCAAAGTTTTGAATCGAAGCAATTCTCCTCGAACGAGAGGTGGTGGTTTACACGAACATTAACTATTTCGTACGTTTTCTTTGTCTAGACAGGAACTTAGGCTGAAAAACTGATCTTTGCAGAAAGCGACGGTCTAAAGTCGATTGTAAATCGAACCTTTCTGTTGAAAAATATTGTTTTCAGTGTCAATTCTTTAGTTTTGTTAAGTGATGAGTAAACACGAACTAAATTGCGGTGATGAGTACACACGAACTGCTGAAGAAAGTTTTGGTATCGGATATTAAGCGAGCAAAAATAAGAATGTTTGAACTGCCATAATATTTTGGTGGTACTTTATTATTGAAAGTTCGACATGAGAGCAAAAACCATTTGTCTGTTCAGTCAAAAAGGCGATCAGCATAAGCCACTTGTCGCATAACGTGTTCAGTTTTGGAAGCATCCCGGAAAACCAGCACTCTATCACTTTACAAGCGTAAGATGGCTATTCTAACACCACTGTCAGTAACAAAGGGGCGCAAGAGAGCTAATACAAATGTTGTTAGAATATCACCATGATACAACATGTATGTAAGGCTGCAGGACCTGGTCATAGTATGGTCAAACCAAAGGTATCCCGTGAGTTAGCTCCGGAAATATCACCAACCTCTCTTATTCAACAAATCACTAGATATGGATGCAGTACCGTTATCATCCTTCCAAATTTAGGGCCAGACTTTGAGGTGGCATATACTAAACTTAAAACACATTTTCTTTAGTTTCCATATGAGATAAAAACATTGGGTAATTATAGAAGGTTAATTGTGACAAACCATGGCAGACCAAAACGATACGTAATGTGTTTTGTTGATGGTTTTTTGGTTGAATTTACGGGCGGGCACCTCTTGTTCTCCTATCACCTGATGTTTTATGTGAAGTTGGAAAGATAACCACATGCTCATGAGTAGAATAGTTTTTATACAACATGAAAAGTCTAGCTTTTGTTCTTCGATGGGCTAGGGGTTCCCAGCTAAGATAGGTTATCTTGTTGGTAACACAGCTAGACTCTCTAGATCTGAATTTGTTGTACGGGTATCCCATCTTTGAATGTTTTCAATTGATATGATATGATATACAAGCATGGGGCTAAGTATTCCAGGGATAGTCTTATAAGTGTGGTGTATGTTTTTAATTTTCTGGTGCATGATGACATGTTGCGCCTAATGAAGCCTATAGTGTCTTGTATGCTTCGTTTGTGATGATTGGTGTGTAGTTGTTCTAATTTAAGTTACCACAATCTATTCCAGAAGTTGGCTGTGTAGTGAATATAGATGTTTTATTGGTTTTGTCCTCCTGGAAATATTAATGATGGATCTGTTTTTCATTGAACTTCATTTGCCATTTCCACTCGCAGGTTTCTGGAATTTTCAATTCTTCTTGATCCAATTGGTAACAGTCATTCAATGAAGATATTTACTATAAAGTAAACTGGTTTGATTTCAGATACCTAGCTAGTTGCTTTATGTAATTGAAGATTCTGAAGGAGCTTGTGTACACCTGGCTCACTTATACTGATAGAAGGCATTTATTGAAATTGAGATGGGTCTTAAGTTGGTAAACCTGGAATTCGAAAGATCGTCACTGGTGAAAACAGACTAAAATTGTTTTGGTAAGTGTGCTTTACATTCATGGTATGAATAATATGGGCCATTGTTGGATTCCTTATAGGTGGTTTGCTAAATGAGTCCATCCTTTTATTTTTAATAAGTTTTTCTGTACATGTTTATGATGTCATGCATGTATGCTCTGCGTGTACCTTATTCCATTTTAGATTTTAGGTGTGTATATATTTCCCAGTTCTGTGGCCCCTGAGGTCTTTTAGCCCTATTGTATGCTCTTCTTTTCTGCCTTGCAAGTTTGTTTATATTGTTGTTAGCCCAAATTTGGACGTGATAGTGGCACATGATTTTTAATTGCACAATTTATCACATCTTTAAAGGATGACCAATTAAGCTTTGTCAACATTCATATTCATGTTCCGAAAAGGTGTAAATTTCCATTCAACGTCATCTTTCATTTGAGCTATGTTCGCTTTATCCCATAGAAGTAGGGTCGCCTTAAAGTTTATGGGCGGATTTGATATATCACTGTCAATAAAAATAATATTTATTATGGTCTGATACACCTCGGATTACCTTTCATTTGTTTTTACCAATGAAGGGATGATTTTAAGAAGAAATCCAGAGTATTGTTACCCTTGGTGGGGAAATTTACTAAATGATTAAAGCCAAGATATATCATATATGACTGGAAAACAACAAACATTGCTCAAATAGGCTATATGAAAATAAAAATTAAAAAAAAAAAGCAATCATCCAAATTACCATCACATATCAGGGACATTTATTATATGATCAAAATGTCTCTTTGACATAAAAGACAAATGGCTTTTTGCTCTCATGTCGCACTTACAAAAATAAACTACCACCAAAATATTATGGCAGTTCAAACATGCTTATATTTTGCTCGCTTAATATCCGATACCAAAACTTTCTTCAGCAGTTCGTGTGTACTCATCACCGCAATTTAGTTCGTGTTTACTCATCACTTAACAAAACTAAAGAATTGACACTGAAAACAATATTTTTCAACAGAAAGGTTCGATTTACAATCGACTTTAGACCGTCGCTTTCTGCAAAGATCAGTTTTGTAGCCCAAGTTCTTGTCTAGACAGAGAAAACGTAGGAAATAGTAAATGTTCGTGTAAACCACCACCCCTCGTTCGAGGAGAATCGCTTCGATTCAAAACTTTGGTCAGAATGTTACAGAAAACTACGGACCGTTGCAGCACAAATGAGGTATCGATATACTCAGAATTTAGTATGTTATATCCTCGTCACTATGAAATGCTTCTGTTATGAGTATTTTCAGTGTCTTACCTCTATTTTCACTTTCAATAGTGGCGGCGGCCATTTTATATTCGTGTTACTCACCAACTGCAGACCACGTGATTCCCCACCGTGTATATAGAACAAGTCAATAATTAATTGATATTAACGTTTTTGTGTTCCTTCAATCTCTCACCTACCCCTTTATATTTATGTCTTCTTCTCTTTTCATTCTTCCCTTCTTCTAGCATTTCCTAATTGTTCTCTACTATTTTTTCTCTTTCAAAAAATAAATATGGTAAAAGATATATACATTTTGTATTTGTCTGTATACATAAGTATAAAGGAAATATGTGGATATACATGTATTTGTAAATTCTATGAAAATATCTATGTTTTTTATGTAACTGATGAAATACATTTTGCCGTATTGTTAAAAAGCATAATAAACAAATAAAATATTAACGTTTTTATTAAATTGTATCTTATTTAACTTTAGACGTGGAATTTAACGCCATTCTACAAAGGACATGCTCAAGTATGGTAAGCATCTGACCTGGCCACAGAGACATTCATTTGGTATGGATATTATGGAGAGAAGACAGGTTAATATAGTAGCCAGAGGTCAGCGACGACCATTAGATTAGTGGTATTAAGAGAAAGTTTAAGTTTTGTGGCATTATTTAAGTGAGGGTAAACTTTTGACGGTATTTCAAAACACGCATTGTTACCAGTGAATCACCTTCACCTTCACCTTCGCAATGGTTTGAATTACCAAAAGTGTTTTCACGAGGGAAAACTCTTATACTTTTCAACCAGTCAATGCCGAACAATTCCAAAGATCATAAAAAAGCTTGACTGCAAGAAATCTGTAGGTGTAGATGGTATTCCTTCCAAGGTACTTAAGGCAGGGTCCCCTTCGCTAAGTTCTGTCCTGGCCACTTTGTTTAACTCTTGTATCGAGACAAGGTCATTTCCACACAATCTAAAGATGGCACAAGTTGTACCAATTTAAAAAAAATGACCCTCTTGATAAACAAAATTACAGGCCTGTCAGTATTTTACCCTCTACCTCAAAAATCTTTGAAAGAATTTTACATGATCAATTATATGAGTTTTTTAACAATGTATTTAATCCGTTTCTTTCTGCTTTCAGGAGGGGATATGGATGTCAGTCTGCTCTGCTGCGACTCCTTGAGGATTGGAAGAGGGCCTTGGATGAGAATTAGTTTGTAGGTGCTATCCTCATGGATCTCTCCAAGGCCTTTGACTGTATTCCTCATGGACTGCTACTCGAGAAGCTGACAGCATATGGGCTGGATGAGAGCGCTGTTGGTCTCATCAGCAGCTATCTTGGGGGCAGATTTCAGCAGACTAGACTGGGGTCCAATATCTCTGACTGGGAGCAGTTGGAAAGGGCGGTACATCAGGGCTCTATTTTAGGACCTCTTATTTTTAATTTATCAATGATATTTTGTATTATGTTCATAAAGGTACTCTATACAACTATGCGGACGACAGCACTCTGTCCCATATTGACTCTGACCCTGTACATTTAAAAAACACACTTGAAGGGGAGAGCAATATTTTAATCAACTGGTTTGAAGATAATGGTATGAAGGCCAATCCTGATAAGTTTCAGGCTATATCTATCGGGAAAAAAACACACAATAAGATAGACTCTTTTAATGTTAAGGATCATGATATAAAATGTGAAGATGTTGTTAAACTTTTAGGTGTAGATATAGATTTTAATCTGAAATTTGATGTTCATGTATCCAACATTTGTAAGAAATCTTCAAAACAGCTATGTGTGTTGAAAAGAATTGGCCGTGATCTTAGCAAGCAGGGGAACATTTTAATTTTCAAATCTTTTATTCTTTCAAATTTTAATTACTGTCCCCTGGCTTGGCATTTTTGCAGTTTGAATTCCACCAGAAAGATGGAAAAGATACAAGAGAGAGCAGTTCGTTTTATTGAGGATGATTTTACAACACCAATATCAGAACTTTTACAGAAACTTAATTTATCATCATTACATATTCATAGGATGAAAAACATGGCCTGTGAAGTTTTTAAAATTGTAACTAATGTAGCTCCTGATTATATATGCAATATTTTAACTGAGAAAACTTCTTTTTATAATCTCAGGAGTGAAAGGCAGCTGGAACTACCTAGAGTACGGACAACCAGGTACGGACTTAAATCTTTCCGCTACGAGGCCGCCCGGATATGGAACAGTCTGCCAAACCATATGAGGAAGGCGGATAGTTATCCAGAGTTTTCCAGACTGCTGCATACCTGGGATGGCCTCGTGTGCTCCTGTGGTATATGTTCCAGTGCTTAGCAATGCTTTTTATTATTGTTTGTCTTAATGACTTGCCTGTCTCATGTCTTGCCTTTTTGCATGTTTTTTTTTTAAATTTTATTTATGATTATAACCAGCAGCACAGTTATTATTTTTCAGCCCTTATTTTCAATCTCAATTGTTTAATCACTTGACTTCATTGTCTTCTTTTAATTTACACTATATTAGTGTATATTATGTCAAATTTTATTTCTTTGCTATATTAGCATTTATGTATATTGACTTGTAAGTGCTTTAATCATCTCAATAGCAGCACCTGTGTGATATGCAGGTGTTCAATATTAATAAATAGTATAATTTTATTATTCTGGTAAATGTGATATATGCCACTATGTGCTGCTGTGTTATACATGTATAACCCAAATATTTTACTTACATTGATGTAATTTCATACTAGCTTGTCTGTGATAGTGTACAGCTTTGCATGTCTCTATGTATATTAGTTAATTATCTTGTTTTATGTTTGCCTTTTACTATGTTTGTCGCACAAATAGCGCTACAGCGCTAATGTTGCTTGTTTTATATATGCGACTTTAAATAAAGCTTCTTGTATCTTGTATCTTGTCACGCAGTAGTTTGGTATATAAATATGACAAAGTCAGTTATCTTATTTACTGTGACAAATATACGTGTATATGTATGTACTTGTATACGTAGCTTCGTAGTCCTGCATCCTACGTATACGATTCATCCTCGATTACCAGGGGTTACGCTCACCTACGCTCTATACACCTCATCATCGATATCCAGGGCTAACGCTCACCTAAGCTCTATACACCCCATCCTCGATATCCAGGAGTTACGCTCACCTACGCTCTATACACCTCATCCTCGATATCCAGTGGTTACTCTCACCTACGCTCTATACACCTCATCTTCGATATCCAGGGGTTACGCTCACCTACGCTCTCTACATCTCATCCTCGATATCCAGGGGTTTACGCTCACCTACGCGCTATATACCTCATTCTCGATATCCAAAGGTTATGATCACCTACGCTCTCTACACCTTTACCTATGCCGTCATGGCAAAACCGAAGGCACGATCAGGTTAAAAACAACTCCCTGACCAATCGCTAGGCTGCATGCCTGTCTTTTGAAGATTACAAATGAGTCACAACCGATATCAAGACCTGTCAATTTTTACTATTATTTGACCATGAAATTCTTTTGATGTTCATAAAAGGGTCGAACCAGTCTTCTTGTCTCATTAACAAGGAGACCACACGGAGCCTTCTGTTTTGCCATTACATATTCCAGGGGTGTAGAGAGCGTAGGTGATCGTAGCCCCTGGATATCGAGGATGCCTCCGACTGGACATCAGAATGAAGGTCAGCGGAACATGCTTGCAGTACTTTAGTGGTTCTTCTCAGTAATGCGTGTACGGAATACAGCTGTTTGAAGGGATCCTTCTGCACAATTAAAACACAATCAAAATATGAAAGATATTGCAAATCTTTAATGCCTTTGGGGTAAGACAGCTTTCATGTCTTTGTACTGGATTTTGAGTCAGATAAGCTATGATATTCAAATACAATTCGTAATAAATTGACCAGTAAGCAATGCTCTTCGAATCAGAAATTGCATTTTAGTTTGATGTTATCAACATCAAAGAATGTTTGTTCTTATTGGTATGTGATTCCATTACAGCCTGTTGGACAGCAGTGCGGACTGTCTTCTCTGGGAGGAGTTGAAGCCCTAAAGTTATCACGGTGTCCGTCCGTCAACATTTTCATTTTCGGACATTACCTCAAAAACTGGCATGAGTTTTTCTTTGGCACAGCCACCAGACTAAGGCATTTTGACAGATAGATGTCTGGTGGGTATCTATGAGGCTACTCAAAAACCAGATGGACAAATTTTCTGAAAAATCTATGATAAATTTTGTGATATGCCGATGTGCATGAGAGGTTTAAAAAGTTCCTCAGGTCAAAGTCAAATTTTCTAAAACAGAACTTAATATAGATTATTTTCTCAACTACATCATGTATGCGTATTATATGGCTCTTACCTGGTAAGCATTTCTTTATGTCGTAATTAAGTAAAATTACTCACAATACAACAAAACCTGTCTGGGTTTTAGTTTCCATTCAATGATACAGATAGTAATTACAATTCATAGATCAGATCTAATTTAATAATATTTTTTTTTATATTTCTAGGAGTAAATTAGTACACGAAACATTTCCTGTCCCAACCTTTTCAAATTACGGCGTGGCGTGTTTTGTATCCTTGCATGATATAAAACTAGACGTTTTCAAATATGCCCGTTAGTAAGCCTATACTTGTTGTAATGAAGACTGATGCCTCAGTTCTTTCCTTGAGGTAATGTTATTTACTTGGATGTGACCTAGATTTACATGGCATGTAAACATTTCATTTGTTCATTCCATGTTCTTTCCTTTCCCTCTTTGTTCATTTTAGGTCATCTGACCAGAAGGTAATCATCGTGCTTCGTTCGTCCACCATGCGCCGTATGCCGTGCGTCAAATTTTCCTTCAAACAAATTCTTCTCAATAACCGAAAGAACAGAAGTTCTAATATTACATGTAGCATGCCGGGATGAAGGCTACCACGTTTGTTCAAATGAATGACCATGGCCTACTTTCAAGGTCACATGGGTCAAATGTCTTAAAACTGTCAAGCAACCTCTTCTCAATAACTGAAAGGCCAAGGGTACTGATATTTGGTCTGTAACATGCTGGGATGAATGGCTATCAATGTTGTTCAACTGGATGACCTTGACCTACTTTTTAAGGTCACAGGGGTCAACTGTCTTATAAATCTTCAAGCGACTTCTTCTCAATAACCGAAATGCCTATGGTACTGATATTTGGCCTGTAGTACGCTAGGATGAACGATTCACATTTTCTCACTCACTGTCAAGACCATAGAGATCAGATTTCGTAAAATCTCAAAGCAACTTCTTCTCAATAACTAAAAGATCTAGGACATTGGTATATGACCTGTAGCATGCTAGGATGAAGGGTTACCTAGTTTATTTGAATGAATTACCGGGACCCACTGTCAAGACCACATGGTGTCAGATATGTTAATATCTTGAGCAATAACCAACACAAATGGTATAAAAGCAGATGACCGTTAACTAGTCGAGTTTATGCATGTAAACATGAAAAATTTAGAAAGCACAAACGGAACTTGAACTACATTTTATCATTTTGAATCTACATACCAAATTATATTTCAATAGTTTTATTCATTAATGAGAAAATGATTGAAACAAAACCTTTGACAGAATGACGGCCAAGTGTAAAAATATATATGCCCCTGGCCATTTCATTAAAAAGCCCAATAACATAAAACTTTGACTGTCTCTCCTTCATAGATAAATCGCCATAAGAGCAAGTACACTTGAAAATGTATTAACAAATTTTCCGATTGGAACTAAGCAGTTCACATTGCGTCGGGAGGTAAACTAGGACAAAATCCAAATGATATATTCATTATCTAACATGTCTAGAATTTGGCACTGCTAAGCAATGATCGTTTAAATTCAGTGGGAAGTTTGTACGTAGAGTTTTGCCTTCAGTCAAATAAATATTGTTTACTCTGCAAAGGTTTCGTTTTCGTAGTCATGGAAATATGGAATTTATTTAGTGAAGCAAATCTAGACTGGGTCGATCGTCGGCCACCAGATGTCGCCATTGGTTGTGCGTCCGTGAGGTCCTGGGTGCAAATCCCGGTCTGGCCGTGAATTTTTCCTCTGTTGTAACAGTAGTCCAACAAAATGCAGCGTCAAATGAAGACCTTATGGACACTTTAAAGGGATCTTATGTTCCAACTATCAGTACATGGTATTTATTTTCTCGCTCTGCCTTACGAACTTTGCAAGATATCACAAACACTGACCCTGATGACCCTTGGAAACTATCAGAACAATTAATATTTCACAACCTGTACACTAGCATACCTCAAACGTTTTCGACCTCTCTCACGAGAGCTGCATCCATACCAGCAAGTAGATTTACATGGCGGGTGTCGTTGATGAAGCAGAAGACGCTTAATTAACTTTCCAGGTGGTCTTATTCTCTGTGTAAATCTCTCCGCTGTTTATATTTTGTCTCCATTGTAAATCTATTTTGTGTATTCTCTGAGTTTTTATTAGACAGATTTTTAAAGGACTGTTGATTCGATTTTTTCCCGACCGTTACATGAAGACCTCGAAGATCAAAGGCAAAGGTATATCTTGGTATGTAACCAATATACCTGATTATATCACACAAATAAACAAGTATTATAGCAAGCCTAAGCAAGGACTTAAATTAGTAACGAAGCATTGTATGAAGTTCGAGGCTCAAAGAAATTCAAATTATCGTAAAGAAACTTTGTTCAGACTTCGATTCTATTAACAGTAAAAGTGACATTGAACTTTGACCTTAAGATCTGAGGAGTAATGCCAAGCAAGGAAGTTTGATAGACCCAAGAGAACTCAAGTTATTACATGAAAAACGTTACTTCGGATGTCGGTTCGATTTATAATAACAGTAACCCTGATCTGTGACCTTCAGACCTAAGGAACAATCCCAAGCTTTTAGTCAAACAGTACTGTAGGAAACTCCAGATAATTATATTACAGAAAACTTTGTTCAAACATCCGTTCTATTTATAGGGACAGTGACTTTGCTCTTTGACCTTCAGGCCCGAGGAATAATCCCAAGCAAAGGAAGGAAGCACCTATTAAGGTTGAGAGGCCTTAGAAAACTCAAGTTATTGTATGGAAAGCTTTGTTTGGGTGACAGAACTGATGACGACATCCCTTTATGTCGCCATTATCTGACAACATAAAAAGGTCAGTACTGCAGACACTGAAATTCCATCACAGGTATTGCAAAATTGTCATAAATGACGAAAAAGTAAACTTTCCAAATTATCCCCAAACATTAATTATTGAAGTGGAAAATCTCCCAGTGTATTGCAGTCACATAAGCAAATAAACAAAAAAAGCTTTATATATAATTTCGTCCACGTAGCAGAAGGCGCTTACTCTTCTGGAACACCAGGTCACATTCTCTTGTACTTTTACGAGGGTCTCCATGGTAATCTTTCCTATGTTCATATTTTGTCTCTAGTTTAATAGATTTTGAGTTAGGATTATGGTTTTGATGATGCTATGGTATTCTCTGAACTTTTTTCTACAATCAGGGTGTCACGACTGTTACAAACAAAACTAATACAAATGACTATGTGTAATGAAGCTTTTATTTCAAATATGCGGCTACACAAGGGTACAAACACGAACTTACAGAGGGTTGTCAGAGAGATGCACAATTATATAGGTACATTTGTATATATTACACAACTGTCAGGAGGGTGTGTATCAATCATTAAAATTACCTCCCTTTGATCATGTTTCATCTTTCATTTCTCCGCAATTTAAAACTATAGTTTATTTCAAAAGAAAAGAAAGATGCAAAGTCTGAAATTATATTGATTCGGTTAAAACAAAATAATCCCTTCACACTTTCTCATTGGATTTTCCAAACTTTGATTAATCATTCATTTTGACATTTAAACATATCATTGTGTTAATTATACCACTTGTAAGGAACATCAGACTTTGTATCTTATAAATACAATAATTAATATGTACTAGAGCAGATGTTTCTCTTACAAAACAATGTAGTTTTGTTTTTATATCAATCATTATAAGTAGTTCAATCTGATATATAAGTACAAAGTGAGCATGCATGCTACACAAAGAAAAAGAAAAAGTACACCAGAAAAGATTCAATCATAACTGATTTTCAATTCAAATTTATTCATTTTTTATTCTGAAACTTCTGATTTTAAAGTCATTCATGCATATATGATCTTGTTTTCCTTTTCAGTTAATTATCTCCCTTCATGGCCAAGTTGTCTCCCCTGACACACAATAATGGGCTTTGACATTCTATTACTCATTACATCAATGTTATACTTATTTGCCAGGATTATGCAGTGGAACTGAAGGGCCAGTTTCAGTCCAGTGCACAACTCTGTTGATGGGTTATTGTCTCTGAGAAAGTTCGGTGATCGGGAAATGTTCCCCAGCCTTCCTTTCATCATTGTTTGGTGTATATATAATCTACGTGTTTTGTTAAAAACGACAAGTAGATTTTAGTAAACTGTCTCTGAAAGCACATGGTCTTTTTGATTGGGGTCCTGTACCAAGTGGTGTTACATAAGTCAATAGTAAGTCTGTACCGGTATATATAAGCTTGATGACAAAAAAGCCTTTTTTTCTCCATTTCTTGAATATACATAAAAATCAAATCAAAAAATGAATATTTTAATTAAGTAAAGAGGAAATGGGAATGAAAAAAACAAACGAAAAGGAATGAAGACCTGTACAAAGATGGGGAGATAAATTATCAATGAAGCTACGCATTCACCGTCAACAAAATATGTAAATCTTTGATAAACATTATTACAAAACAGAGGAGCTAATTATGGACAGCCAGGCTCCAGTTGATTCTCCAAAAACTGTATATATATAAGTACGTAGGTATTCTACAACATTATCAACAAGTTAATACGAGTTTTGAAGCATGGTAAATCAATGAAATTAGAAAATATAAAGATCTGTGATATTCCTCTCCATACAGTCTTCTCAGATCTCGGAGGGCACATGTACTGTGGGACCTCGCTTATTTAAAAACACAGATATCTATGAATGAAAATCCTTGACCTTTTCATGCTAAAAAATCATTTCCTTTTTTATTCCTGGAACTTTTTTCTATTTTTAAATGATTTTTTTTCATGAACTAACAAGGTTCCACTTTGGAGTTCATGCCGTTTAAGCTGATAATGTAAAGCAAAGATACAGCGTTAAATCCTATCATTTCATGTTCAAAATCTTATTCAATAGGGGCCAAGAATATTGACAGAAAGTAAGTTTTGGATTTTTTTGTTAATTGAATTAAGGAAAAACTCTTGAAAGTACAGTTACACAATGTACATGTTAAATAATTTCAAAATCCAATCTGCACAATTTATCGTAAAAACTGATAACATAAGCTTTAATAACAAAAGTCATCTGTGTGCGAAAAATACAAACCAGACATAAATGTAACTTGCGAAAAGTTCCGCCTTGTCTTTATAATGGTTTAATGAAACTTTGATCTCGTATGACTGTTCAATGTTCTATGAGTTATTACACGTCATGCTCAAGGGCTTTAGAGGTGGGCTCCTTTTCCCCTCCGTGTTCCATGAACTGGTCGATAATTTGTCTCATGCTGTCGCGGAGCTCCTCCGGGGGTTCGTTGTCCTGCTGGACATGCGACTCCTCCGTGACAAATGTCTGTTCCTGTCCGTCCTTCAGGACTGTCTTAGTGTGAATCTGTTTCTTCATGTATAGTCTACAAAGGAAAACACTATTTTAATAATAATAATTTTTTTAGAGAATACCAAAACGTCAACAAAACTATAATCCGAACTCAAAATCAATTAAACTAGGGGCAACATATGAACAAAGGTAAGATTTATATGGAGACCCTTGAAAACGTACATGAGAATAGGACCAATAGAATAATCTATAGGATTTAACAGGGATATGGACTGAAATGGAATCAATCTTCCCCCAAAGACAAACATATTATTTTTGTAGTTTACCATTTCAGGACAAGTGAAACTGGTTGCATTATAACAAACACATCAACTTTCACCAAAATCACTGTCAGTAAAGGAAGCACTGTCTGAAGTTTGACATGCCCAAGAAAACTCAAGTTAAAAACCGCATGGAAACATTTCTTTAGACGTCAGTTCTATTCTTAGTAACAGTGCCCTTGGTCTATGACCTTCATAAATACTTGAAAGTAGAGCAATCTCATGCAAGAACATTCAGTACAGAAGCTTGCAATGTGAGATTTGTTTGAGTTTGATAGTCCTTACAGAACTCAGTTCAAAAGGACGATTGTTTGTTTATAACATCAATAATTACATTTTACTCTGATCTTTGACCTGAAGACCTGGAAGCAAAGACTTTCAGTAAGGATTCACAGTATGAAGTTTGAGATTGACAGGCCCAACAAAACTCAAGCTATCACAAGTTCCTCATGTACCATTGGAAACTATTTCCATACTGTGCGGGATAATTAACTTTTTCTAATAAACTATGTTTGTTTGACTGTTGCTTTGAGAAGAGTGATAACCTCAGATCCATGCTATGAAAATGCCACTATTGCAGAAATTCCTTAATTTTTCCAAAAAATGGAAAGCATACTTGTAGTTGAAGAAATATCTTATATTTCACAAAATGCTACATGGCAATGGAAGAGTTGGAGATCTACATTTTAGCCAACACCCTATCAAGGTTTCAGAACAGCCACGAAACAACATGACGAGGGTTTGGGATACCTACGATGCTGAACCCTCGTCGGCTCCTTCAGCTCCTTGGGGCTCTGTGTCTTCTGCAAAGAAATATGGTTGACATGAGTTCAAGTATATGGTACCTTTAAATTTTCTCTCCATAATTCAGAATGGAACTCCGTTCATTGTAGAAATATCAATAACATTTTATTCACCTCATGTTAAGATGTATATTATATCATAAGACGTCGACATTTCTGACTATGTATACATACCTGGTTTGTTTTTACCAAAAACTATTATCAATTCCTTTTTTGGGGGGGCAAACAATGCCCCTCGATCACCTGAGGATTATGTATACATAGGCTAACTTTTTTTCGCCATAAGAATATTTTGTGATTTGATCACCACAATGTTAGATGTCTTTGGTTGGTACCTTAACTCAAACACCAATACCTGTTGTTTAGTCTTCTACCCAGAATGTTGTATAGAAGATCTCAGACTTATCAAATATTCATACATTCATTTATTCAGCTTTCTTATGGTTTGCTAGATATTGGATGACATATTTTTTATTATGCATTTTCAGCCTTGTATGGTAGCAAAAGCTGTTCTTTCTATGTTAGGTATCACCCCAAGATATCAGGTGATACAAACAATTGTTTACCTATGGTAGGTACTAAAGTACCACAACAAAATCGCAGGTGATATAAACAGGTGTTTGACCTGAAACACATGTCAAGTTGTTTAGCAGGTTGTAAACCAAAATCTATGAGTTTCTGATCAGATGCTCTAAAAGACATCTCCCTGAAGAAACCATTCCAGTTGTTAGCTTTTCAAAATAAATTAATTGATGTATACTTTCTTTTTGGCTGATCAAACAATTGCCATTCACCACAAATATATACTAAAGAGTTACATGTATGTGTATTAAGTAAGAGATAAATCTCTTGTGTCAAGGGAGAAAAATATAAATATAAATCTCTCTTATAGGGGGAGAGAAATATCTCCTCCAAAGGGAGATTAATCTCATTTAAAGTGAGATAAATCTCTCATGTAAAGGGAGAAAAATCTCATATACAGGGAGATTAATTTCTCATATTCAAGGAGAAAATCTGATGTAAAGGGAGATGAATTTCTCATGTAAAGGGAGACAAATCTCTCATATACATGGAGATTAATTTCTCATATTCAGGGAAAAAATCTAATGTAAAGGGAGATAAATCTCATGTAAAGGGAGACAAATCCCTCCTGTAAAGGGAGATAAATTTCATGTAAAGGGAGACAAATTTCATGTAAAGGGAGATAAATTTCATGTAAAAGGAGGTTAATTTCTCATGTAAAGGGAGATAAATATATCATGTACAGGAAGGTAAATCTCATGTACAGGGTGACAAATCTCTGGTGTCAAGGGAGAAAAATCTCTCGTGTAAAGGGAGATCAATCTTATAAGAAAATAAGCGTTTTGGTTCAAGCTATTCACAGCACTTCATGTCACAGCAGTACAACACTAAATTAACATATAAAAAACTTAAAATGAAAAAAAAAATAAAATAAAACTTTGGTTTAAATGAAGTCAAACTTCACCTTTCATACTAGACCTACACGTTCAATCTATTGTAACTAATATTGATGTGATTCACACTGGCCACTGGATCTCCTAGGAAACAGAGATCACATTTCCAAAGAAGACAGAGATAAGACCATTCTCTGTGTCATATGTGAAGTGTATTGATAATTGTGAAAACACCAGGAAGAAGACAAAAGGAGCCTTTGTCTTGGTTTCACAAATCGTCCAAATTTTGACCTTAATTCTAGGAAAATTTTCTCTATGGAAAATTAAAGTCTAAGAAAGAAAAAACCTTGGTGATGATATGTCATAAAACAAGAATACTTGAAAAGGAAGAGAAATTTGGAGTTCAAAATAATGGGTGTGCTATTTCATGAAAAAGAGGATATTCAATTATTTCATACTGTTCATCTTCCAACATTGACTTTACAATTTGTTTTTAACGCAGAAATACGGAACTCAATTGACAAAAAACAACAGTATTTTGAGGTCATAGCCAATTTCATCTGCGTGGATGTGCGAATAATTCCCGTGAGCAGACAACTCTGATTCCGACTAAAACAAACACGTTACAGCTGTTATATATCGTTGTAACAGTGATGTAAGGATCAATCAGTATAATCCTCACTTAAAATAATTACTGCTCAACAAATATCTCAATTTACCAGTATGACTAACAATTTAATGCCCTTCTCATGTCAATCTTTCAAATTGCATTTGAAGCACAGTTCCTAATGAATAAACTATAAGTCAACAATAAAATTAAATACAAAAATAAAAGGCCAAGATGGGCCTGTATTGCTCAACTGCATAATAAAGCAACTATGGGAAATACATATTTTTGCATTAAATACTTATTAAAGATTAAAACCTAAAATTCCCCTTTAGGGCCTCGCCCCTCTGATACTCCAAAGTGAATTGGGAAAAAAAAAATCATAAAGCCTTAGACAGAAGAAAGAGTTTTTAACCTTTTCTGCTATTTCTCCCATTTTTCCCCGATACCTTTGCTCCAGGAGGCTGTATCAACTGAGGATACTTCTGACTAAGTTAAGACACAAATCTTTTATGTCCACCCCAGATACTCAGGCCATAAAGCAAAATCTACGTAGTGTTTTAGGGCTAGTTTCGTTTTAAAGGAAAAGTAGACAGACGTATAACAGACGGATATTTCAACATGACATCAGTTCACCAGTCCAACAGACAAGGGGAGCTAATTATAGTCAATTTCTAAAAAGTGATGTTTTAATTTCATTATTCTACTTGAATGTTTTGTACAAATCTAGACTTTTCCTGAATGTTTATTTGTCGTTTTATTAATGATATTCTATAACCCTGAGGCTGATGGATCTGTATTCCACAAAGATAAACAGTATTCGTTATGGAATCGATATAGAGTATGAAACTACACCCTTGAAAGCTTTTTACTGAAAATCAATGCAAACACTCTCACCGATCTAATCAGTAATCACTCGAATACTGCATGGAAAAAAGGAACTGAAATAGTATCCCAGAGAATAAACACATCAACAAAGAAGGCGACCAGCTCACTCCTTGCAGTAGAAGATTGACGAAACGCACTCATTTACCGACAACAAAAACAGTGCATTAAAACAAAGGAGAAACAAAAACGTAACTGACAACTACCATAAATTAATCAAGGGTGGAAAGAAAGAAAGAAGTAAATAAAATCTAAAATCAAGAAAAAAAGCCTATACAATGAGTTCTCCTGTCATGCAAACATCCTTCTGACCTGGATGACCTAGATGTTTAGGTGTTGTGAAGTCGAGAACTTCATCTTCCTCCGAGTCTTGGTCTTCCTCTCCCGGTTCATAATAAATTGGACCACTTCTCTGAGCTACGGGAACTAAACACAACAAATTCTCTCGTCAATTTTCCTTGTTAAAATTCTTCAGCTTTGTTTTGTTTTGTCGATACCTTATATCAATTGGCTATAATTTACATCACTCCTCTAAAGTATGATAATACACAACTAAAAAACTCAAATAGTCGAAATATCTATGCTTGTTACAATCTCTCAAATATTAATATAGACTAAGATGAAAATATTGTTTTGTATAAATAACAGGATATAAGTTCCCCTGTGTTTTTCCTGAAAAAATTGATCAGAGCCTTAAGCACGAAGGTCTCGTAATTGTTTTCACTAGACCTGGAGTTGTATGTTTCCTGTCTTAAGATCTGACAGTCTGAGTTAAAAGCTGGTATTACACATGCCAATTACAACATTTATTGCCTTCTAAAACACTTTTCACACTGCAATTATTTCACCCGACTCAAGATTTTTATTTTTATCTTCTTTGCAATAAACTGAGACCTCCGTTTTATCTCTTTCGAATGAAGAGAATCATCAATGCAGTATTTAAAGAAGAAAAGTAAAAAAAAAAAACGAAAAAAAACCTGATGTTTTTAAACTGAAATTCATATCATTTTTGGAATTTTTATAGCACAAATCAGTGTCAAAATCTTTGTGTTAAATGAAGAATACAAGTGAGAAAATAAACAAATTTAAATGAGAAACATATATTTTTTGTTACTTTATCCTGATTCCCAATCATACAAGTTGATACATGTTTAGAATGCCAATAAGTTTCCAAACCTGTCCTTGTAGTGCTATGATTCTATTCTAAACATGACAGCTATAGGCGTTACATTTTGTGAAGTATCCCCTACCTACCCCTCTGTGAAGTATCCCCCTACTCCTCTGTGAATTATTCCCCTACTCCTCTGTGAAGTATCCCCCTATCCCTCTGTGAATTATCCCAACCTCTTCTTGCAGTGTTCTCATACCCCTGTAAAGTGTCCCTTATTGATACTCATTGAAGTATATACCCCTATCTACCCCTCTGTAAAACAAGCCCCTACCCCTTCATGAAATATCCCCTACCCCTCTTTGAAACATCCCTCCAAGAAATTTTCTCCTAGCCTGCGAGAAGTATCTATCACCCTACCCCTCCATGAGGCATTTAGCTTACCCCTCTGTAAAACAAGCCCCTACCCCTTCGTGAAGCATCCCCCTACCCCTCTTTAAAGCATCCCTCGATGAAACTTCCTCCTAGCCTACGAGAAGTATCTATCACCCTACCCCTCCATGAAGCATTTAGCTAACCCCTCTGTGTGAAGCATCCCCCTACTCCCGATGAATTATCCACTTACTTCTACATGAAGCATCCCCCTACCCCTCTGTGAATCATCAATACCCCTCAATGAATCATTCACTACCCCTCCATGAATCATCCCCACCCCTCTGTGAATCATCACTACCCCTCTGTGAATCATTCCCTAATCCTCCTCGAATCATCCTTACCCCTCTTGTGAATCATCCTTCCCCATCAGTGAATCATCCTTACCCCTCTGTGAATCATCCTTCCCCTCTGTGAATCATTCCAACCCCTCTGTGAATCATCCTTACCCCCCCTGGTGAATCATCCTTACCCCTTTGTGAATCATCCCTTCTACTCTATGAATCATCCCTACCCCTCCATGAATCATCCCTACCCCTCTGTGAATCATTCCTTCCCCATCAGTGAATCATTCCTTACCCCCTTGTGAATCATCCCTACCCTCTTATCATCCCTAACCCTCTGTGAATCATCCCTACCCCTCTGTGAATCATTCCCTACCTACCCCTCTGTGAATCATTTCCTACCCCTCAGTGAATCACCCCTATCCCTCAGTGAATCATTTCCTACCTCTCTGTGAACCATCTCCACCACTCTGTGAATCATCCCTACTCCTCTGTGAATCACCCTACCCCCTGTGAATCATCTCTAACCCTCTGTGAATCATCCCTACCCCCCCTGTGAATTATTTCCTACCCCTCCTTGACTATCCTACCCCTCTGTGAATCATCCCAATCCCTTGGCATAGCATATACATTTTCCCTTAGCAGCAACATCATGTGCAAGTAACACTGACACAGGTGCATCAACTGTGCAATGGACACATATGTACGTTCAGACAAGGACTTCCACACAACACCGTACTATCTAGGGTTAGTCAGACAATAGCTGTTGTTGTCACTGTCAGTGTCTGATATCTAGTAGAATGTTCACCAATAAAAAAGAAACTTGAAAGGAAGTGGTGTTAACATCAACACTTTTGTTGTTAGTCATGATGTACTGTTAACATAAGACCTACAATGTTTGAACAGAGTCACTGTCAATGTTTGAACTGAGCCACTGTTAATGTTTGAACTGAGTCACTGTTAATGTTTGAACTGAGTCACTCAATGTTTGAACTGAGTCACTGTCAATGTTTGAACTGAGTCACTGTCAACGTTTGAACTGAGTCACTGTCAATGTTTGAACTGAGTCACTGTCAATGTTTGAACTGAGTCACTGTCTATGTTTGAACCGAGTTACTTATTAATACTGTTGAAATGTATTTATGGAATCACAATGTTCATATAAGCATTATGAGTCATTGTCAACACATGTAATATGAGTCAATGTCAACACATGTTATACGAATCAATGTCAACACATGTAATATGAGTCAATGTCAACACATGTAATATGAGTCAATGTCAACACATGTAATATGAGTCAATGTCAACACATGTTATATGAATCAATGGCAACATTCGTAATATGAGTCAATGTCAACACATGTAATACAAGTCAATGTCAAACACATGTTATATGAGTCAATGTCAACACATGTTATATGAGTCAATGTCAACACTTGTTATATGAGTCAATGTCAACACATGTAATATGAGTCAATGTCAACACAAGTAATATGTCAAATATCTGTTCTTGTATGAGTGATTAACTGTCAGCCTTATCCTTCTGTAAGACCTAATTACTGTCAATATATTTACATGTACAGTAGAAACCAATCTATGTGCAAAGGACATTAAACTTTACAACATTTTGAAGAACGTGAAAGAGGGTTGAGAAAGGTAATTTGTAAGTTGGCCAAATTTTTCAGTAACTTTCTTCAATTGTCAAGATGTGCTTTCTCAAGAGATTTGAATGAGATGTTGGCTTATATTTGCTGGTAGGTGAAAAACCAATAAACAACCGTGATGTAACACTACAGAGCCAAGACAGGAACTACCAACCACTGGTACATAGTGACACAGACACATGGATGTACGAGGTCAGAGAGGCCAGAGGACGAGGAGAAGCAGAGGTCAAGGGTTAAAACCAATGAGATTCCTTGTACCACAGTAAAATGGAAATATTAATAAAACAGTTGTACAGAGAAACAAAGTTCTACGTTCTAACCATCGAATAAAAGTTAAAAGCATGCAGGACATAGATCACTACTCTAACCAGTGAGACAACATCAGACTGGAATCCTACCGAATCGCTCGGGTATCCCTAGCGACAACTCCTTGTGTTCTGTGACATCATATTCTGCAAAGTCGTCGTCATCAATTGACGCTACACGTCGCGGATCAACTGTAGTGAAAATGAACGGCCTTATGTTGAGACTTTTAAATCAGAATGCCTGTAATCATCCTTTAGCAGTGAATGGCATTCATACACAATATGTCAGCAAATCATTTTATCATAAACTTGGTGATATAATTAGGTATATGGTGTATAATAGCAATGACATTCAATGCAAGTCCCTTACTTGAATTAACACGATAGGTGTTATTAGCCTTGTCCCAACTAATTCCTGAACAATTGTCCCTGTCCCAATTTACTCTTGAACGACTGACCCTGTCCCAATTTATGCCTGAATGACTGACCCTGTCCCAATCTATGCCTGAATGACTGACCCTGTCCCAATTTATGCCTGAATGACTGACCCTGTCCCAATTTACGTCTGAATGATTGACCCTGTCCCAATTTACGTCTGAACGACTGACCCTGTCCCAATTTATGCCTGAATGACTGACCCTTTCCCAATTTACGTCTGAACGACTGACCCTGTCCCAATTTACGTCTGAACGACTGACCCTTTCCCAATTTACTCTTGAGGGACTGACCCTGTCCCAATTTATGCCTGAACATTTGATCCTGTCCCAATTTACTTCTGAACGACTGACCCTGTCCCAATTTATTCTTGAACGACTGGCCCTGTCCCAATTTACGCCTGATCATTTGACCCTGTCCCAATTTACGTCTGAACGACTGACACTGTCCCAATTTATTCTTGAACGACTGACCCTGTCCCAATTTACGTCTGAACGACTGACCCTGTCCCAATTTATTCTTGAACGACTGACCCTGTCCCAATTTACGTCTGAACGACTGACCCTGTCCCAATTTACGTCTGAACGACTGACCCTGTCCCATTTTATGCCTGAACGACTGGCCCTGTCCCAATTTATTCTTGAACGACTGACCCTGTCCCAATTTATTCTTGAACGACTGACCCTGTCCCAATTTATTCTTGAGAGACTGACCCTGTCCCAATTTATTCTTGAACGACTGACCCTGTCCCAATTTATTCTTGAACGACTGACCCTGTCCCAATTTATTCTTGAACGACTGACCCTGTCCCAATTTATGCCTGAACGACTGACCCTGTCCCAATTTATGCCTGAACGACTGACCCTGTCCCAATTTATGCCTGAACGACTGACCCTGTCCCAATTTATGCCTGAACGACTGACCCTGTCCCAATTTATGCCTGAACAATTGACCCTGTCCCAACAAGTTCTGTGGTTTTCTAAACAGGAGATTTCCCCTGACACATTATTGAATAATCTTATTCTAACACTGATTAATATTACAAATTGGTTAAAAATGATCTATATATTAACAACAACTGAGTTAACACATATTTTCTGAACATGCTGTACATTTCTCTAAAAATACAGCATATTTTTTTTTCTGTTTTCGTCAACAAGCAGCTGTTTGAATAACTCTGGAGTTCGTATGATTAACATTGAGGTTAACAGATAAGAGGAAATTGTGGGTTGAGTAGTCATAATAATTGTTCTCTTTGTCTCCATTTACTTATTACCTCAGTGATGGATTCGACCGACCAGCAACATTAATGTCATGTGGTAATGAGTGGGATCAAATAATGTCACGGACGATCAATATATCCATTACATGTAGGCCTTTCATTGTAAACAACGTACCATAGCCGAGAGGGTACGTGACCCAGGTCCTTCAAGACCAATATTTATAACTGTAGCTTCCTATTCATTTAATAACAGGCTATTTACATTTATGGTGATGGTTTAATAAAAAATGAAAACAAAATGAGGAATAAAATTTTCATGTAAAAATATTCAAACCAAATCTTAGCAAACAAGAGACCCCAAGGACCTGTTACCTACCTAGGCATATATAGTTGATTTCATTGAAGAAAATGTATACTAAAGTAATGTTATAGATCAATTAAGTTCACAATTAAAAGTTTCATTCAAAATGTGCATGAATTATGATGAAAAATTTTACCAGTGAACATTGAAGGATCAGGTCAAGAAAGTGATACACAATAATTATGATACAATATAAAACCAGATAACTGTAAAATATTATTCAAAGAAGCCAAATTGAAAAGCAAGGGAAAGAAAAAAAAGGCTTGCATCTTGATATTGGATAGTCGACATTCATTAACTTATTCACCCGTGAAAGAGCTTTTCCAACCTTTGTTTCACCTGTGAAAAAGCTTTTCCAACCTTTGTTTCACCTGTGAAAGAGCTCTCCCAACCTTTGTTTCACCTGTGAAAGAGCTCTCCCAACCTTTGTTTCACCTGTGAAAGAGCTCTCCCAACCTTTGTTTCACCTGTGAAAGAGCTTCCCCAAGCTTTGAACTGGGAAGACCTGTGTGTTCAGGGGTGAATGAGTTAAAAATATCTAAAATCCACAACACTCAGCAACTTATAACTAACAGCAACCTATTCAGGTAAAGAAAAAATGCATTGGTGACAACAATAAAACGAAAGTTTTGTTTCCTCGATCCAGACAGTAACAAACCAAAATATCAAACTAAAAACAGGCTTTATGTTGAGGGAAACAACTGACAGAAATCAATGAATATATCCAGCTTCACACCAATTAGAGGATGAAACGGATATCATTATAACAAAGAGCTTAATTTGTTCAGATTCTGTTGACTCATTACACTAATGTCAGAAAATTAAATAGGAGGAAGATTTGACCGACTTTTACCTTTGGGGACAGATATTGTTTCAATGCTTTTACACCTGCAAAAAAAACACCCTATGAGATCACAGAGTGATCTTTGTGCCCATCACTGATTGATCTTTATTAATTCTTGCCTACTTGGATCTCTTTCCTTCTTTGCTCTTCTTTTCTCTTACCTGCTCTTAATTTCTTAAAACTTGAGAATTCATTTGGAAACATCAATGAAAGTCTTGAACTGTCAAATCGTAGATGGTTGATTTTCAGCTATTTTGGTTTTCTGATAAATCCCAAAACGAACAGGACACAACTACGGTAAGTACCAACTTACATATGAAATTGGGTAAACATCCATCCAAAACTTCTCAAGAAATAGCGGCAACAAATTTTCAATGTCAAAATCCAAGATATCCGCCTGTCAGTTAATGTTTTTTTGGATCAGTCCCAAAATCTAACGGCATGCAACACTAAGGACCAAGGGGAATCTGAATATGACACGTGAAAGTTTACAAGAAATAGCGGTAACAATTTTTCATGGTCAAAATCGGCGATTTCTCAGTCATTTTGTATTTCTTATCAGCTTCAAAAACAAATTATCCTCAAGGGCACAATTATCCTCAAGGGCACAATTATCTGTCATGCAATGGAGAGAAAAAAACATTTTAAGAGCTTGGAGTTTTGGGGGGTCACACCAGGGGCACCAATATACTTATGTCTTACCTCCAAAATCTAGTATTGGTCCATAAATAATCGGGCCATATACATCATCGTCTCAAAATGGAAAACGAGAACAATTATACACACAAATAAACAGCTAAATAAATTTAAGGGAAAATACTTAAGAAATATCCCCAGTTATGCTTCCACATACAGTTGTTTACAACAAATTCACATATCGGTGTATTTTAATATAAACAAGTCTAGAATGTTATCATTGAAAACTATTTCATTTGTTTCAAAATACAACATTTGCTCAAAATGGCCCCTAGCAATTTGATTCCATTGTTAAAATGTGCCATTCAATTTTTTAATAATAGATCTTTTTTAATTAGGTTATCAATTATGAAATGAAAAACTTTTGTAAAATTCCGACTTGAAAAATATAAAGAAATAAAACAATATATTTCTATTTCCATATTACTTTTCTACTGCATTTGATATTTATTATTTTTTTCATGGAATTTCAAAATAATTTTCCATATATCTGTATGTGGAAGCAAAATAAAAAGCACAACAATATAAAACCAGAATTGAATGTAAAAGAATTATGAAGATGGATAATAACGAACAATAACCAATGCCACAACACTTATAGTGATATAAATATCTAATAAAAATTAACCTCTTTCTGAAGCCGTAGAGGCCAAAGCCATATCTTCACGCCTCTCTATACCTGGAAACACGGATAAAATGGCTTATCATATAAATAGTTGAAGTCATTATTTTACAAAATAATTTAAGATAATTTAGGAGACTTAACTAGAATTTCTAACGAATTGATAATGTTATCATTAAAAAGCACATGCATTACTTCAAGTCATGCCAGGAATTTTTTGGTTGCAAAAATTGTCCAAGTTTTCCCCCAAAAAGTCTTCCTTTTACATATTTAACCATAAACCAATGTACGTGTGCTGTATCTTATGTACATCCTGACCAACCACCGAGGCTGATCTTCCCTAGCTGTATAAAACTAGTCCTGTAACATATGTAGGATGAAAATCAATCAATGGATGAATAGTGTATGGTTTTAATAGCTGTTGGACCGCGTACACAAACATCATGTAGACTACCTCAACCCAGTCTTCAGCTAGCTGACGAGACTAAACTAGAATCGGACATTTTTTAAATGTTCACCGGTCTCTAAAGGTGCAGTCCTCTTATCGCTACACAAGTGTTTGCAGTATGCCATGAATGTGTTGTAAAATTCAATCAATAGAACTGCTTTTTTTTCTCTATTCCAGTCTAAATACAAAATAACAATCAATTCCTGATCCAATACGGCATCCATAAACGCTTTCTTGCAACGTAGAGTACAGCTGAATAACGTACAATCAGGCCATAGGGACGTGTGGTATATGACTCATAATAAATGTAACTTAATTTTACAATCAATAAGCTGCACTGTCATATCCAATTGCATATAATTGTTTTAAAAAATGCTCTACTTCTAGAGTTTCTCCTTTATTTATGGAAATTTCGTATTCATTCATTTTATCCATTCCTATAAGCATATACCAGGGATTTTGAATTAGAATATTAAATTTAGTTTTACTATATGCAAGATAATCATCGTTATGTTTGGTAATATGAGAATTTGTGACTACATTATGCTAAATTAATGATTTTCAAAATCAATCTTTCATTCGCTAACTTTTCATCTCATTAGCAAATTTCAGTTTTTCATGAATCTCATATATATATATATATATACTGATAATACTGATTTTTTTGAATTCCTACAAGAAACCAAGAAAAAAATAAAACCTGAATTTAGACCACACAATAGACACTGAAAAAAAACCACCTCCATGATGTTCAAGACTAAAAAAACCTTCAGTTCTCATGACCAAGATTAAGCCTGTGGGAAAAAGTTTTCCTACCAGAAACACATCTCCCACTGGCCTTTCCCGCTAATACGACGTCCAGAGTATAATAAGTATTAATGTCTTTAGGATAAATAAGTTACTCTCACTGCAGCATCCCTCAGCTAGCATGTACATTTACGTACCAAAGGACTGCCTTGTCGGTGGAATTAAGTGTAATGACGTCACTTTAAACTATTTTCTACCCTTCACCCCTCATGATTTGGGCCTATTAAACATAGCCGTTCCTCATTAAAGCTTTCCCTTCTTCACACTAAATTCATTTCTGAGAAATATATATTACAATAAAAAACTCATGTTTTTCTGTTATATGAATTTCAATTCCAGAAAAATGCCTTGATTATAAAAAGTTAACCAAAGATGAGTTTCAATTTTGAACAACTATGTTTGCTACCATTGCAATCAATTAATGTATAGTTAATCGGTACAACGACCTTGGAGGTCAATGCTTACAAAACTTGCCATATAATTAATTTTCCAAACAATGATCTACCATTTAAAGAACTAATATACATACATTTACAATTTCACACAAGACATATACACAGATATATTAATATATTGTTTATAACCTCAAGATTCACGTTCATTCACAGTATTTCTTCCTCCGATAGAACTCCCACCATCCATAAAGAGAATGGTGGTTAGTTAAACGTAGAATCCAGATCAGTATTCCAAAACTTGCAGTGTAAGTGAAAAAAAAACTCTACTGAAACACTTGAACGGAATCCTACAGGAAAAATCTTCAGAAGTAACGGCACACTCAAATGTAGTCCCGAACACACGTGTTTGAACCCAGTTATGGTGGGTTTCAAAACAATGTATTCCTACACATATCTTGCAGACAAATTTGAAATAACAGTGCACTTGCTGAAATATAGTCCCCAACGCACATATTTGATCCAAGTGTTCCAAAACAATTCTAGCGTAATCTCCTAAACGAGTCGGAAAGGACAACACACGTTAGGTGATCAAGTTGGTAGGACCAATGTGATAAGCACCTTGCCACTGTTCCAATGCGAGTGCCACCACGTTAGCCACATCTGTGGCTGTGGCTCACTCTCGGACCAAACAATGGTGTCATTGAAACCACAGCTGACTGACTAACCAGCCGTGGCCTAATCAAGTAACAAGACATTATTGATTCTGGGCATTGATCTCTGGAGCAATGCAATCACAAGGCCTCTCAAGGTAGTCCACTGTACCACGGGATTGAAGCAGTGTGTGGTCGGGACTGGATACACGAGGGGTGATTTGTGATAATCTGTGGTAAACGTACACAGTTGAAAGACTTTCATCTAGATTCGGGAAGCCAGGAAACTGATTTTCTTGATAGTCTCTACTTGCTACATTAAAGCTGTCGTTCTCCATGCATCTTTATTTGCGATACAATCTTACATATCGCTTACTAGACATTTTGTTTATCAGAAGTTATTTTCAGAAATATTATGGTTTTGTTGGTTTATTTAGTTTTACGTCCTAATAACAGCCAGGGTCATTTAAGGACGTGACAGGTTTTGAAGGTGGAGGAAAGCCGGAGTTCCTGCAGAAAAACCACCGACCTTCGGTCAGTACCTGGCAACTGCCCCACGTGGGTTTCCAACTCCCAACCCAGAGGTGGAGGACTAGTGGTAGAATGTCAGAATACCTTAACCACTCGGCCACCGCTGCCCATATTATGGACCGTTTTGCAAGATATAGGTAATACATGACCAATGAACATAAATTTCAGTGCATTGAAATGACAGACATGAACATGTATCAAAAGATGGACCTAACACAAATATGCCAAAAAATAATTACACTGCATCATACAGCTGTTTCGCCCTTCCAGGACTCATCAGTGATGCTATAAGGGCCATAAGTTAGGGATAGCACTTTTCTAAACTACTGTAGAAGCTGAAGGGCCAGGTGCAAAAGTATGACAAACAATCCTTAAATAACTTATTTCAGCTTATAGCTTTAAAATAATGTATAATTTTTTTCAAAAAGACTGGTCCACTACATATTAATGATGACCACTTCAGAAAATAACGAAACTGTGAATGAAATGAGCAACAATACAAACATACTTACTTTTGTCCCTCATCTTGTAAGCACTACAATCTACTTCCCTTACAAGTTCTTTGAATCAAATGAGTTGATTTACGCTTGAGCAGACGGTACAAGTAAGATACATCACAAGAATGCCCTCACCTTACATGTAGAAACCGCACAGTATGATTAAGGTATGAAACCATTTCTAGCCCCGGAGAGTAAATTAAATTATCAAGCACAGGACGTGTAGCCTCTAGATCCCGTGGGAGTTTTATATCGCCCGATAGCAGATACTGCATTGCACCAGCCACCATAGTAACGCCACACACACAATGCGTTTTCACACCAAATTGATCAAGCTTTTACGTGAAAATGACTAACGTGTGTACTAAATCAATGAAGGTGAAGCTCCAGGGTCGTGAGCTCAGATCAGACGTATAAACACTACTCGCATTTTTAATCAACAAACATTCTGTGAGAATATTGATGAATCGGTACATGTCACCTACCGACACCTCAATTCCTACACCACCATTAAACAAATGATGACCCACCTACTCCCTAAACCCTAGAACCTTATCTCTCAATATCTGAGCAGCAAATTTCAAAACATGGCAATTATAAAATACCAAAAAAAATGAATTTATTGCACACTTTCAACTCTCAGCAGTTATGCTGCAGCTCCGGAGAAAAACTATGCCAAGACTCACCATCCTAACACCACAATTAAATGATTGATGAACCATTACAAATGTAGTAGGAGAGGAAAAATGCTTGGCCAGACCGGGGTTCAAACCCAGACCTTCAGAACTCTAGACGGATGTTCAACCATTGAGCTATCTGGTTGATGACGATCGACCTGTCTAGATTCACTACACAAAATCATAACCGAAGTTTTACACTCAATGTCTGAGCAAAACTTAGAAAATTGCAAAAAAAAAAAAACAACCCCAAAATACCTGAATATTTTCAATGCTACACATCACAGCACTAAAGCTAGAGAACACTAAGGTCAGGAATCAGCAGCCTTATACACTGTACCACTATATAGTAAACAGTGAATCATTACAAAACTTTATAATAAAACTTCACCTGACGCACTAGACTTATTGATTGACAGATAAATCATATGAATCCCCCCTGTGTTATTTGAAATCCTTCCTAGATTAACCGGTAATTGATATATAAACTCCATAGCAACCGGTGAAAGATTATATTTATATAATCTGGAGATTAATAGAAAGGTCACGCAGTGATATATAGATACCGAAGTATATTCAGATTCATAATTAAAGATTGACTTCCGATACATACATAAACACAGAAATATAATTTTTCGGAACATTTTTTTACACAATATTAAATATCAGAAATATACTACTATATTCCACCAGAGAAAGACAAAAAAATTATCATATCACAATATAATATGAAATTTTCATGCAAAATTACATGTGCATATTAAACCTTTCCAAATTATTGTAAAGTGATAAATGAAATTATTTTAAACAGTTAAAAAATGTTTTTGTAAATTACATGTAAATTGCAAGAAACCTGTATATAGTAGGTATATATTAGACAACTAATTGATCAACATGTATGATAATTATCTGATAAAGAAGACAAAATTTAGCAATATGTAGAACATGCCATGCTCACAATGACAGGTATGGTGTAGAGAAATCTAAAATAAAAATATATAATAATGATGACAAAAATGAGAAATTAATCCAGAAATAGCAGATTTATAGCCATATCTCACTCGGATCATATTAAAAAGTATCTTACAAAACTTTTCAAAACAGAAGCTAGTTACATTTTCAGGAACTGAAGAAATTCCTGGATGTCCTTTTTTCCCCATAGAATACTATTGCTAAATTTCAGGAAAAATTCTTCATTAAAAGTTCAATTATATTTTCCAATACAATACAAAAGACTGAACAAAATGAAGTTCAAATATTTAATTTTGAATAATTTGAATAAATTTAGATTTTCAGTGTAATCCTTCAATTTTAAAGATGGTATTTGACGTTATTATAAATATGTCTGATAATTTGTCTACCCCTACATAAAGGCGCCGAGTGGGATATGGCCATAACTCCAAACCATTACATGCACATGTAATAGAATTCTAACGTCTGCAACTGAGGAATCAGATTTGAAAGGCCAATGATATAAATCTGAAAAAAAGAAAATATACCACAATATGAAACAGTTACTAGCTTGGCTTACAGACAAGGAATAATTGCAATCATTTCCAATCTTTTTTCTCTCAGTAGATCCAGATGGAACCTTCCCAAACAAGATTTCAACCATTGAATAGTTTCCCAGCACTCTGGTACAAGTATTGATTTGGTATTTCAACATATCGATTTCCCAAAGTAGTCACACATTTTGTTGCCTCTTTTGGAAACATCTTTTATATCAACAACAGCCAAACGTACATTAAAATACCGCCTTCTGGAAATCTACCGTTCGGTAACATGGAAACAACTCAACTGAGTCTCTAAACATATGTCGTTTCTGAAGCAATTGTTTTTTTAAGCAGGTGAAACAGGAATTAATTAAAACTGGACGACTGTTACTGTTACTAGTAGCTTAAGTTTGAAAATGATTTCACAATTATTCCTTGATTCTGAAAAATAAAAATGAATTACCACAAAACCAAAACATATCAAAGACTTAAAAGTGCAACACCAGTGATACCAGAAATAAGTCAGAAAACTAACTGCAAAATCCAATGGATTATGATGAATATCATATATAGTGTATAGATATAATTAATATCAGTATTTTTTACATTATATTATCTTAAAATATTGAAATAAGCCTGGAATCGTTTATCTAAAAAGATAGAGAAATTTTTTCTTTACTTTTATTGTCTTCATTTGTTTTTCATCTTCAAAGAAGAGTTAATCATTTCTGTTTAATGAAAACCAGCGATTTACTTGTTCATTTGTTTTTCATCTTCAAAGAAGAGTTAATCATTTCTGTTTAATGAAAACCAGCGATGATCTTGATTTTTTTTGTCAAATATGCAAAATTTATAACAGACTTTTTGCAGTTTTTCAGAAACAAAATCAAAGGGAATTTTATCACAATCTTAAAAACTGAAATGATGTGTATGTAAGCTGGAAAAAAGGGTGTCTCAACAAGCTGAAAAACTTGAAAAGGAAGCAATATCATTAGATTTGAATTATTACAAAGCTTTCTAAGGAAGCCATCATATCTTACTCAAATAAAAAAAAAATCAACTGAAACATGTAAGGCACCAGACAAGGTGATATTTACACACAGATGGATGACTTTGCTAGATAAAAAAATAAAACATTTATTAAGCATACAAAAATAAAATTACTGAGACAGCAACCAAAACATAAAAAATAGCTAAGACTGGATTGGTGAAGACATGCTTTGGTGAGGAGGATTCGACCAATGACAAACACTGTTACATGAAGTTAACTTTGGAGTTATACCTCTGTTAGTAGTGGTTTCCATGCTTGAGGATGCAGACGACCTTGACCTTGTGGCTTGGTGAGAGGTGAAGGTCAGGCTAGATTGAGCGGGTGATTGGGACAGAAAGGACCGACTCATTATTGTTTCTACTGAAGACGACGAAGAGAAATGGCTACTCTGTTCTGAAAACTGGTGGGTGGATTTTGAGGACTGCTGGATAGGTACAGGCTGACTATGTTCTATATTAGGATTATCCTTGGATTCCTCGACAGGAGATTTTTCTTCGTCATCCTCCTCCTCGCTACTTGGTGATTTCTTCTTCTTTTTCATAGCTTCCCATTCTGCCATGGTGAATATCTTTTTCTTTTCCTCGTATGGACCAGGTGCCAAGAAAGGCTTTTGTCTTTCATCCTGATCGAAATCCTCAATATTGGAACCGAACTGGTAGTTGTCTTCAATGCGAAAGCTTGTCAATTCAGAATGTAAATTATTTTGATAGTCTATGAAAGGGCTAGCTCCAGCACCTGTTGTTCTATAACTATGGTAGTTGTCCATGATATACTTTTTTCCTTTGTTCTCCCATGATTCATTTGAAACCTGCATGATGTCTATGTTTCCTGATTCACTCCTTGAAGATCCGACAGACCTCATAGTCTCCGCTGAAGAACGCGAAAAATTTGAACTGTTAACACTCCACATTGAGCATTCCAATCCACTATCCTTGCCACCATAATGCATATCCATGGACTCTAGGGAATCAGCCGATGTTTGCATGGCATCCTCGCGCCCGGGTACAGAATCTGTGGATGTCTGCATGACGTCATCGAGTCCACCAAGAGAGTCAATGGACGTCTGCATAATGTCTGGTACGCCATGTAGAGAGTCTACGGAAGTGATTGATGTCTGCATGGCGTCCTCAGGAAGATGAAGTGAGTCCGCTGACGTTTGCATTATATCGTCTGGAATGAATAAGGAGTCTGACTTATTGTCAGAAGACTTATTGAGTTCAAGGGAGTCGCTAGAACGTTCCATGATTCCATCCTGGTCCTGGAGTGAATCTGTGTCAAACTCTTTTGATTTTACACCTAACTGTTCACCGAGAGAATCCGAGGAAATTTTCATAACACCGTCTGTCTCATGCAGTGAGTCAGCATCACATGGCTCTTTATGGGCAAATATCACGCTGGATGTCATTGAGGTCAACTCTGACAAATCTCCATCCAGAGAGTCGACCTCTGCAGCCTCTATCTCATCCTCTTTTGATGTCCTTTTCTTTGTATCATCACTTAACGAGTCTTCAAGTTCATCTCGGCCATCGATTGAATCTTGGTCTATGTCCTTTTTAACTGCTGTAGTTGGAGATTGCTTTGTTATGAAGGCGCTCTGGGCACTTTGTTGTGGTAGTGTGCCTGATTCAAGGATTGACACAATCTTCTGCGCCTCTGCTTCCAATTCTTGAGCCATAGCCATCTCCTGCTCGAGTCTCTCAAAATCATTCAGTGAAGCCAATGATGAAGTTTCGCTTCGGCGCGTAAAACTATCTGTTGATCCTCGGCGATCATCCTGAAAATCTTTTTCCAATCGTTCCAGTCCACCAAGTGATGACTTTGATCCAGATATGTCACTACTTTTACTATCGGGAGGTGTGATTTTATCCACTGATCCTGCAGAACTTGACTGACCAATATCATGCTCCAATCGTTCAAATTCAGCCAAAGATGATGTCACCGATATGTCATCTCGTTCCGTGCTTTTATTGTACATAAATTGTTTATCGTCCATAGAACTTGAAAGACTTTCCTTGCCCTCCAATGAACTTGCAGATCCGGATTGTCCAATTTGTCGCTCAAGTTTTTCAAATTCCAGCAGGGAGGATGTGACAGATATGTCATCCCGATCTGCACTTCGACTCAGTAGTTTAAATCCTCCCAACCCTGGGCTAGGCATGGGCATATCAGGTGAACTGTAATGTCTATCTGATGTCTCGGATTCCAAATCAGTCTTTTCTAAAATTTCAAATCGATCTTCTTCTGACAACTCTGTGATTACAGACAGTGCATTTTTGTCAATGAATTCATATCTATCATTTTCTGACGAACTAAGATCCTCCTCCTGATTTCTCCAGTCAATAAGCGGTCCATCCAAATCCTCCTCCTCCTTATCCCCTTTGTATCTCGAGTCTGAGTGCCTGTGCTCCCAGTCATGTTTTGAACGTACTTTATCTGCCCATTCCACCATATCTGGGTCTTGGGACTTCACTTTCCTTCCAGTCTGTATTGAAATTGGGCACGAAGTTGCAGCAGTTGGCGTGGTTGGTGGTGGTTTGTAATCCTTGTCGCCAGACGGCAGCATACTTTCTGGAGACAGTTCAACAAGAGGTGTTGTTTTCTCGGATTCCTGACCTTTACCCCCGTATACATCCTCTGGTCCCCAATCTATCAGAGGACCTTCCAGGTCCTTTGCAATATCGTCATCAAGGTTCATACCCATAATGTCAGAGTGAAATGATGATGTCATCGACGCAAAATCATCCATCCTGTCCCCATCTTCATGGCCCTCCTCATTGGCAGGAACGACTGTTGTAAAACTGTCAAGACTTGAGTTATCATCGTGACTCAGGGAGTCGCATTCACTATCCGATCTTGTTCTTCCAATATCATCATCCTTTTGTTCATCATGGTGGATAGGTTCAGACTTAAAATGGTCAAATTTTATGTCCATCTGTTGTTTTTCCTCATGATGTGAAACCTTCATCGAAGAAGTTGGAGCTCCAAAATGGTCAAATTTCATTTCGACGGGAATATTGGCTGGGGGTCCAAAATTCTCAAATGATTCATATTTAATTTCTTGATGTTCTATTTGTTTATCGGATCTCGACTCAGTACCAGCCTCTGTCTTTCCTGGAGAGGAAGACAAACTTTCTACCATGCGAGACAACGCTGAAATTGGTTTTGGAATTACAGCGGCTGTCACTGAGTCGGTCTCATCTAAAAAATGATGGGTGGTTTTAGTTGTTGTTGATTGTTCTAGTTCTGAGGACTCTTCGTCCTCGCGGGTTTCCTCGTAACCGTCCAGAGAATCCTCATCCTGGTCGCTGTCATGATGCTCACCTTTATCCTCCCGATTGATCTCAATTTCCAGACTCATCATATCGGCCATAGCAGGGGAATGTAGTTTGGGTACAGATGGCTCATCTTCCTTGTCCAGTGAGTCATGAAACAGATCATCTGGTTCTGAAACAACAGTGTCTCTGCCCGAATCAATGAGATCAGTGTGTGCAGGAACGGTGAAGGTTAGAGGACGAGAGGAAGACTTTATTACCATTTCTTCTTCCCGACCATCCTCTTCCATGGAGTCATCCTCCTCGGGGATACAGGTCGTGCCAGTGTCTACCAAGTCACCTCGTTCAGACTTAACTGCCATTGCCGTTCCTATGGCAACCTTTTCCAACTTTTCTTCCATTACCATGTCATCATCTTCCTCTTCCTCTGGAATGCATTTGGTTGTGATAACTGGTTTCTGATGCTCGGAGGGTATCGTCTCTGAAAAAGAGGATTCTGCATGTACAAATTCTTCCTCTACTTCTTCCTTGTCCTTTTTAGTTTCCTGGTAGGAAGCAGGGTAATCATTCTGTTCATCTTCCTCCGATTCTTCCTCATGGAGATGCTGGGTTATTGTGATAGAAGGAATATCCTCAGAAATTTGTCTAGTAAATTGTCGCGTCGATGAGGAAAAGGTTGAAGAGGAAACTTTTGATGAAGACGAGATAACAGTAAAGCTCTCTGTTGTTTCAAAACTGGAGGTGAATTCACTTGATGTAGAAACTGATGCAATTTCCTCATGCTTGAACTCAACGCTAGACGACGAAACATTGGTGAATTCCTCTTGTTTAAATGCAACATTTTCAGAAACCTCATATTTCTTCTCCTTTTTGGTTTCAACGTCATCGGTCATGACAAATTTATCTTCGTCCTCACTTTTCTTAAGTTTGTCACTTACATCTTGATCTCCGTGTATTTCAAAATCGTCTGTCATGATGAATTTATCTTCATCATCATTTTCCTTGTCCTCAGATTCCCCTAAATTATCATCGTCGTCTGTCGTTACTTTGGCCTGTGCTTCTGTTAACACTGACTCTACAAACTCTGAGGCGGTAACAGCAATTTCTTCTCTATCTTCGCCTTCTTCTCCGTCTCGTGCAACATCGTCGTCAAACTGAAACATGTGTTGTTTCGTGTCTACAGGAGTTGGTGTTGTAGGTCGTTCTAAATCAACAAGATCAACTTCGAATTCAAAATTGTCTGAAGGGTCATCTTCTATATCCTTGCTTCCACAGATTAACTCGAGATCTTTTGACTGTCTGCCCGATGATTCCTGATCACTTGTGTCCTTATTGAAGTCAAGAAGCAGATTTTCATCATCTTTATCATCCTGCTCTTCATCCTGTTGCATAAATGTTTCATCAGGTTTGTAAATATCTTCCTCCATGAATTCCTCTTGAAGATACTGTTCATGTTGATACTCCTCATTTAGGTATACCTCTCCAGTAAATTCTATACTGTCTGGCATAGTAAACCCAGCATTGTCTACTGCCATGGAACTGCTGGTTGCAAAGTTAGCCGATGCCTGGTCATCTGGCATTGAAGTGGTTTCTTTCCCTGAAAGCTCATCTTTGTCGACCATTGTAACGTCAACCATCTCAAGAGCCCGTTTTCCATGATAAATTCCCTCTTTCTTTGATTCGTGTGTTTTTTCCTCAAAGGTGTGTTCCTTTTGGGGTGTTTTCGGTTCTATGCCAATAAGGTTATCCTCTGATGATTGCTCTCCGATTTCATCACTTGCGTCGTAATGGGTATGTGACAGCCCTGAATCATGTTGTTCTTCTACATAAAAAGCAACGTTTTTCGATTCACTTTGTTCAGATACATCATCATCTATTTGAGACGTAAGGCCTACAAACGAATCGGATTCCGGTTCTGTGTCAAAACGTCCCGATCCTTCCATCTGCGATATTGAAAGCGAGAATGCACCAGTTTCTTCAGATGGCATGTCCAAACCGTACAGTGTTTGGTCTGACGACAGGAGTTGATCTCCAGGAGGCAAAGCAATTTCTTCCATTATGCTTTCAGTGACTTGTGATTGTGATCCACACATGACATCTTTTGGTTCATCTTGCTTAGCCGCCTCATCAACTCCACGGCAGGCTATTTCCTCTACCGGTTTTTCTTGTGTTTCCTCAACCTTGAATCCACTGTCCTGGTCAGTTTGCTCAAGAAAATCACTCTCAATAGCTGCAGCGGAACTTTGGGCAGATGACACAGAGGACATTGACTGGATTAAATCTGGTTGACTCTCCATCGACTGAACCAATTCTGGTTGTTGCTGTTCAGGCTCATGAATGACATGATCCACTGATTCTGTGAAGTCAAAGTCAATTTCTGGATTGTATTCTACCTCAGTTGGTCCATTCGGAAGACAAACTACCTGGTCCTTTTCCGTGACTTCATGTAGGTCTCCAACTACTGTGGAGTCCTGGATTAAATCTGGGAGAAATTCTGACGGTACATGATCAAATGGCGATCCCAGTCCCTTTTCACTAGGTTCACTACTGACAGGGGATGAATGCTCGAATGAAGATTCACTCTTCATTTCAGGCAAGGGAGGAGCTGTAGGTTCAAGTGGGGACAGGTCATAGGTCATAGTCGTATCTTGTTTCTGTTCAAACTCAGCATAGAAGTCAGCAGTTCTGAGCTCCGAGAAACTGCTAGTACTAGTTGTCATTGATTCAAAAGACTTCATCATTTCTACTGTCTTCATACTGTCCACATACTGGTCATATCCTTGTAGTTCACTAGGGGACATGACTTCAAAGGGTGACCCGTTATCAGTGGAGTCGTCCGTGATAACATGGGTTGCAGCTGCCGCCTCAGCTCCAACACTTTCTGATTGTTCTGAGAATGTTTGTGTTGTGACCAGAGGTTCCTGTTGTATTTCTTCTGATTGCTTGAGCATTTGTTCATCTTTGTCAGCCTCATCTTGAAGCTTTATTGCTGCTCCTTCCAAGTCTGGTCGTGTTTCATGAACAGTTGACATGTCCTTAGGTGTCGGGGCTGGTGGCGATGGGCAGGATTCAACAGAACCGGAACTCTTGTCCAGTAATCTTCCTCGATGGCCTGTGGCATCCGACACCATTAGTAAATTCTTGGAAGCTTCTTCATCAGCGGCAGCCTCAAACACGTCATCTTCGGGACTTGAAAGAATCGCTTTAGTAGTACTCTGTACAGGCAGAAATTGTTTTTCTACACTATCTGGTGACATATCGTATGACGCCACGACCCGCGAAACACGTCCTGAGTCAAGATCATAAGATGCCGCTAATATTGTTGGCTCCATTTCTGAGGACGATGTGGAAGTTTTGACAAGATCATCACTGGATACTGAGGGGAGATTGTGTACGTCTGTTTGAAATGTTACTCTCTTTTCAATATTTTGTTTAACATCTGTATCGACTTGTTCCTCGGGAAAGTCATCTTGAGGTGTTTCCTCTATAGGGGATAGCTTCTCCTCCGTAGTATCGCCACCGGTTTCGGAAGACTCATAAATTTCATTATCGGCAAGGGCCTTTCCTACACACGGCAGAGCCATGGGGAACTTCATTGAGGTCTGTGGGTATGACTGGGTGTCCTCCTCCTGCATTTCCGTCATTGGTTCATAAGTTTGTGCTACATCCCTTGATGGGGAATGTGAACGGTCACCTTCTTCATACTCTTGTAGCATTTCTTGCTGAGCTAAGCGAGATGCTCGACTCACAACTTCTGTATCAATTCCCGTTGATTCCTTTACAGGAGTGAGGGACATTTCTGTGGTCACGTCGTCACGTGCAAACAGTTCTTCTCCTGTGAGGGCTTCTGTAAATTGAGAGGAATCAATCATTGATCGATTGATCGAAGTTTGTAGTGAAGTCTGTGCTGTCATATAGGACGAAGTCATAGTATCGGAAGCTTCAGAAATTGCTGACAAACGTTTTTCCTCTTTTGTAGAATGATCTGCGAAAGTACTGGTTCCCTGTGAGAGATATGTTCTTTCGTTAAGACTATAGGCTTCATGTGATATCTCTGGATAGGCCATCGTTTCCATATCCTTTGCTTTTAAATTTTCCTGATCTTTCCGTCGGGTTTCCAAGATGCTTGCAATGACTAGCTTTTGATGCGTATCTGTGATGTTATCATGTGGTTCAAACTGTACCGGAGACTGATCATAGTCTATTTCCGTCAGTGTAACTTCGTTATCGTCCAAACTGCTCTCCTGTTGATAGTAGTGCGTGTCCTCCTCAAGTGAGAGAGCAAATCGCACTCGCTGCGTCCGGGGCTGGTGAACCGGTGTTGACTCTTCCGACTGATCAACACATGTTACCCTATCATACTGAGATTCTTCGTCCCGGTCACGCAGGTAGAACGTTCCAAGGTCAATAGAATGAGTACTAGTAAAAGAAGTTTTCTTTTCTTGTTCTAGCAAAGAGTCAGAGAACTGGCGCTTATATTGATGGGCAACCTCCCATGGAAGACGAACATACTGACCAGACGTTTCATCAAATACTTCATTGTTTCCATCAGAACTGGTCTCCGATGAAGTGTCACCAGGTAATTCCATCGGAGGTGGCATCAGGTGCTGATCCTGTGTCTGATTTATCATAGTTACGTCAACCGTTTCCTGCTCTTTTGGTTTACCGTCTGAGGGTTCATGGCTTTCTTCATCTTTTGGCACTTGCTGCCAAGTATTTGTTACAGATTCTTCCCTGAAATGTTGGGTCACATTTTCTACAGTATGACTCTCAAATGTATCTTGAGTCACATGTTTGATCTCTTCATCATCCTTGGAGTGAAACACATGTTCTTCATCACGTCCGTCAAAAGTAGATTGATCGGTTTGTGTGTGGGAAATGCTGGAGCTTTGTCTCGCAAATTCCAGCTCTTCTGCTTCTTGTTCCGTTAGAGAAAATGACCGGAGTTTTTCTTCCATATCAGCTGGAGATATGGCTCCTTCGGACTTGAATGACTCTTCAGATGACACTGAGATTTTCTTTTCAGTTGAAGAAATTGTGTGTTGTTCATATGAATGAGATACAGTTTCCTGTTTTTCTGTTGTATCCAGTTGTTTTACCGTCTCTTTTACCGTTGGATACGTAAATGGTGACGGGATATTTTTCATAAAATCATTATCAAAGAAACTTCTATGGTGTCCTCCTGCCTCGTCTTCCTCTTCGTACTCTTCTTCGCATGGATGTTCATGAATAAAATCTGATGGAGATACGCCTACAGTTATGGCTTGCATGCTGGCCACCTCGAGCGATTCTCTTTCGACTGGAGATACCTCATTGTCATCTAGACTGGGCGACACATTTTCGGGAGGAGTATCAGTGAAAGAAAAAACTGTGTTTGGTAGGCTAAACTCTAGGTCTAATTTTGGTTTTGGTGACTGTTTAGGAGATGGTCTCGGGGAATGTATTGGAGAGTGCTTAGGAAGGGGAGAGAACTGCTCTTCAACGTCGGTTTCCTCTGTTTTGCCTTCACTGCTATCACGTATCTCTGCAGAAATTGAGTCACAAACAAACATGGATTACAGGGTTAGTTAGGATTCCAAACTCTTGTTATAGTTTTTTGTATTTTCGTACAAGAATTTGTTAGATATCAATTTAAAAATTGTTGTAAAAATTAGTAATAAATTAGTTATTTTAAATATTATTTTGTTTTAGAGAACAATTTCTGTATAAAAACACCAGGATGGTATTCCTGATTTTGTTTTTGTTTTATCGAAAGTGATTTCACACTGAAAATACATTTTATCGAAAAATGATAATCAAGATATAGTTTTCAAAATATCGTTTCGAAAATTTGAAAAAATGCCCATCATATACAGAAATTCTTCTACGTACATCGATCTTTTCTTCATTCCCCATACATATCAGTAGATATAATCCGTAAGTTTGGCAAAGATTTCAACTTATCATATGAAGCAGTTTAAAATCAACAGACATAATAAGATCAACCAATCACAATAGTTCACAGAACACAGTAAAATCTGCAGGTACACACAGAAAATTTGTTTGACATCAAAGATTTATATGTAAATTTGGAAAGAAAGAGAATTTACCAACATATCAAAAAATGTCCAAAATATCTAATTTTGTACTTTTTTTATGAATTCATTTTTTAAATAACTATAAGTTATCATAATAACAAATATAATTATTATCGGTCATTATAACAAATATTTAAGAGCATATTGTCATTCCAGTTTTTCGATAACAAAAATGAAAAAAATGACCAATTTGGCAAATCTTCATTTGAATAGAATAATCCTGTCTTAAAAAGCATTTTTTTCACCCAAAGTACAAAATCAGATATATCTCTTTCATTGTCAAAAACTTAAGATATACACATTTTCACTAAGAACACGATCTGGCGATTTCCTATCCCCTCTCCATTCATACCTATTTACAAAATCGTCGTAAGAAGCGTACATAAAGATTGACAATAACTCTATTTCTATGGATACACTACGAAGTAGAAATGCAGAACTTGCTGTCACAACGTAGTAGAGAATAATAAAAATAAGGTTTAAACAGAAATTTAATTTAGTTTACAAGAACTATGAAACAAGTTACTCGACTTGTACCAAATTGCTCTTGTTGGTCCGGATGTAAGCGCGAGGTGGTTTTCTAGTAAGAATCGTTATTAACTATGGAGATTTCTGTTGTGGAAATATGTATATCTGAAGAGTCATTTTACTTTTTATTTCCATGCCACAAAAATAAAGGTGAATTGAAATAACTGTCACACAAGGAATTTTTTTTATGAAATATATTGAATTAAATTTCGTATTTTTTTATGAGATAAGAATTATTCCAAGAATAACCAAGAATAAAACAAGTGTCCTTTTTATCAACTTAAATAGCCCATTTTGTCTGGTGAATAATTAAATTCTTATGTGTCATTATGAATAATTATAGATTTCAATGAAAATTAAAATGATGTTTTATCTTGATGAAAATCCATCGATACGTGATGACAAATAATTCAAAATCGGGTTTCATCGTTTTCTTTTTTTTTCCAAATAAGAAACATTTTCTTTCGCAAACCGCTATGTTTGAATTTAGCTTGTGTGACAGTGAGACATAGGTGTGGAAAGATCCAGAAATTAAATTCAGCATAAAACTGAAAAAAGTATGAAACCAATTTAGCATCAATAGTTAACCACAATGCTATGAATAACAAAATGTGAGGTTAAATACCTTCTTCATCTTCACCAAAGTCATCCAGCTGAGCGTCCTCAGAACTCGAAGAGCTTCCGTCTAATATATCGTCAACATTATCAACCCTCTCCTGTTCCTTAGTATCGACTTAGCATTAATTTAGAGATAAACTTGTGGTCACTAGTATGTAAACATCAAACAAATATTGACATAAGTCATATTTCAGGATAGTGATCAACGTGCAGTCAAAAATGTTTGAGAATATACTGAGTGTTAGTCCCTATCCTGTCAACGATGGACAGAAATACTAATAAAGAAAAATGCTGAATTTATACATCTCGAATTTATAATCTACACTGAAACTAATGATATCATTTTGATGATTGTCTCTGGTCTAATAACAAATTTGGATTGAGAGTAGAATACAAATATATGATATATTACATAACAATGAAATAAAATTTGCATTTGATGGACCTTTTCACTCTCAAAAGCTAGACGTTTCACCAATGTTAACCGAACACTTTAAATATATGCTTAATTTTCGTATCAAACTAGACTCAACAACAGTGGAAATGCACAATTATATCAATATCGTTTGGATATGGACCTAGATCCTCTGTTATGAAAAGTATGACTTTTAAGCAGAAATTGGTAATAACTTTTTTTTTAGAAATATATATGTCAAGTATTCAATTGTATGATGAAAAGACAAAAATATATATAATATAAATTTTACATGCAAATAGGTACTTATTTAAGTAGCATCGAGCAATATTTTATGATATCGAAATTTAAAAATAAATTGACCTCTGTGCAACAATGTATTTTTTTTAACCACGTCCCACAAAAGTTCATAATTAAAAATTAATTTGACAGATAAGTCGATCAATTAAATATCTTGGTGTCTCATTTTGTTATTCTTAATAAGTTACAGTTTGGTCACATATACAAACCAGGGAACTTACTTATTTACGTGTCAAAATTTGTGATGCTTTACTGAATAAAAAAAGCCTTGGAGCAGGGAGGTCATTTCAAGAAGGGAATCAAATATATAGGTAAACTATTTTCACTTTGTATCAAATAACAACAATAAATAGAAGCTATCTTCATGCAATGATCATTGAAAAAAATCATCAGCGAAAATAGCTACACAATGATTAATTTCATTAAGTACATTAAGTAACTGAAAATGAGATAAAAAGTGATTTTTCCTTTAAAATCATAAAACACATATCCCTGCAAAAGAATAAAAATCGTTAAACGATTAACAAAAAAGAAATAACATTAAAACAAGCAAGCATATCATTCACAAGAAAAAGCCATGAAAAAGCATGTGAAATGCAAACAAAACCTGAAAACGGAAAATTATGTGAAGAAAAGAACAGTGACAAATCGGTGAATTAAAGGAAGCTGATGACGAGACAGAGGGAAAAAAGGGAAACAGTAAAAAAGAATTTGTCGGTATCCTAGTACCTCTGTTGGTAGTAGTACCACAGACATTTTGGAAAGCAGTCATGTCCGGGGAAGAGTTATGTCTCATCCGGCCATCGAGGGGATTAGGCTCCAAGGACAGCTCATAGGATAGGGAACGCTCTTTGAAGTCCTTGGGACGCAGGAGAGGTGATGACGGGGATTCTGTGTCACAGACAAGCTTGTCGAGCCCCTCCTCGACAGTGATGTATATGGGGCAAGTGTGAGTTGTAAATGAAGGCATACCGCCATTAACAAAACTAGACACCTTGCTCGAAACTTTACTTTCTACACGCTCTACAAAAGCTGAGGAATCTACATCTGGGCCAGGGGGAGGTAACTCACCTATATCTTCCTGTGTTTTCCTTCCATCTTTAGCATAAAGCTGTTCATAGCTAGAGGTTAGTTCACATGACTGTAAATGTGACTGTGGTTGTTTTGTGTCGAAACGATCGCCTATTTCTAACTCGCTTGCATCCATTGAAAGTCGATTTTTCTCTGGGTCCAAAGGTACTGCGTCATAAACATTTTCGTAGCTTGATGATATGTAGCGCTTTTGAGATGAAGATAGATTTTGGACTTGCATTGGCAGTGGAGCCATCTCAGATGTGGCTTTAAGATCATAGGCTAGTTCTAAATCTCTCCTATCGCAAGATCCAAAATCATCCGGTAAGTCCTCTGTAATCCTTAGTTCATTTTCATCAATTTCCACATCTTCAGCCATACCTATACAGATTACGAATGGAGTAGTCTAAGTGACCGTTCTATTTTTTGTTTTTAAGAACTACTTTTTATTACATTATCAAAGGAATAACAAATATGATAAATATATTTGCAAAAGATAGTAAGCTTGAGAGTTTTAGGGATTTCTTGGAATTTATAATTTACAATGAAAAACTGAAATTTCGCTTATTATAAACATAAAGTTATAATAATACATTTGACGATATAGAAAAGTAATGAAACAATGACCAAATTTAATATTTATTTTAAAAGATTTTTAAAGCTTTTAAATTCATTCAACTTAATATCTGTTTTTCAAATTTAAAACAAAATATGTTTGTAGTAATTGTTTATCAATTGCATTAAACGTTTGTTTTAAAATACAGATTCGAATATATGGGACATCATGTAAGGTGCTATTGCAACTGCCATTCGCTAAGTAAACAGCACTCGACTAACACTGATCACAGAAGTGCACTGACGCCATGCGATATTTTGTAGATTCCATGGTTAGATCTAACTACGAATACTCATTGAGTTCAACTTTGAATCTCAAACCACCCCATTCCTGTTTTCGTGTTAAACAACATGTTTTTCTTTCAGAAACTGAATACGCAAAAAGAGTGATGCATGAAGAAATAATGATACAATGCAAAATAAAAAAATAACTTAAAAACAGATTTACAGGTACACTGTGAGTTATCTACCTTGGTCATGCAGTTGATCCACATGCTTGGGCGCCACTTGAATATCATCCTGTGTATCCAACTCCACTCTAAGAATCTCTTCTTGATCCGCAAGGCCGAGAACTCTGTTCAGCGTATCCTGATCTTGGGAAGTAATGAGTGTGAATTCCGAGGGAGATGGCGGACACTCCAAGGGTTTGGATTCTAATGAATTCAAATCATCTAACTCTTCATCATATTCTTCCTCGCTGTGTACATCTACGTTGTCTACACGGTCATCGGGTGTCTCTGTCATTTCTTTTTCTTTCGGGAAGACTTGCCGTATGTCCTCTACTGGTTCTTCCTGTGAACCGACATAATCATCAACATTTTGTCCCTCCTGAAATGTTTCCTCGCGGCTATGTGACATTATTGTCTGTTCGATGAAGATCTGCTGAGAAATATCAGTAGCCATTCTGCCTTCAGGCTCCTCTCGTTGCTCCATGTCCATAGCGATTTCCTCAACGTGTGTGTTATCATCAACATCAGTGTCAGTTTCGAGGGTGTAAGAGCTAGGTGAAAGTGGACGCTCGTCCGTACTCTGTGGTGTATCTGTGCCATGTTCACTAGAAGCTATAGTTGATGCCATTACTTTTGATTCTATCAGGATTGACGAAGATTTTGAAGAAGATTCCTCCGTTTGTTTTTCATAAGTGGATTCTGATTGGACAACTTTCTCCGTGGAGTAAGCTGATCGAGTCACATGTTCTATAGAGGATTCTGACCGAATTATTTCATCCAATTCCTCCTGTTCTCGCCTAATTTCGTGTTCAAATTCATCAACTTGTGCTGTGGAAAATTTGCGGGAGATCACAGGATCATCCGTGCTTTCTGATGATTCTTGTGTATGGTCGTCTATATCATCTTCATTCTGACCAATCACTGCTTCCTCCATGTCATCTTGCCCCACTCCCTCTCCACGGTGACCATTGGGAAGGTCATCCTGGCGAGCAGATGGCTGTGTGACGCCTCCAGGCATATCAAAAATATGATCTGGGAATTGAGTTTCATTTTGAAGAGAACGGTCTCCTAATTTGTGTTCCTTCTCGAACAAATCTCCAGTGCGATCAATACAGATAAATTCCTCAGTCCTATCTATGAATCCCTCCTCAATGCCTAGTCCAGGATCAGAGTCAGATTCTGACGAAGAACTATACCGTTTGGATGGTTTATCTACCTGGGTGTCCTGTGTTTTGTTAATATCGGCTGGTTCTGGCAAGTCATTATCAGTAAAAGGGACAGCCATGCTTCTATCATTTTCGATTGGCTGTATATACTCGATGGATTCGTGCATTGTCTCTACTTTGGATTCTGATCTGTCGATTTCATGTTCTTCATATTGCAAAAGGTCGATTTCCGGTTCCTCCTTTAGAGTTACCTCCTCTGTTTCGTCCTTGTGTATTGTCTCCACTGATTCTTCCTTCTGTTGGAATATCTCCTTTGTTTCCTCCTCCTGTTTGATTGTTTCCCTTATTTCCTCCTCGCGGAATTCCTTTCTATCTACCTCCATCTCCTCAATATCCCCAAGGTTGTCACATAAAATATCCTTATCCTTATCTTTACCATCTACATCCTCCAAATCCTGACTGTCCTTTGCTATCCTAGCATAATCCTCAACCCGAAAGTCTGTTATAGGCTGACCATCTTTGTCAAAGAACTCTGTAACAGTGTATGTGCGCTCTGTTCTAGTGTGTTCACGAATAATTTCAGTGTGAACGTCTCCTTCCTGTTTTTCCTCTGTGTAAACAGTTGTCGTCGTGGTCATGCCATCATCCACCTCATCGTCCTCTCCCTCAATGACCTCAATAACTTCAGCAGTGACCTCTGTATACTGAGGTTCATCTGCCCGATCCTCGATTTCATCAACCTCTGGGTATTCCTCGTCTGATGGAGGCTGCTGTCTGATTTCCACTGTCTGGTGGATGAATGGCTTCTCCTTTATTTCTTTATAAACGTGTGTGTCCTCATCATCCTCCATATAAGGATGCTGCTCACAAGGACGGTCTTCATGGTAGAGGTGCTGATCATGCTGGTCATCCTCGGAGCTATATGCTTTGTGCATTTGCCTTTCGTGGATGTACGACTCTTGCGACTCATTTTCTTGGCAAATAGGCGCACTGCCTTGTTCCTGTTCTTGAAAAAGTTGTTCTTCTTCTTGCTTATGAGGGAGTTCATGTTCGTCGTGTTCAGAAGAAATCTGTCCCGGTTTGTCTTGCTCATCCTGGAAAACTTGACTTTCCTTCTCGGGCAACTCTTCACTTTCTTTGAATACATCTGCGTCCTTGTCATAGCTATCACGCCTATCTTTATCGAAAGAGTCTTGCGATACCGATATTCTAACAGGTTTTTCTACTAAGTCCTCATCAGACAAGGAGGAGCAAAGATCAGGCATCACCTGTGGGGTTGGTTTGTCCAGCTGTTCCTCTAATCGCTCTTGCTGTTGTTCCAGCTGCGGCGAAGCTCGGTTTGTTTCGTAGAGTTCCTCTGAGGGGCCCTTTTCTTCTTGATCAGGGATATCCTCATCAGACACAAATTCTTCTTCCGAGTCCATATCATCCTTAAGTTCCTCTCCCTCATCGTCTGAGTCCATAATGTCATCCTTGATCTCCTCCAAAGATTCAATAAGGGCAGCGCTTTCCTCCTTCAGGGCTTTCTCTTCCTTTGCGATTTCTATTTCAAGGCTTTCAAATTCCTTCTGTTCATTATCGGATAAATCCAAGTCATCCTCGTCGTGCTTTGTCTCTGCAACAAATTCATCTAAATCATCCGTTTCATCATCATGAGCCATATCCCTGTCAACTTTTTCTGGTACATGCTCGTCTAAATCCTGAACTCCTGACTCTTGAAGTGCATTTTTCTCTTGTGCCTCAGGCTTAAGATGAGGGGTTACTTCCCCTTCTTCTTCTTCATTTGCTTCTGCAGCTTTAATCTTGTACACACTTAAATCATGTTCATCTCTGCTCTCATCAACAACTTCCTCCTCGGGTGGAATAAATTGGTCGTCGAGGCTTTGTTGTGGCTGTTCAAATTTGTCCTCGTGCACTTGTTCTGATTGTTCAAATTTGTCATCACAAACTTGTTCTGGTTCAACTTTTTCCTCACGAGTTTGATCTGGTTGTTCGAATGCGTCCTCGTGCGTTTGATCAGGTTGTTCGTTTTTGTCCTCAATAACTAGCTCCGATGTTTCAAATGTGTCCTCATGAACTTGTTCTGGTTGTTCGTATTTTTCCTCATGAACTTGTTCTGGCTGTTCGTATTTGTCCTCATGAACTTGTTCTGGCTGTTCGTATTTGTCCTCAATAACTTGTTCTGGCTGTTCGTATTTGTCCTCAATAACTTGTTCTGGTTGTTCGAATTCATCCTCGTGAGTCTGATCTGGTTGTTCGAATTTGTCCTCGTGAGTCTGATCTGGTTGTTCGAATTCGTCCTCTTGCGTTCGATCCGGTTGTTCGTATTTGTCCTCAAAAGCTTGTTCTGGTTGTTCGAATTCCTCCTCGTGAGTCTGATCTGGTTGTTCGAATTCGTCCTCGTGCGTTCGATCCGGTTGTTCGTATTTGTCCTCAATACCTTGTTCTGGTTGTTCGAATTCCTCCTCATGAGTCTGATCTTGTTGTTCGAATTCGTTCTCGTGCGTTCGATCCGGTTTTTCGTATTTGTCCTCAATAACTTGTTCTGGTTGTTCGAATTCCTCCTCGTGAGTCTGATCTGGTTGTTCGAATTCGTCCTCGTGCGTTCGATCCGGTTGTTCGTATTTGTCCTCAATACCTTGTTCTGGTTGTTCGAATTCCTCCTCGTGAGTCTGATCTGGTTGTTCGAATTCGTCCTCGTGCGTTCGATCTGGTTGTTCATATGTGTCCTCGTGAACTTGTTCTGGTTGTCCGAATTCTTCCTCGTGCGTCTGATCTGGTTGTTCGTATTTGTCCTCGTGCGTTTGATCTGGTTGTTCATATTTGTCCTCGTGAACTTGTTCTGGTTGTTCGAATTCCTTCTCGTGAGTCTGATCTGCTTGTTCAAATTCGTCCTTAATAACTTGTGCCGGTTGTTCGAATTTGTCCTCGAGAGTCTGATCTGGTTGTTCGAATTTGTCCTCGTGAGTCTGAGCTGGTTGTTCGTCTTTGTCCTCATGAAATTGTTCCGATTGTTCAAATGTGTCCTTATGAACTTGTTCTGGTTGTTCGTATTTGTCCTCGTGAGTCTGATCTGGCTGTTCGTATTTGTCCTCAATAACTTGTTCTGGCTGTTCGTATTTGTCCTCGTGAACTTGTTCTGGTTGTTCGTTTTTGTCCTCAATAGCTTGTTCTGGCTTTTCGTATTTGTCCTCCTGAACTTGTTCTGGCTGTTGGTATTTGTCCTCCTGAACTTGTTCTGGTTGTTCGTATTTGTCCTCAATAACTTGTTCTGGTTGTTCGTATTTGTCCTCAATAACTTGTTCTGGCTGTTGGTATTTGTCATCAATAACTTGTTCTGGCTGTTCGTATTTGTCCTCAATAACTTGTTCTGGCTGTTCGTATTTGTCCTCGTGAATTTGTGTCTGTTGTTCGAATTTATCTTGAAGCGATTGATCTGGTTGCTCGAATTTGTCCTCATGAATTTGTTCAGGTTGCCCAAACGCGTCCTCGTGAACTTTTTCCGGTTGGTCAAATGTGTCTTCATGAATTTGTTCAGGTTGCCCAAACGCGTCCTCGTGAACTTTTTCTGGTTGTTCAAATGTGTCATCATAGATTTGTTCTGGTTGTTCATATTTTTTATCGGGAATAGGAACCGGTTGTTCAAAGATGTCCTCCTCATCTGTTCTCGGTTGTTCAAATATTTTGTCCTGAGCTTGTTCTGGCTTTTCAGTGATCAGTTCTGTTGTACCTGCTGTTTCTCCATAGATGTTGTTACCAGCAAAATCCTGGACCTGGACAGTCTGCCTTGTGGAGACAATGACTTGTATTTCCTCGTCACTTTCCTCTTCTGAGTCCAGGACACCTTCACCCTCAGATTCAGAGGAGAATTCGTGGTCGTCGTACAAAGGAGGAGGGGGAGGAGCAGTGAAGATGCTAGCAGGTACTGCTTCGTCACGCTTGACATCAGTTGATATAATCATCTCTTCTACTTCAGCTGGCTCCTCTTCATGTTGTCCATCTTGATCGGCAGGGATAACCTCAGCCTCATGAACAGTATCTTTACTACTTTCCACAGGAAAGACAGCCTCGATTTGATCATAAACAGTGGTTTCCTCTTTCGCTCCTGAATATAAATGGTGATCTGGCTTCTGGTTTTCTTTATCATCATCTTCAAAAGTGTCTTTGGTTTGGAAGATATGAGTACTGGTCTGATCTTCAACAGTTTCTAAAGGTTCAATAAAATCAACATTGCTGTATACGGTAGGTTCCTCACTTGTAGCCACATGTATCTCTTTCACTGGCTCTATATTTTCCTTGTCTTCGAACAAATCTTTTTCCGCTGGAATATCCTGGGAAACAGATTCCTTGGTTTCCATATAAATCGGTTGGATTTCGGTTGCTTCCTCGATGGAGTAAGCATCCTGTTTTACTGTAGTAAATAATTCGGTGTGATCTACATTTTCTTGTTTGATTTCAGCCTGTTCCTGTTGAGTGTCCTGCACGTCTGCCGTTTTGTACTCCTCTTGATCAAATGTTGTGTTATCAAGGTTCTGCGACTGATACTCTTCCCAAGACATCACACATTCTGTCTCAACATAGTCTTCTTCTTCCTCCTCCTCTTTCGTCTCATCAACCTTGGTAAGTACCTCGTCTGTTTTTGGAGCCTCAACAACTATTTCCTGCTCTAGAAATGATGCGATATCTCTCATCTGCTGCTGGCTTTGTTCCGTCAAAGTTTCTTCTGTCTGGATGACTTCTACCCTTCCTTCATCCATTTCAGATTCTACACTTTGCTCCGTCGCGAAGGACACTTCTTTTGATGAAGCTTGGACAACAATTTCCTGTTCAAAAAAGGAGGCATACTCCTGTTGAATATCTTGAATCGGTTTCTCCTGTCTTTGATTAAGTTCTATTGCCTCTATTTCCTCAGGCTTTTCATCGGGAATAACAGTGACAGAATCCGTTCCCGTTATAAGATCTGACTGAGACATCTGAGTGGCCATTTGCAAAGCCTGTTCCCTCTCCTCAGCCTTCAAACTTTGCTCAAGTCTGTCTTGTTTGAACTCAATTGGACTTTCAATTTCACTCCTGTCTGATCCGTTATCTGCAATTTCTATTGTATCCCCAGCAGATGAACGGCTTATATCAGAAAGTTCATCCTCTTCCTCCTGACCGCCAATTTTAATGTCCTCGTGAAGAGGGGAAATGTCTATCATTTCTTGGTGGTCATCTACATCCATTGATTGTTCATGAGTCCCATACAAATTTTCTTCATCTTTCATTTCCTCAAATTTTATATGCCCGTTTTGCTCTGCCTTTGAATAAAAACTTTCCTCTTTTTGTTCTTCCGTGTTTTCAATTTTAGTCAGTGAAAGGTCCTGGTGTGATATCTGTTCAAATTTGACAGTTTCGGATTCAGTATATTTTTCATGGCTTTTCTCATATTTCAGTTCTACACTTTGCTCTGTATGCGATCTGAAGTCCTCCCTTGTAGAACTCTCGACATAATGTTCCTCTGTTTTTGTTATCTTTTCGAAGTGGGGTTCCTCTAAAGATTCCTCTGTCAAAGATGCATCTTGTTCATGAGGAGATGGAAGACTAAAGGGGACTGCTTCCTCATCGTATTCTTCTATTTCATCTTTGTCAACCACCTCCCAATCATCGTCCTCATCTTCCATCTCCTCGGCGGCAGCAGCAGCAGCAACATTTGGACCGGTTTGTTGATATGTCAACGATTCCCCTACACGTTCTTTTTGTTCGTAATATAAGTCATCCTCTGACGGTTTTGTTTCTGTCCCTGAACCGTTGTCTGATAAACTATCTCTGCGAACTTCTTGACGAATTTTCTCAATTTTTGTTTCCATTTTCTGAACTATATTTGCAACAGGTTTAATACTGCGCAGAATTGGAGGTGGTGCATCTTCTTCCTCTGAGGAAGATGTCCCATCCGCAATTGGTTGTTTCTTTTCTAAAGCTTCATAAGGTTCGTAAGGTCTATGTAAAATTTCACCACTCTCTTGCACTGTTTTGAATTCAGGTTCCACAACTGTCTCCACGAAAGTTGATGCTGAAGATGTTCTCTCCTTGGAAGATTCAAAAGTCTTGGTCGAAACCGTCTCCTTGGCAACTGTTTCCATGGAAACAACTTCCTCCAAAGATTGCATCATTACACTTTCCTCTTCAGCATACTTGGTTGAAATCGCCTTTTCAGTGAAAACGGGCAAAATTTCCTCGATGGAATTCATACTTTCTTCTGTGTACTGTTCAGTGGTGATCTCTTTTGATCCCTGAGAAGCAGGTTCGAATTTCTGAATAATTTCAGCCACACTGCGCCGCTTCTCGTTTGACTCCTCTTGTGCTTCTACATCTACCTCTACACTACGAGCTGTTTAACCATCCACCAAAGTCCCACACAATGCAGCATTAAAAGACAAGGGAGGCAACACATGTTAGTGAGTTAGTTTACCTATAAAAGTGAAGAGTACAGTTATCTCCCCTAGTTGGAGAAAATTAAAGAGAGTTGTCTTCTCTTTCTCAGAAAAGCCAGTTACCTTACGGTGTGATCAATGCAGGGCTGGCCTTTCCTATAAGGAGCTTGTAAAAAAATCTTAGTTGGATTAATATTAATGAACTGAAAATACATGGGGATAAAATACAAGCTACGCCACGATTGATCTCAATCCCAGGAACACAACTCTTGCTAAAAACAAACTATGTTAATATATCAACGTGTTTCACTCTTTGCAATCTATATAAGCTCCTGAAACACAAGACAAATTTGAAGTACATGCTTGGCAATTTGTGAAACACTGAAAATAATATTTGAATGTAAATATATTGGTGTTAAAAGTGCCACACAAACATACACTTGATATGCTGGTGTAACAATTTTACACTGGTATTAAACTGGTGTTACACTAAAGATACTGGTATTACACTGATGTTACACTAAAGTACACTACATGTGTCCCACAAACATATCTCTTAAATAGGGGTGTTACACTCTATTACACTAAACCACACTGGAAATATGCTGGCATCATACTGGTGTTACACTGTATAATGCTGATATATGCTGGAAGTATGCTTCGAATGCACTTCCAGTATAAAACAACATGAATCATCAACAGTTAATTCATAAACAAAGACACATATCAATTTTAATAATAACATTTTGAAACACTAAGATTAGAAATAAATCAAACTCATGAATATTCAAACAATGCAAGATTAGAATTAAGTCAAACTCATGAATATTCAAATCATCAGGATGCTTCATTCTTTCCTTGAAATGCAAATACACCATTCCTAATTTTGACAATAATGCCTTTCTGTAGAAATTAAGACTTCCGTCAAACAAGATGTCATTTTTTAAAGGTGAAATCAACCTTTTAACAAAACAAATATTTTATCTTCATTCTTGTAATTCACATCAAAAATTCATTTTTTTTACGAAAAAGAAGTCAAAATTATTCAACATGAATATTGTCTGTTTGATTCAATGTGTCATTTCTTTTTAAAGTATTGAGGCCTCAATCAACAAAGATAGTTATGGCACATCAAGATTACGTATATTTTATCTAGTAAATGTAAACATGACATCTTGTTATCTTCATCGTAATAAATGTACATATCAACTTCCTGTCACATGATCGCCATCAACCAATCAGGTCCAATTTGTTTAACAGAATCAGTATCTATAAAATTTCAGATTTTGTTTTCTGTTATCAAGGTTGTTGTCTCATGTAATCAAGTTTTTGTCATAGCTTCATTTGATTTCCAGCATATTTCTCGAAGCTTGCAAGTTTCATTGTGAAAAATTTCATCTGTACATTATCCAACAGACTCAGTGAAATATAAAGCGTTGTGAAGGGACAAACTTGAAACAAGTTAATCAGGACAGTTTTTGTCAATATTGATAGCCGATACAGTAAAACCCCACTTACTCGAACTCGTGGGGACCTGATCAATAGTTCGAGGAATACATGGTATTCAAGTAATCCCAAGTTGGTTGAATGAATATGTACCAACGCAGTCGGGACCAAACGAACTGTTCGGCGAATGAGGGGTATTCAAGAACACCAAGCTGGAGTAAGTGGGGTTTTACTGTACTTGATTTTGTTGCATATTTCTTAATTGTTTTTACTTTTCAGCCAGTTTCAACAAATCTTGGAAGTACTTAATAAAGTTAAATCAAAGTTAATATCAGCACACAAATTTTCAAAAATTCTTTTCAAATTGGCAAACAGTTCTTTCAAAATTTGATTTCTGAAAAATTTTCAAAAAATATTTTTCTTTTCAAAATCTAATGTCATTGGTAGAATATGTATTATGTTTGAAAAAAAAATATGTTTCCTTTCCTAGAATAGAGATCCACCTCAAAACTTAATTATTATGTTATCAATAAGTTTAATTTGGACCCAAGTGATCTGGCAATACGTATGGCAGTGTTGAGCGTGTACATATGTTACGTAACATGCCGGGTAAATACTGGCTGGGGAGCAAACACTACAACAGATACTGAAATGGAGTGAGGTACGATTAATGTTACTATAGTGCTCAACCAGTGTTCCTGTCGCAGGCTTAGTAAACAAGATGGCTACCTGTATCTTCATCTGGAAAGGCACTGTCTTGGAATTCAGAATCTTCTTCTATAGGGAAAAAAATGTCACATGAAGAAAATGAAAAACAGAAACAATAAGTGGTTAGGTATTATGTAGGAAAATCTGAAAATACAAAAATCAAATCATCTTAGTCTAGATGTCAGTGTTTTTTTGTTAAACACTTCAAACAAAATAACACTGACTTAATCCAAGATTTTAATTGTGAGTTATTAAAAGTCAGTACTAATAAGATTGATAATGTAACACAATATAAGTATGACTAAGACTATAATGAATATTTCTTGTCACAGAAAAATCTTGTTTTCTGCTCAATTTTAAGACAAATATATAAAACACCTCTAACAGGAAGTTATATATGTAATATTTATTTTACTTATCAAACATGCTGTGTTAACATTGAAGGATACTTATCTTACAAAACTGACACATGCTGGCACAGTACAGTTAGATCCTAACTATTGAGTTTAACGTCAATCACATGCATTACCTTTGTGACTTCAGTACTGATAGCAAGCTTATTGCTATATTAAAGTTTTAAACATTTGTTAACTTTTCTGAACAAGAGGTCCAATGAGTCAGCATCGCTGCATTGCTCACCTGGTATTTATTTCACATTTGTGCCTTAAAAGGGATTACATCTTATGCTTAAGTTATTCAAGAAGATTGACCCCTGTGACTTTGAATGTATGCCAAGGTAGTTCACTCAAAAAAACTTCCAATAAGACTTCCGGCCTTTCTAGGCCTAACGGTATTTCAGAAGAGGACATTTAAAAGTTTTGAAATATTTGACCCCTGTGACCTTGATAATAAGTCAAAACGATATATTTCCCCTTACTTTGTTCAGCGTCTTACGTGGAAGCTATCAGCTAAATAACATGCCCCTTTCAATATTTCAGAAAAATTCGTTTGAAACATTTTGACATATTTGACCTCTGTGTCCTTGAAAATAGGTCAAAGTTTTTTTTTGTTTTTCACAAACTTTGTTCACCTCCTTCCAAGGAAGAGCTACCTGTCAAATATCATGTCTCTAGGCCTTCCGGTATTTCAGAAGAAGCCATTTAAAAGAAAAGTTGACAGGTGGCGTCTGGTCGCCGCACCATTGTATAAACTTGGGACAGATGAGCTAAAATCATTCTTTAAGCTAGATATTGTCATAAACACTAATAATGTTATTCAAATCCACATTTCACTTTCTGTGTATGTTACTATATATTTGCATGACATCATGGCTGTTGGCCATATCTTCACTATAATAATCAATGATCAATTATTATCTTTATTCTAAGATTGAGCAAGCTACCCTAGTTTAAAAAACATTTTTCTTCCTTTCCTATGGATTTATGTGAACTTTGGCATTTATATCTTGTATTTCATTTAAATTTATTTAAGTTATCTCTCTTTAAGTACATTTATGTAATATTCAGAGTAATGGTATTGCCATTTGTTAGTTAAAGAAAAGTACCAGTTTTCTTAAGAAACTTTTAAAATGACAATATTTACCAAACTGTCAAGCCAGGGAAAGAGCTTAGGTTAACATTCAACTCTTATAATGAATATCTATTTCTCTTTTTTACTACCAATAAAAAAAATATCAAAAAATATTCAAATACATAAAATCTTCGTAAATTTGTTTTAACAAATACTACTTACAACTAAGATTTTATTCTTTTGATTACAAAGATATCGCCGGAATGAGATATTACATTTATACGACTACTTCCTTCTGATATCGCATGTCACTTAATTTTCATATTATACAATGTACAAACACTATCAATACAATAATGTGAAGAGTGTGTACTAGGGTTTGTAGGAATACATTACAAGGTCCATCAATACAATACCACAGGTTGTAATTATAATTACACATTGGAATATAGAAGTTAACCTTTGGGACGTATTAAGGATTCCTTATGGACAGTAGAGCTAACAATATCCTGTAAGGATGGGAAAAAATAAAAATTTAGACCATAGAACATGAAACAATACTCCATAAGTGTGGGACAATAAACTCAGGATTTAGACCATTGACAATGAAAAATTACCCCGTAAGTGTTGGACAATAAACTCAGGATTAGACAATAGACAATGAAAAATTACCCGTGTAACCCTTAAGGTACAAAGACAATGAAACAATACCCCTTAAGGATGGGGAAAATAGGCTAAACATTTAGACAATAGACAATGAAACAATACCATGTAAGAATTGGACAGTAGACTTATTAAGACAATGGAAAAATACCCCCTAATGATTGGACAATACCATTAAGATTTAGACCATAGACAATGGAAAAATACCCCATAATGATTGGACAATACCATTAAGATTTAGACCATAGACAATGGAAAAATACCCCATAATGATTGGACAATACCATTAAGATTTAGACCATAGACAATGAAAAATACCCCATAATGATTGGACAATACCATTAAGATTTAGACCATAGACAATGAAAAATAACCCCATAATGATTGGACAATACCATTAAGATTTAGACCATGGACAATGAAAAATAACCCCATAAGGATTGGACAATAAGTTCAAGATTTAGACCATAAACAATGAAAAATTAACCCATAAGGATTGGACAATAGACCATAAACAATGAAACGAAACCCTGCACACTGCTCTGTTTAGACCATGGACAGAATCACAATATTGTGTAAGGATACAAGGGACTACGGATAACACTAGATAACAAAACAACATCCTGATCACTTCAGAACAGAAGATCTACGACAGACAATATCAATATATATGCACGCCAGCAGATTCACAAACCAGGAGTACAGTGCTGAGGAAGAGTCACTACAGACAGAGATGGTGCCGAAATTTATCTAACCTGTTTTTATCCCAAAATAGGAAACATAATCGTCGTCCTCTGGAGGGACACTGTTGTCCTCTGTGATAGTAATAGTTGGTGTATCGGAGGAATTCTGCGCTGGGGGTACTGAAATATTCAAAACAGCAGACCTGTTGCATTGTGGGAGTATGTTTCAAAACCTATTTTCTACTTGTTTATTTTCTTGCACTTGAAAATGCAAAGAAAACCGCAATAGGATTAATTATAGAAACCTATATTTAACGTGATTTCCAAGATTTTCTGAAACGAAATACAATTTGGCAGAATATCATTGTATTTTCATTAATTTTCATCTGGAAATGTTCAGAAAGTTACAAGGTGGGTATATTTCAAACAGCTAAAACAGACTTTTCTGTTTGCTACAAAGGAAAAGTTTTTAACGGATTTTCTAGGTGTTACAAGACACAAAAAATAATAAAGGGCTATCAAATAAAAAAAATTATTTTCAAACAATCCATATTAAAATATGCAAATAAAACATAACAAGCTACAAATACTGTACATTGTATATATCAAAACAGAAACGTGCACATCGAGTCGAAACTCCTGGTGAAGTATATCTTCATCGTCAACGTGTCTCATTCCATCTTATTATGTCAACATGCAATTTTCTTAAGAATTGTATTTTCTGGTTTGGTCACTAATCATTATACATGTAGATAGTGAATTATTTTTTATTATTATTTATTTATAATAATTCACTCATATGTCATGTACTCTATAAGAAAGTAACAGTAAACTAAAAATTACTGATTGAAACATTGATAATTTTTTGTCATTACTTGTTTATCATCTGATGCTAATTGCAATTAATTATAAGTTTTGTGGTATCCTGTTTAAAATTGACGATATGATTACTTGTTTAAATTGACCACAAACATGTCCTTCTCCGATTGTAAAGCTAGCAATATCTCCAACTGATAGTAACTTATTAAGTTATATTTGACAATAATTTGTTGGTCTCTATTTGATAGTTATTTTTTCTATTTTTTTTTACTGCGACTTAATTTTGACAGTAGTTTTCTCTGTTTCTATTTGATAGTATTTTTTTCTATTTGTTTACTGCGACTAATTTTTGCCAGTAGTTTTCTCTGTTTCTATTTGATAGCCCCGATACAAGTTTAACTATGTCAGGCTGATGTGGTAGTTTAATTGTCAGTGATCTAAAGTGAACAATGTAAGTCTGACATTGGGAAATTAGCTCAATATCATTCCTTATCAGTTAGAGTAATATAAGATTAAAAGGATCTTCCAACCCTCACAGGTGAGACATGGGCCTCTCAACACATCGGGGTAAGATTCTTAAGTTACCAAACACAAGGCTTGCCGAGTTTTTGGCAGCTTAAGAATCTTATCCCGAGGGTTAAGATTCCCCTGTCTTACCCCCAAGGGTTGAATTATTATTTTTCTCTTACCCTGTTACATAACTCTAATATTGATGTTACATCAATGAAAGACAATGTTGACGTGATTGAATTGTCGATGTGTCATTGTCATTGTCATTGTTTTGTTGCCATGACATCAAACGTGTCCCTTGTCTCAACCCTAGGGTGAGATAAGAAAATCTCACAACGGTAAAGTTTTGAATATCCCTGTCCAGGGTAAGAAAAAAAATTATCTAAATAAAAAAAAATGGAAAAATATTTGTAAACTCAATGAACATCGCCTACAGTTAATAAAAATCAACATGCTTGTATTTAATTCAAACATTCTCATAATTAGGAGGTAAATACGACTACGAACATTCGACTACATGTGCAATGCATTATTAGCCATTGTGCGATTCCTCCACAGCAGGCTCATTACAACTCTTTAATCAACAGCCGTTAGTTAAGGGGGAATCATCAAGGACGGATACACAACTCCAGACTATAAGGAGCTAGAGGCGAAATAGAAACATTACTACCTCCGTAGCATTCAGATTCACCAATCACAGTCGGCTGATGAGGGTCGTAAGTGACCTTTTTGACCTTCCGTTTGGTAAATCCACTTTCTTCCAGCTCCTTCCATTCTGTGGTACATATACCAGACATTTCGTAAATTTTCACTACCAAAATGTTTGAAGGTGACTTGGCAATGCTTGATTTTTGGACAGTATACTTTATATTCTCACAGATCGTAATGACCATCAGTGACCAATCATTTAAAACTCGGAATCATGGACAATATTTTGATAAGTTATTCCACCTATTCATCAGTTAAATTTTCATTTGGATAATTTCATCATCATATATTAATTTTCCATTTCCTTTTTTTAATTTTTTGAACTATTTACCTTTACCTTTTTTGTAATAACATTATTAAATAACATATTTCGATATTATATATTTTCTTTCATCAATACATATTTAATGACATCATAGTATCATAATAAACATATAATTTTTATCTGGAAATGAGGATTGCTTTGGAACTGAATTTGTATAGCAGTTATATAAGCACTTTATCTTAAACCACAAAACATTTATGCGAAGTGTAAGATAATAAAGTTCATGCTAAATTGAATAGTATTTGCCAAAACCTGTCCCTAAACATTCAACATTAGCTTCTCTTTGTCAGTCATGTGGACATTTATGTTGACAAGTATTTATAGAACAATATGATGGATGGACGGACAGACAGAAGAACAGATAAAACAGGACGAATAGACAGACAGGGGGAAGAGTACGGCTCATAGTCCCTTATCAAGGTGGATTTAGTCGGAGACTAAATTTGTAAATACATGTACTGTATTTTATAATACTGTTTTGTTGACTTAAAAACCATCTGTATATTTCCATGGTTACAGCCGAGTTATATATATATATGCAAATTGTGATACAATTGTCAACTATCCAAATATTACTGAACCGACTAGCTCAAATTAATCAAAGCAAGACAGATTTGTGCAGGGTTCAGGTCAAGCTACTAAACCTACCAATGAACATTATGTAGGTAATAACGACAAAATTATGACTCAATTTGATGCAAATCAATTTTGCATTAGAACATACGAACAAACATCATGTTAGGTGATATTATGTAGGTATTTTTGAAGATATTTCTTCACAACATATCATCTAAAAAAAAAATTATTAAAATGCATGCAAGTTCATTTTGACAATGCTCTAAAATCTGAAATCATAATTGAATCCAGATAGATCTACAACTTAAAAAAATCTCTACCATTACGGACACCATCCAATACAATAATATCTCTTTCCCTCATGGTACCAGATAAGAAATCAGATTTGAACCACTGTATAACCCGCAAAAGCAGCACTTTTAAGTTTCCAAATAACATGACCGACAGATAAACAATCAACATCAAAAAACAAAACATTGAAGTATCGTGACCTCAGAAAGCCATAAATATCCAGATTTCTTTACAAATAAGTCACACATATTGGAAATTCACCCGAGAGTATCGTAAACAAATTAATTACACAAACATCACAAAGACATTGATTATTATCACAGCCTGTAAAAAGCACCTCAAAGACCTAGATAATTATCATCCTATCTTTAACTACAGACCTCAAGGCACACTCTAAAAATAACTGACCTGAGTATATATAGCTTTCCGCTGACTATAAGCAATCCAACCAGGGAAACTCGAAAATATTTTGTTTTATTTCTTAAACACAGTTTCGACTTCAGCACCACAATCATTTTCTTATGCTATACAGAATGAGAACTGATCATGAACTTTATAATTAATAAGATAAGTTTGCTGTGTACGCCTATGGATTGCAATACCAACGCCAGACCTGTAAACTATTATCATATCTGATTTTTTTGTCAATCATGGTTCATACAGATTTTTCATATGAGAATTCAAGCACATTTCCAGGACTTTTGAAGCACTTTTTTCAATTTTCAAAAAAAAAAGTGTATTTTTGTCCAAATTTGCAATGAATAAGCGTATAATTGATGCCTTTATTCTTTCAAAATTTTCTTGCAATGTTTTTTTTTTCTTTTCATTTGATATAAATCTGAAAACATTGCATGCATGCTAACAGCTGGTAAGTATAAATTCCAGCACCTTTCAAGGATTTGTAAGCAAATTCCAGCACCTTTCAAGGATTTGTAAGCAAATTCCAGCACCTTTCAAGGATTTGTAAGCAAATTCCAGCACTTTTCCAGCACTGACCAGAATTCAAGCACTTTTCAAACACGGACTCGAAATTCAAGCACTGACCCGAAATTCAAGCATTTTTCATTTTCTGTATGAACTATGATCATTGTAATTAGCTTTGAAATTTTGTATTTTTTTTTTTAAAACCAAAGCCATACCTTGTGGAACTTTGTTGAGAAATAATAAAGATGATCCTTACACTGAGATTACAGCTAAATACACAGTGAAAAAGGAGTATTCTTACTTGCAAACTTTTTGAAACTTCCATGGGGGAGATTACGTGTGCTCAAAATTGAAAACATCAATAAAATGTATACATGTACATTCAGAGGAAAAATAACACTTTTAAATGGCTTCTTTTGAGCTCTTCTTTCAGATGAAATCATCAGACCTTTAAAAATAGGAACAGTTAAAGGCCCAATATACGTAACTTTAGGCAAAACTTGATGCGAAAATCAAGCCTAATAATTTATTATTTTTATAGATTTAGTTAAGATTAACTGATTTCAGCAATATTCAAGATGACTTCTTACGCGGTTATCGGTACGGCAGCAGTTGAAACTCGGTATTTGTAAACATGCGACCATTTTGACTGTCTTCTACCTGCGGTTTGTTATTGAAGTGGGCCCCACCTAAATGATTTTCAATTCTTTGGATTTTTCTATCAGGAGTTTCTCGCTAGTTACCGCTCAGGTTTACTTCGTTTTAGGCTTATTTTTGCATGATTATCAACTGGATTTTTTTTCCAGAATTTTTCAGATTAACGAATATTTTCCTGAAGTTACGTATATTGGGCCTTTAAGCAGATTCCTAAGTTGAAAATGCAACATTTTAGGGTCCGAAATCGGGAGTCCCCCTCTTAAAAAGGGAGGGTTGGCAAGTATTAGTATTTAAGATCATAATTAAAGTGAAGTACACACAAACAAAATATCATTGTTTTATGTAAGTAGTCTAGGGTAAATAGTCTAATCATGGTATACCTAGTTTACTGCCATCTTTTCTGTTGATTGAGGTGCTGACACTTAAACTGTGTTGAGGAAATAAGGCACTAGCTGTTCCAACAGCTGATCGACACTGCACAAACCAGATCTCGGAACTGCAACAAACACCCCTGAATATCGCAACCAGATCTCTGAACCCCAAACACCCCTGTATAATGTGCATCTCTAAATTTTCCATCAAATCAGCTAGCTCATATAGTAAGAATACCCATCGAACAATTTTTTCCGACTGTGTGAAGGAAATGTTGATAAACTTGAACTCTCTTTGATCCGTATATTGAAGCGTGTCTAATAGCATGGTGCGCCGAGCCTATACAACAAAAGGTGGAAACATTATGACTTTAGAGTGTCCGGCAAACTACAATACTACCACACAGACTTATCACTATACGCACCATACTACAAACTAGCACAGCCAACCAACAACACCATCACCCAAAGCTTTCAATTTTACCTGTTTCCACAGTTTCTGTAAGCGAATGCCCTGATGGTGCCACCATTTCATCCTCTGTTTTATCAAAGGTCGTTTCAATCTCATCGCCTTTCTGAACTGCATCAAAATGGGCTGAACGAACTGTCCTTTGAACCACCTCTCTGCCCAAATCTGGTAAATCTCTGTTATCCTCCACCGTCACTGGAGACGTTGATCGCGGGCTTGGGATGTATCGTTCTTCCGTTATGGTTCTGGAGGTTTCAGCTTCATCAATGTCGCCCGCCTGAGACTTCACTCTGACAGTCTCGTGACTTTCAATCTTACGTTTACGAATAACAGATCCGTCTCCGAGGACTTCTTCTACCTCACCAAGATCAGCATGGATCTCGGCTCCTAATTCGTCTTCATCTTCATCTCCGTCTGTGTAGGAGTCAGACGATGAAGAGGACTCATCACATTCAATGAAGCAAGATTCTGTACCAGGAATGATTTCATCGATTTCATAATTTTCTTCCCTTTTCTCACCTCCTTCATCGACAGACTCGTGGTGCGTGAGAACACGATGAACCATACGACTTGAGATGATCTGTTTCTTAATTTTTGTACCATCAGGCAAAGTGTCCTCGATGTCTTCGACATCACGAACTTGTCGTGCAGGTTCCTCAAACGTTTCAATAATGTCCTCCCTGTTAGTGCCAGGGATCGTGACATCACCCTCGAAAATTTCCTCATCTCCCGTCTCCGACTTGAGACTCTTGCGGACGTGTTTAACGGAATGTCGTCGTACCTTTTGGTATGAGTGAATTGTGCCATCAGGAAGAATTTCTTCCGACTCTTGGACATCAATTTCTTCCTTAATCGGACCCTCCGATTCCACGAGCTCCTCAGCAAATTTCACTTCGTCCTCGGCATCTATTGTTGGCTGGCGCGAAAACTTGCGTATCTTCTTGTGCTTGACCACCGTGCCATCAGGTAGAGTTTCTTCGTATCGTGTCTCCTCGGGTGGAATATTTGAATCAAACACTGTAACAGGAGGCAAACAAGGACTCTGAAAACACCCATCTCCTTACATCAGCAAAGCAAGCAAGGCATATATATTTAAACCCCTATCACAGCACCACTGACTGCATCACTTTATCAATACTGCAAATCGAAAAAAAAACCTCACCACCACCTGTCACTGTGTCTGATTTCCTCACCAAAAAAAAAAAAAGCTTAATGGATTAGTGGCATTGAGTAAAAAGAAGCTGGGTTGTATGTAAGTGATTAATCATTAGTTTTAACAAAACCAAACAGGAACTCTCAAAAAGGGAAAAACAGAAAGAGAACCAGAAAGAGTTGTACACCATGTTTTCTGGGTAAAATGGTACAGGTATGGATAAACTATACTGTTGTGACACAGATACAAAAGTACATATTGGCTATGGTTGATGACACAAACAGTTTACAGACAAAAGTCAACTACTGATTCAGAGTAATATTATCTCAAAGTGGCAGTTGATGCCAGTGATTTTTCATCATTATTTTCAATCAATGCTATTAAAGAAGACCAATAATTATTTCTAAATATAATAATACCTAGATAAGAATGATTGATTCTAAGAATCTAATGGACTTCAGAATCCTATTGATTTTAGGGTTAGAGGTTTCTGTAGATTTTGAGACAAAACTGATTCTAATGGTTCTATGGACCAAGAACAAGAACTTGTTTCAAGATTGCTATTGACTGAGAGCAAGAACTTGTTTCAAAATTTCTATTGACTAAGAGCAAGAACTTGTTTCAAGATTTCTATTGACAGAGAGCAAGAACTTGTTTCAAGAATTTTATTGACTAAGAGCAAGAACTTGTTTCAAGATTTCTATTGACTAAGAGCAAGAACTTGTTTCAAGATTTCTATTGACTAAGAGCAAGAACTTGTTTCAAGATGTCTATTGACTAAGAGCAAGAACTTGTTTCAAGATTTTTATTTACAGAGAGCAAGAACTTGTTTCAAGATTTCTATTGACTAAGAGCAGGAACTTGTTTCAAGATTTCTATTGACTGAGAGCAAGAACTTGTTCAAGATTTCTATTGACTGAGAGCAAGAAACTTGTTCAAGATTTCTATTGACTGAGAGCAAGAACTTGTTTCAATGGTTTTATTCATTATCAGGGTTCCACTGACCTAGAAGAGAAAAGTCTGAACAGTTCCATTGAACTTGAGCAAAATCCGTTTTTGAAAGTTCCATTGAACTTGAGCAAAACATGTTTTTAAACGTTCAATTGAACATGAGTAATAATTGGTTTTAAGTGTTCCATTGAACTTGAGCAATAACTGGTGTAAAAGTTCCATTAAACTTGAGCATTAACTGGTTTCAATGGTTGCACTAACTGGTGTCAAGGACTAGATTAACCTGGGCAAACATTACTTTTAGGGGTCTAGTCATGAAGAGCAACAATTGTATTCAGGGGTTTTCTTTCAATTGAGCAATGATTGGTTTCATGGGTTCTATATCAACAACAGGTTTTGAACTAGAGGAACACTTGGTTTCATTGATTTCCTTTGAAAAACAATTGATTTCTAGGATATGATTGGTTCAGGGAGAAGACTTATATAGGCTATTAGCCTGCTGTCTAATCCCATTGATGCATGTCAATAAAATGTTTGAAATGAAATATCATTGGTTACAAGACTGTTATATTTCTACACCAATAACTGATCATATGGTCTGTAAAAGTACTTGTGTATCAATGATTATATCAGTTATTATAATTCTTTTATAGAATACTAAAAAATTGATGATCGACACAGAAAACAGTAACTGTGTCGACTGTCAATATTCAAAATTGGTGTCCTTCAATTTGGTAAGTAATGCATGAAGTAATTCTAAACAATTTTTTTTCAGAAGGTCAGAAAACTTTCTGTTTTTGAAAAATAAATAGAGAGAAATGTATTTAAGACTATATTCCAACACCACACTCCGAGTACAGTGAATACAGTACCCACCTCTACTAATCTAACCACAACCAACTACAATACATGATATACATATCTATAGACACATCCAATGTGAAATCAAAAGCCCTAAAATGGGCAAAAGCGCTGGTGATTTTAGTCTTCATGTTTTTTATATAGAAATTCTATGTTTAATTGTTGAAATATGAATTTGATTTCAAGTTTTTTCTTCATATTTTCGTGTTCAGTCTGTTTTGAGTTTGGTGTTACTAATTTTGGTACTAAATGTTGAATCTTTTTGTTAGTTTTCGATTTTGATTTTATGATTCCTGGAAGGCAATAGAGATTCTTGAAAACAAAATACGAAGATTTTTTTTCCAGACATTTCAAATCACCTGCTATATTCCACACCGTGCATGCAGCTTGTTTGTATGTCTGGAGTTATTCCCCCTGGTACTAGACATATACATGTATACTGTAAATCTTCGGTCAGTTCGAATAGTTGAAAAACTTTGTAGTAGTTTGTGAGGTCATAACCAACAACATTGGAGAGCAGCATATAGTTATAATTGTAGAGCTTTGTCAAACAAACATCAGTCAGGTTAAACGCTGATTTGTAGAATTTGTTTGCAGAATTTGTTTGTAGAATTTGTTTGCAGAATTTGTTTGTAGGATTTGTTTTGTCTATGATGAATCCTTATGGTAATTCCATCCACTTTTTTGAAAAATGCCGATTCGATTTTTCCCCTAGACAAAAACTTGAACCAAACTATTCTATGTATTACGGTATGTCCAATATAAACTTCAATTATTAAACTTGTCTTATTGTGGGAGGGAAATGGAGTACATGGAGAAAACCTATGTGGTTGGGCAGGTGACCCAATACCTTTTCACGTCTGATCATGAAATCAAACCCTGGCCACCTTGGTGAAAGGCAAGTCCGCTATCCATTTCACCACCCAACCATCAATATTTTATTACCCATATGGCTTATCTCCCTTGAATTTTCTCATCTTTTATTTATTGTTCTCATTTTCTATGGTTCAGGATTTAGGGGCAGCCTCCATGTATTGAAAACAGAAAATAAACAGATATGCTTTCTAATGTAAGTTAATTCTTAACTTCGTTTAAATGAAATGTCTTATTTGTTTCATTCCCTATCATACGAGCTGGTTAATTTTTCAAATTTTATTTTTGGCAATATTCAAGAATGGTGATATCCTGATTTTTTCTAAAACAGTATTTTGGTTGATATATCTTAGTTTCAGATAAAAGTGAAATAACTCCTTGAAAGATGTTCAATGAAAAAATTAGGCCATTGCTATATTCCACCCAACCCTGTATACGTAGCTACGGGAGTATTATAATTTATAAATATATACATTATAAATGTCCAAGATATACTGACAAGGACGATATTTGCAACCAATCACCTGTAATATGCAATAAAGATCATGCTTTCTCACCACAAACACCACCCTCCCAGGCAAACAACGATTCAAAAATTCAAATATAGCCCGTAACTGGAAATACTACCACAACAAATCACGCCAATATATGCAAAAACAAAACAATTCCACTCTTGTTACAGCCGTTGGGTATGCTACAGATTTCAATAAAACAGTTAACACCTGACCGTCATCATAATACATGGAGGGAGGTTGGAGGTTAGGTGGGGGGGGGGGGGCTTGGTTAGACACTTGGAGGGGAGGTTTGGGTGGTTTTACATGGTAAAATATTAACCAGAAGATTTAAAATTTAAGGTGAACAAAATCATCTGACCCTTGAGAAGTATAATGGAATGGATTAATGAACCAGAAGTGGACAATGGAGTTTTATCTTGAAGTGGACTTAAGGATCTGACCTTTTAGTATTGGGCTGAGGAAACTGATCCTGTAATGAACTAAGGGGTTAAACCCTTCAGTGGACTAAGGCATTTGACCTTGTAGTGGACTAAGAGATTTGACCTTGTAGTGGACTAAGAGATTTGACCTTGTAGTGGACTAAGAGATTTGACCTTGTAGTGGATTAAGAGATTTGACCTTGTAGTGGACTAAGGCATTTGACCTTGTAGTGGATTAAGAGATTTGACCTTGTAGTGGACTAAGAGATTTGACCTTGTAGTGGACTAATGATTTGACCTTGTAGTGGACTAAAAGATTTGACCTTGTAGTGGACTAAGAGATTTGACCTTGTAGTAGACTAAGAGATTTGACCTTGTAGTGGACTAATGATTTGACCTTGTAGTGGACTAAAAGATTTGACCTTGTAGTGGACTAAGATACTTGACCTTGTAGTTGACTACGGGATTTGACCTTGTAGTAAACTATGAGATTTGACCTTGTAGTGGGCTTAGGGATTTGACCTTGTAGTGGACAAAGATATTTGACCTTGTAGTGGACTAAGAGATTTGACCTCGTAGTAGACTAAGAGATTTGACCTTGTAGTGGACTAATGATTTGACCTTGTAGTGGACTAAAAGATTTGACCTTGTAGTGGACTAAGATATTTGACCTTGTAGTTGACTACGGGATTTGACCTTGTAGCGAACTAGGAGATTTGACCTTGTAGTGGACTAAGAGATTTGATCTTGTAGTGGACTAAGATATTTGACCTTGAAGTGAACTAAGAGATTTGACCCAAGAGATTTGACCTTGTAGTGGACAAAGATATTTGAACTTGTAGTGGACTAAGAGATTTGACTTGTAGTGGACTAAGATATTTGACCTTGTAGTTGACTATGGGATTTGACCTTGTAGTGAACTAGGAGATTTGACCTTGTAGTGGACTAAGAGATTTGATCTTGTAGTGGACTAAGATATTTGACCTTGAAGTGAACTAAGAGATTTGACCCAAGAGATTTGACCTTGTAGTGGACAAAGATATTTGAACTTGTAGTGGACTAAGAGATTTGACTTGAAGTGGACTAAGATATTTGACCTTGTAGTGGACTAAGATATTTGACCTTGTAGTGGACTAAGATATTTGACCTTGAAGTGGACAAAGGGATATGACTTAGTAATCTGACCTTTGACTGGACCATATAATGGACTAATAATAAGGGTTTTGACCCTAATCAAGTGGACTCGTGTATTTGACTAAGGGGTTTTACCCTTTAGAGTGGAGTAAGGGGTTTTATCCTATATAGTGGAGTAAGGGGTTTTACCCTATAGAGCGGAGTAAGGGGTTTTATCTTATAGAGTGGAGTAAGGGGTTTTACCCTATAGAGTGGAGTAAGGGGTTTTATCTTATAGAGTGGAGTAAGGGGTTTTAAACTTTAGCAGACTAAGTTGTTTGAACCTTTAGTGGATTAAGGGATTTAACTCAGTGGACTAAGGAATCTGACCCAATAGAGGACTACTTTAATTTGTAATTGGAGATCTACAATGTAAATTTGTTGTGGACTAAAGAATTTGACCCTGCAGCAGATGAAGTGATTTTACCTTTTAGTGAACTAAGAGATTTGACCTTGTTTCAGTTCAAGGGATCTGATCTTGTAGTGGACAAAGATAGTTCTGTTCCTTGTAGTTGACCAACAGATTTGACCATTAATTGCATATCAAAGAGTTTGACGTGGTCATGGATCAAGGAGTTTTACCCACAGATGATTAAAGAATTTGACCTCATATCAAACAAGAGGTCAATAGGTCTTAAAAGTCATCTGAATGAAGACCTATATAAGATATTTAGTTGGTTATTGTTGTTTGAAGATCTTATCATATTTTACCCCTATGAACTTGTAAGAGTTTTAAGGAACAAACTTGGTATCCCTTCATTCCAGTATGCTACAGGCCCAATATCATTGCCCTGGACCTATTGGTTACTGAAACTTGAAGATTTTAACATATCTGATCCCCATGACCTTGAAAGAGGGTCAAGGTCGTTTATTTCAATAAACTTGGTAATTCTTAATCATCCAAGCATACTACAGGCCAAATACAAGTAACCTAAGCTGTTTAGTTGAAATCTAACTTAACATGAAGGAAGAGTAGTGACATTCCACCTTTTTAGTTAATTTCACCTGACCTTCCAGTTTGAGTCCCCGTCCCTCAGCCCCCGAAAACAAAACTTCTTCTATTATGAACCCAGGGACTTCATAACTGTAACTTACTGAATAGAGTAATCCTACAACAAAAAATTTGATTGATAGGGTTAACCTATCCTGTGTACCAAAGCTAGGATGTTTGGTAACGGGTTAGATATCCTGCATACCAAAGCTAGGATGTTTGGTAATGGGTTAAAGACTGACTTGACCTTGGACTGTGACAGGTCACAAGGTATGTCCTATCCTGTGAACCAAAGCTAGGATATTTGGTAGTGGGTTACAGACCGACTTGACCTTGGACTGTGACAGGTCACATGGTATGACCTATCCTGTGTACCAAAGCTAGGATGTTTGGTAGTGGGTTACAGACCGACTTGACCTTGGACTGTGACAGGTCACATGGTATGACCTATCCTGTGTACCAAAGCTAGGTTGTTTGGTAGTGGGTTAAAGATCGATCTGACCTTGGATTGTGACAGGTCACAAGGTATGCCCTATCCTGTGTACCAAAGCTAGGATGTTTGGTATTGGGTTAAAGATCGACCCGACCTTGGACTGTGACAGGTCACAAGGTATGACCTATCCTGTGTAACAAAGCTAGGATGTTTGGTAGTGGGTTAAAGGTCGACCTGACCTTGGACTGTGACAGGTCACATGGTATGATCTATCCTGTGTACCAAAGATAGGATGTTTGGTTGTTGGTTAAAGATCGACCCGACCTTGGACTGTGACAGGTCACAGGGTATGACCTATCCTTTGTACCAAAGCTAGGATGTTTGGTTGTGGGTTAAAGATCGACCTGACCTTGGATAGCAACAGGTCACATGGTATTTACTCTAGTCACTAATGTGATCCCATGCTTAATTGTAGGGTTTGATCCTGAAGTAGATTGAGGTATTTAATCACTAAACCAGACAGATTGATTTGACTTATAAATATAATGAATGTAGGATTTGACCACCATGATTGGCATTAAGACAAATGTCTCTGATCCTGAAAGGCTTCTTCCTATTCTTGTATATAGATATATTATCTTTTACTTAGGGAAACTGACCAGTCCAGAATACTAAGATATCTGATTCAATCAATAGTAGAAAGGATGATTTTATTCCATAGTGAAGGAAAATATTCACCCTACCAAACTGTAGTGAAGCGATCAGATCCTCTGTAACGAATAGAGAAATTCATCTATTCTGAATGTGGGACCAATATTGTTGACATGTTATAGTATACTCTAAAGTTAATTTAACAGACAAGACCCTTGCAGTGATACAAGTACTTGAAACCTTTGGACTACAGTTTCAAGTATTGTAGAACAAGAGATTTTATATAAATTGCCCCAAGAATTAATCTTTGTGAATTGTTGGGACTTGTGACGAATCAACAAGAGATATCAGAAACCCACCAGTTATACAGCACTGTCATTTACCGTATTTTATCATGAATAAGCCCCCTCTAGCGAATAAGCCCCCTCCCAACTTTGGTAAATGGTCTTGAAACAGGGTGGGTGACAGCAGATAAACCCCCTCCCTAATCTGTACAAAGATACATCGATAAACAATAGTGGGGTAAATAAATACAATTTTTCTGATAAAAATGCTGTTTTATCATTTGAAGAGAATTAGGTGTTATGACTGTTGTTCAGAATTAGAGGGAACTGAGAATGGTATGTAACATGCCAGAAGAAGTTTGGTGTGGAGTTTGTTAAATTTTACAACAGAAAATGCTTGACCATACAATAAACAAGTTTACATGCCTTAATTGTCACAATAGATAGAAAAGCTTGTTTTTTTCAGCCATCATACCAAAATGTTTTAATCCAAGGGATATGGTAAGTTAGTCGGTCTGAAGACAGAGGACTAAAGTTTCTCTAAGGGGAAATCTTTTGTTCTGGGATGTCGTACTGGTTTTATTCGATCTATGAAGATATTACAGGGTACACTAAAAGCCCGGGTAAAACTCAGGTCAAACAGATACCTTCTCCCTCAGTATCGCCCTCCTCAGAGTCGCCCGGGTACCGCCACTCAATAGGACTTCCTTCTTTCTTCTCCGTACTGCCTACTGTCCCTACCTCCATTGGAGGACAACTTGCCTTAACCGGGGGTAACTGTTTGACTTCACCCCCTTCTTCCACCACCCTAGACTCACCCTGTGTAGAATCGTCCTCGGCCGGAGGCTGGCATTCCTCAATGGTAGATTCCTCGGTCTTGGTCACTTCCTCAAACACTACTTGCTTGGTGTGTTTTGTCTGGCCATCGATCTCAGTCTGACCAGCCGCAGTCAGCACCCTCTCCATGGATGCTCTGTCGCCGGCAGTCTCGTATTGTTCACCTCTGTCAACAAAAGATTCTGCCAATGGTTCTCGTTCCTCGTCTATGTCAACTGCAGCGGTCTGACGATCTTCGATGTTAGATTTCTCCTTGGTCGTCACTACCTCAACATTTAGCATTGCAGACTCTTGTTCCCCTTCCTCGCTGTCATCAATAGCAGGTTGACATTCCTGGACAGAAGATTTCTGGTTGGTCGTTACATCCTCCACAGCGAGTGCCCATCCCTCTTGTTCGTCGAATTCTAGGTCCTCTGTAGAAGGCTGACATTCTTCACGGTAAGATTCCTCTTTGGTTGTCACCACCTCCACCACTTGTGTTTTTAATTCAGGCTGAGGACTCGGTTTTCCAGTCGGACCTTCCTTTGAAAGAACCTTCTCCACTGATGCCCGGTCTTCTCGTACCTCGTACTGTTCCTCTCGGTCTACATATCCTTCACCCTGCCAGTCTTCCGAGTCTGAAGGATAGGAAGCTTCGTCTCCACTTGAGTAAGTGGTATGACTTGAAGAACTGCTTTGACTTATAGAACTGCTTTTACTACAGAACTCTTCACCTAGTTCTGCAGAGTCAGCAGCAGTATCTTTTGGACGGGATTCAGCTTGCGCAATAATTTGATCATCAGTATCTTTGGTTTCGTAAGATTTCTCTACCACTTTGGAATCCAATTTTTTTGGTTGATTGTCTGGAATAGATTCAAGTTCTGCACTGCCTGGGAGAACTTCATGCTCAGCACAAGCAGCAGTGTCAACATCTGAACCAGGAGAAGCAACTGGTTCATCATCTGTCGCTGACTTTACTTCACATGAATCTGTCTCATCAACATTCTTTATAATGTCTGTCAGTGGTTCAGATATCCCTGAACCAGTCAGTTGCTGCTGAGAGTCGTGTTCTCTGGAACTGTCCGAACGTGATGACAAACTAGAACCTGACACGTCAGCTTCCTCTTCTTTATGTTGGTAATCATCCAAACCATCAAGCTCTTGAATGCCACCACTAATTTCGGCTGGTTGCAAATGTCCAATATTAGTCTCTAAAATTTCATCCAAGTCGGAGTCCTTTGAAGAATCTGCCTGCTGCTCTATTGAAGATGTACTGGTGAGAGAATCATAGCGATCATCCGTCAGTGTTTCTTGTGGTGCCGTCTCTAGCCTAGAAACATCACTAATGCAAGTTTCTTGTACTGGTCTAGATTCCTCCACTACAACTCCCCCTTCACTTGTTTCTGTGACAAGTTTAGACTGCTCAGCAATAACATCATCAATGCCAGTTTCCTGAACAGGCTTCACTTCCATAACATCATCAATACTAGTTTCCTGAACTGGTTTCAATTCCTTAAAATCATCAATGCTAGTTTCCTGAACTGGTTTCAATTCCTTAAAATCATCAATACTAGTTTCCTGAGGAGGTTGCACTTCCACAACATCATCAATACTAGTTTCTTGAACTGCTTTCAATTCCTCAAAATCATCAATACTAGTTTCCTGAACTGGTTTCGATTCTTTACCATCGTCAAAACTGGCTTCTTGGGCAGGAACACCACTGGGAATACTTTCTTGTACAAATTCAGGAACCGTAACAGAAGACTTTTCCACAGCAGGAGACTCATGAACTTTTGCATCTACTGAAGATTCCATTATTTCGGTTGAATGTACTCCATCATCTTCACTTGATGCCAGTTCTCTGGCACCAGATTTCAGGTCTGTTTCATCAACAGTAGTTTCTGTATAGTCCGGTGTGTAATCTTCTGGTGAAGACATGTGTAAACCCTGCCCACCATGCAGTGTAAGTCTGTCTTCTTCGGGTGACGTCCCTTCGAACTCTGATGGTTTAGAAGGAACTGGAACATCTTCCTCCAACTCTAATGCTTCACGATCAGACAAAGAATGAGAAGATGACGAAAACGATGACGAAGACAAACTGGGGGATCTCTTTTCTGCAGACTCTGGCGGAGTAGCTTCCCTTGTAAGATCCTGCCTCAAACTTTCAACCACTTTGCCCATGTCAGGTTCTATGACTAGGGGGTCAACACTCGAAGAGTCATTGGTTTGTAGAGATTTTGGAGTTTCAATGTCTGATTGCAAGGTGGCTACTTTAGTGTCTAAACTCCCTGCAACGCACTGTTCAGTTTCAATATTAGACTTATCTATTTCTTCCTCTAAGAATTCGAAGTGACCGCCGACAACGTCCTCAGCGGAGGGAGGCGGGGCGGTAAACTCCGACCCTTGGGTCACAGGCATGACCTGATGCTCTGAAGCCACATCTTGTTGCAAGTCGTCAGTGACCACTTGTGGGCTTAAATCTTCCCCATATGGATGCACTGAAATTTGTGAGAAAGTGTCAAGATAAAATATCAGATATTGCACCAGTTAAATATTCCTCGTTTCCACTAGTTAGGTGGTCAAGCATAGCCAGATTGGCTCAAAAGCATGCCCTGATGCTGTGAGTATAGCGGATGGTCACTAGCTCAGCAAATCACAAAAAGAGTGGTCAGACGGAAGGCAAGCAATCTTGGGCGAGCAAAATATAACCCAAGATGGCAAAAAACACTACCATGTTTCCCTGGATTAATATAGCAACATGTAATGATGTTGCAGATGAAAATTACGATGATAATGATGATGGCGATGATGATCAAAGTAAAAATGATTTTATATGATTGTTAATAATTATTGAGTCGGCTATATAATGTATATAAGCTATGTAGGACTGAGCGCAGACACTACGGCACATATAGTGTACATTACACAAGGGCTACACACTCACTGGTTATCAGAATACAGGTTTTCTTCTAAAAAAAAACCCTTCACATCAATTACTCTTACGTATAACAGGACTCACTGTTTTATAGGACATTCTCATCAGTAATATTCAATTAATTATATGGACAAGATTATATAAGTATATTCATGAATTTACTTTTTTCAATTTTTTCTTTTACTTCCTCGGTGAAAAGCATTGTTTAAAAGCTTCCCTGTAAGCAATTAGAAAATTTTGTGTCGTATATATATGTCGTATATGTAAGTGTTGGTTTCAGAAAAAAATTCAAAAGTGTAAATACATACCATGTATGATCTCCCTAACACAACGCTAACCCTGCCGATTTTCTGCTTCATGTTGAATTTTCTCTCACAGGTCATAGGTCAATGGATATTTGTTGCGTTTCTTTCTAATATGATGTTCAAATACCCTTTTGTTATGGAATATTTCAGAATTTGTTTTTTTTTCTCTGAAAGTGTGCTATATGTCATTTGAAATGCATCTGTTCTTTGTCAATGAAACAGTACCTGGCCATATAGCATTCACACTCAGTAATTGTTTAGAAGCAAAACCGCTGTTTCAAAATGTAGAATGTACCAACAAATAAGACTTAACACCATATAGATATGATCATGTGTGTTTTGTAAACATTATTTCTGCCTAATACGACTTTATTATATTGTCACCTATGGATGCATATTTAATTCAGAGATTTGTTTTTGTGAACAAAACTGTATGTCTCCCCTTTATGGGTTTAAACTTGAAGATTTTCCTGAACTCATTGCTCAGATTTTAGTTTCATCAGAGTACCTTAGCACCTGTTTCACCTATTTATATTAGGAAGGAAATGCCTTGTGTTAAATTATAAAACGTATACATGAATGAGTTCTTATTGTAATGGGCCTGGAGAGCATTACAACAGTCCTTAAAACTGACCCCTTAGCTGGAAATGATACCTGGATCAAGTCTTCAATGCCATTATATTTCTTACAAATTCTAAGCCAAACTAAAACACTGAGAGATCTGGAAGGAACCCACTAATTTATCTGACCCTGAGTTTAGCAAAGATGTAATATGTGATGCCTTGTTTAATACCAATCAACTTTGCTTCATAATTTCATAACAAAATGTTAAGCAGTTAAGAGATATAAACTTTGACCTTGACCTTTATTTGGATGACCTTGATGTTTGGTCAATTGATACCTTTATAGACTCTGACCATTTTTGTATTAAAATATCTTAACAAAATCATTAGCAGTGTAAGGATGTAAAATTAGACTTGACCTTTGATCTGATAAGGACCTTGAAGAAAATATGTAAAATACAAGCTTGATTTTTAATCTGAGGTATGGTAAGTTATTGTTACATATATTAAGAGACAGTGAGGGACCAATGACATCACCTTGGCGTACACCTTTTAATGTTTGAAAGGTTACATCAGTATATAAATATCCACTTGTTCAAAGTTATTGCCTGGACAAGAATTATTGGGAAAATTCACTTATTTGACCCTTGACCTCAAGGTCAGGTCAAAGTGACATAATGGCAGGGCATTGCACATTGGCTTTAAGTGATGCGAGTATACTGCATGTTTTGTAATTATGTCATCCACAGTTTAGAAGTTATGGCCTGGAAAGAATTATTAGAAGAACCAGAACAAGCAAAGAACTGGTGCTAATACAATATGTCTCCCTTGGTTCAAAGGGGAGACATAATTATACCTGAAATAGAGTTATTTCCCTTTGATTTTATTCACCATCACTTGTAATATTGCCTTGCCTTCCTTGTTTCTTTATCACACAGGTACATTCTGAAACTCTGCACACTTTGGAGGGGAGAACGAACATGGCCAAACTCATGCAAATATCACACTAAGCGCAAATATACCAGTATCAAGTCTATCGTGTAATGAAGCAATTATCTTTGACAAAGCCTCTATTTTTTGGGGGATAAATAGGATCGGAAAAAGGAAGGGGGAGGGGAGATTCATGCATACACAGCCAAACTTTTCAAAAGTTTGGATGCAATCTTAATATTTCTAGTTAAATAATTTCAAAATGCTGTCTTTTAAAAAAAAAAATTCAAAATGCTATCATATTTTTCCCTCCTTAAAAATTCTAAATTTCGATTATGAAGGTGCACTGATTCCTCTTTACACATGCTTGTGAATAAGTTTCATTTCTATAGAGGTGATACTATATAAAGGCAATACCCGAGAATTCTTTTCATGTTTCAGTCTAACTTTGATGAGTTAATGCTGACTTTGTTTGTATAGTGTGTCTATAAAGAGTCTACCTGGTACTAAACTACACGCAACTTGCAAGCAAACAACTGAAATTAAAACTCTAACATGAAAATTAAAAAAAAAAAAAAAAACAACAAAACTGTGCCACAACAGATTAAGGAAGTTTGAAGAAAAACAAATATTGGAGAATTCTGCTTTTAATGTTTCGGGTTTGTACTTGTACCAACCAACATATACCTTTAAATTTGGAAATATTTTCGGTAAATTATTTTGGATTCTTCGTTGTTGCGAGTAAGTTCTGCTGCGCTGATGAATTACGAGTACGGGAGAGAAATATCCACCGCTAATCAGATAAATATACACATGCCAACAGCCAGGGTACGACACCGGTACAATGATAAATCATGCTTAAATTAGAAACAGTATTTATAACACCATTCAACCCGGAACTCTTAACCACTTATAACGGATCTACAGGCAGGGTTAGGTTTTAAAAACACCCTTTAGGTTTAAACAAGAAAAAGAAACTATGATCAGAGCCATCAGAGGCTAACTTGAGCATCTAAATTATCTAGGGAGTCAAAACATTTTCTTGAATTTTATAAAAAGAAAAAAAAATTTTAATCTTTAAGAAAGTCGCAAGAGGAACTATGGGATTCCTAAGATTCTATGTCAAAAGTTTAAATATATCTAATGAAATCATGTTTAAAGGAACAAAGTTACAAAAATCTATGGGAAAAGAAACCAGGAGATATCAAAATAAAAATATGCAGATTAAAAAAAAAAAACAGGAATTATATAAAAGAAAAATATATAAATATATATATAATATGAAATAATAACTAAAGTTTACTACTGAGGCCCGTTTTCTTGGGAGGGATGATTAAGAAAATAATTTGTGAAAATATTCACAACAAACACTAGTGCAATTGTGCAATATTAAACATAAGCTTGGCCATATCCTTCATCATAACACCACTACAGCATTACACCCTCAACCAATCAAAGTCTGAACTCATCTAAAGTTAGGTGGAGTACTGTCGGACTTATTCCATCAAAGATTTAATCAATTCACTTAACACATACAATTTTTTTTTTCATGTTTATTTTTCTTAAATCCCTTTTCAACTTAATTTTTTCGAAAACTTGAAAAAATTTATTTGGTTTTATTTCTTGGAAAGTAAAAGAAATCTGCTCAATGTTGTACATTTTAAATTCTAATTGCTTCTAATGTAAGGCATTATATATATTTATATAATTTTTTTTTTATGTTTTTGACATTTTTCTGAACATTATTAAGGTACATCAATTTTGCATTTCATTTTCATTCATTTTCTTTTCATTTTTTTAAAATTAATTTTTGACATTTTTCTGAACATTAATAAGGTATTTAAATATTGTACCTCATTTTCTTTCATTCTAATTCTTTTCTTTTCATTTTTTTATAATTTTTTTTTTTTTTTTAAATTTTTCTTAAGATTAATAATTTATTAAGGTATTTAAATATTGTATCTCATTTTCTTTTTTTTCATAATTTTTTTTTGTTTTTTTGTTTACACCTGTATTTTGACCTGTTCCATTTTCTGTGAATAAGATACAGAGTCTTGTCACTAGTGTGACCCTCTGCTGTGAGCATGTATAGCGTTGTCAAGGACATCATGTGCAACATAACCTCTAAAGATGAATGGCTCAAAGCAATCAATCATGCAGTGTCATAGATATTTACTAAAGCATGGAAAATAACAAAGCATTTACGAAAAAGAAGAAAATTTAGTCTTTTTTTTTTGGTTTATATATATATTATTAAAAAAAGTCCATGACATTATCTTTGATCTTATGACATATTCCAAAGACACTTTTGAATTATTTGAAAAATATGAAGTTTGTTATGAATATAATATGATTATTTTTATCACTTATACAATTTTTTTTTAATTTAATTTTTTTTTGTTGAAGTTTGTAGCGTCAAGAGCCAAACATGAATTAAAAGTAATGTATGGACAAAGATTCCTTAATTTCTCTCTTCATCCCATTTTGATTTTCTGTTGCCTTGATTCTTGGAAATTCAAATTGTGGATACGTAACTGTTCCTCAAAATTCATCAGCATACTCGAATTGCCGCACTCCCTCAAAGCTCTCATTGGACGAGAGATTGAGATTTTTTACCAATCAACATTAAAAGCAGATCACCATGGGGCAGAAATGAATGATAAAGTAAAGAAAAACAAAAAGAGGAAAACAATGCAATGTATTTTGAAATTTGCTATATCCAATTTTATTGGAAACGGTTACCATGACAACAGTGCATTAAAAGCTGTTAGAGGTTTATGACAGAAACAAATTAAGATCAGGTTTCAAAATAGATGTGAAACCCAGCTACTTAATCTAATAAGTTATTGTCAATATTCATAAGTAAATATTAGCTCTAATCATATGGGATGAAAGTGGATAAAAATCCCAAATGTTGAAACCTATTTTTTTTTTTGTATTTTTTGCAATTTTTAAATACATGCAAATAATAATCATCTGTTTATATCTTATTATTTCTGATCAATCAACCAAATTGTTGAATAATTTTTTTATATCTGTATAATCATGATGTAATTGATAAATGCTAATTTGCAGGTATTGTAATATAGATGTATAGATATAAATTCAAAGTATCTAGGTCAATGGTTGTAACAAATCCAGAAGGAGGCTTGGTAATGCTTGACTGAGGTGGAGTCCAAAAGAAGCACAAACATGTGGATATATATATACATATCTACGTATATATGACCAGTTCATCTACACCACAGCAATGCCATGCTTCTCATTCAGTTTAATCATTATCATTTTTTAAATAATTCAATTAATTTCACAATGAACTAGGCATTGAAATTTGTAAAATGATTTTTTTTTTTTTAATTTATTAAAAAATATTATAAAAAATAAGAAATTGAATATTTCAGCCTAGATCTTGCTGTAGTGCAAAATGAACTTCACCACTTCAATCCAACAGCAGACGGAACACAGAAACACGGCAAACTGTGGAGGGTTGGAAGGAAATCTCATTCCAAGAACGATTTCGCATTCCATTTTTAATTTTAATTAAAACGATCCTTCCATTCAACTTTGAAGATGTCTTTTCTTGAAAATTTGAAATCACCATCTCTGCAGCCACCAGAAGAAATATTTCTGAAATTCTTCACTTCCCACACAAAAAGTATGGACCAATTGTTTTTGAACACTTTATGTAAATTGTAAAAAGTACCTTGGAAAAACTGTTTCATTTATAAATTTATTCTCTCTTTTTTTTTTCTTTTTTAGTGTTCCAAAAGGCAATTAACGAAGGAGAATGTCAGAAATACCAAATTCTGTTCTAGGAGCCTTTTAGATTTGATACATGTTACAATACCTGCAAAAAATCTATCAAAAGTTTGGTTTCGAACTGAAGCCATTTGCCGAGACCATATTATATTCTGAGGTATATAGCCTACTAATAAAATTCATCATTGATAACAATTTTGTTAAAATAAAAAATTAGTTGTTATGCAAAAATAGAATTTTCCAAAACATCTAAATAATTATAAGCTGCCAATAGTATACTAGATAGAATAGTTAGATTTTTTCTAACCTTAGAATATTTTTGCCATGAAATTAACATATCATTATTCAAGTATTTGTGGAGAAAACCTACATTTAGAATTCATTCAGGAGTTTCTTCATTGGATAAGCATCCTCTCATTGTAATATATATATTACTGATCCGAAATAACAATACAAAAATCTAAAAACCCTAAAATTTTACAAACGTCAAAGATTCACTGGATAACATTTAAAACAGCACAGCTAGGACATTCAACAATGAGCGATATATATATATATATATAAGTATTAATCATAATTATTAATTAACCCCTGAACCAATAAGCTTTCTATGTTATATGACTCCATTAGTTTAGTAATGGTAAAAAAACATGACATTTTCTCTACATGGCAAATCTAGGCATTGATATAGTCAATTGGTTACATACTACATAACACATTAGAACACATTGTTTTTAAATTAACATTGTCAAATATTCATTATTTATCAAAATGGAAAAAAAAAGAAGAAGAAAAGACTATTGCAAGTTACAAACGTTGTGAAGTGTTCAAGTTCTACGAATGAGACCTTATTTTATAGTGAACTTGACATGCGTTTGAGCTCATATTTGTTCGAGAACCATGCATGGGTATAAACATGTATATGTTATTATGCCATTTCTGTATTACCTTGTCAACCGTAACACATGTCCACCTTGTGGTCAAAATGTTTATAAATAGCACATGTAACTACTGAACGGCGACTTATGTGGAACCTGCCAAACTTCTTACCGAGTTATGATTTATCGTTTCTGCCATTTTCTCCAATTTCTCATCCACCATGCTTTTTTCGGCACTGTTGCTAGCTTTGAAATGTTGACCATCTTGATCTAAATAGTTTTTTTTTTCCCATGTCATGGAATTTTTCCTTTAATTAACCCAAGTATTATTCATGTGAACTGATTTTGTGATGTGCTGTCACAAATTACACCTGTGGAACAATTGCTGTAAACTATGGCCAAGACTTGCCATTATGTATATAATGCCCGCCATTATGTGTATAATGCCCGCCATTATGTATAATGCCCGCTACAACTAGCAGCTTTCTTCTCTGTCACATCTGCTGCTTATTATAAAATAATCTAAGACTGTAGAGAATAATATCAAATTCAAGATAAAACTTTCTAAATCTGTTAAACTGGAAACAGATTTATATTTATCCATCAATTCCTTCATATTAGACTGTTTGACACAACGAAATATTTTTGCGAAAAATTCTGGATTTCAACCCAAATTGATGAGTGTGCTAAACCAGCAGAAGGAATTTCAATTGTCAAACCTTGAATTAAGTTTTCATCATGTGTGATAAACAACAACTATTGAATATGAATATGTATTGTTTACAACTTCGGCGAGATAATTATGGTAAACAAAACTTTAATGACTCAGTGATTTATGATGGTGAAGATACTGGCCATGACATGAATTTCATCCCACACCCTCTGGATTGCCCCCCCCCCCCCCCCCACCTTGGTGTGTGCTCATTATTGTCCCTGAGGTTTCTTGCGGTAACAATGTTGCTATGGTGATGACATCACACCATATTTGGTAACTATGGAATGAAATGCTGCCATGTGCTTTGTGCTGTTAGGGTGAGTAGAACAATTCTCAATTCAATTTTTTTCTGTAAATATTTTTTTTAACAAAGATGTCTTATCTAGCTAGCAACAGATCAAAGCCATGTATGTGGTTGAGTTGAAAGTATTTTTCCTGTTAAATATTTTAAACTTCTTTTCTCTGATTAATGCAATACAGAAATAAGCTTGGCAGGTTTCACAACACATAAAACAAACTGACATAGGATGTGCCCCCTTATTGGGCCTCGACAATGACAAACAAACATGGAGCCTAGTCTACACACCAGTTTCCTCTGGTTGGGAAGCCTCGTCCCTCGGGGGCTCACCGAAGGATAAACTTTGAGTTAAGGCCTCGATTGCTGCAGAATCTGGTGCAACTTGCTCTGTAAGTAAACAAAAGTGAAAGAAAACCGAATTTTAGTAAAATAGAAAAACATTCTTTTTTTATCATTATGATCATATTATTGATGTCTTTCTCTGAAAACACTTGGTTAATTTAAACGTCAGAATAAAAAGTTTTAATTTGTACAAATTCACAATTTTTGTTTTAAACCATAACAGTTCACTTGCAAGGGTTTGAAATTGAATATTCTGATTTACTGTAGAAAATCGTTACTTTTTTCTGGATATTGTGCCCAGCAATGTGTGTTTTAAGAATCATGAAACACAAGTGATGACACTGAAGATACTGGCGGTGTTATTTCATCCTCCACCTTCTGGAGTGTTCCTCCCCAGCCCCCAGCCTCTCCTCCCCAACCCCCAGCCCCTCCTCCCCTTCAGAGTGAGCCCATTATTATTCCTTGAGTTTTTTGCATTTGTTTCATGATTCTTAAAATTGCAATAGCCAATAACTTAATATTCTTCTTATGCTTGTAGATAAACTGTGAACATATTTGGAATAACTGGATTTTCTACTGAATATTTTGTTTTAATTATCAAATCAATTACAATTTTTTTCTGCATTTTTGAAGAATGAATTATTGAAGTTGAAAGACTTAAGATTGTTGAGAAAACAATAATGTGCCTATATATATATAAAAGACTTCAACTTAAAGAATAAAAAAGAAACAAAGATCACATCGTTCTGTGAGGCAAGAAAAGGAACTTACATTTCTCACAGAATATTTACCGGGTATACAATAAATAGGAAGAGTGGGGAATGAGGGGGTTAAATGGAAATACAATGTATATATATACATTGTACTGAAATAAAACAATACTTTTTTAAAATTTATACTGAAATAAAACAATACTTTTCATAAATTTATACTGAAATAAAACAATACTTTTTATAAATTTATACTGAAATAAAACAATACTTTTTATAAATTTATACTGAAATAAAACAATACTTTTTATAAATTTATACTGAAATAAAACAATACAGTGAATACTAAAACGTACTTTAAGACTTTTGAAAATTTCCATCGAATCACTCATGTTTAGAATTATAATTTTGAAAACAATATTTTGAATGTTTTTTTTTAAAGATGTATTCATAAAACCTTAGAAAATATAAATAGTTTGCCACATTGATTGGCTGAACTGCAAGGCCTTGGCGATGGGGAAAGGGTGATTTTAGAAAGCCCAGCATCTTATTTGTATGTTAATGTACCAGGTAGTTCCGATACACATATGTATCAAGTCTACAGCTTAGTCAATATCAAATATCATCACAACAACACACACATGCATTTTAAAGCTAACTTTCTTCACTACATATCATGCAGTTTCATAGATAAAGCATTGTATACACACTCAATACATTTAATGGCTATATTCAGTGTAAACATACACCAGCTACAAGTATTATAGAAAACATTACAGAATGTATAACTGTTTACGAGGAAGTTTTCACCAACTCAAATATTAACCTTTCAATTATTATAAACCCATGTCTTCACATGTTATTAAAGGCTTTCTACTTGCTGTCTTGATAAATATTCACTTGTTGCTGAGATTCAAAAATATGGAAGCATAAACCGCAGTGAAAATTCCCTTGTAAACAGAAAATATGAAATACAGGTTAAGAGTAGGTGTTACAAATCAAACAGAATTCGGCCAGTTTCTGCCGAAAAGATATGTCCTCAAAAGTGCGATTGACAATGTCACAAGTGCTTGACAACACTGCGCGGAGATCGGCCCCCAATACACAAAGCTGTGCTATTTTTAGTACCTTCCATGACCACAGTTCGTTCCGTCGTGCCAGACGGTGTAATGGTCGTTATTTTTTTGACAGTTTTCCACGTTTTACCATTGTCATCGGATTCTTGGAAAATCTCCTCAATCTCCTCCGTGTACATTTCCTCATCTGCAGTTTCCACAACATTAGCAAGCACAGAACTGTCGTCTGGCAAGTTGTGATAAGCAGCAATTGAAGGGACAAAAAACATTTTCAGGCAACAGAAAAAGCACACTATTTCACCGAAGTTTCAACAGTGCTACAAATTTTGCCAGTGAAAATAAAATCAACAAAATTGGTTTAAATCTCCCTGTTGACCCTCAGTAAATTGGTTGAAGACTTCCAAATGACTATCCTTCTGAAGACGGAGTTGGATTACAAAATTACAGAGCGCTCTCGTTTTGAGGCTACATAAAAGTCCCAGACGTATGTGCTACTTAAAGAGTACAAGGAGTAGAAGAAAAAACTTTTTAAACTTGAGCAGTACTATTACGCTTTTTAGTAATACAGTACATTAATAATTTTTAGGTCATTCACAACAAACATACATAAGGGACATCCTTTCGGAATCATCGTGGGGGGTGCTCATTTTGCCTATAATGGCAGATGGTCAGACCTACGGAGGCAGGGTCATGACGGACTTAAGATTGGACATAAGCTCACTTCACCTTCGGGCAGGTGAGCTACAGAGTTGGTCCCCACCCATAGACTATTGTCAGTCACCTAGGTGGGAAATACATTGGTGCATGTTATCAGCAGTCAGTCTATGAAGAATCCTATCAAACATCATTCCCCACTACAAAACAGTTTTTCCAAAGGTAATCTACCACCTTAATAGCCATACACAATCTAGTGGTGGTGGTGGTACATGTAGTTGCGTAGATCCCATCCACCCCTGTGTAGAGTATGTGGCCATGTATGGAAATATACTTTTGTCTCTTCAGGCATAAGTAATATTATGGAACTACAATATGTATGTTGAATGAGATATTGATTGTGTACAGTTAAATCCTGAATTTGACAGGAATGAATTTAAAGAAATTTTTATTCAGTATGTCAATTCAGATTCAGCAAGACCATAGGAATTATAAACAAGAGGCCCAGATGGCCTGTATTGCTCACCGGAATAAAGTTGAATCAAAACCATCATGGACAAATTTGGATAAATACTTTTATTTGTCAATCCCTTCAGAAGATTTTTGAAAATTTGCTAAATTTCCCTTAGTGGACCCTCGCCCCTCAGCTGTCGGGCAAGTGAGCTAATAAAGGATTATAAAGGAAAATATTGTTTATCTTGTCAACAAGATGATAAATGTTTACCTCTGTATCTTAAAATGTCATATCACAGGTTATCCTATCAGATATAGCCATTTAAAAGTATATCATCCAAAGGGACACAACTCTTGTTGATTTTTAGGGAACAAATACAGACACCTTTGTAAGCTTGGCAGGGTTTGGGCTAATGGACATATATTATATGTTTAAGCAATGCACTATATACTGTTCATAAATAAATATGAAAATTACGTAAAATTTGTAGTAAGAGATTGATACTGTATTAGAAAAGCATCTTGATCAGAAGTCTGTATAGAAGTATTAGTATACATAAGATGGTTGGAGGTATTCAGAAACATATTTCTATAAAACACCTGAAAAGATGATTACACTTCAGAGAAACACACAAGAGTGTAGCAATGAAATTAGACAAGCATTGATTAATGGAGAAATTCACAGCACACCAACAAAATATACTGATTGTCAAACAGAACGCAAGTCAGCGATGCATTAAATAGACTAGGCCCGCACACGAGTATAGGACACACAGACAGACAGACTCCTGTATACGAGTATAGAACACACAGACAGACTCCTGTACACCAGTGAGAGAGTTACAGAAAGACTAGGTGAGTACATATTCGTCTAAGTGCGAGTCTCTACCTGAGAGGAAACTTTTCTCCACAGGACTCGGGGGTGGAGTCTTTGTTCCCTCGGAGTCTTCGATGTCTGTAAGATCCCAAAGTAAGTTTCACGTTTAAGTGACTACCCAAACTTTTCCTTTACTAGTTAAGCCAGTTTTCACCAACAAAACTAAAAATAACTCTGAGGTCAAAATTTTCAAAATCAGAGTTGCATACAAATACCACACAAAAGACCACTTGTTGGTATTTAAACTATGTCTACGATGCAAAAACAACATCTTTATTGATTTTTTACCATGGTGATGGTAATTATCTAATTATTCTAAAGTTTGAATGAAAAAAATCCACCATTCTTAAAATTGAACAGGAATTCTTTGTCAAATAATTTTATTGTTAATGTTCAAGTTCCAAAATATCAATTAAAAGTATGATTATCTACATTATGATGTATCTGAAATAGAAGAAAAGGGATTGTCTCCCCTGAATGTAACAACTTTATCTCCCCTTCAAGTAGCCTACACAAACACATAACTCATATAAAAAATCAAAAAAAAAAAAATAAAAAATATCATTACGTTGCAAGAAAGTCATACTTCTTCACTTAATAAATCTAACATGATTACTTCAAAACAAATGACAATTAAAGACACGCCAACACAACAGACACAATAGATACTGACGACACTGAATAGGAAACAGGCACCTCTGATAGGAAAGGAGATAATACAGAAGTAAAGAAAATCAAAACTGTCGAAAACAGACACAACATCAACAGGCACACAACAGCTGTGTACAACTGTGACACGGAAACCGAAAAATAAAATGTGTATGAACATCTTCTATGATTAAGGTGTTGGATGTGTAAGGCACATGTTTAGCAAGTATACAGGGATTCCATTTAGACAGGTATCAGTATACACAGGGATTCCAGTTAGACAGGTGTCAGTATATACAGGGAGTCCATTTAGACAGGTGTCATAATACACAGGGATTCCATTTAGACAGGTGTCATTATACACAGGGATTCCATTTTGACAGGTGTCGTTATACACAGGGAGTCCATTTAGACAGGTGTCATTATACACAGGGAGTCCATTTAGACAGGTGTCAGTAAATACAGGGATTCCATTTAGACAGGTGTCATAATACACAGGGATTCCATTTAGACAGGTGTCATTATACACAGGGATTCCATTTAGACAGGTATCATTATACACAGGGATTCCATTTAGACAGGTGTCATTATACACAGGGATCCTCTGAATTATTGAACACAGGAAGTCCTGTATGATAAGGTGTCATACCAAACAAGTGACCCTTGTAGACACATACTTCCTTTTAATAGAGGTTTCTTTACACAAATTGAATCAACTGCATTTTGGTAGGGATCTTGTATTGTCCGGTTTCATTGTATAAAGGGAAAAACCTGGTTTACAAAAAGTTTGAGGGTTGTCAGTTACCAAATAATCCAATATGAGAATTGTATAAATTTCTCAATTACAAAATACCCTCGTCTTTCACAATTAATTGTCCAATTATATGAATTTAATACGATATATCTTTTTATTAGTCGTGCAAATACAATGTATATGTGGTATTGAATAATAATTTACATGCCTGTAGGTATTTGGTTGTTAACAATGTTGAGTTTACAACTAGGCTATGTTTTATATACATGTAGGTATACAGTGTAAACTGTTTAAAGCGACCGAATTAAGGAAATCAATATAGTGATTAATAGAGTGGTTGTTTGATAAAAATATCAGTCATGAGTACAGAAAGAGTTATATAGAGTGGATATCTTATAATAATTATAACAGTTAACACGATTTTGGGGACAGGACATTCAAACCAAAAACAAACCCACAAGAATGCTGGCAAAAAACAGACTGTAATGTTGTTCTTAACCTGTTGATGAAAAGTTCAGGATGCAATCAATAGTATTTCATCTTGATGATGAACTGAGACACGATAAGTGTGCTAACACAGACATGTTTAATGTTAAGTTTCGCTGATATTCAAAGTTAAATTTGCCAGAGTTCTGTTGTTAACAGACCTGAGTTCATAACCGAAAACCTTTCAATATATTTGATCAAATCAGATAAAGACTATCATAGGGTTAAAAGTTAATGCTGCTCAGCAGGACACTCGTGCTTTCAAAATGCTTTTGCTCAGCTACGATAAATATCAGTCTATTAACAAAATCAGTCAGAAACAAACGACATTTTGGTTTCTGCATAAGTATGAATTTATGGTAAGTTTGGATTTTTTTTTGGTCAAACTTATAATGCTGAAAAGATTTGGTGATGTCGCGTGGAACCACACAGCCTGATGTTAAATTGGTCGTTAAACAATATTTGGGGTCACTAATTAGTGGTCACTGGTCACGTAAGATAGATGGTTACTTAATACAGTTAAATTATATAGTAAAAACCACCAGGAAGATTGAGAATTGGTCGCATAAACAAGGTGATTGTTCAGTATAGAGGGTCATTTGAGCTGTTTTGGACTGTACATATCATTACTTGTACATTGCTTTAAACTATTTCGAATAAATAATGATTAACAAAAAAAAAAAGTGTGAATACATTTTTGAGCATTTAACAGTATATTTCAAAGATCATGCCAGTTAGTATAGGTGGACTTTCAACATTGTGTCAATAACATGCATATTCATTACAGAAAAAAAGGACTATTATGGGATGTATTAAAAAAAATTGACAGATTACACCACAATACCAAGGTTACAACGAGTACTCCACCGAGCCGTGCTTTAATACCTTGGCTCTGTGTAGCCATTTGCTGCGGAGCACTTTGCTGACCAACTTCTTCCAGTTTAGTAAATAGTTCGAAGGCAGCGGCATCACGATCATGACGATTTTGCGTGAGCTCGTCCTCTTGGATAGATTGTCTATCATCCGTATCTGAAGTGTGTCGAGGTCACATGATATCAAACTTATGGTCACATGATTAGGAACAGAAAGTCACATGATCGCAAATTAAACTGAAGGTCACATGTGACATCAAACTAATGTCACATGATTTCAAACAGAAAGTCACATGATTTCAAACAGAAAGTCACATGATCGCAAACTAAAAGTCATGAACTGAAAATCAAATAATGTCAGAACAGTACACAAGATACATCCTAAAATAAGGGAGATAACTTAGTGCCTGGCACATATTTCTCTTTTGGCTGAAAACAAGAAAGTCATTTCAAACATTACCAAAGAACACAGAAGCTCTACTGCCTAAAATAGCTGGAAAAACATTTTTTATTTCTCTCAAGCAGTGAAGCATAAACATCATCACTTACAGCTTAGAAGTTATCAAAAAGCAAGTGATCAGGCTAAATACAATTAAACTTATATTTCTTGTGACCCTCTAGACAATAAATGAAAAACTTCTTCAGTGCACTATATACCTCCTGTTATACATGTATAGAAAGTTTTAGCATGTATGCAAAGTTCTGTCATTTACTTTGAAAATGAACTTTGTTCAAATTAATACAGAATTTAAATAGTCTACATGATAATTATCTTTGCATTAAAAACACTCAATATTGAAATTAAAATTAATTTTTTTCTAATCAATATCTTATTTATAGATACTGATGCATGCATAATAATAGCTCTCTTTTAGCTCAACATGCATTATGTTCAATATAAAGCATTGTTAGGAATTTAACTGTATTTTATCTATATTGCTATATGTGTTAGTTCCGTGTTCTAATTTAGAAGCTTGTGAGGTTACTTCAAGAATATGAAAAATAGCAATGAAGCAGGCAAATTAATTCCTCAACAGTAACTATATGGTGGTTAGTATATATGTGGTTTTCGTTCAGTTAAGGATCCTTATGCCACTGTTGATATTAATAGTACAGTAGATACGGGACATTCTGGTTACTAGGGAGGGACCATTGGTTACAGCGACAGTAAAACCGTCTGATATCAGGAGTTTGCATGTATCTGGTGTTTCTACCTTGTTTACTCTCAGAATCTTTCATCTTTATCATGAAGTCTTGCTAAACTTAGTTTTCTTTTTGATCAAAAGTGAAATTGTGATAGAAGAAAAAAAGTTCTGCTTTATGTAGTTACAGATTTTAGCAGTATACTGGTACAGGGATCTCGAAAGGAGGTAAATCAACTATTGCCATTACAACAAGAGGCCCATGGGCCTTAATGGTCACCTGACTACGTTGTATATATAGTTTTTGTTGGTTATTGCTAAATTGGGTCAAGGTAATTCATTGGAACAAAGTTGGTAGCCCTTCATTTCAGCATGCTACAGGTCAAATATCATTGTCCTAGGCCTTTCGTATATTCAGCAGAAATTTCTGGAAGATTTTCAGACATTTGACCTCTGTACAGGTATCCTTAAAGGTGTTCCATAAACTATTACTGTGGCGATAAAAGCCACGGCGGTGGTACAGGGAACCTTAAAGGTGTTCCATAAACTATTACCATGGCGATAAAGCCACAGCGGTGGTACAGGGATCCTTAATGGAGATACATGACCTCTTACATTTATCTTTAAGGATTGTTCTAGTCCTTACTGCCTTTCTTTATTTATACAGAGCACAAAAATGAAAGAAATTAAAATCACACACAAAAGGTGAAACAAAAAGAAAATAAATAGGAAACATCCTCTAATTTTTGATTTTTTTTTTCTGTGGTACCTTTAACATCATTTTGAAAAAAAAGTTTTTAACATTTTCACTTCAGACCATTTCTGTTGTTATTTCTGTTATACAAATGTAATTTTTTTTTTATTAGATTAAAACTTCAACCGTTAGTTTTAATTGTTAGTAATACTATATATAAACACCAATATGTTACCCTGTTAGTCCCGTTACCCAACTTTGCTAATGTGATTTTCACTATTCGATTACAACTCCCACAGTGTGTCAAAAACTAGCAGTCATGCCAGAAATTATGACAATATCTTTCACTATAGTGGGGTAAGAATTTAAAAGATTTTCTGCTGAATTTCAACCCAATTTTAGTTTTGTTAGAATATTAAGTGAATATACATCAAGCCACATGATCCCAGCTAGATCAAGGCGAGTGATCCCAGTTAGTGGTGTGAAATTGGACGTATTTCTCGTCATTATGTGTCCTTGAATTAACATGCAACACGACATGCATGACAAAATGTGCCGAGTTATACCTTGTTCTTTCGTCTGTTTTCTGTCTTTCACTTCGGCATATTTATCCAATTGTGAAATCAAATCGATGAAGTCTTCTTCCTTGCTTTCATGTTTCACTTCGTCTTTAGCGACCCCCCTTCGGGAATCGACTTCCATAACTATTCGATCGTCGTCACCCTGTTCGGTATCTACACCGATAAAAAATGGTCACCATAGGTCAGGTATAGCCTCTTTATGGTAATAAAGTCCCCAGATACCGTACATATAAACTCACCATCGATATTACGATAATGAAAAATAATCTTGAATGAGAATGTCTCCTGAATGATAAAATGAGTATCAGGCAGAGCGAACATCAGTTCTGACACTTGTTTTTCGGGTCAATGTAACGTACATAAACAGTCATAGTTTGGCCTCTTTAAAGACATCACCCTTGAGATTTCCTAACATATCTAAATGTTTCAATTCACTCTCCCCTTGGAAAGTTTAAGGTACATGTATGAAAGAATTCATGTACCTTTCTAAGTTAAGAAATATCAACCCTGTGTTTAATACATTATTTTCAAAGTCCAAATATATGAAAATAAAACGAGTACGAAAATTTTCCGATACACAGCAAGCTTTAAAAAATCATCTTTTGGCAATAAAATATTGCAAGTACACGTACTAGAAAACACGGAGTACACACACAATTACAACTATTGAAGAAATCCTGAGATATATATCCTCATTTTTTCAAACTGACAGTGATAAGCAAGTGAAATGATTACATGATAAGAAATTCATGATTTGTTTTATGAAAATGAACATCTTCTGCCTTAATTGTGATTGCTTTTACCTAAACTTTAAATTTCAAAACCTTAAGACTTGATTTTTTTTTTATTAAATGCTGAATTCTATATAAAAGTTATTTCAGAGAAGCATGAACTGGCGGGAAATGAAGATGAAATAGAATACATAATGATGACTGGGAATAAATGAAATGGGAATGAAGATGAAATGAAGATGAAACAAAAATACATAAGGATGAATGGGAATAAATGAAATGGGGATGAAGATGAAATGAAGATGAATCAAATACACTAAAACAATATGAATTTTAACACACAAGATGAAACACTAGCCAGAAGCTTTAGATGTGATAGAATCACTCAGGATTTTAAAAGCATTATAATTTGCTTGTCTAATTTCAGAAATAAGGCTAATTCAGCTGACTGTAAAAAATGTTGGTAAGAAACATCATTGATGCAGATACAGAAATCTAGCAAGCTACCCAATAATCATATGTGTATGATTCCTTTGACACAAACCTACATGACGGGCACATGTGTCCCACATGAGATCCTGTAACATGTGGCCCATTCTCGTGTCACACACAAGTTTCTGTATCGCTATTAGTGAGGTTTTATACACACCTTCCTCGCGTGCCTGTGGTGCAGACCTCTCCCCGACTGAGCCGACGTCACTTCCAGATTCTTCTGCTACAGATTCCGATTCCTGTAAAAATACATAAATTTAGACTTAATGAGCAACTGAGGTTTGACGGCCAATCACAAGCCCAAAATATAGCGGTTCTCTGATCAGGTACGCTAGAACGAGGACAATGAAGTCGACAGTTTCATGAAACTTCAGCTTTACAGAAGCTACTGATAATGAACTGAAATGAAGTCTGAAATTACATATCATGTATAAGCACTTGTCTGCACAAAATAATTACACTTGTGATAATAACTGAAAATTTTTTTTTTTTTTTTTGAATCTGGAGAAATAATAATAAGTCTTAAAAGCAAAACACTTGTTGAAATGCATTAACGCTTATAGCAAGAAATTGTAATTTTTCAAATGTTTGAAAAAATTCAGTACTTTTGTGTAAATAAGAGTCGACAGATCTTTTTTTTTATAAAGCTTAGAAAATGGTTCAATTTTCTGTTTTGAAAAATTTGAAAATATTGCACATTTATTCACTTAATGTGGGTTTCGTTTACA